>OZ024883.1:33522346-34772346 GCA_964017185.1 Rugalucina vietnamica | reverse complement strand
TATCTTTGCTGTTTGTGTTTGAAGCTTTTTTCTAAGATTACATAGCGCGCGAGTTGTTTTTATCAAGGTATAAGTACACATGAACCTGCTTGTTTTCGAGCAATTTTGACGGTTCTAATCTAAGCATGTGTATGTTCAGGTTTTGTCTGAAAGGATGTAATAAAAAAGACAACGGTTATTATATAACAGTAAATGTAGGTATAATCAATGAAAAAATGTTGTTTTCCAGCACTCTAGTTTGCGACGTTTAAAAATGAGGTTTGGTGTGTTCAAACGCCCGAGGCGTGCGTTTGTTAATGAATGTTTGCAGGCAAAAATATGACATCGATAGACGTCGTATGGATTTTTCTAAAGTCCCTGCAAATTTCTTTTTAATATATCAAGTAGTTTTGGAATTACAACAAAAACTCTATCGGTTGCATTGGAAGTGTCGTTAAGTATATACTGGTTGCATAATGTCACTATCTATTCGAATGTAGGTTCTTAAATAATACTTGATCAATATATCTACCATAGTACTATCCTTTTACGAAAATATACGTTTTTTTTGGATTCTCAGAATTTTCTTACTGATCTTACAGCGATACAATATAATGTAATTAGTTAATATGCACTACAGTAATGTCAAATAGATAACAATGTTTGCTTGTTTGAATTGATGCTTAACGTCTCATTCAACAGCTTTGATCATGTCGGGACGTTGCCTCCGTTTTATGGCACTTTTGTGATGGGATAGCCTCTCTTTGTAGAATACGTTGGTGCAACGTATTAGCGGCACATGGGGTACTTTTGTCGTACTAGCACTTCTACAGGTATTGGCCAATAAATTGTATAAAACATATAGGGGAAAATATTTAACACTTCGTAACTTTCTTATTTCTTATGATATCTTTATATCACGAACGGCGTTAGAAAGTATAATGCTTTTTCTTTACCATAGTTTTTAAATTTTTGACGTAGCGCTATTATAAAATGGTCTGTTTGGGGACGGCCGTCTTGTTGTACGCAATTTAATTAAATATATAGCAAAATTTCCGTAAAACGCGGTTAAATGCGCCTAGGTACACGCCTTCAGCAACAATTTTGAGCTATACTTTTACATAAATGTTAGGCGTCACAAACGGTCCAATGTAGTAGAAAGCAATATTATATTCTAATCTGGTGTATTTTTTATTTTTGTAGCTCAACGATAAAATGGTCTGTTTGAGCAAGGACCGAAAATATAATAAATATTATTTTCTATCTGGAATTTCCGTGAGTATCCGTAAAATGCACCAATAAGACCCGACTTAATTTCCAGGTATTAATGCCGTGGGCGAAGATTATCGCTCTAATATGAAAATGAAATGTTTTTGATGACTGATAGTGTAATAAAGAATTTTATATGAATAAATTAATAGGCTTAAGTTTAGAGAGTGATATTTTGCGGAAATAAAACATTAAACTGTACCATATTTTTTTTCCTCCTTTTTCGGCAGTAGATGCCGAATTGAAAACACAGATGTCAATTCGCTCATGATTGCATAATGAGCAAAACCAAGAAAAAAATATCATTTTTTTTTTTGCCGAAATTTTTTAATTTTTAAAGCTAAAAAATCTCTGTGTATTGCATGGGCAAGTTTTCGTATTGAACAAGACATACCAATATGCTTCACATGGCACTAGAAAAATGTCTAAAACAAGTGAGTCCAGCATATTTATTATGTATTTACACTTAGAAATAATTTATTGCACCCTCTACGAAAAGGAATTGTCAGATACAAGTTTCGACCATACTTCTATACGGCAATACAATCACTGGGTTCGAAATCTTACAGCCAGTAGAAACGATTCACCTTCACTTTATACGTGACGTATAAAATAAAAGATAGAACCATAAATGGACATGCTTGTACAGAAATGAAACTGAGACATCTAAAGCAACTCCAAATGCAGTCATTATAGAACATTCATAACAAACCAAACAATGAATTAACCGAACTTGAGCCAAAGTTCGATTGCTAGATTTTGCACTTCGAATCACAGATTATCTACTAATGGAACACTGGGATAACATTGTAATATCTCTAAGATTTTTTTCGAGAAATTGGTAGCATAATTAATGGTTATGTTGGAGAAATATATTGGTAGCATAATAAATGGTTATGTTGGAGAAATATATTGGTAGCATAATTAATGGTTATCTTGGAGAAATATATTAGTTGCATAATTAATGGTTATGTTGGAGAAATATATTGGTTGCATAATTTATGTTGGAGAAATATACTTAACGACACTTCCAAAACTACCGATAAAGACTTTGCAACATCTCAAAAACCTACAATGCAATTTTCTTGAGATTTTCACCATGGTTTCATCAGTCAAAGACACAAACACAGATGTACAGTTTATAAAACAAATGTTGCGAAATTTTGTCAGTATTCGTTTGTGTACTAGACAACCCATAATTTCAAAAGTCACAAAAATCATGTGAAACCAAGACTGGTCATCAACAAAAGTCACTGAGTCTCAATGCATTTCTTTTGTTTTCACAGCACATAGAGAATAACAGGTCTGAGAGAAATATACACGGACTGCACAAAAGCCACAAGAAATCATAGACTGATACAACTCGACGCGGCGCGTGGTTTAAGATGGAGTCAGGTTAGTTGACGATTATTTTAATTTTACAGGCATTTATGCGGGGGAGTTTGGGTCAAGAGTTTGCAGAGAAATAAAGTGTACATACGTCTGTTTGTTTGCCATCAACAGTATTCTAAACAACATCTCCTTGCCACAGAAACAATAGTTTTCTCGGCGGAAAATTCCACCATCGTCACGAAAAATGATTGCATTTGCTATTTTTTTCAATCTTTCGTCGCCTATTGACATTTTTTACGTTTCAATATAGACCAAAAACATTCTTTGTTACATACAAGCAGAAAACAATAATGAAGTCAGGCTAGTTTGTTCACATTATGGTGCTGAACACACACAGGGTAGATCGATTAGGATACAACTTACCTATACGAGTCAATTACCTCGATACAACTCACGTAGAATACTTTTGGATAGAAAACGATGCTCCTTACGTCGGAGAATAGAGCAAAAAATAATACTACTTACGTCGAAGACTATTGTACATTGAAAAGGTAATTGATTGTATGACGGGTACAGAGGGTGATGTGACATGGTAAAAATTGGTCACATAGACTTTTTAATGGACAAAAGTGAAAACATGATTTTTCAGACTGCTTTATAGCCTATGATCTGAAGTATGTAGATAAGGTATATACAGACAATTTACTACAGTGTTAATTTATTAAGTTACGTTAGTATTCAAGGACAATGTCATTTTGGTCAAAGGTCACGTTGAAGGCCAAATCTCAGGCGAGCGTTCTCAGGACCAATGGTCCTCTGGTTGATTCATCTTGGTGGTTTTCATGGTTAATTTGTTTGTCCTTGATGATAAGAGATTCATTCGAAGGACCGAACAACTTACTAAATGTTTTAAACCACTGCAGAAGCTGAGGGTGATGTTAGGATCCTGTAAAACTAGTTGTCAATAAATTATTTTTCCCACCTCGGTTTTTGGAGTGGGAACTTCTTTCTGATTCCGCCTTTTCCTGATCATTGCCTACATGTTTCTTTTTAAGCCCGCCTGTAATTTTATATTACTGGTTGTTCCAGTGCGATACTTTTGTGGTGGGATTAATTGTTTTATGTTTTGATGTTTAATTTTTGTGCTGTTCGCGCATTAGGACGTTTTCATATTTTAGTTAAGTTTGGGTAACAGATTGGCCGCCTATTGGGTAATAGCTACTCACTCACTCTTACAGTATGTTTTTAGCTCACCTGAGCCAAAGGCTCACAGGTGAGCTTATAGTATACCCATGCCCCGGCGTCCGTCCGTCGTCGTCCGTCGTCCGTCCGTCGTCCACAATTTCCAAGATCTTCTCATCTGAAACCTCATGGCCAGTCAAAGCCAAACTTCATGTGGGGCATCCTTAAGAAAGTGGAACGAAAGTTTATATAAATGGTCCAGGTCACATGACCAAGATGGCCTCCATGGCTTTAAATAGCAAAAGCCTTTAAAATCTTTTTCTCCAGAACCAGTGGGCCGATTTCCATGAAACTTGGTATGTAGCATCGGGGACGCGGGCCTATCATTGTTTATACAAATCATGACCCTAGGATGACCTTGACCTATTTTACGGCAAGGTCAACTTAGGTCTCCAATGCATTTGAATGGGAAAAAATGGTAAAATGCTATTTAATGGGTAAAACTTACTGGGAATAGGCAAATGAAGATTACTGTTAATGGAAAATTTTAGCTCCTGGGGGGGTGTCTGCCCCTGCCCCGGGGCTACATACATGTATATGACCATAATATTCAAACAACTTCTTCTCTGAAACGGCTAGGCTAATCAAAGCCAAACTTCACCTGGAGCATTCTTGGGAAGGGGGAATGAAAGTTTATATAAATGGTCAAGGTCACATGACCAGGATGGCCGCCATGGCTATAAATAGCAAAAACGTTTAAAAATCTTCTTCTTCAGAACCAGAAGGCCTATGATTATGAAACTTGGTATGAAGCATTTGGGAGTGGAGCTCTACTCTATTTTACGGCAAGGTCAACTTAGGTCTACCATGCATTGGAATGGGAAAAAATAGGAAAATGTAATTAAATGACAGAAAACTTGCTAGAAATGAGCAAATGGACAGAAGATTTATGTTTAAGAAAATATTATGGGCCCAGGGGTTGTCTGCCCCTGCCCCGGGGCTATATACATGTATGTGACCATAATATTGAAACATCTTCTTCTCTGAAACCGCTAGGCCAATCAAAGCCAAACTTTTTGTGGAGCATCCTTAGGAAGAGGGAATGAAAGTTTGTATAAAATGTCATGGTCACATGACCAAGATGGCCGCCATGGCTATACATAGCAAAAACGTTTAAAAATTTCTTCTTCAGAACCAGAAGGCCTATGATTTTGAAACTTGGTATGAAGCATCTGGGAATGGAGCTCTACAATGTTTATATAAATCATGACCCTGGGATGACCATGACCTATTTTACGGCAAGGTCCACTTAGGTCGCCCATGCATTTGAATGGGTAAAATAGGAAAATGTCATGTATTGGCATAAAACTTGCTAGGAATGAGCAAATGGACAGAAGATTTATGCTTATGAAAATATTTTAGGCCCAGGGGTTGTCTGCCCCTGCCCCGGAGCTATATACATGTAGATGACCATAATTTTCAAACAGCTTTTTCTCAGAAACTGCTTCGCCAATCAAAGCCAAACTTTATGTGGAGCATCCTTAGGAAGAGGAAATGAAAGTTAATATAAATGGTCAAGGTCACATGACCAAGATGGCCGCCATGGCTATAAATAGCAATTTTTTTAAAAAATCTTCTTCTTCAGAACCAGAAAGCCTTTGATTTTGAAACTTGGCATGAAGCATTAAGGAACGGAGGTCTACAAAATTTGTATAAATCACGACACTGGGATGACCTTGGCCTATTTCACGGCAAGGTCAACTTAGATCGCCCATGCATTTGAATTCAGAAAATTGTTAAAATGTCATTTGAAGGAAAAAAAAACTTGTAGTTAATTGGCAAATGGTTTATTTCAGAATCAATTGTTTGGTTTGTGAAACGTTTCTTTCGTTTGATTTCAAGTTGTCCCAATTGGACGAAGTAGATTGTTTGGTTTTAAATGAATTGTTCTGTTTCACATAAGTAATTGTTTTGTGTCATTTTCGTTTGTTTTATGTGATATAGCGGTTTATTTTATTTGAAAATGAATAAGTTCATTTCTATTTTGTCTATTTCATTTAAAAATGAGACTTTTGACGGCTTTTGCCTTCCATAGTATTTTGATATATTGTAGTTTGTGTCCTTTGAAACATTCTTTGATAAGCAATGTTTTCAGGAAGATAATGGTCAAATATTAGTAGAGAAAAATCATTTGTATTTTAAATTAAATTGTGATACTGGTGGAGCAAAAGAACAAACAACAACAGACAGAAAAACAAGCAAGGGGCATAGACGCCAGGCAAATGAGCACGTTTCGTCATAGAAACGTAAAATCAACACAGCTATATGACCTCGTGTGGATGATATACGAAATATCTTTCATCGAGTGTGTAAAACATCAAAGAATTTCGATGGAAATTTCGATGTTTACAACAAACAAGATTTAATACTAAATTTTTCTTTTTATTCTATGCAATACATGGACTTTTTCCTATTGAAGAGGCGAGCAATGAGAATGCAAACAAAATTGAAAACCCAAATTATTTTGGTACCACATTGATCCTAACGGCCATACTAAGAAAATGAATAACTATTCATTTCAATCACTAAAGAACCTATCAATATCAATTCTGCGGTGAAAAAATCACTATAAATTTATAAACTTTGATATTCATTGATTTCACTGCTTAGTATAAAAAAGACATTGTTATTGTTTCGAAAGTGTCCATGACGTAATATATACGTCGGTATTACGTTATCGTGGCGCCGTATGACCGCTTGGTTTTCTCTACAGATTATTTATTGCATCCAACACCGCCTTCATATACTCCATGTATGTGTTGAAGTGAAAGGCGCGATCTTTGCTAGCAAGTTTCTCCAGTTCTTTCCATCTGTTTATTTTTCCAATTCCAATAACATAGACTTTGACACCTGAAAATTAACATCATAATGCACTAGACTCAGTTTCATCAGTTGAAAGCATGAAGGATATCATTATAGTTCTCCCTTTCATTATTATTTTGAAACAATTATCCACTATGATTTGAGCCGCGTCATGAGAAAATTGGATTATTGCCTAAGCGAAAGCAAAGGCGCAGATCCGCTGTGCAGTAACTGGCAATGACTTTGTAATGTGTACTCTCTTACGTCGTACTTCCATATAGTACATGTACAACTGGAATATCTTTTGTTCATAATTATTATTTTTGTTTCAAGACATAGATTATGGGTATTTGTTAAAAGCAACTTGACAATGTTGTTTTTACTTGTACACACAATCTATGTTATGAAAGATAATTAACTTTTAAACTGTATTTTTTATTTTTCAAGATGAAAGAGTAATTTGTATATAGAATTTGTATGTTTGCATTATGCAATGAACAGAGGGTACCTACCACTCGCTTTCAACTGATCTGCCACAGTTTCTGCGTCAGTTCCGGCTTCAGAAAATCTGTTTGTAACCAACCATACTACTTTGTATTTCTGCGACTGCGACGGATACATATAAAATTGATTTTTTGCGGCCATCAGTCCAATCCCTACTGCAGCGTAATCACCTTAAACAAACAAATATTTTATGGCATCACGACTTTAAAATCCTAGATGTAACAGTGTTGGAATTAACAATTGCCACCAACGGTTTAAATGTGTTAGGGGCCAGTTAAAAGTCTTGCAAGGTTGCCCCAAGATCAATATGAAATATACAATGTTCCAACGTGCAAGAATTATACAAAATATAGAAAAGGTCGTTCCGATATCACCTCTGACAGTTATTTTTTAATTTTTATTCAGCATTTAAATCAATATTGCACATTATCTATTTTCCTACCGGTTACACAAATTGACTAAACGCGATTCGTACTTTCGCTCCGCATCTCATTAAAATCCAGGACAAAAAGCATTGAGTTGCATTCATTTTACTTGCGATTTATAGTAACATGTATTCACAATTAGCCACTTGCATTTGTTTGTCCTAGGTTCTTGTCTTAAATTTACTGGTCAGTATATATTTTGAGCGACAGATGGCGTTTGGTCAATTATTAAAGCAGTTATATGTATCTAAAGGCGGTTTGGCAGAATTGCTAACGTCCTCCAGCAATATAAATGTATAGAGCTGACAACAGCACCTCGGGGCATAGTATACAGTTATTTCATTTTTAAGCAGGCAACAGTGCAAACTATTCTCCCCTCGGTGCAGGTACCGACTTGGCATGCTACTGCCCGAGTCAAAGCTGCGTTATTGCCCTCTGCTTGACTGCCATGGCCAAATGTACACTTAATTGTCGGGCATAGTTTTTGGCATGAAAGTATTGCTAAAGTATACCTGGGCGTCGAGGAAGGTCGTTGATTCTGTTCTGTACGTAGCCGAGGTTTTGGTACCAACCTAATCCATATTCATTGTATACGCTTAGAGAAAACTGAACGAAGGCTGCTTTCGAATAAGAGTTTCCAATTTGACCTCCGAGTTCGTCGACGCCTTGGGTGAGTAGCTGAGAATAATCAATAAGAAACAAAATTAGTAATGACAATTAAAAATAACAATATAGAAAGCAAAACGCCAGTATGTTTTAAGGATTTTTTCTTCATCAAGATCATAATAAAAGAAACAAAGAAACAATGCCCAAAATTACCGTTCTTTCTTTAAACTTGTTATTGTTTTTTTTTCATTAGGCAATTAAATAGAACCACCGTCAAAATGCAAAAATAAAGATCACACGATGTATTCAATTCGTCTCAGCTCCAATACACGGATCTTGGAAAATTCATTAACATTTGTCGTGGGTACATGCTCTACACAATAAAGGATAATCCTTGGGAAAGGAAATGTATTTAATGAGAAAAGTGAATGTAAAGACGTATTCCTGGAAATTTCTCTGAGTCGGTCACTTCGGTCGGTCAATTTGTACATGTTGCATGCTGAAGGTAGACTGCAAATGATATAATTGCTGTTTAATGTACTCAGAAGACTTAAGTCAGTGGCTGTTTCAACGACCTGACTAAGAATTGTCAAGAATATAAAAAATGGCGGTCCGATTTCAACCCAGAAGTTCATGGATGTGATCTGAAAAAGTGGCCTAGATGCTCTTAGCTGACACAGATGCTCTTAGCTGACACTAATTTTGTTAATTACTTTATTTATTTAAATTTCAACTGACACCAAAACTCATATTTTGTTGACCAGAAGCGGCAAGGTATTTTGTCTTGTAAACATTAAAATATACATTGCAGCATATGTAGTTTCAAAAAGTGACGACGAATTATGTCTATTGGCTGTATCTTACCACGGCTGCTCTCCTCGCGTATGTGAAGTCTCTAGATGTGACCTGATTTTGACTCGAAACAACATGCACAAAGTCGGTGTAAGGTTGTACATCCTTTTTCAACTTCTCTTGAATCGTCTTCCATGTCTGACCCGATGAAACTGAAATCAGAAAGCAAAAGTCCCATAAACTGATACGTTTTTCAAATAATTCATAATTTCAAAAATAACTACATGTATGAGCACTTTGTTGCTGCCATAAGTTTGCAAACTCCTAAATGATACAGGTATATTCTTACTGTTGGAATCTGGTATGTATAATGTTATTATTTATTATTTATGTAATTATTATTATTTATTATTAATTATTCAGTTTAAGCGTCATACAGTTGAATTGAATTTCAATGGCCATAGTTTCGATGCTGATTTTGGGTGTTTAGAACCGGTTTATGTCTACCTGTATTTATTTAGTTCAACTGTTTTGACAAATTTCACTTTAAAAGCAAAAGTGTAAAGGTCTTCTGGTCTCAAGAAGGAAACACCTTTACAGATGATTGTCTTATTTGCACACATGCACATATTAACAACATAATTATACAGGTATAACAGTAGGTCAACCCAATATTTTAGTTTTTAGATTATCATTATTATTATTATTATCATTATTATTACTACTACTACTACTTCTACAACTACTGCTACTACAACAACAACAACTACTACTACTAATACTACTACTATTTTCTAGTAGTAGTAGTAATAATAATAGTAGAAGTTTTTGTTGTTGTTATAATAAGTGAGCCGCCTCGTGGGAAAACCTACAATGTGGTTTCCAAACAGGTCTGGCACAAATCAGGCTGTACAGTCATAGAAAAGAGCTAGAAGCTTGAAATTTTGGAGTTAAGTAGAGGAGGAATTGTACTATCCGAGTAGCGAAAACAAAGGCGCTGATCAGCTTCGCGGTCACCGCGAAGGTGATCTGCGCCTTTGTTTTCGCCTATGCAGATTGTTGGTTTTCCCAAGGGGCGGCTCAAGTATTAAAGAACTCACCGAGTGTCGCACAGCAGAGCACAAAACAAATGAACAGACTGAGTTTCATTTTCGTTGTTTCTTCAACTTACAGTATCCTTGAAAACAAACGTTGCGCGCAGAATCCTGAAATCACAAGATGCGGACACAGGGCGACTTCTTGCTCTATTATATCTTTCCACACGAGACGTGTCAATCGATAAATGCGTGTGTTAGTTTTTAGACCCTGCAAATAAGCTTCTTATTTTGTACAAGTTTGTATTTGCGCATATAAATGTGCACATGTAACAACAACATTGTACTACAGAAAGAGTGAAACAACATTAAAAAGGAATGCAAAAAACATGGGTGAGCATAGGCTTATGTATATATAATCCAAAAGCCTTCTCGCTGACTAACATGTTAACTGAACACGGTGCATGTACCAAATCATATACACGATTGCGTCATTTAAACCATCTGCTACAAACCGCTTCATAGAAAAAATAATTTCGACTAGACAACGTATATTAGGAACCTGAGAAGATAAAGATGGATGGGTCGTAGGGCAAATACCAGTACGTTATGTTAGAATATTTGGAATCATGCTTTTCATATGCAGCCATTAAGAATGATAAGCATGTACAAGAGTGCAGGAGCAGTATGATACATTGTTGCTAGTACTTTTAAGATGACTACCACACCTGTTGCACGTAAGCATATACGTCTTTTCCAATCTGTCACTCTTGCCTGGAATGCGATACATGTATAATGTCTGGGTCACTCCGATATTTGATTTTCCCGGAAAAGCATCTAAGCCAGCCAATGAAATTTTCAGAAATTTGGCATCTGTTCATTTTCCAATTGATTTTTATAAACAACTTATGATATTGCTTAGAACAAAGGCCGAGGGTGCAAATACCCACAATCTGTGCTTCGGAGTAAAAATAAGACAAACAAATGCGTACACCTGAACATCCTAGTTTTACTGTATAAAATATGAGTGTAAGTGGCTGTACACTACATGGACATGTTATCCTGATGTAATTGTACTTTTCGTTGAAGCAATGTAGAGCCATTCGTGTACATTAGATTATTTCGCACCACATAATTAGGGTTATGCTAATGTTGTTGTTTTTGTTATCATTGTCAATGCATGATTAAGTGGTTGTGAAACCGCCCTTTTGGACTTAAGAAAAAACATTAGAGCAACGTTATACATGCATATGGCTGATTCGATTTTGACTTCCAAACACACTATTGTCATGAAGCCAGGGGGGCGTTTATACATATGATGAACGCTAGCTATGCATGATGCTTATACCAAACAGTTTGATGCTCATCCGATGGTCATATATGAAAATAAAAACTGTCACAGGGCCTTAGCCAATAGAATCCGAAATCAGTGGCACAAATATCATGATTTCTTAAGTCAGCAGTTATATCTCAGTTTGTCAGATTCACATTACGTGCACGGACTTGGGTACACCTTCATCACGTGGCTCCAAAGTAAATTTGACAAACTGAATGATATTTGTGTAAGTAACCTAGTAGGAATACATAAAATTTTGTTGTTCTATTTCATATAAATTTGGCCATCGCTTTTGGAGAGTACACGTATCTTTGACGCAAACGTGACCTCTATTACAGCAGCAACACTAGTGACAGCACCAAACTCATCAGCATCATCACAATTGTCTTCGTCACCGTCATTATTAATAGAGCAGTAACAGCAACAACAAAACACAGTTGAAATAATTTTCATTTTCAATGTATTTTTAGATACGAGTATGTGCGCCAATAAGAACGATTTTATGATAACTTGAAAACGTAGTAAATGTGCTCTTAATCGAACATGTGCGCTTATTAGAACCAATACGAGATTATTAAAAGTAAGAAATTACTAAGAATAGAATGTCCAGGAAATCGTACAAAGTAAACTCCTTACGCAGACAACAGTCGGGAAAGAATGGACAATACAGTATAGCATAAAAATACAATTACGTATACTAAGGAAATGACTCGCTCTTTCCAAACAAGGTAGCAATACGATAAGCATCAACCAAACCAGACTACGAGAAAAAACAGAGAAGCAGACAGAGTAAACAGTAAAAATTAAGGTTAATCACAACACAAACGTCCTGGAACTGCCAGTAATTCTTGTTTGATTCTGTTAATGTTTGAATTGATACATGCAACTTTATGTTTGTATAAATTTGAGACAGTATTAGAGACAGTCGATAATTGCAGACTGGAAGTTTCAATGCCCTGTCCCGGAAAAACAGAGACGTAGAAATACATTCGCCTTTTACAGAAAAAATAAGGTAGTTTGATAGTTAATATTTCATGCACAGGGAAGGGCATGGTATTCTTAAAAAGGACTCAAATAGAGCGAAAGCACTTGGTGATTATGAGCAATTGTGTTTACTTACAGCAACTGTAAAATTTTCATAATGCAACCCATTCTAAATATTTATCTACACATGCTGTTAGTAAACAAAACATTCCTTTCATTAGAAAATTCCTGCCCCGAAACAGCTTGCACATCAATCAATTTGTATTTGTAATTTGTCAATATTTATAAAATGATTTTATTTCTTTTAAGTTATATGACACTTATACACTTATTATTACTAAATATATCATCATCATCATCATCATCATCATCATCATCATCATCATCATCATCATCTGTTTCTTCTTCTTCTTCTTTGTCTTCTTCTTCTTCAGCAACAGCAGCAGTAGCAGCAGAGCAGCAGTAACAGTAGTAGCAGCAGCAGCAGAACCACCACCACCGTCATCATTACCATCATCATCATCATCATCATCATTATCATCATCATCATCATTGACATCATCATCATCATCATCATCGAACCAATGCATTGATAGACAACAGTAGTATCAACGACTGCAACATAATCATCATCATCTGCATCATTATCGTCATCCTCGTTGTCGTTTTTGGATGGTGACGTTCTTCGCCGTGCTTCATATGGTATATTTATTTTGAACTTTATAGGCTTACAGTCACGTTACAATCTTCAATGCGCGACATAAATGATTAACGGCCAAACTCCTCCATCATGGCTATCTTTATCCTAATTTTAGAAAAATATTTTTTTTTCTAAATTTTATCGTAGACACTATCAATATTGATTTCCAAATTTAATGTTGGGTTAAAGATGCTTTTACGTGATGACTTTTCGAAAATAGAATATTATGTCAACTTATTTGTTTTCTTTTCAGTTTAGAAAAATCACTATACTGTACGTAACAAACGTATAAGATATAACTTAAATGTTATGCGACAGTCTGCGTGCTTAGTTTCTAACCCGGTCACGGATGATAACTATGCTGCTTCCTTCAACTGCACGCCGTTGGTCGGGCGTCAGAATCTATGATGGCCCCGACTTATAGCTATTCACTTTTGTAGGTTGGGCCGGAGCTTCTATTGCGTGGCCCACCGGCGTACAACTGGGGTTTTTCTTTTGCTCCAGATTTTCAGAGATGTTGTTTTGCGCCCAGGACTCTCAATCGCCGGGCAGATTATTGTATTGGTCTGCTTATAGTATACCCATGCTCTGGCGTGCTTCCTTGTCGTCTTCCTCAGCCTCGTCGTCGTTCACAATGTTCAAACATCTTCTCCTGTCAAACCACTGGGCCAGTTAGAGCCAAACTTCATGTGGAGCATCCTAAGGAACGAAACTTTGTATAAAATGGCCAGATCACATGACCAAAATGGCCTTGGGTTGACCATGACATATTTTACGGCAAGGTCAAATTTTGTCACATAGGCTTTTTAATGGAAAAGGTGAAACCATTGTTGCTGTTTTTCTCAGGAAGTTTAGTAGCCTGTGACCTGAAAGTATGTAGATACAGACAACTTATTGAGTTGATGAAGTTATGTGAGTAATTATTGTCAAGGTCATTATTTTTCCTTGGCAAAAGGTCATTTAAATATTAAATTTAAAACTTGATTTTCTCAGAAACTACTTGACCAATCACGTGGATCATCCTTAGATAGGGGGGATTAACGTTTTTTTTTATATAAATGGCCCAGTTCACATGACCAAGATGGCTGCCATGACCATAAAAAAAATCTTCTCTTTAACCGATAAACTGATTTCAACGAAATTTGGTAAGTAGTATTAGGGACTCTTGCCCACCATAGTTTGCATACTGAGTATTTTCTCTTTACTCCAAAAATCAACTTTGGTCATTTTACACCCATGGTGCAAAAAACCAATTAGCATAATAAAATTTCTGTTCAGCGGCCTCTGATAAGAAATTCCAGCTAAGGAACATCTGCTCTGATCAGCATGTACAAATGACCATACAAAATCCTATTACATAACCGATTTAGACCATTGGAAATGTAATGTCGCTTATTTTTTTGTAATTATTTCAACTATTTTGATTAATTTAGATTTTGATGAAAAATGAGCAAAATATTATTTTTGGTTTGGCTTTTACTGTAAAATACCTGGAATTTTATGTATCAGATTACAGTAAATCCGACCATTCCTTGCATAATTACCCAGGAGGTGCAGCTCAACACTGATAAGTTGTATATGTTCACAGCAGGTATTACAACAAAAGTGGGCAGCGCCCCCCCCCACAAAAAAAAAAAAAAAAAAAAAAAAAAAAAAAAACAAAAAAAACATAGGAAACTGGGGGTAAACTGCGGTCAGTGAAATAAGAGTATGTACACAGTATGGTAAAAATCATGGCCTTAAGTTGACCTTAATGGCATGGTCAAAATTGGTCACATACTGTAGACTTTTTAATGGACAAAAGTGAAAACATGATTTTTCAGAATGTTTGATAGCCAGTGTTAGATACAGTCAACTTATATAGTTAATTTATTAAGTTATTAGTATTTAAGGTCAATGTCAATTTGGACAAGAGTCATTTTTGAAGGCCAAATCTCAGGTGAGCGTTTTCAGGACCAATGGTCTACTGGTGAATTCATCTTGGACGTTACCATGATTTATTTGTTTGTCCGAGATGCATCAATAGGCCTGAACAACTAACTAAATGTTGTGAACCACTGCAGAAGCTGAGGGTTAGGTGAGGATCCTGTAAAACTAGTTTAAGCCCGCCAGTAATTTTATATTACTGGTCGTTCCAAGGTGGTGGTTTTAATTGTTTTATGTTTTGTTGTTGATTTTTGTGCTGTTTGCGCCTTATGCACGTTTCCATATTTTAAGTTAAGCTTGGATAACCGAGTGGCCGCCTATTGTGTAATATTGTGTAATAGCTACTCACTCGGCTTTCGATATGTTTTCTCAGTATAAGTGCCTGATTGTTAATTTAGTTTTTCCCACCTCGGTGTTGATTTTTTGTGCTCTTTGCGCCTTATGCATGTTTTCATATTCTAAGTGTGTATAAAATAGTGACCGCCTATTGTGTAATAGCTACTCACTCGGCTAACGATATGTTTTCTTGGTGTACCCAATTGTCAATTTAGTTTTTCCCACCTTGATTTTTGAACGGGAGTTTCCTTCTAATTGCGCCATTTCCTGATCCTGTCTCTTTTTATGAGCTCACCTGAGCCAAAGGCTTAAAAGGTGAGCTTATAGGATAGCAATGCTCTGGCGTCCGTCGTCGTCCGTCGTCCGTCGCCCACAATTTCAAAGATATTCTCCTCTTAAACCACATGGCCAATGAAAGCCAAACTTCATGTAGAGCATCCTTAGGAAGGGGAAACGAAAGTTTATATAAATGGTCTGGGTCACATGACCAACATGGCCGCCATGTCTATATATGGTAAAAAACACAAACATCTTCTCTGGAACCGATAGACCAATCTGAACGAAACTTGGTATGTAACATTGTGGACTCTGGCCCATTATGATTTATATAAATCATGAGCTTTGGTTGACATTGACCTATTTTACGGCAAGCACAATTTTGATGACATAGGTTTTTGAATGAAAAAACTGAAAACATTTAATTTTTCAGGAAGTTTTTAAGCCTTTGGCCTGAAAGTTGGTAGATACAGACAACATGTTGAGTTAATGAAGGGCATTGAGTAGAAAAAGTAAAGGTCATTTCTTGACTTTGGCCTAAGGTCATTTACAAGTTAAATGTAAACCTTAATTTTATCAGTAACCACTTGACCAATCAAAGCCAAATTTTATATGTAGTATCCTTGGGATGGAGGAACAAAAGCTTATACATATGGTCACGGTCACATGTCCAAGATGGTCACCATGGTAGCAATAACAAATAGCAAAAACCTATAAAAATCTTCTTCTCCAGAACCAGAATGCCTACGATTTTGAAACATGACATGAAGCATCAGGGGGAGGAGCTCTATAAAGTTTATATAAATC
The DNA here is from genome assembly GCA_964017185.1 of Rugalucina vietnamica. Classification (NCBI taxonomy): domain Eukaryota; kingdom Metazoa; phylum Mollusca; class Bivalvia; order Lucinida; family Lucinidae; genus Rugalucina; species Rugalucina vietnamica. The sequence continues at coordinate 34,755,996 of OZ024883.1, read as the reverse complement.
ATGACCCTGGGATGACCTTGACCTATTTTACGTCAAAATTAATGCATTTGAATGGGGAAAATTGTCGAAATGTTATTTGAAGAGAAAAACTTTATGGAAATGAGCAAATGGACAGAAGATTTATGATTCTGAAAAAATGGACCCCAGGAGCAGGTCTGCCCCCACCCCGGGGCAATATACATGTATATTACCATAATATTCAAATATCTTCTTCTCTGAAATCGTTTGGCCAATCAGAGCCAAGCGTCATGTGGAGCATTCTTAGGAAGGGAGAATGAATGATATAAATGGTCAAGGTCACATGACCAAGATGGCAGCCATCAGAAAGAAATTTCCACTCCAAAGACTGAGGCGGAAAAAACTTATTTTGTGCCCAGTCCCTGATTTGTTCTAACTCCCTAACCTGCACTCACTCTACCTTTGATATATACTATCGCTTAAATATGTCCACGTAGTACTCGTACCTGGTGCGTACCCGGCTTTGCATGACCTCTGATCTGACACACATGTATTCCTAACCAAATCCCGTCGTGTTGATTAATATCCCAATTTGCACCTATATATATCCTTGGTCCGAATGTTTATTTTCTAGTGTATGGCGATGGTATTTTGTGAATATTTTCGAATTTTTAGGGTCTAAACAAAATATTTCCTCGTCTTATATGCAATGATATCATTGTATAGTCAACACTACATGTATGTACCGACTGCTGACGTCATATTACTAGCGATACGTGCATTGCGCACATCACGTGCAAATTATTAAAGATAAGCACTGATTTGCGCAGATAGTTAAACCTATTTCATCGTAACACTATATAAAAAATGTTATATATTAACTTTGACTGCACCATGACTGATGACGTCAAGCGCAACGAGAAAGGTGTAGAATAGAACCAATGGTCCCAAGTTCAGTTGGCTTTAATTAAGCAAACGAATATAGCAATTATGTAATGGCTGCTTGGCAAAATAGAAAAAAAGCCTTTTATAATTAAGACGCCAAACATCACGAGAAGGACGTAAAATGTCTCGAGATTACTAACATCGCGCATCAATTAGCAACGAAATCGTTCATGGGCTCTGGCGTTGTTGGGTAATATAACTTACACTTACATCATGGCTGTTCTGCAGAATAGAAAACTGTGCCCCTTCGATTCTTTTGGTCGAAAAATGCATTGAGCTGTCAACGGCACCCGAGGCATACACTTGGCCATTTACCTATCATACATGAATCAACTGCTTGCTGATCATGTTTTGTATGGAGGTGAGCGATTGGAACGATGCTAGACGAATTTCATGTTATGCGTTCAGAGTAAACTGTATGAAGCCTATTCTCGATTTGTCTTTTGCAATACCACCTCCAGGGTCGCTGACGCCTTGGTTGAGCAGCTGAAAATAGTGAAATAAAAACACACGGTTAACCAAAGAAATATAAGAAAAAGGTACAAGTAGGCAACGATCAGGAAAAAGACGCAATCAGAAAAAGATTCCAACTTCCAAAACCGAGGTGGGAAAACTAAATCAACAACCAGGTTGAAAACATATCGTAAGCCGAATGCGCGGCTATTTTCCCATTAGGTGGCCACTCAGTTACCTAAACTTAACTACAAATATGATAACATACATAAGGCATCAACAGCAAAACAATGTGTAACACCAAGACATGAACAATAAGAACCACCACAGAAGTATCGCCCTGGAACGATCAGTAATATAAAAATTACTGGCGGGCTAAAATCGATTTTACAGGTACCTAACCTCACCCTCAGCTTCTGCTGTGGTTCACAACATTTAGCTAATTGTTCGGTCTTCGTGGTGAATCTCTAGCTAGTCAATGTATCATCATGGACAAACAAATAAATCATGATAAATACCATGAACACCATTAAGTTTTAAGGAAATGTTTTAGTGCAGACGCAATCATAAACAAACAGCAGCATGAAAAACACATATGGAAAATAACTATGCTAACAATACAGGCAAGATAGATGTACTAACAACATGCAATAAACCGATGGAAAGTAAGTAATCACCAGGAGCAGCCTTTTCACAAGAAGTGGTATGTCAGCTTTTTTAATTAAATTTAGTATACCGAACAAAAGTAAAAACGCTACAAAATATTCTATTTTATTCTTACACGAATACCTAATACGCGTATATGTTTACCCCAGATTTTATTTTTTCCAATATATTTTCTCACACATAAAATTTTCATTCTTTGACTATAATTTTCACTTCGATTCGTTTTTGTGGAATCAAAATAAGCCTCCATATGCGCATTGTAACAAGTCTGGGGTCAGACAAAAGAACATGTCAGTTCACATCAGGAAAACATGTCCGTGTAAGGTATACCCCCTTATACCCCTCTTTTATATAGTAAAACTGGGGTACGCAGGGGTATACCTATTTTTCTTATTTTTGCTCCAAAACATAGATTGTGGGTACTCGTTAGAACCGCCTCGCCGAGGCGGTTCTAACGTGTACCCACAATCTATGTTTTGAGCAAAAATAAGAAAAATATAAAAAAGAATTCAGCTGAAAAGTTTCAATTTTTAAACCTCAGAAAATCTTTGTTTATTGCATGGGCAAGTTTTCGTAATGATTAGCACGTATAATAGAACTCGCCAAAATGAACGCATGAATTCGGCTGTTTTTGGCTTCATGCACTTTCGAAACAGTGTGCTCATTTGGTCACGCTCTGTTTCACCTTAAGTAGAAATAATACGGTTACTTTTCTGATCATACACGTTTTAAGATGCATGTAGCATGTCTCTGTTGCTTTCAGTTTATATGTGGAACATATCTATATCCGGTCACTGATCTGAACCAACTATGAACTGTACCCACGACGTCCTTTTATCTATGCATATGCGTATCTTTAATTTACAACCACTTGAAATCATCGAAGCTACTTCAATCTCGGTTGTAAACAAATCACCAATAAAGGTAGTACATGGATATGTGCCAGGGTATAAACATAATGGGTGCAGATCAGAAAAAAACGTGTGTACAGATCGTAGAACGTCGGAAACTGTGGGTAAGGATCAAAGAATGCATGTATACAGATAAGGGACGGGTAAAGTTTAGAGTCCTACTTATATACTGATGATACTATAACTTAATTGTTATTGAATAAACTTCTATGTGAATAGCTATTTCAAGTAAACCAGAACGGTCCTCAAACGGCAAAGATCATGTTCAAAACGTGAAGTTCACGCGCTGCTTGATCAGGGTTTATTGCTTGAATCCGTCAACGTCATTGGCCATTCAGTTTTGCCTGATGTCACTGCTTTCTGTAGAAATAATATGTCCGATACTAAAGTAATTCTGTGGGTTTTGTATTTTGGCATTGCGTTTTCTTGTTTCTCTCATTAACGTTGCTTTTGTTATTTTGATAGCCATTGCAATATAGAATCATTGTAAAAGTACAAGAATGACGATCATTCGTTTATTTCAATTCATTAACATTTGTCGAGTGACTTGAAAACACTTTGAACCCGTTGCCACTAAATGTAGAAATAACTTGCTCTACCTTCGACAAATGTAAATGCTTATAAATACTTGATTTCCCCATATAAACCGACACTTTTAGGAGTGGAATTACCTGGTGGTTCTGCTTTCGTCTCGACGCGACTGTGAAATATGACAGAAACGTTAAAAGCATCAATTTTCCAAAAAGAATACCGTCTCACCACTGCGTCTTTCTTGACTTCTCTAAAGTTTGCAGGTGAACCCTGATTCGAAACAACATGCAGAAAGTCGGTGTTTGGCTTAACAGACTTTTTTCAATTTCTTTTGAATCTTTTTCCAAGCCGGACCCGAGCCTATGAAAAGAGCAGTGGATTTAAAAAAAAAAAACGTTATAACTTTCAGTTCAAAACGTTTTTTCTTTTTTTTTTTTTTCTTTTTTTTTTTTTTTTTTTTTTTTTGTTATATTTGCTCAAAACATAGATTTAATAGGTTCTAACGAGTACCAACAAACTAGGTTTTGGATCAAAATTAACAAAAAAAAATATAAAACACTTCACATCCCAATTACTAAATAAAATTGAAGTAAAAGGGAGTATTTATTTCACGGACATGTTTTCCTGATGAAAGCAAGAACACCATACAATGAACATTATTTTTCATTACAAAATACTTATTCAGTTAAGACCTTTTGAATCGAGAATCCAATGCAAACCTTTATGGCATGTTGTCATCTATGAAATCATAGGGGATTGCAAAAGGCAATGATTAAATGTAAATGGAATCAGTTTAGAAGTACTGATAGAACATAGTTTTGTTTTGACTTCAGTTTTGATATTTGAAAGGTATGACAAAGGATCGGTGACTATATGGCCTGTATACGCCTATACTTTAGCAGCCCAGAACACTGTTATTAAGCTCCTGATGCTGATCCTTTCTGTTGAGAACAATACTTAAATGTCTTGTGAAGATATTTGTGCTAAGATATTTAAATATTTTGTCATGATTTAGTAGAAATCTAAGTTCCAGTGGGGGAGTGGGTCTTAATTTCATAAAAACAAAAGATCGAAATTTTGAGTTTTTTTCTGCATGCTCACAATTTTTATCGCTAGTGTTTCTATTTTAAGTTGTGTACCCAACAGATACTTGCAGGAATCATGCAAAAATCACCAAAATTGTTTAAGGACTTATGGGTGGTCACTGTATATACATAATTGAAGATTTACCTGTATAAAAAAGAATTGTTTATTTTGTCAACAATGCTACATTCTTTAGCATGCTTTATCATGGGACTGTTGAATATGTTGCAAATACATGGATTTGTGTATACATGATTGTGAAATGAGTGGTCAGCTCAGAGCAAGTGAGTCATTTTTCAGTTACTTCCGGGTTGAAATCGTTGGACCCATTTTTCTTAGCTTTTTGAAAACAATAAGCGAGATTTTTCGATGTAGCCATTGACTTCAATCATATAAGAACCTGAAACAAAAGGCATGTCATCTTTCAGCAAACAATAAGCGCACATGAGCCGCCCCAAGTTACCCACTTTCAGAATTTTCCAGAAAAACATGTTTACACTAACTTTTCCCAGAGAAATACATTTCCATGACCCCAAAATAATACTTAATTTGTCAGATTATGTATCCTCGACATTTAGGCTTTGTGTATTTTTTATTCAAATGCATTCCATTTTCCAGGAAATGGGTCCCACGAAAACCAGTTACATTTCCAATTTTACACCAAGTTATTTACAATTTTACAATAATAACTATATTGAGTCATTCCTAGTATTTGTGACGTTTATCAGCAATAAATGCATATCATCATTTGATTGACAGGTTCAAGAAAACAGTAGATTTCTGTTTTACATACCCCACCCACTCATGTCAATATTGATAAATCCTTAATTTGTTTGCAATTTGAAATGTAATAAGGAAAGCATTTAGGAGGTACCTGTACCTTTGAAATATTAGATTACCGTATTTGTTATGACGTTATAAATGAAAGTGGCACAAACTGAAGTTTCCAGACTGGAATCAATTCAAACTCATGAAAATTTCAAAGTTGCATGTTGCTTTAAACGTGGATCATTACGTAAGAACTTCTGCATTATTTTACATGCAAAATGTAATTACTCTGGCCAAAAATTTTAGGATAATTTTTTAAAGATGATCATGGCCAATGTTGCATAACAAATGCATACACATGTCCTGTTTTATCTAACGGGGCTACCTATCTCCACAATTCAGTAAAGCATACATGTATAATCATTGCTTGTCAGTTTGCTTCTGTAAATACGAAGTTTAACGTCCCAGTCAACATTTTCAGACATTGCCGGAAGCATACACCTATACCTGGTAGTATGGCAAGCAAATCATGTAATTTGCTTTATGACACAACCCAGAGCTACATGTTGTAGGGCTCGAATCCAGGACTCTTATTCTGAGACCGACTCCATGCATAATGATTAATGAGTCTGTTAAACATTTTGACTGATTACCGGAATTAATGCTTAACGTCCCAGTCAACAGCTATGGTCATGTCGGGATTTTGCCTCCATTTTATGGGACTTTTATCCAAAATTAGGATTTCATGACATCCAACAAAAGCTTCAAATATAACCATCCAACTAAACCGACAAGGCTCATATGTATGGTTGATTTGACTTGAACCACTTTTCCTGGGCAGGCTCAGACCTGAGCGGTGAAACCAGTAATCACATGGTCAGCCAATAGCATAGAAGCCTAGCCTGGAGGCACAAGCAGCCCATCTTTTTCTTCAGGCTCCAATGGGCGTTGGCCCATATTGTCATCTTACCACCCTTGGAAATCTATCTTGTGGCTGTTTGTTGCAACGCTGAACTGAAAACCCTGTCCTAATGACTGTGGAGTTATTTAACATACAAAGTTAACAACTATGTAGGTAGCAGGGCGTGAATAAATAGAGGGTGTATTTGTACAGTATGTCTCCAAAATGTTGTAACACAAATTGACCAAATCATTTTATGTTTGTGCACAAATTATGAAAATTAGTTGTGCAGCATCCCGGTTCAAATTAACTGCAGTTTAACTATTGTATATGATTGTCCTTTAATATTGTTTCAATTTTGGTAACTTTATATCTGCTAGTTAATCTTGAATGAGAAACTAGGACTGATAATCATATTTGGGCTCTCGTTTTTGGGCTCTAGAGTATCGTTCCCCCCCTAGAGCCAGCACGCCACTTTCATATATTGTGTGGATAATGATAACACAAATGCAGGCAACAGCTTTTGTTGGCTCTCGGTGGGGGGGGGGGAACAATGCTTTATAAAACTTTTCCTGATTTCTATATATTTCATATCAAAAATGATTGTTCAGCCCAAAATAAACATCCTGGGTCATCAAAAATTTATTAATAAATTCTTCTATCACACAGCCCTTTATTCAGGGAAGCTAACACGTGAATAAAGAGACTGATGGCCAACTTTTATTTTTCCTTAAAACCATAGGCATTTTTGAATGGAAATAGTCACCGATTCTTTCAAAACTTATGCTTCACAGTCTAATAATAGTTATTTAACAGCACAAACAGCACTACCACCTCCACCACCACCAACAACAACAAAACAGCGTTTAGCATTTATTATTATTAATTATTATTATTATTATTATTATTATTATTATTATTATTATTATTATTATTAATAGAGATGTTAGGTTTAGGCATAATCAGAATAATCCGATTAATCCGAATATAATTTTGGCATAGCTAGTTATTGAGGCAAAAAAGTACAGTATTTCAGATAAAATTATGGGTTTCTAAGAATGCATCTCTAGATCAGCCACGCGAGTGACATTATGTATACATTGCATGCTAACGTTTGTTGCAAAGGACTCAGTGGCCTATTGGTAGTGTGACTTGCCTACTAATCTGTCGACCCGGGTTCAATTCACATAGGTGTTTTTTATGTTTTTGTGTTTTTATTTATTTATTTATTTATTTATTTAGTTATTTATTTATTTATTTCGGTTTTTGTGAAAAAACAACACTCAAGTTTCTAGAATACTAGACGATCAAAGGTGCGCTTTAAGGGAATCAATATGAAAAGTACATGTATGTGTTGAGAGATTATCATTGGTTATCGCCCGCTGTATCAACCTCAGACTACATTATCGAACCCGAGAGTTTTAGGTCAAGGGCTGATATAAATAGTTGACGGTTTATACTAAATCTGACGTGATTAAACCTGACGTCACATATCCCGTGGCGCGACAACGCTGTATGCGGACATTATAAAATCTCATAGTTAGAGATTATCACATGGCCATTTTGGTTATCGCCCGCAGTACCAACCCGAACTTCATTATCAACCCTGAGAGCTTTAGCTGGACGGTTGATAATGGACGACGGCTGATAATAAGGACGTTTACCAACTTGTTTCACATCGTCTGAATCTTCTTTCATAGTTCTGTTTTATGGTTTATGGAATTTATGATCTATTCTGTACATGTAGCGAAACAACAGCTAAGCTGAACCACCGATTTCGTAGTTGCAAGATTTCCACGCAGTCTAACTCGAACTGGGCTGTACAACCATATAAGATAACTGGAAGCAGACGGATTATGGAAGTACGCTTAGCATATACAAATTAATCTAGATAAATCATCTGTCTGGTAGGAGTTTTATCGTTTATGCGACTTTTTGAAAGATGTAAAACATATTTCTTTTTTGTTTTTGCATACTTGCAATTCAGCTGCTTCTGCATCTACTTAGCTGTAAGTCATTTTCACACAAATTGTACACATAACATGGTGATGTGATATTATCGTAATAAGATTTTGAACATTTAGGTTAATATCCTACAAGCTCTTAGTAAACCTGACGTGTATACGCATTTATCAATGACGTATACAAAGTCAGTCTTGGATTGGCATGCTATAAATGTCCTTCTAAACAGTTTGTATTTTGAAAGTTATCCAATTTACAACTGTGAATATCGTTAATTAAAATTAATGTTTATGTTCACGCCATAATGTAGCAATAAACATATTACACGTAGCGATATAGTTCGGCAAATGGGTCACTGTATGGGCGGCAACTTTAATATTCATATCTGGGCGTGGTTGGCTAGTCCATCTGTTCAAGTAGGGAGATAATAGAAAAGTCGAATACAGTCAGCCTAGAGCGCTGTCACGTATTTTACCGTTAAAGATCAGCTACCTATTTTGTCCAATCCAGTAAACTAGACAAACTCGGATTTTCATTCTAACGGACAACATGTGAGTTGAGTCTTTCAACTGTGTACCTTTAGCTTTTACCTAGGTCAAAAGTAGACCATACCCAATAACGTATTCATAAGGTAACGCCCATACATTGATCTATTTGCCGAGCTATACCTAGGATTAACAATTTATAAAGCAAGTCTATTGTGGGGTTTTCATCGAACTACTAGTCACTACTATGAAAACGCGAAAAATACGATACAAAAATAAAAATAAAAAGTTGTTTGGATTTGAATCATGATCGCTTGGGCAGCAGTTCAGAGAAGAAACCACTGAGCCAGAATGACTTTATGTGTGTCATTATAGTTACTAGAGAGTTGAACTATTCGGTTCTGAGCCAGGTCAGATTAGAACTATGGTTTACATGGCAACATATAGCATGGTTGGCAGGATTTATAAAAAGGACCACTACACATTGCTACATGCAAAATATGAAAGCTTTTGGCCTTGTGGTTTCGGAGAAGTTGTTTTATGTTTTTCTCATGACGCCCCAGGGCGTGGCCTGTATGGACCCCATGGGCATGGTTGGCAGAATTTATAAAGAGGGCCTTTATACAAATGCTACGCACAAAATAGGAAAGCTCTGGGCAATGTGATTTATGGGAAGAAGATTTTTTGTATTTTCCCATTGTAAGTCTATGGTAGGTAATGATCTCCGGGGTGGGGACCACTTTTGACCATAGGGGCATTGTTGGCAGGATTTATAAAGAGGACTACTATACATCGCTATACAGAAAATATGAAAGCTCTGGGTCATGTGGTTTTGGAGAATAAGGTTTTTCCCATTATAAGTCTATGGGAGCTATATGTTGCCATGGAAACCAGAGTTCCAATCCGACCTGGCCCAGAACCGAATGCAACCTTTCCCTCACCCCATCACCCCATTGATGCTTCAGATAAAATTTGATTACAATAATTTATTATTGGTTGTCTACTTGCGGAGATATTTGTATTAAAAAAAAAAGTGTGAACGAACGCACGGACGACGGTTCGACTGCTATACTACATGTATAAGCTCACCTTGTGAGTTGCTCAGATGAGCTAAAACGCGAACAATACAATGCGATATGATGTAAGAAAAAAAATAAAAACTTGACGGGTTGCGAACTCGGATCGCTTGGATTGAAGTCCAGAGAACTGCTATTTCTCATCTCCAAATCAGTGTTTCAATATATCTACTACGTTACAGAATGTATATGTACTGGATTTTATTTCAAGGGCATATAAGTGGACACATTATTGGAGTATGATAACAATAACAAAACGGGTAGGATTCGAACTCGGATCGCGTGCACAGAAATTCAGAATCATAACCAACAGGCTAGCGGGACAGCTAATTACAGCTAAGGCCTTCGCAATTATTCTTAAAAGAAATTAATGTTTGGTGTCTACCTTGTAAATAATACATGGTCCCCATTATCGATTTGAGATGCAGCTGGTTTTCCGCACAACGCGATTGAATTTAAAAGTCACAGGAAACCATGAACGGATTAATAATATTGTTATTATTTGTCTTGTTAACCTAACATCTCTAATAGTATTATTATTACAACTCACCAAGTGTCGCACAGCAAATCACAACACAAATGAATAAACTGTGTTTCATTTTCATTGTTTCTTCAACACAGGAAACGTTACGCCAAGAACTCAGACACCACAAGGTGCGGACACGGGGCGAGTTGCTCCGTTATATCTTTGTTTCTTTGTTCAACATGAGACGTGTCAAGCGATTGTGTTAGTTAGTTTTTGGACATGGACCCCACAAATAATCCTCTTAGACAAGTTTGATGAAGTTTTTATTTGCGCAATATAGATGTGTATAGATAACTAATATACAAGGATGAAACAAAAAGCAAAAGACTGCGGGGATATGCATGACGCATAGGTAAATGTATTAATCAAAAGCCTATTGCTGCCCATCATAGCCCATAACATATCAGCATGAACACAATGCATGTACCGAAAAATTGATTACACGACTGCGTCATTTAAACCATCTGCTACAAACCGATTCATGGAAAAAATAATTTCGACTAGACAACGTATATTAAGAACCTGAGAAGATAAAGATGGGTGAATCCTACGGCATTTAACAATACGATATGTTAGAATATTAAATTTGAGAATCATGATTTTGATATGCAGACATACGGAATGGTCAGCATACACCAGAGTGCAGGTCCAGTTTGATATATTGTTGCTAATACTCCAAAGATGAATACTGCACCTTTTGCATGTAAGCATATACGTCTTTTCCAATCTGTCACTCTTGTCTGGTTTGCGATACATGTATCATGTCTGGCTCAGTCCGATATTTGATTTTCCGGAAAAGCATCTAAACCCGCCCATGAAATACGCAGAAAGTTTAGCAGCTGTTAATTTTCTTATTTTCGTTTTTTTTTTATTAACAAATTTTGTTTTATTTTGCTTTGAACCTAGGCCGATGGAGCATCTAGCGAATACCCACAATCTGTGCTTCGGAGCAAAAAATGCGTACAACTGAACATCCCAGTTTTACTATATTAAATAGGAGTGTAAGTGGATATACTCTACCTACATGGAAATGTTATCCTGATGTACCTGTACTTTTTGTTGAAAGTATAATGGTTGAGGGTGAACATTAGATTCTGCCGCACCCACAATTAGGGTTATGCTATTGTTGTTTTTGTAAATGTCAAAGTATGACTACAGTGATTGTCAAGCCGCACGTTTCGATTTTAAAAACGTTGGAGCAATGTCATAGATATGGTTGCTTAGATTTTGGCTTCCAAACACACCCTTTGCATGGAGCAAGGGGGCGTTTATACATATAATGAACGCTAACCATGCATGATGCCTATACTGAACTCTTTGATGCTCAACCGATGGTCAAATATGAAAACAAAACTGCCCCAGGAGCAGAATAAAGAATCCTAGCCTAATGAATCCGACATAAGTGGCACAAATATCATGATTTTACATTTTTTTTGTAAATTTTGATCCCTCAAGTATCGGCTTTTAGGGACTTTTCTTATCTTAGGCACAGATCTACTGTATTAATTTTCTCTCTCCAACTTTACGAAAGTTCATTAGGAAAATATGTCAGTGAAATAAATACCCCCTTTAACCCACATTTCATGTAGGAAAACTAGGATTTACAAGTGTGAACCTTTTTATCTTATTTTTGATCCAAAATATAGATTGTTGGTACTCGTCAGAATGTACCCACAATCAATGGGTTATATATATTTATTTTTTCAACTGATTTCTTTTTTCAATTTTTGGCTTCTTTAACAATCTTTGTATAAATCATAGATAAATTTACGTACTGGAATAATATTCGCTATACTGCCAAACATCGTCGGTGCTTCAATTAATTGAAACAAAGCCCAAAGATTTTTCAATTTACTTTATAATCATCCAATAATTGAATTGGTTGATAATAATTATTGATACAAAAGTTAATATAAAATACTCTCGATGCCCTTTTTCGATAAATAAACCTCTTTTATTGTTGAAATTTAGATATTTTGAAAAATGACAGATTGCTTCAAATATTTTAATTTATGGGGCTAACCAAGTTGTTTCTTTAAAAACGACGAAAATGAAAAATCCATCCAATGTTATAAAATTAGCCGCCTCGTGGGAAAACCAACAATGTGGTTTCCAAACAGGTCCGACACAAACCGACCTGTACAAGCACAGAAAAGAGCTAGAGGCTTGAAATTTCGGATTTAAGTAGAAGAGGAATGGAATTGTAATATCCGAGTAGCGAAGACAATGGCGCTGATCAGCTTCGCAGTTCTGCGCTTTTGTTATCGCCTATGCAAATTGTTGGTTTTCCAATGTGGTGGCTCAAATATGTCAAGCTAACATTCAAATATTAAGTATACATGTATCAACTAAATGAGTTTAAAATGTTTCATATATTCAAAAAATGTTCAACAAATAATAATAATGATAGATAAAGTGAATAGAAACAGTATAGGACAAGGTAAAAGTTAGCAATGATCAGGAAATGGCGCAATTACGATAGATACATTCCGAAAATCCGAGGTGGAAACCCCAAATTGACAACCAGGTACTAACACAAACAGAACGTACGCCGAGTAAGCAGCTATTTCCCAAAAGGTGGCAATTCAGTTACCCGGACTTAACTACTTAATTTTCGAAAACGTACTTATAAACTCTGATAAAATAAACAAAGCTGTAATAAGCAAACACCTGTCTGGGAACAACTTAACACGGATCATTCTGATGAAATAAACATTAAGTTGTAATAAGCAAACACCTGTCTGGGAACAACTTTACACGGATCATTCTGATTAAATAAACATAAAGATGAAATAAGCAAACACCTGTCTGGGAACAACATTACACGGATCATTCTGATAAAATAAGCAAAGATGTAATAAGCAAACACCTGTCTGGGAACAACTTTACACGGATCATTCTGATAAAATAAACATAAAGTTGAAATAAGCAAACACCTGTCTGGGAACAACTTAACACGGATCATTCTTATGAAGTAAACATTAAGTTGTAATAAGCAAACACCTGTCTGGAAACAACCTTACACGGATCATTCTGCCGGATGAAATAAACATTAAGTTGTAATAAGCAAACACCTGTCTGGGAACAACTTTACACGGATTATTCTGATGAAATAAACATTAAGTTGTAATAAGCAAACACCTGTCTGGGAATAACTTTACACGGATCATTCTGATTAAATAAACATAAAGATGAAATAAGCAAACACATGTCTGGGAACAACTTTACACGGATCATTCTGATAAAATAAACATAAAGTTGTAAAAAGCAAACACCTGTCTGGGAACAACTTTACACGGATCATTCTGATGAAATAAACATTAAGTTGTAATAAGCAAACACCTGTCTGGGAACAACTTTACATGGATTATTCTGATAAAATAAACATAAACTTTACACGGATCATTCTGATAAAATAAACATAAAGTTGTAAAAAGCAAACACCTGTCTGGGAACAACTTTACACGGATCATTCTGATGAAATAAACATTAAGTTGTAATAAGCAAACACCTGTCTGGGAACAACTTTACATGGATTATTCTGATGAAATAAACATAAAAATGTAATAAGCAAACACCTTCCTGGGAACAACTTACTTGGATCATTCTGATGAAAAAGTATAAAAGGGAGAGCCTAAATACCATTGATGACCATATCCCAAAGAATTGGCGTTGTAGAAGCAGCACTCCTTGACATTAAAGATACTTTCAGCCAGCACAAATGCCTTTTTACATAGCTCTCACCCTGACCAATTTGAGATTGGAATGACCTCCCTGATTCTCTGTTCTGATTCTGATCAATACGAAAACTTGCCCATGCAATTTATAAAGACTTTTTCCAGCTGGAAAACATGAATATTTTATTAGAAAAAAGGAGGATATTTTCAATATTTTTGTTCAAAGCATAGATCGTGGGTACACGTTAGAACCGCCTCGTTGGTACACGTTAGAACCGCCATGTTTTGGATAAAAAATAAGAAGAATACTTCAGGTGTACCCCTGCGTACCCCAGTTTTGCTATATAAACGTTGGGTATGAGGGGGTATATATTTCACGGACATGTTTTCCAGATAATTCAGCTGTGGGGAAAGTTGTGCCTCAAAGCAAAAATACAAGAAAACTTTGTTCATCGTATCTGAGCAAAATTATCATCAAGAAAATATTTTCAAATCAACGATTTGGGTTAACAACTTAGATTTAAGGTATGCGTTATTTTCGTGACTAAGTATTATACGGTAGTTTACGCATGTACGGTATAGTCTGGTCTTATTGCGAAAACTTGCGCATGCAAAATACAGATATTTTTCTGCTGTAAAAATGAAAATGCCATCAGAAAATTCTCGGTATAATAATTGTATATTTTATGCTCAGAAAATTGATTGAACCGCCTCGGCGGTTCTAACGAATACACACGATCTATGTTTTCGATCAAAAATAAATGTAAAAGTGGTTTCATGGTATAAGTACCTGGTTATTTTTTTTATTTCTTTTTTTTTTGTCGCATGTAAAACTAACGAATGAAACCAAGTGGTTAAGAGCGCTGTTTCTTAATCTCTCGATCATCTCACCGCTGTGTCTGGTGCCGGTTGGAGCCCCGCTCTGGCCACATGTGAGACAAGCCAAGTTCTGATTTTGGGTGTGCCAGGTGGTTTCTCTCGGGGTTTCCCCGTTTTCGCCCACCTACTGATTCAGTCTCATATGAGCTGAAATAATCTTGAAAGGGACGAAATACTGAAAATAAAAATAGTCAAAATTCGTCTCATCTCGGTTTTTGGAGTGGGCATCTTTTTCTGATTGCACCTTTTCCTGATCTTTGCCTACTTGTACCTTTTTAAGGGGGTATACTTATCATGGACAGTTTTTCCTGATGACTCTGTTATTTTAACATATTTACCACGGGCAAGATCCTAATAAGAAAATGCTGAAAGGCTAATTAGACCAGAGGACCATTGGTCCTGAGAACGCTCACCTGAAGCCTGATCCTAGAGTATTAAGTCATCATGAAATGACCTTGACCTTGAATACTCACACACCTTTATTGAATTCTTAAGTTGTCTGCATCTGCAAAGTTTCAGGTCTCAGGCTGCAATAGTTTCCAAACCCAGTGATTTATGAGAAAACCATAATTTTAATTTTGATATTTAAATGACTTTGGGTCAAGGTCAAGAAATGACCTTGGCCTTCATTAATTACATACCTTCATTGACTCCATTGGTTGTCTGCATCTAGCAACTTCCAGGTCTAAGACTGCAACAGTTTCCAAAATGTCCATTCTTTTCACCTTTTCCCATGTAAAAGCCTATGTTTCCAAAATTGACCTTGCCGTAAAATAGGTCAAGGTCATCCTATGGTCATCATTTGATCAAGCTATGATGGGCTGAAGTCCCAAATGCTACATACCAAGTTTCGCGAAAATTGGCCTGCCGGTTCTGGAGAAGAAAATTTTTGAGAGGTTTTTACCATATATGGGCGTGGCGGCCACCTTGGTAATGTGACCTGGATTTCGCGATCAAACTTTCGTCTCCCCTACCCATGGATGCTCCATATAAAATTTCACTTTGATTGGCCCAGCAGTTTCAGAGAAGAGGATCTTTGAAAAGTGTGTATGGACGACAGACTGGCCAAGGTCAAGAGATGACCTTGACCTAAATTAATCACATACCTTCATCTACTCAATTAGTTGTTTGCATCTACCGCTTTTCAAGCATCAGGCTGCAATAGTTTTCAAAAAATCCATAGTTTTCACTTTTTCCCATGTAAAAGCCTATGTTTCCAAAATTGACCTTGCCGTAAAACATGTCAAGGTCATCCTAGGGTCATCATTTTATCAAACTATAATGGGCTGGAGTCCCAAATGCTACATACCAAGTTTCATGAAAATCAGGCTGCCGGTTCTGGAAAAGAAGATTTTTGAGTGGTTTTTACCATATATGGGCGTGGCAGCCATCTTGGTCATGTGACCTGGATTTCGCGATCAAACTTTTGTCTCCCCTACCCATGGATGCTCCACATAAAATTTCATTTTGATTGGCCCAGCATTTTCAGAGAAGAAGATCTTTGAAAAGTGTGTATGGACGACAGACTGGCCAAGGTCAAGAGATGACCTTGACCTACATTATTCAAATGCCTTCATCTACTCCATTAGTTGTTTGCATCTACCACTTTTCAGGCATCAGGCTGCAATAGTTTTCAAAAAATCCATAGTTTTCACTTTTTCCCATGTTAAAGCCTATGTTTCCAAAATTGACCTTGCCGTAAATTAGGTAAAGGTCATCCAAGGGTCATCATTTTATCAAACTATGATGGGCTGGAGACCCAAATGCAACATACCAAGTTTCATGAAAATCTGCCTGCCGGTTCTGGAGAAGAAAATTTTTGAGTGGTTTTTACCATATATGGGCGTGGCGGCCATCTTGGTCATGTGACCTGTATTTCGCGATCAAACTTTTGTCTCCCCTACCCATGGATGCTCCATATAAAATTTCACTTTGATTGGCCCAGCGGTTTCAGAGAAGAAGATCTTTGAAAAGTGTGAATGGACGACAGACTGGCCAAGGTCAAGAGATGACCTTGACCTAAATTAATCACATACCTTCATCAACTTCATTAGTTGTTTGCATCTACCACTTTTCAGGCCTCAGGCTGCAATAGTTTTCAAAAAATCCATAGTTTTCACTTTTTCCCATGTAAAAGCCTATGTTTCCAAATTTGACCTTGCCGTAAAATAGGTCAAGGCCATCCAAGGGTCATCATTTTATCAAACTATGATGGGCTGAAGTCCTCAATGCTACATACCAAGTTTCGTGGAAATCGGCCCACCGGTTCTGGAGAAGAAGATTTTTGAAGGGTTTTTACCATATATGGGCGTGGCGGCCATCTTGGTCATGTGACCTGGATTTTGCGATCAAACTTGAAATGCCACTACCAAAGGAGGCTCCACATAAAATTTCAACTAGATCTGCCAAGCGGTTTCAGAGAAGAAGATCTTTGAAATTGTGGACGACGGACGGACGACGGACGAAGGACGCCAGGACGGACGGACGGACGGACGGACGGACGCCGGATCATGGCCATCCTATAAGCTCACCTTGTGAGCCTTCGGCTCAGGTGAGCTAAAAATGCTGAAAGGCATTGTTATTAAATGTGTTGGTGGCGTTGGGTGTTATTGTATCAAATCACCTGAATGTTTCATTACGAAAACATGTCTATGCAATATACAGAGATTTTTAAAGTTGTTAAAATGAAAATTTGCAGTAGAATTCTTTTGATATTTTTCTTATTTTTGCTTAAAACATAAATTGTGGGTACACGTTAGAACCGCCTCGCCGAGGCGGTTCTAACGAGTACCCACAATCTATGTTTTGGAGCAAAAATAAGAAAAATAGGTATACCCCTGCAAACCCCAATTTTTCTATATAAAAGTGGGGTTTAAAGGGGTATACATTTCGCGGACATATTTGCCTGATGCAAATTCATAATGAAAATACCCTATAGTGTTGTCAAGTTTATGACCTGCCTGGCAGCAAACTCAAGTAATTGTATTTTCACATGGAATGACAAAATAATTTAAACACCTGTAATTGGCTTCTTTCGTTAGTTTTACATGCGACGCCATGGGTGTAGTAAAACTGCTTGCTTTTGTTCTAATCCTATTCGGGATTAATGCCGTAAACGCAAACAATAAGTTTCCAAATAATCATAAAATGGATTTAGGCACATTCGTGTCAGCGGTACGTATATTTCATTTTGTTTTAGTTAACATTAAAAGTTAAAAATCACATCATATTTAACTGTTGAACCAAATGAAACATCAATGTGCGTAAATAACAGCTAAGCACATCCACTCATTCTAAAATAAGATGCAAATCCTGGAGAAAAAAATGAAGAAAAATAAACTTTTAGAATTGCACGTTTTCGACATACCATCACTATTGTGGATCATTCAGGCTTCATCCTGTAAAATTTCACCACCTTCCCGATATTCTTGCAATTTCTACATCATTTTGAAACTTGATGGGTATATTCCAATTTGGTAATCAACGTGACGCACTACATATGAACTAAATGTAACCATAACACAAACTCAACGTATATCTCTGACTAGCAGACTTCAGTTTCTCAAATGAAGAGTAATATTAAGTAGATTATACCAAACAATAAACGTCATTTCATATCATCTATCCAAAAATGTTAGATAATATGTGTATGATGCAGGGTTATTGTTTCAGAATTTTCAGTGTTGTTAACTTACAACTATAATAACATCTGACCTGTACATCAGAATTATATCAAAACATGTAATGATAATTACATTTGTCCTACATAAGTGCCGGAGCTTATAATAACTTTTCTAAATACATCTTGTTATATGGCAGGTCTTGTTTTATTCAGCGTCACATAAATTACTTGCAAACCACAACATAAATTATTTTTGCAGTACAGATACACAACGGCATTAAATATTATCTGAAAGACTTTATCTGGATACGTTTACTCCAAACAGGCAATCTTGTGTGATCCTATTTCATTTTTTAATATTGTTTTACTTTTTGCACAACATTCTATAAAATGTAATTTACGTGACGGTAATATTTAAGTCACCTACATTATTTTTAAACTTAGATATGTTTGAGTTTTTGCTAACTTAAAATGAAGCATGGAATTTGAATCAGTCTGCACAAGAAGTAAATCCTTCGATTAATTAACCACGTCATTATTTAGTAAAACAAAACTGTTTTATATTGATAAAAATGTATATTAATCTCAGGGCTGATATTTTACTGTTGGTCAGTATTTTGGAATGGACAAATGCGAATAACAAATCTAGTATTGTCATGTCTTTGATTGAAGGAGGTGTGATCCTTTTAGATTCAACTGTTTTCAACTATAACTGATAAATAGACTTAAACTACCTTTGTATTTTACGTGACAAATGCGTAATTTACGTGACACTGCTTGAAAAAAACATCATATTCCGTAACCTTAACTACTGAAAAGAGCATAATGGATATTAAAACATTTATTGACGCTGATTCAAAGCACAATCTTAGCTATATAATATGTCATATTGGCATTTTGAAAGTAAGTACCGTCACGTAAATTACTGTCACGTTTATTACATTTTCAACTTAAGCATCCGAAAAAACAACCTTAGTGTCGTTTGATATTAACTTTATTTTTCGTGAGATATATTCATCCTCCATACTTTCATATTCAGATAATGTTGTTTCAAATACCATGTTGTATTTGTAGAAAAATGGTGTCACGTATGATTACATCTTAAAAGGGACGCAACGGTTAAGCAGGGGGATTAGATATATTTGACCAAAATAGTAACGCAAAATGAAAAGTCCATATGTTATCCCTATAAAGGACATATTAAACTATTTAATTGACACAGTTTGGTCTGCAATAAGAGAAAGCAGTATTGAGATTTGGACAATATTCTATAGCGTCACGTAAATTACAAAAACATTGTGACATGCTTTTTTCGATTTTTGATGTTTGATATTTTTGTTTGTTTACAAGATATAAAATAACCATTTCTTTTACCAAAAGATAATGTCAAATTAAGTAAATCGAACGATGTTGTTTCGTGTGAAAATAGAATTTGTTCATTTTATCGCCTCTTGAATTTTTGCATTTCAGTTTGTGACATGCCGTTTTTGGTGGGGTCATGCATTATTCACTACTACCAGAGATCTTAAAAAACATAACTGGGTGTCATACTTTATTCGGTTTAAATGGAGATAGTACCATGAAAATACAGCCAACCTTGGTGATATATTGAACAATGTCACTCCAATCTTTATTTAACACCCCGAGACAGGGGGTGCGCTGCTTATTTTAGAATGAGTGATCGCGTAAAATGAAATATATGCTAATTTTATATTTCAAACTAGATATACTTAATTAGTACCATCTAATATTTCGAACGAAATACCCTTTTAAAATATCTCTAGATTGACATATAATATGTCAATGTAAGTATCCTTATAAATTCGATCGAAATATAATTTCTTCAAATGAACACGTGATTACTTTGCGTCATGCGCAGTCTCTCATCGAGTTTCGCATAGCGGGAAGTTTTGAATTTTGAGCAGAACAAATTTTCAACAAAACGTCACCGTTAAGATCACCAGGGAAGTTGTGTATAGTTTGGATTTGAATATGCTCGTCTTCCGATTTACATTACAGTAGTAAACATTATGTTAAGTGCTGAACATAACAACATACACCGAAAAGTGTTAATTAGATCTAAAATGTTCATGTGATGTTTGGATTGGATTGGGGCCGTGAGAAATAGATGGGCTGCCAGACAGAGCTAAACTGACTGATCGACCATATGATTACTGGTTGACTACTTAGGTGTGAAACTGCCTAGGAAGCTTTAGCTATATTTCTCAGCACGTATTATTAGCACGTCACGACATAATAATGTTGGGTAGAAGTCCCACTGAAAGGAGGCAACATAGCTGTTGACTTGGACGTAAAGCAACACATGAAAACAATAAACCTAGATGATCGAATCCCGGGATCGAACAGCATATTCACACTTGTCTCCCAGGCCAAATGCTCAGCGCGGGGCTCGAATCTGGCCAGAGCGGTACCATGATGCCACTCGACAAGAGGCCGTCAAACTCCACAAGGAAAACATATTCATGAACATAAAACAATTGGGGTTTACAGGGGTATACCTATCTTCTTCGTTTTGTTTCCAAACATAGATTGTGGGTACTTGTTAGAACCGCCTCACGAAGGCAGTTCTAACGTGTACCAACAATCAATGTTTTGTGCAAAATAAGAAAAAAAAATTTTTAAAAAATCTACTGAAAATGTTCATTTTATAAAGATCTCCGTATATCGCATAGGCAAGTTTTCGTAATGGGTTGCAATTACACTACATGGTGATGTGTACGATATTTGAATGACTCATCGTCCACCGGACAATTTTTGCCTTGCTCAAGGACACAACACTGGGTTGCAAGTGCCACGGTGATCGATCGCATGAAAAGGTACAAGTAGGCAAAGATCAGGAAAAGGCGCAATCAGAAAAAGATTCCCACTCCAAAAACCGAGGCGGGAAAAAAACCAAACCAACAATCAGGTACTTATACCATGAAACAATCGTAAGCCGAATGGGCAGCTATTTTCCCAATAGGTGGCCACTCAGTTACCTTAACCTAACTAAAAATATGAAAACATACATAAGGCGCCAACAGCACAAAAAAATTTAAACACCAAGACATAAAACAAAAAGAACCACCACAGAAGTATCGACTTGGAACGATCAGTAACACAAAGTTACTGGCGGGCTTAAACCGGTTTTACATGGCCATAACCTCACCCTCAGCTTCTGCAGTGGTTCATAACATTTAGTTAGTTATTCGGTCCTCGTGGTGAATCTCTAACTAGTCAATGAATCATCAAGAACAAACAAATAAATCATGATAAACATCCTGATGAATCAAAAACCAGGACTCACAGACTGAGTAAGCTGCCCGACGATGGAGATCCCTGGGCGCCGAATAACCTACTAACTCCGGAGCAAAAGAAAAACACCAGTTGGACCCCGGTGGGCCAAGCAACAGACAAGAAGCTCCGGCCCCAACCAACTAAAATGAATAGCTTTATGTCGGGGCCATCATAGAGTCTGACGCCCGACCCACCGGCGTGCAATTAAAGAAGGCAGCATAGTTATCAACCATGATTGGGTTAAAAACTAAGCATGCAGACTGTCGCATAACATTTAAGTTATAACCTATACGTCTGTAACGTGTTATGATTTTTCTGAACTGAAAAGAAAAATCATTAATTCCTTTAAGTTTCTTAAATTTGTAAACCAAGTCACCATAAAATTCAGGTTCCGATTCGGATTTCCATTTACCAGTACGCCACCACGCTCCCCTCCGTTTACTTTTGTACAGGCTACGATGTTTAATTGTGACATTCGCTGGGTTTTATTTACCTGTTTTTACACACTGAACGGGCTACGAGGCATACGAACAGTAAACGAGGCCTCAACACACGGGAAACGAGGAAAATAGCTGACACACATTTAATTTAGCGTATAAGCCAAACGCGCGCCGAGTGTGTTGACAAAGTGTACTAGAAGGAGTTTTCAGAGGAAAACATATGTCCCCCCTCTCTGCCCCAACCCACTTTTAATTTTGTAAATTTTACATATAACCCTAAAATATATATACCAAAAGACATTTCAAATTAAAACCAATATAATACCAACAGACGTTTTAAAATATCACATGTTTCAGCTGTAAAAAGTAATTGACCACCTCGGCCCCAACCCTATGCAATTTTGAACATAAATCAAGGGACATAACTGTAAGGTTTTTTCACGAAAGTTACTCATCTTCAATCCCAAACCAATCCTTGCCTGTATCAACTAATATGCAAATGTCAAAAACTACTCAAATTAGAGAGCGGAAACGAAAAAAATGAAATTTTTAACCTCAATCAAGGGCCATTACTCTAAGGTCATTTGACGAAATTTATCCATCTACAATCCCAAACCACTCCCTGCCGGTATCAACTCATATGCAAAGTTTGAAGAAAATCGGTCAAAAACTACTCAAGTTAGAGAGCAGAAACGAAAAAAAAATGCAATTTTTAACCTCAATCAAGGGCCATAACTCTAAGGTCATTTGACGAAATTTATCCATCTACAAACCCAAACCACTCCTTGCCAATATCAACTCATATGCAAAGTTTGAAGAAAATCGGTCAAAAACTACTCAAGTTAGAGAGCGGAAACGAAAAAAATGCAATTTTTAACCTCAATCAAGGGCCATAACTCTAAGGTCATTTGACGAAATTTACCCATCTACAATCCCAAACCACTCCTTGCCAGTATCAACTCATATGCAAAGTTTGAAGAAAATCGGTCAAAAACTACTCGAGTTAGAGAGCGGAAATGAACAAAATGCAATTTTTAACATCAATCAAGGGCCATAACTCTGAAGTCGTTTGACGAAATTTACCCATCTACAATCCCAAACCACTCCTTGTCGGTATCAACTTATATGCAAAGTTTAAAGAAAATCGGTCAAAAACTACTCAAGTAAGAGAGCGGAAACGAATGCAGACACCTGGATTTTCAAACAGTTAATTGACCTTTGTGACCTTGAAAATTAGGCCAAGGTCACCAAAATCTAATCACTTCATTCGGCTGTCCCAATGAAGTTTCTGTGCCAGGAGATATCGTGCAGACAAAAAGCTACGCCGACGCCGACGCCGACGCCAACGCCGACGCCAACGCAGACGCCGACGGGATCCACACCAAAAACAATATGTACCCCACCCCTTCGGAGGGGGGACATAAAAATTAACTTACGTCAGGAGTACATCGGAGACACGTTATAAACGCGTTACATGCGCGCATTGTACGCTTGGTGATCGCCTTGGTGTACGTTGTGTAACCACAAAAACTGGTTAGAGGCTTGAAAACAAAGACACTGTACAACAGTGCAGTTACTGCAGGGCTGATCCGCGGCTATGTCTTTTTTTGCATATGCATAAATCTAGTTCTCCTATGACGCGGGTCACTGCATTTCTATACCAACAGCTCCATTGCATTATGAAATCTTGCTCATGCAATATACAGAGATTTTTATATGTATAAAATGAAAATTTTCAGCATAAAAAATGATAGTTTTCTTATTTTTGCTCAAAACATAGATTGTGAGTACACGTTAGAACCGCCTCGCCGAGGCGGTTCTAACGAGAGCCCACAATCTTTGTTTTGGTGCAAAAATAAGAAAAATAGGTAAACCCCTGCATACTCTAGTTTTTCTATATAAAAGTGGGGTTTAAGGGGGTATACATTTCATGGACATGTTTTCTTGATGGCAAAACATCAAAAGGTCAGTTCCGCTTCAAATTCTGGCAAAATCGATTTTCTTTGAAAGATGTTAATGGCCAGTCTTTGAACCTCAGGCAAAAAATGTTATGGTAATAATGTGTGATCATTTAAAACGATTAATAGCTTAACGGCTTGAATGTTAGCTGATTGGGTATGTAAATATTAATGAAATTTTCGTATATACCCTAGCAAAATCCCGCCTTCGAATGCATGGCTACCAATCTTTGCTAATGTGGAATATACTGACCAGACATTTGTAAGACAGAAAGCTTCCAATCATGAATAAATTTGCATTTGATTAATTGATGAAATGAATTTTGTGGCTTATTGTAAACTGGACTTTTCAAAGTATTTCATTTATTTTCTTATCTATCCGAGTGGAATAAAATTTGGTACACATATTGACTTCTATTCAACAGCGTATCTTATAATGTTCCTACTTTGATTTGTATACTGACGTCAATAAAAAACGTCTCATCGAAAAAAATTTGCATCTTCATTATTTTAACCTTCTCTATCATGGTATAGCATAAACCGAATTTGATTAAGACGCGCACTTTTCTCAAAACTTGCGTGGGTGCACCATTTTTAAAAATGCACCCTGACGTCATTATACAGACGTTTTTGACGTAAAATTTCTCAAAAGCCGTGTGAAAGTTGTTTTACAAACTTGTGAACATCAAAACTATGAAATGTAACATCACTGGACTACGTGAAGTTGAAATACTGAAATTATTATAGGGACTTTTCACCAGAAAGCAAACGGACGGAACGAAAAAATGATACTGCTCGGATTCTTGCGTTTGAAGCGACTCCATAGTCGGGGATCATCGTTCGCATCGACACAGGATTCCCTTTATCGTAGTTTGTTACCCTAGCTCTTTCGCCGACGCTTCTGTAGCAAAATCTTTTTGACGTCGACGTCTCTTATGCCTACGAATTCTAATGATGAAACATTTCAGAAACGATGCCGTTATATTCGGATGTACACCTTAAGTTGATTTTCATAACGTAGTCGCATTATTTCACATGAATTGCCAAGAATTGAGCAATGGTATTGTGTTGCTTATTTCCCTAGACGTCAAATACACGTTATCCGTAAGGACGTTCGTTTCGCGCTGAAAGGCAAAAGAAGTCAATAGAAACTACTCTTTGTTAAATAGCCATGCCAGGATCGCATTTGAAAACTTTTTGACCATTTTGACGGCGATAACCATTTAAGCATTGATCATTAGCTGCAATGACGTCAATAACGTTAGAGAACGAAAATTGGTTTTCAAAACATGTGTTTCAACAGCCTATGGCCACGTATGGATATCCCACTCTATGGATTATGTGTTGGTATTGCATAGACTTTCAGTGATCGAAAGACGCGATGCCTGATAAACCGGTTCATGAACAGAATAGGGATTTTGCGAGGGGTATATGTTTAATAGTATGCCATGTTTCGAGCAGACGTCTGAATGATTCCATTTTAGCATTTCCAAATGCGTAAAAGGTTAGCAAAAGTTATGATCAATATTTAAAATAATTAATATTGTTAATCTTGGCAGTATGACGTGTCAAACTTGACTGAGGCGTTTTTTGTTGACGTCAGTATAGTTATGTTTATAGGATGACCATGTGTAATACATGTGTTAGCCAGTATTAGACATTTCTTGCCTAACCTGAGATGTATTTTGAGATGGAAATACACCATACATTGACAAAAAGTCAGGGATTATCTCAAGATATTTCATTGTATCGACGCACTTTCAGAAAACTTTCATTTATTGAATTATTACATTGTAAATAAAATGTTTATCGTGTGTTCGTTCGTTCATTTGTTTGTTTTCTTGCTTAACGACCAGGGCCTACTATATACAGCCAATGTAATATCGGGCCTGTCAGTTATCCTGACTCTTAATGAATAAGGCTTTTAGAACCAGAGAAAAGGGATGGATGTCTATACAAATATACTTAAAACCATTAAAAACGCAACTGATATACAGGTTATTTCTACCTTTCAGGGACATTTTGTGCGCTTTGTTTATAGCGAAGTCAGCTTGCCCCTCGCCCAAGAATCGTTCAGCGAAAACTGAACTCAATTTAGCACTTCTGAATGATTTTTGGGTGAAAAATGACAAAATCATTAAAATTTGATTTTAAACCCATTCAACCTTGCATAGCAACCCAATTTCAATGCGGAAGTATGCGGCCGAATACCAGCAACAAAAAAAACGGTGTAATACCGACAATTCCACCTGATGGAACGACCAAGATTAATTTCCAAATGTTCAAATTTTCGAAAAAATACCACAGATTTTGAGAATCTACCGAAACTTCAATAAAACAGAATCATTCCATAGTTTGGACACAGGAGATGTTACGTTCTAGCATATGGGTCCATTTTATGACAGTTTTAATTTTCAAAAATGGCATTCTTGAATGCACTTCCGGTTTTCGTGTACTGACTTTGATGGCCTACATGAAAAAAAAAAATCTACGGATTGGTTTACGTAGACTTTAGAGCAATATTGGCATTGACCGAAAATTTGAACACAAAAGAGCTAGTCATAAAGGTTAACGTATAGCTGGATTGATAAGGTGCATTTGCTTTTGTTTTGTCCATGTTTGAGTTGTGTCCCTTAATCGACAAACGCAGATCGCTTTACTTCACTTGCTAATTTAGCACAAGACGAATATGGCCTTCATATCGGGACGACAATTTCATGATTTTATATAATAACATTGTGAAAATATCCAAGAATCGTTGGATAGGTTATATGCTGAAAGTTGCGTTTTTACTGGCTTCAAGTATATATGTACTGAAGGAATTATTCAACGCTACAACAAAAGATTCCGTTCGATAGACGGCTAAAGCACACAATAATTATTAGATATTTTACATATATTGTAAATCAAATCAAATCAATGCCTCCTTACCAAAAGCCTTGTGCATTCCATGCACCAATCCACACATCACTAAACGGATAGTGCTTTGGTACATGTGCCAGTTGAAAACGAATCATTTACGACAGCTGATCTGCGTCTTTGTTTTCGCATATGCAGATTGTTGGTTTTCTCATGCAGCGGCTCATTTTTTAATGTCCATACACAATGAGATTGCCACAAGGGAGCGACCATTTGCTTTTTATGGGGGTGGGCTGGAAGAAAAAAACATTATCTAGGACAGGTTAAATTCTATTGTACGTATCGTATTATATACAAATAAAAAAGGCAAGACCGCGTCCAGGCCCGAAAACATCTTCCAGCCCAGGCCCCTACCCCCAGCATAAAAATCAAACGGTCGCTCCCAAAACGAGTTTTCGTTCTGACGTTAATGTGACGTTTGTGTTTTCAACAACTTGTGTCTAAAATATGGATTTTTATTTCGATCTAAAAAACACACATCATCAATCAATATCAGCCCAAACTTAAACACGTCACATACACGTAATAAACGTCGACCAAGGCATAAAAAGGTAAAAGTAGGCAATCATCGGGAAATGGCGCTATCAGAAAGAAAGTCCCACTCCACAACGGGAGTGATTCGTTTGTTGTCCTTTTTGCTTTTCTGCGTTTGTTGTCCATATTTGCGTTTGTTTTTTACGTTTTCTTGGCAACCATAAGCCGCGGCGTTCTGATTTTCCTGTTGTATGCAAGGCAAAGAACTTCATATCGTAATATCACCGAAAGAATTTTTTGAGTCGATAAGAAATTTGCATTTTACATTTTCTTATTGTTGCGAAAGTTTTGCGTTTAAGTATATTTTATTCAGTCAGCTGGTTGTGTTGTGGTTTAACAACCCTGTCAACAATTTTAGTCATGTCGGGACAGAACCGCCGTTCCCAGGGTATTTAACCTATGGAGAAAGAAATGTGCACAGAGCACCGTTAGTCAGGTCATTACGAAAACTTGCCCCTGCAATATACAAAGATTTTATTCAGCTGTAAAATTGAAAATTTTGTTGGAAAAATTGTGATATTTTTCTTGTTTTTGCTAAAAATATAGAGTGTGAGTACACGGTAGAACCGCCTTGGCGAGGCGGTTCTAACGAGTACCCACAATCTATGTTTTGGAGCAATAATAAGAAAAATATGTATACCCCTGCCTACCCCAGTTTTTTCTATATAAAAGTGGGGTATAAGGGGATACATATTTCACGGACATGTTTTCCTGATGTTCTGGAAGGCTTGCACCCTGACAAAAAGAAGGTTTTCTTGCGCCGCGGCCATTTGTAAAGGATACCGTGTATAAAGCTGTACATGCGTAGACAAGAAATGCAGTGAGAAAACTAGCTCTTTCCATCAATGCACAGATCAGCATTGGTGCGACCGCTCTGCTCATGTACATTGTATAAGAGTGAACTTTCTGAACACAAAAAAAATTCTAACCATCTATCAACCTGTGACTGTGCAGCTCCTGGATAGCGTCAGCCTGATCGATAATTCAAAACAAATACACAAGTAAGAAAGATTGATATTTTATTTTGAGACATCCCCACGAAAACGACGTTTGTATCTCAGTGTATGGTGTACAACTCTATCTCGGGTTAGGCAAGAAATGTCTATTGATCTTGGTTTAATTTTTATTCTGATCCGTTTTTGGTAGTCGCTGGTGCATTTCGCTATACTGATAGATATGGTAATTTCGTTGTCCCAGTGAAAATGGTTTTTGTTTGTATTCCCGGTGTATTTGGTTGGGATTTTGGTTTGATTTTATCAAAAGTTTTTGTTGCATGTGTTCACCAGTTGAACGGTATTTTTGTTTTTATTTAATATTCTTTCTTTCTAATTTCGAGAATGTCCTCAGGAGAAGTGGTTTTCGGCGCTGTGCCCGGTAAACACGTTAAGTTGTGTCCCAGATAGAGTGATTTGTTTTCATCATACTTGTCCCCTGTTGGAACGATAATCGGTGTCCCAGGAAAAATGGTTTATCTTCATTATACTACTGTTTATTGTGCCTACCTCTCTGTCGTATTCGTTCCCTTTCGTTCCTGTTGAAACCTAGCCGGATGGCTACCTTGTTGGGAAAGAGCTAGTCATTCTGCTCTTCATATGTATTGTCGGAAAAAAGTTTTGTTGTCTTTTATGTATTTTCTTTCCCACCCGCTGTCAATGTTGGGACTTTAAATTTAATTGCATCGATTCCTGGTCCCTCTATTCTTAATTCAAAGACTTTAGCTGAAATCCCGGATATCGTTTTTTATCATCTAGCGTTAGGGAATGATCGTTTTTTATCATCTAGCGTAAGGGAATGTTTTCAAGGAAAAAGTTAACACAGATTGCAAAACATGGAGAAGATGAAACATCAACCATGACATATGACATAATTTTATTGTGAAAAGGTACAAGAAGGCAAAGATCAGGAAAAGGCGCAATCAGAAAAAGATTCCCACTCCAAAAACCGAGGTGGGAAAAAACCAAACTAACAATCAGGTACTTTATACCATGAAACATATCGTAAAGCTTTATTTTAGCCTAAAATTTATAACTTACAATAAAACAAATTAATTCACCTTAAGCTTCAAAATCTTGCCTTATAATTTGATATATAAAACAATGTCATTATGACTTACATGTATAAACATAGTGAAAAACATAGTGAAAACGGGGAGAAAAGGGCTATACATTTTGCTAATATATCTTCTAAACATCGATTCTGTGCATTACGAAAACTTGCCCGTGCAATATACAGAGATTTTTTTTAGTTTACAAAAATGAAAATTTCATCACATTTTTTTTTATATTTTTCTTATTATTGCTCAAAGCATAGATTGTGGGTACACGTTAGAACCGCCTCGCTGACGAGTACCCACAATCTATGTTTTGAAGCAACAATAAAAAAACAGGTATACATCTGCATACCCCAGTTTTTCTATATAAAAGTGGGGTATAAAGGGGTATATCACACGGACATGTTATCCTGATGATGTGTTAGAACCGCCAATCTATTGTTTTACACAAATAAAAATATAAAAAAAAAATCAACTTAATCATATAGACATGTTTTCACAGGCTGTCGGAACAAGTGAATACGTTTGGAAGACTATGTGGGAATTCACGAATAACGATGACAGTGCGATCAAAGCGTCGTTTGGAAATGAGTACCGATTCGAGCTGTCCAGTACAAAGTTAATACGGCACGAACGAACAATTGATTTGTAAGTACATATATGCTCACCGGCAAAAGTTTAGTCAGAGAAAATACATGAAAAATCCCATTGGAAGTGTTTAAGAATAGCTATAGCTTCAAAACTCCTTGATAGTGTTGGATTGAAATAACCAATCATAGAGCTGTGAATAAACCCAACTTTTCCAAAGAGGATTGAAATATCGCTTGTGGTTTTGCCAAAGTGCATGCAACAATTCTCGTTCTTTTGTTAAATTAAAGGGAGGTAATAAAAAATTAATGAATATTTGACTTGTTATTTCTCGAGACTGTGGTTGAATTTTGAAAATATTTTTTTCGGATTTTTGTCACTGGCGACAACTTTTATCAGAGAGCGTTATTAATCAAAGCGCCGATTTTATTTTTTATCGGGCATTTACACAAATGGTGTTTTACAAAAAGGCCAATAACTCTCTCCACATTGATGGCTGGTGAGGTTTCTTTTCAGAATAAGAACAAGACTGACTTAACAGCATTAAATAAAGGGGTGGGGGGGGGGGGCATCAAAGGCGAGCAGCAGGGCATGGTAGTATTGGGCTTGTCAAAGTTACTAACTAAAATTATTTCCTCTGAGTATATTATATTAAAGTCAGTTCTATGGAGTGAAAAATGCATAAGAACATAACGATCATGCTCTCCTAAATTCAAACTTTGGGCCAAGACCAGAAAGACATTACCAAAGCTCAATTCCTCTACTTGCAACTGACGGTGCTAAAGCTAAAAGTAACCTTTCTCATCCATCCCCTTTCTCATTAATATGTTCACTGCTCTTAAAGGATCTCAGTTTTAATTTTATTTGCTATTACTGCAGCTGGTGTTGTGCCGTGTGGCGGCCCTTAAAAGTCTCCCCGTACATCATCCATAGTGCAGGTTATATTTTCCTTTTGGTCCTTTGAGATCAGCGAGAATATTCTGAGAAATCAGAAATTTGTTATCGGTTAAGTTCATTTTTAATCAATGTTTAATATATTTGGTCTCATTTAGATAATACTAGTCTTTGTATCGACTACCCTGTTGAAAGTTGCAAAATTTCAGTTATTCTCTTTGGCTCCATGTTGCCAAATTCTAAAGGGTCACTGACGAGACTTTAATAGTCGAAACCGCGGTATGGCCCATCCATCCCCTTTCTCATTAATATGTTCACTGCTCTTAAAGGATTTCAGTTTTAATTTTATTTACTACCGGTTAAGAAATAATCCAACATATTAAATATTAGTATTTTAGTCTATTGGGTCAGGGCCAACATTTCCCGTGTATTTAGCCAGTACTGTGTGGAACTGAAAGTGCCTTGCTCAATTTCACTACACCGCAACAAACCCAATCATCACGAAAATATGTCCGTGCAATGAATACCCCCTTAAACCCCACTTTTATATAGTAAAACTGGGGTATGCAGGGGTATACCTATTTTTCTTATTTTTGCTCCAAAACATAGATTGTGGGTACTCGGCGAGGCGGTTCTAACGTGTACCCACAATCTATGTTTTGAGCAAAAATAAGAAAAATATCAAAATTTTTCCTCTGAAAATTATCGATTTTTGACCTGAAAAATTTACTGTATATCATATGGGCATGTTTTCATTATGTAGCAAAAGAAGTACACAAAACACATATCGATGAAGAAAACTTCAACAAAGAAGAATATGGTGTTCTGGTATGAGAGGCTACCGTCCTCTGGTCTCAAGAGATTATTTTTCTTGATTTGAAACATAACATGGACAAGACATGCACAGAGGTTAATGATTTATAAACAGGCCATCCACCTTGTGGTATTATTTAGGCTCACACTATTAGTTTGTTGATGTTGAAGTTAAAAAGACCACTGACTACTAACTATTTTGCAAATTGTCAAAGAAATGGTATATATTATTAGCATACCTGAGCCGAAGGCTAACAAGGTGAGCTTATACCAATCAGTCCGGCGTCCATCCTTCGTCCGTCGTCCGTCCGTCGTCTGTCGTCCACAATTTCAAGATCTTCTTGGCCGATGAAAGCCAAATTTTGTGTGGAGCATCCATGGGTAGGGGGAACGAAAGTTTGTTCGCGGGATCTTGATCACATCACCAAAATGGCCGCCAAGCCCAAATATGGTTAAAACCACTAAAATCTTCTTTCCCAAAACCGGCGGGCCGATTTCCACGAAACTTGGTATGTAGCATTTGGGAATCAAGCCCATTATAGTTTGCGCAAATGATGGACCCTCGGATAACCTTGACCTATTTTACGACATGGCAAATGGAAACATAAGCTTTTACATGGAAAAAATGAAAACTATAGATTTTTTGAAAACTATTGCAGCCTGAGACCTGAAACGTGGTAGAAGCAGAGAACTAAATGAGTATATGAAGATAGGTGATTAATTTAGGTCAAGGTCATCACTTGACCTTGAAAGGTCTGTTGTCTATACACATTTTTCAAAGATATTCTTCTCTGAAACTGCTTTGCCAATCAACGTGAAAATTTATGTAGAGCATCGGACGCAAGTTTGATAGCGAAATCTGGGTCACATGACCAAGATGGCTGCCATGCCCATATATGGTAATAACAACTCAAAAATCTTTTTCTCTAGAACCGGCAGGCCGATTTCCATGAAACTTGTTATGTAGCGTTTGGGACTACAGCCCATTATAGTTTGATCAAATGATGACCCTAGGACGTCTTTGATCTATTCTACGGCAATGTCAATTTTGAAAACATAGGCATTTACATGGGAAAAAGTGAAGACAATGGATTTTTTTTGAAAACTATTGCAGCCTGAGACGTGAAAAGTAGTAGATGCAAACAACTTATAGAGTAGATGATTGAACAGAAGTTATGTGATTAATTTAGGTCGAGGTCATCTCTTGACCTTGGCCGGTCTGTCATCCATACATACTTTTCAAAGATCTCCTTCTCTGATACTAATTGGCAAATCTAATTGAAAGTTTATGTGGAGCATCCATGGGTAGGGGGAACGAAAGTTTGTTTTCTAAATCCAAGTTACATGACCAAGATGGCCGCCACGCCCATATATGGTAAAACCCAATCAAATAATCTTCTTTCCCAGAACCGGCAGGCCGATTTTTACGGAATTTGGTATGTAGCATTTGCGACTCCAGTCCATCATAGTTTGATCAAATGATGACGCTAGGATGACCTTGGTCTATTTTACGGCAAGGTCAATTTTGGAAACATAGGCTTTTACATGGGAAAAAGTGAAAACTATGGATTTCTTGAAAACCATTGCAGCCTGAGACCTGAAAAGTGGCAGATGCAAACAACAAATAGACTAAATGAAGGTATGTGATTGATATAGGTCAAAGTCATCTCTGCAAACAACTAATGGAGTAGATGAAGGTATGTGATTAATTTAGGTCAAGGTCATCTCTTGACCTTGGAGGGTCTGTCGTCCATACACACTTTTCAAAGATCTTCTTCTCTGAAACCGCTTGGCCAATCACAGTGAAATTTTATGTGGAGCCCCATGGGTACAGAGGACGAAAGTTTGATAGCGAAATTGGGGTCACATGGCCAAGATGACCCATATGTAAAAAGCACTCAAAAATCTTCTTCTCAACACCGGCAGGCCGATTTTCACGAAACTTGTGATGTAGCATTTGGGAATCCAGCCCATCTCCAGCCCATCATAGTTTGATCAAATGATGACCCTAGGATGACCTTGACCTGTTTCATGGCAAGGTTTATTTTGGAAACATAGGCTTTTACATGGGAAAATGTGAAAACAATGGATTTTTTAACTATTGCAGCCTGATACCTGAATGTGATTCATAGGCCAAGGTCATCTCGTGACCATGGCCGATCTGTCATCCATACACACTTTTCAAAGATCTTCTTCTCTAAAACCGCTCGGCCAATCAAATTGAAATTTTATGTGGAGCATCCATGGGAAGGGGGAACGAAAGTTTGTTCGCAAAATACATGTCACATGACCAAAATGGCCGCCACGCCCACATATGGCAAAAACCACTCATAATATTCTCCGAATTTTATGAAACTTGGTATGTAGCATTTGGTACTCCAGCCCCTCATAGTTTGATCAAATGATGACCTTAGGATGAACTTGGCCTATTTTACGGCAAGGTCAATTTTGAAAAACATAGGCTTTTACATGAGCAAAACTGACAACTACGTCTAAGGTTAAGCGTTGACAGGACCAATTATCCTATGGAAACTACTGCATCCAAAGACCTGAAACATGACCAAGATGGCCGTCATACCCATATATGGTAATTAATGAACCTACCACTTTTTCCTGTGACTGTACTTGTTGACTCTCAGGTGAGTGATCGTTGCCCTTGGGCTACTTGTTTTCATATATGAAATGGCCAGCAGCCATTTTTGTTTTATTTAAAGTGAAATATGGCTTTTTGTTTTGGCTTAAACACGATTCTTTTTTCAAAACATTTTCACTGCAAATTATTAATGGCCATAGGCACTGGGTGCCCAAACCCAATAGGTGTGGCCACTCAGTTACCCTAACTTAACTAAAAATATGAAAACATACATAAGGCGCCAACAGCACAAAAAAATTTAAACACCAAGACATAAAACAAAAAGAACCACCACAGAAGTATCGCATTGGAACGATCAGCAACACAAAGTTACTGGCGGGCTTAAACTGGTTTTATATGGCCATAGCCTCACCCTCAGCTTCTGCAGTGGTTCATAACATTTAGTTAGTTTTTCGGTCCTTGTGGTGAATCTCTAACTAGGCAATGGATCACCAAGATCAAACAAATAAATCATGATAAACATCCTGATGAATCAAAAACCAGGACTCACAGAATGAGTAAGCTGCTCGACGATGGAGATCCCTGGGCGCCGAATAACCTACTAACTCCGGAGCAAAAGAAAAACACCAGTTGGACCCCGGTGGGCCAAGCAACAGACAAGAAGCTCCGGCCCCAACCAACTAAAATGAATAGCTTTAAGTCGGGGCCATCATAGAGTCTGACGCCCGACCCACCGGCGTGCAATTAAAGAAGGCAGCATAGTTATCAACCATGATTGGGTTAAAAACTAAGCATGCAGACTGTCGCATAACATTCAAGTTATAACCTATACGTCTGTAACGTGTTATGATTTTTCTGAACTGAAAAGAAAAATCATTAATTCCTATAAGTTTCTTAAATTTGTAAACCAAGTCACCATAAAATTCAGGTTACGAAAGGCCCTCACTTAAAAGCGTCTTTAACCCAACATTATATTTGGAAATCAATTCATAGTGTCTACGATAAAATTTAGAAAAGATTTTTCGAAGTTTATGATACCGATAGCCCTGTTGAAGAAGTTTTGCCGTTAAACATTTATTTCGAGCGTTGAAGTCTGTCACATGATTGCAGACTCTAGCAAACCTTATAAGTTGCGATATGTATACACCATAAGAAGCACGACGAGGAACGTCACCATCCAAAAAAGGAAAATTTACCATATCAAAATCAAAGTCATCGCGCTTATTATAAATTTTAGAAGAAAAAAATCTATTTGCAACAGAAAGTTTGTTTAAATCATGACCTAGGGATAACCTTGACATTTTTTACAGCAAGGTGAAATTAGGCCCCCCATACATTTGAATGGGAAAAATAAAAAAATGTCATTTAATGGAAAAAAAAACTTGCTAGGCATGAGCAAATGGACAGAAGATTTTTTTGTTTATGAAAATATTTTGGGCCCAGACGGCTGTCTGCCCCTGCCCCGGGGCTATATACATGTACATGAACATTATATTCAAACATCTCTACAACCGCTTGGCCAAACAAAGCCAAACTTTATGTGGAGCATTCTTAGGAAGAGTGAATGAAAGTTTATATAAATGGTCAATGTCACATGACCAAGATGGCCGCCATGGCTATAAATAGCAAATACCTTTAAAATTTTCTCCAGAGCCAGAAGCCTATGATTTTGAAACTTGACATGAAGCATCAGTCAATGACGCTCTACAAAGCCTTATAAAGTTTGTATAAATCATGACCCTGGGATGACCTTGACCTTTTTTACATGGTCAACTTAAGTTGCCCACGCATTTGAAGGGGGAAAATTGTTGCAATGTCATTTGAAGGGTAAAGCTTGCAGTAAATTGGCAAATGGCCTGAACCATTATGATTTAAAAAAGAAATTGACTCCAGAGGTTGCTCTGATCCTGCCCTGGGGTTATATACTGTACATGTATATTACCATTCTTGTCAAACAGGTCTCATGTGTGCGTTTAAAGAACCATTGGTCCTCTGGTTATCAACAGTATTCTCTGTATATTACTTGGGCAAGTTTTCGTAATGGTTTGTTCTTGCTATTTTAGAGACACCGATGTGTGCAGCGAGAATACAGAGACCGATCCACATTGGCATCACTCTTCTTCGACATTTTGGAAAGGTAAAACTCAGTAACCAAACGATGCATAAATAATAATAATAATAGTAATAATAATAATAATAATAATAACATTGCGTCATGTCTGTTTATGTGTCATACTTATCAGCCATGAATATATACTAACCAAAAGTTCTAATCGGCCACTTACATCAATCGATTTTTTTCAGTTTTACGTCCCTTTCAAGATTACTTTAGCTCATATGAGACGGGCCAATCAGTAGGTGGGCGAAAACGGGAGAACCCCGAGATAAACCACCTGGGACACCCGCAAGCAGAATTTGGCTTAACTCACATGTGGCCAGTGCGGGGCTCGAACCCACACCAGACACAGCGGCTAGATGATTGAGTGATTAAGAAACAGCGCTCTTAACCGCTCTGCCACGGGGGCCGTTTCGATTTTTTTCAACAATCTGATTATTATTTTTCGCATCTCTATTTAGAAATTCCCATCATCGACTAAGAGCCATGAAAACTTGTACACTTGTGTTTTCATAGCAGGCAGGGTGTTCCACTGAATACCGGTACCCAGGTTGTTTAATTATTTTGTGAGAGGTGCGACTTTTAAATGCATGCTTCCACCTTCACATCATTTTCTAAAAATAAACTCAATTCTTGCCATTTCATCACGATAACTTGTCCGTGTGATGTATTCCCCTTAATCCCCACTTTCATTTAGCAAAACTTGGGTATTCAGAGGTATACCTATTTTTCTTATTTTTCTCCAAAACATAGATTGTTGGTACACAGTAGAACCGCCTCTCCGATGCGGCTATAACGTGTACCTTCAATTATTGTTTTGAACAAAAAACAAGAAATCATTTTTTTTACTGAAAACTTTTAATTTTAAAGCTTCTGTCTGCACACCATTTTTCAGAAACTTCATTTTTTTTTCAAAATCTCCCTTTCTGAAACACCACAAGAAAGACATAACCATGTCAACATTATGCAACCCATAAGTCCTAAAAAGTGCCGCAAAAAATTTGAACATTGGTTCACGAATAAAATAATTATGCCCAAAAATTATTTTGAATAGGCCTTTTGCATGTGCAAGGGAGGTAATCCAAACACCTTAAAATGAAAATCAAGCAAATCTGTGGAATAATTTTAAGAGTTTGGCACACAGCTATCCATACAACAGAAATTTGTTTTGGTTTAGTGCATTTTTAATGAAAAATTAACAATTCAGATTTTTTTTCCGGGAAAATAATCACTTCCCTTGCTGATATTTTTACAATGGAAAAAGCCCTATTTAAAATTATTTTCTGGCATAAAATTTTTATTTGTTAACCAATTTGCAAAATTTTTGTGGCACTTTTTAAGACTTTTGGAATGAAAAATGGTGACGATGTAATAGTTTTCTTGAGGTCTTTCAGAAAAGTGAGATTTTGGAAAATACAGTTTCTAGAAGAAACAGTACAGACAAATAGAAAAAAAATACATGTAGATACTATATAAATACAATATTCTTAAACCAACATTTCACTTCTCAATTTTGTTGCAGCAGAAATAAACTTAGCGACATTTGTCAGTATCTTATTACCATTCTGTTTCATCAGGTAGTCCAATTTGTTTAATGTTGGCCAAGACATGCAGTATCGCGGTAGGAACTTTACTCTGAGATCACGATAGGCTGGACATACAAGCATGAAATGATATTCTGATTCTATCTGTTGCACATTACATACTCTACAGACTCTTTCTGCTCTAGCTAAATCATTATGTCTACCAATTTCGATTTGAAGACGGTGCGAAACTAATCTTAAAGATGTCAAATGTTTTCTTAACGTATCATTACTTAAAATCTGCAAATATTTCTCCATTTCAAATGTATTTTTATATCTAATATATGAGTCAAGCTTAGACATCGAACTGACAGACGCTCTCCATTTTTGTATATATTGATCCCTTAATCTTTGCTGTATAATTGTAAAACGCGGTATGATTTCATTTTGACGATTCCACATATAACTAAGACCCAACTTACCAAGTTCTGATTTAATTAACGACGCCCAAGATTTTGTCTGAAGATTGCTAGTAGTTCGGTTAAACATATATTGATACACATTAAAAACCGGCGAGTTAGTGTCCTTTTGTTTTAATATATGTATCCAAAACTTAAATGATCTCTCTTTAGATATGACTGACAGAGGATACCGCCCTAATTCGCCATATACAGCATTATTCGGTGTTTGTTGTTTAACTCCTAAAATGGCTTTACAAAATTTGATATGTATTCTATCAACATTTTTTATATCATAAATACCCCAGACTTCGGCTCCATATAATATAATCGGCGTTACTAGACTATCAAAAAGTGCTAGTTTTGTTTTTACGTCAAAAGATAGTCTTTTAAACAAAGCTAGTAAATTGTTCGCCGCTCTTGCTGCCTGATCAGAGAGCGTTTTAGTCGTCATTTCTAGATTACCAGTGTAGTACAATTTTACACCTAAATAACAAAAAGCGTCTACGATTTCGAGATCTTCGTTATTGTATTTCCATATTCTATCAATGTTTTGACGTTGCTTCTCAAAAATACAAATTTTCGTTCGTTTTACTTGTATTCACTTTTAAGCCCCAGTATGTCGAATAGCTATATAATCTATTTAGAAGTATTTGAAGCTCGTCTGAACTATTTGAGAAAAGGACCATATCGTCCGCAAACAAAAGAACAAAGAAACACAAGCGCTCGAGATCAATTCCCTCTATGGTATCCTCTGGTCCATTTCGTAGCTGCTGACGTACGTCATTAATAAAAATGACAAATAAAAGTGGCGATAATGGCTCACCCTGTTTCAAGCCCAATCATATGTCGAAACATGAAGAAATATCACTGTTCAATTTAATTGATGCGGTAATCTTATGGTAAATCGATTTAATAATTGTAACGATTTTGCTGCTTATACCACTGTTAATAAGCTTGATCCACATAGCATCATGTATAATTGTGTCGAATGCTTTTTCATAGTCGACAAAAGCGCAGTAGAGTTTTGATTTGTTGTCTAGGCTTTTTTTGTATCAAAGACTGAAGTATAAATATACAATCCGCGGTACTACGACTGTCCCTAAAACCAAACTGATTTTCGTCAAGTATATTTTGGTTTTCACACCATTGGTTGACACGATTGCGGATGATTAATGAAAACAATTTAGCGAAAGTGCTTATCAAGGTGATTCCTCGATAATTAGATGGATTCGATAAGTCACCTTTCTTTGGAATAGGTACAATGAGGCCTTCTGACCAAACTTTTGGATAGTTTCCAGTCTCAAAGACGAAGTTGTATACTCTGTACAAATATGGAACCAGGAATTCTTTTGCGTCAATGAAAAAATCGCTTACTAATCCGTCAATGCCCGGGCTTTTGCCTCTTTTCATCGAGTCTATGGCTTTCGAAATCTCTGCAAATGATATAGGCATATCAAGCTCATTTATATTGGTGGGTGTGGCGTCAACATCCGGTACATCAAAAATTTTGTCCGTGTGCGGTGTGTTCGATATATGTTTAAAATGGTCGACGAAACTTTCTAATAAAACCCGATCCGAGGATGAAAGTTTACCTTTTCTAAAACTATTGACTTTTTTCCAGAACTTTTTCGGAGAAGTTTTGCTAAGTTTCGACATATTGCGCTTTGTTTGATTTAAATAAGACCGTTCAGCCCTGCGCTTAACATTTCGAAAAGACTTTTTATCCGCAAAAAATAGCTTTATTTTCAGCATTTGGGTTCTCCTTGAAAAACCTTTTACTTGTATAGAACTGTTTCTTTGCCTGCTTACACTCCGCATTAAACCATGAAGCTCTTTTTGTGCTAAATATTTGCTTATTACTGACGGTTTTACCAAACATTGAAAAACGTGAGTCATACATCAAATCTGTAAGTCCCTGTACGCAGCTATTGATATCCGATCTCTGGTCGAGCTCATTAAAAATCAATTCATCAAAGCTCTGGCGTTTATCATATAAATTTTTTAGTAACGATGCTGCTTTTTCTTTATCCCAAAATATTTTATCCGTAAATTTTTCTGCTTCCTCATTATGACATTCAGTATAGCACATAGAAACATACAGTGAACAGTGGTCTGAAAATTCAGATGGATCAAATATTTCCATTTTAGTTACATATTTAAAGTTCGAAGCTTTTTTAATAAAATAATCAACTACGCTGCAGCCGGTCTTAGATTGGTATGTGAATCGTCCCGGTTCCAAGCGTCCATTGGCAATGCTGAGTCCGAGCTCTTTGCAAAGACTTATGAGTTTATGACCAAATATATTGACAAGTTTATCTTCTGATGTCCTAACGGTTACGTTAGCAACTGGGTCATTGGAATCGGGAAGATCCACAAACCTATCTAATCCCGTTTGTTCGACAAAGTCAGACATTAAGCCAACACGACTATTAAAGTCACCACAGAGAAAAATCCCCCCCTGGTTTTCATAGTTCCTCGCATCGTCCACTATTTGTTCCAAATAGTCAAAATCTTGCATAACACACGTCTGTATAAAGTTTCGATTTCTCAGGTGGTATATAACATATACAAAAATATTGGTCATTTTCAAAATTGAAAAATGTTTTCTTCATTTTTAACCACACGATGCCTCGATTGTCCATTTTTACAAATTCAATACCATTCGAGAGCTTATTTTTGCAGTAAATTACTATTCCGCCGCTGTCCCGTTTCGCTCGTTTACTGCATCTCGGACGTGGACCAGAATGCACAGAATACCCCTGAATATTTGAGTTTGTATATTGATTATTCCAAGCTTCAGTTAAAAACAGAATATCATACGTTTGGATATATTCCAAAAAGTCTGTATCAGCAAGTTTTTTCACCAAACCTTGTACGTTCCATACGATTATGGAAAACTGGCTCTCACGACGTCCCTAGTACATAGGTTCCGCGCCCCCAGATGAAGATGCCCGAGCGTAGGTATTATGTTGATTTCCGGCCCCCAATCCTTGGTTGGGTGCAGATGAAGCACCCTGCGTGTATGCACGAAATGTTAAGTCCTCTGGATTAAACGAAGAGAAGGGCGGCGTTTTGGGTTTAGCGCCACCCGACGGTGATAATCTGGTATTCCTAGTTTGCCCGCTGTTTCCAGGAAAGATAGAAGCATTAGGCCGACCCGATGCCGGCGTTCGTTATACTCCTGTAGCGTTCGTATTGTCCGTATTTTGAGTCACAGGAGGTTTGTATAGGACGCCATCGATGTATAATTTATCGTACAAGAAAACTGCTCGCTGACCTTTACGCTGTGCCGATTTTTTCGCAGGCAATAAATCACGCCGTTTGTCTTGGACTTCTTTCGGGAATTGGTCTCCCACAGCGTATATAGAATCAGTTAATTTAGAAATTGCCACTTTCTTTACAGCTTCCTTTTGTTTATAGTTATTGAATCTTACAACTATTGGTCTAGTTTTTGTGGGTTTATATTCCCCTATCCTGTGTGCGCGTTCTATCACCAACTCGTTTCTAGCGTTTATCTGTTCTAGCTCAACCTCACAGAATTGTATTACTTTTTCCTCGCAGTTTTCATCCTGACGATTCTCCTGTCGCTCAGCCAGGTTGTAAAACATCAGATTGTTACGCATGCTCCGCCCTTTTAAGTCAGTTAAATCCCTTTTCAGTTTATCATTTTCGGCTTTAAGTTTAGTATAATCCTCCTTCATTTTGTGTCTTTCCTCCGCAGCCTTATTAATATCTGTTGTCATATGTTTAGTCTGGTCAAGTTCTTTCCGTAAACCCGTTTCAGTCTTTTTAACTTGATCAATTACGCCAGCATCAAAGTTGCGACTATCCTCAAGATCGCTTACTTTTGCGTTTAAAGTTTTTACCGACTTTTCATTTTCTTGTAGTCTTAAATCCAGACCAGATATTTTGTTGTTCATGGAAACCAGCTGTTTTTCGATACTATCTAGTGATTTGAGTTTATTGTCAATGGAGTTAAGTCGCTCCATAAGCTGGCTATTATACGAAGCTGACGGAGATTGGTACACTGGTACTGATGAAGCCGAAGCCGAGGCCGGGGGCATGCCCATGTTCATATGATGGGACGGTGGCTGAGTTAGCAATTGAGAATTACTTTGGCTCATATTGTTAGCGAACACATTTTGCTGCTGCAACCCTGGATTATTCGATTGTCCATTAATCATTGGACCATTCATCGACCCATTCATTTGAGATCACTGATCGCAATAATAATAATAAAAATGATCAAAATAATAAATATATTATTACTCATTTATAACATTGCGTCATGTCTGTTTAGGTGTCATACTTATCAGCAATGAATATATACTAACCAAAAGTTCTAACCGGCACTTTATATCATAACGAGTTTTTCAACAATCTGAAAATTATTCTCTAACCTGAAGAGCTTTAAAAACACATACGATTTTATTCAAATGTGTTGCATATTTGTAGTAGTTCGATTTCAATGAAATTTCACAAGTATAAACATTGATATAAATGCAAACTTTGTTGTGAATTTCGTATTAAAATAATGAATAATTTGAGAGAAACTGTTTTAGCTCGCCTATACGAAAGTACAGGAAGAACTATTGCAATTACCCCGGCGTCGGCGTTCGCGATCGCGTTGCTCAGATGTTAAAGTTTTTCATGTAAGTTTTGATAAGTCTATATCTCTTGAACATGTCCATGGATCAAGTGGATACTTTGCATGTTGGTAGATATTGGTCTGAAGTTTTATGTAAGACCATTACGACCATCCCTGGGTGACGTTGAGGTCAAGGTCACAGACTTCATACAATTTTTTTGTTAAAGTTTTTGGTTAAAGTTTTCAGAAGCTATATCTCTTTAACTTGTCGATGGATCAAGTTGATACGTTGCGTGTTTGTAGATATTGGTCTGCAGTTTTAGTCAAGGTCACAGACTTTTTTTGTTAAAAATTTTGGTTAAAGTTTTTAGAAGTCTATATCTCTTGAACATGTTGATGGATCAAATTGATACTTTGCATGTTTGTAGATATTGGTCTGAAGTTTGATGCTGTACAATCACAACCCACCTGAGCGACCTTGAGGTCAAGGTCATGGGTCATAGATTTTGATAGATTTAGTGGCAAAGCACAAGGCAGGCGAGCTACGCTGTCCTGCGACAGCTCTAACTGATATAGCAATATACCCCGAAAATCCAAAATTGCAAAATGATATTGAATAAAAATAAAAATAAAAATAACCTACAATATATTTGACATACTCAAAATATATTCACTGATCCCAAAGCATGTCTTTAATTTGACCCATGGCAAACAAAGCATCGCTCTCTCATTAAAAGCACAAGTTTTGCTAATAGAACTGATTGTCTGGCACTGATGCTAGCTTGTTTGAATGGTCATGATCCACGTCATTTCGACGTTATTCAGCGCCGTACGTCAATTATCTAGAGACATTAGCGCTTTGACGTAAAATATTCGGTTGAACCTTTTTCTGTCCCAGTAGCCTTGGAGGTAATGCTGAGGTGCCGAATAGTTGAATGATGGCAAAATTGATGTCACGTGACTTCTCATATACGTCATCAAAATTGTAAACGAATAATTCATTTTCTAAGACCTGTAGTATGATAAAAAAGAGACAAAACTAAACTATAATGTATTTCATATATGCATTGCTA
Organism: Rugalucina vietnamica; assembly: GCA_964017185.1. Taxonomy (NCBI): domain Eukaryota; kingdom Metazoa; phylum Mollusca; class Bivalvia; order Lucinida; family Lucinidae; genus Rugalucina; species Rugalucina vietnamica. The sequence goes on along the minus strand of OZ024883.1, from coordinate 34,711,706 downwards.
GAAGTTTCATGTTAAATGGTAAAATATTTTTTCTCCGGTAATTCTAAGAGACGTCACATGGCAAAAAGTGTAAAATGGCTTTTTATTGCTGGAAGTGGTCAATGCATTTTAGAATGTCGGTTGCATGCGAAAATAGAAGTAGAGTACAACTACAGACCCCTTTCACCTGTCAAGGAATACTAAAAATGTCATTTGTGCAAAAAATACCAAGTTTCGTTTTTTGCGTTTTTAAAGCTCTTCAGTGTATGTAGATAGTCTAAACATCGACTAAGAGCTGTGAAATTTGGGGTCAAATGCATTAATGAGGACAAATCGACAAATCAGTTTTAGATCAATAGATTTGGAGGATTGTTTAGCTTCGGGGTCTGGGGTCGTATGCGATCAAGCTTCCGTTATATGATAATTTTTATGTATGAAGAACCATATCTACCATATTGACTCCTTCCTATCATTACGAAAACATGCCCATGCAATAAACAGAGATTTTGTTAGCTTTAAATATTGAAAATTTTCAGATGAAAATTTTTGATATTTTTCTTATTTTTGCTCAAAACATAGATTGTGGGTACTCGTTAGAACCGCCTCGCTCGGCGAGGCGGTTCTAACGAGTACCCACAATCTATGTTTTGGAGCAAAAATAAGAAAAATAGGTATACCCCTGCAAAACCCAGTTTTGCTATATAAAAGTGGAGCCATAAAAGTGGGGTTCAAAGGGGTATACATTACATGGACATGTTTTCCTGCTAGATGTCATGCATGTAGCCCTTGTATTTCTGCTTGGCATATACCTACAATTCCATATGAGCCTGTGCGTGAGAAAACCAACAATGTGAGTTTCCGACCAGGTCCGACACAAACCAGGCTGTACAGTCACAGAATAAAGCTAGAAGCTTGAAACTTTGGATATAAGTAGAAGAAGAATTGTACTATCCTTGTGGTGAAAACAAAGGCGCTGTTCAGCTGTGCAGTTACTGCACAGCAGATCTGCGTCTTTGTTTCGCATATGCAAATTGTTGGTTTCCTCTCACACAGGCTCATATAAATATATAACAAAATAAAGTCCGATTCCACGATGTATTCAGTATTTTAATCAATTCTTTACCGGTTTCACTGTTATTTTACAGATCATCAGGGGTTAAATATGGCGTTGTTGCCTAGATACTAACGTTAACTCCCGATGATCTGTAAACATGGCTACCAAACAGTTAAATGCGTAACCGCGGTTAAGAAAAGAAATCCGATTCACGCCCTTCCGGTTTTGCTGTGAGGTGCAGTAAAACGTAAACAAACTTTCGCAGCTCGCGTTTCCAAGTAATTTATTTTCACCTGGAGAAAGTTATTAAAATTTTCTCAATGCAATTTTGTTAGTTATAAATTGATCTTATCGTATCTGAAAGGATTTCCAGATTTGTCTCCTTATACTCGTGATTTTTATTCCCTCCTCCAAAATGCATGTTGAGATTGCATTGTACATGAAGAAAACATGGGTCAGCAAGAGCTTATCAGACAGAGCTTCCAAGTACCTCTATGGGGTATAGATTTCTGGTAGTTCGGCCAACCAAATTTCCATGCCCTTTCATTGGATAAAGGGATCAAAGGTTTACTGTTTCTCCAGGACCATTAGCCCCCAGTATTACATAAAAATGTTGGCCCTGCTGAGAGTTTTATCACCATCTGCTACAACAATAATTAATTTTAACCTGTCTACTGCTACCAGAATCTGTTTTGTAAAGTCATAAAGACATGTATGCGCTAGTGAAAACAACATATCTTGAGATAACCTGTTTATCAATCCGATCAGTCTGTTCATATTTGCTACCTATATAGGATGTATATCTCATATGTAATGTATTCATTTTCTGAAGTGAAAATTTATAACTAGAGTTTATTGTTGAATAGAGTGGTGTGTGCTCAGCGCATGCATATTAATGCACAAGTTTTCTTGTAAAGGTGCACACTGACAAGAAAATCTGTCTTCAGTTAAAGGATGGTTTAATGGAATTTCAGAGGCTAAAATATAATATACTATGTAAGCAACAGTGTGAAAAACAAAGACATTGATCAGTCTACATGAAGGCAGCACAGCTGACCTACGTCTTTTATTGTCACACATGCAAACAGCAGGTTTTCTCTTGAAACAATGTTTGTTTTCTCTCCATCAAATATCCTGCATAAGAGGCACAAAACTGCTCTCTGAACCGTTCTGCATAATTTTCTCTATTGTTAGCAATTTTTTCCTTGAGAATTTTTTCTTTGATTTAGTATTATTTATTATAAGTACAGGTTATCTCAAGGCATGTTGCTGTTTGCATTTTAACAACACATCCAATGTAAAACTTTTCCAAACTGAAATGTTAGGTATTCTAAAGTAATTATACAGGGAAGCATGGCCATAAAACAGCCAGCCTATCTGATCTTAATGACTTGCCAAATTCCTGACTAACTGCCCTGCTTTGATAGAATTAGATATGGTTACAAGGGGTCTTTGAAATCCTGACCAATCAGGTAATCCATTGCCGAAAGACCTGAAATTGTACCTGATAGCTCTGTCTAATGTGCTACTTGGGGTCAGTCATAGGGATATTTTTAGATCCCCGCTAATTGCGTCATTATAAACGGACGGCAAGGCAGCGAACAGATGATTTTAACATTGTATAAGTTCTGTGAACACTTTCCTTGCCATTGACCGCTGCATTCTATGTATATGTGGCTAAAAGATGTGTCAAAATTTCGGTCACGCATTTAATCATTAGAATGATAGCAAAATAATCGACATTAAAACCACCTGTATTTTAGTTTCTCTCTCGAGTTCTACGTTTAACAATTTAATTATCACAGTGCCTCGTCATCTTTGTATGGTTTTTACTTCTACAAATCAAGTTTTATTGAAGGATTTTTGACTTACAGTGGTGTGCAAGAAAAAAAAAACAAACACACGTGAATCTGCATATACAAAAGCCTTAAATATACCTTGGTTTTCCTTTTGCTCATGGTTTTAGTGAGTGATAATGTTAAAAATAATTAACCCAGTTAATACATACATGTATAGACAACCCCTCTCAAAGAAAATGAAAAGGAAATCCAAAATTGGTTTATTTGTGATGTTTGCATTGAGAATACTTGGTATTATATCAAAATACAAACATTTTTGCAACAAACATGCAATACAAAACACTGGTAGTCACATGTATGGTATTCCTTTTTATGAAAAAACTTAGACTTTAAAACATTGTGAATACTGTAATTTGCTTTTTTTTTCGTTTGCTTTCGTCTAAAACGCTGTACAGGGAATGTTAAATATTATAAAACAGGCACAGGTTTTCAAACATATCTTGAAATAAATCCTTCTTATTTTAATGATTAAATGCTTAACCATTTTTTTCTTCCGTTCGAAAAATAAATGTTGAACCCTAAGAAAAGAGAATACTGTGACAGACATCAGTTGTAATTTATTTAATATAAAACTACAAATTTGTTGCGGAACAATCACAAAAACAAGGTATTTAACAGCAAATTGTCCAAGTTTTTGTTGTATTTTGCCGTTCTTGACCGTGTTGAAACACATGTTTTGAAGGAGGGAACAAATAACCCCCAAAAACATCAAGTAATGTTGCAAACGGTTTTGGTGCTGTGTAACAATGATAAATAAGTCACAAAATAGCATTCTTAGATTTTTGATACCGTTCTGTACTACAAAATAATTATCGATCGATCCGAGTAGTGTATGTTTTGTTTACATTTTGTTGCACCTCACACGCAAAACCGGAAGGACGTGAATCGGATGTCTATTCTTAACCGGCGGTTACGCATTTAACTGTTTGGTAGCCGTGGTAAGACAACAGTGAAACCGGTAGAGAATTAATTAAAATATTGAATACATTGTGGAATCGGACTTTATTTTGTTTTACACTGTATGTGTTTTCGTTTTGGACACACACACACACACACACACACACACACACACACACACACACACACACACACACACACATATATATATATATATCTTTGATATGAAAATATTATTTCTAAGCTTTGGCATCCTATCTACAGGATCCAGTTATTCCATGTATATAGACGAGTGTGCTTGCACAACGAAAAATAGTAACCTATCAGACGGGTTATGCAGGGAAATCGCCTCTAAACCTGAGCTATGATAACTCCTTTTTTAAGGAGCGTAGTAGCGCAGTCGGTAGAGGGGATGGCCCTGTATAGCTAGGCGCCGAAGCCGAAGTCTGCGGGTTCGAAACCTACCTTCGCCAATTTAGTACATCTTTATTTCTCTACTTTATAATTTTTCCGATGTACTTGTATCAGAAATGATCTTGGTAGGAATAGCTGTTGAAGTTTGTATATCTTTGATATGAAAATATTATTTCTAAGCTTTGGCATCCTATCTACAGGATCCAGTTATTCCATGTATATAGACGAGTGTGCTTGCACAACGAAAAATAGTAACCTATCAGACGGGTTATGCAGGGAAATCGCCTCTAAACCTGAGCTATGATAACTCCTTTTTTAAGGAGCGTAGTAGCGCAGTCGGTAGAGGGGATGGCCCTGTATAGCTAGGCGCCGAAGCCGAAGTCTGCGGGTTCGAAACCTACCTTCGCCAATTTAGTACATCTTTATTTCTCTACTTTATAACTTTTCCGATGTACTTGTATCAGAAATGATCTTGGTAGGAATAGCTGTTGAAGTTTGTATATCTTTGATATGAAAATATTATTTCTAAGCTTTGGCATCCTATCTACAGGATCCAGTTATTCCATGTATATAGACGAGTGTGCTTGCACAACGAAAAATAGTAACCTATCAGACGGGTTATGCAGGGAAATCGCCTCTAAACCTGAGCTATGATAACTCCTTTTTTAAGGAGCGTAGTAGCGCAGTCGGTAGAGGGGATGGCCCTGTATAGCTAGGCGCCGAAGCCGAAGTCTGCGGGTTCGAAACCTACCTTCGCCAATTTAGTACATCTTTATTTCTCTACTTTATAACTTTTCCGATGTACTTGTATCAGAAATGATCTTGGTAGGAATAGCTGTTGAAGTTTGTATATCTTTGATATGAAAATATTATTTCTAAGCTTTGGCATCCTATCTACAGGATCCAGTTATTCCATGTATATAGACGAGTGTGCTTGCACAACGAAAAATAGTAACCTATCAGACGGGTTATGCAGGGAAATCGCCTCTAAACCTGAGCTATGATAACTCCTTTTTTAAGGAGCGTAGTAGCGCAGTCGGTAGAGGGGATGACCCTGTATAGCTAGGCGCCGAAGCCGAAGTCTGCGGGTTCGAAACCTACCTTCGCCAATTTAGTACATCTTTATTTCTCTACTTTATAATTTTTCCGATGTACTTGTATCAGAAATGATCTTGGTAGGAATAGCTGTTGAAGTTTGTATATCTTTGATATGAAAATATTATTCCTAAGCTTTGGCATCCTATCTACAGGATCCAGTTATTCCATGTATATAGACGAGTGTGCTTGCACAACGAAAAATAGTAACCTATCAGACGGGTTATGCAGGGAAATCGCCTCTAAACCTGAGCTATGATAACTCCTTTTTTAAGGAGCGTAGTAGCGCAGTCGGTAGAGGGGATGGCCCTGTATAGCTAGGCGCCGAAGCCGAAGTCTGCGGGTTCGAAACCTACCTTCGCCAATTTAGTACATCTTTATTTCTCTACTTTATAATTTTTCCGATGTACTTGTATCAGAAATGATCTTGGTAGGAATAGCTGTTGAAGTTTGTATATCTTTGATATGAAAATATTATTTCTAAGCTTTGGCATCCTATCTACAGGATCCAGTTATTCCATGTATATAGACGAGTGTGCTTGCACAACGAAAAATAGTAACCTATCAGACGGGTTATGCAGGGAAATCGCCTCTAAACCTGAGCTATGATAACTCCTTTTTTAAGGAGCGTAGTAGCGCAGTCGGTAGAGGGGATGGCCCTGTATAGCTAGGCGCCGAAGCCGAAGTCTGCGGGTTCGAAACCTACCTTCGCCAATTTAGTACATCTTTATTTCTCTACTTTATATATATATATATCCTGACGAGCTGAGCGAAACGCGTTGACACGTTGTTTAAAATATTTTCTATTAAAGCCAAAAAACATGTGACGTCAACTCTTATTTCAATATATATATATATATATATATATATATATATATATATATATATATATATATATATATATATATATATATATATATATATATATATACACACACACATATATATATATATATATATACACACATATATATATAGCTGCCGACATACTGGTGTGGAGTTCTATTTTATATATAATACTCATACTATTTTGTCTACAGAATGAGCATCCTTCTCTCAAACACAAAGGTCGACAAGTCGACAATTCACTTTTGGAATATAACATGTATAATATAGATGTACAGGTGCATGTCCACTGGAAACAAAAAGGCTTATCACATGTTTATGATGCCGACGAAGCTATCTTTGAGGATTCTTCTACATTATCTCTTTTTCCATCAAGCATTTAGCCCTTATATTTCCTCTCGGCCTGTCGACCTATTGCTATCGGACCTGTTCGGAAACCACATTGTTGGTTTTACCACGAGGCGGCTCAAATCATGACCTTGGGTTACACTTGACCTATTTTATAGCAAGGTCAATTCTGGTTACTAAGGTTTTCAATGGAAAAAAGTGAAGACGTTGAATTTCTCAGGAAGTTTTGAAGCCTTTGACCTTAAAGTTGGTAGATACAGTCAACATGTTGAGCTTATGAAGTGTTGTGAGTATAGATATTAAAGGTCAAGGTCATTTCTTGACATTGGTCAAAGGTCAGTTAGAAATTAAATGTTAACTTAATTTTCTCAGTAACCACTTGACCAGTCAAAGCCATGTTTTATATGTAGTATCCTTGAAATAAGGGAACGAAAATTTATATAAATGGTCATGGTCACATGACCAAGATGGCTATAAGTAGCAAAAACGTTTACAAAACTTCTACTCCAGAACCAGAAAGCCTACGAGTTTGAAACTTGGCATAAGCATCACGGGCAGGTGTTATACAAATTTTATATAAGCATGACCGTGGGATCACCTTGCCCTATTTTAAGGCAAGGTCAACATAGGTCTCCCCTGCATTTGAATGGGGAAAATTGTCAAAATATCATTTGAAGGGAAAAACTTTATGGTAATGGGCAAATGGAATGAAGTTTTATGATTCTGAGAAAATGGACCCCAGGGGCAGGTCTGCCCCCACCCCGGGGCAATATACAATTCAATTCAATTCAATTTAATTCAATTCAATTCTTTATTCAGATTGCCAAATACATTTTAGCGCATCTACAAAACATTCAATACAAATACACAAATACACTAACTTGACATATTTTATCGTGAGTACTGGATGACCGCAAAGCAAATGTTGAGGAACGCTGATGCAGTGCCCAGAGCAGTTATACTAATATGGCATCCCTGATCTAGGCTGTGTCTGCCAGCAACCATAAAATTGCGATCAGATCGGACATCCAATACGCATGAAAAATAGATACATGTAGGATGATAAGCATATGGATGGTAATATAACAAGATTATGACATGACGTAGGTGGCATCTCCAAAGTAGTATATCAGTGTGTTTCAAAAGTTACACATAATATGAACTAAGCTATAGTGACTGACATAGACTGACTTAAAAAATTGAAAATGTTACAGTTCCCTACGACATGACTATATGTATATATTTAAACATATATATTAGTAGTTACTACTTCATTGTAACAAAATCTATCAGAAAAAACAGATGTTTCTATGTAGCGGCTATTATAAGAAAATAACAATAGCCATACCATTACTTATTTTGTGGACTCTTTCTAATATGTAAAGCGTCACCAATAAAATTACAAATGCTTTTAAAATTTTGTTAAGTTTGTGGGTTAAGAATATGTTTAACTGCGTCTATTCCTTTGCAAAAATCATGTACAATTTCTGATATAAACTTATTGTTTTTGCGTTTGGAATCATACTTATTGCAGTTTAAAAGGAAAGGTTCCTCAGATTCTATTGTGTCCGGACAGAAGGGACAGAATCGTTTCTGTCTTACAATTTTCGGTCTACAATAACGCATTGTTTCAATATTAAGTATATGACAACTAAGCCTAAGTTTGGTAATTAAAGATCTCTTAGCTTTACTAAAATTCATGTTTAAATAACATGGTACAACTATTATAAAGGGTACTAAAAAGTTCGAGTTTACTATCAGAGGATTCCTTGATATGTGCTAAGTTAGTCTCTACTTTGTTCTTATAAAATACTTGTAGAGTCTGAATAAAGGCACCTTTACTCAAGCTATTAAGTTCTTGTATATTTAGAAGCTTTTCCAAGTGTCTAATGTTTGTGAGCCACGAATTACTACCCTGCAGAAACAGCTGTTTGTCAGTTTGATATAGTTTATATAGCAATCTGTCAGATGGAAGCTTGATGAGCCTGCAGTAGTAACTGTGCATAAGTTTAAGTATTGATATTAATATAGGGAACCGACCTAGTTCACATCTCGATGCTAAATTAGAAGTTTTATTATGCACTCCTAAAGAGAATCTGCAAGATTTCAAATGGACAAGCTCAAATGGATATTTATCATCCATTAAATCTATCTTATAATCAGAAATCCAGATTTCACTAGCATATGTTAATATTGGCTGGATAAGTGTATCAAATAATTTGGATAAAGTTTCAACATTTATATCACTGTATTCTTTAATTTTTGAGTTAAGGCTAAATAAGGCCTTTGTTGCTTTGGCTGATAAGTCTATTGAAGCCTGTTTTAGATTGCCTGTGAAAGACGTATACTGATAATTGTATACTTGCTCAATCGAAGAGTTCTTATATTTCATATCAGCCATGAATACCTTCCGTCTTCTGCTAAATATAATAACTTTGGTTTTATCTTAGTTGACCTCAAGTTTCCATCTGTTATAGTACTGTTCTAAAATAGATATACAATTTTGCAAACCTTCCTCTGACTCAGATATAATGAGTAGATCGTCAGCATATAATAAACAGTTTATATTAACATCTTCAATTAAAACTGGTTTACAATCTTCGTAAAAACTATCACATAGGTCATTAATAAAAACAGTAGAGGACTTAATCCATCACCTTGTTTAACGCCTCTGTAAGAAAATCTTGCTGGTCCTAACTTATTGTCTGCTTTAAATCGAAATTTTGTGCTTGAATACATACTTTTAATAAGTTTATAAAAGTTGCCCCCAATGTTAGTTTGTGTGAGCTTATAAAGCAGAGAATTTCTTGAAACTGAATCAAAAGCTTTAGCAAAATCAACGAAGCATCCATATACAGGCTTCTTTAATTTGTACACATATTTGTTTATTATAGTTTTAATTGCAAAAATGTGATCAGTTGTTCTATGGTCTGGTCAGAAATCAGCTTGAAAAGGACTGAAAAAATTATGCGACTCTAAATGTGTTATAAGCCTATTTTGAAGTAGGCTAGTAAATAGTTTACTGAGACAGCTAGATAGACTTATGCCTCTATAATTATTGCAATTATTTTTATCACCTTTCTTATATATAAAGGTACAAGTAGGCAAAGATCAGGAAAAGGCGCAATCAGAAAAAAGATTCCCAGTCCAAAAACCGAGGCGGGAAAAAACCAAACCAACAATCAGTCACACATACCATGAAACAAATCGTAAGCCGAATGAGCAGCTATTTTCCCAATAGGTGGCCACTCAGTTACCTTAACTTAACTTAAAATATGAAAACATACATATATTAAGGACATGTTCCAGGTGTCTGGGTACTCTGTATTATTTAGTATATAATTAAACAATTTTACAAGTGGAAGAGTAAGAACTGAGGAGCCATATTTTAGCATCTCATTTGATATGGTATCAATACCTTCTTTTTTATTTACCTTAAGGTTTGACAGTCCCTTTCTGACTTCCTTGCAATTGAATGGGAAGTCAAGATCATGTGATGTCGACTTATTAGACAAAAAAACATTTATCTCCTCATCAAAATTAAGTTCATTATCATTTGGTTTATATAGTTCCTCAAAATAATGTGTCCATTCAGATATGGATTTCACGTTACTAGATTTATTGTTAGAACCTTTCATGTCATTTAAGGTTTTCCAGAAAAGTTTTGGATTTTTATTACGTGTATCTTCTAACTGATTTGAGATCTTTTTTACATATTGCGAGCGTTTCTTTATTCGAAGTCTGTTATAATCATTTCTTACTTTAATAAATGTTTTACGTAAATCAATATTATTTGGATTATTCAATACTTTCCTGCCTAAACTCGTTAATGATCTTCTTAAGCTAAAGCAGTCTTGATCCATCCAAGATTTTTTATATCTATGTTTATTATTGTTATGCTTCTTCTTACATTTAAAAGTAACTGATTCTTTAGCAGTTTCAAGTACAATCTTGTTGAAACTCTTGACTGCTTCGTCTGTGCAACTAAATTCCTGCACATCTAGTGAAGCCATAAATTCAGACAATCTTTTAATAGAGCTTTTACTGTTAATTGATTGAATAAAATGAGATTTTTAGAACTCGGACCAAATAAATTTTCCATTCAATTGACTAACTGGAACTGATTCTTCAGCCTGTGTATAATTACATGTCAGACCCATCCATATAGGACAGTGGTCAGAAAACTCATTTGGAGGTTGAACATTAAAGAATCTGATTCTATCGAATAATTATTCAGGCGCTAAAATGTAATCAACATAACTAACTCCACCATTATCATGAAAACAAGTAAATAATCCTAAGGAATCTCCAAAAGTTCTGCCATTTGAAATTCTCAAACCTGATTCAAGGCATAATGAGGCAAGTAGTTTTCCACTTTCATTCGATATATAATTGTCTATATTATTACGAAGATTGGCTTGGTCATGTATGTAATTGTCTGGAGTTTGACAATAATTTTTGTCTATGGAACCATCATCATGAAATACAAAATCGAGCAACGTACCAGTCCGCGCATTGAAATCGCCTGTTAAGATAATATTACCCAGATTACTGTAATGGAGGACATCATCTAACAGCTTAGAATAGAATTCAATATTAAATGTTGAGCCTCTATTTGGTGGCATATATATTGAAGCTATGTATATAGGCTTCACTAAATTGAAGGACAAGCTATCTAGCTTAAACCATACAATGATCTGAAACACTTTCTAATGATATAAATTTTTGAAGGTGATCTTTGAAATAAATGATAATTCCTCCAGATCTTCTGCCTCGCTTTTTAATTTTTTTCCTGGTACATGAAAATTACAATACCCAGAAATTTCAATTGGAGAATCCTTATGAGTCCATGTTTCAACTAAACTAAGAACATCAAACTTATTTACAATGTTTACAAACTCAACATCTTGAACCTTCTTTGAACTTAAACCTCGTACATTCCAACTAGCAATCTTTAACATAACATCCATGACTATCATTAAAATTCACATTTTAAATGAAAAACATATTTCAAGTACTTCACCAGGGTATATAACTATATCTGCTATACAGAGATACTAATTTACTTAGCTCAGCTTATAGTAACTATGACTCGGTCAATACAAGCATATTGTAGGCACTCATTAGAAGTATCTAGGACATTTCCATTTTCCAGTGTGTATTATATAATAAATGAAAAACACCTATAGAGTAGCCCCCGAGTCTAGATTTGCAGCATTCACAAAAATATCAGGTCTGAATTTAACTGTAAGTCAGCAACCACTTACTTACTGAGAGAGGAAAAAAAAGCCAGAATTGACTTATGAATCTTCAAAGGGGAGCATGAAGTAGCTCGAGTTAAACATGACCATATACTTCTAATTCTCTCTCAATTGTAAAATTGTATATCAAAACATATTTCCTTGTGACCTTAGAAGTGAGACTCTTTAAGCATCACAATACATGTATCTCAAGACTAGACATTAGAAAAATGCAAATACATGTATTTATCAAATAATCACTGTTAAAATGTTAAACACAACTTTATAGAACTAAAAACAACATATTTACATTCAATCTAGTTTATCACTACTACAAATTGTACTATACTGCCATAAAGTTATGAAATATCATAAATTCCATACAGGAGTAAATCCTCCTACTCTGTAATATTACTGTAAGTTTTCACCAAAGTACACCAATGGTAATGATCAGACTGCTCTACCATACAGTCTCATCATCCCCCTTGCTGCTCTTTAAAAGCTTATTCTCCTTATGGGTAAAACCTATTATAAATGGTATGTACCTGCTGAAAATATTATTTCACCTAACTTACACATAAAACCTATGTGACATTGGTCTAAGGGAAACAATTCAGTTTCAACAATTACAAAACTAGTGTCTCACAAAACTATTTAGTGTAACTAGGTGTCTCAGCTAGCATTAAATGCTTACATTACGGCAACACACTTGTGCCGTTATGTATTTCTAGGACAGCAAAAATGATATGTATCACCAGAGCAATGAAAACTATGACTATGACTAGCTATATTATAATGTTCACAATAATGATAACATATCTTTCCAATAATGCATGTTTACAATACCGAAACACAACCAAGCAGTTATGCTTGATTTTTACTTTCTAGGGCTGCAAAATTAATGTATATCCCTCGAAAAAAGGTGACTAGATTCTGACTAGCTTCCATATATTAATAACATGTATAAATGAGGTACATTTTACCTGATAATCAGATCTACATCTCAAATATTTTACTATAGTCTACATTAATTTGGGTTCAGTGGGTCCAACCCTCAAGATTATGTAAGCATGATGAATGTAGGACTAATAAAAACATTTTAATGTGTTTTAATGCAATGTTTTGTCCTCATACCCATATTATGTATAGAATGTACACATAAATAAATGTGAAAAATCTATCATGCCGTGGTATTTATGCAGTTTATTGTAAACTTGTTATCTCTTTAAGGCGAGCACAGAGCAGCGGACAAAGGGTATCCCCTTTATACATCCAATTCCACCGAAAACACTTGGCCTTATTACCCACAAGCAAAGTCTCACCGATGTCTCCCCTTGCGAATATTAAGGCCTCATGCCACCTGCACTAAGAAACCTGATGTCCACCGCAAAACACCCACCTCAATGATATGATACTACATGTACCCAACTAGTTATTTTTCAACAACAGTTTAATGAAATTTTCCAGGAGGTTAGATTGACCAGACTGCTTGGCTGGACCAGAGCTTCTTCTGTTCTGTGTCTGTCTCTGTTTACCTGGAAATTTGTATTGTTCATATGGCTTCAAGTTCAAACAAGAGTTTATGTGGGTTTTAATTAGGCGCACAAGAGCAATACACCCTTTCATGTTAAGGTGTATATCATCTTCCCTGAAAAACTGAGAGTTTGTTGTATTGATAGAATTGTTTTGTATATGTTTTATACCATATTTTGCACATAATAGCTTAAGTTTTTCATTGTACGCACTAGCATATGTGGATATTGGATTCTGGTATCTGGAAGCGTAAGTCTTTTATGAGATATTCCATCTCATTAATACACCAATCTGGATGTCTATTTGTCAAGTCATTTGAACCTACAGCAACAATAACATGGTCATTATGTGTGTAATATTGCTGACTGATATGAGAACGTGCTCCTTTAATGTTTTTTTGACCTGGGCCAAGCACATTGATTTCAACTTCCATGTTTTTGTACATTTTGGTTCCATCTAACAGATTCCCTTGGCTATCTATGATAATATTCAGTTTAGATTTTTTATTTGATTCATTTTTTTCAGCTGAATATCTTGTGTTGTTGGCATTGGATCTATTCAGTGTGTCTTTGGAACTAGATTTATTCATTAATGAACTACTATTACCATGATTACTAGTAGATCCTGACTCATTTAACACATCAAACCTATTTGAGGTTGTAAGATACACTACCTCGTCTCTAGTATTTTCGTGTACATTAAGGTCTGTGGTAGGAACAGATTTATCTCCCTTTGAATATGTATTTTCGTGTACATTGAGGTCAGTGGTAGGAACAGATTTATCTCTCTTTGAATATGTATCTTCCATACTAGAAATTTCTTTATTTTCTTGTAGAGATATTGGATTCTCATTCCTGCTTGACTTTTCAAGCAAGAGCATGTCATTTTGTTTTTTCAGTGCTGAATTTTGTATTTTCAGTTCCGAATTCTCCTGTTTCAAATAGTTCACAAATTCCTTGTTAGCTGAAGAGTTCTCTATGAGTTTTATTTTATCCTCTAAAATTTGGGATCTATTTGTGGTTTGAAGTTCAATCTCTTGTAATTTATTTGCAAAAGAAGATACATGTTGTTGTGTCCTGTTTGAACTCATTTCAACTTCTTTCAATTTTCTGTCTATGTTAAAGATCACTTCTTGTCATGTACATGTTTTAGCCTCAATTGCCTTCAGCCTTTTTTCAGTGTCACTATTTGCTTTTATCTGGCTCTCAACTGATTTAAGCCTACTATTCATATCCTGAATCAGTGATGATGATGTTATCAGTTCAGTCACTTGTGTTTCTAGTGTATGTATTGTGATTTGAATCGTTTTTAAGGATTCGTTAAATTTGCTGAGGTCAATGTTTTTTCTCCCGCATCTGAGCCTTGAGTCTTAGCTTTTTCTGATTGACATTCATTGGCACTATTTAATCTTGAACTTGTATTATCCTTTTTGTCGCTTTATTTGGGTTTTCAGCAGCTTTCGACAAATCTAGTACTGGTCTGCTATCAGTTTGAACATTTTTTAATTTGGTTTGTTCATTTGTATCATGCTCGTTTTCCATCTGTGTTGACTCCTCACTGTGAATAGGGTCTATTGTTTTCACATATGTTTGATCAGGGTCAGATTCAAGTTGGTGTGATTTCATAGGCAAATGTTAAATGATTTCACTTTCATCATCTGATTCAATGGCAGAATTTAGTGGGCTAAAAATTGAGTCATTCTTGGCAACCTCAGCAGCTTCATCTGCTTTATCGAAACCATTTACAGTGTTTCCATGACTACCATTCTGATTAGCATAGACAAAGTCCCTTAGAATTCCAAATTCTGTATCAGCCCAACATTTAATGTATTTTCCCTGTACTGTTAGTGTTAGTGTGGTGATGTATAGTTTGATTGTCACCATTTTTTCAAATGGCTCCTTTCTGCTGACTTGAAGAAAAATTGCTTCTATTGTATCTAGGCTTTCATCCTGTGATTTATAGTTGGTCCATTCTGTTACGTATCCTGACTGATCCCGGTATCGTAAACTCAAAGCAACAATCCATAATAACACATTATTTGGGGCCATTTTGAAAGAATACATTGTAGACTTGTCTTTGTATAAAGATTTATCGATAGATTCGATCGCAGCCTTCCTGGCCTTTCCCACTGATCTAGCACATTTACAGTTATTAATGTGCACCATGTATCTGTCACTATATTCATCAGAAACATGTTCAACCAGATCAATATGATCAGGAAAGTCTGGAAATAAGGAAGACATGATGGGTCGTGTCCCGAACCAAGTATCGAATATATGGGGTGCGAATCCACATCCTTAAGGCCGAACAATTTGAGCCCAAATATCGAGTCTGATTTTCCACCTTACCCAGTTTATACACCGATAATTAACTAAGTTATTCTGTGAATGTCTGCATCTTGTCACTGTCTTATTCGTCCCTGGGAAGTTTGAAAACAAAATTTCATTTTTGTTTACAAAAACCACGCGCCATCGTGGTCCTACGATTTACCGAAAACAGTCTACATGTATATTACCATACTATTCAAAGATCTTCTTCTCTGAAACCGTTTGGCCAATCAAACTTCGTGTGGAGCATTCTTAGAAAGGGGGAATGAAAGTTTAGGCAAATGATCAAGGTCACTTGTTCAAGATAGCCGCCATGGCTATAAATAGCAAAATCCTTTAAAAATATTCTTCTCCAGAACCAGAAGGCCTTTGATTTTAAACTTGACATGAAACATCAGGTCATGAAGTTCTACAAAGTTTATATAAATCATGACCTGGGGATGACCTAAGTCCAATTCGCATGCGCCAAAAATACACGCGTGTAAATATACTCCCCTGTGCAAATTTTACTCGTGGTAAGCAAATGTCGCATGCGAACACAAATACACACCGGAGTATATTTACATGTTGGTAAATTTACTCCTGGGTCTGACCAGATGCAAATTTTATTTTTACAAATACACACGAGTAAATTTACTATTTTGTCCCATGCGAACGCAAAGTAAAATTTACCCATAAGTATTTTTATTTCAAGTCAATATTCTGCTTTAAGATAAAAAAAATTCACATTTTTTCATAACTGATTATATGACATTACTGTTGCTGAAACTGTGGACATTGTTGCCAAATAAGCGTTTATTGCCGTTCAACACATTTTAGATCATATGCAGTGCAAACAGCTATACCATTTCTTCATCATTCTTAATGAGGATTCTTGGGGCATTTCTTGGGGTAATTCCTTGTGAAAGGATGATAAAAGGGAACTGTATAACTGCCAAGGTTATGCCTGACCATAACATGATTCTCCTCTACTGCCTATGTCTACACGAACACATTGAAGCAGCCTTTTGTTGTTTTGCAAATACAGAAAACTTAAATGAACAGGTTTTAATCCAGAATTGATAAATTTACATACAAAAATACTCCTGGTTGATAAAACCCATGTGAACGCAATTTAAATTTACTCACAGGTTGATTTGCATACCGGAGTATATATACTCACAGGAGTTTATGTACACGCGTGTATTTTTTGCGCATGCGAAATGGACTCTAGATCCATTTTACGGCAATTTCAACATAGGTTGCCTATGCATTTGTATGTGGAAATTAAGTAAAATGTAATTAAATTGGGGGGGGGGGGACTTGCTGGGAGTATGCAAATGGCCAACTTTATGGTTATGAAAAATTCGTCCTCAGGGGGTTGTCTGCCACTGTCCAGGGGCTATATACATGCACATGACCATAATATTGAAACCTCTTCTTCTCTAAAACCGCTTGACCAATCAAAGCAAACATTAAGTGGAGCATTGTTAGAAAAGGGGAATGAAAGTTAAAATAAATGGTCCAGGTCAAATAACCAAGATAACCGCCATGGCTTTAAATAGTTAAAAAACATTATAAACATTCTTCTTCAGAAGTGGAAGACCTATGATTTTGAAACTTCAATGAATATAGCTCAACAAAGATTATAAAAATCATGACCCTGGGATGGCCTTGACCTTTTTTGCGGCAAGGTCAGCTTAGGTTGCATATCCCAGTTCTCAGGTGAGCTTTTACAGGACCATTGGCCCTCTTGTCATAAGTTGACCACCGACAGTGGTCAATTTGCAGATTACCGGGCGTGACAATGATACTCAAATACCTCTGTTAATACTATTTATATAAAGATTTACCAAAAACTGTTTGGAATCAAAACATACTGCAACCGAAAAGGGGGGCGATCAAACCGCCACAAACCTAGTAATAAACCAGTACAACAAAAATATACAAAACACATATACGCGCCGCCTCATGAGATCCCAAACAATCTGCATGGGTGAAAACAAAGGCGCAGATCAGCTTCGCAGTAACTGCGAAGCTGATCATCGCCTTTGTTTTCGCTACTCGGATAATACAATTCCTCTTCTACTTAAATCCGAAATATCAAGCTTTTACTCTTTTCTTTGTTTGTGCAGCCTGGTTTGTGTCGGACCTGTTCACAATCCACACTGTTGGTTTTCTTCGCACAAGGCGGTTCATATGCTAGGTGCCAGTGGTGGAGATCAATACCTTACACTGCGATTCCTGTAGACTGGCTGACTATGTCTACGGTAACCGTAAATTACAAGAACGCTTATCAACAATAAGCACCATTTGAAGTTTGTGCTACATGTGTTTGACAAGATCTCCCTGTCGCATGTTTCTTAATGTGCAAAATCACCCTGTAGATTCACTGTTCGCCAGAAATCCAGTGAATATACCGACACCAGTGCATGAAAGCATTTTAGCTCACCTGAGCCGAAGGCTCATGGAGAGACGCGAACCGGCGTCTCTCTCTCTCTCTCTCTCTCTCTCTCTCTCTCTCTCTCTCTCTCTCTCTCTCTGTCTGTGTGTGTGTGTGTGCGTGTGCGTATGTGCATTCACACTTTCAAAGATTTTCTTCTCTGAAACCGCTTTGCTAATCAAAGACAAATATTGTATGAAGCATCTATAGGAAGTGGGAACAAATGTGTATATCCAGGTCACATGGCCAAGATGGCCGCCATGCCCATATATGGTAAAAACCCTTAAAAATCTTATTCCGTGGAACCGTTGGACCGATTTCAACACAACTTGGCATGATACATCTATGACTCAAGTACTACAATGTATATATATAAATCATGACCCTGCGATGACCTTGACCTGTTTTACGGCAAAGTCAATTTTGGAAACATTGGCTTTTAAATGAGAAAAGAGAAAAATATGGATTTTTTTTGTAAATTTTACAGCCTGAAGCCTGAAAAGTGGTAGATGCAAACAACTAATGAAATAGATGAAGTTATATGATTAATTAAAATCAAGGTCATCTCGTGACCTTGGCCGGTTTGTCGTCCATACACACTTGTCAAAGATCTTCTTCTCTGAAACCACTTGGCCAATCAAAGCCAAAAAATATATGAAGCATCTATAGGAAGTGGGAACCAAATTTATATAGAAATAATCCAGTTCAAATGACCAAGATTGCCGCAAAACCCCTTCGAACCGGTGGACTGATTTCAACGAAACTTGGCATTATGCATCTATGCCTCAAGTACTACCATGTATATATAAATGAGCCACCCCATGGGAAAACCAACAATCTGCATAGGCGAAAACAAAGGCGCAGATCAGCTTCGCGGTAACCGCGAAGCTTATCAGCGCCTTTGTTTTCGCTAATCGGATAGTACAATTCTTCTTCTACTTAAATCCGAAATTTCAAGCTTCTAGCACTTTTCTGTGCTTGTACAGGCCGGTTTGTGTCCGAACTGTTCGGAAACCACATTGTTGGTTTTCCCACGAGGAGGCTCAAATAGGAACACTGCGATGACCTTGACCTATTTTATGGTAAGGACAATTTTGTCTTTTAAAAACTATGCATTTTTGAAAACTATTGCAGCCTGAGAGCTAAACAGTTGTAAATGGAAACAACTAATGGATTGGAGGAAGGTATATGATTAATTTTGGTCAATGTCATCTCTTGACCTTGGCCGGTATCTTGTCCATACACACTTTTCAATATTCTTTTCACTCTTCTTCTCTGAAACCGCTTGGTCAATCAAAGACAAATTTTATATGAAGCATCTATAGGAAGTCGGAACCAATGTATATATAAATAATCTAGGTCACATGACCATGATGGCTGCCATGCCCAAATATGGTAAAAACGCTTCAAAAATCTTATTCTCTCGAACCGTCGGACCGATTTCAACGAAACTTGGCATTATGCATCTATGCCACAAGTACTACAATGTATATTTAAATAGAAACATTGCGATGTTCTTGACCTATTTTACAGTGTGTATATATAAATCATGACCCTGCGATGACTTGACCTATTTTACGGCAAGGTCAATTTGTAAACACTGGCTTTTACATGGGAAAAAAGTAAAACTATGGATTTTCTGGAATCTATTGCATCCTGAGACCTATAAATTGGTAGATGCAAACAACTTATGGAGTAGATGAAGGTATTTAATCTAATTTAGATCAATGTCATCTCTTGACCTTGTCCGGTCCTTACTCACTGGAAAAAGTGAAAACAATGGATTTTTTTTTTGAAAAGTGTTGCAGCCTGAGACCTGAGTAAATGAAGGTATGTGATAATTACGGTCAAGGTCATCTCTTGACCATGGCCCATCTGTCATCCATACACGCTTATCAAAAATCTTCTTCTCTGTAATTGCTTGATTTGACTCTCAGGTGAGTGATCGTGCCCTTGGGCTACTTGTTTGACAAAATGTGCGCGACAGTGGTAATTATTTATATGCTATCTTTTGCCTTTGATTGCTTTTACACATGCAATGGGGCCGTGTTATGGCAAAATTACCACAACATATGTTTGTATGCGGAAGGCATTCTTTTTGAATGGCAGTTGAAAAAGTCGAAAAGCAATCAACGGTAAAAGGTGGCACATAAACAAATCCGATTACCAGAAAACAAGCAAAATTCTTACCTTCATAAAATGGCATTGATCTTGAATCTCAAACAACTTTATTGTCTTCATTAGATGTCTGCATCTGCTAAGTTTCAGGTCTCAGTCTGCAATTAGTTCCAAAAATCCATTGTTTTCATTTTTTTTCATGTAAAAGCTAATTTCCAAAATTGTCCATTCCATAAAATGGGTCAAGGTTATCATTTGAACAAACTGTGTTATGCTAAGATCCCTTATGCTTCATACCAAGTTTCAGGAATATCCGCCCACAGGTTCTGAAGAAGAAGATTTATGAGCGTTTTTGAGCATTTGTGAGCATGGCAGCCATGATGAGCATGCAACCCCGATTACATAAAATTTCATTCTCCATATGCATGAAGTCTTCAAATAAAATTTCACATTCATAGGCTGAGAGATTACTGAAGTTAATATTTCGATATTTCAATGACTTTGGATCCAGGTAAAGAAATGACCTTGGTCTTAATTAATCTCATACCTTCATTAGCGTTTTGCCTCAGCCAACTTTTAGGTCTTAGCCTACTTTAGTTTTCCAAATATTCATTGTTTCCATTTTTTGCCATAAACAAACTCATGTTGTCAAAACTGACCTTGCCGTAAAATTGGTCAAGGTAAATCCTAGGGTGATCATTTGAAAAAAACTGCGATGGGATGGAGTCCCAGAAACTACATACCAAGTTTCGTGAAAATCGGCCCACCTGTTCTGGATAAGATTTTATAGCATTTGTGAGCATAGCATCCATGTTGAGCATTCGACCCAGATTTCGTGCATATTTTTTTTCATATTAAGCATCGAGGCTCCACGTAAAATATATTTTTTTATAGGTCCAATGATTGCTTAGAATACCATAGTCTTCATTTTTATAATTCAATGACCTTGAGTCAAGGTCAAGAAATGACCAAGAAATGACCATTACTTGTCTGCACCTGACAAGTTTCAGGTATCAGGCTGCAAAAGTTTCCAAAATATCCATTGGTTTCTAAAAATCTATGTTTCCGAAGTTGACCATGCCATAAATTGGGTCAAGGTCATCCCAGCGTCATCAATTGAGCAAACGACAATGATCTGGAGTCCCCAGTGCTAAATACCAAATTTCGTGGAAATCGGTCCATCGGTTCTGGAGAAGAAGATTTTTGTATTTGTTTCTTTTTCATACATGGAAATTGCAGCTATCTTGGCCATATGACCAAAATATCACGAAACAAAATTCAATGCCACTACCCAAGGAAGCTTCACATAAAATTTCAACTTCATCGGCCAAGCGTTTTCAGAGAAGAAGGTCTTTGAAATTGTGGCTTTATTTTGATATTTCAATGACCTTGGGTCAAGGTCAAGAAATGACGTTGACCTTAATTAATTACATACCTTCATAGACTCCGTTAAGCCGACCATAAACTGTGCTCCTACGTACCAATCAAATTTGGCCCTAACCAAAACAAGTAGCCCAAGGGCAACGATCGCTCACCTGAGAGTCAACACGTACAGTCACTGGACAAAGTGTGTTTTATCCTGGAGTGGCCACAACACTAAAAATTGATTTTTAAAACATTCAAGGGCAGCTTACTCCGCAGTCTAGGGTCGAATCTGGCTCAAAATCAAACTCATCCATGATGTTATGGAATATCCTTGTTTCTTCCAAGAATGCAGAAGATCCGATCAAAATTGAAGGCGCTAGAGTGGTCATAATACAAAATATTTATTTTTCAAACACTAAAGGGCAGCTAACTTCGCAGTCAGAGGTCAGATCTGGCCGAAATTCGAACTCATCCAAGATATTATAGTTATTCTTGTCATCTGCAAGAATGAAGAAGATCCACTGAAAAACAAGGATGCTAGAAGTGTCACACCACAAAATATTGATTTTTTTAACCATTCAAGGGCAGATTACTCCGCAGTCAGAGGTCGGATCTGGTCGACATTCGAACTCTTCTGAGATATCATAGTTATCCTTGTTACCTGCAATAATGAAGAAGATCCACTGAAAAACAATGATGCTAGAGTGGCCAAAACACAAAATATTGATTTTTCAAACACTCAAGGGAAGATAACTCAGCAGTCAGAGGTCGAATCTGACTGAAATTCGTATTCATTCGAGATATTGTAGTTATCCTTGTTACCTGCAAGTATGAAGAAGAGCCACTGAATAGAGTGGCCACAACACAAAATATTGATTTTTCCAACACTCAAGGGCAGAAAACTTCGCAGTCAGAGGTCGGATCTGGACAAAATTCGAACTCATTAGAGATTTTATGGATTTCCTTGTTACTTCCAAGAATTAAGAAGATCGGAAAAAAATGAAGGCGCTTAAGTGGCCACAACACTAAATATTGATTTTTCACACAGTCAAGGGCAGATAACTCTGCAGTCAAGGGTCGGATCTGGCTGAAATTCGAACTTATCCGAAATGAAATGTCTATCCTTGTTACTTCCAAGTATGAAGAAGATCCGATCAAAACAGAAGGCGCTAGAGTGGCCACAACAAAAAATAATGATTTTTCAAACACTCAAGGGCAGCTAACTCTACAGTCAGAGGTCGGATCGAGCTGAAATTCGAACCCATCTGAGATATTATAGTTGTCCTTGTTACCTGCAAGAATGAAGAAGATCCACTGAAAAATGATGGCACAAGAGTGGCGAAAACATTTTTTCCCGTTATAAGTCTATTGGGATTTTTCCAGACGCTCAAGGCCAGCTAACTCGGCAATCTGAGGTTGAACCTAGCCGAAATTCAAACTCATCCGAGATGTTATGGTTGTCCTTGTTGTTCCCAAGAATGAAGAAGATTCAATCAAAAATGAAGTTGCTAGAGTGGCCACAACATTTTCCCTATTATAACTCAATAGAGCTATCTGTTGCCATGGAAACCAGAGTTCTGATCCGACCTGGCCCAAAACATAATCCAACCTTTCCCCCTCCTCAATGATGCTTCAGATAAAATTTGATTGCGGTTGGACTTAATGTCTTAGAAATGTTCAAGATTGAAATTGTGAACGGACGGACGGACGGACGGATGCCGACTCGACTACTTTACTATAAGCCTAAAACGGGAAGGACTACTCAATAAACATTTATGTAAAACAAAATTTCAATGTCCTCAATTAAACGGCAGAAATTGAAAATGTCCACTTTTTGCCTTATAAGTCAATGAAAACTTCAAGTTACCATAGCAACCAAAGTAGTTGGAAGAAGACACTAAAACACAAACTTTGTACATGCTAATGCCATAAGCATGTATGCTAAATCTCAGCTTCATCCCAAATACGGCTTCTGAGAAGAAGATTTTTGAATATTTTTTTTTTTCGAAAATTAACCCTTTATGTTGCTATCGCAACCAAACGAATAAAGTGATTTTACAAAAGTTGCCTTAAACGTGAAGGACTACTCAATAAACAGTTATGTAAAAACAACATTCAAATATCCCCAGCCTGACAAAGGAAAATGCCAATTTCCACTTTTTCTCCATACAAGGCAATGGAAACTTCAAGTTGCCATAGCAACCCGAGTTCTTATCCGATCGAAATAAAAAACACAAATATTCGTTCCCTTTACCTGTAGATGCTATATGTGAAATATGAAAAGATTCGGCCTGGCAGCTTCAGAGGAGTGGTCGTTTGAAAATGTTGACGACGACGACGGACGACCACGCACGGACGCCGGCTTGACTACTATACTATAAGCTTACCTTCTGAGCCTTCAGCTCAGGTGAGCTAAAAATTCATGGCCACTCTAGGGAAATGATTTTTTGTTTGTGTGTTATTTTGTAAACTGATAATGATGATTCAGTTTCAGATAAATCTTCAAATGAAAGCTTCCTAAGGACATCTATGCGTAAGATAAGAAAAGTCCCTAAAAGCCTTAAATCGAGGATTCAATTTTTAAAACACTTAATTTTAACAAAATTTAAACTATATTATTGGGCATATATGATAATTATTGTTTTAAAGCAGATTTGGCAGCGTTCTGAACTGTCAGCAGGTAGAGATAACTCTTGATATTTTGCACCTCCCGAAATATTAAGACTTTCTTAAACTGCTTAAATCTATGGAGCAAAAGAAAGTTTGCTTTAACCCGAAGCAAAATGGATATTGACGATGTTAACCAATTATGATTTTGTTCTTTTTGCGCATGCGCATCTTTGGAACTTGTTTTACGGTCATTCTGATTCCAATCACGCGTTAATGCCTATGTTCCACGGGTCGTTCCCCCTAGACCCAGCTTCTCGCTTACATATATTGTGTAAATATATAAAAGGTATATCCAGTTAAAAGGATTTGTTGGGTCTAGGGGTGGGGGGAACATACTTTTAAACTGAAAATAGTAATGGTCTCTAATTCTTAATTTTTGATGGAAACGGAATGTCCTTAAAACGTCTTCCAGTCATGCGCATGCGCAATAACAATAAAACCAAAACCGGTTATTACTGACGCCATGCATTTTGCTTTGGTTTGCTGCAAAAAATGCAGTCAAATACACCGGAACCTGTATTTTTGCACTATGAGCATAAGCATGGTAAGAAATCATTAATATTTGGGGAGGTACAAAAACCAAGAGTTATCTCCACCTGTTGGCATTTGGGAACACTGCCAAATCTTGTTTCACACAATCTACATATATACCCAATAATACAGTTTGAAAATTTGCTTTAATTACGTGTTTCAAAATTTGACCCCTCGATTTGAGGCTTTTAGGGACTTTTTCTCATCTTATCCATTGATATCCTTTAGTTTCAAACCAATTTTAACAATGAATTCTCTTTAAATATATTGTTCATGTACTGATAAAGCAAACTGGTTTACAAAAAAGAACTCTACCTACCAACCCATTCTGAAATTGATGGGTAGGAACACAGCAAATGGTTTCAGATAAGAAATTGTGGACGACGACGGACGGACGCCGGATGGTTCTTACATTGAGCCTTCGCTAAAAACCTGGGTGGTCCTACGTATATCCACAATCAATACTTTGAGCATAAACAAGAAAACTATTTTTATTATCTTTTTTTTCAATTTTCACAGCTTCAGAAAAAATGTACAATCAAAGAGCTTTTTAGCTCACCTGAGCCGAAGGCTCACAGGTGAGCTTTTAGTATACACATGGCTCCGCCATCAATCGTCGTTGTCGTCGTCGTCGTTATCGTCGTTGTTCACACTTTCCAGACATCTTTTCCTCTGAAACCACTTAGCCAATCAAAGCCAAACTTCGTGTGGAGCATCCTTAGGAAAGGGGAACGAAAGTTTATATCAATGGTTCAGGTCACATGACCAAGATGGCCGCAATGGCTATAAATAGCACAAACCTTTAAAAATCTTCTTCTCCAGAACCAGAAGGCTTTTGATTTTGAAACTTTGTATGAAGCTTCAGGCATTAAAATATTACAAAGTTTATAGTAGGATGTCCTTGATCTACTTTATGCCAAGGTCAACATAGGTCGCCCATGTATTTGAAAGGGGAAATTTTAAACATATGATTTGAAGCGCAAAACTTGCTGGAAATAAGCAAATGGACATAATATTTATGTTTATGAAACAATTTTGTCCCCAGGGGTTTGGCCTCCTCTGCCCCGGGGCTATATACATGTGTATGCCCGGGGCTATATACATGTGTATGACCATAATCTTCAAACATCTTCTCCTCTTAAACCGCTTGGCCAATCAAAGCCAAACTATATGTGGAGCATGGTTAGGAAGGGGCAATGAAAGTTTGAATAAATGGTCAAGGTCACATGACCAAGATGACCACCATGGCTATAAATAGCACAAACATTTAAATATCTTCTTTACCAGAACGTTTGAAACTTGACATGAAGCATCAGGCAATGGAGCTCTACAAAGTTGTTTTTATAAATCATGACCCTGGGATGACCTTGAACTATTTTATGGCAAGCTCAACTAAGGTCGCCATGCATTTGTATGGGGAAACTTGTTGAATATGATTTGAAGGGAAAACTTGCAGGAAATGGGCAAACAGAGAGAATATTTATCTTTATGAAATTCAAATGTCCCCAGGGATTTATCTGCCCCTGCCCTGGGGCTTAATACATGTGCAAAACCATAATGTTCAAACATCATCTGCTCTGAAACCTCTTGGCCAATCAACAAAGTCAAACTTTATGTAAATGATCGTTAGGAAGGAAATGAAAGTTTATATAAATGGTCAATGTCACATGACCAAGATGGCCGCAATGGCTATAAATAGTAAAACTTTTAAAATCTTCTTCTCCAGAACCAGAAGGCCTATGATTTTGAAACTTGGTATGAAGCATCAAGCAATGGTGTTCTACTGTTTTTATATAAATCATGACCCTGTGATGACTGTGGCCTATTTTACGGCAAGGTCAACTTAGGATGCATTTGAATTTGGAAAATTGTAAGGGCAAAACGTGCAGTAAATTAGCAAATTGGCGAATCTTTATAATTTATAAACGAAATTGACTCCAGAGGTTGCTCTGACCCTGTCCTAGGGTTATATACATGTACACTACCATTCTAGTCAAACAAGTTTATTGGTATATAAATCAGGTCTCAGGTGAGCGTTTACAGGACCATTGGTCCTCTGGTTTTGTTATTGTTTAGGACCCGTCAGTGATGAATACCTAAGCTTCTTCAGCACAAACCCAGCCGTGTATTTGTGGATGTATGAATGTACACCATGGGACGATCAAATTTATGCCTGTCCAACCAACAAAACCAACATAAAACTTCTCTACAACCAAGGAAGTACCTAGTAAGTATCATTTCTAAAAACACGACCATATTTTGATTTTGGTTTTCAACTGTGGAAAAAAAATCCATTGGAAATAAATGCATTTCATGTGTGTACAATTTTACATTTTTTTTCTGTTTTGGGTCTCACAAGCATGGCCATTGATCCTATCTCTAGCCACATTATCTCTTCGATATTTCACCTTATGTACGTTTTCATATATTTAGTTAAGTTTGGGTATTTTAGGAAATAACTGCTTATTCAGCCAACAAAATATTCCCTTAGAGCAATAAGTACCTTATTGTCAATGTAGGCTCTTTTCGACCTCGGTTTTTTTTTGGAATGGGAATTTTCGATTGCACCATTTCCTAATCGTTGCACACTTTTTCCATTTTGGTGCCACTTAGCATCATGAAAACATGTCCGTGTTATGTATACCCCCTTGAACCCCATTTTTATATAGAAAAAACGGGGTATGCAAGGGTTTACCTATTTTTCTTATTTTTGCTCCAAAACATAGATTGTGGGTACTCGTAAGAACCGCCTCGCTAGATAGATAAGATATTTGTTGTTAAAATAGATATCTAAATGATTATTTATGATTATTAATTTTTCCAAATCACAACCGATTTCTTTTACTGATATAAGATATCTACTATGTCAATACAGATATTTTATTTTTGGCCTTCATTAAGATATCTTAATTGATATATTTATTCAGATATCTGCTTATAAATTAAGATATCTTATGTCCTTATTAAGATATTTACTTTACCAAATAAGATATCTGATTTACCATTGTTAATAAGATATATATTAATTACCAATTAAAATTTCGTATTTGCTATATAAGATATCTAATTGGCTAATTAATTATTTTGTTTAGCAGTTAAGATATCTTATTTACCAAAGAAGATATCTTGATTAATCTTGTTAAGAAGATATTTTATTTAGGTGAAGTAGACATATTATTTATTACATAAAATTTCTAAATTATTATATTAGATATAAAAATTATCACATATGATATCTTATATACTATAAAACATATTTTAATTCTGGAATTAAATAAGATATCTTATCAAGCATAAATAAGATATCTTATTTAGCATATTAGTTATTTTTTACTATATAAGATATCTTATTAAAGATATGATATCTTTTTAATAAAGTTTATATCTTTATTTCTAAATAAGATATCTTGTTTCCTAAATAAGATATCTTATATCCTAGTAAAGATATCGTTTATCCTAATTAAGCTATCGTATTACTCAAGATATCTTTATTGCTAAATTAGATATCTGAATCAGCATAAAAGGTATCTTAAAAAGCAAATAAAATATCGAAATTTGTAATAAAGATATCTTGTTTATAGTGGAAAATAAAATAATATCTTATTGAGTAACTTTGAAATCTTAATGAAAAATAAGATATCTTAGTTAATGATTTAGATATTTGAATTAATATATGATATTTTAATTAAGGTTGTAAATAGATAATTGCATTGACATAGTAGATATATTCATAAAAGAAAACGGCTTTGTTTTGGTTAAACAAATAAGATATCTTTTTTATACTAAATGATAAGAGATATTATTTATTTAATCGCAAAGGACGGAAAGAAAATAGTAATCTGCACTATGGATGATGTACGCGGAGACTTTTTATGGCCGCAACATGGCACAACACCAGCTGCAATAATAACAAATAAAATATAAAACGATCCTTAGCTGGGGAGAAAGCATTAGTCATATTGCGTAATTTTGGGTAATGAACCCTCATCAGTGACCGCTTTTTACACATAGTCCGATGCTCTACACTATGTCACCGCGCTCCCCACTTTTTACGGTGGTGAGATCTCAACCAAAGCCATGTTAAATTTGGGTACATAAGATTTTTTTCTTGCACACCAGACAGAAATTGCCACACTTTTTGCCTGGGTGATAAAATTGCATCTCATCCAGGTGTTCTCACCCAGGCTAAGTGCGCCAAAAAGATTACGCAAAACCTTGAAATAAACCAGATTTTGGGGGTTGTTGTGCAAGAAAAAGAATCTAGTATGGTGTTCTGTTCTAGATGGAAGTTTCCAACCCTCGGGATGACCGTGCTGAGCGGAACCTCGGCGGAGCCTCGGTTCCGCTCAGCACGGTCATCCCTTGGGTTGGAAACTTTCATCTAGAACAGAACCCCATATAAGATTCTTATAAGCCGCAATGTGCACCAGTGAAACGAAATCATACAATAACCATGGTGCAGTCATAATAAGAATGCTCCTGCAGTCATAATAATAATGCTGCTGCAGTCAAAATAAGAATGCTCCTGCAGTTTCAGGCATATACTCGTACTTCATTACGAAAACTTGCCCATGCAATATACAGAGATTTTTAAAGTTGTGAAAAATGGAAAATGTTCAGTAGAAAATTTTTGATATTTTTCTTATTTTTGCTCAAAACATAGATTGTGAGTACTCTTTAGAACCGCCTCGTCGAGGCGGTTCTAACGAGTACCCACAATCTATGTTTTGGAGCAAAACTAAGAAAAATAAGTATACCCCTGCATACCCCAGTTTTGCTTTATAAAAGTGGGGTATAAAGGGGTACACATTACACGGACATGTTATCGTGATGTTAGGTGTCAATATCCCAAAAATTCCCCATCTCAAAGTTGGCTGGTGTATATTGCGGCTAAAATCTTATATACACAAAAATAACGAATTAAACATGTGCTCTGTCACCCTTCGCCCCGATATGACTTAAAACTTGATGACCGGGACATTTAGCCACAACTAAACCAAACCATGTCATAGAAATGAGAATAAATGCTCAAAATCACAGTACGACTCATAAAATGATGACTTGTTAGACCAAATTATTTAGTTCACACCTGCTTTGTAGTTCAGAAACATTAATAATTGGTATTTATCTCAATAAAAGGGTGGTTGGTAGTAGGCTATGTTTTCTTAAAGAATATGTAACATATCATTAAGAATCCGTTACCCTTTATTTAGTATCATACCGAATCCGTGACAAAATTTTGTTAGGTATTCTTTATGATATTTTGATGCTTGAAAAAAAGTCTGCAAAACGATTCTTTTGAAGATTTGCATGCATGGAAAAGTGTAAAGTTATAGATAATAAGTTAAATTTCTAAATTGTTGATAAAATGTTTTGATGTGTTATGTATCTTGATATTCATTTTTGATTTTCCATATTTAATTAACCATTTTAAGAATAAAACCACCCACTTACTTTCAACCTGTATACCACTATTGCTAAAATTGGCAGAGAACATTTTCCGACTCTACTATGAACAGTGTATGTATACCAAACATGTCATTTCAAGCATCAAAAACCTTAGAAACACCAGTTGTACATCACCTACCAATAAATGAGCTATGAAAATAATGAAGAATCGGTGGCGTCATAAAAAAGAATCATTAGCTGATAACATAAAAAATCATCCCACACTGTGACAGACCTCAAACCCTGTGGTTCTAACACGAATTTGAGCCGCCACATAAGATAATCAGATGATCAATGGTCCTGTAGACGCTCACCTGAAACCCGAAATACCAATAAACTTGTTTGACTAGAATGGACATATACATGTATTTAACCCCAGGGCCGGGTCAGAGCAACCCCTGGAGTCAATTTCATAACACGTCAGTCCATTTGCCAATTTACTGCCAGTTTTGCCCTCCAAATGACATTTTAACAATTTTCCCCATTCAAATGCATGGGCGACCTAAGTTGACCTTGACGTAAAATAGGTCAATGTCATCCAAGCGTCACGATTTATATAAACTTTGTCGAGCTCTATTGTCTGATGCTTCATGCCAAGTTTCAAAATCATAGGCCTTCTGGTCCTGGAGAAAAAAGATTTTTAAAGGTTTTTGCTATTTATAGCCATGACAGCCATCTTGGTCATGTGACCTTGACCATTTATACAAATGTTCATTTCCTCTTCTTAACAATCCTCCACATAAAGTTTGGCTTTGATTGGCAAAGCAGTTTCAGAGCAGATGAAGTTTGTATATTATGGTCATGTACATGTGTATAGCCCTGCGGCAGGGGCAGGCTACCCCCTAGGGACAATTCTTTTCATAAACATAAATATTCTGTCCATCTGCCCATTTCCTGCAAGTTTTGCTCCTGAAATCATATTTTAACAGTTTTCCCCATTCAAATGCTTCGGCGACCTATGTTAACCTTGCCTTAAAATAGGTCAAGGTCATCCAAGGGTCATGATTTATATAAACTTTATAGAACTCTATTGCCTGACGCTTCATGCAAAGTTTCAAAATCATAGGCTTTCTGGTCCTGTGGGAGAAGATTTTTGAAGGTTTTTACTATTTATAGCCATGGCGGCCATCTTGGTCATGTGACCTTGACCATTTATACAAACATTCATTGCCCCTTCCTAACGATGTTCCATATAAAGTTTGGCTTTGATTGGCCAATGGGTTGCAGAGAAAAAGATGTTTGAATATTATGGTCATTTACATGTATATAACCCCGGAGCAGGGGCAGACAACCCCCTAGGGACCAAATGTTTTTATAAACATAAATATTCTGTCCATCTGCCCATTTCCTGCAATGTTTGCCCATCAAATCATATTTTAACATTTTCCCCATTCAAATGCAAGGGCGACCTTAAACTTCAGTCCGTTTGCCAATTTACTGCAAGTTTTGCACTTCAAATGACATTTTGACAATTTTCTCCATTCAAATGCATGGGCGACCTAAGTTGCCCTTGCCGTAAAATAGGTCATTTTCATCCAAGGGTCAGGATTTATATAAACATTGTAGAGCTCTATTGCCTGATGCTTCATGCCAAGTTTCAAAATCATAGGCCTTCTGGTCCTGGAGAAAATTTGTTTTAAAGATTTTTGCTATTTATAGCCATGGCAGCCATCTTGGTCATGTGACCTTGACCATCTATACAAATGTTCATTTCCTCTTCTTAACGATCCTCCACATAAAGGTTTGGTTTGATAAGCAAAGCAGTTTCAGAGCAGATGAAGTTTGTATATTATGGTCAAGTACATGTTTATAGCCCTGGGGCAGGGGCAGACTATCCCCTACGAACAAAATGTTTTTCATTTTCATAAATATTCTGTCCATCTGCCCATTTCCTGCAAGTTTTGCTCCTCAAATCATATTTTAACAATTTTCCCCATTTAAATGCTTCGGCGACCTATGTTGACCTTGCCTTAAAATAGGTCAAAGTCGTTCAAGGGTCATGATTTATATAGACTTTGTAGAGCTCTATTGTCTGATGCTTCATGCCAAGTTTCATAATCATAGCTTTTCTGGTTCTGTGGGAGAAGATTTGTGGAGGTTTTTGCTATTTATAGCCATGGCGGCCATCTTGGTCATGTTACCTTGACCATTTATACAAACTTTCATTGCCTCTTCCTAACAATGCTCGATATAAAGTTTGGCTTTGATTGGCCAATGGGTTTCAGAGAAGGTGTTTGAATATTTTAGTCACGTACATGTATATAACCCCGGAGCAGGGGCAGACAACCCCCTGGTGACAAAATTTTTTCATAAACATAAATATTCTGTCCATCTGCCCATTTGCCCCTCAAATCATATTTTAACAATTTTCCCCATTTAAATGCATTGGCGACTTAAAACTTCAGTCAATTTGCCAATTCATTGCAAGTTTTGCCCTTCAAATGACATTTTAACAATTTTCCCAATTCAAATGCATGGGCGACCCATATTGACCTTGCCGTAAAATAGGTCAATGTCATCAAGGGTCACAATTTATATAAACTTTGTAGAGCGCCATTGCCTGATGCTTCATGCCAAGTTTCAAAATCATAGGCATTCTGGTTCTGGAGAAAAGACTTAAAGGTTTTTGCTATTTATAGCCATGGCAGCCATCTTTGTCATGAGACCTAGACCATTTATACAAACTTTCATTACCCCTTCCTAAGGATGCTCCACATGAAGTTTGGCTTTGATTGGCCAAGCTGTTTATGAGGAGAAGATGTTTGAAAAGTGTGAACGACGAATACGTCGGACGACGGAGCATGGGTATACTATAAGCTCACCTGTGAGCCTTCGGCTCAATTTAGCTAAAACGCATGCATAGGCGAAAACAAAGACGCATATAAGTGCCCTTGTTTCCGCTACACGGATAATACAACCCCTCTTCTTCTACAATCCATGATTCCAAGCTTCTAGCCTTCTCCTAAGACGGTACAGGCCTATTCGTGACGGACCTGGTCGGAAACCCAGATTGTGTTTCTCATGCGAATACTCATTTATTTTTCCAGCACCCGACCTGAGGGAATTCCATGGCACCGGGTGCTCAAAGATTTATACGGGTCCTTGAAGCTAACGTTGGATGACGTCAGAGGAGCATGGAGAGCTGCCTACAAATACAAAGCTATCAATGACCGTGAGCATTTGTCATTACAAATAAGCCGTCCCATGGGAAAACCAACAATCTGCATATGCGAAAACAAAGCGAAGCTGATCAGCCCCTTTGGTTTCGCTTCAAGGATAGTACAATCCGTCTACTTCCTCAATACGAATTTCCCAGTCTCTAACCATCTTCTGTGCTTGTACAGGTCGGTTTGTGTCGCTCCTGCTCGGAAACCACATCGTTGGCTTTCCCACGAGGCGGCTCAAATGTGTATACGAGGATATCATTAAAATTGACTCCTCCGCCAGCAAGGTATAACCACGCCCACCCCTATTTCCTTAGACGAACATTGTGTTTTGCACCAATATTACCTGTAAAAAGCACGTGTTGGTTTGTTTGTCTAACCCCTTGTTGTCTAACCGTCATTGACTGTTAGCTAATGTTTGAATGGTCAATTTAAAACGAATATAAATTGATGGTTGATTTGGCGGAGGGCTCAATTCCCTTTATTTCTCAGTTATACTACAAAACATATCATTGCAAAATAATTAATTTATCCGCCTTTTGGAAGGATGTGCATGTTCAATAATTACTTTTACTAAGATGTGTATGATATTGCATTATTATTATTATTATTATTATTATTATTATTTTATTATTATTATTAAATTTTTATTATTCTCTTATTATTATTATTATTATTATTATTATTATTTTATATTTATTATTATTATTATTAGTATTATTATTATTATTATTACTATTATTATTAATTTATTATTACTATTATTATTTTCAGTTTGTGATGCGCCTCCTTAAAGACGAAAAATGGAGAGGATGACGGCATACTGTATATAAAAGAGGGAAATAACATTACAAAAACATGTCCATGCAATATATATATATAGACTTTAAAAGGTGTAAAAAATCAATAGTTAAAATGATACATGAGCCACAAAACAGAGAGAGAGAGAGAGAGAGAGAGAGAGAGAGAGAGTCTGATTTACTTTCTACACGGCTTAATGCATTCGTGGATACTGTTTTGGTACATGTACATGTATTTAAAAACCACAAAATATTACCTGGTCGGAAGTGTTACAACATGGATCATCCGTCTAGGATCAAATTTGGCTAAACATTATTAAAACTTTTTTGGCTTTGAAAATGGAAAAAAAACGAGTTGAAAGTTTTTGATTTTATTATTATTATTATTATAATTATTATTAGAGATGTTCGGTGAGACTTCAATAATCAGAATCGGGATGCAGAATCAGCTACATCTAAAATCGATAAATCGATAATGGGGACCATGTATTATTTACAAGGTAGGGACCTAACATTATTTTCGTTTAAGTATAATTGCGAAGGCCTTAGCTGCAATTAGTTGTCCCCGCTAGCCTGTTGGTTATGACTCTGAATTTCTGTGCACGCGATCCGAGTTCGAATCCTACCCGCTTTGTTGTTGTTATCATCCTCAAAAAATGTGTCCAATAATGTGTCCTTGAAATAAAGTTTCCGGTACAAATACCTCAGTAGCTTTACTGAAACACTGATTTGGAGATACGATATGGCTCAGTGGTATTAAAAGGCCTCTGGACTTCAATCCAAGCGATCCGAGTTCAAATGCAGTCAAGTTTTTATTATTTTATCTAACATCATATCGCATTGTATTGTTCGCGGTTTAAGCTCATTTTAGGCAAAAACTCACAAGGTGAACTTATAGTAGTCAAACCGTCGTCCGTGCGTTCTTGCGTGCGATCACACTTTCAGATACAAATATCTCCTCAAGTAGTCAACTCATTGCAATCATATTTTATCAGAAGCATCAATGGGGTTAAGGAAAGGTTGCATTCGGTTTTGAGCCAGGTCGGATTGGAACTCTAGACAACAGATTAACTCTCAATGACTTATAATGAAAAAAAAAACACAAAAAAAAACACACACACACACAAAAAAAACAAAAACGAACACAAAAAATCGTATTCACTTAAACCACAATGTCCAGAGCTTTCATATTTTCTGTGAAGCAATGTACAGAAGTCCTCTTTATAAATCCTGCCAACCATGCCCCTGGGTTTAAAAATGGCCCCGCCCCGGGGGTCATTAGCTCCCATAAACTGACAATGGGAAAAAACATAAAAATCACCTCTTCTTCTCCGAAACCACAAGGCCAGAGCTTCCATATTTTGATGGTAGCAATGTCTTAAGCAA
Organism: Rugalucina vietnamica; assembly: GCA_964017185.1. Taxonomy (NCBI): domain Eukaryota; kingdom Metazoa; phylum Mollusca; class Bivalvia; order Lucinida; family Lucinidae; genus Rugalucina; species Rugalucina vietnamica. The sequence continues at coordinate 34,676,210 of OZ024883.1, read as the reverse complement.
TGTATTATATATCCTGCCAACCGTGCTCCTCCAATCCATACAGGCCCCGCCCCGTGGGCGTCATCATCTTCCATAGTTTTATAATGGGGAAATACATGCAAACATATTCTGCTCTTGAAGCTACAAGAGCGAAGGGTTGCATATCTGGTGAGCAGCATTGTTATTTTGAGCTTTACATAAATCCAGCTAATTATTCCTCTGGGGTCAATCATATGACTCTTTATAACTCCTGCCAACCATGCCCCTGGATTCAAAAATGATGACTTGCAATTGGAAAAAAAAATATAAAATAAATCTTCTTCTCCGAAACCACATGGCCCAGAGCCGCTTTCAAAATTTTGTTGAGCAATGTATAGTACTCCTCTTTATAAATCCTGACAACGGTGCCCCTTGGGTCCATACAGCACACGCCCCAGGCATGTTATTATTTACCTTTTACTTATAATGGAAATAAATGAAACAATCTTCTCTGCAACCGCAAGACATAAAGCTTGTATATGTGTTATGCAACAATGTCATGTGGAGCTCCACATAAATCCTGCCAATCATGCCTCTGGGGTCAAATACACCTCGGGGGTCATTATAGTACCCTGACCTATTAATATGATTTTCCAAGTGAACCAAAATGACGAACAAGGAGATACACAATCCAAACAAGAGCTATTCTGCTGATGTAAGTAGGGTTTCAAGGTCACATGACAATACCCATATATGGTAAAAAAAAACCCAACTACTTGGGCCAGTGGCTGTACTTGTAGACTCTCGGGTGAGCGGTCGTTGCCATATGGCTACTTGTTGTTTAACGGCACGATTTGAACGATTTTCAGTTTCTTGAACACTCGTATGAAAAATTGTGTACTGATCATGCCAAGAAATAAATAAATAAATAAATAAATAAATAAATAAATAGACATCCATGTTAATTGAACCGTTGTCGACTGATAATAAAAGCAAGTAACACAACCAAAACGCCACCGAGGCCTTTGCTAAAATCCTTAGCTTGCAATGTCACCCTATAGATTCACTGTACGACAGAAAAAGAGAGATGTAGCTGGCACCAGTGGAGTAGCGCATTTTTCGGACAAAATCTGCGCGATAGTGGTAAGAATTTTGCGTGTTTTCTGGTTATCGGATTTGTTTATGTGTCACTTTTTACCTTTGATTGCTTTTACACATACATGCGTGCATTGCTATGGCAGAATTATCACAACAGATGTTTGTAGGAGCATGCGGAAGGCATTCGTTTTTATGGCAGTTGAAAAAAGTCATAAATCGCAACATTGTATATTCTTGCTTGATAATCGAACACTTTTGAAAAACTTGAATGTGGTCCGTCCGTGGGATTTTCAGAGATCGTATTCTGTTAAACCGTTGGGCAAAGAAAAAAATATAGGAAATGGGAACAAAATGAGTAGGCCTATAAAACAGGTCACATGACTACAGGAATATATTAAACATACTGCAGTTATGCTTATAGCATTTATAGGAAACAGAGTGCAGTTATAGTTATAACAATTTATTGCAGTTAACATATCAATTTACATTACATAATAAATAAAGTGTCAGGATTGGAAAACAAGTCATATGGCTTATAAGCATCCTCTCCTGATTGCAGTTACATCTGTAACCTAAGCAGTAGGAGTGATCTGATTGCTATTGTGAAAGTTTTGATGTTTTCAACTCACTCGATGAAATATATTTGGTATTCACCTCAAGAAAGCAAATATCCTCTATATAATTGTACGTAGATGTTCGTTCATCAATAACTTTGTCGAGCCACATTCATATTTTGCGCAGTCTGGAGAGCCAAATTTAAATATCTTAGCTTGCATTGATGAAGGGCTTCATAACTTGAAACTGTTCCTCTTTTCATTAGAATGGGTACTAGGTTTTCATAAAATCTAGTACTTCTTAATTTTTGGTCATGTTAGGTTTATTTCCCTTGAGCCAGGACAGCTTTCATGTTGTTTGGAAATAATTGTCATTTCAATGCATTTTATCAATTTTGGTTTCTCTAGACACTTGAATATGTTTATTTGATAAAGAATGTGTCGTATTTTATTCTACTGTGGAGATTCCACAATTTTGAAACCAAGATGAAGAGACAGAGACAATTTTCTAACGCACCTTATAAACTTTATATTTGTTCAGTACAAAGCATCACGGTTAAAGTGTGTAAGGGAGGTGAATTAAGAGGGACCTTACCAGTGCAGGCTGGTTACGGTTTGAAAGGACCCAATTATTGGTTTTTATGTGTTCTCTGACTAACAGTCGGAGTTCAAAAGCACCTGCTGCTATGTGTTCTCTGATGAAACGTCAGATGCATAGCAGCCTTATCAATGTTTGGAAAAAAATGCATAGCAGTCTGATCATGGTTTAAGATTGAATACTTTGATATTTCTAAATAACAAATTCAAGTTAAACTTGCATTTGAAACATACAAATAACTGCAATCTGAAATAGAATTTTGTTATTATTAAATTTCACTTTGATCAAATTCATTTAAATTTCCACTCGTCTTTCATTACTGACTAAACTGCGTCTGCACAGTACCCAGTGTACGAACCTGGAGTAGACTGTAACCGCTACTCACTCTGGGCTTGGCTTCTTGTTCGGTTGACCCGAAAGAGTCAACCGCCCATCTGGTTAAACACAGCTATTTGACTCAAATGCGATTCGGGCAGAGTTAGGTAGCAGGTACCCGGTTTGAATCCCTGCCTCATATATTGAGTGACCAGACCAGGCAGATTGGGGCCTGAGCACTCGACCGTACAGCAACATAATTTGATATTCGGGTTCAATCTGCTCTGGTCGTCCGTCGTCGGTCTGTTACGTCACTTGGACAACAGTACTACATACTGTATAGCCACGTCTCTGGTTGTCCAACCGTCAGTTCGTCGCGTAACGAGCGTCGACACCCCACCCACTACGGTTACACTATTTGAAATTCTCCATGAAATAGAAATAATTTGTTTCCGGGGGGGATGCGGAGGGGAGATGATCCTGTTTACATGAGTGTTCCTGCTCAGGTACTGTAGATGTCAACCCCAAAGTACCTGGCGCTGCTGACAGCCTCTAGGACCTGAATATGCATGTCAGTTTCCAACAGATTCTGCATTCTTTGGCTTCTTGTATCCACAATAAACCAAAAATAAAAAACACCCGCTGTGCAATAAATGCAAATACTTTTATTCATTTGCAAAAATTAAAAAAAAAAATATTAAAAACATTTTTTTTTATATATTTTTATCCAAAGTCGTGATTGTGGGTATACATTAGAAACGCCTCTTTGGAAAGGTAGTTCTAACAAGATCACACAATCTATGTTTTGGATTAAGATAAAAAAATCGGTTAATCACCAGTTTTACTATAGAAAATGTACATTGTATAAGGGATGAACATTACACGGAATTATTATCATGATGTATTAAATAATCACTTTAGTAAGTATTAGCAAGTTATATTTAGATATGAGACTTGTAAATATGTACTATGTTTATAAAGTAAAGCAAGTATGTCACTCTCATGACTGTTTTGCGAATTTAGTCGTGGACTTTTGCACGACATTTGTCCTAGTGTTGAGTGAATTTTCCTATGTCACGAAGTGGTCACAAAGGTTTTTTGATCATGTTTAAAAAGTTTATGTGATTTTTTTCCAAAATATTACACAAGGCTGTCGAGCGCAGTCGTATGACCTTCGTGCCAGTGAAATTCGCAGAACCATCATTCGCATATTTTGGAATTCAATTCGCAAAAAATGCGAAAAATGCGACAGCTGGACACCCCTAAATTGATATACCATTTCGCATCTAGGATACATAAACGCGCTCTTTAAAGGGTGTATTTAAAAGCTATAATTGCATGTGTCTAACTTTGTTTATTCTCTAAATTTAATGTTACTGCGTTGGGAAAACATTTCGGCGTTTGTGGTACATGTATCTGGATGAACGATGTTGAAACTGATAAGCTCTTTTGGTTTATGACCGACTGTGTGTTGCATGTACTCAAAACAACCCAACCTTCCTTTTTTTGGCTATTGGTGTTTTAATGTCACAGTCAACAAATGTGAAGTCATGTATGAAAGGAGCCATCGCTTCCTTGGAATTTGATAATACTACGAGAAATTAAAGTGTCTTGCTCAAGGGCAGATCATGTCGTTCCGAGCGAGGATCTAACCCAGGACCTTTTCGTCCGAGTCCGATGCTATACCACCAAGACGCCCAACATTTTTTACGCAAACAGCTCAATAGATTATCGCGCAAGAACTAAATAATTACCAAGCGAATAACAGACACTTCAATTTTCACATAAATGGATTGCACTTACTATATATATAAGTTGAAAAGGCGGTAGTATTTTAGTGAAATATTGAAACTTCCACCACGTATGTCCGAGGTACACTGTAAACAATGTATATGTAACGATTAAAATAAAGCACGGACTTACGCACGTTTAGTAGACATAAAAACATGTACGGTGAATAGGAAATGTTGATTGATTTGTCGCAAAATGAAGTTCAGGTTATTGTATTAACCGTATAACAACTTATCCTTGTTATTTTATATTACTTATCTCGACTCCAGTATTAACTCATTGTTGCTAGCATTAATTAATGTTGTCTAATGCACAGACAAACTTTGAAGAATAAAAAATGTTATTTTGGCTGACATAATGAATTTTTGTCCGAAATTTAGGCAGATTTCTGCTGGTAATGCGCAAATTTCCTTACCAACGTTCTCAATATTTCACACAGTCTGTAGTCACTACTGGGTACAAAAAATAAAACACCCTTTACTCCACTGCACCAGTCGCGCACCTCTTCTTAAGCTTCCGTACAGTCACTAATGGCTGAAAAATCTCGAAATAGACAAATCACACTAGACTGCGATTTGGCATGTTGAAAGATCCAAGGAGGTGCATATTTCTGGTTTCATTCAAATTTTTCAAAAGTGTTCGATTGTCAACCTAGAAGAGACAATGCTGCGATTTTCGACTTTTTTCGACTGCCATCAAAAAGGAATGCCTTCCGCATGCTCCTACAAACATCTGTTGTGATAATTTTGCTATAGCACAGCACGCATGCATGTGTAAAAGCAATCAAAGGTAAAAAGTGGCACATAAACAAATCCGATTACCAGAAAACACGCAAAATACTTACCACTATCGCGCAGATTTTGTCCGAAAAATGCACTACTCCACTGGTGACAGCCACCTCTCTCTTTTCCTGTCGTACAGTGAATCTATATGGTGAATGTATTCATAGTATCTTAAATGAACACTCGCGTGGCGGATCTAGATATGCATTCTTAGAACCGACTACTTTTATCTGAAATGCTATTTTTTGCCTGAATAACTAGATCTGCCATTATATTTGGATACGTCGGATACGTATTATTCAGATACGTTCACCGAACCTCTCTATTATTATTATTATTGCTCAAAACATTCATGTATATTGTCGGTAATTATATAGAGAAAACATTTAATCACTGGAAATACAATATCGCAAAAATGTTGATTTTATACGTTGTTCTTGAGCAGAGACTAATATCAGCCTTAAGGTAAAAGTAGGTAATGATCAGGAAATGGCGCAGTCAGAAAGAAATTACCATTGCAAATTCCGAGGTGAAAAAATAATTTAATTGACAATAAGGTACTTACCTACAGGTGGTAACATCAGGAAAACATGTCCGTGTAATATATACCCCCTCAAACCCCACTTTTATATAGAAAAACTGGGGTATGCAGGGGTATACCTATTTTTCTTATTTTTGCTGCAAAACATAGATTGTGGGTACTCGTTAGAACCGCCTCGGCGAGGAGGCGGTTCTAACGTGTACCCACAATTTATGTTTTGAGCAAACATAAGAAAAATATCAAAATTTTTCTGATGAAATTTTCATTTTTTAAAACGGAAAAACTCTCTGTATATTGCATGGACAAGTTTTCGTAATGAGATGTTGAAAGCGGATTGAACAGCTATTTCCCAATAGGCGGTCACACAGTGACACGGATTGAACTAAAAATATAAAATACGAAACATCACAAAAATATAACTCAAAAACACACAAAAAAAATAGAACCACAACATAAGTATCGCCTTGGAACGATCAAAAATATAAAATTACTAGCAGACTTAAATCAATTTTACATGACCATAGCCTCACGCTCACATTTTCACATTGATTAGTTGTTGTTATGATGACCCATTAGGAGGCCCATCGAATTTAAAGATGTAGCTTATTGACATCATGAAAACATATCCGTGTAATATATACCCCCTTATACCCCACTTTTATGTAGCAAAACTGGGGTACGCAGGGGTATATCTATTTTCCTTATTTTTGCTCCAAAACATAGATTGTTGGTACTCGTTAGAACCGCCTGGGCGAACCCACAATCTATGTTTTGAGCAAAAATAAGAAAAATATAAAAAAAAATCCTCTGAAAATTATTGTTTTTTGACCTATGGTCATGTTTTCGTAATGAGAAACAATTGTGGTACCACTGCAGTTTGGATTGCATTACACCCTTATTACTCTGAATAGATTACAGATAAGAACCCATAGGCGATGGGTTATTTTCATCTCTTAAGTAGAGGAAAATGAAGGGGTTATTAAAGATACTATCTCTATTGATAATTGTCCTTCATACGGCCCCATTCAGTTAGAGCCAAATCAAGTTAGAGCAAATTATAACCACTTGAATAAGCCTTTTGAAAATGTAAATAAGCAGTGATCAGGAAATGGCGTGATAAGACAGAAATTCCCTCTCCAAGAACCGAGTTGGGAAAATACAAAATTGACAATCAGGTACTTATATAAATAGAACATATAGCGCCCCGAGCAATAGGCGACCACTTAACCCGATCTTAATAACTAAAAATATGAAAACGCACTTAAGGTGCAAAATGTACATAAAATTAACCCAACACATAAAATTAGAACCACAATAGAAGTATAGCATTGGAACGATTGAAAATATAAAATTACTAGTGGGGGTGGGGGTGGGGCTCGAACCTCGCCTTCAGTTTCTGCAGTGCTTCATAATATTGATTTAGTTGTACGGTCTTAAACAGATAAAAGATAACCAACATGATGAAACAAACAAAAAAAAAAAAAAAAAAAAAAAAAAAAAAAAAAAAAAAACAATAAGCTGCCCGGCGATTGAGATCATTAAAAGCGTCTTTAGAAATCAATTTATAGTGTATGCGATAATATTTAGAAAATGGTTTTTATGATACTGGTAGCCATGACGTATATATGCTTGACCTTGGCTTTTTATTGTGATAATCATGAAAAGTCACCATAATTAAAGCAGCAGAAAAAGTGTATTTTTAGAATTGGTTTTCAGATTTTATGACCTGCTGGTACATCATAATCCAGTTATCAAATGACTGACACGAGGTGATTATCGTATCCATGCAGGGGGTAACGAGGAGAACCAAATGGGGAAATACGCGTGGTATCACGGTTTATTGGTTAATAGGCTCTGCTTACCTGCGCAATTCCATCAATAAAACATGTCCGTGCAATGTATACCGCCTCAAACCCCACTTTTATATAATAAAATTGGGGTATGCAAGGGGTATACCTATTTTTCTTATTTTTGCTCAAAAACATAGATTGTGGGTACTCGTTTGAACCGCCTCGGCGAGGCGGTTCTAACGTGTATCCACAATCTATGTTTTGAGCAAATATAAGAAAAAACATCAAAACTTTTCCTCTGAAAATTATCGATTTTTGACCTGAAAAAATTACTGTATATCATATGGGCATGTTTTCGTAATGAACTGCCTTACCTATGGTCTGCCTTACTCTATGGTCAATTCTGTCGTGGATTCTCCACGATTTCAACTTTATCATGATATTATGTCTTCTATTTTTTGTTAATTCTACCAGTTTAGGTGCATCAATTAAGATTTACATTAATTAATTCTATTGCCAATTAATGTCATTAGATTTTGACGTTACGTCGCATCTTGGAAATATACAACACAGGAAATAGAGATCATAGGAAATATAGAGCACGGGAATTAGAGAGCAAAGGGATTACAGATCAGAGGTTTTACAGAACATATGAGTTAAAGAGCACATGAGTTAAAGAACAGAAGAATTATAGACAAACATTTCAGAGGGAAGTTACCTGCTTAAATAAACACGTGAGAAGTATTAACATCCAATTCATAAGAATATATGCGATTAATGCTGATTGCTGTACGTTCTTCATAAAGGCCTTTTGTTACTGTTCATTACAATCGCATTGCTATTGTTAATTATAAAACAGAGTATCAATTGTCCTGTAAACGCTAACCTGAGATCACCTAAGATCTGTCACATATATGGTCAAAGGTCTTGTCATACTCAAACATAGTGTGAAAGAAGTATGTTCATAAACCAATTGAGTGCCGAGATATAAGACAAATTCACTGAACCGTGAAATTAGGTCTCAGTGACCTATAAGTATATTGGGGTATTATTTGTTAATTTCCATGACTTAAACGCTATTTTTATCACAAAGAGGAGATGTGAGTCATTGCCAAACAATTCATTTTGTCCACTTTGGTATTCGGTGCGGAGGAGCAAATCATGAATGCCATCCATTTCGTGGCAGAATACAAAGCCATGGGCGACAACACAGTGCTTTGAGACATGCTTACATCATGAGTGCCCCCTAGCAAGCTTTGAACGTAAATCCGCCCTGGTAGAAGATTAGTTTTTTTTCAATAACACTGATATTCTTACATGTAGTTTTATATTGTAACAACCGCTTTACCATGAAATTCTAAAATGTACAATAAATGAAAATAAGGGTGTAACTTTCTAAATAGTGCTCATAAAGACAGCAAATTTTCAGCCTTAGTACACAAACGGTTATTCTTGCTTAGAATTTAAACACAATTACAAACCATTAACTATGATTCATTATGGAATCTTGGAAACTCGAATATCAGCAAAATGTTGTATACAATTTGGCTCCATATGTTATGTAATTATTTTAGGCATACAGCATCACAAACTCTTGATGTTTTATATATACAATATTTATACTCCTACTTAACATATTAAAAACAAATTCACCCAGTTGTGCATTTCTTGCTTTGCCAGAGACGATTGGTAAAAAAAATATTATACAATTATTGACTTCATTTTCGGTAGATATAAGGATTTATCTACCTGAAAAAGTGATATTCACCGAGGCCAGAGGCCGAGGTGAATATCACTTTTCAGGGTAAACAAATCCATATATCAACCGAAATTGAAGTCAATTACTGTTTTGTTATATGACTTTTCAAGTATTTTAATGTTTATTTTATAACAAATAAATAAATAAAATCATATAAGATGCTGAAGAAGTGTATACAATGAGGAACAATTGATTATGATTGAAAGATAAGTTTGTTAGGTCTTAATAAAACCTATGTTATGGGTACTCATAAGAATCACCATGATGAGGCAATTCCAATGGGTACCAACAACAAAGGTTCTTATGAAAAATAAATAAAATTATCCCTTAATTATCACCAAGTACACCTCACTATCACGTGCTTTGTTTACCCGTAACAGTGTGTTACTGCAAAGCATGTAGATTTCATGAACTGAAATGAGTTCAGGTTAACTGGCAGGTTTTAAACACATACATCAAATCATTTCAATTTCATGAAGCCCATGTTGATTTCATGCTGGTGCTATTTTGGGCACTCAGGAGCATAATATAGATTTTGGAGGTTAATATAGAAAACCTGTCAAAATAATTAACCTCCAGGAACTGGTTTGATCTGGTTTTCATCAGTTTGGTCTAGTTTCAGAGAAATATAAGGATTTATTAATACTGAATGAACCAATCAGGAGACAGGATTTACTTCAGTCATATAACAATTCTGAATATTGCATGGGTATGGACTTTTCCTGGACAGGCTCAGACCTGAGTGGTTAATCAGTAATCAGCTGGCCAGTCTGTAGCGAAGAAGCTTTGCCTGGAGGCACAAACAGCTCATCTATTTCTTTTAAGCCCAAATGGGAGGGGAAGCTCTTCATCGAGTTAACATGTATCATTATGAAAACATGCCCAACAGAGATTATTTAAGTTGTAAAAAAATGAAAATTTTCAGCAGAAAAAATATCATGATATTTTCCTTACTTTTGCTCAAAACATAGATTGTGGGTACATGTTAGAACCGCCTCACCGAGGCGGTTCTAACGAGTACCCACAATCTATGTTTTGGAGCAAAAATAAGAAAAATAGGTTTACCCCTGCAAACCCCATTTTTCATTATGAGAGTGGGGTTTCAAGTGGTATACATTTCACGGACATGTTTTCCTGATGTCTTGCATGTATCGGTGTCTCTAACATGTCTCGTATTCTTTTTCCATATCCATCCCAGAACTGCTACCGTCCGAACCATCAGAGTCTGAATCTGAAAGCAAAGCAAAGCAAGGAATTTCAGTTCTTTTCGAGTCTTTTCTCTTAATTTTTGTTATCTTTTCTTAAGGCATTTAGATCAACATTATCCGTCAAAGAAATAACAAACTGTGTTTGCTGAGCACCCCCGGTATTGTTATCAACTCCACACCAACTTGTATCTTGAGAAGATTTGCTTCCTACATGTACGCACCGTTTATCAGAAGTCTGTGAGAATGTCTGTTGGTTAATGAAGCAATAAAGCTTAAATGTATGGATGTATGGACTTGAACTTAAATGTATGGACTTGAACAACTTAATGTATGGACTTGGACTTAAATGTATGGACTTGAACAACTTTTCCTGGGCAGGCTCAGTGGTCAATCGGTAATCAGCTGGTCAGTCTGTAGCGAAGAAGCTTTGCCTTGAGGCACAAGCAGCTCATCTATTTCTCTAGGCCCCAATTTGGCGGGCCCCATAAAATCTTGTGTGAAAGTTTTGGTGTACACTTAACAAGCTTGATATATGCAAGATTTTTAAAGTTGTAAAAAATGAAATTTTTCAGAACAAAATTTTTGATATTTTTTTTCTTATTTTTGCTCAAAACAAAGATTGTGGGTACACGTTAGAACCGCCTCGGCTATGTTTTGGCGCAATAATAAGAAAAATAGGTATACCCCTGCGAACCCCAGTTTTTAAGTTTGTGTAAAGTACGAATATTTCATTGATTCATTGCAATAAGCATCGATATGTAGCACTGCTAGCGCATCTTTAAGAAGAAATAAAGAAAGAAAGAGAAAAAAAGAAAAGAAAAACACGCTTATTTGTAGTGATCTCAGCATACTATACTAATGGCATAAAGTTAAGCATATTTTGATATGTGTGTATATATTTTTCAGACTGTAAAAGTTACCAAAATTGTTTATTGCCTTTTTGAAAGCACTGTTATTCAACATTCCAAAATTCAAAACCATGACCTTCTACTTATCTCTGTGACGTCATGACAGGCCAATTCATGTGCCTAATTAGACACCACCTATAGCCAAACATGTGTATTTCTCCAAAAATCGGGAATTTTTTCACTGATTTTCTATCAAAGTTTTAAGATATGCATCTCTAGTTTATGCAACTGGCATAGTTGAATAGTCATTTCAATAAATACAGCGATAAAACAGTAAAGAAATTTTGCTCATTTGATTTAAGGTGTATTCATGATAATGGCTTGCAAAAACCTTTGACAGTTTTAATTGTCTTTAAATGTGATTGTGCCTCTTTTTCCATCTTCAAACAATACTTTCAACAAAGTTTGGGCAGCAAAAACAGTCAAACAACAAATTTATAGACAAAACTTTGAAACCATAGCACTTTTTGTGATATAAATTTGTAATTTTTTACTTTCATTTTTCTGCCTACATGATCACGTGATCTGTGAAACTCGACTGTCAAATCTTATATTGAACAATTTCCCTTAAATTCTGAAACAATTAGACCCACTTTATGTCGTTATCTTAGAACAGCATCAACTTTTGGCATTTCGCCTACTGGTAGTACATGTCGAAATGCCGTTCATTCGAGTTAATAATAGTCATTTTGAAAACCAAAACTTTGCCCCCAACCTTCAAATAATTTCTCTGACTGGTGTATGAAACATATTATTTTCGGACATCTGATTATATCATATTTGCTGATGAAAATGGAATATGCTTAACTTTATGCCAATAGTATAGTTGTTGAACCAATATTTTATTATCATTATAGTACCTAAGATTAAAATTTATGTGTACGATTTATAGCGTCTAGACGATATATGCACTATTTCATTAACACTCGAAATCAACGTGATACAACTTTTTTTTATTCAGAGTGCAAGCTCCTTTGCTTTGCTGCAAAATGGTTATTTTATATGAGTTGTCTATTTGGCGTGCTTTGAAGAGATTGAACAAATAAGGGTTGAAATTTACAGGATGCTTACAAAGTGAATTATATGGTGTTTGTTATTAAAACATAAATTATTGAAATGCTCTATTTTGACTTTTGCTATAATTAAATTATGAACACTTTCACAAAATGTATTTAAAATACAAGAATGCAAAGGTCAGGAAAAAGCCGAAATCAGAAAAAGATGCCCACTCCAAAAAACGAGGTGGGAAAAACTAAATTAAAATCAGGTACTTATACCATATCGTAAGCCGAATGAGCAGCTATTTTCCCCAATAAGTGGCCACTCGGTTACCTAAATTTAACTGAAAATATACAAAAACAATACATAAGGCGCTTACAGCACAAACATTTTAAACACCAAGACATAAAACAAAAAGAGCCATGAAATTTATTATGCAATTTTAAATCTATAAACATTGCTTTACAAATTTACACACGTTATAGGGTTGTAGTAAATGCCACGTCATCATGAAAACATGTTCATAGATTGTTAACGTGTACCCATAATCTATGTTTTGAGCAAAAACAAGAAAAATATCAAAATTTTTCTAATGAAAATTTTCAATTTTCAGAGCTCAAAAAGTCTCTTTATATTGCATGGACATGTTTTCGTAATGTGCACATTGCAGATGACACCGATCTCTGACTATGTTACCAGGTTTTCTTATGACTCAGCAACGAACAAAAGTATATATACCCTTGAACTCTAAAGCTCGGCCCCGGTTAGAGTTATTGTGTTGATGAGCGGACTTTGTAACACAAGAGATGAAGATCAACACCTTGATTTGTTTGTTGGTTGCCATGGCAACACTGCGCGAATGTTTGGCGGTGGCACCAGCAGTGATAGCGGCAGGGGTCGGAGCTGCAGGCTCTGTTATAAGTGGGGGTGCTTCTTTGAGTAAACTTATCATTGGTAAGTGTTTTCTTTATATATATATATATATATATATATATATATATATATATATATATATATATATATATATATATATATATATATATATATATATATATATATATATATATATATATATATATATATATATATATATATATATATATATATATATATATATATATATTCAGGAATTCGCCATGTCTTTTAACATTAAATTACTGCGACTTTAAATAAAACCATCATTGCCAGATTTATAGCCAAAGCCCCAAAACTGAGAAAAGCCATCAAAATCACTTTGGGTGGCCACCTGTTTAGCACAAATTTCTTTGGTATAGTTGTATAGTACTGTCTTTGGGAAGTATGGAAACCGATGTTTTATTTTTTTTGGTCCTGCAAAAGTACTTTTATTCCGGGTGAAAATGAAGTACCCTAGCCTGTTTGATCCGCGACATTAAGGACTTTTATCTCCGGGTACCCCGTGAGCTAATTTGACATACCTTGCGCATCCTCTTCCGGGGCAATTTTTGAAGGGTGCCAAATCATTCATTGGGACCCCAGAAACGCAATGAATTTTTGTTGTCAAAGAAAAACTCTTTTGCTCTATGAAAAATGCATGGTTTTCGTTGCAACCGTTTACATGATTCTTGAGAATGGGGTGTACATACAAAAGTGGTCATATCCCCGCTGTTATTTATCCTAGAATACTGAACATGGTCTCATTAAAGCTTAAGACATAGGTTAACATGATCTTTTCAACCTATGGTGAGAAATGCAAGTTATCTAATTTGCATATTCATGAATTTTAATGAAAAATTAAAATGTCAGAAAAAATCGTAAAAACCATTAATAAACTAATTTCAGGACCAAACTATCACTGTGACACTTTGTTATTGAGCCAGAAATAGCATATGACAAATGTATTGATGTCATGGGCCTAAATAAAAATGATCTCATTTGCATATCCATGAAGATTAATAAAATTGTCAAAAATCTAGGAAAAAAGGGAAATATCGGGTAGCCATTGCAAGGTTTTGGATGGGATATAAGATATATCTTGCATCCCTTGGACCGACTCTCATAGCTGCCATTGTAGTCAAAGGTATCACCTTATTGTCAAAATATTGTTCTCAACAATGAACGCATTTACATGATGTAAAATTACATAGTTTCCACACCTACGTCTAGTGTGATTCTAATGAATACGGTTCTCACAAAAATATACATACACCAACAATAGCTTGCTCTATAACACTATGATTTGTCTGATAGTGATGTATGGTGACTATGTCCCTTAAGTCTAATATTTAAGGATTGAAATTCAGATTTTAGCTTTCACTGGATGATGAAAAACATTAGGCTGTTTTAATGTCTGTGAAGCCCGAAGGGCTTCTCGGAGACATTAAAACAGCTAATGTTTTTCATCATCCAGTGAAAGATAAAATCTGAATTTCAATACTTATATTTACATTTTATATTATCAATCAAGTATCAGATTTTTAATTGCGCATATCACCGCTCATTTTCATGTTACTTGACATTAAATTCGACTTAACGTAATTTTGCAACAGCCAAAACGTCAAATTTTCGCGCCTAACGTCATGGCGATACGCGACCAACGTCACGACAACAAGAGTAAACAAACAACGTCACTGGATGGGTTTTGACGTCGCCCCGCCCATAGGCGTGGCCTCTAGATCACGTGACTTAATGTTTTTCATTGGGAAATGAAGAACATCAAGAAAGATACTTTCATCTAGGGCGATTGCAATAAAAATGTAAATATATAATAATGATCTGATTTTCAATTTCATGAATTATAATGAAAACTCTAGAAGCAGGAATGAAAAAAGGAAAAATGAAACTGGTAAACTAACAAAATGACTTGTAAATATATTGATGCAATCAAAATCTCTAATATGCTGAAAATGGCATCAAATGGTTGCTGGGGCAAACCTATGCCGTCCTGTACTACAATATACGAGTCATTTGAATTTTTGCTTTATCAATATTAACAATGCCTTTCGAATTTAAAGGAAAAGTTAGGGCGGTATACATAGATAACCACATGTATCTTGGCTACTTACAGACCTAGAGAGCTATGATTGGTATCAAATGATTTCTAGGACAATGTTCCATAATCGGACAATGCACTATTGCCACGTGGTCTGATAGCTTAAGCATATGTTATGGCATTTTCTGAATATTACACAAAACTTTGAAAAATTGTGGAAATGACAGAAACTTGAAGATTGTGCTCCAACAAAATTTATTAAATCTTGATTACCAGCTAGCATGCATTATATATCTAAACACATCGCAATAAAACAGTGTTCTACCAATAAATTGATACCATTTGAAGTTCTCTACAGCTCTTGGCAGTCAAGATATACGCGATTTTGTTTGTGTGCCCCTTCATTTTTTGTTGCCTTTTGTCTTGTTTATAAAATTCTAATTAGCATCCATACAACAAACATTGCTGATGATTTATATATGAGATTACATAGTTATAGCACATAGTCCTAGCAATCATTTGATACCAATTATAGCTCTCTAGGTCTATCAGTAGCCAAGATACATGCGTTTTTCTATGTATACCTCCTTATTTTTCCGTATTTTTCTCTAAATTCTGAAGGATTCTGAAGGTTATGCTAATATTCTTAAAACTAAAAATCAAATGACTTATACATGTAGTACAGGATGGTATAATATTGCTCTAGCAACAATTTGATGCCATTTTCAGCATTTTAGGGCATTTGAATGCCAGGATTCAAGTCATGATTCAAGTCATTTTGTAGGTTTACCCGTTTAATTATTTCACCTTTTCTCTCCATTTTTTAAGTTTTCATTAAAATTCATGGAATTGAAAATCAGATTATTCTTATATCATACTTGAGGATCATAGCACATTGCCATAGTAGTCACTTTATACCTCTTTCAGTATCTGAGGTTTATTAACAGCTCTGGAACCAGTGATATTGTACATACACTCCCTATTTTCCATGATTTGTCTCCGATTTCTTATGGGGTGTTTTTTTTCTTAATTTTCATGAATAAGCAAATTCAGTGATTTGAATATTAGGTATCAATGTTAAATTGATAGGTCCATGTATAACTATCAGACCAATTAAAGTATGGTCCCAGGGAATCAAAATAGATCTTATAACCCATCCAAAACCTTGCAATGGCTATAGTTTTGCCCTTGTTTTTCCTCGATTTTTGACAATTTCATCAAAATTAATGATTATGCAAATGAGATCATGTTTATTTAGGCCCTTGGCATCAATACATTTGTCATATGGTATTACTGTCACAGTAATAAATTTGGCCTGAAATTAGTTTATAAATGGATTTTAAATGATTTTTTTCTCTCATTTTAATGTTTCATTAAAATCCATAAATACATGAAAATTAGATCACTTGCATTATTTATCATATGATGAAAGGGCTATGTCTAAGCTTTAAAATTAGACCAGGATTCAGTGATGTAGGATAAGTAACAGCGGAGATATGACCAATTTTGTATATGTATCCTCATTTTCGAGAATCACATTATAGAATGTCATGTGTAGTGGTATACATCCCATAATTTCAACACTTTTGCAAGACTTAAAATTGACCAAACATTGGTTTTCAAGCTTCCAGTTGGTTCCTCTACAAGAGGGTATAAATGAAATTTCTGCTACTTTCCGACCACCTATCACCAATTTTCTGGTGGCTGGGGTCCTAACTATTACGAGGAAGACCGAACGACTAAACATTTTCCATAAAAGTTAATTCATCAAATTTGGTTTCAGATTTGGCAGAGAAAACCTACGGTAGGGGCGCCGGTCGTATACCAGACAAGCGGCCTTGTCCCGAGGGGCTTCGTGATGACGGTGTAAGCTGTTGGAGGGATGCCCATATCTACGGAAAGGGATGTTGCTGCACGTTATGGGGGTGTTGTAACGGATGTAAAAGCGGTTACCATGACGACGGTTGTACGTGCAGGCGAACCGGTGTTGGGATCGTATTAAACCTCTTTCAGCGGCAATATTGTCGGAGTGATGAGGAAAAATATGGTGCGCTTTGTTACCCTAAATGTAAAGAAGGTTATAGATCTGCCGGTTGTTGTTTGTGCAAATTGATTGAAAAATAAAATGCAAAGAACACCTGCGCTAATATACTGACGGACTTTTAAAACGCAACACTTTATATCGGTTATTATTTGCTTAAAATTGTTTGAAAGAAAAAGTGAAGCATAAAATAAACATAATATCGTGAATCTTAACACCGTACAAAATATATATCCATAAAAATGGTTTGCTGAATTCTTTGCGACAAGTGTATTCTTCAACGTCATCGAGACGTCACTTTTCTGAAGAAAACTTTACAGTAGTTATAAGAAAAGGATTTTGTGAAAGCAATCCATCTCCGGTGATAGCTATCAACCTATAACACAAGAAAAAATAACAAAAAAGAAGCTTTCATCCATAGTGCAGATTATATATTTCTTTCGGCCCTTTGAGGTCAGTAAGAATATCAAGAGTATTAACAATTGTACGTTTAAAACCATCTTCTAAACACAGTTTTAATTATGTGACCGCATTTAGGCATGTGTCTTTGATTTAGACTTCCCTTATGTAAATTTTTGAAATGGCAGTATATTTATCTGGCTATCGTCGCCACTTTATAAAGGGTCACTGATGAGGGTATAATACCCGAAATAGCGCAGTATGGCCCATACTACCTCCATTTGAACGTTTTTACTGCTTCCATAGGATAACACTTTTATACTTTATTCTTACAATGTCGCTGACGTCTAACGTTAAGTGCTTAAACACAGAGGCATTCGATTACAGCGCCAAAATATATGGTACTTTTACGTTTTCTTGATGAAAATTTACTGACGTAATTAGTACTAATTACCATGTTTTGAATGCAAATGAAAGTCAACCAACGGCATTCGTTTGGGCTTTGAAGTTTCTGTCCAGAAATCATGCTGAACCTGAAGATATTGTTTCGTCCCCATTTTAACACTTGAAATCATACTGTATGACGTTAATCACGGATACTGGCATTTCGCTATTGAAGTTAAACAGACTGTTCGAAAACATTCTGCATTCTGAGAGGAAGAATCGATAAAACAAGTGTTGCGTTTGTAAAGTCCCTGAGTATACAATATCAGACTTCAAATAAAACTAAGTTTTTCGCCTATAATCGTTTGCATATGCTTTGTTCAGGGGACAGTACACGGTTTCCAATGGCCGGCCAAAGTTTTTACGACGGCTACTCCATAAATTACCCCTTGCAACAAGACAAAACATTAATAGCCCTTCATATATACTCACAGTCAATTACAAATAGACCAGCAATTAATCTTAAAGTAACAGAAACAGTTTCTGCTTACTGGAACCATCTCTGTGCAAATGGAATTACCCCACCCCCCTTACTAAAAGGGCAATTTTTGCACCAAAAGACACATTTTCCTTAAAGTGCGACATGCCACTGGCACATGCAATGACCATAAACTGCATACCCATGTGTAGATACACCCTAATGCTTAATTTCTATGCACATTTGAATACCTGCCAGCCGTTGACTTATCATAGTAAATTCCACTTCAAAAAAGAGCCATTTTTGAACAGCTGATTTCCGGCGTTGAGGGTAAAATCCAGCAAGTTAGTTCTGCACTAATAAAAATACAGAAGGTCATGTGACCTGACAAAAATCAATTTAAATCATAAATAACAACTGCTTGGGTGAAATAAAAGTCAAATACTGCTTCAAAATATTTTTACACACATTTACAGACCAAAATGTAGCCATACCCCTCTATATTGACTTTTTTGCCCAGGCAAGTGGGTAAAAAACGTGTGCTGCACCCTCAGTGTTGAATTTTTGCTTAGGCTTTTGGAAAGCCGAGTCGTACTTAGAATAACTATTTGATAGAGATTGAAGCTAAGATCATGAAAATTCAGATGACGAGAAAATTACCCCTTAGAAGCCTCATTTAATACACAATACCACAATAATTTACCTGTGCTTATGTTTCATTGGATACCATATCATTGGATATATACCTATATCTGATATACAGTAGGGTATATAAAGGCAAGAAATTGAACAAAATTTGTTCAGCCAACTGCATAGGTTATCTTGGTTCTTAATCTCTATCAAAACATATCTCTGCAGCATCGCATGTTTATGTGTTCTCTGGATAGTTCCAAAGTAACATAAACATTGTATATACTAGACGCTAAGTGTATCTATGTTAAAGTTACAACTTGCTTTCAAAGTGTATGTGTGACTACTTTTAATATTTAAAACCTGAACATTTCACTTTGAGTATACATTTGTTGTGACAAATATAAAAGACTTTAAAGCGTTACTGAAACAACAATGTTTCAATTTGTTGAATTCGATGGGTATATGCTATAACACATGAAGATAGCATTATGTTAGCTTTAACTTTTATCAGTTTTGGCCAATTTTGTCAGTAAGTATAAATGATATTTCACTTGAAAACATTTAACCAGCCTTGTCAGAAAAAAAAAATGTTTGGCAATACAGATACAGTTAGAAAAATAATCGCATGAAGTGGTCGTTCTGAAATCGGACTTATATTCCTCACTGTACACCTCACTGTACACTGACTTCAATTAATTTAGTAACCTTACATCTTCTTCTCATAGTTCTCACAAAGATGCACACTTCTATTTTATTTTCAGTTAACTGAAAAAAAAATCTGAATGCATTTAATTAGTTGTAATTGCAAAAACCAGGAAGAAGAGATGTCATTCATATTAAATATCATCTGTGGTAAATTGTGCATTCTAATTTCAATCGGTAGAAAATGTGTACATATGTTTGCTTGTGGTTATATCAGGATTTAAATAACACCTCCCGCATACAAGGGTCATACTCATAACCGACGTTAAATAAAGTTTCTTGTATCTTGTATCTTGTACTCAAATACCCAATAGTTGGTTGGTTGATTTAGGGATTAACGCCCCACCAACAGCTAGGGTTTTATGGAGGTGGGACCTTGGACCTTGGACTATAGTCTCGTCTGACAGACTGGAGATCCCTAGATAGAATCTGTGACCCCTGGTTTACAAGGAGAGTGACATAACCACTGAGCCACGTAGGCTTCTAAAGACACAATAAGAGACAGTGGGTTTGGATTTGTTAATTTGTTTGATTGAGTCCACTGTCAGCAACTATTGTCTTGTCTGGATGGTTAGTTATCTAAATCACACTGTTCCTTGTCATGCCTCGCACAGGTGGGTAACCAGTACTAAGTGAACATTTCTTTAAATGCATATTGAAACATGTTCTTCTTGAATCACTTAAAAGGAACAATGGCCATAGAAATATTTTTCATGGCCAAACATTGAAGAAATGTGCCTGGCTTGAGGGTTGATCATAGGATTACTTTGTTAAGAGTGACACATGTTACTAAGCGTTCTATAGTGCCCTGTCATTACAGTGGGTGTTGAATTAGTGTCCCCTCACTCTTAAGCCCTGTCCTCTACCACTGAGTCACAGTGCTCCCAGTGTTTCGATCACTCATCTGATAAGATCTGTACAGAAATGGGATTGATAAAACCTGTGTGTGTTTGCGAGTGGATAATTATGCCAGTGGTCACAGACCAGGCTTTGCAAGTAAGTACATTTTGTTTAAAAAGGTACAAGTAGGTAACGATCAGGAAAATGCGCAATCAGAAAAAGATTCCCACTTCAAAAGCCGAGGTGGAAAAATCTTAATTTACAATCAGGTACTAACACCATGAAAATATATCGTAAACCGAATGAGCAGCTACTTTCCCAATAGGTGGTCGCTCAGTTACCTAAACTTAACTAAATTATGAAAAACATACATACCTATCTGTACCTCTTTGCTTTGGTACAGATGCGTGTTTAGGAGAAAAGGAGTCGATGACAAGAGTTTAAACACGTATTGGATCCCGCCTAATGGAGCCGTGAGAAACAGATTGGCTGTTTGTGCCTCCATGTAAAGCTTAATACCTACTGATTGACCATTTGATTACTGCTTAATCGCTCAGAAGGGCCGAGCCAGAGCAGTAACGTGATCCAACACTACGAAACATGCCCATGTAATATACAGAGATTTTTAACTATTAAAAATGAAAATTTTAAGAAAAAAAAATATAAATTTCTTATTTTTGCACAAAACATTGATTGTGGGTACACTCGGCAAGGCGGTTATAACGAATACCCAGAATCTATGTTTTGGAGCAAAAATAAGAAAATACGTATACCGCTGCATACCTCAGTTTGCTATATAAAAGTGGGGTATAAGTGTGTATACATTACATGGGCATGAGTAAAAGCAATAGCTATTTTTGACGCTTGTGTACAATCATTTCATAAACAGGACATGGCCGTCATGTAAGTCAATAATTAGAAATAGTTCGGTCACGTGGTGAGTTCATCCTGAGCCCCCCAGAAGAATAAACGGCCAGGCATAAAATCTTTAACCGTACCGTTTCTGCCATCTTAAACTCTTAATTTTGTGGTGATATAATAAAAATTACTTAACACACATTGTACAATTAGAAGTTGATAAATTCGATGAGGTAAAAGGAAATTCTGGTCAGGCAGATATGTTCACGACATGCACGACACGGTTTAAGCTTTATACCAGTTCTTACGAACACAGAGTCACGCGAATACAAATATAGAATAATCAATGCTAAGACTTAATGTAGAATAATTAATGCAAGGTAGCAAAAAAATGAAAAGCCCTCATATAAACTGTTATACACTTGAATCTAAAAACGGCATTCTTACTGAACGCAATTTTTGGGAAATTCATTTTTTGTCGAGTTTAAGTAAATTTCTGCAATCACATTACGAAAACTTGTCCATATGATATACAGTAATTTTTTCAGGTCAAAAATCGATAATTTTCAGAGGAAAATTTCTGATTTTTTTCTTATTTTTGCTCAAAACATAGATTGTGGGTACACGTTAGAACCACCTCGCCCAGGCGGTTCTAACGAGTACCCACAATCTATGTTTCGGAGCAAAAATAAGAAAAATAGGTATACCCCTGCATACCCCAGTTTTACTATATAAAAGTGGGGTTTAAGGGGATATTCATTGCACGGATATGTCTTCCTGATGATAATAGTTGATTTTTTTTCTGGAATACAGAACGATCCAAATACATAACCGTACCGCCTTTTACGAGCTGTGAAGCTCCGCCTTGATCCAAAAAATACTGTAAATCACAACAGACTAATGCTGAGGATTGTAGCCACGTAAAAGCAATTTAAGCCATCCCGTAACGTCTTATCTACTCTGTCGGGATTAATGCTCATGTTTTCTGTTTATTCTGACTACCTCTATGTTTTTCTCGTCACCTTGGTATTTGTTTGATGATAGTCGAGCATCTTGCTCATTATGCGGAGTGTAATATGTTTGTGATGTTTTTTGCTGAACTTCCTTTTCCACAAGGTGTCTGGGTTGGGATTTTTAAATTCAATTGCTTCCTCTGATTCTATAAATATAAGATATTTTATTGTTAAGTTCCTGTTATTAAGTGTTTTAAATAAGACCACTTAAAACATGTTAAAACACACATTGCACTTATAAATAAATTCAGCCAAAGTCAAAAAGCATCTATTCGACTGGTTCACAGAAACTACTCCGGCTTTGAAACGTGACTCACTTCCAATTACTTCAAACAGTAACCCAACAAACACTTTTCTGTGATTCATCACATCATTAGCTCGACTGCACGAAGTGCGTAGAGCTATTGCTGTCACCCCGGTCGTCCACGTTCCCGTTCCCGTGTGCGTTCCCGTTCCCGTTCGCGTCACACTTGCTTAAAGTTTTCTAGAAGTCCATATCTTGACAACCACTCATCAGAAAGCATTCATACTTGGACCATAGATACCCTGTAGGGTTAGCTTTCATTCCATGGCATCGGGCCCCTGGGTCCAGGCCAGGGGGTGAGGCTGGAGGTTAAAATCTAGAACACCTTCAAAATGGCAATTCTTGTTTTAAAGTTTTCTAGAAGTCCATATCTTGACAACCACTCATCAGAAAGCATTGATACTTGGGCCATTGACACCCTGTAGGGTCGGCTTTCATTCCATGGCATCAGATCCCTGGATCCATGCCAGGGGGTGGGGCTAGAGGTTAAAATCTAGAACACCATTAATAATAATGGCTTTTCTGTGATATAGTATTCTAGAAGTCTATATCTTGAAAACTTTTTATCAGAGGGCTTTCATGCTCGGACCATAGGTACCCTGTAGGGTTGAGTTTCATTTCATGACATCGGATCTCTGGGTCCATGCCTGGGGGGTGGGGCTGGAGGTTAAAAACTAGAACACTGTAAAAATAGATGTACTGCTGTGCAACTTTTACAAGGAGTCCATATCTTGACAACAACTTATCATAAAGCATTCATACTTCATACGCTTTAGGTTCCATGACATCGGACCTCTGGGTCGGAGTCAGGGGGGCGGGGCTAGAGGTCAAAATCTAGAACTCCCCATTTTTTTTTTCTTTTTATTTCTTAATAGAAACAACTTAGGAAGATGGTTGGTCATTCATCTTTTGACTTTGTGACACTGACTTGTGTGTCATGACGGTAAGGGTCGTTTGACCTACTTTCCATGGTTCAGTGATTTTGCCTTATATCTTGACACCCAATTAGTATATTTTCTTACTTCTTTCAGATTATGAGTGAGTATGACCAGGCCTTTGACCCCAATATACTTATAGGTCACTGTGACCTAATTTCACGGTTCAGTGATTTTGCCTTATATCTTGACACTCAATTAGTATATTTTCATACTTTTTTCAGATTATGAGTGAGTATGACCAGACCTTTGACCCCAATATACTTATAGGTCACTGTGACCTAATTTCACGGTTCAGTGATTTTGCCTTATATCTCGGTACTCAAATGGTTTATGAACAAACTTCTTTTAAAGTATGTTTGCGTATGACAAGACCTTTGACCCTGAAGTAGTCCTAGGTCACTGTGACCTAATTTCACGGTTCAGTGATTTTGCCTTATATCTTGACACTCAATTAGTATATTTTCATACTTTTTTTTCAGATTATGAGTGAGTATGGCCAGACCTTTGACCCCAATATACTTATAGGTCGCTGTGACCTAATTTCACGGTTCAGTGACTTTGCCTTATATCTCAGCACTCAAGTAGTTTATGAACATACTTCTTTCACACTATGTTTGCGTATGACAAGACCTTTGACCCTAAAGTAGTCCTAGGTCACTGTGACCTAATTTCACAGTTCAGTGATTTTCCTTTATATCTCGGCACTCAATTGGTATATGGACATACTTCTTGCACGATATGTATGAGTATGACAAGACCTTTGACCGTAGTAAAGTATTCCTGGGTCACTGTGACCTAATTTCATGGTACAGTGATTTTGCCTTATATCTCGACACTCAGTCGGTATTTTTTCATACTTCTTTCTGATTATGAATGAGTATGCCCAGACCTTTAACCCAAACATACTTATAGGTCACTATGACCTAATTTCATGGTTTAGTGATTTTGCTTTATATCTCAACACTGAATGGGTGGGTATATGATCATATTTCTTTCACATTACGAGTAAGTATCACTAGACCTTATAGGTCAGTGTGACCCTATTTCACAGTTCAGTGATTTTGCCTTGTGTCTTGGCACTCAGTTGGTATATGAACACACTTCTTTCACAATATGAGTGAGATCTCTAAATCTTAGGTAGTTATAGTTAACTTTCATAGTTCAGTGATTTTGCCTTATTGCATCAAGGCAAAAAGATGTATGAGCATAATGCTTTGGGTTACTGGTCGGGTTTGACCTTACGTTTGACAAAGGTCAGAAGCAGTCGAGCACGCTGTCCTGCGACAGCTCTTATTTTGTTTATTGGGATTTCCCAAACCACACATTTCGAGGATTCAACAAAACACTTCAGACGGACCGTCATTGGGTTCTTCTCATGGTTTAAGCAACACGGTCTATTCGGTTCGCGTTGTGGCATTTTGCTAGCTATTAAAAGCAGACTATCGTAAAAGCTGATCATCTCATGCTATAAAGGTGTATAAAATGAAAATAAAAACTGAGATCCTTTAAGAGCGATGGACATACTATGAGAAAGGGGATAGGTCATACCGCGGTTTCGGCTACTTTAGCCTCTTCAGTGACCCTATAGATTTTGCAAGACGTAGCCAAAGACAATGACTTCTTTTGCAAATTTTAACAGTGTAGTCGATACAGATCTGGTACAAATGGGGCCAAATACATGTATATTAAACTCTGGTTAGAAAATGAATCTACACCGATAATAATTTTCTGATATCTTTTAGGGAATCTTAAAAACAAAGTATCTTATTGTATGTTTGATATTCGCATCGAATCGGCATTTGGTTTGCCAAACAACAACAACAACAACAACAACAACAGCAGCAGCAGCAGCAACAACAACAAGAACAACAACAATTAATAATGATAAAAAAAATCAGCGCCTTTATTTGTTAGGTCTTAAATGGGTTTGTGTCACGCTGATTCTGTGTGGATTTGGTTTATTAAATGGTTAATGGAGTCTCTGTGGCATTTGGGATATTTAATGGTTTATGGATGTGCCCTTTTATTACTTAATCACTGTCGCAGTTGCCTTTGTGGACGCAAAGGTGTTCTCAAAATCTAACGTGCACCCTAGCACTCAGGTCTGCTGTTTAACACTCGATTTATATATGAACGAGTTACTTTATTATCGCCTTATCCTATTATGAAAGTATGCCCTACGATAAGCAATAAACATAGTTTTCTTAAGTTGTTAAATTCAAAATTTCCAGTTGAAAATTGTCACATAATTTTTTTATTGTAGCTGAAAGCATAGATTGCGGGTACGCAGAGCGTCAATGTGTTTTAATACGTACCCAAAATACCACAAGCAAAACTGATACGCATACACACCCCAGTTTTACTATATTAACCCATTTTTGACGAATGGATTCTCCCATCATTATTGGACGAGTCCACTTTCATTTTTAGGGGTGTTAGGAGTGATTTTATCATTTTTCGATGAAATTTCTCTGCGCAAACAGAATAGCCCCAGATGGGACGCCGCATTTTGCGGCGTCCCATCTGGGTCTATGCTGTTTGCCTACATGTATGTCCCACAAAATGCTTAAATGATGTAAGTGGGATGTAAGGTTGTATACATTTCAAGGACACATTATCCTGTTGTGAATGGGCAAAACTAAAGTATACATGCTTATGACGTACGATCGAGGTAATTTTTTTTCTAGTTGTCAGTCATACCGTGACTAAACATCCTTTCTCGGAATAGACACTCAATTGCAGCCAAAAATAATTTTGCACATATGATGAAAATACACTAATCCGTGTGGTCTCTTGACCTTTAAAGGTCATAAGCCATACAAAACTTACAATTATTGGAACGCCTAGAAAAATGTTTTTTTTTTTTAATTTATTTGTTCTCTATTTTCACACATTGTACAACAAATGTATGATATTCACCAAGACAATAAATAAACCTCAACATATCAACATATATAAAGAGAGATACAAGTTTCAAAGTCTGTTATGCAAAGTTTATACAATGTGCAAAAATAAATATTTTAGCTAAGAGAGAGAGAGAGAGAGAGAGAGAGAGAGAGAGAGAGAGAGAGAGAGAGAGACTGCACTCTGTGGACAATTTGTTTTATTATTCAGTTTAATGCTTGTAAAAATGCATTCCATTTTTCTTCGAAGAGATGTAATTTGTCGTTTGACAGAGCTATTTCTTTCTCAATATAGATTTGTGACGAAATAAAGTGTTTGAATTGATTTAGTGTTGGTTTCGTTTTACGATGTTTATGTTTATAGATAAAATGTTTTGCTTGGAAAATAATAAAGTTCTTTCCATTTATATTTTTCTTATTGATTTGATCACAAATACCAAAGGTAACTGTTTTCATGTTTATATCAATATTTATATGAGTTTGGCTAAGAAAACTTTGCAGTGATGTCCAGAAATCTTGTACATGTATACACTCCCAAAATAGATGGGAAAGTGTCTCGATTTCCATATTACAAAAATCACAAAATGTAGAGCTTGTGATGTGGCATTTGGTCAAAAATTGATTTGTTGGGATTATGCGCATTAAATGTTTATATTGAAAATTTCGTAATCTAATGTCATTTGTTGACTTCTGAGCGACTAAGTAAATTATTCTCCAGTTAAGATTTTCATTTGAAAAGATACTATTCCATTTTTCTCGCGGTTTAGAAGTGTTTATTTCTGTTTTTTTTTTTGCATTAGCGTTTTATAGATATAAGAATTGGTTAGTTTATTTTCTTCTATCATTTGAATAATTTTTACATCTGGTTGGATATTTTGGTCTTCATTTTTTAATTGGCGTTTCCATGCTTTTGGTATGCTATTTAAAATGCTCAAGTATTTAAGAAAATCCGATGGCAGTAGATTGTATTTTTCTTTTAGAGCAGGAAATGTGTAAAAACTCTGTGTCCCTTTATCAAACATATCTTTGACATATTTTATGCCTACATTGAACCAAGATTTAAAAATTGCTGGTTTGTCTTCGACTCGAATATTAGAATTATTCCAAAGAATTTCATTGCCATAGTGATATATAACTGCTTTGTTGGTGAGCGTATTCCAAGCAAGAAGAACGTCTCTGAGAAAGGATGATTTGGCAAAAATAGAGTTTATGTCGTCTTTGTTTAGGTTTGATTCAAAGACAATATTACCACCGAGTTTCATTAGATTACTTTCATAAATTTTTCTCAATAGTTTATTATTATCCGTTTGTGCTAGGCGCTTTATCCAACCGACTTTGAGTGAAAGTATAAATCTCTCAATATCTATCATTTTAAGACCGCCACGTTCGTAGTCCTGCGTAATTGTCTCTCTTTTTATTTACATTTATTTTATAAATGTTATTGGGTTCCTTACATCAAAATCGCGAAAAAGACTATTTTTCGACAAGACAAATTACTTGGATGTCCATTTAGAGAAAGAAACACTACCTATTTTACTATAAAACAATTTGCACCCGAAAAAGGTTTCGCATGATTTTCTTCCTATGTTCTATAATAACACTGATATACATTAACTCGTATACGAGGTATGGCAGGAAAGTTCGTAGACACCATTAGTATTTTCAACGGGAAAAGAAATTCAGTCAAAATGAATATAGCTGGGTTTGCAAAAATATTTCATGAGCAAATAGACGAAATTTTATGAAAATCTGGCCAACACGACATCTTATACAGCCTTTTATGTGCACCTCCCTAACCGGTAGCGGGGCAAGGGTCAACGTCTCAGTGACGTTACTTGAAGTTTATTGCCGTCAGTGCTTTATATATTTGTAACAAGTTTAACCATGTTTCAGAGTTAACATAGGGTCCTTGGATATCGGTACAATTTTATTATGTGTATCCAGCTGCCAAATGCAGATCTGTGCCAACTGTCCTCAGGTTCTCTGATGACCGATTGAACATATGAAACCATTTTCATTCGCTGAGAATGTAAGACGAGTGCCCTTCCGCCGCCGTTTATTATCTTAGATGATCTATCGAGCATCCAAAAATCAACTCTGCCACTTGTAAACTGGTGACAGACAAGCTGATAGTTTTTAAGCTGTTGTTTATATCATTTCCATCGTGTTTGTTGGTCATTTTCATAACAAAAACACACAATTTTATGGTTATCGGCTGTTCTACGACGTCAAAATTACGCCATTTTTTCAAACAATTTTTTCGGACTGCATCTGAAATTTTATTCACAGATATCAAACTGTACTGCCGCCAAGGCCCAAACATTCAGAAAACGTTGTTGATTGAACATTCTTTAAGGATCAAAATATATTATCGTTACAGCACACTTCCGTGCCGTTTCACAAGCAAAAACAGAATGTGAAAATCGTCACATTTTATCACGTTTTGACACCTGCCCCGCACGGCCCTACCCGCAAACAGAAAAGTGGCCATACCAAGCGTTTTATTACTTCAAATTGCACAAAATTTCTTAAATATACCCATAAGATATTGCTGCTTGAAATTATGCAAAACGCTTATTCAACAACACGTTACTTTTTCTGATAGCTGAAGTGTCTACGAACTTTCCTGCCATACCTCGTATTTCATTTTAAAAAAAGATAGACAAAACGACATGGTGCGATAGTGACCTCGGATCCATCCTTACATGTACGTCTGGGTTCTTTCATGAACCTATTACTGTGAACTGTCTGCTTTCCCGCAGTGGAAAACGGAATACACACTCATTATTGGTAAACTGGTTCTTGTGAAGGTTTTCGCAGCTTGTGTCTAGACAAACTGACCGTCCCAATGTTACTGGTTGCTAGTTGGCGATACAAATTTGCTACTTCGCGACAATTTTCACATTATGAAGTCCCTGGATGAACAACATAAATACAGACCGAGTTCGCTCGAATGGCGCACGACTTTCTAGAGATATTCGAGAGACACTCACACGGCGATGATTCTCGTAAGAGAGGCGCGATACATTCGTTAGAGTATCTCACGATGTTCTCTCGAATGTCGCTCAGTTTTATGTTCTTGCAAAATAATCATGTTTTGTTCACAATTTACTGAAGACTATGGCATATTATTGGTGCGATATTGGTGCAATTTTCTCGCAATGTTGGCAACAGTATCGCTAGATTGTCGCTTTATAGATTCACCGCAATCGTGGTATTCCCGACAGGCTGTTCGAGACACATTGGAGGACTGCTACGATCTTGTGAAGATTTCTGCGAAATTGGTGTCGAACAAAATCATGAACATGTTCAAAACTGTCATGACAACGTTGGTTCCATTGTCGCATGCCATTGATATAAGGGCTTAATAAGCTGTTGACCTTGGACGTAAAACACTTAAAGAAAGAAACAAACACACCATTTAGAAGTATGACGTGAACGGTTAAAAGAGTTAACTTGAATACTGTAAATACAGATTGAAAAAAAGTAATAGTTTAGAGAATGGAAGAGACGTCTATGCGAAAATTAGAGACCCGACCGAACGTAACGATAATTAAAAAAATAACTTTCTGATCGATATCGTTCATACTGTAGTGTTAAAACAACCATTACTAAAAGACGCCAATGCAACATACAGAGATTTTTTTCAGCTGTAAAAATGAAAAATTTCATTGCAAACATTTCGATTGTTTTAATAGTTTTGCTCAGAACATTGATTGTGGGTACATGTAATAATCGTTTCGCCAAGGCGATTCTAACGAGTACATGTACATGTACCCACAGTCTACGTAGAAAAACTATATGCCCCTGTAAACCAAAGTTTCTCTACATAAATGTGGGGTTTGTGAGGGTATAAATTTCATGGACATGTTTTCCTGATGATCACGTTTTAATGGTGCAATGTTAGTGCAAAATATTATGCAATATGTCCTGTCAAAGTGCAGTTTAAAGTGAAATGAAATAGGCGGGTTTCTCATAATTTTAAGGAAATGTACACTTAAACAACGTGGAGGAGTAAGCACGAAGTGTATGTTAATTGAGCCGTCTCGTGGGAAAACCAACAATGTGGTTTCCGAACAGGTCTGACACAAACCGAATTGTACAAGCACAGAAGCAGGCTAGAAGCTTAAAATTTCAGATTTAGGAAGAAGAGGAAGGGTACTATCCGTGTAGCGAAAACAAAGGCGCTGATCAGCTTCGCGGTTACCACGAAGCTGATCTGCGCCTTTGTTTTCGCCTATGCAGATTGTTGGTTTTCTCATGAGGCGGCTCAATTTAAATTCTTTAATCGTAGACTCTCGTCACATATTTATCCTTATAGATTTGTTCCTATTGGTCAAATCCATTTATTTCATAACGGTAAACCCATGACGTTGGTCAATTCTGAAAAAAGTTTGACTATACTTGTTGCCCTATAAATAATGCGTATCATCAGTGCTCATAACAGCAAGTACTGGCGATACTAATTGCAGAAGCCTTGGTTTCGATTCAACACAGTAAACAGAGGTAATATCTTTAATTTAAATAATTTCGTGCTTTCAGCTTAAAGAGTCTGCCAGTGAATGCTTATTTGTGGTGTGGTACATGTATAATGTAGTATTAAAACGTTTATTTAATTTATGAACGATACTTTTTAAAAGTACAACTGGTACATGCAACTAAAAAATTTATAAGTAATTATTAAGTAATTTATATTATTATTATGTAATTTATATTATTATGTAATTTATATTATTATGTTATTTATATTATTATGTTCCTGGCAAGATGAATTTAGCTTCTGTATCAAGCTAACATTTCGCTTCGTTAAACCGGATAAATCATAACTGAGTTAAGCCAGTGTGGATTCGCATAATTTGTGTAGATGCAGATAATCGTGAGCCTTGTTAGGCCCATGTTTACTCTGAACGTGTATTTTCTAACCATTACAACGTTTAAAAATGTTTGACTGAGTTTAATTAATAAGATAAGTGCTTGTACAGACGTTATAAATGTACGCTGTTGGTGAACGTAAAGTTCTGTAACGCGACGTTGTCGTTAAACTACACGGACAATAATCAAGTAACCCTGATTTTTGTAGACACAAATTATATTATTCAGCTGTGTAAAATGCATTTAGAATATATATGCATGAGTTATTAGTTTTTTGATTTTTATAACTTGTATACGGCCGTGTCAAAATATGGCGATGTACGCATATATGTTCTTTTCCTACGGATGGAAGGCGGTCTTTTACATGTATGCACATGTAAGACATTTTATAACTTTTCTTATCAGAGTTTAGAACAATTGTTCCTCAAATTAGTATTTCTCTGAATATTTTACCTTGTAAGAGGAAAGTGAAATTAAACGACGAGAAAGTGATTCATGCAAGATAACGTCGGTGTGACATTTTTTCAACCATCGTAAAATTTAAATATTTATGAATTTGTTTGCTTGATTATGATGTATCATACCATTTTAAAGTTTAACGTATGAACATACTGTACATACGTATAATGCACCCTCGCAGGATTTTGAACACGAACGTAATAACATGACACTCATTGTTTTTGGCGCGTTTTTACTGTGTGTGACATCTTTTACCCATTCAAAAGATAACAAATGCGGGCATAGTATAACGCGTTTCGATTTAAAACAGTATTTCCTAGATGCTCTCTTTCATGAACAATGTAACTGGTCAAAATAATTCCATGGACCGGATTATTCAGTAAACCAAACACAGTCAGTCAAAATCTATCGGTGCGGACATTTTTGTCGAAAACGAGTTTTGCTCGTTTACGATGCCGCGTCAAATTATAATATAAAAATAAAAATTCTGTCACACAACACACATGAAGTCCTATGCCTGCCATTATTATAAATTGAATTCAGTCTGGTTACTACTGAGCATTGACAATTTGTGTTTGCCTGTCTCTGTGACTTTGTTACTGCGGACACGTACCTTTGTACATCATCGACATACTTTCACGATCAATTGCTACATAATGGTACTCTTTAATGGTATCAAAATTTAACAAATCGTTTGTTCGAAAACATACCTTTCTAACGGTATATAAACCTTATAAAGTTAAGAAACGTTCACTAACAACGTACACGACGTCATAGACTATCCAGTTGAGATTTGACAAAATACAGTAAATTATATTATCCATAGCGCCAAATCTAAAGGGTCACTGATAAGGCATGAGTAGCCGAAACCCTTTTCTTATTAATTCCTTTCTCTAAAAGTATCTCAGATCTTATTTTACTTGCCTCAGCATCTGTTCTATCCCCCCCCCCCCACACAAAGCTATTGTCTTGTACATGACTACCAAAAACACCACGTATTTCACTCCAACCCAAAAAAATATGCGAAACGTAATGGGAATATCATTTGAGCCGCATCGTGAGAAAACCGGATTTTTGCCTATGCGAAAACAAAGGCGCAGTAACTGCGAAGCTGATCAGTGCCTTTGTTTTCGCTACACGGATAGTACAATTTCTCTTCTTCTTAAATCCAAAATTTCAAGTTTCTAGCCTGCTTCTGTGACTGTACAGGTCGGTTTGTGTCAGACCTGGTCGGAAACCCCGAAGACCGTTTTTCTAACGTCGCGGCTCATTTTATCGAAATAAGCGAAATATGGTATTAAAACTACGTTGTCTTAGATATATCGACAGGCAGAACATGCCGACACTGACATTTGGAGGTAAAACTTCAAGAAAGAAAATGTACTGATTAAAATACTAATTCTACAATTAAAAGGCAAATCATTTTCACATTCAAACTTCATTCAAAACATACACCATTTCAACATGTTTCAAACATTCCTATAATTTAGCTGATATTACAACCCCACGCAATAACCACTATCCGGAGTGTTTCCGAGACATATTAATTAATTGTCAAAAGTTATATCTTCTTGCAAATACAGCAACCTTGGGGCACATAACCTTCTTTACATTTCGGGTAGCAAAGAGCGCCGTATTTTTCCTCGCCGCTCCTGCAATGTTGCCTTTGACCCAGAGTTAGGACTATCCCAACACCGGTTCTCCTGCACGTGCATCCGTCGTCATGGTAACCACTGGGGCATTTATTACAGCACTTCCCGAAAAAGCAGCAGCATCCCTTCCCGTAAATATGAGCATCCCTCCAACAGCTCGTGCCGTCGTCACGGAGACCGGATGGACAGGGACTCTTGACAAGGGGTCGCCCAGTGCCTCTCCCATACGTAGTCTCCACCAAGTCTGTATAGAGAGGTGAAGCGTAAAGTACGGTTTAATGCGCTTTTGATAACACTTATTAAGATAGCATTCCAGTTAAAGCCTATTATTGTTACATAAAAATATTTTTGTATGCCAGTCGAAGTTTCGAGCCCGTGACACAACAATTGAACATAGAAGGCAAACCCTACTCCCTGTTCTGTCTGGTGTAATAAATACTTCAGGTAAATTGTTAATGTATCGTTTACACTAGCAATTGGATGGGGCTTAAATAATTTATGCACCACGTGTACCTATGAATGCGGTAAGCTACAGATACTAAATGAAGGAGTGGGTTATTCTTAATAGATAATTTCACATGTTTTTGCATGATAAGGTCAGTAACGGTATATAAGGATAAGATACGGATGTTGCCGGTTACTTGCGTGAATGCGAGGTTCGCCATGGCGTAAGCAATCACTGCTTTTGGTCAAATTACAGTTACACTAGTACATACGGATGCCTGCGGATGGTTCATTCGCATATATAAGTAACGATTCGTATCTTATTCGTAATCACCCGTAGCAATGTAAAAGCAAGCATCCGTAGCTGTGCGTATCGTATCCGCAGGCTCCGTTAGATGTACGTCTCATTTCTTCAAATATTCAAAATTCAGACACAGACGAAAAAAACAAAGTCGATACGTAATAACACGTTACTGAAGACACAATGGACACGATATGCACATATACGGGCGATTACGGATAAGATACGATTCAATACGGATATTACGGATAGATACGAAAGGCCTATCCACAGGCATCCATGTGTGATGGGTTGAATGTACATGTACTTTGACGAAAAGATGTGGTTGCTGATTCCATAGCGAAACGTCTCTATACGCACGTTACCGGGTATATCACGCATGAATTATTTAAGCCCGTCCCAAATGTAAAAATAAAATCATCCACAAGTATAAGTAATTGTTTTTGTGACCGAGGCTTCAGAGACAGTCGATGATGAGGCGGAAAGATGAACTCCTGAACGTATTGCAGCAAGAGTTGACGATTGAGTTTGTTTACTACACGTTTTAGAAGTTAAATTAGAATCATCTATGAATTAAATTTGATAAAAGCTATTATTTGATAAAACTATGATTAACTTACGATTGAGCCCTTGAATTATACTGCCGGCTAAATTAAGTCCCGCAGAAATAGCTCCTGCAGTTCCATCGCCTGAGCCTGAGCTCGAGCCCGCGTCCTGTGCCAACGTTGCCACAATTAGTGAACAGGAAACGATAAGAAATCTCATGTTTACTCTGCAGGTCAGCGACTTAATATAAACTATGCTTCAAGAAGTGATAAGGTAAAAGATAACGATACTAATATGAGAGACGTCTTGAAGAAACCAAGTTCCGTTGTTTGCGATGATGATTTCTCAGCAACCACGCGTAGCTACATTTACTTGAACGTGCAGTTTTAGCTGCTGTGAAAACAAATCATCGTCCTGCGTTTTCTAGAGACGGACACATGTAGACTAAATCGCAAATTCGTTTAATATGCAAAATTCCCTAGTTTTATTTTCCATTATCGGGCTAATATCGGATCCTCGAGAGGACTGTCTTATCGAAGGATAAGCGAAGTTTATGATATAAATTGGCATGTCCACACCGATTACCGCCACTGCGTGACTAAACGTGTTTCTTTGGATGTTAAAATAAAACCAAATCAGATTTATAGACAAGTAAAATCTTCAGTTATGACTGTCATAACTTGTATATATAAACAGTATCTTCCAACTCATTATTAGGATAAATTCATAGCCTGATCTGTGTTCATTTTGATATCGAACGTTTTTGACGTCGCTCTGACGTGTGCATTACTAGCACAACCATTCTTAATGCCCAATACAACCGACTGTAACAGAAATACATAACCACAGAGCCAGACAACCAGGACTAGTTAGAAATTTCTACATGTACCACTAGCAAAAGTCTTGAGTCACTGATATTATTTCCAGAAAGAATGTTGCTGATTGTTTTCAGGAAAATTATATTCGATACTTATTGTTTTTTATTGAGTATACTTGAATCACTTTTTGGATATCATGACGTCCTAATTTGAGTAAAAGTCCCATAAAATGGAGACAATGTCCCGACATGACCATAGCTGTTGACTGGGACGTAAAACATCAATTAAAACAAACAAACAAACAAAACATATTTGACGCCTTGATCCGTTTCCACGTTTGGTTGTCATGGAAACGGTTATAAGGGGCAGTAATAGCATGGAAAAGCGTTGCAGGGACAGTTCCAGCACAAACATTACGAAAACATGTCCGTGCAATATACAGTGGATTTTATTCACTTGGAAAAATTGAAAAAAAAAAAAAAATAAAAAATAAAAAAAAATAAAAAAAAAAAATAAAAAAATAATAAAAAAAAAAAAATAAATAAAAAAAAAAAAGGATAATTCTAAAAGTTTTGCTCAAAACATTGATTGTGTGTACACTTTTTGGAGCAGAAATAAGAAAAATAGGTATACCCCAGTTTACTATAATAAAGTGGGATTTCAGGGGGTATGCATTTCACGCATATGTTTTCCTGATGAATTTTCTATTTTGCTTTCAGGAAAATGAAAGTGGACGCATAAATTTTTCTGTCGGTTGCCTTGGTTACGGTGCAAAATAATTGGTAATTGCGTGTGCAGTAATCATTCTGAAAGCGGCGTGGAAAAGCGACTCCAATTTATTTGCAGCAAAAGATTTTCTTTTTTACTTTCAAGAAAATGATGATCGATGCATTATATTTTTCTGTTGGGTGCCATGGCTATGGGACGCGCGAGTTTGACCATGATTGCGGGTGTAGTGATCATTGTGATAGCGGCACGGAAAAATGCTGCAGATTACAGAAAAAAATCTTATTTTTTTTTTCAGGAAAATGAAGATAGACGTCTTGATCGGTCTGTTGGTTGTCATGGTAACTGTGCGCGAGACTATGGCAGTTATCGGGGCGGTCATGGCTGGAATAGGGGCCGCTGGGGCAGTGGCAGGCGGCACTGGGGGTTTAAGTAAAGCTATTATAGGTAAGAGATATTTATTTATTTATTTTGATTTTGGTTATTTTATGTACATGTAGGATGGGGTTTTATTTTATATAAATTGGGGTTTTAAGCAAAGCTACAAATGTATTATAGGTAAAGGATATTTTTGTGGTGATTCCATTTAAAGAGAAATTTTAAGTAAAACTATCTGCGTGGGGTATGCATTCCTTGATAGGATGCAAATGACTTTGATTTTTACAGTGTTGGTCTTGTGATGGACACGGCTACATGAAACACTTGACCTTTGTTGATAATACACGAATGGTTCCCCACATTCAGCATCTGCTTAGGCGATCATAAGAATCTATGATCATGCAATTCATACACGGAGGGTAACTCTAGTCGTAGCATGTGCAGTTAGCCCTCCGTCATGTTTTCCATGGTTATTATATGTGTGTTGAATGCGAGATACTGATTTTAATTTTTATTTTTAAAACTATTTGTATTTTGACACATCTAAATATGTAAAACACTAGTAGCCACTTGAATAGAAAAATCTCTGACAAGAACACCAATGAATATGCCTGTCTATCGGATGATAATACAAAAACTGCATCCAGACTTATTGATGTAATTTCAGACTTGGCAGCCACTACCTACGGCAGGGGCGCTGGTCGTATACCGGACAAGCGGCCTTGTCCCGAGGGGCTTCGTGATGACGGCGTTAGCTGTTGGAGGGATGCCCATATCTACGGAAAGGGGTGTTGCTGCACGCTTTGGGGTTGCTGTAACAAATGCCGCAGTGGTTATCATGACGACGGTTGCACGTGCAGGAGACTTGGTGTTGGGATTGTAGTCAACCTGTTCCAGAGGCAATACTGTCGAAGCGACGAGGAAAGAATTGGAGGGCTTTGCTACCCGAAATGCAAAGAAGGATATCGATCATCTGGTTGCTGTTTGTGCAAGAAGATTGAAAATTAAGCTCATGAGAGACATCGAAAAATAAGCTCATGTCAGTGTCTGCTTAAATTTATTAACTATGAATAACTGTAGTCTTTTTAGACAATCATGATGAATTTAATTTGAGACAGAGACGATTGGAGAGATAGATGTGGTATTTCGCGAGAAAGCCTGCCTCCTGTTGCAGTCAGATCGACTGAATCCTCTTTATAGACTGGCTTGAACCTTTAATATGTGCATACACTGTTCGGTATCTTAAAAGGAAGCACATCAGTTGCCGCTCAAACTGGTCAGAATGCTATAATTATGAAATTTACATGCCCTACGCAGATTCTCTTCAAGAATATACTAGTTTCTTAATTTTTCATCATTATTCCTTGTCATATTTTTTCAGACCCATAAAGTTGGGCTACATCGGGTCGGCATTGCAAAGCAGTCGTCGTTGCAAGGTCGCCCTGAATCATCCCGATCCGTGCGGCCGATCCGTGCTCGAATTCCCCGTTGGACTGATAATACAGTAAGAGTGTGTGAAGCATCATTATATCCGCCATGTATGTTTGTAATTGCTTGTTTTGTATTTCCCTCGTTGCTTAAAGTGTAAGTCTGGGATCGAATCAATTGGATTTGACTTGAACGATTAACAAAAACTTACCTGAAGACTGTGTCCGAGTTTCACGACGTACATGTAGCTGTGTTGGTGAAAGAATGTTAGTATAATTCTCAGCTTTAATATATAAACTAACTTTCTGTTGTTATTGTTTTTGCAAAATGCATTGTATTTGAACGATGAACATGAGAAACATCACAAATAATCTAGTCAAACTAAAATCAGCCCAAACTTTTCCTAATGATAAATACAAAGGCCTTTTATTGATTATCGTCCCTTATTGCTATGGCCATGTCGTGGCGTTGCTTATTTTCTAACCAGCCTTTGCGATGTCGTCACGTCCGTTATGTGCCAAGAATATTCACCAACCAAGTAAACAACTTAGGCTTCGATTTCGTTTTGGGCATACTTGATTGAATTATGTGGATCATAACTTTTCGGATCCGAAAATGATCTTACTGTCGTTATTGTAACGGTTCGATGGATGGAAAATTGCTATTGCGCATTCCTGTTAAAGAAGCCTCAGCCTTCGCTCTAGAAGGATCCTCATAAACGCCATTCCTGAATGAATTTGGTTGGACAAATTCACGTAGATTTCTATCAAAACCCAATTCAAACCGGTGCTCTGGTTGAATACGGGGATAAAACTTCTGTTTGGGCGGTTTCCTTTCTATATTCCAATGCGAGGTCAACCCATGGTAAGGACGTGAAAACTCTTCTCGCCTATTACGTAAGGGTGTACCCAAGAACTCTGTATAAGAAGCCGGTGTTGTCGATTCAGGTGATATTGCGACAATGTCGGTACTGGAAAATGGGTCAGATGGGTCTTCGATTGGACTGCCTTGATCTTGATAATGTGACACTG
The DNA here is from genome assembly GCA_964017185.1 of Rugalucina vietnamica. Lineage (NCBI taxonomy): Eukaryota > Metazoa > Mollusca > Bivalvia > Lucinida > Lucinidae > Rugalucina > Rugalucina vietnamica. Next base: position 34,636,811 of record OZ024883.1, on the reverse strand, counting down.
GATAAACTGCGTTGAGCTCTAGAGGATGGTCGAATAGTGTTAACATGCACTGGCTGAAAATGCTGAAAATGCACGAGATGAAATGTAAAAGTGCAAAATCTGAAAAGCTTTTGTTCCTACTTTTTTCATTTTAATATTGTTTGGGGTATGTTAACATAATGTGTTCTAGAACTATGATATTTGGGTGCCCGGGCTTCTACTAAGCTGATCAAGTAATATTACTAGCCTTGTTTGAGTTTTAAATGTACTCGTGTGATTTAAGAGTACACGATGACTAAGGTGGCATATGTTAGTTAGTTTAAAAGACGGACTCATTGTGCCTCGCGTATTCTAACAAGTAGCACTTTTGCAAACGTTAGGTGATAATCGTTATCACCAGCTTCTTGGGTTTGGTCAGGTCAGGTGAATGATCGACTAATTATCGACGCTTGTAGTTATTTTTGTCCGTTTAACACTTGAATTGGCGAATTTGTAATATCTAAATGTTTTATATTTTCAGTAAATTCCTGTCCCTGGTGGTAAGCACTCAGCCGTTTCCAAAGAGCTATAAATAAGAACCATCTAGTATCCACCAACCCTGTCCCCGGTTAGGGAGATTTATCATGACGAAACAGGATGCGCAAACTTGGTTTCGTGTCTTCGTTCTAAAATGCATTAATTTTGCAGATTTGGGAAACGGTTTTTACAATATCTGTACATAGAAATACAAGTTCTGAGTCTTTGTTGTTTGCACTTTTATAATATAAGCTATACTAGAAGAAACACTAATCTCATACACAATTAATTTATGCCATTTGTAGAACATCTGCGACTCCTTATATTTTAGTGCAAATTTACAACCATTCAATATATATATTTCTCAACGCTACACAATTCATAACTGATACTCTGATTGTCTCAAAGAAATGTTGCACTGGAACGTAACTTAATCGTATTTACATTTCAGAGAAAGTTCCAGGTTGGTGGTCTGGGTCTGATTACAGAATGTTGTCTTTATGTAATGAGTATAATTATAGTCTTTCTTATCGTTTCCTGATGCTTTTTCTACCACACGAGCCGACAAAAAATAAAAAATGGCTCATTCAACCCCGGTCTCCCCTAGTGTAGTGTCATTTGCTTGTTTGTTTATGGTGTGTTTGTCATTTTTATTTATTGGTGTCATTGAAACATTACAGAAATCAGAGATTGAGGATGCCATCAAATAAAACTGTTTCAGTTTATCCATGCAACACATTCCAGGCTATATCAATTGTCGCCACTTTAACATCAGAAGCATCTGGATTTTATGAGAACAAGCAAAGAATATTTGTATATCAAATAATTTGATTAAATTTACATATCAAGAGACATTATGGAAGCAAAAAAGCTGACGTACCTTTGAAATCTTGATACGCGGCAGATGAGTGAGTCGATACGTAATAGTAAAAACTATGACAGATTTTTAAATGAAGTAGCAAAAATTGAAAAGCCCTCCTAAGAACTATTAAACACTTCAAGCTAAATACGACATTTCAAATTCTTTTTACGGTTTTAGTAAATTCATACAATTAAATACTCATCAAAAGAAGTTTTGCACCAGTTAATATTTTTCTCATTTCAAAATAATGTTAAGTATAGATCTTTTTCAAACAAACTTTTAAAACTTAATACCATGTTAAAGGGCTGGACTTTGTGAATAACAAATCAATAGTTTTTCTTTAAAAGATTAAGTTAAATCATGCAAAAATGCATGTTTTTGAAAACACCAAAATTTGGGATGCAGCAAAAAGCCCGCATCTTTATTTCTGGGCTTCCAAACCTGAATTCGTTTCACATCCTCACTCGAGATACTGAAAGCAATCATTTAAAGCAAAAAACTAAAAATTGAATTTTTTGGACAAAAACACCATTTTTGACCAAAAATAACGATTTTTGAGATTTTGTTTAGCTTAGTTACTCATCTGTCCAATAAAATGAGTTGTTTATCCTTCAAATACAGCATGCAGCACCCCTTAATGTTTAACTGGAGGTACTGCTTTTCAACCCATCCGAATTCATTACACACAATGACCATAAAAGCACATATAGATCGGTTTTGACCTTAGACGGATCGTGGATCGGGCGGGTCTACTTGCGGGCGCGTGAAAGGATTCAACCAGATTGTAATGCTTATAAATACTAAGAGTAGAACATTGATCATACGTATCACGATACGTATCACGACTCACTGGATATTCCTTCCACGTGCTGCCCGATAGACTTGGCTAACTCCTAAGATACGTAGGGGCCAAAAAGTTACTGTACTCGTTCTAACTGGCGCGCATGCTCTAACAAGCGTACAACCTATCCGTTTACAAAAATGTGTATAAGCGCACACTGCTGGACTAGCATATTGGTGTTTTTACATGTTTTTACATGTACGTTCATAGTGTGTGCTAAATGCAACGATATCATGATATTTTAATTTTAAGATATTTTGAACAAGGGCACTGCGCGCAAATTAGAACGAATACATTCACGCTTATCTTTGCTATTAAGACGATATACATGTAGTGACTAGTATAGAAATGTGGTGGCTCCTGGTGGTAGGTTTCAGTATCAATATTGAACAGAACAACAGTGGCTTTGCGACAATGGAAAGACCCACCGACGGCTAGCACATTGGTCACGGAATGGCAATGCTTACTCGGTAATGTTAGGCTGGCTGTCAAATAAGCACACAAAACAAACATTCAAAACATAACAAAATTAAATTGGACCCGCTGCTTCATAATTTTTAACAACAAACACACTTTCAATATCTTTTGAGTAAGCCGCAGCATTATTTTGTGACGAGGAAAGGCCAGCCTAGACATAGGGGGAAGCATTGCTATTCTGAGACCGGGATATGAAGCTTATCCTGAGATAGCCATATGTACGAGCACAGCGGCAGGCATTAATTCTCTGGACTAAATTCTGAGTTTGTCATCTAGGAAAACAGTCATGATGCTTCGCATGTTATAATACATAATTATAATGGAAACTTCTGTAGTCGACCATACATGACGGCCTAATATAATAGTGCATATATAGATATATATGTGTTATAGGATGTGTTTGCTGAATTACATGGAAATTTTCAACCTGTTTATAAACGATAAACTTTTTACATGTTTCTAAACCTCAATAGGAAGACATACACTGGCGAAATACCAACATTCCAAGCTAACCGTATTACTCAATTTATACTGCTGATTACCCATGGTTGGGGTCTTTTTTCATCTTTCGACACTTTCGATTTGAAAGGTCCCGACTTCTGGAAATGGTCATCTTATGTCAACCCGTATCCGCCCGTTCAGATAGTAAAAATAAAAAAAAGTAATAAAAACACAAGTAATAAAAACACAATCACGAGATAAATAAGCCTACAATCAAATAGCAGTTGTTGTCTTTGAACGGCGGTTAAAACGGAGTTTGATTTCTCGCAGTGAGTGGAGGGAAGCCCACCATCCATCCAGAATTGTAGAAGTAAATTTTTAGGATGCGTGTGCATTCAACCAAACACTGCGCTTGTCAAAACTATAGTATGATATTTTTGTGTATGTCCTCCTGTAAGAGCAGATAACGATGAATGCCTGACTAGACGACTAGTAGTGCACAAATCGTGCTAATGTATAACTACTGTACAGGTTGTTCCCCTTTAACTGTATAAGAAAAGCTGTACTGTAACAGAGAATGCTGATGATACTGATCTATGTTATTTCGGGTCTTGGTACCTGTATATATAGGTCCTGCTCCTTGCCATTCATATTAAAACGAAGTAAACTTGTATGTTGAATGTAGCTTATGGTCTGCAATTAAAATCCTACTGGTGCTTATTGTTTCATAGCGCCAAAGGCAGCTGTTACGGGGGTCGCGCATCACACATTCGTAAATTACACAGTCAAGATCTTCTTTGCTGAATAAATCGGGTATGAAAAGCAAACACACTTACAACGTTAATTCGTGAGTGTAAGATACACTGAAGTACAGGTGTGGTGGTATACCCCCGGTACGGCGGTAATTGGTGTTTCTTTATACGTTGTTATTATATTATACATGCAGTTCAAGGCAACTATTACGCTACAAAGCAATGACGTATGTCCAGGCCCTAATATGTTCAAGGAGATAATACTCCATTATTGTTTTGTTGATGTATGTATACCACTGTTCGACTGTAATTCATGTCTGTCATGCCATAATTTTAATTTGCAACATCATTTAAAGAATGTAGAACGTAAATTATAGATCTAGATTTCAACAACTTAATACAGTATATGTTTCCTAGTTGATGTAGAGCTTCGATAGGCTGGATAACATTGTGAGCCCATTTGTGTTCAGTATCTTGGGCGCTCACACACGATGTGCTACACAGGGGTCTTCACCACGCAGTCCGTCAATTTTATATACACATGCTACTTGTTCAATATAGATCTATCCATAATGTCAACGCTTATGCACTTAACAGTTTGGAATTCAACGTTTACATTTTAAATCTTGAAAATTAAATGTAAAAACACCGGTGTAAAAGGCTACTCATTACAGCTATGTATAGAATCATAACATCACTTTTATGTAACTTTGACGGTGAAAAGAGACCATTAGTAGGGCGATTGTGGTGCATCCGCTGTTTTGAGTGAAGCCATTCCGACATCAGGAAGACATGTCCGTGCAATGTTTACCCCCTTATACCCCACTTTTATATAGTAAAACCGCGGTATGGAAGGGTATACATATTTTTCATAGTTTTGCTCCGGAGCGCGGATTGTGGGTGCTCGTTGGAACCGCCTCGCCGAGGCGTTTCTTGCGTGTGCCCGCGGTCGGTGTTTTGGGCAAACAAAAAAAAAAAATGTCATTTTTTTCCAATGAAATTTACATGTTTTAATGCTAGACAATAAATCTCTGTACATTGCATGGGCAGGTTTTTCGTGGTGGAAATATGTATGCATGTATGTATCTATGAAAACATGGCACTGCCAACTTCTTTTTTGTGTGTGTTTACGTCTCAGTCTCGAGATTTGCCAACCATATGTATTACTATGTTGTTTTCTCTGTTTGTTTTTTACGTGCAACTGGATTGCTTTCATGCCTCACTATAAAGGCTATCTTACCCAATATATTTATTAATGGCTAGGATATGCTCCTATAATGTCAAGGGGTTAGGAAACAAACAAAAACGCAACATGATTTTCCAGTGGCTAAAAGACAATAAAATGGACATTTGCCTTATTCAAGAAGCTCATTATACGGAAACATTAAAAGATACTTGGACAAAAGATTGGGAGGGTAGCATGTATTTTAGTGGAAACAGCCCAAAAAGTGCGGGAGTAGGAATAATGCTAAATGAAAACTCAAACATGAAAGTGAACAGCATGACGGAAATTTTGGTAGGGCGTATTTTAGCTCTTGATATAGTTCTGAACGAAACCGAAATTACACTTGTAAACATTTACGGACCAAACAGTGACGATCCAACATTTTTTCAAAAACTTGAATCATTTTGCGCAGAAAAAGATGAAAATAACCTGATTATTGGGGGTGACTTCAATTTGGTTATAGATCCGGATATTGATAAATGTGGCGGAATAAAATATACACATAATCGCAGTCGATCTAAACTAAATGAATTAATTAGGAAATACGATTTTATCGATGTTTGGAGGGCCTTCAATCCTGACAAGAAATCATATACTTGGCACTCGAATACAAAACCAAAGATTTTTTGCAGATTAGATTATTTCCTTATCAAAAGCAATTTAATGAATCTTATTACGAAAACTGAAATAAAGACTAGCATCAAATCGGACCATTCCGCTGTTTCAATAAATTTAGATATAAACAAAATAAAAAGAGGACCAGGTATTTTCAAATTTAACAACAGTCTATTGTTAGAAGAAGAGTATAAACACAAAATACAAAAAGCGATTAAGGATATACAGGAACTAAACAAGGATGCAAATCCAGTTATTTTGTGGTCGATAGTTAAAGGTACAATAAGGAATGAGACTATATCATATTCATGCAGAAAGAAAAAAAACAACACACTTAAACTCACTAAACTGGAAAATGAAATCCATGAATTAGAACAACGTCTAATAGAGATAAATAATAATAATAATAATAATAATAATAATAATAATAATAATAATAATAATAATAATAATAATAACAATAATAATAATAATAATAATAATAATAATAATAGAAATGAGGATGCAGATAACAATAATAATAATAATAATAATAATGGGGAAGCTTACATTCAGGTAACCTTAACAAATAAAAAGGAAGAGCTAGAAGATATTTATAGAGAAAAAATAGAAGGACTCTTAACAAGATTAAAAATGACACATCTCCAGGGCAGTGAAAAAAACTTGAATTTTTTGAAGAATCTGGAAAAACAAAGAGCTGAAAGTAAAATAATACACAAGTTGAACATAAGAGGTAACACTACAACAGATCAGACTGAAATTTTAAATGAACAAAAACGGTTCTACCAATCACTTTATCAAAAACGGGATCGAATCGAAACTGCATATCCCTTTTATGATCATCAAATCCCACAATTAACAGAACGTGAAAAAGGTTTATGTGAAGGCTTCATGAGCGAAAAAGAATGTGCAGAAGCAGTTAAAGAAATGAAAAACGGTAAAACACCTGGAACAGATGGTCTTACAGTCGAGTTTTACAAAATCTTTTGGAATGATATTAAAGAATTAATGCTCAAGTCGTTTAACTATTCCTTTCAAACTAATTCATTGTCAGAACTGCAAAAACAAAGTCTCATTACACTACTTCCAAAAAGCAATAAGGATCTAACTAATCTCTCAAACTGGCGTCCGATAAGCCTTCTAAATGTAGATTACAAAATTATGGCGAAAACTATAGCAAATAGAGTTAAAAAGGTTCTAACAAATTTAGTAAACAGCAGCCAAACTGGATTTATAAAAGGTCGGTATATAGGAGAAAATATACGATTATTATTCGATATAATAGAGTATACTGAAGAACATGATGTACCCGGACTACTTCTTTTTACAGACTTCGAGAAAGCGTTCGATAGCATTAATCATGAATATATAACGGAGATATTAAATTTATTTAATTTTGGTCCAGATCTAAAATCATGGATTAATCTTTTTTATAATAGTGCAACTAGTTGCGTTCTTTATAATGGATATACCACAGAGTTCTTTCCTATACAAAGGGGTGTAAGGCAGGGCTGCCCTTTATCACCTTATATATTCATATAAGGCATTGAAATTCTATCTATTGCTATAAAAAACAATAAAGACATACAAGGTATTAATATATTTGGAAAAACAGTAAAACATACAATGTTTGCAGACGATTGTACTATTATTCTCAACGGCACGGAGCAAAGCTACAATGCAACAATTTATTTATTTGAAGAATTTGGAAAATTATCTGGCTTAACCTTAAATTTTAGTAAATGCATTGCACTTAAAATAGGCTCTTTAAGGAATCAACATGATTTGATGTACGTCAAGAAAAAAGGAATCATCTGGAACACGGAAACACCCAAAGCACTTGGCATAATTTTTCATCCACAAATAAATCATATTCTAGACCTTAATTATCAACCGCGAATCAACAATTTTTACAAGGACATAGCCATTTGGAATCGACATAAACTGACTACAATAGGCAATATATCGGTATTTAAGTCTTTCATTTTGTCTAAATTGACGTACCTCTTCTCGGTGCTGCCCGACCCACCTGAGGATACACTAAAAACATTGCAACAAAAAAGTTTTGAATTCATATGGAATAGCAAACGAGATAAGATAAAGAGAAATATAGTTATAAAATCATATGAAGATGGTGGATTAAAGATGACAAATATACACTTCTATATAAATTCAATAAATATTACATGGGTCAAACGGCTGATCGACCCAGAAAACAACGGAGCATGGAAGACTCCTTACATGCACGAAATGAGCAAATTTGGCGGGTTACTCTTTTTCAAATGCAACTTTTCAGTTGATGATATCAAATCACTAAAAATTAAAAATACGTTTTTAAAGGATGTACTGTATAGCTGGTGCCTGCTTAATCACGACAAGGATCCTAAAAATATCAACAGCCAGCTTCTTTGGAATAACAGCTTTATAAAACACCAATCAACACCTATTGTTTTTTTAGAGTGGATAAATAAAAATATACTTTATATTAGAGACATATTTGATTTTGACAATAAAAGAGTAAAAAGATTCTCTGAGTTACAGAATGAATTTGGTCTTCCAAACCGTGAATGTTTGAATTATCACAAGATGATTGCATCTATCCCAAAAATATGGATTAAGAAGCTAAAAACTCAGCCAAATGAAAATGACTCGGACGAAATATCATTATTTAAAATATTAGCTGAAAAAGAACAGTCAAATATTTGTCAATACATAACTAATTTTCAAATTAAACATTGTACAAACACCGAAAAGCCAAAACCACAGACTAAATGGGAAGCTGTTTTTCCCGAAAAAAGCTTAAACTGGAAAGAAATATATTCGAAAGTCTTCGATACTTTCAAAGATAATAAATTACAAAATTTCCAGTACAATTTTACACACAGAAACATTGCAACAAACAAATATCTGCTTAAATGCAAGTTCGCGGCGTCTAGTTTATGTACGTTTTGTAACATGGCAGTGGAAAGCATTGACCATTTGTTTTGGGAATGCGATTTGATCCAATATTTCTGGAATAATCTTTTCGATGTTCTAGCACAATGCAATCTTAACGTGGCAAGAAACAAGTTTGATGTATTCCTATACACAAAGAGCCAAATATTATCATACATTTATAGTTTTGCCAAATTTTACATTTACCAATGTAAATTTAAAAATGTTATACCAAACATAGATGCATTTAAGACTAAACTCCGTTACCGAAAAATCTTAGAACAACATATAGCCATTAAAAAGGATAAAGTACAAGAATATAACGATACGTGGAACAGCTTACAAGGCTTATAGGAGGCATGGAAGCTATTCATGTGAAAGCACAATTCGTTTTGTTTTTCGGTTTTTTTTTTTCTCTTTTGTTCCATTTGTTCTCTTTTGAACTCAATACATATAGAAAGTTTAAATACTATTTCCTACATAAATGTTACCAGGAAATGACAATAAAATGGTAAACATATTATAACCGTGCGCTTGCTCTGCATTTGCTCAAAATGCTTAACTAGAAATATCGCATGTTTAAAACATCACATGTTTAACATATGTGTTCATTGTTTGATAAACTGAATATTTACCTGAATTGTATTTGCTAATATATTGTATGCATGTATCTTGTATTTGTTATAAAGTGAATAAATGAGACAAAATGGAAAAAAAAAAAAAAAAAAAAAAAAAAAAAAAAAAAAAAAAAACCCATCCGAATTCAGACTTTTTAAAAAACTGCATATCAAAAACATACACATGCAACATCTTTGACATGAGATCACCTTTAACAGAAAGAAAACAGGCGACAGGTTTTGTTGTCAAAACATCTCATAGTGATCAAAAATTGAAATGAATTTTGATTTAACTCAGTTCTCTAAGTAAGACCACTTAAACAAATTAAAGCACACATTGTACTTAAATAAATTCAGCCAATCAGAAAACTGATAAGTCCAAAAAGCATCTATTCAACTGAATCACTGAAACTACTCCGGCTATTAATACCGATACCGGTATACATTTACTCGTATATTTAATTTGTTTAAGAAGGACAAAACGACCTGGTGCGATAGTGACCTGTTATCCATCTTTATACATGTAAAACTGTACATCCGAACTTTCTTCTCTTTCCGCTGATACATAAAGAGCATTTGTCATTCAGTGGTAAAATGAATGCACACTAATTACTGGTGAACTGATTCTTGTGAAGGTTCTCGCAGCTGGTGTCTAGAAAAACTGACCGTCCCAATGTTACTGATTGCGACAACTGGCGACTAGTTGGCGATAAAAATTGCTACTTTGCGACAATTTTACTTTACGGTGTCACGTCATAAACAACATGAGAAAATTAATACAGACAGAGTTCGCACGAATGGCGCAAGACTTTCGAGAGATATTCGAGAGAAATTCGTACGGCGATGATTCTCGTAAGATAGGTGCGATACATTTGTTAGAGTGTCTCGCGAGTGTCTCGCGAGTGTCGCTCAATTTTATGCTCTTGCAAAATTCTCAAGTTTCGTTCGCAAAATACTGAAGACTATGGCACACTTTCGCAGCGATATTCGTGTAATTTTCTCGCAATGTTTGCAAAAATATCGCTAAATTGTCACTTTATTGATTTACCGCAATCTTGGTATTCGGCTGTACATGGGAGGACTGCTACGAGCTTGCGAAGCTTTCTGCGTAATTGTTTACGTACAGGCAAATGAACATGTTCAAAACTGTCGTGACAACGCAAATCCATTGTCGCATGCCATTGATATAAGGGCTTAATAAGCTGTTGACCTTGGACGTAAAACACATTAAGAAAGAAACAAACACATTATTTAGAAGTATGACGTGAACGGTAGCGTTAAAATACTGTAAATACAGATTGAAAAAAGTAATGGTTTAGTGAATGGGAGAGACGTCCATGCGAAAATTAGAGACCCGACCGAACGTAACGATAATTAAAAATCAACTTCCTGATCGATATCGTTCATACTGTAGTGTTAAAGCAACCATTACGAAAAGACGCCAATGATACAGAGATTTATTTCAGTTGTAAAAATGAAAATTTCATTGGAAACATTTCCATAGTCATACGGGACTTTTAAAGACAGCCAGGTATCGGCAACTGGCTTGAACGTTAATAGGGAATTACACTGGAATCTGTTGGTTTTATGGTAATATCTTTAAAAAGGTACAAGTAGGCAAAGATCAGGAAAAGGCGCAACCAGAAAAAGATTCCCACTCAAACTAATTGATGGATCATTCCTGTGCAAACATATGTTTTTCCTTATTACCTCCCAAACGTCCTGATATAAGTTTTATGAAATTTGGATTAGTACTTTTTGGACCTTTTTCATCATGTTTGTTCAAACCTAGGACTAATTAAACATATAGTGAAATTTCTGTATGAAATGGGTTCACTGTTAGAAAACCGGTCATAATTATTTTAATAATGTAAATATTTTTTCTGTGCAAACGGGGGCATATGCGCAATTAAATGGCGAACACGCTGATACGAAATTTGTATAAATAAACAAAAAATAAATAGAGCCCTTTTGATATCCAAGCAAGCAAACCATTTTATTTTTCATTAATTTTTCGACGCTTCGCATCTAATCGCTGTTATTGATTTTAATGTCGCTATCTTAATAGTCTACAGGTAAATCTCTTAGCATTTGCAGGTAAGTCCGTGCCCTAATCCATAATCCATTTGATTGACCGAGTTTTATTTATTTATTTATTTATTTATTTATTTATTTATTTATTTATTATAGTCCTTATGCAATATGTTTAAATAATATACTTGATAAAACAGGAATTGATAATTTTAGATTATGTTTCGACAAATTTAAAGCAGTATACTTTATCAATTTCACAAATATTTTATGTAATAAAAAAAAGAAAAAATAAGAAAGGTAGTATAATTAAAGAGTAACAGGCCTGAAAAATATCATTCATTTCATAAAGTTTTGAAAGTAAACTGACATTGTGATAGCGCATCTTTAAATGTCAGGTGTGAACTATCACGGTAGCCACTGACGCGTGTCTATAATTGATTTATGACACCAACTATTGCCCTTTCAGAGTAATGTTTTTACAATAAGTGGTATTTGTGGCAGCCTATCATCACATCTTTAACAGAATCAAAATTAATAATTTACCACTAGGACCCCAAATAAAAGACAAGATTATATTTTACAAGTCTTCCCCTATGCTAAGCCATGTAGGATGCTAAAATATATTTCATTTTTAATGAACCCCGTTTTTTGTTGCGCTGATGTATTGCATCTTTTTTTTTATTTTAAAATATGTTTTCGTTCATTATTTTCTTTGTTCAAAGAGAGAGAGAGAGAGAGAGAGAAAGAGAAAGAGAAAGAGAGAGAGAGAGAGAGAGAGAGAGAGAGAGAGAATGTCTTTTTTTTTTCGAAAACCACAGTATGCTTTTGATTGCTGCATGTTTCATTACAGAAACTTGCCCATGCAAAATGCAGAGATTTGTTTCTGCTGTAAAAAAATGAAAATTTCATTGGAAAATTGTTGATAGTTTTCATAATTTTGTTCAAAACATTGATTTGGGTACACGTTAGAATCGCCTCGCCGAGGCGGTTCTAACGACTACCTACAATATATGTTATTTCAAAAATAAGAAAAAGAGGCATAACCCTGTCAACCCCAATTTTACTATATAAAAGGGGGTATACATTTCACGGACAGGTTTTTACAATGTTATTTTTAACAATTTAATCATCATTCCAATACTTTATCAAGGACAAACTTGTTCATTTAAATCAACTAAAATAAAGAAGCTAAACATTCTGGTTTGTAGCGCTTGAGCGTGTCGGGTATATGAAACTATAAAATGAGCCGCATCATGAGAAAACAAGATATTTGCCTACGCGAAAACAAAGACGCAGAACAGTTGTACAGTAACTGCACAAATGATCAGCGCCTTTTATTTCGCTACACGGATAATAAAATTATTATTCTACTTAAATCCAAAAGTTCAAGCTTCTAGCCTTGTCTATGACTGTACAGCCTAGTTTATGTCAGACCTTGTCGAAAACACCGATGACAGGTTTTCTCGCATCGCGGTTCAAATCTGCGCAAACATTTACCTGAGGGCACGTGTCTGTTGTAAGGACTAAAGGACGCATAATTTATGTACCAACTTAACGCGCCGCGACACAAACTGTATATAGATTTTCCGACCAGACTGGATTCAAACCTGTTGTTCACACACAGAAAATGACTATGTGTGTGAAATAAGAAAAAATGATTTGCGAGTTTGTTTTTGTGCCGCTCATGAAAATCTAGTTTACTATACTTGTTTCAAGAAAACCGCATATTTTGAAGAATTAAATCATGATTTTTGTTTTAAATTGATTAAAATTGTGCTTTTTTCTGATTATTCTGATTATGGTATTTAGATTATTACATGCGCTTTAAGCCTTAACTGTGGCTGGATTTATAAAGTACACATATGTACATACATGTAATTAAGTGACTTTGCGATAATTTGCATCCACACATACAAATACATACACGCTCATTATATACAGGTGCGTTCACTTATTAATATACCCCTGCGATATTCACAAATAAATTGACAACTTTTCTTGTTTTTGAACAATCGTCACTGGCAAGAAATGGCCAACTGGAGGAATTTGTTTATAAAATATGTTATGTACTTCTATAAGTATTTGCTCTGTATATAAAACTTCCAGATCGTGTGATGCCGTATGCCTAAATTGATTGCATAACATATGGAGCCAAATTTTTAACAAAAATTTCGCTGATATTCGAAATTCAAAGATTCCACAAGGAACCATGGTAAATGGTTGGTAATTTTGTTTGTACATTATGAAAGAATAGCCATTTTTGTGTAGCGGCTGAAAATTTGGTGTCTTTATGAGCTTTATTTACAAAGTTGCATCCTGATTTTCATTCATTATACATTTTAGAATTTCATGATAAAGCGGTTGTTACAATATAAATCTAAGCATGTCAGTGTTATTTGGCAAGAAAACTAATATTCTACTAGGACGGCTTTACGACCAAAGCTTGCTAGTGGGTCCCTTCATGAATTAAGCATGGCTTACACCACTGTGGTGCCACCCATGACTTTGTGATCTGCCAAAACATGGGATTGGCATTTCATCATACAGTTTCATGATTGTTTCCTACGCACCGAGGGGTTACGTTGGCTAAATATATTGTTAGGCAATGACTCTAATCACCTCTTCGCGATATTTCAAACCTCTTCTATAGCGTTTAAGTCATGGAAATATACATGCCAATAAAGGATGTCAAAAACAATTATGCAAGGCAATGTTCTTTGTATTGATCCTTAATCCGCAAACACGTTATTGATATTAGAGGAATGTCTGTCTTTGCATGTCCTGGTGTTTTCCTTGACTTATGCATATACGAGAGGATATAAATATTATGAATACAAGCAAAGAGAGAAAGCCTAGCTATTAAACATTAATTGTGAAAGTCCCAGTTTCCTGTGGTATTCTGTCCCGAGGAAACAAATCATGAATTGTATGATGAACTGTCAACCCACGTTTTGCCTGAATACAAAGACAAAGGTGACTCCACAGTGCTTTAAGGCAGCTTACCACATAAAGGAACCTACCAGCAAGCTTGGTTCGTAAACTCGTCCTGGTAGAATATAAGTTTTCTTGCAAAATGACACTGACATGCTTAGTTTTATATTGTAAGAACCGTTTTACTATGATATTCTAAAATGTACAATAAACAAAAATCAGGGTGTAACTTTGTTAATAATGCTCTTAAAGACACCAAATTTTCAGCCGTAGCACAAAAATGGCTATACTTTTATAATGTACAAACAAATTTACCAACCATTTATCATGGTTCCTTGTGGAATCTTTGAAACTCGAATATCAGCGAAATTTTTGTTAAAAATTTGGCTCCATACATGTACGTGTCTAATTCGTTTTCAAGGCTTTAAGTATTTGCTGAAATGCGCAAATTAATTTAATGTTGCGAAAACAGAAAGTAAAATTTTCCAAGAAGCGACCTGTTTTGATTTGCCACTGCTTATATTATCGCATTTGAAGAAGGTAAACCTATCAAAATCTGCAACCTTCACTTTAGACATTTATCGTATGCGCACGTATCCTTGACAACAGTGACTATATTCTAAAGGTAAAATACAGGTATAGTTGTAACGAAGGGAACTCTGACAGGTAGTATCGATTTTCCCAGAAAACTCAGTTAATTCCCCTGTTTAGCGATTTACCTGTAATTTAGCGAAACAATCGATTGTCCCTCGAAGTTGGACATGTTTAATAGTTTTGCTCAGAACATTGATTGTGGGTACATGTAATAATCGTTTCGCCAATGCGGTTCTAACGAGTACATGTACATGTACCCACAGTCTAGGTTTTCGAACATATAAGAAAAATTGAATACCCCTGTTACCAAAGTTTATATACATAAATGTGGGGTTTGTGTGGGCATATATTTCATGGACATGTTTTCCTGATGATCACGTTTTGATGATGCAATGTTAGTGCAAAACATTATGTAATATGTCCTGTCAAAGTGCAGTTTAAAGTGAAATGAAATAGGCGGGTTTCTCATAATTTTAAGAAAATACACACTTAAACAACGCGGAGGAGTAAGCAGGATATGTATGTTGAGCCGTCTTGTGGGAAAACCAGCAATGTGGTTTCCGAACAGGCCTGACACAAACCAAGCTGTACAAGCACAGAAGCAGGCTAGAAGCTTGAAATTTCAGATTTAGGAAGAAGAGGAAGTGTATTATCCGTGTAGCGAAAACAAAGGCGCAGATCAGCTTCGCGGTATCCGTATAGATGTGTTCCTATTGGATAAATTCATTTATGTTTCATAACGGTAAATCCATGACGTCGGTCCATTCTGAAAAAAGTTTGACTGTACTTGTTGCCTATAAATAATGCGTATCATCAGTGCTCATAACAGCAAGTATTGGCGATACGAATTGCAGAAGACTTGGTTTCGATTCAACACAGTAAACAGAGGTAATATCTTTAATTTAAATATTTTCGTGTTTTCAGCTTAAATAGTCTGCCAGTGAATGCCTATTTATGGTGTGGTACATGAATAATGTAGTATCAAACCGTTCATTTAATTATGAACGATACTTTTTAAAAGTAGAACTGGTACATGTAACTTAAAAAGTGAGTAATTTATTATGTTCCTGGCATGATGAATTTAGCTTCTTTTTCAAGCTAACGTTTCGCTTCGTTAACATAAATCATAACTGCCTTAAGCCAATGTGGATTCGCATAATTCGTGTAGATGCAGATAATCGTGAGTCTTTTAAGGCCCATATGTACTCTGAACGTGTATTTTCTAACCATTATAACGTTTAATTAACAATACGTATAAGTCCTTGTACTGAGGTTATGTACTCTGTTGGTGAACGTAACTGTAACGCGACGTTGTCGTTAAAATACACGGACAATAATCAAGTAACCTTGATTTTAGTAGACAAAAAATGATATCATTCAGCTGTGTAGAATGCATTTAGAATATATATGCATAAGTTATTGGTTTTTGATTTTTACAACTTAAATACGGCCGTGTCAAAATATGGCGATGTAACGCATATATGTTCTTTTCCTACGGATAGAAGGCGGTCGTTTACATGAATGCACATGTAAGACATTTTATAACTTCTCTTATCAGAGTTTAGAATAATTGTTCCTCAAATTCGTATTTCTCTGAATATTTTTTACCTTCAACTAAGAGGAAAGTGAAATTAAACGACGAGAAAGTGATATATGCAAGATAACGTCGGTGTGACATTTTTTCAACCTTCGTAAAATTTATTTATTTATGAATTTGTTTGCTTGATTATATGTTTCATATACAATTTTAAAGTTTAACTTATGAACATACTGTACATGCGTATAAAGCATCCGCACAGGATATAGCTGCGTTTTAAATTATATTAATAAAAATTCTGTCACACAACAACAATTGATGTCCTATGCCTGCCATTATTTAAGAAATGAATTTCATTTTTCTGGTGTTCATGGAGTTATGAACCGCAGTGGGTCGCGTGCAAAGTGAATGAACCCCGAAGGGGTTCATGTACGCTCCATGAACAGCTTCATGTAGCTCCATGAACAATAGAAAAATTAAACTCATTGCTTATATTTACATTCATTTCTCTCTATCGCTTGTTGAAAAATTACCAAGGCGGTCACATTTGCAAGCAAACAAAGAATGTACACACAGTGGGTGTTCAAACAGCGGAACGGCGTCGACGTTTACAACGTCCAATCAGATTGGCGATATTCATGTTTTTTTGACGACGTCAAGTTTGGATTACGTCACGTCGCGTGACACAATGTTGTTCATGGAAGTATGAACACAGATGGACATCTAATGGTTCATCTAAGGAGGTTTTAGAACAATGTAGATATAATAAATTGAATTCAGTCTGGTGTTTGGTTGCTGAACATTGTCAATTTGTGTTTGCCCGTTTCTGTGACATTGTCACTGCGGACACGTACCTTTGTACATCATCGACATGCTTTTCGCGATAAATTGCTACATAATGGTACTCTTTAATGGTATCATAATTTAACAGATCTTTTGTTCGAAAACATACCTTTCTAACGGTATTTAAACCTTATATTTTTATGTTTGATTTGTTTCTTCCAAAAATAAAACTTTAAGGCACTATAAAGTTAAGAAACGTTCACTAACAACGTACACGACGTCATAGACTATCCAGAGATTTGACAAAATACCGTAAATTATATCATCCATATCGCCAAATCTGAAGGGTCACTGACGAGGGTTGAGGAGCTGAAACCCCTTTTCTTCTTAATTCTTTTCTCTAAAAGTATCTCAGGTCTTATTTTTATTTGCCTCAGCATATGCACTATCCTCAAAAAACTATTGTGTTGCATCCGAATACCAAAACATCACGTATTTCAGTCCATCCCAAAATCCTAATGGGAATATCATTGTATCGAAATAAGCAAAACATGTAAAGCTTCGTTGTCTTAGATATATCGACACGCAGAACAATCCCGACACTGACATTTGGAGGTAAAACTTCAAGAAAGAATAAGTACTGATTGAAATACTGATTATACAATTAAAAGGCAAATCACTTTCACATAACTTCATTCAAAACATACACCATTTCAAAATGTTTCAAACTTTTTTATAATTCACTAGGAGAGAGGCAGCGATCAGCTGAGAATGAAATCACAATCCTAAGCAATAACCAGTACTCTGCGACACCAGTAAGATTATGATGAAATAAATCAAAGGTTATTATGTTGGTAGTTTACATCGGATGCTGGATTTCAAAATATATCACGTTATAAGATAGGGCAGGCCAAAGTAAAACGTTCTGCCGGAATGGACTATGTCGCACTTTACAAGGAAAAACTTTTATATGACTTAAAAGATCGTCCGGTTCCTTTTGTCGGTCAGTATCTTAAAAGATCTGAACATTAGCTCGTATTTGACGAATGGATTTTCCCATCTTTATCAATTGGGTGAGCCCACTTTCATTTTTAGGGGTGTTGGGAGTGATTTTTTTTACTTTTTATCTCATTGTTCGATGAAATTCCTCCAAGCAAACAGAATAGCCCCAGATGGGACGCCGCGTTCTGCGGCGTCAACTCTGGGGCTATGCTGTTTGCCTATGTCCCATAAAAAGACGCCAGGCGTAAAGGAGTTAAACAACATAGCATGTCGAAAAGTTTTCCCGAGACCTATTAATGCATTGTCAAAAAGTTATATCTTCTTGCAAATACAGCAACCTTGGGGCACATAACCTTCTTTACATTTCGGGTAGCAAAGAGCTCCGTATTTCTCCTCGCCGCTCCTGCAATGTTGCCTTTGACCCAGAGTTAGGACTATTGCAACACCGGTTCTCCTGCACGTGCATCCGTCGTCATGATAACCATTAGGGCATTTATTACAGCACTTCCCGAAAAAACAGCAGCATCCCTTCAAGTAAATATGAGCATCTCCTCAACAGCTCGTGCTGTCGTCACGGAGACCGGATGGACAGGGACTCTTGACAAGTGGTCGCCCCGTGCCTCTTCCGTACGTAGTCTCCACCAAGTCTGAGAAGGAAATAAAACTTCGAGAGCTTACGCGTAAAGCATGGTTCAAGTGCATTGCGATATAATGCGCTTTTGATAACACTTATTAAGATAGCTTTCCAGATAAAGCCTATTATTGTTACGGAAAAAGATTTTTTGCAAGCCAGTCGAAGTTTCGAGCCCGTGGCGCAACAATTGAACATAGATGACAAACCCTACTCCCTGTTCTGTCTGGTGCAAATAAATACTTCAGGTAAATTGTTAATGCATCGTTTACATTAGCGATTACGTATAGTTACGGGTGGAATTTTTGAACTTTTTGGATGGGGCTTAAATAATTTATGCACCACGTGTACCTATGAATGCGGTAAGCTACGGATACTAAATGATGGAACGGGCAATTCTTGATATATAGATAATTTCACATGTTTTTGCATGATAAGGTCAGTAACGGTATATAAGGATAAGATACGCATGTTGCCGGTTACTTGCGTTACTTGCAATGATATATGCGACGTTCGCCATGGTGTAAGCAATCACTGCTTTTGGTGAAATTACAGTCAGACTAGTACATACGGATACCTGCGGATAGTTCTTTCGCATATATAAGTAACGATTCGTATCTTATTCGTAATCACCCGTAGCAATGTGTATCGTAAAAGCAAGCATCCGTAGCTGTGCGTATCGTATCCGCAGGCTCCGTTAGATGTACGTCTCATTTCTTCAAATATTCAAAATTCAGGCACAGCCGAAAAACCAAAGTCGATACGTAATAACACGTTACTGAAGACACAATAGACACATTATGCACATATACGGACGATTACGGATAAGATACGATTCAATACGGATAATACGGATAGATACGAAAGGCCTATCCGCAGGACGATTACGGATAAGATACGATTCAATACGGATAATACGGATATATACGAAAGGCCTATCCGCAGGCATCCATGTGTGATGGGTTGAATGTACTTTGACGAAAAGATGTGGTTGCTGATACAATAGCGAAACGTCTCTATACGCACGTTACCGGGTATATCACGCATGAATTATTTAAGCCCGTCCCAAATGTAACAAGAAACATCTTTAAAAAGATAATTGTCGAAGATTAATATGTGTTCTGCAATAGGGTACAGGATGCAGGAGAGACAGACAGACAGACAGACAGACAGACAGACAGACAGACAGACAGACAGACAGACAGACAGACAGACAATATGAATCTTGCAGAGCCAACTCCAGACATGAATGAGAGGAAATGCTTTTCAAATGTCGTTACGGCGAGAGTCCTTAAGAGTCGCTGGACCGAAACGACTCGTTCTGTTGAGCAGAGCCTTTGATCCGAACACGCCTATATTTAATGGAAAAATTCCGAACGCATCTTATCTACGATGGCCTGCATGGATCATAAAATTTCAAAATCCACAGATTTTAGATTTTAATTTTTCTTTGCAAAAGCTTTCGTCACACAAAAGGCGATTAAATGAATAACAATAAGGACCAATGATGGCTTGTATAGTAAAAAACATCATCTGAAAGTACTTTTTAAAGAGATGCACTTTGTTGCCCTTTTCATCTTCCATATGGGAAAAACCCGGATGCAGGTCAAAAATGATCTGAGATGTCTTCGACAAAAAATAAAATCATCCAGAACTGTAAGTTATTGTTTTTGTGACCGAGGCTTCAGAGACAGTCGATGAGGAGGCGGAAAGATGAACCCATGAACGTACCGCAGCAAGAGTTGACGATTGAGTTTGTGTTATAAATATGTTTTAGAAGTTAAATCAGAATCATCTATGAAATACATTTGCTAAAAGCTATAATTTGATAAAAGCTAAGATTTGATAAAAACTATAATAATCTTACGATTGAGCCCTTGAATTATACTGCCTGCTTAATTAAGTCCCGCAGAAATAGCTCCAGCAGTCCGACTGAGCCTTAGCTCGAGCCCGCGTCCTGTGCCAACGTTGCAACAATTAGTGAACAGGAAACGATTAGAAACCTCATGTTAACTCTGCAGGTCAACGACTCCGATGAAAATATGCTTAAATAAAATATAAAGGTTTGATCCTTTGGAAGCAATAAGAACATTCAAAGGGAGCTAGTATGGACTATATTGCGCAATTTCGGGTAACGAACCCTCATCAGTAGCCCTTTTTAAACCGGCGACGAAAGCCAGACTGTTGTACTTTAATTTCGAAAATTTTAAAGTAGTGATAAGGTAACAGATAATGACGCAAATATCAGAATTGTCAAGAGAAATCTTGAATTCGGTGTTTGCGATCTAGAATTCATAGAAGCCGTGACAAGCTACAGTACATGGAACTTAACCCCCCTCCCCCCCCCCCAACAACTAGAAAACTTCTTACTCTTCTCGTTTTTCAAAACGCGCACAAGCGAAAGCTGAATCGCGATGCCGGTTTTGGTTTTTGAACTCATTTGGTTTTCCTTAATTCGGCTGATACCGGGGTTCACCAAAGTTAAAGACAATAAAATGACATACTTACATTAATAGCCGTCCGACATGACATAACTGACTATTTTTTTATTTGGATGTAAAGACAAAACCAAACCACCTAAATAAAGAGGTACAAGTAGGCAAAGATCAGGAAAAGGCGCAATCAGAAAGAGAGTCCCACTAAGAAAACCGAGGTGGGAAAAAAACCAAACTAACTATCAGGCACTTATACCATGAAACATATCGTAAGCCGAACCAGAGGACCATTGGTCCTGAGAACGCTCACCTGAAGCCTGATCTTGGAGTATTAAGTCATCATGAAATGACCTTGACCTTGAATACTCACACACCTTTATTGACTTCACAAGTTGTCTGCATCTGCAAAGTTTCAGGTCTCAGGCTGCAATAGTTTTTAAACCCAGTGATTTCTGAGAAAACCATAATTTTAATTTTGATATTTAAATGACCTTGGGTCAAGGTCAACAAATGACCTTGGCCTTCATCAATTACTTACCTTCAATGACTCCATTAGTTGTCTGCATCTAGCAACTTTCAGGTCTCAGGCTGCAACAGTTTCCAAAATATCCATTGTTTTCGCCTTTTCCCATGTAAAAGCCTATGTTTCCAAAATTGACCTTGCCGTAAAATAGGTCAAGGTCATCCTAGGGTCATCATTTCAACAAACTATGATGGGCTGGGGGTCATAAATGCTACATACCAAGTTTCGTGTAAATCGGCCAGCCGGTTCTGGCGAAGAAGATTTTTGAGTGGTTTTTACCATAGTTGGGCATGGCGGCCATCTTGGTCATGTGACCCGAATTTCGCGATCACACTTTCGTTACCCCTACCCATGGACGCTCCACATAAAATTTCACTTTGATTGGCCAAGCAGTTTCAGAGAAGAAGATCTTTGAAAAGTGTGTATGGACGACAGACTGGCCAAGGTCAAGAGATGACCTTGACCTAAATTAATCACATACCTTCATCTACTCCATTAGTTGTCGAGGGAAGCTGCAATAGTTTTCAAATAATCCATAGTTTTCACTTTTTCCCATGTAAAAGACTATGTTTCCAAAATTGACCTTGCCGTACAATAGGTCAAGGTCATCCTAGGGTCATCATTTGATCAAACTATGATGGGCTGGAGTCCCAAATGCTACATACCAAGTTTCATGAAAATCGGCCAGCCGGTTCTGGAGAAGAAGATTTTTGAGTGTTTTTTACCATATATGGGCGTGGCGGCCATCTTGGTCATGTGACCTGGATTTCGCAATCAAACTTTCATCTCCCCTACCCATGGATGCTCCGTATAAAATTTCACTTTGATTGGCCAAGTAGTTTCAGAGAAGAAGATCTTTGAAAAGTGTGTATGGACGACAGACTGGCCAAGGTCAAGAGATGACCTTGACCTAAATTAATCACATACCTTCATCTACTCCATTAGTTGTTTGCATCTACCACTTTTCAGGCCTCAGGCTGCAATAGTTTTCAAAAAAATCCATAGTTTTCACTTTTTCCCATGTAAAAGCCTATGTTTCCGAATTTGACCTTGCCGTAAAATAGGTCAAGGTCATCCAAGGGTCATCATTTTATCAAACTATGATGGGCTGAAGTCCCAAATGCTACATACCAAGTTTCGTGGTAATCGGCCCACCGGTTCTGGAGAAGAAGATTTTTGAAGGGTTTTTACCATATATGGGCGTGGCAGCCATCTTGGTCATGTGACCTGGATTTCGGGATCAAACTTGAAATGCCACTACCCAAAGAGGCACCACATAAAATTTCAACTAGATCAGCCAAGCGGTTTCAGAGAAGAAGATCTTTGAAATTGTGGACGACGCCGACGGACGGACGGACGGACGGACGGACGACGGACGACGGACGGACGCCGGATCATGGCCATCCTATAAGCTCACCTTGTGAGCCTTCGGCTCAGGTGAGCTAATGAGCAGCTATTTTCCCAATAGGTGGCCACTCAGTTACCTTAACTTAATCAAAAATATGAAAACATACATAAGGCGCCAACAGCACAAAACAAATTTTAAACACCAAGACATAAAACAAAAAGAACCACCACAGAAGTATCGCATTGGAACGATCAGTAACACACAGTTACTGGCGGGCTTAAACCGTAAAAGCTCAAGTTTTTTTTTTATTCAGTTTAACGTCCCTTTCAAGATTATATCAGGTCATATGAGACGAGCAAATCAGTAGGTGGGGCGAAAACCGGATAACCCCGAGAAAAAACACCCGACACACCCGCAAGCAGAACTTGGCTTGTCTCACATGTGGCCAGAGCGGGGCTCGAACCCAAGCTCAAGTTGTGACCGGCGAAACTGTTTATATTTATCACGTGGGACTGTCATAAATATCATGCATTCATCTGATTTTGTCAACTTTTCCGCCTGTGTTGCATCTGATTCCAGTATGATACATAGACTCTTAAGGTCAAAAAGACTGGTCTTCTCCGTCACATTCTTACCCGTTGGATTTTGCATCCTGATATACGATCTACGTATATGAATAAATGCGTTCACTTTGTTTGCATTGAATCACCACTTTTTCAAGGTATTCGACAGGGGTTGAGAATAGGTTCAACGTACTCTGTTTTTACTTTATACTATTAAAAAAACTATTGCCCTTACCTAATTCACTACTGAGAATCACGTGGTATTGTATACATACACACCGATAAATGATTACTGCACACAGTAGTCCATCTACTTCTCAGTCCAATGGGCTGTCGCCCGTCAAAACGTTAAATTGAAACAACATTTTGTTTTGTATGCAATTTCTTTCAAACATGCCAAGATCGTGAGTACAACCCCGTGTATTTTCACTTAAAGCTGAATGGGCATAATCTAGTACCCGTGTTAATGCAAATTGCAATGTGTTTCATCGGGCATACATCTCAATTATAATTGCAATGTGGTTCATCGGGCAAACATGTCAATTAAATTGCAATGTGCTTTATTGGGCACCCATGTCGACTAAAATTGCAATGTGCTTCATCGGACACCCAATGTGCTTTATTGGGCACCCATGTCGACTAAAATTGCAATGTGCTTCATCGGACACCCATACCGATTACCCATGTCGACAAAAATTGCAATGTGCTTCATCGGACACACATACCAATTAAAATTGCGATGCGCTTCATCGGCCATCCATGTCAATCAAAATTGCAATGCGCTTCATCTGACACACATGTCAATTAAAATTGCAATGCGCTTCATGGGACAACCATGTCAATTAAAATTGCAATGCACTTTATCGGGCATATATGTCAATTAAAATTGCAATATGCTTTATCGGGCACCCATGCCACTTAAACTTTCAATGCCCTTCATCGAACACCCATGTCAAAATTGCAATGCGCTTCATCGGACACCCATGTCAATTGAAATTGCAATGCGCATGTCAATTAAAATTGCAATGTGCTTTATCGGGCACCAATGATGATCGCCATAAGCCATAACTGGACAATTCATTAGTCTTTTCGACCAACGTCAGACGTTGGTCAATTCATTGGAACGTAAAAGAACGACCGGAAATTGGTGTAATCAGAACCAAAGTGCTACCCTAAAACCCGAGATGAGAAGAACTATATTGACAATTAGGTGCTGACACAAATAGAATATGAGATCGATTTTACGAGTCCAATGTCGCCTTCAGCTTCTGCAGTAGATCAACACATTTTGTTAGCTGTTCGGTCCCTATGGTGAATAATTTACTAGATAATGACTCATCACAGTAAAGAATGGTTATAATAAACACCATCATGGTGAATCATAAACGGGAACTCTTCATAAACAACATATTACATTGCAAATTGAGATCCCTGAAAAGTCAAACAACGCAACTACAAATCATAAGAAAATGCAAACGTCCGTCAAACTGTGGGTGCACCTCTGTATTAAGTAAGAATAGACGGACCAGGAATCGATGCAATTAAATTTAAATTCCCCCAACATAGACACAAGGTGGGAAAGAAAATACATAAAACATCACAAAGCATTTTCTGACAACACACACGACGAGCAGAATGAATAACTCTTTTCCAACAAGGTAGCCATCGGGCTAAGTTTCAACCGAAAAGAAAGGCAACGAACACGACAGATAGGCAGGCACAATAAACAGTCGTATCATGAAGAAAAAACCCTTTTCCTTGGACATCGATTACCGTTTTTACTGGAGACAACGCCGAACACGATTTTTCCTGGGGACATATCGAGTTTATAAAGAAAGAAGATTAAATAAAAACAAACAGTATTCAACTGGCGAACACAGGTAACAAAAACTTTTTATGCAATTAAGTTGCAATCCCAAACAAAGACACCAGAAAAGCAGTGACGATTATTATCATTTATAATTTAGTAAAACCATTTATACTAGGACAGCGAAATTACCATTTCTACCGCTACAGCAAAAATGTATAAGCGATTATTAAAAGCGAATTTGAATAAAATCAAACTAAGTTCTCAACTTGCTAATACATGTATTACAAAATGTTGCTGTAGTAAAGCCAAAACCTCAACCCAAAGATACTACGCGGGAAAGATGTTCATTCACGAAGCCCTGCTTAAACAGACGTTGCAACCGACACGCGACCGCTTCGCGAATAAAAATCTCTGAGATCGCGAAGAGGTTGCATATGTCTCGACGAGATTTTCTTTAAGTCGCCGATCGGTCGCCGACTGAAATCAATCGCGAGCAGTCTTTTGAAAGCTATGCTTACACAAACTGTGCAACCTGTCCGCGACTGATTTCGATGCAAATGACTCGCAACCGCTGAAACATATGAATACAAAATATGCCCATATTTGGATAAGGATTCGAATCGCCGATTGATCGGCGACCAGTAGACGTTAAGATCTGTTTCCGATTTGATGAATTGATCGGTGACTGTACGAGTCAGTCGCCGACTGTAAGAACATGAATTCAGTTGTAATAGTAAGTGTATGAAAGTACACTGCACAAGCTGCAGGAAGTCTTGGGACGCGGTGCATTATAGTTAAAACATGACGGTACGACATCAAATGCAGTTATTGCGTCTGCATATAGTTTATATCTCGTCATGTGGTGCTTAGGAAATGATGCAAATTACAAAAATAGCCCTTTTTGTTCCAGATTTTCAGTGATGTTTCAGGGATCTCCATAGCAGCTTGTTGTAACTGTGAATTCTCGTTTTTGATGATAGTTTGGGAAAATATCTTTATACGCAGTCCGCATTTTTGTATGTAAACAGCATATGCAACGCCTTCTTTAGATCACTGTAGTGAAAATTCATAACCGATTGGAATAATGGGACGAAAAACGAGCTTGGCACATTGCAGCTTTCTCCATGTGCGTTGTCCGGTTTCATCAGAGACAAACAAATTTATGCGGAAAAGCCGTCCGCGATCTGAAACGTTGCTCTTGGAAATTTATGTATCACGACAAGCAGATGGTATTAACCTCGGTTTGGACAAGGCTAATGATTCGACTGATGTCTGCCAAATGTCATATACACGCGTACATTATCTTTCACATGAATAACAACATCCTTAAATTTACTAAAAATTCGAAAAATCTTACGTTCGCTGTGATCTTGACATTTTTACCTCTTACAACTTATTGCATTTTCAAATTTACAGTGCGAGATTCGTTTTTTTTTATTAATATTGAACTGTCCGCGTGTAAGGCAGAATGTTTGCGATGTTCCTTAATATTCAATCTGATGTGTTTTTCTGAGCGTTGGCTTGCATTAGCGCGGATTTTTTATCATTATATGTAGAAAGCGTTGGGAAAGCATGTGACCCTAATTATGTCTTATTTCATGAATGGACAATTTGATTTAACAGCTTATGCTAATCACCTATTGACATGTTTCAAAACCACAAATGTATATCTTCGATCGATTCTCATCAAAATTCTGGTAATTTCTATTCGCGATTCAAACTTTCCTTGACATAGTTATTTCATTAAACACTTCGAAATTATAATAAGTGCTTCTAGCTTCTTAAACAAATCTGTAAAATTGTAGTACGTGACGTCATGTAAAACGCGATTTTTTTTTATTTTTTTTTACCATATTGCAAAGCCTATGTGACCAAATTTGACCTTGCTGTTTGATAGGTCATGGTTAACCCAAGGTCATGATTTATACAAACTATGATAGAACAGAGTCTCCTTTTATATGCTACAAACCAATTTTCGATAGAAGTAGAAGATTTTTAAGTTTTTTACCTTTAAGGTTTTTATCATACATCGGCGTAGCGGCGATCTTGGTCATGTGGCCTGAACCATTAATACAAACTTTGGATCCCTTTTCCTGACGATGCGCTACATGAAGTTTGGCTAAGATTGACCCATATGAAGTTTAGTTTAGGTTGATCCATGGGTTTCAGAAGAGAACATGTTTGAACATTGTGAATGACAACAACGACAATGACGACACCTAACGTCTCAGGTGAGCTAAGGTCTTGTTATATGATGTTTGTGCAATAAAAATATCTGAGACAAAGTTTTTGTCATCATGTTGCATGGATGTAAACGATTTCAATTTTAAACAAAGAAGAGTAGCATATATTCAATATTTTAAACAGATGCATACCCTTGCATGAAATATGAAATACATGTACATGTAACTTGAGCCGCTTCATAAGAAAACACGATTTTGCCTACGCGAAGAAGTCGCAGATCAGCTGAGCAGCTGATCAGCGCCTTTCTTTTGGCTACATAGATAGTACAAGTACTCTTCTTCATGTTCAAAATTACAAATTTCTAGCCTCAGAAACCCTGAAGACCGTAGCGGTTCATTTATGGTCTGAATGAAACTCGGTGCACTGCATTTTGACATTAAATGCCATGGAATTATATACGATACAATTGAACAAAACCATTTTCTCCAGTCGTAAATGCAGCATTAAACATGTTTATTCTGTCTTTGGAACATCATGAGCATAAACACATAGAAAAAGGTCTAACAACAATCATGGTCATGGCTGGACGTTGCCTCCATTTTATGGGATGTCTAAGCCTTGGGATATTATGACATACGGAAAAAGTTTTTAAATATAACCATCCAAGTAAATAACTTATCCTCATTTGCGTGGATTCTTTGACTAAATCATCTTTCCTGTGCAGACTCAGAACTACTAAGCGGTGAACCAGCAATCAGATCGCCGGTCAGTTATAAGCTTTGCCTGGATGCCCAAGCTACCCATCTACGTATTTTCTCACGCCTTCAATGGATCGTCGTCTTTGGGAGTCGATACAACGAATTGTCTTAATTTCTCGGCCACGTAGATCGTTGTTCGTATACAATTTGAATGTACATGTACACTAGTTATCACTTTTAGTAATTTTAACACATTCGTTCATAAGGTTAGCTAATTCAAAACTTAAAAATAATTTTAGCTTGAAATTTGAATATGGGCCTTGATTTCGGTGTTCATTGATGTGCTGAATATATGCATCCTGTCTCCTGCTTTGCAACTAGGCGTCACTAAACCTTCGGTTTATTTTTTCAAGCTCATCTCAAACCGATAATATATTTTCTGCAACTGTCTTCAAGCACATTATCCTATAAGAGCGCTGGCCAAGCTGTCCAGTGGTCCTCGACCATCTGAGGAAAACGCAGGGGCATACCAATAACCATATCTCGTTCTTATCCATCGTGCTCTTTTCGGCATGTAATAGCTACTGCTCCAGAAGGCGCTGCTCACGCCACGTGGTCTGTACATGTCTCTTTTATTTATTCCGTTTCCCGTCAGTGGCTTATACCAATTACGCAAATGTGAGTTCGTTTCGCTCCCTGTGACTGGTTGGTACCAATTGCGCGAATGTGTTTTCGTATTTGCTTGAATAGTCGATGAAGAGTCGATGTTATCTTGAGATAGGTGATAATAATTGCTTGTGTTTGGATCTTGGTTATCCATGTCAACTTCAAACGACCGCATTCCTCTTCTACTCGGCATACCGACTAATACTTGTTGTTCATCATTGACGCTTTCAGGTGTCATGTTAAACATCACGTCAATATCTGTAATTGCATCTAATTCAGTTGTTTTCTCCAAATCTTCGATTTGATCTTCATTACCATCAAATTGCAGACCATCTATCTGAAACGGTCTTATCTGTTTGTATAGCGTATATGGATCTGCATTTTTAAGACCTGTAGCTTTATCATCTGTATATTCGTTTATTTCATTAGCTTTCAACCTTTCGTTATCATCCATACCATATTTGAGCAGCAAATCAACATCGTGATCGGACAATAGTGCTGTATCATACATAGTGAATGTCCCGTCCCTATCATTTATTTCAGCTCCTGATTGCGGTTTTCGATTACCAATCTCAAAATTTTCAGAAATAAATTTTCTTGCCTCCGCCTTCGAAATAATATTTGGATCATACATATACCAGTAGTCGTCTTGTGCTTTCTGCCCGTCATTTTTTGTAAAGTCTAGTATTGTTTCATCAAAAGAAAGCAGCCGAGTGAGTTTACCTGGATTTTCCGTTATGTCAATGCCTGTACGTGGGACTGGAATCTCCGCGTCATCGCCATGAACATTGTCTTTGGACCTTGTCCGCATTTCAATTTCGTTTTGGGCATACTCGATTGAATCACGTGGATCATAACCTTTCGGGTCCGAAAATGAGCTTACTGTAGTTGCTTCTTGTGTCGGTTCTATCAACGAAAAATGAGTATCGTATGGTTGATTCATGCGCATCACTGTGAGAGGAGCGTCAATCTTCGCCCCAGCTGGTTCAAGGGAAACGCCATTTCTGAATGGAATTCGTTGGACAAATTCACGTGGATTTCTTAGACTATCTAAACCCAATTGAAATCGGTACTCTGGTTGAATTTGGGGATAAAACTTCTTTTCGGGTGGTTTCTTTCCTATATTCCGAAGCGATGTCAACCCATGGTAAGAACGTAAAAACTCTTCACGCCTATTACGTAAAGGTGTACCCAAGGACTCTGTGTAAGAAGCGGATGTTCTCGATTCAGGAGATATACCGACAATGTCGGTGCCGGAAAATAGATCAGCTTGGTCGTCGACTGGAATGCTTTGATCTTGGTAATCTGAACCTGGATATACTGCGTTGAGCTCCAGAGGATGGTCGAATAATGTATACACACACTGGCTGAAAATGCTGAAAAAGGCACGAGATGAAATTAAGAAAGTGCATAATTTGAAGAGCATTTGTTCCTACCTTTTCATTTAAATATAGTTTGGAGTAGGTAAACCATAATGTGTTCTAGAACTATGCTGTTTGGGTGCCCATGCTTCTACTAAGCTGATCAAGTAATATTACTAGCCTTGTTTGAGTTTAAAATGTACTCGTCTGATTTAAGAGTACACGATGACTAAGGTGGCATATGTTAGTTAGTTTAAAAGATTGACTCATTGTGCCTCGCGTGTTCTAACAATTAGCACTTTTGCAAACATTAGGTGATAATCATAATTTATACATTTGCGACGATAATTTTTGCTGGCGCCAGCTTTTTGTGGATTTGCTGGTTTGTTAAATATCGTCGCTTGTAGTCATATTTGTCTGTTCGCCACATAAATTGGTGATTTTGTAACGAATGCAGTAAAACGCAACTTTCACCACATAACATTTCCATACTTTCTCATCATTATGAAAACGTGTCCATGCAACACATACACAATTTTTGGAGATGTATAGCGTGAAATTTCTCAATAGAAAAGTTTTAATATTATTCCCTTTGTTTTTCTTTTTGCTCAAAATCTAGACTGTGGGTACATGTTAGAAAGGTACAAGTAGGCAACGATCAGGAAAAGGGGCAATCAGAAAAAGATTCCCACTCCAAAAATCGAGGCGGGAAAAACCAAACTAACAATAAGGTACTAAGACCATGAAGCCGAATGAGCAGCTATTTCCCAATAGGTGGCCACTCAGTTACCTAAACTTTACTAAAATATGATAACATACATAAGGCGCCAACAGCACGAAAAATTAAACCCCAATACATAAAACAATAAGGACCACAACAGAAGTATCGCCTTGGAACGATCAATAATATAAAATTACTGGCGGGCTTAAACCGGTTTTACAGGATCCTAACCTCACCCTCAGCTTCTGCAATGAATCATCATGGACAAACAAATAAATCATGATAAATTCCATGATGAATCAGAAACGAGAACTCACAGAATGAGTAAGCTGCCCGACGATGGAGATCCCTGGGCGCCCAATAACTTACTAACTCCGGAGCAAAAGAAAACCACGAGTTGAACCCCGGTGGGCCAAGCATCAGACAAGAAGCTCCGGCCCCATCCAGCTTAAGTGAATAGCTTTATGTCGGGGCCATCATTGAGTCTGACGCCCGGCGTGCAATTAAAGAAGGCAGCATAGTTATCAACCGTGATTGGGTTAAAAACTAAGCATGCAGACTGTCGCATAACATTTAAGTTATATCCTATAAATTTGTAACGCGTAATGGTTTTTCTGAATTGAAAAGAAAAATCATTCCTTCCAATAAGTTTCTTAAATTTGTAAACCAAGTCACCATAAAATTCTGGTTCCGAAAAGCCCTAACGTAATAGGGTCTTTAGCCCAACATTAAATTTGGAAATCAGTTCATAGTGTATGCGATAAAACTTAGAAAAGGTTTTTCGAAGTTTATGATACCTATAGCCCTGCTGAAGAAGTTTGGCTGTTAAACATTTATTTCGTGCATTGAAGTCCGCAACATGATTGCAGACTCTAGCAAACCTAATAAGTTGTGAAATGTATACGCCATAAGAAGCACGGAGAGGAGCGTTACCAACGGAAAGGTTACTATATCAAAATTAAAGTCATTACGTTTATCATAAATTTTAGAAGAAACGAATCCATAGAAAGATGTAAGTCTAAAAATGGGGCTTCGGTATCTATGTTGTTTGTTTTATTCAGGGGGATAAATTTGTTTGACCATGCCTTCAAAATAAGGATTGTCAATGTTCAAAAGGTCATCGAGGTATCTAGAAGTCGAATTAAAGGCCTTGATAACATCAGCTTGATTGTCATGGTTAAGAGAATCAGAACCGCCTCTCCAAGGTGATTCGAGTACAAACAATGTATGTTTTGAAGCATGTATACCCCAGTATTACTATACTAGCTGCGACGCGGTCTTCGGGGTTTCTGATCAGGTTTGACACAGGCTAGCCTGTACAGTCACAGAAACAGGTTAATAGCTTGAACTTACGGATTTAGAAAGTAATGGAATTGTACTATCCGTGAAACAAAGGCGCTGATCAGCTGTGCTGTTATGAAAACAAAGGCACTGATTAGCTGTGTAGTTGCTGCACAGCTGATCTGCGTCTTTTATTTCGCATTGGCAAAAATTCGGTTTTCTCACGTCGCAGCTCATATTAAAGTGGGGTTTCATGATCAGGAGATGTATACATGGACATGTTATCCTGATGTTCTAGAGATTTTCACATTGTTATCACATAATATCATGAATACATGTATGTCTCACCGATATAAAGACCAAACCTTTCTTGTGTTAAAAAACAGTTTCAGTGAAACGATCAGCGTTTCGTGATAAAAGGACACAACTCAATCTTTAACCAATCAAAAGTGAATGCGCGTTATTGTTCAGGTGATCCGTTAAGCTTTATGCCAAATTCCTGCGTCCCAAATATTGAATGATTCCGTTTAAGATTGGATGATTCCGTTTTATTGTCAGGTTCTAAAATCAGGAGTAATTTTATTTATGGCGTTCCCACAGATGGGATTATCGGTTTTACACTGTTTTCCTGTTGCTGGAGATCGACCGCAGACTTCCACATTGAAATTGGTTTGCGATGTAAAGTTCAATGGATTAAAATATCAAAATTTATAATTTTGTCAATTTTCTCCCAAAAAAAATCAATTGGAAGTGCGAAATGGATAACAGTTTTTGCTGCAACATTCTCAGGCGGTGGACAAACTGAATGACTCTTAAACAAAGTGTACCAGGTAGTCCGTAGTCCTGACATATAGAAATATCAATTATATCGGTTGCATTTTTAACTGAAGGCTGAAGGGTTAAATTATATGTTATGTGTTTCTGTCCCGAATGGTAAGCTCTGAATAATCTATAAGGAGCTATAAATTAGGACCATTTAGTATCCCCCGTTTGGGGAGATTTATCTGGGAAAATCAAGATGCGAAAGCAAGGTATCGTGGCAAAATCGGCGATTAGTTTGTAAAAAGTTAGCCTTAATACCATGTTTTCTGCATTTTATGTATAAACATGTATAAAATAAGCCACAATACTCTCACAATATGCAATTAATTTATGTTACAATATAGAACATCTGCGACTCCTTATATATTTGTGCAAATTGACTATCATCCAATATATATCTTAACGCTACACTATCAGTCTTCCCATTTGATACCCTGATTGTTAAAAGAAATGTGCTACTGGAACGTAACTTAAACATGTTAACAATTTAAGTTCCAGGTTGGTGGACTGGGTCTAATTACGAAATCTTGTCTATTTATGCAATGATTAAATTAGTTTTTTTTTCGGTTTTGTGACGCTTTTTTCCTAATCATCACAATAACATCTGTATATTATACAGAAAAACTGGGATGTTCAGCGGTATACATGTTTTCTTATTTGTTGTTCAAAATATAGATTGTGTTTTTTTTAGCAGCAACCAGATAAATATTAATTACTTTCATCCCAATTTTAAAGAAAAATCTATACATTGCATGGACGTGTTTTCGAAATCTGACTAAAATGACTGAAGTATCATCGCACTCATGACCCTCTTGTTGCATAAAAGTGAGAGTGAGTCATTTTGTGATTAATGTTTAAGTTCGCGCACTGGTGTGGCTCAATTGCATGCTTTGATGATTTTCCTTGTATGTTTTCTGATAGCGGTATAAGAACCTGAACAAAACTCAAAGTTGCGCATCTAATGCTGCACAAAGCTGGTCCTGATTGTTCCAGGAAATTCATCAAATTGAATGTCAGAACTAGTTCAGGTTTTGAGGGATTTTTCCTTGGTCCTTTGGTTAAAGGAAAGACTGGGTCAATAAGTGACTCATGTAAAATCCTCACATAAGGTGTACTAAAACGTGTACTCTACAATTTAGCAACTGGTAAGCAGTGATAATTATAAATTATCACAGTGATTATTATAAATTATCATAATAGTTTACTAGTTTAGTAAGTTGGAATACTTGTTTGTGTACTAAACAGAAAGGAATGAAAACACTATACTCAAATCAAAAGTCTGTCGGACCCCATTTTTCTCTTAATTATTTTTGCATAGTTACATAAACATCAAAAGCTCATCTAACATACATGTATATTTCTTGCCGAAATTCATGCAATTACTTCTTCTCTAATTTCTTGTAAAATAAAATAACTCGATTTCATTACTGTTTTACCCTGTAGATATTATTCGGCAAATAGGTTACTGTATGGGCGGCACTTTATGAATATACAACTTTTGGCATAGGTAAACGCTAAAGGTATACAGTTGAAAGGTACAACTTACAACTCACAGGTCTTCCGTTAGAAAATAAGAATGAAATAGGAATTTGTCTTACTTACTGGGTTGGACAACATTCAAGTAGCTGATTTCAAACGGAAAATACATGTATGTCAGCGGTCTACGGAGACTGAGTTTGCCTTTTCTAACACTATAATCTCCCCAAATGAGCACATGGACTAGCCGACCACGCCCAGGTATGAATATTAAAGTTGCCGCCTATACAGTAACCCTTTTGCCAAATATTACCCTATTTCTACATAATTATCAATAATGTATAATATAGCATTTCATCGAACATTTTAAGCTGTATACTGACAATAAAATTTTATGTCACCTTGGTTACTTTATGATTGTATGTGTACATATACATATACCTGATTATAATATTTTGAAAGCAATAAAAAAAAGACAATAATGTCTTTTAAAGATATACAGTAGAACTTGTATTAAAAGACGGCTCAAGGGAAGGATGGAAAATGGTCTCTTAATCAAGGTGGTCTTTTAATTAGGAAATGCTTTTCGAAGTCATATGTGCCTTCTATTTGTTTTCAAGAAGTGTGATTTCTTAGTGTATTTGTCTGTGGTTCTTTGATTGTTTTTATTGTTTTGTTTTACAACCGAAAGGGTGTGTTTTGCTTGGGCAAGGATATTTTTAATCACTTCTATCCCTGCCGAATTTTTTCACTCATATCGAGACGAATCCACGAAACAATAGATTGGTGGAGTGAGCAAGGGAGCATCCCGGGGGAAACACCTGACAAATCTCACTGACCTTGTTAGACAGACGCATCTTGCTCTATCAACTACCATCAGAACGACTGAACTGACGTTGAATGCGAGAAAACAGATGAAAGAAAAACAAAACGTAAAAAGATTCGGAAACTCTACCTTTCGAACGATTTCCGGTCTAAGCCTGTTTTGTCATTTCCCACTCTTTAAAGTGCCCAGTAGGCAATGCTACATTTCTTTTAAAATGAGTATAATTATGATTGAAATCTACATATAAATTCGTATACACTCTTGATTTGATTTGTCAATAACTTCATTAAGTATATTTATTCAGTTATTTCAGTCACGCATTGCTAGAGCAATTAACATTAAAAGTGCATGTATTATTATGTTATTCGAGGCTTGACCATCTAACCCGTTTCGTTTCAAATGCAATTCTGGTCACACGCAAGATATATTCCAGTAATATAACCTGGTGTTTCGCTTGTGTTCTCCATTTCTATTTCACCTTGTTATCTTGCACTCTGAATGTAGAATGACTGAAAGAATGCAATCCACCATTATTTTGCATTCTAATGCAAGAGTGGTCGGGTGGGAATATGGGCCCCCACTCACTGAGACCTAAAGAAATAAATGGGCAGCTTGTGTCTCCAGGCAAAGCTTATACTGACCATCTGATTACTGTTTAACCGCTCATGGCTGAGTCAAACCACACACACAGCCTTATTGGCTTAGTTAGGTGGTTATATTTGAAGTAAATTTTGGATGTCATGACATTGTATTTTGACTACAAGTCCCATAAAATGGAGGCAACGTCTCGACATGGCCATAGCTGTTGACCGGGACGTTAAGCATAAATTCAAGCAAACATTCAACAAACAAACAAATCATTCTAATGCAAAAGCGTGATATCAGATGGGGACATATTGCATATACAGCCTTAGCGTCTCAAATTACTTACTAGTTTGGATTGGACGTGAAAACATATTTTATGATATTTCACATGCAACCCTGAATTGAGACCGGTTAAAAATGATTTACTATTCACAAGGGTAAGCAACGGAATATATAAACAAGATTAACGATCCTTTTGCTCCGGATTTCAGCAAGTTATTCGGTGTCCAGGGATCTCCATAGTCGGACCGCTTACTGAATCTGTGAGTCCTCGTTTTTGATTATCATGATAGTGGCTATCATGATTTATTTGTTTGTCCATGATAGTTCATTCACTATTTAGAGATTCACCACGAGGACAGAATAACTCACTGAATGTTGTGAACCACTGCGGAAGATGAGGGTGAGGTTAGGGCCCTGTGAAACCGGTTTAAGCCCCCCCCCCCCCCCAAGTACATGTAGTTGTATATTACTGATCGTTCCAACGCGATACGTCTGTTGTAATTCTATTTGTTTTAGGTTTTGATGTCGATTTTTGTGCTGTTTGAACCTTATGTACGTTTTCATAGTTTTAGTTAGTTCAGGTAACTGAGTGGCCGCCCATTGTGAAATAGCTGCTCACTCGGCTTACGATTTGTTCTCTTAGTATAAGTACCTAATTGTCCTAACCTACAACTTGCTTTGCGCGTTTATAACAAAATGGGTGTTCACGATGTGACACATCTCACTTTACCTACTGTGGATACATAAAGGAGCTAAACTTCCACTTAATCACAAAATTCATGCGAAGACTTACAATTTTTTAAATATCATTTTTAGATGTGCTTTTTGACTTTTTCATATCACCAGCTATACATCATCTGTATTGTTCAGAAATAATGTACATGTAATAGCCGAAAACCGGGGTCCCGACAAAGGTTTCGTCTCAACATTTATGGACAGTCCACTGAATGTAAAAACATGCATGATTTTGCGTCACCGACGTTCGTCTACGTTGAAATGAACAAGACCTCAAATACTGCTTTTTTGAAAGACACAACCGAAATTGGAAATGAGGTGTTGAAAATCACAATATGACATCGGTAAAAACGAAGGGTAACTAAACTTTTAACGCCAGCTTTGACGTTTCAGTCACTTAATATGCAAATCAGTGTTTAGGAGCTAGCTTAATCAATTATTCAGAAAGCTATTATAGATTCAAATAATTAACGAGACTAAAATTGCTTTTATCGAATACCTTAAACCAAATGACTTTCAGCATCGAAAATACTGACCTTTTCTTTCCCCACAAATTGGCGTCACTTGTAACGTACATAATCAACTGCTTAAAGTTTCAAGTGGGAATTCAGGTTTGACGTGCATTCATTTATGTGTTTTTATGTGTTTTATACAAAAATGCGCTGTAAGGGTACATGCCGATCAAACGCATGTTGCAAATTCATGCTTTTACAGTAGCCCCATGT
Source organism: Rugalucina vietnamica (assembly GCA_964017185.1). Classification (NCBI taxonomy): domain Eukaryota; kingdom Metazoa; phylum Mollusca; class Bivalvia; order Lucinida; family Lucinidae; genus Rugalucina; species Rugalucina vietnamica. The sequence goes on along the minus strand of OZ024883.1, from coordinate 34,598,999 downwards.
GTGAAGGCTCTCGACAACCGGTGAACGGGCGGAAATACCCTCACACCAAAAACTATTGCAGAGTCTTGTCTTTTCAAATGTAGGTTATAACATAGGTAATTATGCCAAATAACATACTTGAAAAGGTAAAACCGAATAAACCTGGCTATTCACAATGCGATATTTAAGCATAAAATGAAAACTATTCTTAAGGAATTAAAATACACAACACATACAAGTTCAAACGCAACGTATGTATTTGCTTGTATGTCTTCCTGACTCCTTGTTGCATGTGATGAAATGTGAAAACGTCAATTTATTGATAAAATAAACGTTAAAACGTCAAAAACATGAAAAAGCTAATTGTTACGTAAACGTAGGGACGAAGGTGAAGATGCCAAATATTGTGCATGCTTGGTAATCTGATGTCCCAAATCATAACCTAATGCTACAAAAAGGTCAATGGTTACCTCTGCAATAACTTTTAACAGATTTGAAAACAATAAAAGTTGTTTTGGTTCAAATTTGACTTTAATTGACCGTGTTTCTAGCGTGTGTTACTGTGGGACAGTGAGGTTATGCGCACGCCATGAAGCATGCGTTACCGACATAATGGCTTTAACTGCTGTAATTTGGCGTTTGGATACTGCGTTCATGTAATAAGATCATTCACATCACAGGCTTGCATTACAAAGCCAGTCTACAATATCCCAAAGTGTTTGTTGCGTTTCTTTATTCCTTAAGTATATTATGCATTAAATCAAAATCACAACGGTTACCTAAGATAGGGGTGTTAAAAGGCGATGTTGTATGGTTAAAGTTTACAGTATGAAGTAATTACAATACAATAATAATAAGACTGATGATGATGAATATGATGATATGCATGCCAAGATGTTGTTGAATTAATATGTAATAACTATATAATCATACAGATTTACCTCAAGAGCATGAACAAAATCACAGAAACTGTAGCACGCATTATTTTTCAAAACAAATAATGAAGATATTCATTATTTTGACGCTAAAATTCTGAAAGTTCTTTTCTAGATCCTCATTTTATGATCATCTGAGAACTACACTTTATATACCCTTAACTTGTGAATTGAGATCTGTGACATATAAGCCGTGCTATGAGAAATCCTTCTAATGCCTTAAACTCTTTCCTGTGCAGGTTGTAGGTGTTTATGTTTGACTAAGAAGGTTGGTTGTCGGTTTCCACAATCGAGGGAAAGCAACTGGATCAGTTTCAACCAGCAGGGCGGTATTATTGCTTTCGAGAAAATCAACAATGGCTTTTCATTTGGTCTGGCTCGATAAGTTTTCATTTCTGGACAATGTTGAATGACTTGCCTGCGCATGCGTAAATTGACTGCTTCTGAAATAGGACTCAACTGTGATTGAAGCCATGGTAACTTGAATCCATTTTGTCAGTTTGAACCCTTCCTGGCATATATATAAGATACAGGAAGCACAGTTTGTAACTGAAGGGTATTTTGTTTAGCTAATAACCAACATGTTTGTTTGGGAAACTGACTTTTTAGCTCGACTGCACGATGTGCATAGAGCTATTGCAGTCACCCCGGTCGTCCACGTTCCCGTGCGCGTCACACTTGCGTTAAAGTTTTCTAGAAGTCCATATCTTGACAACCACTCATCAAAAAGCATTCATACTTGGACCATAGATACCCTGTAGGGTTTGCTTTTATTCCATGGCATCGGGCCCCTGGGTCCAGGCCTTGGGGTTGGGCGGGAGGTTAAAATCTTGAACACCTTCAAAAATGGTAATTCTTGTGTTAAAGTTTTCTAGAAGAACCACTCATCAGAAAGCATTGATACTTGGACCATTGACACCCTGTAGGGTCGGCTTTCAATCCATGGCATCAGATCCCTGGGTCCATGCCAGGGGGTGGGGATAGAGATTACAATCTAGAACACCATTAATAATAATGGCTTTTCTGTGATATAGTATTCTAGAAGTCTATATCTTGAAAATTTTTTAATATCAGAGGGCTTTCATACTCGGACCATAGGTACCCTGTAGGGTTGAGTTTCATTTCATGGCATCGGATCTCTGGGTCCATGCCTGGGGGAACTAGAGGTTAAAAACTAGAACACTGTAAAAATAGATGTACTGCTGTGTAACGTTTACAAGGAGTCCATATCTTGACAACAACTTATCATAAAGCATTCATACTTCATACACTTTAGGTTCCATGACATCGGACCTCTGGGTCGGAGTCGGGGGGGGGGGGGGGGGGGGGCGGGGCTAGAGGTCAAAATCTAGAACTCCCTGATTTTTTTTCCGTTTTATTTCTTAATAGAAACAACTTTGGAAGATGGTTGGTCATTCATCTTTTGACTTTGTGACACTGACTTGTGTGTCATGACAGTAAGAATCGGTTGACCTACTTTCCATGGTTCAGTGATTTTGCCTTATCTCTTGACACTCAATTAGTATATTTTCTTACTTCTTTCAGATTATGAGCGAGTACGACCAGGCATTTGACCCCATTATACTTATAGGTCACTGTGACCTAATTTCACGGTTCAGTGATTTTGCCTTATATTTTGACACTCAATTAGTATATTTTCATACTTTTTTCAGATTATGAGGGAGTATGACCAGACCTTTGATCCCAATATATTTATAGATCACTGTGACCCAATTTCACAGTTCAGTGACTTTGCCTTTAATGTCGGTACTCAAATGGTTTATGAACAAACTTCTTTCAAAGTGTGTTTGCGTATGACAAGACCTTTGACCCTGAAGTAGTCTTAGGTCACTGTGTCCTAATTTCAAGGTTCAGTGATATTGCCTTATATCTTGACACTCAATTAATATATTTTCATACTTTTTTCAGATTATGAGTGAGTATGACCAGACCTTTGACCCCAATATACTTATATGTCACTGTGACCTAATTTCACGGTTCAGTGACTTTGCCTTATATCTCGGCACTCAAGTGGTTTATGAACAAACTTCTTTAACACTATGTTTGCATATGACAAGACCTCTGATCCTAAAGTAGTCCTAGGTCAATATGACCCAATTTCACAGTTCAGTGATATCTCGGCACTCAATTGGTATATGAACATACTTCTTTCACGATATGTTTGTGTATGACAAGGCCTTTGACCGTAAAAAACTCCTGGGTCACTGTAACCTAATTTCATGGTTCAGTGATTTTGCCTAATAATTATATCTCGACACTCAGTTGATATTTTTTTCATACTTCTTTCTGATTATGAATGAGTATGACCAGACCTTTGACCCAAACATACTTATAGGTCACTATGACCTAATTTCATGGTTCAGTGATTTTGCTTTATGTCTCAACACTGAATGGGTATATGATCATATTTCTAACACTAGACCTTTGACCCTGAAATACTTATAGGTCAGTGTGGCCTTATTTCACGTTTCAGTGATTTTGCCTTGTGTCTTGGCACTCAGTTGGTATATGAAGACACTTCTTTCACAGTATGAGTGAGGCCTTTAAATCTTAGGTAGTTATAATAAACTTTCATGGTTCAGTGATTTTGCCTTATTGCATCAAGGCAAAAAGATGTATGAGCATAATGCTTTGGGTGACTGGTCGGGTTTGGCCATATGTTTGACAAAGGTCATAAGTAGTCGAGCACGCTGTCTTGCGACAGCTCTTATTTTTTTTTTAAAGTTACTGGCTTACTGCTGTATCCATTTCAAATGTTTTGTACATTTTATTTGTGTGTTCTTAATAATTTATTGTACATTATGTTTGAAAAAAAAATGTTTGAACTAATCTAACAATGCTATATCGGATGAAGCATAGGCAGGAATATCAGATAAAAATAAAAGATGTGCTCCTTTAAGAGCAGCGAACACATTAAAGAGAAAAGGGATGGGTAATACCAACGTATACATGTACTGCATATTGGTAGGCGTACGGCATTATTAATTTGTTGAGATGCTTGTGGACTCTAAACATGCAAACGTTTGGCATTTGCTTGCACAAAGAAGCTGCAAGTCAGTACGCACAATCTTAAGTCAGTAAAATAACGTTACATCATCTTATTTCGCTTTCTTAGAAGTGCAGTGAACATATTAATGAGAAAGGCGATGGGCCATACCGCGGTTTCGGCTTCTTAAGCCTCCTCAGTGACCCTATAGATTCGGCAACATGGAGCCGAAGAGAATTACTGTAATTTAGAAACATATGTGCATTTGATTTGTTTGTTTGTTTGTTTGTTTGTTTGAAACAGTGCTTTACGTCCCAGTCAACAGCTATGGTCATGATTGGATCTCCATATAAAGAAACTTTTATACGATATTTATAGAGGAATACGCAATGAGCTAAATTAGCCAGTCTACCGTGTGGACCTCTGTAACACAATAACACATTTATAATATGTACAGTTATAATTAATGTTCTATGATGATATTTAGAAGTAGGGATATTTTCATATTCAGATTAAAAATCTTCAACTACCACAAATTCATAAAAGTAAAAACAACATCCAATGGACATATAAAACTTAAAACGTGTTAAAACAATGGTATTTGGTAAAATTCATAGTTTTACCAAACGTAGATTTAGCGGATTTATCTGTATCATCCGTAACTCAATGCAACTGGCTAATCAGCGTTTGCTCAACTTTTACCCATCGTTGGAATGTAATGACACCCACAATGTGCTTAGAAAGTATAACCATCTGAGTAAACAACTATAAGCGAAGCTGTTTTTTATGTGGAACGTTTACAATAAAAAAAAATACACATAAAGGGTGTTAAGAAAGTTCGATCTTTACTTTTCTTTTTTCATATACATCTAAATTAAAGTCTGGTAATGGCATTTGTTAGTTTTGAAACGTGAAAATCGAGCTACCAGGAAGGCAATTTTTGCGCGGAACGAACTTTTTAACACCCTTTAGATAGGATCAATGGATCAGTGGTCTGGCTCGAGATGTCTGTTGGCTCAAAGTCTACTGTCGTACAGATGATTCAAAGATGCATGGAATAAAGCTCATCGATGACCGTTTGTTATGGTAAAATAATGCAGTTGACCGTCCACTTTTGACTGTAAGTTGTTAAAATATTGTCTGAAGAAAGAAGAAATGCTCGAAAGGACGTACATGGATGTGTCTTCTTGAAATATTGCAGTATCTATTTACATGTATGCCATAAAATGCACATATTCATTAGATGCGCGTCTACTGAGTTTTCATACAGTATACAGATGAACTGTACTTATGCTTTCGCATATGTTGGCAAAAACAATGCGCAAACATTTTCTAATGACAAAGTTTGTGCGTGTGTTGTGTCTCCAGTCGCCCACTATATGTTGGGAGCGTTTAACTGTTAATTCCTGTTGGCAGGTTGACTTACCTGTTGAGATTTGTATCAAATATCGATGAGACGTATCTCATATCGCTGTTAAAGAGTCGATTTTGTTGCCAGATGAAGATAAAATTTCAAATGTTGACCATCAATATTTAGAACCATCAATATTTGAGCCGTCTCGTGGGAAAACCAACAATCTGCATAGGCGAAAACAAAGGCGCAGATCAGCTTCGCGGTACACTTCCTCTTCTTCTTAAATCCGAAATTTCAAGCTTCTAGCCTGCTTCTGTGCTTGTACAGGCCAGTTTGTGTCGGCCCTGTTCGGAAACCACATTGCTGGTTTTCCCACGAGGTGGCTCATTTACTGTACTAAGGACATTCAAGTTAATTATAACCAAAAGGTACAAGTAGGCAAAGATCAGGAAAAGGCGCAATCAGAATAAGATTCCCACTCCAAAAACCGAGGTGGGAAAAAACTAAATTAACAATCAGGCACTTATACCATGAAAACATATCGTAAGCCGAATGAGCAGCTATTTTCCCAATAGCTGGCCACTCAGTTACCTAAACTTAACTAAAAACAAGAAAACATACATGTACATAAGGAGCCAACAGCACAAAAATCTGAGCGTATGTTCCGTCAATTTTTAATTTTACATGGTCCGGATATTCAAATATTTCCCGTTTTGCATGTTCTTTCGACAGTCAAATTTACACATGGCACGGGTATTCAAATCTTCTCCGATTTTGTATGTACATGTACGTTTGAAGTGAGGCGCTCGGTCTTGGAGGCCATTAAACACAATGCATATCAATGATGTTGATAGTTGAGTATTATAAAAAAACAGTGTAACAGGCAGTAAAAATCACGAAAGATTTAGATTTTTGCTCCTATGAACTCACTCAAAAACACATCTAATTATGTATAAAGGCCTAGGGAGTTTAAAGTGATTTCGGCCTGAGATTTTGGTAAAATATATATTTTGGAATTGAGGCAAGAAAGATACTTTGAAAAGCAGCCACATGCCTCCTCTTTTAAAATCCATAACAAATTCTTCATTCATCCTACAAGTGTTGTCATGGTTACGCACAAAAGAACCATAAGTAAAGCACATTTTGCATTTGTGTCTCTTTTTTGGCCATTTCTAAACACAATGTTTATTTTTTAACCACTGACCCACGCGATAATTAAAATAATACTTTGCATACAATATATCTAGATGATTTCATATCAAGAAATTGTTTGTCGCGTGGGCCGGTAGTTGATACATGTAATATCGTTTAATGGTGAACAATTGACCTAAATAGACAAAGTGATATTTCTAGGTTTTCTGAGCGCTGCCATGGCAACGGTTATTATTTGAATGAAAACGTTGTACTGGGTTTCAAAAGCCAGCACACATAAATGTACCTGCTATTTACAATACTTTTCGCAATTCCAAAATCCAATTTATACCAAAACCTGAGGCTGAAATCAGGCCTTAAACCCCTAGGCCTTTGACCAGCCGTATCTGTATACATATTCGTGTGTAACCCATTCCGCTTGCTTGACCCACGTAGAGGGTCCAGAGAATATGTTCGAAATAATGGTGTAATAATATAGGCATGCCAAACATCGCGTGTATGTTTATGAACTGCGCGATTCACGCGCGAGCACGTTCGAGTGAGTGTGTTCTCGTTTTAATCGCATTATTATTGCATTCTCAATTCAAACACACGAGTAATTGTCACATCATTGATATAAAATGTGCAGAGCTTAAGTCCTTATGATTGTTTTATTCAAAGTCCTAATATAATAGAAGTTTCGTGGAATTTTATCACCATACCCTTTAGAAACCACATGAGTTCGTTTTTGCATAGCGTTTTCAGACTAAGGAGAGGATCATTCAAAGGCGTTTGCGGACTCTGGATGCCAGAGCAAGGGTGAACTGTATATACAGGTACTGAAGTCATATAGAAACGCAACAAATAATTTGTGTCTTTGTAAACAGGCTTTGTTATCATGCAAGTCAGAGGTAAACTTTACTTTAGTAATTAAATCAGTATCCAAACATCAAATGAGCCGCCGCATGGGAAAACCAACAATCTGCATAGGCGAAAATACTTAGGCGCAGGTCAGCTTCGCAGTAACTGCACAGTTGATCAGCGCCTTTGTTGTCGCTACACGGGTAGCAAATTCCTCTCCTTTCTAAATCCAAAATTTCCAGCCTCTAACCTTTTTCTGTGGTTGCACAGTCCGGTTTGTGTCGGACCTGGTCGGAACACCAAATTGTTGGTTTTCTCATGCACAGGCTCAAATAATAGCAGGTTAAGCCACTATAATGGTTACGAATGCTTAACGGTGTGCCCGTAACCACACTGACATGCGGTAGAACATCCTGTATAAAGCATGATAAATGAAAGTCAAAATTAAACACAATTTGTTATGGTTCCCAATATCCTGTAAGTGATTGCAGATAACATTACATTGATCAGCATTGATCAGCTGGTAACATTACATTATGATTGTGGACGTTTAACGTCGACAACGTCCATGCAAAAACTGCCTTAAAATCCGGAAAAACATTATTCGGATTAAATCTTATTCAGTAAAATGATAATTTCTATTAACATTTTGACTTTAAAACTTCAGACGTCAATTCAACGTCCATTATGACGTCAAAATTCAAATTTAACATATTTTAGAGAAATTAAATATGTTTACCTTATGACCGCAATGTTAATCATGGGGAGTTATTTTTCATAACTTACTGCACGTGCAGTGTCTAGGGCAGTATAGAAAATACTTTCACACCTGTCTGGAGGTAAGGAAAGTACTTTCACACATGTCTGGAGGTAAGGAAAGTCACTTTACTTTCCTTACCCCCAGACAAGTGGTGAAAGTGACATTCCTGCTTTCCGACAGCTAATAAAAGCCCCACTAACGCGTGGCCATGCCATTTCGACTCGGACTTCCATCCCAATGTAACTGCTTTGAAATCCTTGTTTGAGTAGTACTGAATTAAGGATTTGCCCAGTGCGCATGAATATCGATTGCACTGCACTGATCGGACTGGTCAGTTGCATTGAGATGAGTGTCTTCTCGAGTTGGAAGTTGGTTTCTGATTATCGTATTAATGTTAGTGTGTTATTGTTGTAAAAGTGCAAGAACAATGAATGAGAAACCAATTCCACAAGTTTTTAAATTGCGTATATCATAAACGACCAACTGTATCCCTTAAATACAGCTGGGCATTTGTACACCGGTCCCCTAACTTCCGTAAGTTTCAAACCCTGCATTACAATCCTACACACGCTATATATACTTATTTGAAACTCAAAACGAAATGGTGCTACGGTTTACATATAACAGAAGAGATATTTTTTATTTGCTCGCCCAGTCTGTTAACTGTTTTGATAAAAGATAATTCCTATGGTTGATTAGAAAATTTGAGAAAGAAATGCTGAATATTACAAAATAAAAGTATGTTTCAAAATGTTTAAAACGTACAAGGGAAGATACTCCATTCTGATCTATTTTTGACAATAGCGAAGACAGATCGTTGACAAGATTCCTCGTTTTGCATGTGCAGTGTTCGGTTAACAGTTACGTCGCGAGAAAAGAAATTTTAATGGCCAAATTTTTTCGGTCATTCGTTTATGTAATATTTCGTAAAGCTCCAAACAGATCTAAAGTAACCAGTGTTTGATTTGTCGTTGTGTAGGTCGGGCGGAAACTAAAATTTCACTCAGTCGGGTCATAAGGTAAGTTAATTACCCGCTTCGCGACAGGTGGGCATGATATTTTCCTGACCTGTCCAGCCAAAAGCATGCTTTTGCCTGGACAGGTTAGGAAAATATCATACCCAATTGTCGCTCAGCGGGTAATTACTACTTTCCTTTCCTCTGATTTACAAATGATCTACTGCCATACCTTAAGTTACAATACGCAAATTTAGCGTTTACTGAACGCAGATTATTTGTGGTTGTGGTACTCCTTTGTATCAAACCATTCTCTCTTTAACAAATGAAATAGGAGTTATAGTAAACAAAAAGATTCATTAAATTTCGCTGCGCCAAAAGTGACGAAATGTCACCTTTCTCAGCAAAGAGTCACATATAACTTCAAGCTTGACCATTCAAGCTTGGGTGTCAATGTGGTTTCCGAACAGGTCCGACAGTGCTGGGGTATAAAAGGCCTCACATGTATACCTGTGACATTCTTCCTGTTAATGTAACGGGATAGTCTCCCTTGTAGAATACGTTGGTGCAACGTATTAGCGGCATATTAGCGAGTATAATATGCAAATTAGAAACTCGAAACTTTGTGATTAGAGTAAGTGGTAGTTATATAGCGCAGTAAACCACCCTTGGTGGATGAGCATGCTTTTCCACCGACGGGGTTTGCTGTGGCTCAGCTCGGCTGTTCGTTACATTTGGTGGCAGCGGTGGGATGATGACAACTGCCAGAACGGAGTTGCCTTGCCCATGTAGTCCCCAGGCCAAGACTCGGGGCGAGTCTTCTCGGAGGGGGAAGTAATGTAACGGGACAGTCTCCCTTGTAGAATACGTTGGTGCAACGTATTAGCGGCATATTAGCGAGTATAATATGCAAATTAGAAACTCGAAACTTTGTGATTAGAGTAAGTGGTAGTTATATAGCGCAGTAAACCACCCTTAGTGGATGAGCATGCTTTTCCACCGACGGGGTTTCTGTGGCTTGGCTCGGCTGTTCGATACATTAACATCAATACAAGCCTCAGTGACTAATAAAATGATTGACAGGTATTATTTCATCTGGTTGTATATTGCAGCCAATTATGACACATGAACAGCTTTATGACCCCTAAAGTTAGCCAGCTACCAGCTCCGCACACTTCTACGACTCCCTTCCTGTTTATCTTCAAGCTGGAAACCAGACCCCCGGCATGAAAACCCTGTCATTAAGCATGAAATCTGAACAGAGCAACCAGATTGGCGTAACCATTTGAGCCGCCTCATGAGAAAACAAACAATCTGCATATGCAAAACCAAAGGCGCAGACCAGCTACTCAGTAACTGCGAAGCTGATCAGCACCTTTGATTTTGCTACACGGATAGTGCAATTCCTCTACTTTCTTAGTCATAAATTTCCAGCCTCTAGCCATCTTCTGTGCTTGTACAGACCGGTATGTATCGGACCTGTTCGGAAACCATATTGTTAGTTTTCTCAAGAGACGGCTCATTAGTACTTTTTATCACTGCCTGGCTCATTCGAATTGTTACCATTCCTTGCGGTTGGTGCAGATGTGAAAGTATCAGTATCCAAATAAAATTGCAAATGAAATAGGAGTAATATTAAACAAAAAGATTCATTAAATTTCACTGTGCCAAAAGTGACGAAATGTCACCTTTCTCAGCAAAGAATCACATATAACTTCAAGCTTGACCATTATCCTGATAAGTTTACATGCTCAAAGCGAGGATATTCTGAGAAATCTGAAATTTGTCGGTTAAGATTCATTTTTAACCAATGTTTAATATATTTGGCCCAATGTTGGATAATACTAGTATTATTAATACGGTTTTGACTACCATCTTGAAAGCTGCAAATTTACAGTAATTCTCTTTGGCTTCATGTTGCCAAATCTAAAGGGTCACTGATGAGGCTTGAGTAGCAGAAACCGCGGTATGACCCATCACTTACTCATTACCATGTTCGCCGCCCTTAAAGGATCTCTGTTTAATTTTTATTTGCTATTACTGCAGCTGGTGTTTTGCCATGCGGCGGTCCTAAAAAGTCTCCCCGTACATCATCCATAGTGCAGATTATATTTTCCTTTTGGTCCTTTGAGAGCAGTGATGATATTCTGAGAAATCAGAAATTTATCGGTTTGGATTCATTTTCTAACCAATGTTTAATATATTTGGCCCAATGTTGGATAATACTAGTCTACCCTCTTGAAAGCTGCAAATTTACAGTAATTCTCTTTGGCTTCATGTTGCCAAATCTATAGGGTCACTGAAGAGGCTTAAGTAGCCGAAACCGCGGTATGACCCATCACTTACTCATTAATATGTTCACTGCTCTTTAAGGATCTCAGTTTTAATTTTTATCAGTCTTTATTCAGTCGAATAAGTCGATCATATGCGTCATGTTACATCGTGAAAACATGCCCATACAATGAATATCCACTTTTACCTCGCTTTTACATAGTGAAAATGCGATTTAAAGGGGTATATTTCTTATTTTAGCTCCAAAACGTAGGTTGTGTGTCTATGTTTGAGCAAAAATATTTTAGATATCTTTCTTTTTTTCTTTTGATTTTTTTTTCCAATTTTTACAGCTGAAAAATCTTTGTATATTACTAGGCGTGTTTTCGTGATGCATGTACTTTCATGTTACTTTTGTCACACATTTCAAGTGAGAAGCTAAATGTGAGAATTTCGTCTTTCGCAGAATGATAGTATGAAGGTGCTACATTGTGAACAATAAATGTGCTATCCTATATCAATTTTCTAAAACACATCAATATTGCGACATTTCATGACTTTTTAAGGTAATAATGTCATTTTATAGAACTCAGTAAAAATCATTGTATATTTGACCAAGGCGTCATTCGACACAGATGTCTAGAACTGAGTTGGCATCAGGAAAACATGTCCGTGAAATGTGTACCCCCATCATACCCCACATTTATATAGTAAAACTGGGGTATACAGGGGTAAACATATTTTCTAATTATTGATCCAAAACATAGAGTGTGGGCACTCGTTAGAACCGCCTCGGCGAGGCGGTTCTAACGTGTACCAACAATCTATGTTATGAGCAAAAATAAGAAAAATTGCAAACATTTTCTACTGATTTTTTTTACAACTTTACTCTGTATTTTGCATGGTCATGTTTTCGTAATGGTAAAATTATGGCTGTTTGCGATATTCCAGCCCCTTTTGAGGTTTTCTGACATAACACCTGCATGATGTCTAATCATAAGATCAAAGAATTTGAGTTCCCAAAATAGCACCACAATAACAGTTCATTTTCAGTACAAACAATTGACCCAACTAGCCATTTACTAAGGACAAGTTTAGCTCCGCCCACCTGCCACCACTGGAGGAAGGACTACCTGACCTCTAATTATTATTTATTGTCACTTGTCAGTGGCTGAATTTATTTCAATAAAGTACATGAACTATGTGTCTTGTGGACACATACAAAAGCACATTTAAACAGACAAGAACAACATTTAATCTTGCAATTTGATCTAATCATAGGAAGACTAGATATTTTGAAGCATGTAAATATTTAAGTGATTTTACTTCAATTCAACTGAGTCAGTGAACTGACCAGCTGTCACATAAACTATATGAGCGGGACTTAGGTTTATCTACCAGCTTGAGTAAACTATTATTGGCTAATTCTATGCCACTGTCTCGAGGTTAACTTGGTTCACTTTTTACTACAAAGGGTTTTCATAGTCTTTGAAGTCTGATGTTAAAACATCTTGGGGTTGTCTTTGATTTTGACAAATGGAGACACTAATTCACAATTGGCAATACAATATAGCAGGGCGGATATGTAACAATTTTTGGTGGATTGTGCACTTTTTGATAAAAGCATGAAACTTGGCACAGGTGTAGACTTATAATTATAAGAATTTTTGAGGGTCAGTGCCACGTGAAATTTGGCCTGTGACAGCCGCCATTTTGAAATTCAAGGTGGCGGCATTTTCATTAAAAGCATTATACAGATTGATATCAGTTTCCACTGCTGCTTTCGTAAAAAGTATCAAAAGCCAAAGTTGTAATGCTTATCCATTTCAAGATATATTTTAATGCATTTTAACCTTAAAAGTTTTCAAGACGGCGACTATTTTCAAAGATGGCCGCCATTAATTTACTAAAAATCAAGTTAGCGAGACGAAAATATGACACAGTTAATAAAAAGAAGAATTATTCATTATAAAATGTTTCAAGCACACTACATGCCACAAATACAAGTTACAAGTACATAATATCAAAACAAAAATAGATTTAGTGCCACAAATGTCATGTAATGGCCGAAATTTATTATTTTTTGCAAAGAGGCCACCTATTTGCAGCTTCTTTATCAATATGACATTTAATATATAATTGCCGAAATCATACTTTCTTCGAATAATGTTACATAAATTGCTGTCATAAACATTCTCATACACTTTAAACTCATACTGCTGATTAGAAATATCAAGAATGATGCTAATTCTCAAGATGGTTGCCATATTTAGCTTCTTGAACAGTGTATATTGGTATGTTACATATGGATACTATAAATTATGATTTTGGATGGGAATCTCTTAATCTGTTCTAATGAATAGAAACAATCTACTTTCACAAAACTCTTACCTATCTGTATTGTTTCAGTTGCATATTTAAATCAGAATGGTATTCAAGATGGCTGCCAAAGGACAAAAAGAAAGAAAAATCATATTTTAGGAAAATATTGATTGAATAGTTTGAACTGCTGAAGATCTTATTAATTTTCTAGTATGTTGATGTTAACTATTCTAGAATAGAAGTAATGACATTATATTTGACATTCAGAATGGCTGTCAAAATCATATATGGTCATCAGTTGTGATTTTTGTAATAGACATTACTGCCAGTCTTGCAGCACATTCAAATCCTTGATGCAAACTATTCCATGTGTAAGATTTTACTAAATCCTGTAAAGATATGTGCATACATCCAGCAAACAAGCTATCATTGAAACAAATTTAGCAAAACTATATATATTCCTCTAAAGGTCAATGATTCTACATATCCGAATCAATATCTGAATCCGCCTACATTAATGCAAGTATTAAGTCATTTTAATAGCATCAAATAAGAAGAGTTGTTGTTCGGCTTCCCAGGGATTTCTAGTTGCCTGAACTATACTTACCTTTTGTTGAGTCTTGTAATATAAAATCAAATAATTTAAATATTGCAAGGAGTGCAGAAATGTCAATGAAACCATTACGAAAACTTGCCCATGCAATAAACAGAGATTTCTTTAGCTTTAAAAGAATAAAATTTTCACTGGAAAAATTTTGATTTTTTTCATATTTTTGCTCAAAACATAGATTGTGGGTACATGTTAGAACCGCCTTGGCGAGGCGGTTCTAACGAGTACCCACAATCTATGTTTTGGAGCAAAAATCAGAAAAATAGGTATAGCCCTGCATACCCCAGTTTTGTTGTATAAAAGTGGGGTTCAATGGGGGTATACATTTCACGGACATGTTTTCCTGATGAAATACGAGAATAGATGAGTTGTGTATCGAAATTGATATTGTCAAACCGAACGCGTTGCTGGCTAGTTGGTTTACGCTTCTAAAATAGACACTTTTTAAGTTTAACTTTGCCTTCAAGTTACAGAATTCTGATATGGACGATGATAAATCATTCACATCAAGTATGGGTTAATAGTATGTTTTAATTCCACTTAAGTTTGAAATTCGTATTCAGTCTTTTGTGACAGCACAGTATTATTTAAATGCCTTGTGTATTGTACTTTAACTTTAAAATAAAACAAATACAGAACGACTCAGGGAAATTGTATACATTGCCAAAACTTCAGACAAACTATTCCTAAAAGTACATGTAACACAAGTACATGCATCTGTTCGACATACATATATTTTTATTAACCATTTTCGCTTTTTCAAAAATATTTGTACCGAAACACACCCAGTAATTGTTCAAAACAATTGAAAATGTCTCTTTATTAAGGAACCGTATTGTTCATCAAATGTGAATCTATAAATATACTCTCGTGCATCTTTGTGTGAAAAAGTTTATTTTCGTCGTCTCCCAATCAGAGCGCTCGCTAAGCTGTCGAGTGGTCTCCGGCTATCTGAGGGTAAACGCCAGTATCCGTATCGTGTCCAAAGGCCGCGTTTATCTTTTAGTACTCCTGGATAAAATACAGGACCGGATGCATCCGTGTTGGAACTGTCATCGGCTTGAAGTTCGTCCATTTTGTTCTTCGAAAGGTCGTCAAATTCGTTAGGAAATATACCCCGGCAGAATACATTAGAACTGAAATGCATACAAATATAAAGCGAAACATAATAATAATAATAATAATAATAATAATAATAATAATAATACATGTATAAATAGTGTCTTAGTATACATATTAATACAGTAGAACCTGTCTGTCAGGAACACCTTTTGGACAGAAAGTCTTTCGGATTAGACAACAGCTTTTTTCGGTCGGGCTGAATAGAAAATTGGAGTAGACAAGCTTAGAATAAACGAATATCCATTATTATTATTATTATTATTATTATTATTATTATTATTATTATGTCTAAAACAACTTTACTTTTGGACATTCTAGCATTAATGATAAAAGAAGATGAATTATTATGAAAAAATTCTGTAACAACAATATTATTAAATTTAGACAGCCAAAGCAAATTTTATATCAAGAAAATAGATCAGTGAAAATTATACCCCTCATACTCCACTTTTAAATAGCAAAACTGGGGTTGAAGAGGTATACCTATTTTTCTATTTGTTTTTCTTTACCCAAAACATATATTGTGGGTACTCGTTGGAATCACGGTTCTAACGTGTATCCAAAATTAATGCTTTGAGCAACATTATTAAAAATATCAAAATGTTATTTCTGAAATGTTCATTTTATTGCAAAAAAATATTATATATTGCATGGATAAGTTTTCGTACTGGCAAGATCTATATGTATCACATGGATAACTTTCACGTCCGGGAAAATTTGTACGTAAAATAATTAAAATGATAAACATCAGAAAAACATGTCCGTGAAATGAATACCCCCTTGAACCCCACTTTTTTATAGCAAAACTGGGGTATGTAGGGGTTTACATATTTTTCTTATTGTTGCTCCAAAACATAGATTGTGGGTATTCGTTAGAACCGTATCGCCTAATCTATGTTATTACTTGGGCGTGTTTTCATTATGTTATAATGAAATAAACATACATACCTAAAAAGCATCAACGTTATGGTAAGTATCATCGTTGTCAAAATCATGTTTGCCATTTTTATTCCAGACAATTCAAACGATATGTGGCTTGCTGAACTGATTTATAAAAACTGTTGCAAAACGAAAATCTTTGAATTATTATACCGGGAAACTTGACGTCAATGACGGAAACTGTAAAATAATTCTGGCGTGTTATTGCATTGATTCTGAAATAGACAGATGTTATTATTGGTCGTTAATACTTCTTATTGTGCGCTAATAAAATATTCCGAGAGCTGGGCAAACATGGGATAGCTTTATAATTTGCGTGTAAGGGCTGAAAGTACCACGATTATTAATATTTGAAAATTATTGCTGGCAATAAACATGATTTTTGAGAAGCCAGCGGACGCAGCAATTTATTTGAGCGGCAAAATGATATCAATAAACCATGTGTACAACAGGAAAACACGTCCGTGAAATGTATACCCCAGTGAAACCCCTCCTTTATATAGAAAAACTAGGGTATGCAGGGGTATAGGTATTTTTCTTATTTTTGCTCCAAAACATAGATTGTGGGTACTCTTTAGAACCGCCTCGGCAATATCAAAAATTTTCAGCCGAAAAATTTTCGATTTTTAAAGCTAAAAAATCACTGTTTTTATTGCGTGGGCAAGTTTTCGAAATGAATAAACCAAAGGCATGTGTGTTATTAACAATGTTCGAGTCTTTTCTGGTACATTCATAATTTCGTCGATTTTAAGATAAGATAAAATCATTCTTAAGCCAAACTCCAGATTATAAATGAACAGTCCTTTTTCATGTCCATTCTTGTTTTCTGTAGTTTTTGTCATATTTTGATAAACCGTATCGTTTGATCATTATTATAATTGATAATTTACCGCGGGTAATAAATTTAAAATATATTTTAGATTACATAACACCCAAATGCATAAAAAACAGAAAGAGAAATGAGCCTGTGCGTGAGAAAACCAACAATTTAGGCTCCGACCAGGTCCGACACAAACCAATCTGTACAGTCCAAGAAGATAGCTAGAGGCTGGAAGTTTCAGATTTAGAAAGTAGAGGAATTGTACTATCTGAGCGGCGAAAACAAAGGCGCTGATCAGCTTCGCAGGTACTGCGAAGCTGATCTGCGCCTTTCTTTTCGCCTATGCAAATTGTTGGTTTTCCCATGCGACGGCTCAATTTTCTCATCGTGAAAGCCAATGATCGGTATACATCTAAGTACTTTTTATTATTGTCACGTACATGTATATGGCCATGTACATGTATATATATTGCCTCATCCAGGTAGATCATAATGGCCCCATAACCACTTAGACAAGCCGGCAATCCTTTGAAGTGATGTGTTCTACGTGTAATGTATATATATTCGGGGTAATAAGATCTCTGAAGCAGTGTTCTGGTATTTCCCTTAACAGAACATGTATTGTTTCTAGTTCATACGGGAATAATTGCACTGGCACGAGATCGAAATCGCTGAATAAAAGTAATTACTTTGTCTCCCACTTATTTTAACCCATGAAAACGATTTGAAAATGGGACCTGTGTAATTTTTGAATGTGATGTTTGCATCTGAGACACTAAGGTTAAGATAAACCCGTTTTACAGAATCGCCCAGCTCCTTTTACATGATTGCAGACTCTAGCAAACCTAATAAGTTGCGAAATGTAAACACCATAAGAAGCTCGGCGACGAACGTCACCATCCAAAAACGGAAAATTTAATATATACGTCGTATATCAAAATCAAAGTCATCGCGTTAATCATAAATTTAGAAGAAACAAATCCATTTGCAACAGAAAGATGTAAATCCAAAAAGGGGGCTTCGGTGTCTATGGTGTTTGCTTTATTAAACTAGTTTAAAGGAATAAATTTGATTGAACATGCCTTCAAAATAAGGATTGTCAATGTTCAAAAGGCCATTGAGGTACCTAGAAGTCGAATTAAAAGCCTCGATAACATCAGCTTGATTGTCATGGTTAAGACAATCAATAAAATCTCTTTCGTAGCAGTATAAAATAAATCAGCTAAGAGAGGGTAGCAATTTCTACCCATCGGAATTCCAACAATTTGTGTCCTCAAAGATAACCAATCACCATGAAAAATGCATGGTTACCATGGCAACCATTAACGTGATTCTTGAGCATAAGGTTGTACATAAAAACTGACCATGTCTCCGCTGTTACTTACCCTAGACTACTGAACCTGGTCTCATTAAGCATGTCGTAGCCCTTGCATCTTATGTTTAAGAATGCATATTATCTAATTTGCATATTCATGCGTTTTAATGAAAACAGTAAAATGACAGAAAAATAATGAAAAATCTATCAATTAACTTTTCAAGCCAAAACTATCATAGTGTTAATGAGTGTATCTCTAAGGACAAAAAATCTATGCGTTTAAAGTGTCCCATTAAATCGCCCTGGGGTGCAAGGTGGGTCAAATTAGCTCCCAGGGTATTATAAACAAATAAAATCGACACGTCCGCGTCATAGGGTTTACTGGTATGTTTATGTTTAAAATATTTTTGCTTATTTCAATGCGCAACTCTATCCTAAGTGCCATAGTGCATAGTACTAAAAATTGATATATAATAATAATAATAATAATAATAATAATAATAATAATAATAATAATAATGTTATGATTTTATAAATATTTGGATCAATATATTTTGCCAGGCCAACACCGTGCAACGGTGAAGTTCAACTCTCTATACAACCTAATGAAACGTGGTCCTTAAGAAAATAATAAAAACCAGAGGACCAATTGTTCTGTAAACGCTCACCTGAGATCTGGGATGTGCGACGTCAGCTGATCTTGCCATAAAATAGGTCAAGGTCATCCCGGGGTCATGATTTATATAAACTTTGTTGAGTTTCATTCACTGGTGCTTCAGGCAAAGTTTCAAAATCATCTCGTTCTGAAGAATAAGATTTATAAAAGTTTTTGCTATTTATGGCCATGGCGGCCAACTTGGTGATGCGACCTTGACTATTTATATAAATTAACATTCTCCCTTCCTAAGAATGCTCCACGTGAAGTTCGGCTTCAATTGGCCAAGTGGTTTCAGAGAAGATTTTGAATATCATGGTTATATACATGTACATGTATATAGCCCAAGGGCAAGGGCAGACAACCCCCTGAAGACATATTTTTTCATAAACGTAAATCTTCTGTCCATTTGCATACTCCCAGCAAGTCCCCCCCCCCCCCCCATTTAATTACATTTTACTAATTTTCCACATTCAAATGCATGGGCATCCCATGTTGGCAATACCATAAATTAGGTCAAGGTCATCCCAAGGTCATGATGGCCATCTTGGTCATGTGGCCTTGACCATTTATATAAACTTTCGTTCGCCCTTCCAAAGAATGCTCCACATGAAGTTCGGCTTCGATTGGCCAAGGGGTTTCAGAGAAGAAGATCTTTGAATATTATGGTAATATACATGTATATTGCCCCGGGGTGGGGCAGACCTGCCCCTGGGGTCCATTTTTTCAGAATCATAAATCTTCAGTCCATTTGCCCATTTCCATTAAGTTTTTTCCTTCAAGTGACAGTTTGACAATTTTCTCCATTCAGATGCATGGGCGACCTATGTTGACCTTGCCGTAAAATAGGTCAAGGTCTTCCCAGGGTCATGATTTATATAAACATTTTAGAACTCCTCCCCCTGCTGCTTCATGCCAAGTGTCAAAATCGTACGCCTTCTGGTTCTGGAGAAGATTTTTAAATCGTTTTGTTATTTATAGCCATGGTGGCCATCTTGGTCATGTGACCTTGATTATATATATAATTTTTCGTTCCCTCATCCCAAGGATACTCAATATAAAATTTGGCTTTGATTGGTCGAGTGGTTACTATGAAAATAAGTTTTACATTTAATTTGTAAATGACCTTTGGCCAAGCTCAAGAAATAACCTTGACCTTTAAAACTCTTTACACTTCATTAGCTCAACATGGTGTCTGTATCTACAAACTTTCAAGTCACAGGCTACAAAAGTTCCTGAAAAATTCAATGGCATTGAGAAGCCTATATAACCAAAATTGACCTTGCCATAAAATAGGTCAAGGTCAACCCAAGGTAATGCTTTATACAAACTATGATGTGCCAGAGTCTCAAATGCTACATAACAAGTTCCAATGAAATCGGTCTGCCGGTTCCAAAGAAGATTTTTTATGGTGTTTACCATATATGGGTATGGCGACCATCTTGGTCATGTGACCTGCACCATTTATATAATCTTTCGTTCCCCCTTTCCAAGGTTGCTCCACATGAAGTTTGGCTTTGATTGGTCAAGCGGTTCTAGAGGAAAAGATCTTTGAAATTGTGGACGACGGACGACGACGGACGACGACGGACGGACGCCGGAGCATGGTCATCGTATAAGCTCACCTTTTGAGCCTTCGGCTTAGGTGAGCTAAAATTATATCATCTTTTTATATTAATGGTTGTTCTCGCATTTATATAACAGCCTAGCTCAAAGTCGAAGCTCAAATATCTAGGATACAACATTCTTGTCTTTAATTTAACAAATATTTGATAAGCACTGATAGACTATATATAAAATCATTAAGATGTAGCGATACGTTACCGAGAACACTTGAGATAAATGTCAAAATATAACTCATAGACAAAGTACGAGTTACCGTACATTTGCACGCATCAGTATTGAGAGGGAAGGGCCTTAACGTTTGTACAGCGGACTATATGTATAAACACCAAACAATTCCCTACGCGCGGAACTAAAGCTAGTATCTCACTGGCATGCGAATTTCTCGCGACTGTTTTGCGAATTTTGTCGCGGACTTTCGCACGACATTCGTGCGAGTGTCGCGCGAGTGTCGTGAGAATTTTCTTGTGTCGCGAACTAGTCGCGAACTGGTCGCGAAATTTTTCAACATGTTGAAAAATTTTATGCGAATTTTTTCTCACGACGGTCGCGCGATAGTCTTGCGAAAACCTCGCGACTACCTGGCGAGAAAATAAAACTAAGCGATATTCGTACGAATGTCGCGCGACACTCGCACGAATGTCGCGCGACTGTCGTACGAATTTAAATGAAAATAAGTTACATTCGCGGGAAAGTCGTGAGACACTCTCACGAATGTCGCGCGACTGTCGTGCGACAGTCGCGCGATATATTTTCCAAATTAGACCGAAATTCGCGAATTTGTCGCATAAATTTCTATTCAATGAGACTGCAACGTGAAAGTTGTGTTTATATCGTTTATCTTTGTCGCGAAATAGTCGCGAACTATTCGCGAACTAGTCTCCAGTTGTCGCATTCCAGTGAGATAGGGGCTTTAG
The DNA here is from genome assembly GCA_964017185.1 of Rugalucina vietnamica. Classification (NCBI taxonomy): domain Eukaryota; kingdom Metazoa; phylum Mollusca; class Bivalvia; order Lucinida; family Lucinidae; genus Rugalucina; species Rugalucina vietnamica. The sequence continues at coordinate 34,577,422 of OZ024883.1, read as the reverse complement.
ATAGAGAAAGGTGCAGGTAGGCAAAGATCAGGAAAATGTGCAATCAGAAAAAGATTATTAAAACCAGAGGACCAATGGTCCTGTAAACGCTCACCTGAGATCTGCTTCATATACCAATAAACATATTTGAATCTTATGGTATTTAACCCCAGTGCAGGGGCAGATGAAGCCCTTGGGCCATTTTCTTTTTTCAGAATAATCAATATTCTGTCCATTTGCCAATTTCCTGCTGATTTTCCCCTTCAAATAACATTTAAAAAGCAGATGAGCCCCTGGGGTCCATTTTTTTCAGAATCATTAAATTTCAGTCCTACTGCCCATTTCCTGCAAGACATTCACTTAAAATGACATTTTAAAAGTTTTCCCCATTCAAATGCATTGACGACCTATGTTGACCTTGCCATAAAATAGGTCAAGGTCACCACAGGGTCATGTTTTATATATACATTGTAGTACTTGAGTCATCCATACTTCATGCAAAGTTTCGTTGAAATCGGTTCACCGGTTCTGGAGAAGATATTTTAAGGGTTTTTACCATATATGGGCATGGCGGCCATCTTGGTCATGTGACCTGGATTATTTATATACACATTGGATCCCACTTCCTATAGATGCTTCATATAAAATTTGGCTTTGATTGGCCAAGTGGTTTCAGAGAAAAAAATCTTTGAAAAGTGTGTATGGACGACAGACCGGCCAAGGTCAAGAGATGACCTTGACCTAAATTAATCATATACCTTCATCTAATCCATTAGTTGTTTGCATCTACCACTTTTCAGGTCTCAGGCTGCAATAGTTTTCAAAAGATAGCTAATTTCCACTTTTCCCATTATTAGTCTATGGAAACTTAAAGTTACCATAGCAACCAGAGTTCTTATCCAGCTGGAATAAAAAACACAAATTATATAGAGGCTACTGTCAGGAACATGTATACAAAGTACAGGATTCATCCACTTGACAGTTTCTGAGGAGAAGATTTTTGAATGTTTTTTTCAAAATTTTGCCCTTTATGGGGCCCCAGCAACCAATCAAAATAAAGGATTAGGACAAAACTCGCAAGAAACGTCAAACACTACTCAATAAACATTTCTGCAAAAACAAAATTCAAATGTCTGCAATTTTAGCGGAAAAATAGCCGATTTCCACTTTTCCCATTATATGTCTATGGAAACTTTAAGTTGCCATAGCAACCAGAGTTCTTATCCGCCTGGAATAAAAAACACAAATTATGTAGAGGCCACTGTCAGGAACATGTATACAAAGTATAGGCTTCATCCCCTTGACAGTTTCTGAGAAGAAGATTTTTGAATGTTTTTCGAAATTTTGCCCTATATGGGGCCCCTGCAACCAATCAAAATAAAGGATTAGGACAAAAGTCACATGAAACGTAGAGGACTACTCAATAAACATTTCTGCAAAAACAAAATTCAAATATCTCCAACAAGACAGCAAAAACTGGCAATTTTCACTTTTTTCATTATAAGTCTATGGGAAGCATAAGTTGCCATAGCAACCAGAGTCCTTATCCGATCAAAACAAAAAACACAATTATTCTTTCCCCCTACCTGTAGATGGTGTATGTGTAATATGAGAACAATCGGCCCAGTGGTTTCAGAGAAGAAGATCTTTGAAATTGTGAACGACGGACGGACGGACGGACGGACGGACGGACGGACGAACGCCGGAGCATGGGTATACTATAAGCTCACCTATGAGCCTTCGGCTCAGGTGAGCTAAAAAGAAACATGATGATGGGACAGTGGGTTGAAATTTGACACATATTTATCTTTATAAAGTTCTATAGATTCGAAGGGAATTCGACAATTTATTTTGATCCACTTGTGGGGAATAAGGCATCAATTTTTCAAACTTGTCTAAATGCCCATGAGTTTCCTACCGCTCACTGTGGGAGAAAACATTGGTAGATGCAATATAACTATTTCTTCCTGTATGGTGTGATGTGGCAGGAATTTATAACATACGATGAAAAGAGTGCATCTGATGGTGTTCTTATTGCATCAGGAAAACATGTCCGTGCAATATTTACCCCCGTAAACCCCACTTTTATATAGAAAAACTGGGGTATGCAGGGGTGTACCTATTTTTCTTATTTTTGCTCCAAAACATATATTGCGGTTACTCGTTAGAACCGCCTCGGCGAGGCGGTTCTAACGTGTACCCACAATCTATGTTTTGAGCAAAAGTGAGAAAAATATCAAAATTTTTCAGCTGAAAATTTTCAATTTTTAAAGCTCAAAAATTCTTTCTATATTGCATGGGAAATTTTTCGTAATGTATTCATCTGGGCCCAAAAGTACAGGATGACCTTAGTTGAGCATTCAAAAAGACATCGGTTTATTATGTAAATGACATTTTATTGAACACGTCGTCTGTACATTTCGTCAAAACAGTTATTGATTTAAACGGTAAAAATATCGAGTTGAGCAAAAAAATGTCTCCCGTAACGTTACAGTAATTCTTGGTGAAGATCTCATAGGAGGAATCGCTCACATAGTAATATTCTAGTATGTAAAACCATTAGTGTATTAAAATACCGAAAGTTCGCGAGAATTTAACTTTCGCTAATATTCGCGAATTAGTTGTCCCACGAATTCATAGCTGTTCTTGCTAATAATTGCGTAGTATAAGCCTTACGGCAGATATACGATTATTACTCTCTCTCTCGAATTCAAGAATTTGCTAGCTTTATGGAGAAAAATCGGCCTCGTCGAGGAAGAACTGAAACCTGCTTAACCAATTTTTGACGAATGGTATTTCCCATTATCAATGAATCGGGAGAGTTCATTGTCAGTTTTAGGGGCATCAGGAGTGATCTTTAATGTTTATTTCATTTTTGTTTTTCAATGAAATTCCTTTAAGCAAACATAACAGCCCCAGATGGGATGCCGCGTGAGGCTATTCTGTTTGCCAATGTCCCACACATATGAGTTAAATTCCATCAGAATATACCAAAATAATACAAAAATAAAGCTGGCTAGTCTTACCTGACTATAATATATAACAGATACATTGTACATGTATACTATAAATAGTATATACGACAACTGACGCTGTGATAGCCCAGTTAAGATAATTTAAATTTTATAATTTTGAGCTTGTAAATTTAGAGAGGACCATTTATGTAAACGTCTCTTAGCGACATGGGCAAACTAGGAAGTTGAAGTGGTAGGTCGTGGGGTGCTCTCAATACCAAAACCGTTAAATGGTTCTGATTGCTATTATCATGGTAAGGAAACCACTGACTAAGTTTATGCAAACCGTTTAATATAAAAGATGCAACATTTACAAAAGCGGACTGAATCAAATTATCACAACATTATCTGTCGCCACAGATTAATGATAAACATTGCACTGTACATTTAACTAAGTTTTGAGCCGCATCATGATATTAAAGGTGTTTAGCGTAATGTGAAAACAAAGGCACAGAGCAGCTTCACGGACAGCTCACATTTGATTTTCAATCGTTTTTAATAGAACGAACCCTCTTGCTTTTCTCGAATGTTCACATCACTCTTTATTTTTCCTCGGAAGCTGCAGAGCATGTCTGCTTTACGGCACGAGACAACACTAGAAAATCAACAGTCTGCAAAATTGCAAAAACAACCCGCACAACCGTAACTGCAGATAGCTGATCAGCACCTTTGTTTTCGCTACTCGAATAATATAATTCCTCTTCTACTCGATTGCAAACATACAAGCATCCAGCCTGTTTCTGTGACTGTACAAGCTGATTTGTGTCGGACCTGGTCGGAAACACAGATTGTTGGTTTTCTCGTGTGACTTCTCATATAATGAGATCTGCACGCAGCATTTGGATTCTTCCCACAAATCAAGACAGTAAGGAACGTGTTGTGACATCGTGGTTAAGCAGTGGACTTTAAATCGATAGGTCCTATGACCGAACCCTCCTATCACCGGGTTGTGAAGGCAAGTCATATATACATGTACTGCTCAGAATTGAGTTTGGTAGTCATCAAAATGAGGGTTTTAAAATATTTTTGTATGAGATTTAAATGTGAGTACTCCCTATCAAACTTTGAGTCGTATATATTCCATTTTGGCCCCTTTGAAGGTATGTTTCTTTGGCAGAAATTTTTATGATGAAATGCTTCTTGAAAGCACGTTTAGGGAAATGGTATACCACCAGGCCCACCCACCTGGATTCGTGTTATGGCAATTTTACGGTTGCATGTTTTCGGAAGCATTTATTGAAAAAAGAAGAAAAAAAACATCAGACATTCAAATTCTTTACTCCATTAATTTCCAACAAAAGTTTGCAAGAATTGTAAACACATAAGTATTTGTTATTTCCTTTGGCATCATATTGAAAAAGTGGTGTTTATTGAACTTTAGCAATTATACATTTTGCATACTTTTGTTAAGTGTAACAATAGTAGAAAGAATATACAGTTTCCTTTTCAAATTTTCTGTAGTCTGTTATTCAAATGCATGCATGGTCAACTACTACAAGCCATCGGCTGACCGTAACAGTCGTCATTCGATGCCAGAGTCGTCTGAGTCAAATATTCTACCAAATGAAAACGGGTTGTCGTATATAACAATATCAACATCGTCATATCGTGAGTCTATTTCTTCTATTTCGTTGTCTTCGTTTACGAGCAAATGGGTACGCTCTCCACATGCGGATTGGCGCACATGACGGGCGGTTTCTGAGATAACAATGCCCCGTTCATTAGAAGTTTCACCAGATTGATGTGCCCTAGCGTTGACAGAATCCAAAGTTTCGTTATCGAATTCAATATCACTGATTCTCCAATTTTCCTCATGATCTGTCAAAAGGTCCATAAGACAAGTCTGGAAATGAGTACCGTTTTTGTCCACATTAGATGGTGACGGCTTCGTGCGAAGGACTACTTGTAAGAGCTTAGGTAAAACTGTTCCAGCGACCGTAGCAAAAAGCTGGTTAGATGGAGAAATGCTCGCCGAATTTCCGAGAGCCATTACAACAAGGAACACGAAAAAGATGAAAAATAGGATAGCGATTAATTCGAAACCAGCTTTCATGTAGGACAAATACAGCGACCCAGGGGATCCAACAAAAGGCATTTCACATGCAGCAAAGAAAAATGACTTTGAAATATATTGGACACCATTATTGTCCAGAAACAGAAACGTCCCTTTCAGTCGCAATTGCAATAATTCCTTTTTATTGGAGAAAGCATGAAGTGTGCCACTGTCGGGCCCATGAACAAAGAATGCACTTAAGTGGGTTTTGTTTGACTTTGACTCATGTCGACACACATTACGTTTCCGGCCTCATATGTTTAAGTCCCCTTGTTTCACCACATTATATAGTAGAAAGGTGGATTCGAGGGGGCTTGAAATTTAAATGTCTGTTACACCTACCACAGGCACCAAATTATGAATTAAAACATTGTTATTCCTTCGGAATCACTAAAATGACATATTTGAACAATTTTGCTAATCCATGCCTTATAAAAATGTGTTTTTAATGTGAACTATTTCGCGCTTCGGCATTGAAAATGTTAACAGGTTGAATATACGCGCGTAGTGATACAACCGACCAATCAAATTAACAAGTGGGCGGAGCAAATACCTGGTCAAAAACGTATCGATATCAAAAGAAAAACGATAATGTAAAAAAAAAAAAAATAAATTTTATTATTTCAATAAATATATGTCGTCTTGTAGATTTTTTTTTTGTTTCGATGTAAAAATATTTTCGATTTCCCTTACAAGATTGCTTCCTATGACTATGTGACTATGTGAAAACGATGCATCGATTTGATTTTCATCTAAGAAATAATTCTTAGAAAATTATATTGTAAAAAAGTAATAAATTAAATCATTGTTTTACTTAGCTGTTAAGAATTATTTTCAATTTGCCTAAGATCACGCGTACGTTGACTTTGAAAACGAGAATTTTAAAATTTTAAAAATGTTAAAGGGAGCGAGAAAAAAAAATGAATCTGTTGAAGGACAACTGAATTTTGAGCATCCCGCAAACGCGAGGAGTTTTGTTCAAGTATATAAAATAAACACATCATTTTAATTTAATGCTACAATATCAATATAATACTGCTGTTTGATCAAAGAGAATAATTTGCATTTGTTTCACAAAACAAAATAAAAATGTGCGCAATATTTCGTCATAAAAAAGGACATTTCCGAGACATTCATACTCATTGTAAAAGTATTCCATATAAAACTGGTTTGCTGTTACGTCCCGGTCAACAGCCATAGTCATATTTGGACGTTGCTTCTATTTTATGGGACTTTTTACCCAAAAGATGAAGGCACAGACAGCCAATCTATTTCTTTAGGTCCCAGTGCGCTGGGCCCATATTCCCTCACAACCACTTTATTATAATGTAAAGCTTGGCTAGTTCAACAAAATTATGCAAAAGAACGGATCACAATATTGCTATGTAGGACATGCCGATAGCGTGTGCGTGCGCGAACGCGCGCGCGCGTCTCTGTATGTGTGTGTGCGTGTGTTGTAGTCCCTACGCATAAACGCCAGTGATACACTGATCATTTTGCAAATGCATTTGAATAAGTACATATAAGTTCTATGAGAACGTTTACTTTTCACAGAGAAATACTGCAATGCTCACTAGCATATTCTCATCCTAGGATCAAGAGAATACAAAACAAAATAGACCTGCTTCCCATAAATGGAGTATGAAATGGTAAAATTTGTTGGCCCAATTTTAAATGAGCATTCATATCAGAAAACCAACAATCTGAGTTTTCGACCAGGTCCGACACAAACCCGGGCAACTCAAGTTTGAATTTTGAGAGTTGAGGAATTGTACTGAACATGTAGCGAAAACTAATACACTGATTAGCTGTGCAGCTGATCTGCGTCTTTGGTTTCGAATATGCAGATTGTTGGTTTTCAGCTGAAGCAGCGGCTCAAATGTGAAACCGCCAGTATCTGCCAAATAACGAGGAAAGAAAAATCAGAATATTGTTTTGAAATTTTTACCTAAATAAAGGTAATTTCGGGATTTTTTGAGGGTTGGACCCCCCCCCCCCCCCCCACTCGTCTGTGACCAAAAATTACCATTTTCGTTGGACCCCCTCTCATGAAAATTTCTGGATCCGCGCATGCCACAATTCATACGAACGTACATGTATAATTGTATAATAATAATTATACATGAACGTACATGTATATTTTTAATCAACCAGGTGGTTAACGGACCCATACTTAGTATGTGAGGCGTTTTAAGAGCAACATTACGAAACGTTGTCCATGCAATAGACAGAGATTTTTTCAGCTGTAAAAATTGAAAATTTCAACTGAAAATTTTTGATATTTTTCTTATTTTTGCTCAAAACATAGATTGTGGGTACAAGTTGGAACCGCCTCTAACGAGTACCCACAATCTATGTTTTGGAGCAAAAATAAGAAAAACAGGTATGACCCTGCATACCCCAGTTTTACTATATAAAAGTGGTTTTAAGGGGGTATATATTGCACGGACATGTTTTCCTGATGTAGAAAGATAAAAAGAGAAAAGAAAATATCTGCGAGAATCTATTGAAAAGTTTATGGTTTAAGCGACAGGCCCTCGAATTCCGATCGCATGCATTATACGTGAAGAGGCACTTGTACGCGTTAGGGCAGTGTACATGTTCTCGGCTTTTGTGTTCGGGTACACGAAGTAAATGTACGACGTAAGCGACAAACGAAAAAACAAACAATGCTGTAATAGTTTTTCTTCTTTCTTTTTAATCAATACCATTCATGCATCTGCTAGGCAATTAGCTGATCAGAACGGTTTAGCATCAGGGCATAACGACTTTATCATCTTGGCGATCCTTAGGTCGCAAACATGCATCAAATTAGGTATGCTTCACGACATACAACAAATAAGTTTGCATGATAAATGAGAAATGTTTTCGATTTAATAGCTCACAATTTCGTATATCAAAAGATAAAACGCAATCATTTCGCTACTACCTTTTGCTTCTGTTTACAAAAAAGCTGATACTTGTATCATTTATTAAGGGAAGCAATCTTTAATAATTATATTAAAAAACCAAAATAAATATCTGAAAGAATTAAAGTGCAATATGAAACAATACAATAATAAAAGTAATGCAAAATTAAAATAACCGAATCAATCAAAACATGCAAAAGCTCTCCGGTCAAATTTAGAAACGAAATATTATTAAACTCGTTTCTTTTACAAGAAGAATGTAAAATAACAAACATAGTTAGTATTGAAATACGACATTATCAAAAAAGATGTTTGGCAAAAGTAGACAATCAAAATTCAGCGTATCTCCTTATTTTCAAGATTATAAATAATATAAAGGACTTTTTATGCTGATTTTATGTCTGTGATAATAAAAGGCCCATTTATAGTACACGTTTAGAAGATCGTATGTAACGTTTCAATATGAAAACTTTAGGACTCAAATGTCTGTGGTAATACATATATGAGAACGCATACAACTAAAGTTACACCGAGGTGATCAGCAGATGTAATATGAGCCGCGTTGTGAGAAATTCTGATGTTTCGCCTATATACAAAGACGCAGATTAGCCATGCAGTACCTGCACAGCTGCTCAGCGCCTTTGTTTTCGTTCGAGGGGTAGCGCAATTCCTCTTCTTCTTAAATTAAACATTTTAAGCTCCCAGCCATCGTCTGTAAGTGCACAGACCGGTTTGTGTCGCACCTGAAGGTTAGGCGTAAGTTACAGATTTTTCTTCGGAAAATCGCATTTATGGCGCACAAAGATCATTTTAATTTTTACTATCCATTAATCGTTGTAAACTTTGAGTATCATAATGTCAATTAAATTTTCAAAGTTCATTTCCAATTCCCGACTCTGTACGATAGATCGCCATGAAAAAAGAAATAGAAATGATCCAAGATCAATTAAAAAGAAATAAATAAAATCAATTTATCAAGATTTAATATGACCGAAACATTCCTTTCAAGCGTGCCAATAAACCATATGACACGTGGGGATATTGTGTGACATACCGCTCGGCATCATCAAAGAGTCGCACAAACTGGAATAAGATGTATGCGGAACCAAAACATGCTTTGATCAAAACATAAAACGCAATTAATCTCAGTCATAAAATCAGAGTAGTTGTTTCTTTAATCTTGGTCACCTGACGTAAGTAGGGGCGGGGCTAAAATTAAAGTAGTTCGGTCGCGTATTTCTTTCGAATATGCGCGAGAACACGTAATGATTGGCTTTCGTTGTTTAATGCAATGTCTGCAATGGCGTTCGTAATAATTCTGCTGTAAGCCCGATATTTTTGGGCAACATAACCAAAGCAATCATTAGCATAGACAACGAGGCTTATTGCGATTACTATATACAGTTGCGTAAACGACGCGTTAAGAATGACACCAACCAGTGAATAGACTAAAACTTCTAGCAGAAAATGCATAAATAACCATATCATCAACATTATTGCACAAATCAATGTAAATAAACTCAGTATATGAAGGAAAAAGACTGGAACAAAGAAAACAATTGCAACGCAAGATAACGACGTCTTAGTTACAACAATGAACATCTGAATTAAAAGATGGGCACCCATATTTATCAGCAGAAAAGGTGACATTAATATAAACTGTAATAAGCGAACAATACAGCCAGAAAAACCGTGACCATAACAACGTATACAACCGCAACAAGTGGAATATACACTCTTGACACCACCACACCAGCAATTGGTCCCGTAACAGAAAATACATTCTAGAAATTGTTTAGTGTTTTCCTCGATGGCTGTCAATTTTAAGGCCAGTGTAAGGTTTGTAATTGCTTCCTTGTAACAATCTAAACATACACAAGAGAAAAACGTAAACACAATAAACAGTGGTAATGAGAGCACCAACCAAATATAGCCATACCCTTCAGGAGAAATAAGAGTTGTCGCTATTTTCAATTTCCTTATTATAGCAGCGTCTTTTCTTATATTGGCTTCAGTGGAGTCATATGTATCACGAAGAGCTACTGTTATCCCTATAAATGCAAGAAAAGGTAAATAAAGAAACAACCATAATTTCTTTCCAACGGAAAAACAAGATTTACGCTTTAGCGTCTTGCGTATTTTGCATCGTGGAATAGAGTTAATTAGAAAGTTTAGTAATCCAAATGATCCGAAATCGGGAGAAAATATGCACTTTGATTGAAGCTTTAGCTGTGTACTCTTGAAGGGCAAGTGATATATACTGTCACGGCGCAATTTCCTGATCGTTGTACAGAAACTGCCCATTTTCTTGCGGATAATTTTAGATAAATGGACAGTTTTATCTCTTTGGCTTCCATGTATAGTTTTAACAACATTCACCGTATACCTTACACCGTCAGCGCTGTATTTAGCTATTTGGAAAACAGGGCCTTTAGTCATAAGTTTTATTACTATGTGTGGGCTAAGAAGTAACAAAATACATGCCAGCACAATGGCCACACACTTTAGTAACGTTAGCCAGGTATCAGTATACGTAGGTCATTCAAAAAGTAATGCAATATGTAGCGTATTTTTGTGTATTTTTATCTGACAGAGGTAATATTTTTAATTTCTGAAAGTTTGATTCAATCTGCATTCAGGAAAATAAACATCAACTAAATCGGACCATACACTTTCTGTTGCTTAGCAACCATAGAATGGCAGCGAAGGTGTCGTGGCCGCGAAAACCACTTTTCAAAAATTAAATAAATAAACATAAAGCTTTGGTATTTCTTTGGTGGTGTTTTAAATAGCTATCTATATAATTGTTTGTGTAATGTCACCTTAGCCAAAACTTTCTAGGCAACTGCAATGTTCACACGACCCCACGCCTGTCAACTGTTGCTTAGCAACGCCTGAACCTATGCGATTTCGGTTTTATGCATTTTCCATAGATTTTGGTTGCTAGGCAACGAAATATGTTATCTGAGATTTGCATTTTATAGCAAGTAGTTTACAAAGCGTCAAAGGCAGATACAAATAGGCGTATAAATATTCGATTAAACAAACTAGATGTCAAATTGTAGCAGAAATTGTATCTCCACCCCCATTTTTCATCCTTCGATCGAGAAATTTTAGTCATTTTTTCAACTTTGATTGGGTGTCATTTAAAATATATCAATCAGATTGCATTATCTTGAACTTTAAATGCAACTATTCTAAGTTTGGTGTAAGAAAATAAATCGAATATGTTTATTTTGGTTTTCCTGTCACCATGGCAACGGTTTTAAGAGTCGTGGCCAACTGCCTTTACACAGTGTTCTATTGTTGCTAGGCAACAGGAAGTAGAGCATGTGACTAGGTGTTGAACTGTCTCGCAGTGGGCGAATTGAATTTATGTTTCAAGAAAACTAAATCAAACTTAAATATCGTGTTCAAACAAAACATTATGGCCAATATTGCATTACTTATTGAATGACCCTCGTATAAGAAGCTACAAGACATCTCTCCAACGCCATTTCTTTCACAGCATATATACCTAAAGTCAGCGTAACCGCCTTCGTTGTTTATGTGCAAGTTGCACACTGCGTCTCCTGGTTTTAAGTCCACTGGCTGTTCAATACTTACATGTATATTCTGAAAATTGTTGAACACGCTCTCTCGTAAAATAGTTTCTACTTCACTCACATTAAGACCTCTGAAGCAATACTCAGGTATCTCCTTTATCGGAACGTGTATTGTTTCTAGTTCATAGGATAGTAATCGCACTGGCAAGAGATCGAATTCGCTGAATAAAAGTAATAACTTTGCTCCTTGTCGCCCACTTATTTTAACCCATGAAAACGGCTTGAAAATCGGGCCTGTGTAGTTTGCATGAGAAAAAGTCGTATTAGAGAGACTAAGATTTAGAAATACCAAATTCACAGAATCGCCCAGTTCCTTTTTGATTTTCTGAGAAATACGCTGGTCCTGCATGACGTGGGGCCCTCCGTTGTTTGAACTAAGGGGGCATGATTCCGATTCATTAAGTCGCTACCACTATCTGATATTCCACCCATCATGAAAAATTCTGTTTTTTCCCTGTTTGTGGCAAGGACTTGTGAACGCACGTTCGAAATAACGGCATTATTTGTGACACCCACCATAGCTATAATAATTAGACACATGATATATACGCGAAACGTCATTGTTTCAATTTTAATAAATACACCATTCATGTGCATATATGACTAACGTAGTGAAGCAATCCCTTTAATAAAATTGAATTATAAACCTGTACACTGAAAAAAAGTTATAAGAGGCCACTTTTCAATCTCATTTTTAATTTATAAGCCATGTTCAAAACTGAATGATTTTTTGCCCAAAGACGTGTCTTTCAAGTAAGTAAAGTTACAAAATGTTCAGAAATAATTTTCTTTCACTAAACGCGTTTTTCGTGTTAAAGTTCAAAAATCAATGTTTTTGAAAAAAAAAAGGTTAAAGCGCAAATTTTATTGAAATGAGGAACGGCTGTCAAATGGGCCATTCCAGTTTGGAAAAAATCAAACATTCGAATTTTCTCAACTTGTAGATTTTTTACGCATTTTTAAAAAAATCGCTATTTTCGAAATTTTTGGAAAAATCAACAATGTGCCTCTTAAACATGTTAATCCCTGTGTTACGTGCCAGGCGTAACTAGAAGATTAAGGAAACCAACAAGTTGGTTAGCCAGCAACAAGCTTTGTTTAAAATTTAACAAATCTATTTAGAAGTGATTTAACCAGTAATTACATGTGAAACAATCAAAAGCATATATACAATCAAACAAAAATGAATGTACAATACCTTTCAAGATGTTAATTCCCTTAAAGAATGTCTGAATGTCCCTCAGAATTTTTTTAACACAAGTCTGTATTAGTTTCTGATCCCAAGAATTAAAGTTTGTTTCAAAATAGCACTATGTCCCAATCCAGAATCGAATATCACAAAGTAATCCAAGAATAAGTTTAAATTCCAGTAAGATAGATTTTGACTTCTTAATAGTAACAGTACCCAAAGATTGTCCTTATGAAAATTTGTAGCCCTTATATAGCACTGAGGAACATTCAGGATTCTTCCAGCAAATTCTATGATATCATATACTAAAAATAACAAGTTGTTTACCAAAATTTAATGTTCTGGAATATTGTAGAGAGGCCATTATCCTTCCAGAAAATTCCACAATATTCTTTTGACATAAAAAAGATTTTTCTAGAAGATTCTACATCTTTGGTTCTTCCAGATTTTTCCGTCAAAGAACAATTTGAAATTTCTAGAAAATTCTGAAGTAAACAACCTGTTTATGTCCAATATCTGGGACACTAAAAGTAAATAATTGCTAAGGACAACAAGTAAACATCATATGTATAAAATCATACTTTCCTGGGCATACTCCCTTGGGAAGTTTACCAGTACTGAATGCACATCTTTCAACAAGTAACTGTCATACATAACACCTGTTAAATTCACTTTATGAGGCATGGAAATGAGAAATATACCTCGAAAGAGCTGTATTATACGATTTTCGAGGACAAACAGGTCACGACTGCCGCACACTTCCGGTTTCAATGCCAAATTTTAACGACCAAAATAACAAAATCTGTGGACGATTTTTAAAATTTTCAAAATCTATCAGAGTTAAGTATTAAACATAAATGATCGCTGAAAATTTCCATGCCGTGCTGCTGCTAATAATGCAACTGGAGATGAACAAAGTTTGTATGCAAATTGCATACAAAAAGCTGAATTCCTGTTTTTCATGTTGCTGTCTTCTTGTATTTACAAAACTGAAACGAAAATTGTTATTGCATCAACACATTTAACATGATTTTATCATACACCATAGCAGTCTATAACACTTTCAAATAAATTAAAATGTAGAGCACAACGTAGTAATATGACATTTAATTTGGTGTTAATAAGGTGTGATTTTTGAAATGATTTGTGAAATGAGGACACTTTTAATCATGCTTCGTCTGTGTGAAAAGTATCACATATTTTTGAATGCAGAAACTCACAGAGCCACTGTTAGACATTGGTTTATCCATATGATCATGAATGGCTCGTTACCGATATCAAGAGTTGCGTCCCTTGATTGCCCCTGATCCGCTAGGTGCGCCACCAGTGAGTAGTTCCGGTTTACATTTTCAACGCGTAAGCCATTATTGTTTATTTATCGAGTCGCTATTTTTTGTAATTTATCATCGCTGTAGACATATTTTACACAGAAAGAAGGTGCAGAGAGGTAATATATACTTGTGTTACTTTAGAAAGAATGAACATTCGTTAGCACACTTTCGTTCGATGTAATTATTGACCGGATCACTTTCAATTGAAGGCATGCACAACACACACAAACTCTCTCCCGTCGTTACAGTTCTGCTTTGCCGATACAACTTGGTAAAAGGAGATAAACATTCTCATAATCTGATGATAAGTTCATAAACAAATTATTTCTTCCTTCGAATGAGTGTTAGAACCAGGAGGTTGATCACCCCCGCCCCCGCCCCCCCCCCCATGAAGCATGAAGTACATGTATTGTCTGGGTTCATAAATTGAATGCCAGTTGTTTGTGTGAAATATTATGCACCAGTGTAAGCCCACCAGCCATTTCATACCATGTTATGCACTAGTCATTTGTAACCACACCCCCCTCTCCCAGGCCCGGGGAGTAGAAAAGGGGACTTTGACCTTTTAATCCAACAAATCCTCGCTAAAAGCCCCACCCTACGGGGACTGTTCGTTGGTAAAATCACTGCTGTTTTCCCCTGCTGCATGCTACGTATCTTTTCATTTCATGGTCATATTTGCATATACGTATAAGCAAACCCCGAGTATTTCCCCCGCACTGCCCTGGCAATACTTATGTCAAAGCCCCGCTCATTTCCACAGTTATCCTCCGCCCGAGCCTGGGGGCCTTGGTTACAATAGGTACATGTATAGGCAAAATAATGACAAAAGTATAATCTGCAAGGGAACACATTCGGACGTAACTCAAATGTACTCCATAACTTTGAGATTGTTTATATGTCCGGCACACACCCCAGTCACGCGCATAGGTCCGGCACACGCCTCAGTCACGCGCTACTGTGTGACTGAAAAGCAAGTTGAGGAACAAATTAATTTTTATACGTCCAAAATCTTCAGCATGTTGAGATTTTTCATACGCCCGGCGTGTGCTACAGTGTGACTGCTGTTTAATTTACGGGGAAAAAAATATGGGCGAAAAAATATGCCGCATATTAAAGACGAAATGAAGAAAATTTCACCCAAAAATACTCAGTGCTTTTCAACTTTTGGGGCAGAATTATGATTTTAGGTTTTACGCCCCAAAGTGTGCCCTAAAATTTTGCACGGGTTCTTTTTGTAGTCATTTTAGTGTCACTGAGCAGGATAACTTTCAGTCTCAGCGTTAGCGTCGGCACTGCTCAAATGTTAAAGTTTTTGGTCAAAGTTTTTTGAAGTCTATATCTCTTGAACATGTAGATGGATTAACTTGATACTTTGCATGTTGGTAGATACAATGTATTCGTCTGAAGTTTTATTCTGTACCATCACGACCCACCTTAGAAATTTTGTGTTGAAGTTTTTGGTTATAGTTTTGGTAAGTCTATATCTCTTCAATGTATTGATCCATCAAGCTGATACACTGTACTTTGCATATTGATAGATAATAGATATTGGTCTGAAGTTGTATGCTGTATCATCACTACCCACCTGAGTGACCTTGAGGTCAAGGTTTTATTATTTATATTATTATCTTGAGGTCAAGGTTACAGACTTACAAATTTTGTGTTAAAGTTTTTGTAAGTCTATAGTTATTGATGCAAAGTGTTATGCTGTTCCATCATGACACACCTGTGTGACCTTAAGTTCAAGGTCACAGACTTTAAAATTTTATGTTAATGCTTTAGCTTAAAATTTTTAGAATTGTATATTTCTTGAATAGACATGACATATGGATCTAATTGATACTTTGCCTGCTGTTAGATATTATTCTTAAGTTTTATGCTGTACCATCTTGACCCACCTGAGTAACCTTGAGGTCAAGGTCACAGACTTAGAGAAATTATATGTTATCAAGATTTTGGGTTAAAGTTTTTATAAGGTCTATATCTCTTGAATATGTAGATGTATCAAGTTGTTTTTGGTAGATGTATGTTTAGATCTTAAGTTTTATGCTGTACCATACATCCCACCTGAGAGACCATGAGGTCAAGGTCATGGGTCGTAGATTCAGTGGCAAAGCACAAGTCACATAAGCTATGCTGTCCTGCGACCGCTCTTATTGCATAATAAGTTCAGGCAAAACGAAGTGTAATTTCCAAGGTTGCTATGTAAATAATTTAATTTTTTGTTGTTATTTTTCAGATACTAACTACAATGAGTGACCCAGAGCTCTCAGAGTCAGATGGTGAACAACAAGATGTCCTGACAGAAGATGTCCTTACCAGATGGACCAAGAAACAGCTTCAGGACTGGCTCAGCGGTCATCAGAAGAGAAAGTCGGGGAACAAGCCTGTGTTAATAGCCAGAATCCTGAGATGCGTACACTTTGGTTCTGATGACTCCGGATCAGAAGTGTCCTCCGACTCAGATACAGATGACATCGACGTTCCTACCTACGACTCCATTACAGACTGGGACCTACTAACTACAGAAAAGTGCCCACCCGTGAGAGAAGAAGACATAACTGACTACTTCTTATATGCGAAGAATCCAGTGACTGGTAAACCAAAGAAGTGCAAGAGACAATTGAAGAAGTCACGAAAGTTTTGTAAAGAGAACTATATCTATGAGACAGCTATCAGTGACATTCCGGATTCGCCCTATTGTTATGTGAAGGCCAAGTGTGAGCCCAGCATGAGGGACTTTGTGATCGTGAATGGACAGAAACTGGACCATTATCCCATACATGTGCTCCTAGTGAAATCAACAGGAAGGGTGGAATCTGGCTATTGTGGTTGTAAGGCTGGAATTCCTGGTGTGTGTAGCCATGTTGGTGCGCTGCTATTTGTCATGAGCAAAATACATTCGGCATGTACCTCAGTGTTGTGTGAGTGGCAGAAACCAAGGACTGTAAAGAATAGACTTAGCCCGAAAAGGCTGGAAGACATCGCCTTTGTGAACCCTGAAGTTAACAAAGAGACACCACTGAAGGCATACCCAGGTGTTTACCAAGCTGGGCCGTGCTCTGATCCGGACACTTTCTTTGAGGACATTATGAAGGACTTGGGGAATGTAAACCCATCATGTGTGCTGTTCCAGACTCTGAATCGAGAAACAACAGACATCAGTGATGTATTGGAACAATATAGACCAGAATGGAACTATAGTGATTCGCAGGAGTTAGAGTCAAATGTGTGCCAGTCCAACTTCATTGACTTCGCTAATCGGTTAAGGTTGACAGACACAGATGTAGATAGAGTGAACACTGCTACAAAAGGTCAGCGAGTAAATTCCAACTGGCAGGAAGTGAGAAAGTTAACTCTAACAGCATCGAACTTTGGTAATATATGCAAGCGAAGAGACAGCACACCACCTGATAATTTGATCAAATCTATGCGTGGATACACCCAGCCTCCTATGACACCAGCCATTCGATATGGACAGAATAAAGAAACTAAGGCAAGAAGAGACTATGCGCGACATCACATGAAGACCTGCGGCAACCACATCAACATTGACGAACAGGGTGTTATTCTATCCCAGACTTACCCATTCCTCGGTGCTAGTGTTGATGGACTTGTTTCATGTGCTAAGTGTGGAAAAGGTGTTGTTGAAATCAAGTGTCCTTATAAGTGGCGTAACAGGACTCCAGAAGATTGTGCAACTGAACGGGATTTCTGTTCTTCTGTAGTTAATGGACGGATGAAATTGAAGTTGACACATAATTATATGTACCAAGTGATGGGTCAAATGGTTGTGTTAGGTGTTCAGTGGGCTGACTTTGTGGTTTGGACAAAACGGGGAATTAATGTTGAGCGGATTACCTTCGATCAGGATTTCTGGCAACAAAACATGCTATACAAACTGAAAGTTTTTTATAGTGCCAACTTTTTGGCTGAGCTGTTTTCCCACAGGATTGAGAGGGGTCTGCCTTTGTTCAGGTAGAAATAGGTCATCATGAGAAAAGCTAAGAGCTTGTCTGCAAGCTTTAAGACTAGCCCTGACATATACATGTCTCAAGGTTGTAAAATGTTTTATGCTCAAGAGACTGAATTTCGTCTTGCCAATAAATGAGCCGCCTCGTGGGAAAACCAACAATGTGGTTTCCGACCAGGTCCGACACAAACCGGCCTGTACAAGCATAGAAAAGAGCTAGAAGCTTGAAATTTCGGATTTAAGTAGAAGAGGAATTGTACTATCCGAGTAGCGAAAACAAAGGCGCTGATCAGCTTCACGGTTACCGCGAAGCTGATCTGGGCCTTTGTTTTCGCATATGCAGATTGTTGGTTTTCCCATGAGGCGGCTCAAATGTTAAGATGTCAACAACTATTTACATTTGCTTCCATGCATGAGTGCATTAACTGAACCATGACGCGAGAAAAACGGTCTTTGGAGTTTCCGACAGGCCCGACACAAACCGACATGTACAGTCACAGAAGCAGACTAGAAAAGATATTGTGAATTCACCTGTATTTTTTTTTATATGAAATTGTCTGAATTTTTCTGTATTTATGAGAAGTTGAGTTGAACATGAAACACGTCATAACCATGGTGTGCTTAAAATTTATCTGACAAGAGAAAGGCTGTATTTTTGAGCAGTTATAATTTCATGCTCAGCTCAATGGCGCATAAAACACATTATTCCAGGGTGTGGAACCACAAGAGATTTCTAGTGATTTCAAATAACTGCAAACAAGTAGTATGGTGAGCATCATCATTCATGGGAAAAGCTGTCTTCAAGGGTTTCTGACCAAGTCCGACATTAAACAAGGCTTTGCAACAAAAGATCTAGATTGAATATTCTTTGGTAAAAGGTTAATGAGTGGCCCCCGTGGCCGAGCGGTTAAGAGCACTGTTTCTTAATCACTCGGTCATCTCACCTCTGTGTCTGGTGTGGGTTCGAGCCCTGCTCTGGCCACGTGAGACAAGCCAAGTTCTGCTTGCGGGTGAGCCAGGTGAATTTTCCCGGGGTTCTCCCGTTTTCGCCCACCAACTGATTGTCCCGTCTCATATGAGCTGAAATAATCTTGAAAGGGACGTAAAACTGAATAGAAAAAAAAAGGTTAATGATGTCCTGAACATTTAGTGTGGTTCTATTGTTTTGGAGTTGAATTTCAATTTTTGTGCTGTTTTAACCACATGTATGTTTTAGTTAAGTTCAGGTAACTCAGTGGCCACCTGTTGGAAAATAGCTGCTCACTCAGCTTACAATACGTTTTCTAAGTATTCGTACCTACATGTATTTATCAATTTTGTTTTTTCCACACCTCGGTATTTGTAGTGTGAATTTCTTTCTGATTGCATATTTTCCTGATCATTGCCTACTTGTACCTTTCTATAGTGCCATTTGTATAAATATTTTGAGGAATTACTTCTGCTAGCTAATGCTAGCTGCAAATTACATGTACATATGAGCCGCCTCGTGGGAAAACCAACAATGTGGTTTACGAACAGGTCTGATACAAACCGGGCTGTGCTATCACAGAAGATAGCTAGAGACTGGAAATTTTGGATTTAGAAGGTAGAGGTAATGTACTATCCATGTAGCGAAAACAAAGGCGCTGACCAGCTTCGCGGTTACTGTGAAGCTGATCTGCGCCTTTGTTTTCACATATGCAGATTGTTGGTTTTCTCTCGAGGAGGCTCATATATGCAGTAGTAAAAAGTCTAATCATTATTCACATGGTCACACATACCAGCATCAGTGCAAACAGTTTATGGTCAGTGCTCATAATGAATGATAATGGAAATACAAGACATAAATAACACTATTGATATGCATTTCTTTAATCACATGTATTTTAAGACAAACTTGAGCATATACATGTACAATATAAAATGTAAGTTGTGTAAAAACCTGTATTTATATATAGTAAAAGTAGATTCTGACTTCCGATCAGATAAGGCACAAACTCATTTGAAACATTACATACAGTATGGCTAGATTCTAGAGTATCTAAACTGAGGAAGTCAATGGATTTGTCAAATTTATCAATGTCATTAGCTGTCAGAATCACTACTATGCAGCTTTCTTTATCGATTTGCTTTTTTCCACATTGCCCAGCAATGTTGTAACAAGCACTATTAAATAATTTAGAAATATATAGTTTATACGTTGTTCATAACAAATACAGCAATATGATAAAAAACGCACTTATAATATTTTCATTAATATGTGAGTGTATAGTTACATGTAAATACAGTATATAAATATAATTGTCTTTTTTTCTTACAAATCAAACATGATAGCACCCTTCTTGTCATATTCTTTCATGAAGACTTGGTTACCATAGTATATGAGTATACCGGTATATATATAAAACGGTAATGTAAGTTAATGGATAACTTGCACCTGGAGGATTGCCCAAGAACATTGTACTTAGGATGCCTGCTCCTGTCTGAATTAAAGGGAACTGACAGTTAGAACCTGTACAATCAGACCAAAGTTAAATCCTTAAAACAGGATGCCGGTGGTGTAGTGGACTAGTGGTAGAGATACATGACAATGGGTTCAATGGACTGGTGAATATCAGGAAGCTGTCGCTACGTCCTGACATGACTGAAAAATTGTTGACCAGAACATTCAACATTAGCCACATTGAAAATATCCCTTAAGCTAGCATGGGTCAGACCCAATAAATTAATACAAAGAGATCATATATAATTAAAGATTGACACATATGGTGAACTGAGTTCACAGCTCTTTCCCAAAAAGTTGCCATTCATGGCATTCAGCTACCTTATCTCATATATATACAGTGCTCATTGAAGCTGAGTTGATAGCAATGCCCGGCGGTGTAGTGGACTAGTGGTGGTACTGGAGATATATGACCATGGGTTCAATGTACTAGTGAAAACCCAGTACGCAATGGCTCCGTTCCAACATGACTCGAAGATTGTTAACCAGAACATTAAGTATTAGCCACATTGAAAATATCCCTAAAGCTAGCATGGGTCAGACCCAATAAATTAATACAAAGCGAAAATATAGAATTAAAGATGTACATATATGGTGGACTGAGTCCACAGCTCTTTCCCAAAAAGTTGCCATTCAGCTACTCCTTTACTTATCACATATATACAGTGCTCGTTGAAATAGCGATTATGTCCAAAGTAAAACATGCACATGTAAAAGCACACCAACTGGTTTTATAACTGATTTTGGAAGAACAAAAGGTTCTGTACTGACATGACTGAAAAAACTATTGACCAGAATATTAATAACCAAACAAAAAATCATTAAAAGGTGGGTCAGATAATAAATAACGAGAAGGAGGTGATAATAATATTATGTATGTACATGTATATGATTATGAGCCGCATCATGAGAAAAACAGCATTTTGCATATACATGAAAACAAAGGCGCAGATCAGCCCCACAGTAACTGTGAAGCTGATCAGCGCCTTTGTTTTCACTACATTGGTAGTACAATTCCTCTACTTTCAAAATCCAAAATTTCCAGACTAGCGATCTACTGTTCTTGTACAGCGCAGTTTGTGTCAGCCCTGGTTGGAAACCACTTTGTTGGATTTCTCATGAAGCAGCAAATATATGTACATGTTTGGTCAACTGGGTCCACAGCTCTTGCGATTTATGTGCAAAAATGGAAGCCCATAATCATGCCTCTTTTATTTCATAAAAAATTAATTTGAGCGATGTCATGAGAAAACCAGACTTTTGTCTATAAGTATGCAAAACAAAGGTGCAGATCAGCTTACAGTAACTGCACAGCTGATCAGCACTTTTGTTATCGATACAAAGATAGTAAAATTCCTCTTCTTCCTAAATCCGAAAATTCAAGCTTCTAACCATTTTCTGTACTGCACAGATTGGTTTGTGTCAGACCTGGTCAGAAACCACTTTTCTCGAGCCGCGGCTCATTTAAGCTGTACACTTAGCATATCATATTGATGTCACAGCAATCCACTGTTAATGCTCAAGGAATGAAAGAACTCTATTTCAACAGGGGTTCATACAAGTTTGTCATTGCTGCACATATCACAATAATTTGTTCCGCAAGATGAGCCTCTGACAGAGGAAGCACAGTCTGTAAGAGTCTGAAGTTCTTTATCTGCTCCATTTTCATCTCGACAACTATTCTAGGAGACGCTATCTGTTGAGTCTTGAAGAATTCTTCTCTTGTCATTTGTTTCGAAGATGACACAAATGGTGGCATGTTTAGTCCAATGTCACTTGGCAACAGATCAGCAACAGTAAATCCTTTGTCGGCTAAAATAATGTCCCCCGATTCAAGACGTGGAATCAACATGTCTCCATCTTTTTGAACAATATGCCTATCTGAAGTGTGTCCTCCCCAGACTCGCGATATAAAGGTCACTAGTCCATTTGGGGCTACTCCTATCAAAACTTTGAAAGTATTATGATGTTTGTATTCTGACCATGTCAAGTTCTGAGCCACAAGACTACTGGGTTTTTCACAAAAAAATTCAGTCGCATCTATCACGATTCTCACTTGGGGCATTTCACAAAAACTTTTAGGCAAGTTCGCGAGAATCTGTTCCCGTGTTGGCCATGGAATAAGAGACTTCATATGGTCATACATAAAGTTAATCCAAGTTGTCATAACACGAGACACAGTCATCAATGAAACATTGAATATGTCTTTCAAATGTTCCTGAAGTAAACCCAACCGGAGTCTAAGACACACCATATAAAACTCATCGATAGGTCGTAATGTTCTCTTACGACCTGGTTTCTGAAAGTGTTCTTCGTTGTATTTACGTCCTTCACTCCCAAGTGTTCTTTTCTGGCCTTCCCAGTAGGTCAACTTAGCAGCACCATGTTTCATGAACGTTGTGAAGAATAAGATAAATGTTGCATAATTTGGAAACCCTGTATAAAATCTAGTCTTTTCATCATTATTTTCAATGTCCTCAGGTACCATTTTAGGGAAGGACGCCTGCACTCCAATATCGACATTACTTGTACTAACATCTTCACTGTCTAAATTGTCAAACATCACTGAATACCCATGATCAACTTCATGTACTGGTTTTGTTTGGTCTACACTATCTCGCTGATCTGTCTCTGGCTGTTCTGGTTGGTCAGTTTCTACGTCAACAGATGAATACAAATCAATGTCTGCATCAAAGAAAGCACTGGTATCACAGTTCACATTGATCTCAACACCACTAAACTCGATGGTCCGCTCAGTGTTTTCAAGCACCTCATTCGCACTTTTAAGACTTTCATCTGTCAGATTTGAGAATACGTTCCTGGGAGCTAGCGGGCGCCTCTGTCTTTTCTCTTCAGGTTTTTTCTGTAGGTTGTAGTATTTGGGAATGGACTGTCCCTTCACATACACTCTATCTTCGAAATGTAGAGAACAAATACGCGTACTGTCTGTGATAGGTATGTTTGGTCTATGTAGCTTCAGTCCTCTTAACCAAGCTTTCCTTCTGGCTGTTTCTGTTGAACTCTGACCGCCAGGTAAACGATGGAGTGTAATCTTAAACCCATCTTCAGTCACTTCATTCTGCTTTCTTTTACATAGAGCGCAGTACCGTTTCCCACCGCCAGCACAACGTTTCTCCATCTTCGTTTCTCTGAAAATAAAAACACATGAGCATGTTCAAGTGAACTGACATTCAAATACATGTACAAGTTTTTAAAATATCAAAACACAATTTGCTACCATACAAATACTCAAAAATGTTTTCTAGACCCATCAGGTGAACATTACGATAAACTCTGGTCATGGTACGTACCTGGGATTCAAATTATTAAAATGATCTTAGGATGACCATGACCTATTCTAAGGCAAGGTCAAATTTAGAATCTTGGGTATTACATGTACATGTATAAAAATACAAGTGAAAACAGTAGATATAAATTTAAAAAAATAAAATAATTGTTTGTAATGAGGTCATGTCGAGATGGAGCAAACGCTTTCAGTGTATTAACCAGCTAATTAGAACAATATTTAATTACCTTAACTTTAAGCTTTTTTCAAAAGATATATACAGTACTTAGCATAAACTCAATTTAATACTTAACCCAAAATAAAATTAAAAAAAAAAAAAAAAAAAAAAAAAATAAAAAAAAAAAAAAAAAAAGATTTGATGGGAGCAAGGTGGCATAGTGGTAGAGCGTCGGACTGAATCTAGAGGTTCTGGGTTCGATCCCCAAAGGCATCAGTGGGTTTTGCCCTTGAGCAAGGCACATTAACTCCCTACAGTTCCAGTTAAACCCAGGAATAGTTGGCTCCGTTCAGACATGTCTGAAAAATTGTTGACTGGGACATTAAGCCTCAATACAAAAAAAACTTGCCTCCCTCATCAATATTTAAGAGAAGTGGCATGAACATTTCTTTTTTTTTTTGGCAATACACAAACATTTAAAACCGTTATGTACTAGACTCTGAGAAATAAAATGTCTAGTCACATAGACTAGAATGCCTTTTAGCATAAATGCATTTTTAAAAGTTTCACAAGAGATGCAAAAATGAAAACACAGTCATCTATTTTAGCAGAACAGGCTGGTTATTTCAGTTTCTGATCCGATTCTATTTAGGACCTGATGACAGGGTAGTATGGGGCAGGTCCGCTATGTTCTCTTCCTTGAAAAGAAATCAATAGTGGTCGCCTTTTTTGCTATTTTTTTCATTAGGTGGATGTGGTTACCTCGGCCTTTATCTCAAGCCATGACAATAAAAAATTGAAATCATTTTTGGTCGCTCTCCTGCGGTGGTCTCATCCATGACCATTGGTGGATTTGGGTGGGGCCGGGATTGGGGTTCTTTATAATGAACCAGTCAATTGTAACAATGGCTCCCCAACCTATGGGGAAGGGTGGAGTTTATGACTTCCGTATTCAATGCCCTTCTATAGACACCACCCCAAGGGGACAAAATGGTGGTCAAAAGTATGCTCTTTACCCTGCCCTTCAACATAGAAAGGTATCAAAACCCCATCATTTCCCCTGCACTTAGATATCAAAACCCCATCATTTCCCCTGCACTGTTGTGACATTAAAATAGTAATTGCCCTGCACTGTAGCCCAGCTATCCCCCACCCTTCCCCGTAGGTGGGGGGTGGGGGGAGTGGTTACAAACGACTAGTGCATATATAAATTGTATCTGTGTATGGCTCACTGGTCCGACTGGAGCATTCATCTGTTTCAGCATGACCTATCCCAAATGTTTTTTTTCTTTTCTAAATTTCAAAAACCCCTACACATACATGTGGGGAAAACACCTTGTCTGGGGTAATGATCATCAAATCATTTAATATTATATATAATAAGGGGCAGGTTTCAACAGGAAGAAGTAATTTTGGTTGGTCAATTTACTCAAATTAGAAAACAAATCTATGAGATCATTTTTCGTCATGCCAGAGTGTAAAACATTGTAAAATGGGCAGCGAAATCTCCAACACACAATATAAGCTACTGATATATAATGTGACAACATTTGGCCATTGATTGCGCATTTCAGCAGCGAATATCTGAACACTCCTCCACTATTCCCGCTTATTTATTCAATCAATTTGGTAATTAACATCGTAATAATATACTTACAATTATTTCTCCATCAAAATCCGCAAAATAAACACTTATTACGGTGATTTGACCCGTTAAAATGACGAACAGCTGATATTTATTTTCCGATAATTGTAAAACCGGAACTATTCAATGGTGGCGCCACCTAGCGGACAAGGGGCGTAATCGATGCGATTTGGGCCGATAACTGCGCAATGCGGTAGTCCCCCATTGTAATTGATCGACTTTTACTTCCTAAACTAGAAGGAAAAAAAACTATAAGGCGGCCTCTTATAACTTTTTTTCAGTGTATTATTTATCTACTTTCATGGTTATCAAGAGGACATATCAAATTTATATTTTATATTTGTTTATCACAAATGTATATAGCGCGACTTTGACCTTAGGTGCGTCAAAAGATCGCCGAGTCCATTATAAAGCACGTAAAAGGGGAAACAGGTAGTAAGCACTATTGAAAAATTGGTTCAATGTGAATGAACGTTACCTGTAGAATCATTAATGGTTTGTAGCGCAGTAGGTAAGCAGGTTATATATTTGCATAACAGGCGGAACAAAATGTAAGTCGTGTGTTCGAGATTTTTATGCCCCAAACTTTGAAAAAGTTGGAAGGGCATATTGCTTTCGGCTTGTGTGTGTGTGTGTGTGTGTGTGTGTGTGTGTGTGTTTTAACTTTTGAATGGAGCATGTTAGAGATTTGAAATTTCATGTGTGTATTCCTCATGAAAAAATAGCTGACCCGTATTAATTTCTTGTCCGAGTTATGCCCCTTTTCTGAGTTATTTCCCTTTGAAAACAAAATTTGAAAATCTTGTGTGCAAGATATCTCAAAATGTATATGAGTAAGAGCCTTCATATTTGGTTTACTGGTTGGGGCTGAGGAGTAGATGACCTGATTAACTGTTGAGAACTTTTTTGTCAAATTTTGACACAAATACGGAATTTTGAAATTTTGATTAATTTTTGACTTTTCGGTGAAATTTGAAACTTTTAAACGGTGAATGTTAGGGTTTTGAAATTTCATATACAGATTCCTTATGAAAAAATAGTTGACCCGTATTTTGCTTATGTTCAAGTTATGCGCCTTTATAGCTCACCTGAGCCGAAGGCTCATAGGTGAGCTTATAGTATACCCATGCTCCGGCGTCCGTCCGTCCGTCCGTCGTCCGTCGTCGTCCACAATTTCAAAGATCTTCTTCTCTGAAACCGCTGGGCCGATTGTTCTCATATTACACATACACTATCTACAGGTAGGGGGAAAGAATAATTGTGTTTTTTGTTTTGATCGGATAAGGACTCTGGTTACTATGGTAACTTATGCTTCCCATAGACTTATAATGGAAAAAAGTGAAAATTGACAGTTTTTGCTGTCTTCTTGGAGATATTTGAATTTTGTTTTTGCAGAAATGTTTATTGAGTAGTCCTCTACGTTTCATGTGACTTTTGTCCTAATCCTTAATTTTGATTGGTTGCAGGGGCCCCATATAGGGCAAAATTTCGAAAAACATTCAAAAATCTTCTTCTCAGAAACTGTCAAGGGGATAAAGCCTGTACTTTGTATACATGTTCCTGACAGTAGCCTCTACATAATTTGTGTTTTTTATTCCCGGCGGATAAGAACTCTGGTTGCTATGGCAACTTAAAGTTTCTATAGACTTATAATGGGAAAAGTGGAAATCGGCTATTTTTCCGCTAAAATTGCAGACATTTGAATTTTGTTTTTGCAGAAATGTTTATTGAGTAGTCCTCTACGTTTCATGTGACTTTTGTTTTAATCCTTTATTTTGATTGGTTGCAGGGGCCCCATAAAGGGCAAAATTTTGAAAAAAAAAAAAAAAAAAAAAACATTCAAAAATCTTCTCCTCAGAAACTGTCAAGTGGATGAATCCTGTACTTTGTATACATGTTTCTGACAGTAGCCTCTACATAATTTGTGTTTTTTATTCCAGTCGGATAAGAACTCTGGTTGCTATGGTTTCCATAGACTTATAATGGGAAAAGTGGAAATGAGCTATTTTTTCTGGACCAATTGTAAGTATTTGAATTTTGTCTTTGCAGAAATATTTATTGAGTATATCTCTATGGTTCGTGTAACTTTTTTCCTAATCCTTTATTTTGATTGGTGGCTGGGGCCACATAAAGGGTAAAATTTCGAAAAACATTTAAAAATATTCTCCTCAGAAGGCATGAAGCCTGTACTTTGTATACATGTTCCTGACAGTAGTCTCTACATAATTTATGTCTTTTATTTCAGTCGGTTAAGAAATCTGGTTGCTATGACAACTTAAGGTTTCGATAGACTTAAAACGGGAAAAGTGGAAATTGACTATTTTTTTCTGGTCCAGTCGCAGATATTTGAATTCTATTTTTTGCAGAAATGTTTATAGAGTAGTCCTCTACAGTTTGGTTGACTTTTGTCCTAATCCTTTATTTTGATTGGTTGGTGGGGCCCCAGAAAGGGCAATTTTTTTAAATTAATACTTGGTTAATATAGCAGATCTCAGGTGAGCGTTTACAGGACCGTTGGTCCTCTGGTTTGGAGTTATGCCCCTTTTAAAACAAAATTTGAAAATCTTGTGTGCAAGATATCTCAAAAAGTATTTAAGCTAGAGGCTTCATATATGGTACACTGGTTGGGGCTGAGAAGAAGATCAGCTGATTAACTTTTGAGGAATTTCCATCAAATTTTGTCAAAATATCTCCATTTTGAAATTTTTACTCCATTTCTAACTTATCCGCAAAAAGCTTACATTCTGTTTCTGGATCAAGGTCAAAACAGAGGCAACCGAACAGCTTCTTCAGGAAATTCAATTTCACTTCATTCAAATGAAATAAATGAATCATACAAGCTGCCAGTAAAGGGACAAGCATACAGTTGGGGGCATAGTGTTTTACAAACACGCATTTCTACTTATTTATCCTTTTAAGTGAATTTGTTTGGGACTGGTGAAGGGGGCGATTTCTTTCGGATAAAAACATGTTTATATATTTTTTCATATTGTAAGATTTACTTATAATTCAAATTATCACATAATATCAAAATTGCAGTACAACAAATTTCATTATCCCTCAGTTTCGCTGGCGGTGTCGGATGCCAGATAGTTCAACAGACAACGGCACATGCTCTTCTTCTATAGCAATCTCACTATCCAAGTTTTTCCGCTTAACCGATTTTACGTGGTCGACGCATCTCTCAGCAGGTGTTATTTGGCAGGGTGGGATTTCATGACAGGGTTAAAGGTCATTGAGCTGACCCCTGTCGATGTTCTTAGCTTTGCCTGATTTAGGGACATTGTAAATCCACTTACATTCTCCCGTCTGCAGAATTCATAGACATTTCGAACGATTTCTTTCGCATCTGTGCTGTATTGATACGGTGTCTGTTTGGCCATGGTGTCGAAGGCGATTTATTCTTTTTGAACTTATACGCAATACATATAGAAAACAGTTCGTGTAAAATATGGATAAAATCAATTTCCACAATGAAAAAAGGAGAGAGAAAAAAAGAGTAAAATAGTGGGTTTCGAACCCTCGACCTCTTCCTACATGTACAAGTCAAGCGGACTTGGCTAGGCTAGGGATGTGTTCGAAATCGCGATGTTATCGCTATTCACTCATAATTTATCGATTTTACATGTTTGGACCTGGTAACCTATTTTTCGAATCGATATGGACTTGTCGATCGTTTGAAGCATCGCGCTATACGTACTATTATACAAGAGTAATCATAAATAATCCAGTTTTGGTTAAGGTATAGTGCAAATACTTTGACGTGCCGCTTTACCTCTGACATAGATATACATTTGTTGAGTGGATTGCCAAAATAAGAATGATCATAATAAGGCGACTCTATGATAGTAAACAATATTTGACCACCGTGTGACGTTCATTACTTAGCACTGGAATAATGTGTAAGACAAATAAGTGCTCCTTTTCTAATGTTTGCAGAATTTTATCACGTGAGGTCAAGCGGCACGATCAAACTATTTGCACTATACGTCATTTTATCGGAGTGATTACAAATTGGTTGCGATGTACAGTAAAACGGCTTCATTTTAC
Organism: Rugalucina vietnamica; assembly: GCA_964017185.1. NCBI lineage: Eukaryota > Metazoa > Mollusca > Bivalvia > Lucinida > Lucinidae > Rugalucina > Rugalucina vietnamica. The sequence goes on along the minus strand of OZ024883.1, from coordinate 34,547,725 downwards.
ATGTACAACCATGTGCTTCCGTACGTTGTCCCGCGCACAATTATCCTGGCGATAAATAGTAATACTTAGATTTGTTAAGCTAAACCCCCAAACAATATGGAAAATGGATTCTCGATGGTGTAGTATGATAATTTTGTCGCATATAACGCTGATATTGTAACCATGACTTGTACTGAATCAAGTGAAATTGCCCTTTTAAAAAACTTCCGCCTTAAGTCTTGTGACGCAGGTTTATAAAATGAAGCGATCAAAGTCCGTATATTATTTACGGTGTAATTAACCATTATTTTTCGTGCCAATCAATTTGCCGGTCACTTTTGGATAGCATATAATATACACGTCCAATTTTAAACTAAGAATAGGAGGCATATAAATTGAACAAAAAGTTATGAGCTGCGGAATGAGAAAACCAACAATGTCGTTTTCGAAAAAGTCTCACACAAACCGGTCAGTGCAGTCATAGAAGATGACTAGAGGCCGGAACGTTTGGATTTAGAAAAATAGAGGAATTGTACTATCCGAAAACTATGGCGAAAACAAAGGCGATGATCAGCTTCACAGTTAATGCGAAGCTGATCTGCGCCTTTGTTTTCGCATATGCATTATGATTATTTTCTGATGACGCGGCTCATATTTTAACATGTTTCTGGTTAAGTTTTGATGACGCGGCCCATATATTTTTACTTAATTTTCTGTTTCGCATTTCATTTCATTGCAATACGTTTCATAACGCATTAGGATTTCATTCTTTGGCTATAGCTTGGTTTTTAACATAACTCTATGAAATCAAACAGAAGATACGAGCTGCATGCATGTTAACAGGGTTTATTATACCTCATTAATATTCATTTGCTTAGTGTGAATTTCGATTGGTCCAGAGTAGGTCACGCGGAGGGTGCTATTCTGTCATGTCGCATGATCATATTACCCACTGACGCCATATTCGCCTAAATGTGCAGTTGCACTTGTAGTCTTATGTGTTTGTCCTGCGGTATGTCGCTAATTTTGTTTCAAAAAGGGTTCTGCTAACGTTTTTCGCTGACTTCGAACGTAAAATGCTCGAAACACAGAGGCATTCGCTTACAGCACCAAACGTTATGTTACTTTTACGTCACACCCGTGCCTATATAATTGTTCGAAAAACTTTTGATTTCTTTCAACTTATTTTTTTTTTAATTCAGTCCCTTTCAAGATTATTTCAGCTCATATGAGACGGGCCAATCAGTAGGTGGGGAGAAAACGGAAGAACCCCAAGAAAAAACACCTGAAACACCCGCAAGCAGAACTTGGTTTGTCTCACATGTGACCAGAGCGGGGCTCGAAACCACACCAGACACAGCGGTGAGATGATCGAGTGATTAAGAAACAGCGTCCTCAACCGCTCGGCCACGGGGGCACCCTTGTTTCATCTTACGTACGCGAGGTTATTAAGCTTTCTTGATAAACTTTAAACTGACGTAATGACCGCGTTTTAATGTAATCGAAAGCCTTCAAACAGCATTTGTTTGGGTATTGATGTTTCTTTTCAGAAATAATGTTGGACTTGAAGATTTTTTTTCGTCTCCATTGACCTATCATGCTATTTATTTTTGTTGAATTTTGGGTGACGCTTGAAATCACGCTCTATGGCGTTAATTACGATTACTGGCAATTCGGTTTTTGTATTAAAGTTAAGCAGATTGATTCTACTTTTCAGTTCAAGAAATATTTTCAGAAAAATCGTGTAACCTGAGAGTAAGAATCGATAATGCAAGTGTTGCGTTTTTAACGTGCATGAATATATGAATAAAAAGCAACAACCTCTGGGTGGTCTTCAACTGTACAGTTGAATTTATCAAGCAGTGACTCAGTTTTGATTTCAATTGGACAAAAAAGAAACAAACCATTGTTATGAAATTATTTTATTTGAGACAGAACCCTGAAGCATTTTGGTAAATAAGGAGTCCCAACTATGAAACACAAACAATTGTCTTGACCGCCAAACCATATATATATATATATATATATATATATATATATATATATATATATATATATATATATATATATATATATATATATATATATATATATATATATATATATATATATATATATATATATATATATATATATATATATAGACGTATAAACTGAATTTGTCTACATGGATGATTATCTAGTATCCTTTTTATCTTGGTACTAACATTAAGCAAATAATTTTGATAAAGCATGTCATATGGCGTTTGCAGAATTATGACTGTTTCCACTCGTTCTTTTATAATTGGAAACTACAGTGTAGATGACTGGTAACTATCACGTATGCATGTATATTGCAAATATATCAGTTTGTGTATGTCTGCGGTTACATTACGAAAACTTGAGCTTTAAAAATTGAAAATTTTCAACTGAAGAATTTTGATATTTTTCTTATTTTTGCTCAAAACATAGATTGTCGGTACATGTTAGAACCGCCTTGCCGAGGCGGTTCTAAGGAGTACCCACAATCTATATTTTGGAGCAGAAATAAGAAAAATAGGTATACCACAGTATACCCAATTTTTGCTAGTATATAAAAGTATGGTTCAAGGGGGTATACATTACCCGGACGTACTTTCGTGATGTACAGTGAATCATTTTCGTAAGTTGTATTTCCGCGTTATTCGATATCTGATGATAACAGACATATCGCCACATATGAAGTTAATTTTCTTTACATTACGAAAACTTGCCCATGAAATATACAGAGAATTTTTAGCTTTAAAAACTAAAAACTGAAAATTTTCAGCTGAAAATGTTTGATATTTTTCTTATTTTTGCTCAAAACATAGATTGTGGGTACACGTTAGAACCGCCTTGCCGAGGCGGTTCTAACGAGTACCCACAACCTATGTTTTGGAGCAAAAATAAGAAAAATAGGTATACCCCTGCATACCCCGGTTTTGCTATATAAACGTGGGGTTTAAGGGGGTATTCATTACACGGACATGTTTTCCTGATGTCTTATGAATCTTGCTGTAGTAGAGTCTATAATCATGCATGGCTCCCTCTCTGCTTACCCATTTGGATTACCCATCGGATATTTTGTCCGGGGACGTAACACAGGAGGAAGGACGTCTTGGTAGATTTTCGGCTTCATGCCCCTCACTACTTTTAAACTTATAGATGTTTTTATGAGGCTAGGATTATTCGTAACTCTAAGCAAAGGCGCCAGTCTTATTGACTTTAAACCAATTTGTGACAACTCTTGCGTGACAAAGAAATGTTCCGGACATTTTTTATTCTCACTTGGTGTAACAAACGTTTCAAGTTTGAACTGTATTAGAACGAATGATAGTTCTTGTACGCAGTCTAATCAGACTCCGTCGTTGGTTTTTACTTTTCCATGAGAATTGGAATGGTGCGGATGACATTTAATTCAACTGAAAACGACTTGGCGATGTACATGTAAAACTGGTACTCAAGATATAAATAATTATGCATGTAAATGTAGAATACAAATTTAACTTACATCATAGAAACACGTAGTATTATAGACTACGAAAGCACGGTTCCTTGATTTCCAAATAAGGCATAAAAAATTGCCGTGTTTTCGCCAACATGCCGAAAAGTATCAGGGTCGGTAGGTAGGCAAATATGTTTATTTTTTCTCTAATTTTTATTTGTTGAAAACAGGTAAAAATTGATAAAATGCAAATTAATTCATACCAAATACAAGAAAATGACAGACATTGAAGTTTAAAACATTTTTTAAATATTATTTTTGCAGGTTTGACTAATTGTAAGTCAGATGTCCATTTACCTGAAAATTTCAAGGGTCGGTACATGTAGGAATGAAAATCCTTTTATTTTCTTTCAAACTGGCAATAACAATTGCAGGGTCGGTACAAAAAATCAGAGTCGGTCGGGTTAGCGGAATCACAGCTATTTTTTTAGCCTAACGCAGATGCTGATTATATGTTACATTCTAATGTTGTAAGCCTGGCTAAATATAAAGTCATTTGGGACAGCAAACATTATGTCAACGATTATTGTTTCACGAGAGAGCATGCCTACTGTAAATATATATTAAGTGTTTTTGTGGGATGTTAACTATACCATGAAAATAGATTTCTCATTTTGCGTGTTTTGATTTGAGCAGTCGAATTAACACCACTTGATTAATTTTGTGAGCATTCAAAAATATATCGCATTCTGAGATCTTTCTCTATCACACATCCAAAATAATTTCTTCTCAATATTTTGCAGTCTATTCGGATCTTTTGCCTATAAGTCCACTCGCCAGACTGTCGAAAGGTCCTCGTTTATTTGCAAAATAACCACCTCTTCCAAACCCGTACCGTGACCAGAACCCCCTTTTCTTGATCAATGACGATGCAAGCGTATCGAAAGGACCCCTCCGTTTTCCAACGAGACCGCTCGCAAGATTATCCAGAGTGTAATATCGTTTTCCCAGTAATCCACTAGCCAAATTGTCCATCACGTACCGTCGTTTATCAGTATCAATGTCCCGTTTACCCACAATCCCGCTGGCTAGATCGTCCAAATACCTACCGCCATCACCGTATCGTTTTCCCACAATACCATTCGCCAAGTTGTCGAAATATCGACCGCCATCGCCATATCGTTTACCGACTATTCCGCTTGCCAAATTATCGAAATATCGACCACCGTCGCCATATCGTTTTCCGACTATGCCGCTTGCCAAATTATCGAAATAATTTCCACCATCATATCGTTTGTCCAGTAAGTCACGTGGGTCGTCGATACTGGTTCCTGTATTGGTTTCTGTATCTGGTGTATAGGCCCCAGCACTGAGTAGGTCCGAGGCAACATCGCGTTCACTACGAGATTTAAGATTGTCATTTGATAAGTCTGTATCTACACATAAGCTGAAAAAGAAACGAAAGCATCTTGGTTTGATACATGTAAGAAGGGCTCATATATATATTGGGTGTACCGTTTGCAATATATCAAAGGTGACCTTTCGTTCAAAACCTAGTGGAAACAAGGTTACTCAGACAAGATGAGCAGTTATTCGATGCCGTCATTGTTTTGGTACAAACAAGCATTAAAGCTATATACACTGTATACTATAATTGTTATAATGCTGCAAACTCAATTGCCAAGTATGTCATTATTTTTCTTATTCTCGATGATTTTTTTTAATTGAAGAAAACATATTTACTTCAGAAAACATTAACAACACAATTATGAATAAGCATGTATGAAATAGAGTAATAATTAAACCTACCTGGATGCTACAAGGGTAAAGAATATGAAAATCGAACAAGTCTTTGTATAGTTTGATTTGTGTCCCATGTTATCTGAAACGAGAGGAAAATAGGTTAAAACAATTTATAGCACAACAATAATATTAGCACGACATTTATAGAAATAAAACCGATTTTGTTAAATACGTTAGATATTTAAGGTGAATATATATGATAAAATCCAAAATATGTCAAAGGAACTGTACATATACATGCGCACCTTTGAACTCATTGCCGGTTTCTTTTCATACTCGTAAGTGCTATAAATAAAATTTTGTAAGTGTTGCTATGACAGTTTGGATTTGCATGACGCAGTCTATACTGCCATACGCGCTAAATTATTCGATTGAGTGCATACTACTCAGCGACGAAACTATTTAATTTATCCCTCTTAACTCAGAATAATGCACAGAAGGTTGGTGATGTAATGGTCAATATAGGCATTATCGCATTATTATCCCAGACAAATCCCTTTATCAGCATTTCCTGGAAAACTATCAAGCTCAATTTTACGTCCAATACTATGAAATAGTAGGATTTATTAGCAAATCTCTAGAGTTCAGATAGTGAAGTTCTGTAACATCAATGGTCATGTCATATCATATCTGACTAGGCCATTGATTCGCCTCTGGTCTCTTTACTGTCACGAGTAATCGTTAGGCCTTGGGCGGATCTACAGGGACCCTAAATGTCCCAGTCAGTTTTTCCTCGAAAACTGTCAAAGCAGCCCCCGTGGCCGAGTGGTTAAAAGCGCTGTTTCTTGATCACTCGATCATCTCACCGCTGTGTCTGGCGTGGGTTCGAGCCCCCACTGGCCACATGTGAGACAAGCCAAGGTCTGCTTGCGGGTGTGCCATGTGGCTTTTCTCGGGGTTCTCCCGTTTTTACCCACCTACTGATTCGCCCGTCTCATATGAGCTGACATAATCTTGAAAAAGGACTTAAAAGTGAACAATAATAATAATAATAATAATCTGTCAAGCTCAATTTTACGCCCAATACTACAAAAAGGATTTATCAGCCATTACGAAAACACGCCCATACAATATACAGAAACGTTTTAGCTCTAACAATTGAAAATCATTGAAACAAGTCTGATAATTTCAATACGAGTATTTGTGTTCAAAACAGTGATTTTGGGTAAACGCCGAGGCGGTTCTAACGGGAACCCACAATTTATGTTTTCGATCAAAAATAAGAACAATCACACTCCAGTATCTATTTATAAAAGTGGGGTTTAAGGAGATGTGTCATATGACACCGTTGTTTTCCAGTGGATAACGCCATGTAATATAAAGTGTTATGATCACGCGTGTATTAACTTTTGCGGGAATACATAACGTCATTGACGACGTCCGGAACAACAATGTTAATTTCCCCTGGAAATATGTCCACTTTAAAGGCGATAATTAACTTATCCGTTTAAATTAATATATTTTACTGACTCTTTCGCTTTCTGATTTATCATTCCACGAGACAATGTCTGCAAATCTGCAACTAAAATACCTCATGTCTTTTATCATAATATATTGCGATGCGACCTCCCGTTCTTTTGTGTATCAGTTATCAGTGTTATCAGTGTTAATGCAAATAAAACGGTAACTTTGGTGGCTTGTCAGTGCTATTTCGTTTTTTTCGTAGCGAAAACACAAAATAATGAAAATTCGCCACGTGAAAAGACGATAAAACGAAATTTCAGCACAAAATGACGAAAGGGCGGTCGAGTGGGAATATGGGTCGCGGCCCATTGCGGCCTAAAGAAAATGATAGGCTGCTTGTGTCTCCAGACAAAGCTCTTGCGCTACTGACTGCCCATCTGGTTAACCGCCCAGTTTTGAGCCTGCCCAGGAAAAGTGGTTCAAGTTAAACCAGCCATACATACATGTATAAGCGTTGGATGGTAATATTTGAAAAGGTACAAATATGCAAGAAGCACGCTTTGGATGTCATGACGTCATAATATTGGGTATACGTTCCATAAAACGGAGGCATCTTCCCGACATGACAATAGCTGTTTAGTGGGACGCTAAACCCCAATTCAAACAGGTCAAACAAAATGACGAATTCTAACACACCTCGCTTATATAGCCAATGGTAAAAAACGTGTTATATTGTGCAACAATTTCACTGGACGAATAAGCGTGACGTTACTATGCGGCATTTGTGACGTCAGCTATCCCGCAAAGCAGCGTTAGACGGTGAACTGTCGTTTTAGCGCACAACAAACGTAATAAGTGTGTTTAGATACCAGCATTACAGTCAAATATTTGGCGGGATATCTGCAATGCAATGGCGGAAAGCTGAACGATATCAACGGTTTCAGCAACATTTATTCCGTTTAGTGTGTGTTAGAATCGAAATAGATCAGCTCAAGTGCGTGAATTGTTGAGTTATAATTCACTGTTTGTCGGTCAGTTGTAAGAAGAGAAATCACTCGCGCTACGCGCTCTGGATTTGATCTTCTTTACATCTGACCTCCAAACAGTGAATTACTACTCAACAATTCACTGCTAGAGCTGATCTATTTCTTAAATAACGTCATGCGAAACTAAGCCATTTATAGCCATCCTAATGGCGTCTTTTGTGTGCATGTGTTCGTTTTTTTTTTTTTTGTTGTTGTTTTTTCGTCTTTTCGTGTGGCGTCTTTTCGTTATTTCTTCCTTTCGCGTGGCCTCTTTTTGGTATTTTGTCTTTTTGTTTCAGATCTGGTCGGGTATCACACTGTTGGTTTTCTCATGACGCAGCTCATTTGTCTTTTATGAAAAACTATGTATATATCATAATCAAATAGAACCGTGAAACTATGTTTCGTTATTTCGCGCGGCGTCATTTGGTCTTTTCGTCGTTTCGGGCGGCGTTATATCGTCTGTTCGTTATTTCGCATGGACGAAATGGCACTACAACTGTAAAAAGCCACCATCTGTTACCGTTATGCATAGTTTGCATATACACTGTAAAATACCTCCTGTGATATGTCATTAAATAAAAGCATAGGATAGTCCTAGCATTGTCCTATGACTTGCCATGGATGGAAGATAAAATATGTGCTAAGACAGTTTCTTGAAACGAACAACATACATGTAGTTGTATTTAGGAATAATAAATTAGTACTTTTCCCGCAATTTATGTTGAACGAAGTGCCACATGTCGAGATTTCCAGTGGCATCGACTATGTCGACGAACAGGAATGTTTACGAAAACATGCCCATGGGTCAAAAAACAGAGATTTTTAAATTTGTAAAAAATAAAAAAATTCCTTCGAATGTTTTTGACATTTTTCTTATTTTTGCTCAAAACATAGATTATGGGTACACGTTAGAACCGCCTCGGGGAGGCGGTTCTAACGAGTACCCACAATGTATGTTTTGGAGCAAAAATAAGAAAAATAGGTATACCCCTGCATACCCCAGTTTTACTATATAAAAGTGGGGTTTAAGGGGGTATTCATTGCACGGACATGTTATCCTGATGGTTTTCTTCACACAAGATAACTTACTCAATCAAAGACTGGTAGATGTGTAAAGTGTAATTTTCAAAATGAATATCTGCAGTTTTTGCAAGCAATTAAATGAGATACTCTGACTTATATCCCCTGAAGGAATGAACGTAGGTTTGGCGTTTGGCGAGCCCTAAATGTTTGTCATGCTAATAGGGTCATTTAAGTGGACATAAAAAAATCTCGCATGTAAGTTACATGATATACATGTATTTGCAGTAAGTAATTTTCAATTGAATATGATTTTCGGAACGAAATTATAAATGGACAAATATCACTTTTTATCGACCCTCGTACTTATTTGAACGTCAAGGCTAGCGCTGAGAACGCACATGGAAATATGACGCTTGTGGACAAACTGCGCCTGCGCCATCAATAAGTGTATTTTCGAATGTGCCACCGAGGAAGTAATAAAGCCACACTGCAGTTTAGAATGTGCCACTGAACTAATGATGACAATGTAAAACTCACATAATGGGCGTAAATGAGAAAAAGCAATCGTACACGCGCCTACAGGGAGTCATCTTATCCGATTTACACATCATTTAGTGAACACATTTTTACGCTAATATCTCATGAGACTCGGAAAACTGTTTCGACAATTACCAAATACCAATTAACCTCGGTGACGGGGAACTGAAATCTCATACACCGTTTACGACTTTGAATGATCTGGATTTTTTTCGATGAATTTTAACGGAGACAATTTAGCTTGAAAATGCGTTCTAATTCCCCAGCGTGGTATGATCGAAAGAATGTTGCAGAAACGTCTGTTTTTGCTTCCAACGTAATGGAAATAAAAACGACAAAGTACTGAACACATTAGTCCTTTAACCTTTTTTTTTTTGTCAAATGGGATTTTCATGTAATTACAATTACATGTATATCCTGGAAAAGACAAATATGTTTTGGTACTTTTTGCATACACTACATCAGGAAAACAATTCTGTGTAATGTATACCCCTAAAATCCCACTTTTATATTGTTAAACTGGGAAGTACAAAAGTATACTTACAGAGAGCATTTCTCTTATTTTTGCTCCCAAACATAGATTAAGGGTTCTCGTTAGAACAGCCTCGGCGAGGCAGTTCTAAAGTGTACCCACAATCAATGATTTGAACAAAAATTAGAAAGTTCAAAATTTATTTACTGAGAATTTTAAATTTTAACAGCTTTGAAAATCTCGGTGTATTTCGTAATGAGTCGATGCTCAAACTTCATGCTATTATGTGAATGTTAAATGTTAACAAAATAATATGGGAACAGTGCAATAAAAACTTTATTCTTTGATTGGTTACATACCGAATATTGCCATACCAAACTTTAATTCCAGAAAATGATTAAAACAGACTGTTCCTGACTGACTTATTATGCAAGAAACGGGCTTATAAATGGAACTTCAAAATCGATGAAATCTTAAACCAAGTTTTTCTAAGTTAGTAAATAAAGAATCGTCATATTTGCTTTAATCTTCAAGTTCTATGTCCATATTGACAAAGTAGTTGAAACTAAAACAAAGGATGAATGGCGCCATCGATTGGTCAGAGAAAAAGATCCGGTTGCTTAACCCTGAGCCAGGTAATCTCCTGGATATTGATTTCGGCTCAGATGAAGTACAAATCCCAGGAAATGTGGTTCATCATTAACTCTTGTTTTTAGAATTGCTGACCTTCATAAAATTGAGCATTTTTTTTTATATATATATATATATATAAAATTGAGCAGTAATAATTTTACACGAATCGCTAAGGTCATCTTGAAGAAGAGATTCAAGCTATGTCTTACTTATTTTTGATACATGTATTTTAGATTGTGGGTACTGGTTGGAACCGCCTATAGTTAAGTACAAAAAAGAAACAAAATAAAATAGAAAAATATCAACTGATTTTTTTATTTTAATTTTTTTTTTTTTTTTTTTTTTTTTTTACAATTTAGGGAATCTCTGTACATGTACATCAATTGTGCGTGTTTTCGTAATAGATCACGATTGAGCAAATCTTTATCAAATGCAAAGTTGAGGAATCGACCTAAGTAAATGTCGCATCCCTCACTGCTTCAGACATCGCCACTGAAAACTGGCATTACGAAAACATGCCCATGTAATATACAGGATTTTTTTTAAAGTTGTAAAAACTAAAATTTTCAGTTATTTTTTTTATTTATTTATTTTTTTTTTTTTTTTTGATATTTATCATAATTTTGCTCAAAACATAGATTGTGGGTATACGTTAGAACCGTGTTGGCGAGGCGGTTCTAACGAGAACCCACAATCTATGTTTTGGAGCAAAAATAAGAAAAATAGGTATACCCCTGCATACCCCAGTTTTACTATATAAAATTGGGGTTTAAGGGGGTATACATTTCACGGACATGTTTTCCTGATGGAAGCGAACAAATCTTTGGAGCACACGTACCGATATTAACAAAAGGACCCAACACAAAGTGACGCTCTCATAAAGACATAACTTTATACAAGTATCATCATAGAGTAACTGGGCGCAATTCTTCGATTTTGATTAAATTATGAACCAATCGAATTGGGTTTGTATCTGACGCATGCTTAGGTCTATAAAACGGAAATAAAACATTATTTAAGACGCTTGCAAACGAACGTATTGTTTGTAATTGTTCCTTAAGATCAGAATACTTAATGGGTAGAACAAAGGGATAACTTTAAACAATCCTGTGCGTATTTCTTGATTTATGTAGGAGTGTTGAGAGTTAAAATAAACTTGCTAAGTTGTATAACCTTTCTTGAATACAAATAAACAGATTGAAAAATAATACATTCAAGAGAGACTGGCCAATGAAAATGTTGACCAATATTCCATCAAAAATTTGCACAGTTCAAATTGTGTGTGGCTGCTCAACGACACGTCGCGGTTGTTAGTTTGCGGTAGATTGTTGAATCCAAACTGAAAACATTATCCATTCGTATATAACAAAACGTCGAAATCGCAGGTTAAAACTTGTCTTAAGCATCTTTTCTATCGACGAGGTTAAGTACATATAGCAACAGGAAGTGTCGGCGTCAACCGGAATTGTTTAACGTCATAACTCATTATTGTTTGAGAAGGTGACGACACCGTTTAAAAAACTTGAATCCGTGACAAAAATTAACCAAGTGTTTGTAATGATTACAATGACTATCATTTAAATGTAAGTAAGTAAGTAATTTATTAATGCAATAAGCCAAATAAGGCCCATGAGCACATAAACATAATACAACATACATTTCATGCAGGATAGCGAACAAGACAATTCAATCACCTACTCAAAATAACTGAACACTCGTGTGCTCGGGAGAGGTGCAACTTATATTCTAATGTTTCTTTCAATAGTCCAAAATGATGATTGTGTTTATAGAAGCGCTATCTGGAGCAATATTACAATTTCGAAAAACAAATTGTCATCCAAAAATGTGCTTGAATAATCGCATTTCTTCTAATGTGTATAAGTATCTGTAAATACTATGAAATGTCAAAGTAATATATCACATTTATACCTTATGTTTATATAGTTTTATATTATTCCTACATCTTCGCGCTTTTTAAATGCTTTTTCGATGAACATTGCAAGGTTTTTTATCACTCTAACACTTTCGGCCGTCATTAACTGTATGAATTTCGGCATGTTCGCCCTTTGCCAATAGTAACGCTGAATGTAATTTTGTCTTAGATCACTGTAAAGCGGACATTCGAGAATAAAGTGAAATTCGTCCTCAAGGACACCGCAAATGAAGCAAATTCTTTCATTTAGTGGCGTTTTGACTGGTTTAGTCCATCTTCCCGTTTCAACCTCGAGCCTATGGGCGGACACTCTAAATTTACATAAGCTTCTTCGATATTTTTCTATATTTAGTGCGTTAAGATATGTTTGACACTTAAAATTTGCAAATTTGTTTACGTAAAATCTTGCTCTTGATGACTTTTCTAACCTTGAATGCCAATCCTGTGTGTAAATGTCTTTCACTCGAGTTTTCACAGCAGATATAAAATTACAAATGTTACCGACACCTTGAGCATTCCAGACTTCAAAAAATCCAAGCCTACTTAAAAGATGTTTTACCATTGAGGCCCAATTTTGCTTGTTAGGTTTCATTTCCAAATCATTAAGCATCATATTATATGTTAATCTAATGTATTTTCGTTCGTCAGTTTGTATTAACTTTAACCAAAATTTCACAATATTGATATATCTGAGAGATTGGTAATCAACTCGCCCAAGTTCGCCATGAACGAAATCGTTTTGTGTGGTCTGTTTAACTTTAAGCATTCTTTTGCAAAAAGACATATGTGTTGTTTCAACAGATTTAGCTGGATAGAAGCCCCACACTTCACTGCCGTAATTAAGGATAGGAGTTATTAATTTATCAAATAAGTCCATGATATGCGTAAGCGATAGCGCTGTAAAATTATTCAGATATTTTCTTAAAATAAAAATGGCCTTTTGCGCTTGACCTGACAGAGTTTTCTGAGTTTCGAACGACGAGCCTCCAGACGTAAATACAATGCCCAAGTAACAAAAATTGTTAACAATTTCTATATGTTCCCTTTTATAAGTAAAATGCAAATTTTCTGGTAATTTACCCCCTTTTCGAAAAACTACTATTTTTGTTTTCAAAGTATTTACTGTTAATTTCCAACGCTCACAGTATTCTTCAAGGATATTTAGAGATTTTTGCAGTTCTTCTGGAGATTTACCAAATAACACAATGTCGTCTGCATAAAGAAGTAACATGAGCTTTACCATACCTAAATCAATTCCATTTACACCGTTAGTTTCCAGTTCTTGCTCTAAATCGTTCACGTACATGGCAAATAAAAATGGCGAAAGACACTCCCCCTGTCGTACCCCGATATTACATGAAAAAGCTTCGCTAATGTTATTATTATTCTTAACCCTTGATTTTACACTATTGTACATTGACTTAATTATATCTAGCATTTGTCCTCTGACTCCAATTTTGATAAGTTTATACCATAGTATGTTCCTTTCAACATAATCAAAGGCCTTGGTAAAGTCTACAAAGCAACAGTACAAATATTCATTATTATTAATACAATGTGTAATTATGCCATTTAATACGAAAATATTATCAATTGTGTTCATATGTTTTCGAAAACCTGCTTGTGCTTCAATGTATATACCATATTCCTCTGCCCATTTATTTAATCTATTATTTAGAATTCTAGTAAGCAATTTCCCTAATGTACTCAGTAAAGTAATGCCCCTATAATTTGATACCTCGTTCACATCCCCCTTTTTAAATATTGGTACAATATAGCCCTCTGACCATGTCTCGGGAAAGTAGCCCATTTGGAATAATTTATTGAATAAAGCATGTAAATAATTAATAAGGGTACCAGTGCCATTCTTAAAAAATTCGTTCAGTAGTAGGTCCGGTCCTGCGCTTGCACCATTGCGTAATTGTTTAATGGCAGATGTTAGTTCAGTTTTAGATATTTCCCTGTTCAATTCATCAAACATAATTTGAAATTCCCCTCTTACATATTGTTCATTGTAAAACAGAATGTCCTCATCGATTTGATAAAATCTATCATCCGGATCATTGACAGCCTTAAAATACTCTGCAAATTTTTTCGAGCTTATAGACTGTTTAGTATTTTTATTTGCTGTTTGTTTAAGTAACCGCCAGTAAGCCTTTGCATTTTCATATTTTGTAGAGATAAGTTTTTCAGTTTTAGATTTATCATAAAGATAGCGTTTTCTTCTTATTAATGTCTTGAAGCTTGACCGCGCACTTACTAAATTTGTTAAATTTTCATCCGTTTTACTTTCTCTAAAAATATTAAGTTTTGTATAAAAGATAGCTCGCATAGTCTGGCATTCTTCGTCAAACCACGGGTTGTTTGTTGACACGGTATAGTTTTTATTGTCCGACACTACATGAACATTGAATGTTTTTGCAAACAGAGGATCGCACACGCCGTCGATTATTTTCGAAAACTTAGAAACATTTTCATCAATATCCCCTGTACTATTAGCCTGCATTAGGTTGGTATATAAATTTATAAGATCGTTTTCTGCTTTATTTAGATTTGTAGCATATTGTTCCTTTTTCACGTCACTCCATATGAATTTTTTTTTAAGAGTTCGCATGAGTCGCCCTCTTCGCGTTGCGCAGTATACATTCGAGTATTTCTAAAAAGTGAAAATTGCACAACACAATGGTCAGACAAGATATTCGGGTCACAAACCCTTAAATTGCGAATAACGTCAAATAACGCTGGATTGCTTATGACATAATCAACGACGCTTTTACCCGTACTGCCTGCATAAGTAAATTTCCCATAAGTTTTATCCTCACCTATTCTCCCATTGCAAATACGCAACCCGTTTTGTTTGCATAGGTCCAATAACTTTCTCCCATTCGCGTTAACTGCCTTGTCTTCAGAAAACCTTGCCATATACTCATCAGTGACGTAATCTTCTGGCAACATATCGTTATCTAAATTATCGCAAATGACAAAATCGTGCTCGGTGCCAGTGCGACTATTCAAATCTCCGCAAATTAAAATATTGTAAGAATTGTCAGTCATGTTAGAGATTTCGACAATATAATTGGCAATTCTATCAAAAACACTGACTCCAGTTAACGCTTCTCTACTTGACCCAGTTGGGATAATATAGCACAAACATAAATAAAGATCAAAAGATAGATCGAGCAATGATTTGTCTATTTTTAACCAAATAACGTCATCATTTTCCTTTTTCAGTAAGACACAGTAACGATCTAGACTACTTCTATCATTTAAATGTAATTGATTAAAAGATATATAGTCCAAATTATGTGTTATGTCACCAAAGATTTTCCACAGATTCCCAATCGTAAAGAAAAATTCTTACGTAATAAGTTTGTTTTAATGTATCTTGGTATTAAGGTTTTTGCATCAGGAAAACACGCCCATAAATATAAACCCCATTTAACACCAAAATTTATACAATAAAACGGGTTTAAGGGATATACATTTATTTCTTATTTTTGATCCAAAACATAGGTTGTGGGTACTCGTTAAAGTCGCCTACCCAGGTGTACCCATATTTAAGAACATAACCCAATGCTAGTGATTTAGATTATTTTATGCCTAGCATTTGGACATGGTCATCCTTAAAATCAGTAAGATACATTATCCACTCATGAAATTGTGATTTAGTTAATTATAGTTACCCTTTTACAATTTCTTCTAAAATTAACTTCATAAAGGATGTATTATTTTTAACATTTTAAAGTTTAATTGTGAATAACAACATCAGCAACGCTATGGAGATGAAACAGACTATTTTTACCTGTACAGAGACACCCTTTCGTTTTTATCATTCTGAAAGTGTTATGCTAACCGTTACAAAGATCTCGCATTTATATATGTTGGCGTTTCCAGAAAAATGTGTACGCTCGTATGAGTGTGTTTCCCTTTGATAAATAACAGTTAAAACATTTATTTTTATTCCAGTCATTTATGAACATCATTCATATTATTATTTCATCAGGATAATATGTCCATGTAAAGTATACCCCCTTTTTGATTATAATAGTCTGTGAATCGTCTTTAATGTTAAAAGTTGAAAAATTACAGTAATTTGGCTCCATGTTGCCAAATCTATAGGGTCATTGAAGAGGCTTAAGTAGCCGAAACTGCGGTATGACCCATCCCCTTTCTCATTAACATGCTCACTGCTCTTAAAGGATGTCTAGTATTTTATTTTCATTTTTACCCCTTATAACACATCTTTAGTAATACTTGGGTGTACATGGGTATTCCTATATTTCTTTTGATCCAAAACATAGATTGTGGGTACTCGCTACTCACCAAGACGGGTTAAATATGTACCCACAGTCAATGTTTTGAGCAAAAATATTGAAATCTCAAATTTTTCTGAAGAAGTTTTAAATTTACGCTGCCGAAAAAAAATCACTGTCTATTGCATGGGCAAGTTTTCGTAATGTAACCCTAGAGGAATATCAGGAGTATTCAATCATTTAATTCCTTATAACGCCCTTGGGCTGACAATGACAATTTTATAATCTACTTATTAGCTCTTCCCATTTTTATGTTTTGTTACAAATTGGTTTATTTCACAATCACCGAAGAGTATATTGTCTCAGCTGGGAATTACATTGGCATAAGAAACAAACAAGAATTGCTTATAAGAAACTTGGGATGGGTCAGGAGTTTTCTCGTAACTATACTCACGCCTATGCAAACATGTTTTCATTATGAAAATACACCCATGCAATATACAATGTACATAAAATTTTGTTCAGTACATGTAGCAAAATTTGAAAATTTCATCGGAAAAAATGAGTTTTAATATATTTGCTCAAAACATTGTTTGTGGGTACACGTAAGAATGGCGAGGCAGTTCTAACGAGTACCCACAATCTATGTTTTGGATCAAAAGCAAGAAAAATATGTATACGCCTGTAAACCCCAGTTTTGCTCTATAAAAGTGCGGTATGAGGGGGTACACATTGAACGGACATGTTATCCTGACGGTTTGCTGCTGCAAGTGCTGTCTGTTTGCAATGCGTAATTGTATTCTAACAATCCGAGGACTTCAGGAATTAGTTCTCTACCAGGACAACATGTCTGTGCAATAAGTACCCACTCAAACCACTTTTATATAGTGAAAATGGGGTTTGCAGGGATATACCTATTTTTAATTGTTTTTGATCCAAAACATAAATTTTGGGTACTCGTTAGAACCACCTTGCCGAGGCTGTTCTACCGTGTACCCACTCTCAATGTTTAGAGCAAATATATTAAAATTATCAAACTTTTTCAAATGAACTTTTCAATTTTTATGGCTGAAAAAGCTCCCTGTTTATTGCATTGCAAATTTTCGTAATGTCGCATTGTAATGGGCTTTCGTGAGTATTTACTCTCTTACTGTACATGCATGCTTGCAAGCGAACAGTTTTAAGAGCATTCTCAATTTAATAATATGCTTTACATGATAATATCTAAACGACGTTATTTTCCAGATTCCGAGCAAGTCCGATACAACTAAGCTGTCCATTGTGGCTCAATAGTTTAACTCCAAAATCTAGGTTACCCCTGACAGAGTTTATCAGTGTTTATTCTGTTTTTGTCAGAACGTTTCCGTTCCACCTACTAATTGACTCGGATCTTTTAACATGTCTGTGTAATGTATACCCCCTTTTACCCCACTTTTATATGGTAAAGCTGGGGTATGCAAGGGTATACATATTTTTGTCTTATTTTTGCTCCAAAGCATAGATTGTGGGTACTCGGTAGCGGGTACTCAGCGAGGCGGTTCAAACGTGTACCCACAGTCTATGTTTTGAGCAAAAATATCAAAATATTTTAAAATAACATTAAAAATCTCTGTATATTGCATGGGCCTGTTTTCGTAATTGTTTGGTATTCTTTGTCTTGAAAGGCATTTTAAAAGGGGTCAACATGTTTTTAAATTCGCTGTAGTTTTTAAAGAATTATTCTTTTTTTTTGATTTCATATTGTAAGAGTTTACACTGAAGTCAGTGTGATTGTATCTAGTCTATATGACAGTGTCTCACCAGGGCGTTTTTGGAGCTGGGGAAAATGGCCATTTGTTTTCAGGGAGCTAGGGAGAACAAGGACATATTTTAAGAGAGACGTTAGGGTTATATGGGAACAGGGAGCACAAAGCTGAGGTAAAATAGAATGCTGGGGAGAAATGTCATATAGTTTACAGGGAACAGGGAGCTAAGATCCCCCTGGTTGTGTCTCACGATGCACTTTTGTTTAGCAACTGTCTAAAGAAGAGTAGCGACAAATTTAATATGACAGGTTTGACAGTGATCAGGTACTAAACACGTTTAATAATATAACAAACGTGATGAAAAACCACGTGCATTTACATCCACAAAGACAGTAAGTAAGCATCGGTCACGTGCCCTTTCACCTCTGACTGACAACTGCATCTTCTGCTGACGACTGACATCTGATGAACTACTAAAACGAGAGACAGCTTCTTTGTTGGATTTAAAATACTTGTTTTACGGCGGATATTATTTCTGATGAGGAATTTTTCAATTTTACAAGACCCAGATAAAAGCGCCAGAAACGTTCTGTCATATCAAATATACTATGAGACTTAAGTTTAGCAATTTTGAATTGATTCCAAATTGCAAACTGGTATGAAGATAAACTGAATCTCTTTAATCCATCAATATTTAAACCTTACTACTTTTCGCCGGAAAGCCATCATTTCCTGACGCAATTACGCTGCGTCAAAGTTTACAGGGTTGCCACCCCAAAATTCACATTGTTTCTCGTCATTTGAAAAGTTACCGGTTTATTCCCAAAACAGTTATTTAACATCTTCTCGTGTGCTCAAAAAGTGTCCTATACCATAATCGTAGAGTTTTGCTCCCATTCTTGTATCAAGTAACGCCCCTTGTGTATGACGTAACTGACGTCGTTTTGTTCCCTGGCCTTTCTCTTGAGGTGCTCCCATAAGTGTTTAATTGTTGGAATGACGTGCTTTCTGTACGAGAAAACTTTCAATTCTTAGGCATATACCGTTTGATGTGATGTGGTCACGTATAGATTTGCACGCTCACGTTTAACGTTAAACTTCACTGGACCGAAAACGTATCGGCGTTATTCACGGTGTTAGCATCACGCAAGTTGTTTCCCGTCAGCTCTTTCGATACAAATCCATCTTTCCATGTCGTTAATTATCAAGCGATGAAATTCGTATGTTGCCTAGAAATCGATTACGTCACTATGACGTCGAATTGCCATTGGTCTATACCATGATAGCCTTACGCTGTCTGGCGTCATGATGTAGGTTTTTGACGATGTCATTTGATGGAACATCATTCTAGGAGACTGTATCATACTCTCGCAGGATGAAAAATTTCAATTGTCTCTCTTATTCTTCATGTCTGCACTGAGCATATTGATCTTCGTGTTACGTTGGTTTAACGTCAGGCCATAATGGCGTCCCTTCATGGAATGTTTCAAATGTCACTCCGGTTTATTCGTTATGATACCTTTACCAAACAAACAAGACAAAAATTGATAACGTGATGCACGTGGAATGCTGAGCACTTGATTTGCATGATTTTTTTAACTTGACGTAGCAACTCATGGACGTAAGAAAAGCACAAATACTCGTCTCGAAACATGTACTGGGACATAACTTAACATATTAAAATTGTATCGAAAGTTGTCAAACTTTTCATTTTGAAAATAATGATGGAATAAAAAATTGCTAAACTTAAGTCTTATAGTATATGTCTGTGCTATTTTTCGCCGTTTTAGTACGAAAATACTAGTTATAACGCAAGGTTTTGTTTAGTTTAGCTACTGCATATTCTAACAGCAAACCATAAATTGTCAACTCTGATTTAACTTTCTTTACTACTCACTGCTAAGTGTTGAATATATGGGTTATACCCTATTGCAGGTTCTAACACACCTCGCCTATATAGCAAATGGTAAAAAACGTGTTATATTATGCAACAATTTCACTGGGCGAATAAGCGTGACGTTACTTTGCGGCATTTGTGACGTCAGCTATCCCAACATAGGGAACAATAGTCTTCACTAGCACCATCGGCTATTATCGGATTTACGGAAATACCCGAGCGCTTACCTGTGAAATTGCTGTTGAGCGATGTACACAATTGAATAGGAAAACCATATAAAATGTTGAAAATGACACTTTTTCCGTTTTACGACAAAATTTTATAAGTTATGGTCATAATGTTTATAATATGCCATAAAATGTGGTATAAAAATATACAAAATAAGTATTTGCCTTGTTTCTTCCTTCTGCGATTGAAAATTCTTCCATATTCGAAAGTTCGTCCATATTAATCTCATAGACTCTGTAGGAATTTTGCGAAAAGGTGTAAGAAGTCATTTTTAGCCTTAAATTTCATAAATTTGAGAATTTTTGCGAACTTTTTATAAGTTATCACCATTTAGAAAATTTTATAAGCTTTAATCTGATGTGTTTTATAATAAAATAAGTATTTTCAAAATTTCTTCCATTTGACTAAGAAGATGCAAAATTACGCGTTTCGCAACTACCATTTTGACTTACTCTATGAAATGCCTAAGTCCAAACCAAGAGAAGCAGTGTCGCTACCACTGTAACCAGTTGAGTCGGTTATTCAATATAGAAATAAAGAAAGAATGAAAGATCATGTTTAATTAAAGAAATTATTTTAATGAAAGGAGCCGAATTCAATGCAGAAATTAAAGGTTTGTACTCGCTATAGTGATTTGATTTACTCAACAGCAGTTTAGCTGGAAGTGAGAACTATACCGCGACATACATGTTGACGCCATGATAGACAACTTTTAACAGGTAGAAATCAACTGCATGGAAATTGTACATATATTTAATCAGTGCGTTTTAGAATGTATAGTATAAGTCAAAGTCAAAAGTCAAGTCAAAACCTTTATTTCTCTCAGTCCATTATTACAATGGCAATATGAGGTAAACATATAAAGACAACATCTTACATAATATCATACAGAGGTTCAGAGTAAATAGCCATGTGATATTTTCTAAATACAAAACATTACTCAGTAAACATAGATACAATGTTTACATTTCAAAAGATGCTAAACATAAACTTACATAAGAAATTCTGTTACCATGGATAGTTATTGATTTTTCACAATTGTAAATATATCGCTTATAAATGCACACAAATTTCTTAATGTGGTGGTATTCTTACAATTGAATAGTTCAGAAAATTTTAGCGTATTCGGTCGAACATAAAAATACGTTCGTAAATATTGTTTTCTAATATTTTCTAATTCCCGACAAACAAGTACATAATGAAACTCATCTCCAATTTCAGTTTTGCATAAATTACATAATCTCCTCTGATGAGCTATTTTTTTCCACCCTCCTGTTTCTATCGGTAATCGATGATTACGTGTTCTTATTTGTATAAATAATTTCCGCTGCTTTAGTGGGAGAGATACCAAATATTGCTCAAAACAAAAGTTATTTTTAAAAATTCTGTAATTAAACCCACTACTGCTGTCTGAAATCGAGAAAAACCAATTTGTTATAAAAATATCTCTTAACTTTTGTCGTACTGCGTTTACTAACCATTTTTTATTTGGAAATGTGTGGTTATCCCATGCTCCACTAAAACCACAACTGCAGAGTATATCTTTAACTTTGTGAAACCATTTAAATTTAGTGTTATCATTGTTTTCGCATGTATATATACTGTATGTTGCATTGTAAACACCATACGATAATTTATTAGGTGGTCCAGAAACGATTGTAGCCCAGAAAGAAATCATGCGACAATAAATTTCAATATAAATTGGGAAAACCCCTGTTTCTCCATACACCATAAAATTTGGTGTGCTTGTTTTCATATTCAAAATAATTTTCAGAAATTTTAAAACAACTCGCTCTAATACATCAAGATTTGCGAATCCCCATACCTCGCTTCCGTATAAAAGAATAGGCTGAACCATTTTATTAAAAAGATCTATTTGTAAATCAATAGGAAGCATTAACGTTCGTGATTTTCTTACCAAATTAAACATTGCCTTTTCAGCTTGCCCTGCCAATAATTTCGTTGCAGAAAAGAAAGACCCACTCCTACTAAATAACACACCTAGATACTTATAGTCCTTTTCAACATCCAGTGTTTGGTCATTTAAATAAAAAGAATATTGTGCTTGCCTACCTTTAGCAAAAACAACAACTTTTGACTTTTTTATATTAACAGTTAATTTCCATTGTATACAATAATCATTATATATATTCAATGCACGCTGGAGTCCATTAGAAGAATCACTCATTATCACCGTATCATCTGCGTAAAGAAGTATGAATAGCTTAAAATATATGTCTATATCATTATCTAGATTGGATGACATACACTCAACCCCACCATCAATATCATTATCGAGGAAAAACTTTTCTAAATCATTTAGATAAACTGAAAAAAGAAAGGGCGATAAATTTTCTCCCTGTCGCAGACCGATATTACATGTGAAAAATTCAGTTTTTTCACCATTTACAACGAGGCAAGACTTTATGTTACTATACATGTTTTTAATTAGAGAAAGACATTTACCATTTATATTACAATTTACCATTTTCCACCAAAGCCCATCCCGCCAAACTGTATCGAAAGCCTGCTTAAGGTCAATAAATGCACAAAAAAGTTTCTTTTTTCTATAATTGAGCATTTCTATTAGGCTATATAATATAAATATATTATCTGTTATTGAGTATCCTTTTCTAAATCCAGCTTGTGTGTTTGTAAATACATTATTACTTTCAACATACGTATATAGCCGATTACTTAGAATACTAGTAAAAAGTTTGCCTACACAACTTACCAAAGTTATAGGTCTATAGTTTTCAGGGTTGCTCTTTTCGCCTTTTTGCTTATAAATAGGTTTAATCATACCAACTGACCAAACTTCTGGTAAGACACCGCTATCAAGTATAATATTAAATAACTTCTCGAAGAAGAAAGAAAGAAAGAAAAAAAGAAAGAAAGAAAGCGAAAGAAAGAAAGAAAGAAAATAAGACAGAAAGAAAGTGAAAGAAAGAACGAAAGAAAGAAAGAAAGAAAGAAAGAAAGAAAGAAAGAAAGAAAGAAAAGAAAAGAAAAGAAAAGAAAGAAACGATAATAAAATATGAAGTTCAAATCATGTTTAATTAAAGAACTTATTTTATGAATTGTGGAATTTAAAGATTTTGACTTACTAAATGCATCTTTTTTAATAAAACTATTACCTCACAATGAGAACTTTTAACGCGAAATACATGTTACATACCTTTTTATATATGAAAATAAGCTGCATGAGAATTGAACATGTATTTAATCAGCGTGAATGATTTTGCTATGTAGATAGTATACCTGTCCCAAACTCCGAGTTTTGTAAGAGCGTTATCATCTGTAGTCACAAACCGGCCTGGTTTGATGACAGGCTGGTGAAAACATTAAGCAATATTTTTTTTCATGTCGCGGCCAAACTGATTGTTCATACATTGAAACAGGTTGTCATTCTCAAATCAACTTGTGGCGCGTGTCTTAAATAAACATTCCCTGCAATAAAAGCTGGGGCCTGCGGCCGTATTACCTTGACGATAGGTGATTTTGACAAATTCAGCGTTTGGAATAGAGATTGCATCTTGCGTATGTTTTTCTTCGTAAAATAAATGATCTATTTAGAGCTACATGTAGAAAACAAAAAAAAAACAAAAAAAAAAAAACAAAAAAAAAAAAAAAAAAAAAATCGCTTTGAAAGAGGACTAGGCCCAACTTTATATATTCTACGCAAGTACAGAAACTAGATGCACCCAAGACTTTGGATATAGATCTGAGTATATGGATAAGAAAACATGTTTCGATCAGCCTGCACACCATATCTGCTCCATAAACACGTACATACATATTGGCGAGTCTCCGAGATTGGCAATATAACAAAGCATTATTTCTAGGCGCAAAACGAGGGAAGCTAATTTTCACCTACAAAAATAGATTTTTTTTTATTACAAACAGTTTTTAGTCTGAAAAATAATGCGTCTAAATTCCAATTCATTTTAAGACATGAGACTGTGTTTGTGCAATAACTGCATCGAGGTGATAGACGCTTCAGTTTTGTCAAGTGACAATTCACAACTAAAATTAACGACAATAGGCCATCGGACCGGTCCCTATTTACTCTCTGAACTCTTAAGACTAGCCTGCACACTGAATCCCCGCAGGCAATTTGTACCTCTATTGTGCGATTCGTGCCTGATCATAAAAAAAAATAAATTGCATAATTGCATCATGTTTTGTTTTCTTTCTTTCTTCCCATGCATACAACGTTACTCTAGGGAATTAATGCGTCGTGCTCAAGGACGAAACACAGTGCCCCATGAGGGTTTCGAACCCAGGACCGCTCGATATGGAGCTCCCTTCTACTGTATTTTAATTACCAAAAAGCACCCAGACCGACAGCAAAGTCCGCTCCTGCAATTCTAAGGAGCATGCACATGCGTGGTAAATTTTATGAAAAATAATTATCTTTTCTAATTTCAAGAATTCAAACATCCATTTCTTATTACTATTACTATGATGGGCTCTTTTTCTTTCAGTTTCATATAACTCAAATTGCATAAATCTATCCCAGGCCTTAGCCACAAGTTACCTGTAAAACAAATGTCTATATTGGTAATTGTCCCTCAGGTGTCAAAATAGGACATCGCGCACATCGCAATCTATGGGAAACAATCGAAATTTGATCTGCACAGGTAATTTTCCAGGTAACGCCTTGGTAACGTCCCTTAGCTGACTGAGGTAAATTGTCCCAGTTGAAAGCAGCGTTAGACGGTGAAACGTCGTTTTAGCGCACAACAAACGTAATAAGTGTGTGTAAATACCAGCATTACAGTCAAATATTTGGCGGGATATCTGCAATGCAATGGCGGAAAGCTGAACGATATCGACGGTTTCAACCACATTTATTCCGTTTATTGTGTGTTAGAATCGAAATAGATCAGCTCAAGTGCGTGAATTGTTGAGTAATAATTCACTGTTTGTCGGTCAGTTGTAAGAAGATAAATCACTCGCGCTACGCGCTCGTGATTTGATCTTCTTTACAACTGACCTCCAAACAGTGAATTATTACTCAACAATTCACTGCTAGAGCTGATCTATTTCTTAATTAAAGTACAATGCAGCTTCAATGTCTAATTAGCGGCGGCGAGTGGGGTTTGATTTACTCTGATCTTATTCAAGGGTATTCAATGTGGACAATCACGTGACTAAAATAAATTTTTGTGATCTAGTCGGACAGAATCCGCAAACAAATCGGCCATAGTTTTCTTGAAATGAATGGAATTTCACGGGGTAAAATGCACATGCCACGAAATGGTACGCTCTAAACTATCACACAACAGTCAGTTAATGCAAGCTATGGTACAATAGATTACTCCGAGCAACTAGTGTCAGAATTTAAACACGGAGGTTGATTTGGAAATAGATGTGCTCCAGCAGTGATTTGTTGAGCATCAGTTGTAAAGAAGATCAAATCACGAGCGCCCAGTGAATTAATGCACAACATAACACGTTTTACCATTGTCTATATAGGCGAGGTGTGTTAGAATAAATTATAGCTCGCATCAAACTGACTGTTGTATATTAGTTTAGAGTGTAGCATTCCGGAGTATATGCATTTAAATATTCCATGCAATTTCACTCTTAAGAAAAATATGGCCGATGTGCTTACTTGTTATGTCCACCTTGGTATAATAACAAGCAACCAAATTACATGAAATTAATTGCTTCTCGACTTAACAGATTCAGCAACTTGAGTAGATCCGATAACTATTATAGTGTTTCGAGCGCAAATAGCAGACCAATCTCTGCATTAGTGCAGTCTGAACTGGGCTATGATGGTTCATTGACTAGTTAGAGATTCGCCACGAAGACTGAACAACTTACTAAATTTTGTGAACCACTGCAGAAGCTGAGGGTATGGTTATGGCCATGTAAAATCGATTTAAGCCCGCCAGTAATTTTATATTACTGACCATTCCAAGGCGATACTTATGTGGTGGTTCTTATTGTTTTGTGTCTTGGTGTTGAAGTTTTAGCTGTTAGCACCTTATGTATGTTTTCATGTTTTTATTGAAGTTTGTGTAATTGAGTGGCTACCTATTGGGAAATGTCTGCCAATTCGGATTACAATATGTTTTCATAGTATAAGTACCTGATTGTTTATACAATTTTTTCCCATCTCGATTTTGGAGTGGGAATTTCTTTCTGATTGTGCCATTTCTTGATCATTGTCTACGTTTACTTTTGTAGCTGCAACTTATTCCATCGTCATATTTTGTGACAAATCGTTCAGTGCTTTATTATATAATGCCATTTAGAAATTCAATATGCGTATCATATCTTGCTGTGTAGTGTCATTGTATTTATTTCATAGTGTCCTTGTATTTATTTCACAAGTAAGAAATAATTATCAGTTTTTATCACACATTTTGTTCTGTGTTGAAACAAGCATTTGACCTTTTCGTGACATTTACTTGATACATGTTCACACTTTTTTTTTCTATGCGACGCGATGAAAATAGTGGGTGCGCGTTATATACTGTGATGTTCCATTTTACTCCTTTTCACATTCTACATTCGTCCAAAGTTCTATTTTTAGGAAAAATGATACATTGTAGCTATCTCTTCAAGACGTATTATGTACTCGCTATGTGAACCCCATACACCGTATTCATTTATTATTAACTAAAAAAAAAAAAAAAAAAAAAAAAAAAAAAATATCTTGTCTCTCTTCGTAGAATAGCTGCATGTACATGTATATGAAATATGAAAGGCGAGACATTTTCCACAATGAACTTTGAAAAGTATTACCGTAACGTTAAAAACGCATTTCTTTTTTTTTTTTTTTTTTTTTTTATTAGATTTGCTTTTTACATGTATCTTTGTTTTGTTCACCAAGCCACATCTTATTTATCATTATTGATAATAGTTAATTAAATGTTTCTATTGTCTGATGTCCTTTTAATTATATAAAACTGGTTTATGTCTCAATTTCTTAAGTAAATGCAGGATCCATTGAGACAACTTCTGACACCATAATCAAATAACACAGTTTACGAAGTCTAGACTGTGACCAAAACGGTGGAGTTTTATGTACGCAATATTAAGCAGAATAATAAAGAAAGTATAAGCATCAGTAGAAAAGGGGTGTGCAGTACGGGAGAAACCCGCGAGAATCCATTAGATTATGACACAAGACCCTTAACATACGATTAATGCTGTACTTTTCTATAAGTCAAACTATTTTAATATTACATAGAATGTATAACCTTACAACCACGAAGTAACTTAATATTTGTATTTAGATACATCATTGCTTTTGACTTGCTATTTCCTGAAAACAATGTTACTTTATTCTTCGGACGCCGAATAAGCTGTATCAATCAGTTACGTGATGCATTTGGTCAATGGATAGTTGTTTCGTCTTTGTTTAAAAATGATAACCAGTGGGAATTATTCTGAAATAACCATCGGTTAATTGGTCAATATTTTGAGAGCTAACACTTAATTTCAAAGCTTCTCGAAACTAATAGAATTAATAACCACTTTGCAAATATTTAGACTAATTTATTTACCTTTGAATTTACACATGCTAGGAAAATATTGAAAAAGAACAAACATATAATATACACCATGTTATTTTGGTCATGTTATAAGGCTTTAAAAAAGTACGAGTCCCTTTCGTGATTTTAGAGGTATGTAAAAGAACTTTGGAACTTTGCACATTTTTTTCATCGTTACAGCCCCTGTTTCTCTGCATTTGTTGTCTGAATCTGTAAATTTGCTGTTACTGGCTTTTCTGATCTAGAATAAGGCCGTAGTGTGGTTGTTTTCTACTCATATATTTCTCCATTTAAACCAAGATCGAAGGCAAACTAATTTAACTAACCAAGACACTTACACTACCCTTATCAAATAACAGAAGGTTGTTTTAACTAGGACACGAATGGTGTTGCTACACGGTGCGGCTTGCTGCGTGACAGGTTGCCTCTGTCGTTAAATAAATTTTGCACTTGCAAAACATGTAGCTTATCTGTGTCTTAAAATTTGGTTTTCCAAAACACAATGTACTAGCACTTTAAACGAGGCTCAAATGAGGATGACTTTAGATACAATCACAGATTAAGTAAGTACAGAAAAGCCACAAGATAATCATATTTGCTCCTCTTCTGCTTAGGCTTGTCTCAATTATTATTTAGATTGGATGTCTGTTTTTACTTTGATTCAATACACTGCAGCCTATTCATGCAGCATATTTCTTTCGTTTCACTATACGTGACAAAACGGTAAATTTCACTTACATTTGTCATGTTCATGCAATAGGTGTAAGTGCCGCTGTTATCCTATCGTTACTTTCGTTTTTTTTATTTTGTCGTCTTTTCTTCGTTTTTGCATTTTATATGTGTTTCTATTCAAATACGGATTTATACTGTCGACTTTCCTATTGAAAGTTGAAAACATTACAGTAATTCTCAATGACCCCATGTTGCCAAATCTATAGGGTCACTGATGAGGCTTGAGTGGCCGAAACCGCGGTATGGTCCATCCCCTTTTTCACTAGAATCGTCACTGTTCTTAAAAGGTCTTGGTATTTATTTTTATGTTATGCGTTTACCTACTAGACCAAGTACGCGCTCGCTGTGCTGCCATTTAACACACCGTCGCAATTAAGAGGTTTTGACTCATACTCATATTTCAAAACAGTTTACAACAGGGGGGGCATTGATTCTCCTGGAGTAGCAGGTCCATGCAGGTAAAAGGACTGCCATTATATTCCACCTTGGGCTTTGTACACTTTGCGAAATAACCAATTTGCTGACATTTTCTTTAAATGCCCCATTTGTCAATACTGATGATAATTAATTAGATATTTTGTTGTCTGATGTCCTTTTGATTATATAAACATGGTTTACGTCTAAATTACTTAAGAAAATGCAAACTCTATTGAGAATTATTTTGACATCATAATCAAATAACAGTTTAAGATGTCTAGACATTGAGGAATAGGAGAGCGTTTTATATATACTGTATGACGTCGAATGATAAACAAAGCAATAACGTTGGAAAGGCATGTGCTTTTGAGAACCGAGGCGAGAATAACAACACATGGGAGCGTTTTTACGACTTTGCTTTCGGTTGTTTTATTTTTTTTTCTATTTTTGTTCTTCATCAATCGTTCCTATTCAAAGGCAATCGAATGTTAGCAACGACCAAGAGCTGATGCATTTCATGTCCGATTTCTAGCCTTGAACAACAATGACAACAATTAAAAGTACAGATAGGTTATGCTATGAATGAAATATAAGATAAACCAGAGTTTCATCTTATCATGACTGTTATATTTCATAGATATTTTAGATCATGGCATATATAGAATAAACGGTTTATGTTTCACTGTCACATGCAAGACATTCTTTATATTATCATCATCGTACAATCATAAAGTGGCTTTTAATATTTGGAGCCAGTAATATTTCTGACTTTTAATTTCAGGAAACGATGGCTACTCATTACGAAAACTTGCCCATGCAATAAACAGAGATTTTTTTAGCTTTATAAATTGCTAATTTTCAGCTGAAAAATTTTGAAATTTTTCTTATTTTTGCTCAAAACATAGATTGTGGGTACACGTTAGAACCGCCTCGCCGAGGCGGTTCTAACGAGTACCCACAATCTATGTTTTGGAGCAAAAATAAGAAAAATAGGTATACCCCTGCATACCCCAGTTTTACTATATAAAAGTGGGGTTTAAGGGGGTATTCATTGTACGGACATGTTTTCATGATGGCACGTTTTTAGTTCGCCTCCTTCATGAGTTATAATATGTAGGCCCGCCTTCTTTGATACTCACTTATATTGGATTTATAGTTACAAAAACTTCAAAGGAAAACCAGAAAGTTATACTATAATACTTATAAAACGTGCCCCTTGATATTGGCGAGGTGTCCTTATTAAGTCAGAGTGAACATGAAAATAAAACTAGTCAGCATATGACAGGCATTTCGCAGTGCTAGCCTTATATTTGCTAAGCGTCAAGTCCAGGTTTGATTGAACCCGCGACCTCCCGCTCCCGAAGCTGACGTTCTATCCATTACGCAAACGGGACCGGTAGGGACCGGTAAATAGATGATCAGAGAAAACTACTATACATACCCATAGGATTATTAGTCAATATTTGAGAGGAAACAATTTCCATTCGAGTTGAAACTAATGAAGTCAATATAGCATTAATGACCACTTTGCAAACATTAAATAATTAGTCTTATTATCATGTTAGGAAAATATTGCATATTTAAACTATTTAAACTACTCTTTACTCATACGATTTAATCTTAATTTCGTGCTTGACATGTCATGTTGTATTTTATAGCATTAACTCGATGTCACATGTATGATAAAAGATTTGTTCGTGCGTTGTTCGTTGCAAAAGAAGAAAAATATATTGATCTATACCATATATATTTTATTATTTTATCTTACTTATGAGGTCGAGAAGAAATGTTTATATTGTAGGTCAGTTTCTAAAAAAAAAAAAAAAAAAAAAAAAAAAAAAGGAAAATAGTACCAATGGAACATCTCGAACATGTTTGCCACCGAACTAGATCGCTGCTTCTCTGTTTATTTTGGCCTTGGCAATACCTTTTCTCATTTTGAACAAGATACAAGGTCATAATTGCCGCGGCTGTTTTCTACACATTTATCTTCCCCAATTTAACCATGATTGAAATTTTCTAAAGTAGCAAATAAATTCAAGTAAGTTTGACACTTACACATTAAATATTTACATTTTTATTGCAATCGCCCTAGATGAAAGTATCTTTCTTGATGTTCTTCATTTCCAAATGAAAAACATTAAGTCACGTGATCTAGAGGCCACGCCTATGGGCGGGGTGACGTCAAAACT
Organism: Rugalucina vietnamica; assembly: GCA_964017185.1. Lineage (NCBI taxonomy): Eukaryota > Metazoa > Mollusca > Bivalvia > Lucinida > Lucinidae > Rugalucina > Rugalucina vietnamica. The sequence goes on along the minus strand of OZ024883.1, from coordinate 34,516,490 downwards.
CATCCAGTGACGTTATTTGTTTACTCTTGTTGACGTGACGTTGACCGCGTATCCCAATGACGTTTGGCGCGAAATTTGCCGTTTTGGCTGTTCCAAAATTACGTTAAGTCGGATTTAATGTCAAATAACATGAAAATGAACTGTGATATGCGCAATTAAAAATCTGATACTTGATTGATAATATAAAATGTAAATATAAGTATTGAAATTCAGATTTTAGCTTTCACTGGATGATGAAAAACATTAACTGTTTTAATGTCTCCGAGAAGCCCTTCGGGCTTCACAGACATTAAAACAGCCTAATGTTTTTCATCGTCCAGTGAAAGCTAAAATCTGAATTTCAATCCTTAAATAATACAAGGTTGTTTTACTAGGGTACACATGGTGTTGTTACACGGTGCGCAATCTGGACTTTTATTCGGGGGAATTAAATGTGCCCTTTCTGTAAAATATGCCAAACTCAATGCAGTTGTTACCCATTTGGTTACAATCAATGTCTTAATGTTAAACGCCATATTAATAACCTCCCCAGAACCAGAAGGGATATGATCTTCAAACTTTGCATGCAGCATTTGGTAAATATAATAGACTGTATTTTTTGCATCAGAATATTTCATAGCAGATTCTATTACTTTACCACGACTTTGCTGAATAAGAATTAAGAAAAAGCATCTTATCTGCCAATACTCTACATTTTGTAGCATTTATCCTAGACCTCATATTTATTTACATCCCTCCAATAAGTGTTATCCCCGGTATGAATTATTATCAATAATACAATGCCCATAAACCCAACCGAACTCCTTGTTTTTGCTAGTCTGGATGGTTCTACTAAACTCATTTCCATCTTCAGAACAACTAAATTAAAGTTTCAGTCTTCTCTGACAAAGTTGCATGCGATAATGAAGAAATACCTGCTGATAACAAGTATTATCATATGACGTCGCTGTTTTCCAGTGGATAACGTCATGTTATAAAAATCGTATGACCACACGTGTATTAACACTTACATGTATGCGGGAATACGTAACGTCATTGACGACGTCCGTAACAACAATGTAAATTTTCATTGAAAATATGTCCACTTCGAAGGCGATAAAATTCTATTTTAAGAGTCATATGACAAAACGAATCTTATACTCGTGGTCATTTCATATGAAATTTATTAGACTCACCAAAGGCTCGCTTAATAGATTTCATATGAAATGACCACTCGTGTAAGATCCTCTTTTTAGCTTAAAAAACCCTTTTACCAAATGGGTGGGAATATGGGCCCCCGCCCATCGGGGCCTAGGAGAAATAGATGGACTGCTTGTGCCTCCAGGCAAAGCTTCTAATCTACTGACCGACCATCTGATTACTGGTTAACCGCTCATGTCTGGGCCTGCCCAGGAAATAAAATCATATAAGCCTTATTGGCTTAGATGGGTGGTTGTATTTATCAAATAAAAATTAAAACTGAGATCCTTTAAGAGCAGTGTACACATTAATGAGAAAGGTGATGGGCCATACCGCGGTTTCGACTATTGAAGTCTCGTCAGTGGCCCTTTACATTTGGCAACATGGAGCCGAAGAGAATTACTGAAATTTTGCAACTTTCAACAGGGTAGTCGATACAAAGACTAGTGTTATCTAAATGGGGTCAAATATATTAAACATTGGTAAGAAAATGAATCTTAACCGATAATAAATTTCTGAGTTCTCAGAATATTTTCGCTAATCTCAAAGGACCAAAAAGAAAATATAACCTGCACTATGGATGATGTACGGGGAGACTTTTTAGGGCCGTCACACGGCACAACACCAGCTCAAGCACATTTTGGTGTCATTACAGCCTAATGTTGGGTAAAATTCCCATAAAATGGAGGCAACGTCCCGAAATAACCATTACTGTTGACTGGGACGTAAAGCATCAAATCAAACAAACAAACAGTAATATGCCATCTTGTCTTAGGGATTCTCAAAAAAAAAAGTTTGTACTTGGCAAGTAAGCTTAAAACATTGTTCTGTTTAGAATTCTTTATTAATAATAAAGAACATTAAAATTGCAGATATCGCATCTTTAACGGCAGGCCTTTGTTCGCCCCTTTTGCTTTATTAAGATTATAGGCAGAAAATGAGTCGAGAAATTGTATGTTTGTACGCTTGCACATTGAATCATGTTCCAAAATCGGCCAATCATGAATGCATGAATCCATATTTGCTATATTTCTTTTTCTAGTTCGCCCATTGTACGTGCCTACTACTTCTTGTCCCATTTTAAAACAACTTAAGCTTTAGATAGTTGACATTTTAGTAACTTGACGTCCACAACAATTTTGTATGTTAACGTCTTAGCATCCACGTCGCTTTTTCCATCTTGTTCCATTTAAATAACAATATCTTTAGATGTTACATGTAAGCTGCCCAACGTTTTTTGTTAGGAAAAAAAAATAAATAAATAAAAAAAAAAAAACGGACTGAAAAGTAAAGCAATCACATGGAAAAAAAGGAAAATGGGACCAGGGATCAATGTAATGCAATTTTCAAGCCCCAAAATAGACACAAGGTGGGAACGAAAATAAACCACAACGCATTTTTTCCGACAACACTCGAAGAACAGGATGACTAGCTCTTACCCAATAAGGTAGCCACCCGACTTGTCTCAACCAAGACAAAGGCAACGGGCACAACCGAGAGGCAAAATAAACAAAATAAAAAAAAGATTGCAGTAGGTGTGAGAACCACGCCATTGTGCGTTTAAATCATTGCTTTCGATGATATTTTTGCATTAGTTTCTATAAATCATTCCCGCTTTAAGGCAATTAGATGTAAGCAGTGACCATGGGCTGGCGCAGTCAGGCCCTACATAAAAATGTGAACAGTTAAAAGTACAAAAAGATTATTATATAAGATAAGCCAGCGTTTTGTGTTACCGTTTGTTATAGATAGTTTAGATCATGATACATGGCACCACATGATACACGGTTTCAGTTGCACTTTGTCATAAGTAGAACATTCTTTCTATTCTAGTATTACGAACTAATAATATTACATCCATAAAATTGCTCTGTATTAAAACCAGCAAGGTTTTTGACCTTTAGTTTTAAGAAAAAGTTGTTACTTAAGTGCCGGTTCACATAAAAATCATGCAAAATTGAAAATTCACTCCACATCGAGTATAACATATTTTTATGAAATTTATTTTATATGAAGGCCGTTATGGTAGTATTTGACCTCTGAAATATTTTTGAAAATTGTCCAGCAGTTTTAGAGAAAATTACGATTGAAGTTTTAAACACACTTTTACAAGTTGGGCTTGAAGTCTATGGGAAAATGTCGTCAATTTTCAAGTCAAATTTTGGTCACTTCAGTAGACGAGTTATTATACATAATATACATGAAAATGCAGCTTAACCTCTCTTCTACATTTTCCAAAAATAAAACGCGTTGCCAAATCATTTTTGATGCCGTATTTTGTACATGTTTACACCTAGGTATTTCTTACTGCGCTGGTGTCCCGTTTAGCAGTAGAATTTCTTCTTGAAGCCGGTAACCAAACCGCGCGACGTTGCTAAGACAAAGCGTCATGTGACAAAAATCATGTGAAAATGCTTCTTGAAGACACAACATGAAATTCTTGTGTTTTTAAGAAGCTACGAAATAAGTAAAAAGACGGAAAAGAATAGAAAGATGGAACGCATTTGACGTCACAAGACGTTAGATTAGTATGACGTGACGTCAGTCGTCACGTGCTTTCATCCTCACGTGCCAAGTCGCGTGGACCCTTAATTGACAATTAAGACACGTGAAAACCTATTTCTACATGAACATTTTACGCGACGCCAGCGTATTTGATCGGCTTCTATGTCTTGTACACGCCTGTTTAGGTCGGGGCTAATTAGAAAGGTTTTGTTATGGCGCGACCCTGTCTCAACACCCTACTCATGCATGCGATTGAAAAAATACTTACCGAAAAATCTCGCACACCTAAAAGTAGATTTTAACAGAATACATATGGGAATGCACTTTGTTCACGGGTTCATTTTAGATGCTACTTTTCGTACCATAATAGATGCAATTCGGGACCAAGTTAGAGGCAAACTCGGGACCAAAATAGATGCCAGGACCAGTATAGAGCCAGGACCAGTTTAGATGATGTACACACGTACAATGTGGGACTCTTTTTAGAAATAAAATGCAAATTTGAACATGCAACAATGTGGGAATTACGTCTTCCATTAAAACACGAATTATTCCTTTCGTCAGCGTGATATTTCAGTACACTGACACGATGCTAACCCAGGACGGACGTTCTGTAATTTTAAAAAATAAACAGTAGAAGTAATAGAAAGTGGCCGTTTTACGTCATTTTTATTTTTCATAAATTTAATAAATTCCTATTTACATTAAAAACCGGTGGAGTGTAAACAGCCCCACACGGCCGACACCTTTGAGAAAAAAAAATACATTTTCTTGCGCCTTACAAACACCTATAAGATATACACCGAGATCAAAAAAATTAAGAAGGAAATGCTAAAGACCTAGATAGAATTAACTTGCTTACATTTGTAACAAGTGTGCTTTTATGATTTTAGATGTAAATAAGTTTCCGTAATTAATGGGTGATCCAGTAAATTGTCTAGGATGATTTTTTTTTTAAATGTCATCTGTTCTAGGCATTGTCATCCGTAAGTGGCGAGAGAGCCAACTGTGGCGGTAAAGGGGCGAAACAGCCATAATTTGCTGTTAGGAGCGAGAGGACCGTTTATTTATGTTAATGGTAGACAAATATTGATGACGTATCAATATTATAATTTTCTGAGCGATAACGTGGGGCGCCACGTTGTAATAAGTGGTTTTTTCTACTCGGCTAGTAGATAGAGACGAGAACTCTAGTTTGGCATGATGCTGTTTAATGGACAGACTCAGTAGATATTTACATATAGGTCATAAGTGTGGCCTTTAACCCTGTAACCTCTCAACACTTTTTCACTCTCTTCAGAAGAATGGTGATTGGTAATTTGTCCAAAAGAACCGCTCTTTGTCAGCAAATTAGTTACATGTTGTCTTTTCAATGTCAAGCTCAGAATTGCCGCCTAAAATTGTCAGCTGATCGCTCAGAAAATTATAATATTGATACGTCATCAATATTTGTCTACCATTAACATAAATAAACGGTCCTCTCGCTCCTAACAGCAAATTATGGCTGTTTCGCCCCTTTACCGCCACAGTTGGCTCTCTCGCCACTTACGGATGACAATGCCTAGAACAGATGACATTTAAGAAAAAAATCATCCTAGACAATTTACTGGATCACCCATTAATTACGGAAACTTATTTACATCTAAAATCATAAAAGCACACTTGTTACACATTGATTAAAGGAAAGAGGAAACAGAAATGGATAGATAATGACCTTTATATTGAATTGAACCCTTAGATGTATACAATGTCGATACATCATTTAGCAATATGAAATTGAAAATGCGTTTTTACAAACTTAGCCCTTAAAAGGTGCCGTAATTGCAGGTTAGTAAAGAGAAGAGTTACTGCAAATTATTTAAATAAAGAAAGTACATGTAAAATCTTTAACCTTACAAATTTACGTCATGCCGGACTGAACGGCAAAAAAACTAATAGGAAGTTAAAACTAATATTGTAAAATCATGAATATATAGCAGCAAAAATAAACTGTATTATCATGTTAAACTTACTTAGAATTATAATTGGTATTTTCAGTTGTAAACGCGTAAATCACTTTTAAACTATTAAAAGTATACTTGTAAAATAAAATTGATTGATTGTAATCTAAAAAATACAATAATATTAATCAAAATTTGTTCATATTATTGACCTTAAAACATTGAGGTTTTGTTTTAAGTTACTTCCCTTGAAATCTATCATAAAGATTATGCTTTAGTAAAAGTAGTACGCATTTTTGACTTGAAGTTTCCTGTCTATCGTTTGGATTTGTATTCCATCAGTGTCATGACAGCTTAGGTCGTGACATGGGTTAAAAGACTCATCCGAAAGACTGAAGACGAGCGGGGTAGAACCTGCAATCCACGATTCACACGGCGAGTAGCTAAACCATTCGGCCGCGAACATGAGGCTGTAACGGCGTGGAACGGAGTTGGCTCCGCCTCAATGAATTCCATTCAAGAACAACCTGAGTACATATAAATTCAAGTTAACTGTCATAAAAGCAACGTGTATCGACATAAACTGTGTATTTGACGATCACAGGTAAGTGTTGGATGTTGAATGACGATGTTGATCGAATCATGCACAATAGGCCTAGCCGCTTCACACCAGTCTTGCAGTGTTTTGACGTATCGTAGGCCTACCTTCAGGTATAACACTTGAAGACAGCTGTACCTTGAGAGTCGCACGCCGGTCACGGTTTGCAGCCTCGGAGAACTGGTAGAAAACAAAACGGTCGCATTCCGTTGCGGGGCAGGCGATAGTATGAATCGCGACCTGTCGTAAGAGGTCGCACATAAATTACAAGACTGAAGACGAGCGGGGTAGAACCTGCAATCCACGATTCACACGGCGAGTAGCTAAACCATTCGGCCGCGAACATGAGGCTGTAACGGCGTGGAACGGAGTTGGCTCCGCCTCAATGAATTCCATTCAAGAACACCCTGAGTTCATATAAATTCAAGTTAACTGTCATAAAAGCAACGTGTATCGACATAAACTGTGTATTTGACGATCACAGGTAAGTGTTGGATGTTGAATGACGATGTTGATCGAATCATGCACAATAGGCCTAGCCGCTTCACACCAGTCTTGCAGTGTTTTGACGTATCGTAGGCCTACCTTCAGGTATAACACTTGAAGACAGCTGTATCTTGAGAGTCGCACGCCGATCACGGTTTGCAGCCTCGGAGAACTGGTAGAAAACAAAACGGTCGCATTCCGTTGCGGGGCAGGCGATAGTATGAATCGCGACCTGTCGTAAGAGATCGCACATAAATTACAAGACAGTCTTTCGACTTGCACGATTTGCAATGCATAGAGTGCCAATACGAGTACATTGCGAATTCGCCACCCAATTCGCCACCTGACAACGCTTATGTGACGCGTTTCTAACGTGTCTCTCGTTGAACTTGCTTTGAGCGTTGTTGTTGCTGTTTTTTTTTTCTCAACACACCTGGCGCGCGTTTGTCCATAGACCAGTGTGTCACTCACTGGTCTTTTTTTTTTTTTTTTTTTTTTTTTTTTTTTGAATCCATTCCTGGGTCCTCATCAATGCCTTGGTTACATTTGCCCCGATCATCGTGCGATTTTCAAGTTGGTCTGCTATTTTAGACATCGTAGGTGATCACGGGCATGCTTAGAATTCATACAGGCATCGTACGATTTCTTGCTCCGACTTTCGTCCTCGTTCTGAGTGAAAACCATACGGAGATCGTCGGAAGATGTCTATGACGAATCCCTACGATTTCTGACTGAGCCTTTTCGGTCTCCTTACGATCACTGTACGGGCCCCGCCCATTGGGGTCCGAAGAAATAGATGGGCTTCTTGTGCCTCCAGGCAAAGCTTTTACACTGCTGACTGCATCTTATTACTGGTTATCGCTCAGGATGAGCCTGCCCAGGAAAAGTGGTTTCAAGTCATAGCGGTTGTGGCTTTGTTGTATGGTTATATATCAAGCACTTGTTGGATGTTTTGGGTAAAAGTCCCGTAAATGGAGACAACGTCCCGACCTGATCTTAGCCGTTGACTTGGACGTTAAGCATCAATTTTAACACCAAACAAACGATGTCTGTACAATTTTTTGTCACCAAATTATCATAAAAAAACAACATGCGGTGGCCGCACGATCATCGCAGCGTCTCCGGACGATGCTCCCTACGGCGTGGTAACGGTCTTACGTTTTTAAACACTTGTAGCAGTATAGACTAATTCAAAATCGTAGCTAGAATATCTAAAGCACGAAAAAGGAAAATCATAAAACAATTGTACTTCGTATAATGTAGCTTGAACTGCATCCATTTTATTACACAGAAGTGCACGTTGGAAAGAATTTAGAGGAACAGTATGAAGCTTAAGAGTATAAAGGAACGAAAAAAAATATTGAAGTGTTTACTATGAAATTTGTTTGTTTCAGCTTGAAAGTAGTTACATATTTTCTGAAAATTCAAGAATGACTAAAATTTAACGAAATCTTATTTTCAAGGGGAACAACTTCATTTTTCAAGTTAAAGCTTTTTTTTTAAATTAACAATAGTTAATTCAGGAGCATGTTTTATGCACTTTCACTCGTACCTGGAAACACACTTTTGAAGATCTAGTTGATTCGCAATTATAGAAGAATTTCATATCGATATCAGACAACTTGGGTTACAAGCTCTTGGTTTCAAAACAGCAGAAAAAATCAAGTTTTGAACATTTGTCTTCAGGTGTTTCTGTTGTTGTCATGTCAACCAGGTATTTGAGTTTGCAAAGGGTTTTATTTTTCTGGAAACGTAATATCAGAGACACTTTACATAACAAAACTTAATTTCAATATCAGTCTACTGAATTTGCAATAAATGAGTTTCAAACAGCAGAAAATGCCAATTTTGGGCGGCTGTCAAAGAATGACTTTGTTGTTGTCATGGTAACCAGTATTTGAATTTTTAAATAGTTAAATCTTTTGAACAAATGATGTATTTGATACTTCTTGATCATTATATATTTTCATAACAAAAATTGTCTACAGAATTTACAAGAATTGAGTCTCAAAACAGCAGAAAATTCCAATTTTGGACATTCATCTTCAGGTGTGACTTTGTTGTTGTCATGGTTACAAGGTGAGTGATCATACTGTCTTTTCATCATCGAGCATGATAAAACAATTGTTGCTTTACTGATACAATGTGACAAAATAAATACACAATTTTCCAGATGCCGATATAAATGATCAGAACCCCCCGCACCCACCCACCCTAAAATGTCACATTTAAATATATTTCTCCAGTGGTGTTCAACTTGTTGCTATAGCAACCATGCATTTTAACTTGCAAAGCGTTTTATTATATAAACTTATAATAAAATACTTACTTTATAATTAATATTCAATATCATGTTAACATCAGTCTACTGAAGTGGCAATAATTTGGTGCGAAAACAACCAAAACAATTCTTTATTTTAGATATTTTCTTCTGTAGCATTTTAGTTGTCGCCATGGCAACCTGGTAAGTGACCAAGATGTCATTTTTATTATCGGATATGATAAATCAATAGTTGTTTCTTGGTTCAATGTTACAGAACAAATCCACAAGTGAAAAGAAACTGATATAAACTTACCTGTAAACCCACAAAATGTAAATTTTAGCCGTTTTTTTTCCTCCAGTGGTGTTCGGTTTGTTGCTATGGCAACCACACGTATTAATTTGCGAAGTGTTGTACTTGTAATATAGTATTTACTTTATAATTCTAAATCAATATCATGTTCAAATCAGTCTACTGAAGTGGCAATAATTTGGTGTGAAAACAACCAAAAAAAAATCAATATTTTAGATATTTGTCCCTTGTAGCATTATAAATGTCGCCATGGCAACCAGGTAAGTGACCAAGCTGTCTTTTTTATTACTGAATATGATAAATCAATAGTTGCTTCCTTTGTACAATGGTACAAAATAAATCCATCAGTGATTAGAAGTTGACATAAACTTACCTGAAAACCCTCCAAATTGTAAATTTTACTTTTTTGCCTCAAGTGGTGTTCGATCTGTTGCTATGGCAACCGTGTATATAAAAAGGCAAAGGGTTCTGTTGTTGAAACTTGTAATATAATACTTACTTTACAATTAAACGGCAAAATCATGTTTACATCAGTCTACTGAAGTGTCAATAATTTGGTGTGAAAACAACCCAAAAATCAATATTTTAGATATTTTTCCTTTGTAGCATTATAGTTGTCGCCATGGCAACCAGGTAAATTACCAAGCTATTTTTTTTCTATTATTGTAAATGATAAATCATAAGTTCCTTTCTTGGTACACTGCTACAAAATAAATCAACCAGCTGATATAAGCTTACCTGAAAACCCTTCAAAAAACCCTGATATAAGCTTACCTGAAAAGCTGATATAAGCTTACCTGAAAACCCTTCAAAATGTAAATTTTAGATTTTTCATTCCAGTGGTGTTCGATTTGTTGCTATGACAACCGTGTATATGAAAAGGCAAAGCGTTTTATTGTGGAAACATGTAAAATAAGAGTTGCTATATAGATTAAGTGTAACTGCATATCAATATCAGTCTACTGAATTTGCGATAAATTGATCTGAAAACAGCCAAAAATGCCGTTTTCATATTTTTTGACTTAGTGATATAATATGCGTTGTCATGGCAACGCCAAGCTGAATAAAATCAATGTTTTTTTGGCTTAAAAGCTTTAAGCTATGTTAAGTGTTTCTATTCGAATTGTTCATTTCTACCTAACATTTATCACATTCATAAAATATTATTTTGAATTATACCATTTTTAGAGCAGAATTTAGCGATTTTTAGGCAAAATACTAGTTCCCGTTGCCATGGTGACGAGAATTGAAAAAAATCGAAATAAACCTTATTTTTCTTGTTCTGTCATCAAAACCTCTCAGACAAATGAAAATCAGCCAAATCCGTTTCCCACCATGTGGAGTCACCTGCATGATTTTTATCTGAGCCAGCACTTAAGTTATTTCGTAACTGAGAACATCGAATCTACGTAATGCATATATTATAGTCAAGTGAGAACTGTTTCGTATTTGTTTAAAAATAATAGCCAGTGGAAATTAATCTTAGACTATTTCAACAATCGGTTAATTAGTCAATATTTAAAAAGCAAATACAGCTGTACTTAGCTGCCGTTCGAGTTAAAACTTATAATGTGAAGTCCACGTGGAATTAACGACCACTTAACAAACATTTAGCCTAATTAGTTTTAATTTATATATGCTGAACATGACTGAAAATATGGAAACAGAACGAAAAAATGTTATACTGCAACGTGACAGTTGCCCATGTAATATGAGGTCTAGGAGAGTACTATATATTGTTAGGTCAGTTTCCGGATTTATAAAATGCAAACTAGCGCGATGAGTTTTAAGACTTAAGAGGCAAAGGAATAACTCATATGTTTGCCATCGACACCGATCCCTGCTTCTCTGACCGTTACAGTTGTGAGTCTGAGAATCTCTTATTACTAACTTTTCTTATCGTGTACAAGGTCACATTGTGGTTGTTTTCTACATATTTATTTTCTCCTATCAAATCTAGATCAGAATTTTCCCAAATGGAAAACTAATTCGTTTAACCAAGACACTTACATTTCTTTTATTAAATAAAACAAGGTTGTTTTTACTAGGGCACGAATGGTGTCGTTACGTTGTCTAATAAGCAACTATGAACATGTATGTTTAATGAGGATTTGCATCATGAAAAAGGATAAAAAACAATTTTGCAGGTTATCTGTGCCGTTCTGTTTGTGAAACTTGATAAATACTAGTAATTCCTCAGAATATTCTCGCTGATAGGAATATTTTTACCTGCACTGACTATGGATGAGGCACAATAACCCTTTTAGAGCCACTTTAAAGACAAAAAATGAAATAATAATAATAATAATAATAATAATAATAATAATGATAATAATAATAAGCTGCATTTCAAAGGCTATGACTACCAATGAGCCGCGTCATGGGAAAACCAACATTTTACATACACGAAATCAAGCGCGCAAATCAGCTTGGTAGTAACTGACCGTTTGTTTTCGCTAAAAGTATAGTACACTTCCTCTTCTTTCTAAATATACAATTTCCATCTTCTAGCCATTTTCTGTGTTTGTACAGGCTGGTTTGTGTCGGATGTGTTCGGAACCACATTGTTGGTTTTCTCATAACGTGGCTTAAATATCTTCAAAACAAACAAGTACAGAAAGTCCACATATAACCAAATTGGCTCCTACAGTATTCTAATTTGGATTAAGTCACAGTTAATCAAATAATTAGATTGTGTGTCTGTTGATTCTGAGAAAAGGATTCATATCGTGACGTAAGAGGACATAAAGTGCCCACACAAAAAAGTCATGAACTAAGCTGTCTATGCAGGAAAATAGTGTTTGACAAAATCGAAGTCTACCACACGTAAATAATTTTCAGACTGAACTGTAGTATTTCGTTTTATGTTAATTTAAAACGTTGTCCACTTGCTGTACACCAATATGTTAGGTTTTGATCAAATGGCCTTCTCCCGTAGCATCTGCACTGGTAACAGGTCCCTGAGAGTTCTGGTATTTCATTACGAAAACGCGCCCATGCAATATACTGAATTTTTTTGGGGGGGTTGTAAAATTGAAAATTTTCAGCTGAAAAAAAAAAATTTTTCTTATTTTTGCTCAAAACATAGATTGTGGGTACACGTTAGAACCGCCTCGCCGAGGCGGTTCTAACGAGTACCCACAATCTATGTTTCTGAGCAAAAATAAGAAAAATAGGTATACCCCTGCATACCCCAGTTTTGCTATATAAAAGTGGGGTTCAAGGGGGTAAACATGACACGGACATGTTTTCCTGATGGTTTACATTTCCCTGACTCAAAACCGCTGCAAAGGCATCTTTTACTACATTCTTTCCATTTACTTCCTGTACCTACAGCACTTTTTAATAAACACACTTTCCTCAGTTTAAAGCATTTTCCAGAGACAGCCGTTTGTATTCCCTGTGACCTCACCGAAGGTTCTTGTATCAGCGTTAATATAAAACATAGGCAGATCGTAACATGTATCCAGTTCGCCATATCTAAACTGAAGAATCTAAGCTTTCGAAGATAATCTAATGCCGACAGTTCCGAATATCTTAGTGTGGTATTTACAAATGCTTTTCAGATCAAATACCGAAATGTCTTTATTGGGTTATAGAAAGATAGCTACAGATACTCCGTTATGTAATAATCCCGAATATCACTGATTTGTCTCATTTTGTAATTTGGTACAAAATGTGAATCTAGAGGAGATAATTAAGTACATATCACAATGACAAGGCAGTATACGTAGAGTATTCGATGCATGGCCTAGTATCAAATAACATCCTATGATTTCATGGTCATAATTAAAAACGTTTGTACGGCTTCTGATGATGAGACTTATATTCTGAATATTACGTATGACCAGCTTATTTATCATTTTTATGATTAAACATTGGGTTAAAATTCCTGTGCATAATCATCAATTTTCAAACAACACTAATAATAATAATTATAATAATAATAATGATAAAAATAATAAATAAATAATAATAATGTTAAAATTAAATAATGCTTCAAATTTGATTAAACGTATCAACAATTGTAAAAAGCATCATTACTAAAACTAACCCATGAAATATACAGAGATTTATTTAAGCTGTAAAAATTGAACAAATTCATTAGAAAAAAATATTTGCTATTGTTGCTCAAATATTGATTATGGGGGCAAGTAAGAACTCTCTCCAACAATGCGTTTTTGATCAAAAATAAGAAAAATGTATACCCCTGTGTAATCCAGTTTTACTACTATAAAAGTTGGGTTCAAGGGGATATATACTCAGTACCAAAAAAAAAAAAAACACACAAAAAAAACCCCGCAAATTTTTCATTTTCATTTTTTCGCGTAAATAATATTTACACGAAAAAATAAAAATGAAAAACTTGCGGTTTATTTACTAAATATAAAATATTTTCAAAATCTAAAGACTTCCGAGGATTTGCCAGTCACATGAGCGTTTTACTACAATTGACTCCTCCGCCAGCAAGGTATAGCCACGCCCACCCCTATTTCCTTAGACAAACATTGTGTTGTTTTTGCACCTACACTTACCTGTAAAAAGCACGTGTTGGTTTGTTTGTCTAATCCACGTGTTGTCTAACCGTCATTGACCGTTAGCTAATTTGCTGATTTGAATGGTCCATATAAAATGAATATTAATGATGGGTGGTTTGACGGAGGACTCAATTGAGTTTCGTTGCTATCTAAAAAAAAAAAAAAAAAAAAAAAAAAAAGAAAAACAAAAAAAAAAAACAGTGAAAAAATTTAATACAATACTTGTGAAATCAACATTTTTCGCCAAAAAACGCAGCTGAGGTAGAAATTAAACAAAATTTTGCTTTTAGATTGATCATTGTGTACCAGCATATCAAAAAATACAAATATATTGAAGTTTATTGACAGGAAAATTTCTGGGATTTTTTTTCACAAATGTGTTTTACAAAACAAACAAAACAAAACAAAAAAAATGCAAGCGCTTTGGATATTTGACATTTTGATCAAATTGTTGGAACAGCATGTCCCTTTTTCGATAAAAAAAAAAAAACGTTAGTTTACATAAATGTGACTCTCTTAATGCTTATCCTCAGTAAAAAAAAATCAAGTCATTTTCCTGAATTCTCGGTTCATTGAAAAGGTGTCTTTAAGTGATACATGTACAATCCAAGTTAAGGCAATCATTTAGAACTTAGCAGCCTTAACCTTTACTACAGTTCACGACGTCAATATAACATAATTTGTAATTTGCCGCTTAACCAAATTAAATTTTTAGACGTTCTTGAAGTTTTGCCAATTTTTGGTAAAATGAAAGGTGCCTTACATTTTATGGACAGTATACAACTGCGTTTTAGACAAAATCATTCTTTTTGAAGAAGGTTTGACGCATTCCATGTACAGCCAAGCCCGAAATTGTACCATTGAAACAAATTCCTTTAGTGTGCCAGAATGGCCATCATTTTGGGCATTTGGCCACTTATTCATGTTGTTGACTATAGCAGCCCAAAAAGTTTTTATCACCACATTCTCTTGCAACTTTGTTTTGATTTTGGCTACTCTTGACTGACACAGAAAAACATAACGTTTAGGGTTTGGAAAGGTTTGGAATTCAGTCTGCGGGTAGGAGACATGTCAGTCGTTGATTCCTAAAAGATTGAAATAGTTATCGGTAAAATTGTTCAATTTATAGCCCAAAATATACGTTTTGCGTTTCTTTATGTACTGAGTACACATTTCATGGTCATGTTATCATGATGTCATTTTAATTTAAAGTATCATAGCCATGTCACGGCTATTAAAGATCGCAGAAAATATGTAAATACAGAAGATTGTTTTTATAATGACTTACTAAACTTTCAGTTCTGGATAAGATGAACCAAAACTGTTATCGTGGAACTCGCATCTTTATCGATCAACAAACTGGCTATTTTCTAAATTGAAGCAGAATTTACAAATGGTTTTGGTGACAGTTGGACAAACTAATGGCGAAGACCGGAAGTTGCGTCGACAAGTGGGTCATTACAACTAAGACAAACCACTACTATATGTTTTGATAGTCTTGATTTCTACGTAGAAAACGTATTCTTTTTTCTTTCTAACTTCAATTAATAAACACAGTATGTGCAGTATAAGAGCTGTTCCCCATTTTTTCAGTGTAAAAAGGTACAAGTAGGCAAAGATCAGGAAAAGGCGCAATCAGAAAAAGATTCCCACTCCAAAAACCGAGGTGGGAAAAAACCAAACTAACAATCAGGTACTTATACCATGAAACATATCGTAAGCCGAATGAGCAGCTATTTTCCCAATAGGTGGTCACTCAGTTACCTTAACTTAACTAAAAATATGAAAACATACATAAGGCGCCAACAGCACAAAAAATTTTACACACCAAGACATAAAACAAAAAGAACCACTACAGAAGTATCGACTTGGAACGATCAGTTCATGTAGTCCTTTATTTTATCTAAGCTACCCGTTTTGTTCTGTTCTTAAACAAGAACCTATGTACAACTATATCTGCCACTGGACTTGACCTTAAGTGAATATGGTTATGGTTAAATAGGTGTAATCAATTTATCTGACCTATGCTGTGCTTCTCTACCCTTCATTTCGTAATAATAAGTCTAGATTTCTTTTCGAAACCATCGGAAAAATCTCAAGTCATCAAAAATGAAATATGAACAACTTATAAAGGGTAATAAAACAATGGGTTCCAATTAATTTTAGTCTTATATTGCGTGACCACTCTCAAAAATTAATTTGGAACATCGTTATCTATTAGCAAAGCTATTATAAAGAAGTACGATTACCTGTGTACTGAAAATTAGCACGAATGTCAGCTATGTATATTAGCTTAAGAATTCGCCGACATGAGAAATTTGCGGTTGGGTAATGAAAATTTTCAAGTTTGAGTTGAAGTCAATTTCAAAGTTTCTTGAAAATATCTACTATCCAGGTAATAACTAGACATTTGGAGGGTATGTTAAAACCAGTTTTTGTTTGGAAAGCTAGAACAGAAAAGAAATGCGATAGATTTAGAGCCCCTTTATGTTAGACCCCAATTCTTGCATGGTGGTCGAACCTTTGAGCAGAATATTTATATAAAAATCCTCTTATAATGTCTGACAACCTAGAACATAGAGATATACTACTTAGATTCTACATTTTATTGTGAAATTCAATTTAAACACAGATTCAATTTCCAAAATTGTTAAAATATCTTTCATTTGACTTTCAAAAAAGAAGTGCATTGTAATTGTATGGTGGCCTATAAATGTCATGCCTTTGTTATGGACCAAAATAGTTGCCTTCCTTAAAAAATAAGGAAAAGTATAATTCTTAGTGGTCCTATTCTTGTTTTCATACTATACACTATATCACTTCCTGTCTTTAGTCTTAGGTCATCAAAAAAGCCTTCCTAATCCTCCAAATTCGAATCAATCAACTATCAAACAGGACTATTCTGTTCCAGTATAACATTCAAGACATTGTCCTGGATGAATCGACACATAATCCATTGGTACACAGGTTGTTGAAGATCATCTTAAGGACAATAAATCTGCTGCATGCTGTACATGGATTTAGAAAAAATTGTGTTAAATATCCAATTCCAAGTGAACAGTGAACATTGTCGAAAATTTATATAACAAACCATCTCATTCTTCAATATGAAGAACATGACACTTGATACAAGTACTTCTGTTTCCATTTCAATATATGTTTACTGTCCACTCATTGCAGCACACTGGTCAATTTTTAAAAAAGCACTGTAATAACTAATAACAATTCAGGATGCACTTCAGCTTTGCCGCCAATCGATTATAAAATTTTCCAAGGATTGACCTTGCAGCCAACAGTGGCGTACTAGATGGACAACGACGTGTAAATAGTTTTAACTGTATATATTTGGAACATTTTAATACTTCTGGAGGGTGGCTGTCCCATTCACTCTCGCTGGACAAAGTAAATCACAGGTGGAATCCTGTCCATTTCCGGGAAGAAGAAGAACATGATCTGAAAAACAAACAAACAAAAAACATAAAACAATATCAAGAGCCTGAAAACATCAGAATAGCATCCAAAAATGTTTATTCCCTCAAAACCCCCATCCTTCTGATTATGAAAATGGGAACTGAAAATTCCTTCAAATTACACTTCCTAATTTACTTTAAAAATAGTTTAATTTTGGAGAAAAATGCAAATAATTAAGTTAAAAAATTATGCATATTCCTTCAAATCATTTTGTAAATGATATGCATTAATTCACAGGGATTTCTCTGGGAGGGGCCCTGTGTTAAAATGACATACCATTTCTATAAATGGCCTACCATAAATGGGCCTTTTTAAGTACAGTATGTATGAAGTAGAGATCAAAGTTTGGGCAAAAGTACAAATTGCTTTGGAAAAAGCCCATACTGATTTCAGTTCAGAAATATCCATGCTTCATGTTGTGTCCTTACAATATATGATTCTGATTTATGAAAATAAACCATTAAAAGCTTTTCAATATGTATAAAAAAATTCTTGAATTTTAAGAGAGATGCCTCAAAAAGTTTAACAGCCCTGGTCCTAAATTCTTACCTAGTTTCACACTTTTAACCAAATTATAGCCTCTATCAGTCCATGTGACATTCGTTTTTAGTTGTTGAATGGGACGATGAACGCCAATTAAACCAACTTTTGAGTCGCCTGTAAATTAGAAAGAAGAAAATATATACAAAAAGATTAGATTTTAATGTAAATGGAGTCCATCAATTTATGACCATTACCTCAGGAGTTGTGAAAAGGTGACTTGCTGAAGGCCACAACAAAGGGTGCTTCCACCTGAGATCCAATAAATCCCGCATAGGTGTATGAATGGTATTTATTAGAAAAATGTGGTTTCGGCTAGATTGTCACGGCTGTAATTAATAAAGTTTAAAAGCTGACATTTGATTTTTTTTTCACAAAGCAGTAGCTCAATATACCAATTGTAAGACAGTGTCAAATCTTATTTCTGGAGAAAAGAACATGATCAGCGCAAATCTTCTACAATGTTTGTGACAAATTTAATGGTTTTCACCTTTTTTTTATATAAAAATCAACAGATTTGGGTAAAAATGAAGGGGAAAACTCCAATTTCTTTCAAAGTAGTATAAATTTTGACCAAACATGATAAAAACATCTAATTATGCACCAGTCATATGTAACCGCTGCTTCCCCACCTAAAGGGAAGAGCGGGGATTAAGACTTCACAGTTTTCAGGTCCTTGCTAGAAGCCCCACTGCCAGATGGCAAACTGGAGGTATAAAATTTGCTCTTTACCATGCACTTCGCAAGGATCGAACCTTATGGAGTCCAACACTCTACCACTGTGCCAGTTATTAATTGGACTGAATAAAAAAAAAAAAAAGGATTGCCGTATTGACCACCATACATTCTTTACATTTACAAATTTTACAACACTGTCAATTGATCGTAAAACAATGGCTTTGGATATATCTTCGAAATTCGAGATGAAGGTTTAGTCATTCGATCTAAGTATCTACCAAATATGCAAAAAAGAAGTAAAAGGCACAAGTTTGCAATAATAATTACCTCGATCGCTCTTTGCTAGTCCTGTGAAAGTGCTAAAATCCTGTTCAAATTACTGTCAAAACATGGCCTCCCATTTTTGGACCTAACATCGTCGAGAGAGGTTGTGCACCTACGCCTGAGAAAGTAGTGCTATTCTGATTATTTTACTTGATAATGTTTATTTTATGATGCGAATAACGCTTATATTATTTAAATTTATGTAGACTTTCAATCCAGAATAGATTATTTTTTGAAAATATAAAAATAAACAATATTTTAACCAAAATAAGTCAAATATGACTAAATGCCGGTACTGTATTGCGGACAACTCGGTCACCTGAGGTGATGATCAGAAATTGATCGACTCAGTATCTGAAGACGATAACTTACCGCACCAAACTACACCCACGGACATGTACGTTGAAGGACAGACTGTACACCATACTCACCATTGTCGTGTTAAGGCAAAAAAGAGGTGGAGATCACACCAAAAGTATTTTGGGCTATAATTTATATTCAAAGCATAACACAGTCATATGACATGTGTCGTGACAGACTGGTGGTGGGAGTCTGTAATTAGATGCCTAAGAAGAGCCGAGAGGGAGTAATTAAAAAAAAAAAAAAAAAAAAAAAAAAAAAAGACTATCCGAAATCCCGAAAACACCGGAGTCACCACTGAAAACACCCGAAGCAATATTATTGAGGTCTTTGATGTTTGCAATTTTTAATGTTTATATAGTTTCTGCTCTCAATTTATGCAATCGTCACGACAGCCAGACCCATCAGTCAATGCCAACCGAAGTCATCGCCGTGAAAACACGAAAATCAATAAGATTTTACGATTTTGTGGAATTGAATGGCTTATATTTCCTGGGCATACAGGTATATAGAATTTAATTGTAACTTCGCGAGTGCCTGATTTCAGTCATTGATCATTCAAATTTAAACAAATTGTTTCATAAAAAAAGAAAGAAAAAATATTTAAATGTATCCTACATTATCCGCCAGGATATGCATCTTTGTAAGAATTGGGTGCAGGAAAATGCTAATAATAGCTGCAAATGTGGAAATACCTTATACATTATATCTTTTCATATGTACAGTGTTTGATTTTTTTTTTTTTTTGTTCATTAATCATTCTTTTGTCATTCTAAGTATATTTTCGGATATGTACTAGACAAATATGTTCATAAATATCAAAAGTTATTTTCTGCAAAAACTTGTAATTTTATATTTATCTATAACTTTGGATGTTGTTAATTGGCAAGTACATTGTAAGTACTTGTACAGTTTTAAACACATTCCGTTGGCATACAACAACATTAGCATTTAAAGTATTTCATACAGTGTGATTTTCTCATTTTTCGTATTAAATTTCTGATAAAAGGAATGATACCTCATATCTTATTTGTGCTTTTTGTAGTTTTTCATATATATTTCAACGCGTCTTAAAATGATAGGCATATCTATCAAAAATATTATCTGTTATAAAATGTTGTTTTAAACGCCCTTTGATTGACATTTTGTTGCTTGTTGATTATCCAGTCAGTAGTGTGCGTCTATATGCTGTTAATTAGATTAGCTATATTACAACTTAGCACGTGTACGCCTATGTATTTACTGTGCATTATCAATAATTGCAGTAGTATCATAAAATTAAAAAAGATTGAATAAATATCATTTTTGTTCTTTCTCTTCCTTAGTATTTTCACTCTTTTGTTTGCTAAGCGTAATTCAACGCACACAAAAATGTACAAAAGGTCATGTAGGCATTGATTAGGAAAAAAAAGCAATCATAAACAAATTCCCACTCCAAAAACCGAGGTGGGAAAAAGAAATAAATTCCCACAAGCTCACTCAATCTTGAATATTACCATTCTATACCCTTCAATAGAATAAGTTATAAGTAAATAATATAAAGTAAGTATAGAAAAATGCTTCCGATGTATCATTGACATTTTTATTAAAGTTTATAATTAACTGCACCCGATGTCTCTGTTATATTTTTTAACGATTTATCTTAATTTACATTATAGTAGTTACTATAAAATGAAATATTTTAATACATGCCTTTTATGTGGTGTAATTCTACATTATTGTTTTTACACCCAGATTTATTGTAGAACTGTGCGTTTTAAATTGCAAATGATTCTTTTCTTTTTATATATCAAAATGCATATATTTTAAGTACGTTTATCTAAATTAACTATTAAAATAAATTATGTGTTTTATTACTTTAATGTGTATTTATGTGTTTGTGTGTGTTGATTTTACGAAAAAACATCAATCACTCAATCAAGTATATCTATGAATTATTTTGCGCCATTACAAAATATAAAAAGTTACAAGTAGGCAAAGATCAGGAAAAGTTTAGCAATTCAAATGCTTTAGATCTTTAGTAATTTATTAATGAGACTAATCCATGATTTTGCGGTGATTTCAGTGATATAAGTGGTGTTTCCGTCTGTCAGTCTTGAATAATATAGAAAACATTTGAAATAGTATATAAAGATCGAAAATCAGCAAATTAAGTCAATTTGTTTAATATTGAAGTTGATTTTTTTGTTGTTGTGATATCGATAGGATGAACAATTGTAAATAGTAAATTTAGATATCAGTTTAACTTGTTACATCCCCAAAAAGACATTTATATACATGTATATCGGAATGGGCTGACATTGTTTATTTTGTTGGTGATTCCGGCGATTTCAGTGGTGTTTTTGGTAATTCCGGTAGTGGGTTAGGTGATTTTATCGTGTTGCAAAAAAAAAAAATAAATAAATAAATAAATAAATAAATAAATAAATAAATAAATGAAAATTAAATAATAATAATAATACAGCAAATATGTTTAAGGGGTCTGGTGAGGTAATATCCTTACTTGGTGTGAAAAGAAGGTTCGCCGATAATGGCGGTCTAATTTGGATAAGTACAGAAATGCACCGTGGTGGAAAATAATTCATTAAAATATTCAATGCTCTTAAAACATCTTAGTTTTAATTTTTATGTAATTTGAGCTCAAAAGTATATTTTACATCGTTTGTTGGTGCCTCGCTAAGACAACGGCGGAACAGAAACGACGGTTGAACGAATAGCCCCCAAAAATGGCGTATTAATATTGAAAAACAACATGTAAACAGAATTATCGGAATTTGTCCATTTCGCATAGCTGACAGCTTCTCAAACCCAGATTCAGACTAAAATTCATACAGAGAATCTTGCACTTTCGCCAGGTACATTTCGATTTTCTTGTATCGAGACAAAAGTTGATAAAACCTGCCTAAAATGACTCTAACGCAATGTTTACATTTTTTTATGAATGGGGAAATCGGCCATTTCTGAACACGAGGTTTTGAAGGAAAAAAAAATTCTTTGTCACAACTTTTCATATAGAATTACAGCGTTCTGGGATAAACCACTCTTGCATCTAGGTAGTTCAAATGGTCGCCCGTGTCGTTCACTCGTTGAGAAATTTCTAACACATTGGTGATATGTCAAATTTGGGGTCTAACAAAAACGCTCTTTTTTCTAAGTTTTTTCTCCAAGTAGGCATTTTTTTTTAAATATACCTCTTCCCTGCAATATGGGAATACAAATTGGTTTTGAACATGCACAAAAATTTCAGTAATTTTGGTTAAATTTACAAAAAACTACGAAAAACAAAAACAGGTACCCCACCCACTCATGTCAGTATTGTCAAATCCTTAATCACAGGACAAAACCAACTCGAATATTTATGTAAATATAGGCCATCTACGTGACTGTTGTTCCCTATTTTTCCAAGTCGTTGTACTGTTACAATATGAGTTTGGTCCAAGAAGTCAACTGTTGTAAAATGTAAGAATTTATGAAACTTGTATACTTTAATGTTTACCAACAAGAGAAAAGCAGCTACCGTTTTCATTCTTATTAGCGCACAGTGCACTAACCTTTCCAGAATAACTTAAAATTAAGGGAACAAAATATTCCATGCTACAACTGAAAATAAGATAAACTTCTGAAATATGCTTATCAAAATATCATCGATGATGTCATTTAACGTTTTAATCGTTACAATATAGTATTTGTTATTTTAGGGTCGAGTTTAAAAGCGGTTTATGCGGTAAAATGTGTAAAAGTGATGTAAAATTGGTGTAAAATACCAAATACGATATTCAAGCAGTGTGCGCTTATGCACATCCTTTTCGGATCGCCAGTGGTGTCTGACAAGCAAAATTAACTTCACTTCAGTGGAAAGAAAAGTTTCGTTAAAAAGTGTAGTACTACAAACAGCCTGTCGTTTAAAGAATGTCATTATATATATAGAAATTCAGTGGCCTTTTATGCATTAAAAGCCTCCGTGGTGCAGTGGTTATGTCACTCGCCTTGTAAACCAGGGGTCGCAGGTTCGATCCCGGGCTTCTCCAGTCCGTCGGACGGGACTATAAACCGAGGTCCCGTCTCCATATGACCTTAGCTGTTGGTGGGACGTTAAACCCCAATCAACAAACAAACAAACAACCTTTTATGCATTTATACACAATCAAATTCAACGAATGCATTTTGACTTAAAATAAGAGTAACCGAGCATTTTTGTCGATTGTTCAATCGCTCGCACACTGCCTTTTTTGTCAACTGGGCTTTGAGTTGTATTGTATAGCACGAATATCATTTTACCATGATCCAAACGGTATTGGCTCTGGTTCTTCGGGGAAAAGATATGTAAACACTTTCGCTGCCCAAAATATTCAAATAAAGTGACACAGACAAATACAAAGAACACATCATGAAAGATATTTAAAACACGTATTGCTCTATAGTCTCATGTACTTTTAGTAGTAGTTTATATGTACTTTTTGTTTTATACCCCGTGGGGTCTTATCTTAGATGTACAAGGTCAAACGTCATTGCTGAAAAATGTCGATTTTCGTAAAATCGATTAAAAACCTTCCAGTTATTTCTTTTGAATGACAGCCCAAGACGGTTCTGCCGTTGTTTATCTTACAGTTTCTGTTTATAGCTCGATTTTGACCTCAGATGCGTCAAAGATCGACGAGTCCATGAAGTACCACGTGAAAGGTATATCAGTGCGAAATGCCTCAAGTTTTCCGTTACACTTCGAATGCACGCACAGTAAGTATTTATATTGTTACAATCTGAATACCCTTTCACGTGCTACTATGTAAACTCGACGATATGTTGACGCACCTATGGTCAAAATCGAGCTATACCTCTCGGTTACACTATTCACCTATGTATTTGGTTCATATAAGTCGGATCGGTATGGTTAACTTATTCATTTGTTGGTAAAGGACAAGTTATCTTGCTCTTTAAGCATGTTGTTACAATATTTGTGGTGTTGATGCTGTACATTCTTTCCCGCCCGATGTATTGGTTTGGGCTCATTCCAATCTTAATGGTATAAAGTTTTGTGCATTCATATTTAAATGTAACTTAAACATAAACCAGATGACCAATGGTCTTGTAAACGCTCACCTGATCTTTACAGCTTTACATGTAGGGGGGGAGGCTAATAACCCCTTCCCTTGGGCGTGGCCTATATGGAAAGGTACAAACAGGCAAAGATCAGAAAAAGGCGCAATCAGAAAAAGACTCCCACTCCAAAAACCGAGGTGGGAAAAAACCAAACTAACAATCAAGTAATTATACCATGAAACATAAGCCGAATGAGCAGCTATTTTTCCAATAGGTGGCCACTCAGTTACCTTAACTTAACTAAAACTATGAAAACACACATAAGGCACCAACAGCACACAAAAAAAATTAAACACCAAGACATAAAACAAAAAGAACCAATACAGAAGTATCGCCTTGGAACGATCAGTAACACAAAGTTACTGGCGGGCTTAAACCGGTTTTACAGGCGCCTAACCTCACCCTCAGCTTCTGCAGTGGTTTATAACATTTAGTTAGTTCTTCGGTCCTCGTGGTGAATCTCTAACTAGTCAATGAATCATCAAGAACAAACAAATAAATCATGATAAACATCCTTATGAATCAAAAATCAGGACTCACAGATTGAGTAAGCTGCCCGACGATGGAGATCCCTAGGTGCCAAATAACCTACTACTAGTAACTCCGGAGCAAAAGAAAAACACCAGTTGGACCCCGGTGGGCCAAGCAACAGACAAGAAGCTCCGGCCCCAACCAACTAAAATGAATAGCTTTAAGTCTGGACCCCAGGATCACAGGTGGCAGGATTTATAAAGAGGGTAATTGAACATTGCTATACACAAACTATAATAGTTCCGGGACTCCTGGCTTCTGAGAAGATTTCTGTATGCTTTTCCTATTGTATGTATATGTGAGCTAATGTCCCCTGGGGGTGGGGCCATTTTAAACACAAGTGGCAACATTGTCAAGATGTAAAGCATTATATAACATTGCTGCATACTAAATATACAAGCTTTGGATCTTGCGGTTTCATATGTTTGTTATTATAAGCCTATGACAGATAATAATGTCCCAGGGGCGTGGCCCGTATTTACCCCAAGGACATGGTTGTCAGGATTTATAAAAGAAGATTACTTTACATTGATACACACAAAATATAAAAGCTCTAGGACTCATGGTTTCTGAGAAAAAAGTACAAGTAGGCAAAAATCATGGTTTCTGAGAAAATAGGCTTTTGTGTGTTTTTCCCATTGTAAGTATATGGGAGCTAATGACCCCCAAGGTGGGGCCATTTTTGACCCCAGGAGCATGATTGGCCGGATTTATGTAGAGCACCACATAATATTTCTTCATACTTAATATACAAGCTTTGGGTCTTGTGGTGTCAGAGAAGAAAACTTTTCATGTTTCTCCTATTATAGCCTATGGCAGATATTCACGCCCCGGGGCGTGGCAAATTTGTGCCCCAGGGGCATAGTTGGCTGGATTCCTAAAGGGAACTACTAGGCATTGCTATATAAAAGATCTAGGCTATGTGGTTTCAGAGACTGAAGAAGATTTTTTTATGCTTTCCCATTGTCAGTATATGGGAACTATTGACCCCCAGGACGGGGCCATTTTTGATCCCAGGGACATGATTGACATGATATATGTAGAGAACCACTAATCGTTGATATATGCTAAATACACAAGCTCTAGCTCTTGTGGTTCTAGAAAAGAAGATTTTTTCCCATTATAAACCTGTGGCAGATACTGACGCCCCCGGGGCGTGGTCAATGTGGACCCCAGGGACATGGTTGACAGGATTTATGAAGGGGACTACCAAACATAGCTACATACAAAGTATGTATGAAGCTCTTGTGGTTTCGAAGAAGAAGATTTTTTTATATATATTTTCCCCATTGTAAGTCTATGGGAGCTATCTGTTGCCATGGAAACCAGAATTCTTATCCGACCTGGCCCAAAGCCTAATGCGACCTTTCCCTATCCCAATGATGCTTCTGATAAAATTTAATTGCAATAGACTAACTAGTTGAGGAGATATTCATCTTTGAATTTGTTGACGGACGGACAATGAACGCCGGATCCTGCCTATCCTATAAGCTCACCTGTAAGCCTGGTGTGTTTATTGTGTTCGCAATGATATACATGACACATGGATATGTCAGTGAACAAGAAAAAGTCGTAGACAATATGGAACACAACATTGGAACAAAATCTTCTATCACAAAATCATTTGACTCTGAACGAGTTTGATTCGTCTCTATTTCCTGGAACATATTGCCAATACGTACTTGTCAAACGTAATTGTCGGCAAAAATAAAACACTGTCTGGCAGAATGAAACACATTAAATGAATAAACTACGTTATATTAGCTTTGTGTAAATGTAGACAAAGTATGTAATAAAATGCATCGATTTGGCTGAATTCCTGAGCCCTCTCTTTTCTAGCTTTTCGGAACCAGAATTTTATTGTGACTTGGTTTACAAATTTAAGAACATAACGGAAGATCTGATTTTTCTTTTCAGTTTAGAAAAATCATTATTATACGTTACAAACGTATAGGATATAACTTTAATGTTATGCGACAGTCTGCATGCTTCGTTTTTAACCCAATCGCGATTGATAACTATGCTGGTTTATGCTTCTTTAATCGCACACCGATGGATCCAAGGCGATACATCTGAGGTGGTTCTTATTGTTTTATGTTTTGGTATTAAACTTTTGTGCTATTTGCGCTGTATGTGCGTTTTCTTATTTTCAGTTAAGTTTGGGTAACTGTGTGGCCGCCTATTGAGAAATGTCTGCTAATTCGGCTTACGATATGTTTTCTTGGTATAAGTAAAATAAAAAAGAAGGGCATAACTCTGGCATGAAGAATATTGGTCAACTATTTTTTCATGAGGAATATGTATAAACATTTAAAAACATAGCATGCACTATTCAAATTGACAGACAGACAGACAGACAGACGACAGACAGACAGACAGACAGACAGACAGACAGACAGACAGGCAGGCAGGCAGGCAGGCAGGCAGGCAGACAGACAGACAGACAGACAGACAAGCCCAAAGCAATATGCCCTTCCAACTTCTCTGAAGTAGGGGGCATTAAGTACTTATTTTATATCGGGCGTTGCAGTAGCAGGACACGAAAACTACTTACTATTAGACTAAAAGACGTTGATATACGACATCAGTTGCTGCTGTGAGTAGTATTGAAGTTCATTGACCAGATAGAGCATGAAAGCCGTCATATATTTGACTCGATTGTCAATAGATTGAATTAATCTAATGTGAAATCGATATATGATTGATAAAATACAGATTTAGAGTACTAAGCCTCCTGATTCCATGTGGAGAGTCTTTGAAACAAAGCTAATGACCAACTCAATTTATTTGATGAACTTGATATATTTATATGAACAAACGCATTAGAATACTTTATATAGATTCATTAGCAGCATGTACGCCAGAGAATGATCATATTAGACTTGGGTGCTCAAGTAAAGACCATTTGTCCTCGCCAAACGCCAAGCTTAGTAATTTGTTAAAATATGCTTTTTATAATTGTATTAGCTAGTATCTTGAATGATGACAAGGTGGCACACGATGATAACAAAGATGATAACTTAGGTCTTCTTGAAACAATAAATTATTTACGTTTTACGACTTCGAATCTTTTTGTCCTTACTTGAACTATCCGCGTGTTTTCCATATCCCGAGTCTTAGTTTAAGGTCAGGGTGTTGTAAAACGTCGTTATGCAACGTTACGAGCGACGTTGCTTTGCGACGCCAGCGGAACGAGAATCGACGCTCTTATGTTGCGCCTTTTTAAACCGGAGAACGCTGTACCTTTTTCGTCATTTAGTACGAATTTTACATTTTTCTCCATTAAAGACTGCGACAAATTTTCATCAAAACACAGAAAATGAAAATTTCTGCCGTAAAGGGCATTTATTGTAGTTCTTGCGTCAGTTGCAGATTGAGATGAAACGCGTGTTCGCGCCACGACGTTTCGTTACGTCGCGGAAAATGCCAAAAACACACTACCAGACATATCAAAACCTCAAATAGCACGAAAAACAAGCACGGTTGTCAAGGACTTTTATTCTAGCAACCTGTTCCACACTGATTCATGCGGATAATATCATTTTTTTTAAAAAAAATCATCGTGGACTTTAGGAGAAAAATATGTTTATGTGCGAAATCCTACATCTATTTCCCTTTTTCCCATTGAGTTCAATGGCAAAAATGGCGTTTTTGGATTGCCTGTAGCTCGAAAACTATCCGGTAGTCAAGGAATATTTTTGCATATTCTGATGGGGTAGCATTTAATACATGGATATGCAAAAAAAAAAAGAAAATTCCATCATGGCGTTTATTTACAACACCCTGACCATAAGTGATAACAAAAAGTACTTACGAGATATATTATGATAAGCAAAATATATTTCATACTACTTGTTAATAATGCGTTGATATTTTGTTTTGGCGGAATGTTTTGTGCATTTGCTTTTTATTATAGTTTTTATAAACGGTTTATGTTCCAATTACAGTTTCAAAATTTGCCTAATATATACGTTTGTAATTATGTTTGTATTGAAAATATGTTTATTCTAAATAAAAAAAAATAAAAATAATGCCTAATATAATGCTATTATTGAACATGACTTTTTGCGTAAGATGACGTCACATACACAAACATTTTTTTTCAAATACACATTAACGTTTTAACTCGAATAAAAATAACGGAAAAGGATTGAATCACTATTTCGTATTTACAATGTCCTCGATCTAATCTACTCGTATAAATGTTCGAGCCACGTAATTTATCTTGTTTGATTCGAAACAAATGTGTATGAGTTTGATTTACACTTAAACACTTAAGTATAACTTTTGCATACTCCTAATATGTCAAGTTCCGATGTACTATATACCACAAGCTCAGAATTTCCCTCATTTTGAGGAAATGTAGCTTCAGCAATCTACATTTATTTATTGGTTTTCAATTACAGGAAGCTGTGCAGAGTTTGACCTTTTAACTGGGTCAATTACCTATCTCAAGTGAAAGACCAACAAGTTATTAAAATGTTATTTTCATTAAACATTAGCAAATAAAATAATGCATGAAAATCCATTATCACAAGCCCTACAAAAACAGAAGTGTAGCTTGTGAGTAGAAGTGGATGTGCATTTTGATTGTTTCTTCTTTTTCTTCTTTGTCAACATTTTTGTCATATTAATTAAGTTTTTTGTCATATTAAAAAAGCTTATTGAGTATTCAATTTTGATTGCTAACTGATGGAAATGTCAACTACAAACTTCCAGTTCATTGAAAAGTGTAATGCT
The DNA here is from genome assembly GCA_964017185.1 of Rugalucina vietnamica. Taxonomy (NCBI): domain Eukaryota; kingdom Metazoa; phylum Mollusca; class Bivalvia; order Lucinida; family Lucinidae; genus Rugalucina; species Rugalucina vietnamica. The sequence continues at coordinate 34,486,930 of OZ024883.1, read as the reverse complement.
TGAAAGATACTGCAACTTCTTTTTGATATCTTGATAGTTAGCTAAACGAATGTGGAAACAATATCTATGAGACGTGTTTGACCCTATTGATAGTAACACAAGTTACGATATCCTGCCCAAATATACATTATATTTAAGGCACTCTGCAATGACTTCACATAAATTAGTCGTAACACGACGTTATTATAATTTACATTTCTGATCTTTTTTCAGGCTGTTATACATGTACGTTAAGCATTTTTAAATTAAATTTAGGACCACATGTTAGACTACCTACATGTACACACCAAATACATGTACCCCTTTTTTGAAACGCATGATTACCAATATCATAATTGTTTGATGTGATTAAGACATGTTTGAAAAGGAACTGTGTCATTTATATGAGATCCCACCATGCAACACGTATAAAAGGCAGACAAAATTTAGAATCAGCAAAATGTAACGACTGTCATATTTGATGGACTCAAATTATGTCAGGTTATCATTATTTAGAAGCAACACGTAACAATTCGCGTGCAAGACGCAAGATGTCAGTTTCTAGCGCAGCATGTATGATCAGCTTTTGATTTATCGTAAAAAAAAACGCTTTAAAATAAAATACGGTCAAACAACAATTTATTACAATTGAGCAAACTACTGTAGATTCGGTATTTTTCGCGTGACTTTTATTTCGCGAATTTTCTTTTTCCGAATACTTAGCGATGTCTTGAATTCGCGGACGAGTGTTCGTATAGTCTTTATGACTCACAGAGATTCTTTATTAGCGAGGCAACATCGCGAAAATTAAGTTCTCGCAAACAGTTCCGAACTTACAATAACCCAAATACAAGTTCAAATACAAATTTAAATGTAATTCAAGGCAAGTTAACGACAAGGCACTTTAGAAACAAATAAAATTCGTTCAAAACATGCTGACAATCCTGTCCAGAAAACAAGTATCCACCGTTTGCCCGCTTGATTCCTAAATATTTTGGCGATTTACACATCCAACAGAAATGATACTACGTCTGTAATTACTTCATGCTTTTTGTCATATCATTGAAAGAAACGTATTTAGATAAGAAATCGAATTAAATACTGCGAGGCAACAATTCATGTCGATTACTGTCCTACTGAATGACAGCAACGGGCGTTTAGCAATGAATAATCAAATCAACGCCGCAAAAAGTCTTTATCGTATGCAAACAAATTGCGTGATGTTTTTTTCACAGACCTACTTTTGAAACAATCACTGATACAGCTTTCACTTTCACCGATTACGCTGATTTTATATGCAATCGTTTTGAAAACATTTGAGTGTAAAGGTTTAAAGACATTTTGCAACTACATCATTTTGTTTGATTTCATTTTCTGCAGGATTCTTAAATTGCAATGATTTAAAAGGCAATGACATACCTCGTTAATTTCCAAAATGTCATTTGAGATTAAGGATTCAATTATACAGTCACTGTACATATTCTTTCACTTGCCTAGAGTTGACCAAGTATAAGGAAATTTATTTAAGTACATGTAGTAAATGAACCATTGTTCGCATTTTTCTCGTTGGCAAAAGTATCAGATAAAAATTATGTACATCGATGTTGCATCTAAAATGCAGTCAGAAATGCACCACGCTGCCAAATAATATTGAAACGTGCAAATTTTGTCATCACTTAATCTACGATGATTATTTAATCAACACTGAATAACGCATTGCTTAGTCTGCAACTCGTCAAAACATGCGTATGTATTTACGTACAGGCGCTCCGTCGTTTTGATTTGCCGACAGGTTTACCGTCATCATGCTTTAAGTTAGTTATCTTCAGTAATTGCCGTCTTCATGCTAAGGACTAATTAAACATATATATATATATATATATACTGACTGACAAAAGAAACGCTACACCCTAAAAATTGTTTTTTTTTTTTGTAAAACGTAGAAGAATGCCGCGTTTTCTCTTGCTCCCGTAAAACCCCACTTTATAGAGATCGTCAACACAGATATGTCGATAATGTGCACTCCAACCAAGGAATGCTAAAGGAGCTTTTACGAAAACACGTTTTTCGTGATTTTATTGGCACGATAACGACAAACTGCAAATTTTGCAACACTAAGCAATCTACACATTATCAGTGTTTAGAAAAACACCCTACATTTGACTTTTTGAATTTTGCTGAAACGTCACGTTTCAACAACGTCAGCAGTTAGCGAGCTAATGGTGTGCTTGGTGGTGGTCTTCCCCTAGGTTATGATATCATACGCTTCGGTATACACTAAACCACAACAAATCAACTTGCACGCATGTTTACAACGGCATTCACCAAAAACGAACAACAAAGAATCTCATAGGCCATGAGTTACGTCACACGTGCCTGATCACTACATTAGATTACGTCATTTACGCATTAGCTGTGCGAATGTTGTAACGATTGCTGCAGGTCGTCCCTGTTGTTGTTAGATTAGTTCGAGGAACGCTTTACGTCGACTAACAGCAGTTGGTTCACGTCCACGTAGACCAAATCGTGCCCCTTTTATGACGCAACGTCACTTACGTAAACGCATACAATACTGACTTTCTCAGGCGAAAAAACATTAATGTTACTTCCGGTGTAACCATAAAAATACCTGTCGCCAAATCTTCACAGACGGAGCTCTTATTGGATGTTTGGATTGAAAGATCCGTAAACGTCAACAGAGACCACAGACGCTGAATGACGTGCGATCTGCCTTAACGCAATACTCGTTGCGTATTCCACATTCGTCAATTAACCGTCTAAAACCGCTAATTGTATCGTGGAAGTGTGCTGGTGATTGATAAAAGGGAGTTTTGCCACTATTTGGATTATTGTGAAATGCGCTTTACGGGTACCCTGACGTCGGACACCATTGCACAAAATCTTAAGGTGATATCAACTCCAAATTAATGTTGTGAATTGCAAGATTATCTCTTATCAATTTAATCAAATTTGTTTTGAAATAAATAAGATAGATTACACGAATTTCTTAAAGTAACATATGTAGCGTTTCTTTTGTCCGTCAGTATATTATTTTAATTTGGAATCAAAACTTCTGCAATATTACCTTTCCCTTTTTGAACAAGATGAAACGATAATCCTTTTCTCGCATGCCTCTTAATCCTTTCAACGTTCAAATTTCTTTTCCTTAATGAACTTGGAAAGCGTGAGCAAGCGTGGGACTGCTCATATTTCACGCAACTCACATGGTTCTTGCGAGGAATGAACGTGGACATAGCGTGGAACAAGCATGGATTTTGCGAGGAATGAGCGAGGGGTTTGCATGGGTTTTGCGTGGAACATAAACCTTTTTCTTTCGTGCATGAAAGCTCACGCTGACTGTACTGTTACAGTAGTGAATGAACCATTGTTTGCATTTTAGTGGTGTTTGTTTCTGTTTTTCATTTGTACCGAAAAGCATTGGTCCGAAAAAGGTTGCATCAAAGTATTTAAAACAATTTTAATGCATGTACATTTCAACAAAAACGAACACATGTTCTGAGAGGATATATGGAACGACACTTTGTATCTTCTAACACAACCTCATTTGATTCTGAATCAGTCTGATTCATTCTCCATTGCCAAGAGCATAGTGTCAGTATATACTCGGAAAACCTAATTGTAGGCTGTCTGGCAAACTGAAACAGTTACTGGTTATATTAGCTGTGTGTAATAGAGACAAAGCATGCAATAAAACACATTTATTTGGCTGAATAAGTATGGTTTGGCTTTCAAGCCATTGACTATAAATAGAACAAGAATCTTTCGTCATTCAAGTTTTCAAGAGATTAATGTTAACGCTTGATAACTTAAGATACCAGTTTTCATATAAAATTTAAAAAGAGCTAATACGAATTAGCATGAAGAACGTCAACCAAACTCTAAACGAGGACGGCATTATGTAAGATATTAAACAAAACCAGAACTTAAGGTGAATGAAGAAACGTTCGTAGTACAAAACTTTAAAACTATTGTTGTTTTTTTTTGTAAGAAGTAACACCACGGTCAGTAATTTCTGACATGCTGTAATCAGATAATGCTTTATCGGACGTTCATAATGAAAACTAGCCCATGCAACATATGGGTTTTTTTTTTAGCTGTAAAAATTGAAAATTTCATCAGAAAATAAAAATGTTATTTTTGCTCAAAACATTGTTTGTGGGTACACGTTAGAACCGCCTCGCTTTCTAACTAGTACCTGCTCTCTATGTTTTGGATTCAAAATAAGAAAAATAGGTACAATATATAACCATGTGAACCCAGGTGGTATATATTTCATGGACATGCTTTCCTGCTGTAAAAGTCGTAGGACACTGAAATCAACCGTTTGATATACGACATCAATGAGGTGAGTAGTTTTAAACTTCATTGGCAAGACACAGCATATTATTTGTCATATGACTCGATAGTTGATCCAAAAATTAAAATAAACTAATTAGAAATCAATATGCAATTAATAAAACAGAGATTTAGAGTATTAGGCCTCTTCATGATATTTAGAGAGCTTCACTATCAAAGCTAATGACTATCTAGTAAGTTGAATTTCAGAATCCCAAATGGACAAGCGCACTGCACTACTGTAACATTTAATAGTGTCATCAGCAGCATGGTCGCCAGAGGAAACTCACATTAGGTCTAGATCGATGCTGTCTATAGTGAAGACCAAATGTCCTCGCTTAGCAGGTCTCTGACTGCAAACAAATGGTAATAAGCTGTTTTGTTAAAAAGGGTATTATTGTAATTGCATAAGCTGATATGGAGGCTGTTGGCAATGTGGTCAACGTTGATAAGATGACAAAGGAAATTGACGAGCAATTTAGGAATTCATGAAACAATAAACCATATATTGTTTGAGCTAACACCGAATCGTTAGCGCTATGTTCTTATATGTGTTTGTTGCGAGTCTGTTTTAGAATATTGCGCATGTTTCCCTTCCCTGAAACTTAGATTTTTGATATATAAATTGTAATTACAAAAAACCGTTATTCGGAAAAATTCGCGAAAACGTACACGTATTTCTAATATTCGGGATTTCGGTGCCGCTAGGAAACACAGTTCTCGCTGTTAGCTGGTAAAGAATTATTAAAAGCTTTATAGACTAAAGGACTATTCGCAAGTCAGACTCCCAATTCGGATTTCGAAAATTCGAGAAATAGAAGTCACGCACAAATTTTTAAGTTTCTAGTGTGGTTCGTATTGCTTTATACATGCATGTTGTAGAAGTTTTGTGCAGTTTGCCTCTTATATACGTTTTCATATATTTAAATAAGTCTGTGAAGGCCATCTATTGGAACCAATATTACTAGAAATACGGCAGTCTTGAAACTTATTGCTTTAATAGAACAAATGTTTCTGCATAACATAAGTATCAGTTGGTTACAAAATTTACGCTAGTACATGTAACATCAACCCTTTTACTATCGTAGTGAATGATTTGGACCATTTTGTGGCGTAGATGTTTGTTTTGGCGGAATGATTTGTATATTTGTAAACTGTGTATTTCAACTTAGAGTTAAAAAATCTGCCTCGACAGCTTATACTTTGAAAGGGTTACTGAAGAGGCTTGAATAGCCGAAACCGCAATATGACCCACTCCCTTTCTCATTAATATGTTCACTGCTCTTAAAGGATCTCAGTTTTATTTTTATTTGTGTTATTCAAAATAAATAACGGAAACTACGTAAATTACACTGATCCGTATTCCGTAAAATATCCCCATTTTTAAATACCCATTTAATGTAATATGATATACGTCAAAGAGTTTAATTAACACTACGTTTTTGCATACTCATGACATGTCAAGTGTGCAATATGATCCTTATTTTAATATTTTGATAGTTCGCGAAAGGGATGTGGAAACAAAAACAATTTTACATGTTATATCAAGCGATAGTATCACTACACAGATACGATACACAGCTCAAATATGATTAAATGCATACTGCACAATCTTTCCATAAAAATGACGTTATGATAAAGTATTTTTCTATTCTTTTTTTCTGACTGTAATATATCAACCATTTTCAAATTTAAACGGCGTCGTTAGACCTACATATGTACAAATTAAAACCCACTTGAAACGTTTTGTTATTGTTGCATGTATCATTATCAATGTGTTTTACGATTTTGAAATGATTCTGAAAATAACATCACAACAATTAAAATATCATCGCGCAACAAGAATGAAAACATAATCATGCCTTTTTAGCATCAGCAAAATGTATCGACTGTCATATGAGCAGCGACGCGAGAAAACCAGTCATGTGCGACACAAATTGGCATGTACTGTCACAGAAGCAGGTTAGAGGCTTGAACTTTAGAAGAGGAGTTGTACTATCCGATAAACGAGAACAGAGGCGCTGATCAGCTATGCAGTTACTGCACAGCTGATTTGCGCCTTTATTTTAGCATATGCAAAAATCCCGTTTTCTCATGACGCGGCTCATATTTGATGGACTCAAATATGTCAGGTCATCATTATTTAGAAGCAACACATAAGTCGCGTGCAAGGCGTAAGATGTCAGTTTTTAGCACAGCATGTATGATCATCTTTTGATTTATCGAAGAAAAAAAAAACGCTTTTAAATAAAATACGGTCAAACAGCAATTTATTACAACTGAGCAAACTACTAGTTATTCAAATAACGAAACGCAAGTTAACGACAAGGCACTCTAGAAACAAATATATTTTGGTCAAAACATGCTGACATGCTGAGCAGACAATCCTTTCCGGAAGACAATTGTCCACCGTTTGCCCACTTGATTCCTAAATATTTTGGTGATCTAGACATCCAACAGAAATAATACGTCTGTAATTACTTCATGCTTTTTGTCATATCATTGAAAAAACGTATTGGGATAAGAAATCGAATTTGATACCGCGATGCAACAATTCATGTCTTTTACTGTCCTATTGAATGACAGCAGCGGGCGTTTAGTAATGGATAATCAAATCAACACCACAAAAAGCCTTAATCGTAAGCAAACAAATCGCGTGATTTTTTTTCACAGACTTGCGTTTGAAACGATATTGATACAGCTTTCACTTTCACCAAATACACACATTTTTATATACAATCGTTTTGAAAAGTGTAATCGACATTTGACTGTAAAGGCTTTAAGACATTTTGCAACTATATCATTTTGTTTCATTTTCTGCACGATCCTCAAATTGCAATGATTTAAAATGCTTGGACATACCTCTTTAACTTCCAAAATGTCATTTGAAATTTAGGATTCAAAGGTACAATCACTGTACCTAATTGGAAAAGGTCCCTCAGGACCTTTTCCACAGTGTTTACTTTGAATATGAAGAAAATTGTACCCATGATCGACTGCTCTCTCTCAATTACATGTTTTGTCACATAAAGCGCTTAATAAAAACTAGTTAACCCGTCTATGTTGATTAGACAGTTCACCGCAAACAATTAAATTTATCCATTGTTGACACTCCCTGTCAAAAAGCGGTAACTATCTAGCAAGCAGTCTCAATCGTGGCGACTTCTTATCACAGCGCATCTAAGTTAAGATCGTAGATACCCTGATGAGGGGTACAGAAACTATAGGAACTCTATATGGCTGACATTTAGTCCTTCACATCTCTTTCCGGTAGTGTGGCTGAAAGTCAAAATTCAGAACTCTGTCACAAATTGACTGCACTGCAAAATGGTTTTCTACAGTGTGACATATCGACATATTTCATTGTAATCTTGTTCTCGTTAGAATCAGCTTTGATTCTGTAACATCAGAAATTTTAGTCAATGCGAGTGACAGATACACACACTGGTCAAGCGTTCATAACAAGAAACGATATTTATACGAAACTGAAACGTATGGGAATCTAAATTAATGACAAACCAGATAATCAACAACACTGAAATCTAGAGCAAAAGGAAGCTCTTATATCAAACTGCTGCTGACCTTTTCATTGGTTTCTTTTTAAAGAAGCCAACTTGTCTTTTACTGGGCTTAAGTTGAACAAGTATAGGTAAAGTTTACTGAACTAGTAAATGAATCATTATTCGCATTTTAGTGGTGATTTTTTTCCTGGTTTTAATTTTGACCGGTAAGCAATGGTCCGAAAAGGGTTGCAACAAAATATTAAAAACAATTCAAGTGAATGTATATTCAGCTAAAACGAACAAAAGTTCTGAGAGGATATATGGAATGACACTTTGTATCTTCTAACACAACCTCATTTGATTCTGAATCAGTCTGATTCATTCTCCATTGCCGAGAGCATAGTGTCAATATTTCCTCGGAAAACCTAATTGTAGGCATCAATAAAGCACTGTCTGGCAAACTGAAACACAATAAATAAATAAATAAATTACTGGTTATACTAGCTTTGTGTAATAGAGACAAAACATGCAATAAAACACATTTATTTGGCTGAATAAGTATGGTCTGGCTTTCAAGCCATTGACTTTAAATGGATCAAGAATCTTTCGTCATTCAAGTTTTCAAGAGATAAATGTTAACGCTTGATAACTTAAGATGCCAGTTTTCATATAGAATTAAATAAGACCTAATACGAATTAGCATGAAACCGTCAACCAAACTCTAAACGAGGAAGGCATTATGTAAGGTATTAAACAAAACCAGAACTTAAAGTGAATGAAGAACCGTTCGTAGTACAAAACGTTAAAACTATTGTTTTTTTACTACATCGATACTCTCCCAACGTCACCTTCGTGGTACCCAACATGTAACATCATACATCGGTAATTTCTGATATGCTGTCATCAGAACATGTTTTTTCGGACGTTCATTATGAAAACTGGCCCATGCAATATATGGAGATTTTTTCAGCTTTAAAAATTGAAAATTTCATCGAAAAAAATAATGTTATTTTTAACATATTTCCTCAAAACATTGATTGCGGGTAAGAGTTAGAACTGCCTCGCTGAGGTGGTTCTAAGTCAGTACCTGCAATCAATGTTTTGGATACAAAATAAGAAAAATAGCTTTCCTGTTGTTAAAGTCGTAGGACACTGAAATCATCCATTTGATATACGACATCAATGGATTGCTGAGGTGAGTAGTACTAAAGTTCACTGCGGAAGCTGAGGGTGAGGTTATGGCCATGTAAAACCGGTTTAAGCCCGCCAGTAACTTTGTGTTACTGATCGTTCCAAGGCGATACTTCTGTGGTGGTTCTTTTTGTTTTATGTCTTGGTGTTTAAAATTTTTGTGCTGTTGGCGCCTTTTGTATGTTTTCATAGTTTTAGTTAAGTTTAGGTAACTGAGTGGCCACCTATTGGGAAAATAGCTGCCCATTCGGCTTACGATATGTTTTCATGGTATAAGTACCTGATTGTTAGTTTGGTTTTTTCCCACCTCGGTTTTTGGAGTGGGAATCTTTTTCTGATTGCACCTTTTCCTGGTCTTTGCCTACTTGTACCTTTTCATTTGCAAGACAAAACAAAATATTTGTCATTTGACCTGGATCGATGCTGTCTATATTAAAGACCATATGTCCTCGCTTAGCATCAAGCTGAGAGATAGGTCTTTGACAGCAAACAAATGGTAATAAGCTGTTTTGTTTAAAAGGGTATTATTGTAATTGCATAAGCTGATATGGAGGCTGTTGGCAATGTGCTAAACGTTGATAAGATGACAAAGGAAATTGACGAGCAATTAAGGAATTCATGAAACAATAAACTATATATTGTTCGAGCTAACACCGAATCGTAAGCGTTAACCGTTAGGGTTATTTCACTTACATGTGTTAGTTGTGTGCCCCTTTGAATATTGCGCATATTTACCCTTCCTCGAGTCTAAATTTTATTGACATACATGTATATATTTTATTTAATTACGATAAATTTAAACAAACTAGTGTTCTTACTGCATGTATATAAAGCGTTGCTGTTTGGCTTTTGCAGAATGTTTTGTATATTTCCTTTTTTCTTATAAACAATTTGTTTCTGAATTACAGTTTCAAAAATATCACCATATTTGCAAGTTTTGAATATGCCGTGTTGCGTCAGTTGACGTCAAATAATGTGGCATGTGTACACACTTACGTTTCACAGTGTTGCTTTATTTGAAAATTAATAAACACAACGGAAAATGCTTAAAATACACTATTTTCGTATTTTCGATATCCACTATCCATAATACTCATTTACTGAAAAGTTTTGTTTACTTCAAAATGAAATAAAATAAAACTGAGATCGTTTAAGAGCAGTGAGCATATTAATTAGAAAATGAATGGGCAATACCGTGGTTTCGGCTACGTAAGCCTCCTCCGTGACCCTATAGATTTGGCAAAATGGAGGCAAAGGAAAATACTGCAAGTTTGCAACTTCCGACAGGATAGCAAAGACTAGTGAGAAGTGAGGCCCGCCCAGGGGGAGGGGGGGGGTCTTTGCTCCCTGCTCCCTGAAAGAAAAATGACCTTTCTCCCCAGCTCCCTAAAATGTTTTTCCTCAGCCCCATGCTCCCTGCTCCCTAAAACCATGCTTTCTCCCAAGATCCCTGAAAATAAATGACCCTTCTCCCCAAATCCCTGAAAATAAATAGCCCTTCTCCCTGAATCCCCAAAACCCCTGGGAGGGCCTCACTAGTATTATCAAAACATAGCAAAGGACCTCTGACGGTGGTAATGGGAGCCATAATGTATAGCTGCCTCAGATTTTGATAAAAATAAATGTTGGTCAAATGCTTCTGTTTTTGTATACATGTTTGCTGGTAGTCCATAGTTTATGATATTGGATTGAGGTTCTTGTTTCTAAAGAAGTAGTGCTTTATTTTTGGGTTAGAATTGGCATATTTGGTATTAAACATATAGAAAAATAGAAAAGTATTTATTTAACATTGTTCCCCCCCGAGTCCCAAGAAATCCCTTTGCATATGAATGTATTGTCATTTTATACATAATATATGTGAATGGCATTCTGGGACTCGGGGGGGAACAGTACCCTACAGCCCAAAATGTTATCTCAGTACTAGAGCCCAAGTATGTGAAAGTGTTTTTAACTTAGAATTAAAAAGAAAACAAAACAGCAATTAAGTTGTATGCCATATATAAAGTACAAAAAATGGATATATACATTTGTTTCCAAAATTAACCCCAACTGAATCTGTTTGATTTATAACCACTTTTTACGTTCCATTCCCCAGAAAATGAGGGTACTGTATATTCTGTGGAACAAACTTTTGTAATCATTCTATACTAATATTGTCCACTTGTTTACACGGCCAATAACCTCTTGCACCACAAACAGTAACCTTGTTGGACTGTTTTCCTATCTTTTTTTTTAAATGTATTAACTTCCAAATCAACAACTTTTCAGTCAGGTCGGTACGATGCCACCACTGTCTAGGTATTAGCCAGTACCATGGGAACGTAAAATGTCTTTGTCATTGGTACAATACAGTGACGTTAAATTTCAAATCACCAACTTTAAGGGTGTTTACTCAATTTTCCATTCATTCTCAAAAAAACTACATTTGCTCATTATATCACGTTGGGCATCAAAACAAGAATCTTTCAGTTCTTTAATGAAAGTGAATCTAAATAGATCCCCCCCCATCCCCGAGTACTTGGTACAAGAAGTAATACGTGGCTCAATCCCAAAATGATTGAAAAACTGTACCTATTAAAGGATGCTCGGCCATAATCTAATCGAATCAAAAGTAACTTTTATGATTATAATCTCTTCGACACAACCATTATACTGCCAAGCCAAGTTCTGTTTGCGGGTGTGCCTGGAGTTTTTTCTCTGGGTTCTCATGTTTTCGTCCACCTACTGATTGGTCAATCTCATACGAGCTGAAATAATCTTGAAAGGGACATTAAAGCGAATCAGAAAAATAAATACATTGGAGGCCGTGTTGTAACAGGTTTATACAGGTAAATAAATATTCATGCAAGGTTGCTCAGTGTGACCAAGTTTTGTCACAATGGGCCGTGTCTGGAGAAAATGTTTTTGGTTAAGATCAAACTCTAATCAAGCTGTGCAAGACATAGAAGATGGATTGAAGTTTTGTTAATTAATGACACAATTCTGAGTTGCTGGCTGGCCATCCCTGATCTGGGTATAAGGTTTTGTATATAACAGATAGCAGGTTTTTTTATGAGTTAACAGTGCCTTCACTGCCTTGTATAATGTTTGGTAGTACTTAGACAATAATATTATACAGGTAACTGCTAAAGGTTTGTACCCAAAATGCTGACGTCGTAATATTTCAATTTTATTTCAATAGCATTATGCATGTTTATCGCACTTTACACAGTGTTGCATGCACAAAATATGATACAATAGTGGAATTAAAGGACTACAAGCAAGGAAAAGCGAAAAATTAAATTTTTCTCACAAATGAAATTTTGACCCCCACCCCTGCTAAAATCGCCTTTTTTACACTATTTGGAGGAAATAGTCAAAACTTTTAATAGTTATAGGTTCAGAATACCTTGGGCTTTTGCCCCAATCATGAAATACCACCACCAGAACCTTTGAGACATTGTTATGGTATTTTGAAAACGAGGCATAAAACCCCCAAGAACGTCACCGATTCTTTGATCGTATCGTCTTTGTCAGTATGTATTGCTTATGCATGTATATGCGATAGTTGTTTGTGTTTTTATATATATACATATATTTGAATAGTAAGATAAACGGGAGTGGGAATAAAACCAGACATGTTACGCCCATTGATAGTAACACTAATAACGATGCACAGCTTAAATATTCAAAGGCACACTGCACTATCGTGCCATAGGTATGTTCAGAAAGATATTGACAGGTTGGTGTCTTGGCAAAAACTGAGATAAGACGCCTAGTTCGACTTCTTTTCATGATTATAATTATCGTTGTTTGATATGATTTTGACACGCTTTGAAAAAGTACACCACAGTGTTAAATAATCTTCATCCAACAACCCGAATAAAAGACTGACATAATGACTGTTTAAAACCAGGAAAATGTAACGACTGTCATATTTGATGGACCCAAATTGTGTTAGGTTATCATTATTTAGAAGCAACACGTAACTTGTCGCGTGCAAGACGTAAGATGTCAGATTTAAGCACGGCATGTATGCTCATCTTTTCATTAATAGAAACGAAACGCCTTTAAATAACGTACGACATGCAGCAATTTTACAACAAAACACAGTAGTCAAAATAACAAAATCCCAATTAATGTATAAAGCACTTCAAAACTTTCTTAGAAATTAGACTAACGATAAAAATTCGGTCAATGCATTCAGACATTCTAGTACAGTATCAAACCGTCGAAACGCTTAAATGATCTCTAAACGATTTAATTGCCACGCATATACGTACATACAACAGCAATGATAATACGGCTGTACTAACTTCGTGCTTTTTGTCATATCAATGAATGAAACGTGTTTAGACAAGAATTTGTCGAATTTGCATGTGCGATGCAACAATACATTGTGATTACTGTCTGAATGATAGCTACCGGCGTTTAGTAATGGGTAATCAAATGATTGCCACGAAAGCCTTTATCGCCACTAAGAAACTTGCATGATGTGTGTTGAAACGATAAATTGTTACAGCTTTCACTTAAGGATGTTTGCTGCTATCTTTTGACATTTCGGAACTTCCGGTTTTTCTTTTCTTGAATATCTCGTAAACGGTTGCAGATATTTTCTTTATATTTTATATTTGGATACATATTGATAATATGCATCAAATGAGCCATAAAAATTGTCAATCTAAGAAACTTCATTTTTTCACCCCATTTTCTGCAACTTTTCAGAAAATTTTAATGTTTATTTTAGCAGCAGTGTATGTGTACATGGTCTTCTAAGTCATTCTTTGTGTCTTTGGTGTGCTGGTTTTAAAATTTAAGGTGTTTTATAAAATGGGCTTTTAGAAACAAAACAGACGAAAAAAGGCTGAAAATGGTGATTTTCAAGTTGTTGGTTCTCTCTTATATGCTCACTACCCTATATATTTCTTTCTTTTATTCGAACAATATAACCAAGTTATTTGCTTTGTGAAAATACAATAAAAAGTTTGAATCAACAAATATGGGTTTGGTACATTTCAAAATATTGATTTCTTACGACTTTTCAAGTATGGGGGTAGGGTTAGAAAAGGAATCGTAAAATTTTGTCGTCCTCTCGAAGTTGCAAATTTTTCTATTCTTTTGGTCCAAAATTGTCTGCGCTACGTAAATATTATGACTTTTTAAAGCATTCTATGTGTAGTTTTGTTCAAGACAGGTATGTTTCAAAGAATCACAAATTAAATTAATTTTACCCAATTTAAAACATGGTGCTCAGAGGTCTCATTCAGAGGCCTGTAGCTTGAAAAAATGCACACTGCCCTATATTTATTTTGTTTTCAAATGTCTTGTGTTGTATTTAGGAATCAAAAAAGAGTGGTTAGAAAAAAGTTTGAATACTTTTTCATTGGCAGCGAACATCCTTAAGTGCCGGTCCCACTGAATCGTAGGCGATCGTACGATTGTCTAATGATAAGTTTATTAATACGACTGCTAATGCAAAATTTGTAAAATGTTTTCCAGCGTGTTTCTGCTTTCTTAATTTGCATACCGGCGTCAACGAAATGGCCTCCAAATTCATATTAAGACAATAGTATATCGATCGTAATCCATCTTAAGCGCACTGGGACCGGGACTTAACACACTGATAAGACGAACAAATTAAATTGAAAAATAAAATGGACATTTAATGTACAGTGTAGTGTAATTAGTGTGTAGTGTAATTTAAGTGTAAAGTTAAGAAATACATTTGCAACAACAATACCAGCGGGCTTAAAAACCCATTAATGTTTCAGTTTTTGCAGTGCACATCTCTGCGTGGACGATCCTCAAATTGCATGAATTTTTAAGGGAAAATTTCCGTATATTGCATTGGCAGGTTTTCGTGTTGCAGAATGATAATCAGAATCGTGTCCATCAAAATCAGGAAACTATTACACCATAAATTACATTTGAGCCGCCACATGGGAAAACCAACAATCTGCCTAGGCGAAAATCAAAGGCGCAGATCAGCTTCGCAGTAACTGCGAAGCTGATCAGCGTCTTTGTTTTCGCTACCCGAATAGTACAGTTCCTCTTCTACTTAAATCCAAAATTTCAAGCTTCTAGCGCTTTTCTGTGACTGTACAGTTCGGTTTGTGTCGGACCTGGTCGGAAACCACAATGTTGGTTTTCTCACGAGACGGCTCATTTATCATGAAGCAGAATTAGTATGCTGTAATATTACAGAATATTCGAAAAATGAGCAGCAGCATATTTTACCACATTGCCAAGGAATAAGCGCATTTTGACCAAATTGCGAGATAACAGTATTTCTATCAAATTCATTCCTTTAGTCACTTATTGCTGAAAATTTCGAAATAGGCAAATAACATTAGAATGTTATTTCGCATTGTTGAAAGATCAGACATATCTTAGTCTTCTTATCATAATTGTTCGATTGTCAAACTAGAAGAGAAACTGCTGCGACTTTTCTTTCACTTGTCATCCAAACAGAATGCCTTTCATATGCTTTTGTGGTACGTTTGCTATAACATGACCCGAATTCAAGTGTAAAAGCAATGAACGGTAAAATATGGCACAAAACAAAACCGATTGTCAGATTACACGCAGAATACAAGCCTCCATCTCGCAAATTTGGCCAAAATGTGTTCTTTCAATGGTTGATAGCACAATCTACGAATTTTTGGAGAACACTGCACAAAGACGACACTAGCCAGCGATGAGCGTGAAATGTCTGCTCGTTTTGCATGACTGAGCCATGAAAAGGAAACAAAGACGTCGTTCATCAATGAACCGCATTCAAAAAAAAAATCGTCATTATGGAAACATCTCTGTGAATAGGATAGGAACTCCGATAAATTGATATTATAAATAGATGTTTCCATGATGAAGGTTTTCGTGCACTTTTTTGAGCTGGGATCTTGCTTTGACATTACGAAAACTTGTCCACGCAATATACAGAGATTTTTTCACCTGTTAAAATTGAAAATTTCATTAAAAAAATTTAAGTGCAATCTAATTTGTGATATTTTTCTTATTTTTGCCCGCCGAGGCGGTTCTAACGAGTACCCACAATCTATGTTTCTGAGCAAAAATAAGAAAAATAGGTATATCCCTGCAAACCCCAGTTTTTCTTTATAAAAGTGGGGTTTAAGGGGGTATATATTACACAGATATGTTTTCATGATGGTTTGCCTGAACTCTAGGACTCGAAATCATTACCATCTCCGGTAGAAGCTGTTAACCCACATTTGACGAATGGATTTTCCCATCATTATCAATTGGATGAGTCCACTTTCATTTTTAGGGGTGTTAGAAGTGATTTTTTTTTATTTTTATCTCATTTTTTCGATTAATTTTTTCTATGCAAACAGAATAGCCCCAGATGGGACGCCACGTTCTGCGGCGTCCCATTGGGGCTATACTGTATGTCCATGCCCATAAAAGGGACGCCAGGCGTATATGAGTTAATGTAACTGTACAAATAAATACTTTTCGTTGTTGACTCAGAAATAGATCAGCTCTAGCAGTGAAATGTTGAGTAATGCGTAGTACCAGTGATTTATATTCTTTCAACTGACCGACAAACAATGAATTATTATTCAACAATTCACACGCTTGAGTTGATCTTACACACAATAAATGGAATAAAAGTCGGTGAAATCGTCGATAACGTTCAGATTTCCGCCGTTGTATTGTAGATATCCCGCCCAATGTTTGACTGTAATGCGGATATTTACACACATTTATTACGTTTATTATTCGCTTAAGAAAGTTACGACGTCAAACATTAATATTACGCTGCATAACGGGATTGTTAACGTCACAAATGTCATCGAAAGGGGGCAAGGTAACGTCACTCTTATTCGCACAGTGCTGGACAATATAACACGTTTTTAACAATTTGCTATATAGGCGAGGTGTGTTAGAATAACCGTTGTAAATCTGAGTGACTTGACAGTATTTTTCTTTTTTTATAACAGTAAATATGTGCGGTGAGTCTACCAACGACGAACGAAAGTCACTTATACAATTTAATATATTAACTAATCATGACAGATTTCAGCTCAGTATTAGCATTTACAATTGCGTGGAGGCATTGCTCAGATGTTAACGGAATAATATCAATCAAAGTCATGAAACACATTACACTATTTACTATTATCATTGCTTAAAGGCGTATTGCTATTTGATGCAAAATCCATATTGGAATAAAAATGGAATGGTTGTCAATGCAAAAGTAACGAAACATTTTCCCATACAGTTGAAGTTAATGATTTCAACGAGCACCAGCGATGTGTTTAGCAAGGAAAAGACTGACAGTTCTGCATACATGTGTAAGTGAGAACGTAGCAAGCATACACGATTTATGTTGTGTTTATCAATTATTGTTGTTCTGCAAGTTACCACACGTACCAGTGGGCTCCTAGCCAAACGCTCTGTCCACAGCAGAACCTGATCCACATTATACGATGGTGGCTGTGTTAAAATGACGTCACTGAGAACGTGACGCAACTACGTCATAAAATGGCATAACGTAAAACATGGCGACGTTTCAAGCTCAGAGATGGTATAAAAATACGTGCTCAAAGGCATGCCTGATCTGATAGTAAATCAAACATGTATAATTTTGACCGATCACTGGTCCCCATTGACGCGTAAAGTTAAAAGGTAAAAGCAGGCAATGATCAGGAAATGATGCAATCAGAAAGAAATTCCCACTCCACAAACCGAGGGGTGGGAAAAACTAAAATGATGTTTAGGTACTTATACCAAGAAAACATATTGTAAGCCGAGTGAGCTGCTATTCCCCAACAGGCGGCCACTCACTTACCCGAACTTAACTAAAAGTATATAAACGTACATGAAGCTATATATTATTGATGTCTTGACCCTTTATCCGATGAGTAGATCTGAAGGAAGGTTGAGGATCTCTCTATGATTTCTTCCCAGCGGGCACATGACGTCAAAATGACGTCATATCAACGTCGATGCGACGTCGTGCGACGTCGATCTGACGTCATTCTGACGTCATGTGCCTTCTGGGTTTAGACCGACACATTTATACAGGAAAAGTTTTATAACGTACATGTAACCCCATTTCATTCATCACAACCACTTTACCTATGGAGATCCATATTCCTGGGGTCGTTGTCCATGTTTACTCGACTAACTTATAGCATTGAGACACCAATAAAGCACTGGCTGGAGACTCACTAGACAATTCAACTGCAAGTAATTTTGTCTTTGTTAGGAGAAGATATAACAGCAATGAAAATGACATTTATTCGGCTGCATTTGTAATGCTGTCTTGTCTCTGCCTTTCAAGACATTGGTATCAAGTACATGAAGACAAATTAATCCTTAAAACTACATAGTGGTTTTGTTAAATGTTTTGTGGAGGTTAAACTGACTGCATGGTTTAAGCCAGAATCAAATTTATATTAAAGTAATTTCAGTTTGGCAAATTTAGCTCATTTGTACGTGTATATCGTACGTGTCTTCAACTGTAAAAGTGTGAATTTCGTTGCCGGTTTACAAGTGGCTACTGATGAGGGTTCATTACCTGAAATTGCGCAATATAGTCAATACTATTTCCCTTTGAATGTTTTACTGCTTCCAAAGGATCAGCAGAATATTTTATTTGCTATTACTGCAGCTGGCGTTGTGCCGAGTTGCGGCCCTAAAAAGTATCCCTGTACATCATCCAGAGTGCAGATCATATTTTTCTTTCGGTCTTTAGAGATCAGTTCAGATATTCAGAGTGTTCAAAACACTTACGTTTAGAAACATACTTCTAAGCAATGTTTTAATTACTTGACCCCGTTTAGAAATATGTCTTAGCTTTAGACTTCTCGTATAAATTCTTGAAACTGCAGCACTACAGTCTGGCTTTCGTTGCCGGTTTACAAAGGGCTACTGATGAGGGTTCATTACCCGAAATTGCGCAATATAGTCCATACTATCTCCCTTTGAATGTTTTACTGCTTCCAAAGGATCAAACCATTATATTTCATTACAATAAAACATTTAAACACGTCAATAAGGATCACAAATCATATATTTTGTTCCCGACATTTGTAACCAAATATTGAATACTTTATTAATTGTGAAAGTCTTCAACTAATTTAATTAGTAGATGCTTCTTTTGACACCAATTGCTGCTGTTCATTGATCAGTTAGTCAGTGCACGTACTTGATGATATGACTCCCAAATGTTTAGTCAATAAACTGCACAAAAACTAAATGCGAAATTCATGGTCTATATGCACCATCCTAAATGAAGTGTATATATTCAGTAATTGTTAAAGCAAATAATATTAACGAGCTCTTCTGGACTTCACAAATAGTTTTCTTCCATACAGTTCGCGTATTCAAATAAAACTATATTCTTGGTTTAAACAATATTTATTTGTCTTTTAATACATATATATGTTACAAGCATATTATATTGAGCATTTGGATTGGAAAGCAAGCTGTAATAGTTTATATATACCCTCTCCGAAACTATATTCTTTTACTTTGTCTTTCTAACATTATCATTTTTTGGCTTAAACTAAACTTTAATTACGATGTTCTTCCTTTTATTTTGGTCACCGGGCTAATTAGCAAAGCTAAATGCATAATGCAAAAGAAACAAAAAGAAACAAACTGATTCTAAAATAAAAGTCATTTACGTTTCAAGTAATCTTTATACGACATTTGATGCATGATTTAAAAATGGTATATCAATTGTTTTTGCAGAAACTATAGTTAGTTTGTGACAGTAAATTGATAGTTTCTACGTTGTAAAATTAATATTACTAGAATCGCAAGTATCTTAAGTTTCCAATATTGCTTGTAAGGTGTTGGAAATGTCAACTGCAAACTGCTTATTCGTCGATGCGTAAAAATGGGATCAAAGTTATTTGCAAAATATCCTATTCACATGTTTTGACTCCACCAGAAAAATATAATCATGGTTTTATTTTTGAAGCAATAAAAATTAAAAGATAAAACGTGGGGCATACTGTACTATTTCAGGTAATGCAACAGACGAAAAAGCCTTACACTTGTACTGCAATTTCAAGTATCTACATCAGGGTACTAGTCTAAACTTGAGAAGCATGTACCTTAAGGGTCTAACTAATCAAATTAATGTTAAAAAGTGCTTCTTAACGATTCTCTGATTTAATGAATCCAATATATTTTGATTGATTTGAAAGGATCAAAACAAATCTATCTATCTATCTATCTATCTATCTATCTATCTATCTATCTATCTATCTATCTATCTGTTTGTCTCTTTGTTTTATGTTATTGCATCTTGCATCTATCTGATCTGTCTACATTATCTACTTGAAATTTAAACCTTCATGTAACTGAACGGAACGTCTTCAATTATAGAAATCAAATTTGCTGCGACCCAGCAACAATACACAACAATTACAGTTCTACTGAATTACATCTTCTTGGGTATAGTGGCGAATAATCAAGTCTAATTTTCACAAATAGCAATAATCATCAACAAACAAATCACATGATATAGTGTCAACAAAACTATAGCTTACACGCATAACGCAACTTTCAAATGTACCAAGTAGTGGTTATTGTACAAGGCGGTCCAATAAGAATACGACGACATCTCTAGAATCTATTAAACCTACATTAGATATGAGTGTCAAAAATATCTTGGTGAATGACCTATTGAGGCTCGCTATCTCTAAAATCCGTATAAGATATGACTGTCAACAGCATCTTGGTCAAAATAAATGACCAAATGAGGACCTATTCAGATTCTTTATATTACTGTCATAAGCAGCAGCCTTGTCGCGGCGAATGTCCAATGCACGTGTCGTCGATGAGCGTTTGTTCACCGAGCACTTGCAACTGTAATTGACACCACTGTAAGCTTAGAAATCTGAGTACTGCTAGCATGATGTGGAACGCAATATATACATACCTGACCCATTTCGCCTGCGTTTTTCTATGAAATTGCTTAGCGGGGTGGGCTGGTGGTTGAGGGTTGAATCTGAAGCCAGGGGGAAGATTCTTGTTTCAAACCCCACTTGGGCGCCGTGTTGTGTCCTTGGGCGAAAAAAATAGGATAGTCCATATATAACAGTGAATATCACAAACGCGAAGCACTGTCCCTACATTACCGAAAAATGTTGATTTGGCCGTTAACCCAAAAGCAAACACGATTATTCCTGGACATTACATTTCGTTTATTTTGTCCAATCTTACAGCGTTCAGATCACTGTGTTTCTAGTAATTAAGAAGCGCCTTATAATCCGTGACAGATACAACATGGCTTACTCAGGAAGCATAAAACTTCATTTACGCAATGGTGGTGCTTGAAGAAAGATACGAATGTCAATTGAAGAAGATTGTCTTTTCTCTATTCAGGAGTAGACATAGCGTTTCCTGTAAAACGTGTCCACATTTAAGTAGAAGGCGACGGAACTGTACTTCCTTGATGATATAATTGTTTTATTTTACCACCAGTTTGAAAACGTCTAGTGTTTGCTGAAAAAGGCTTCAATAGTGCAGATGGTCCTTTGAGATCAGGGAGGGTACTCTGAGAAACCAAAAAAAAATAATTATCGATTTAGCTGTAAGTTTAGATTCATTTTCTAACCACTGTTTAAATATATTTGGCTCACATTTGGTTTTTAATAGTCTTTTTATTGACAACGCTGTTCAAAAATGTAAAATTACAGTAATTCGCTTTGGCTCAATGTTGCCAAATATATAGGGTCAATGAAAAGGCTTAAGTAGCCAAACCCGCGGTATGGCCCTTCCCCTTTGTCACTAATATGTTCACTGCTCTTAAAGGATCTGTGTTTTATTTTCATTTCATATTAGTGCAGCTACTGCTGTGCCATGTGGCGGCCCTACAAAGTCTCCCCGGACATCATCCATAGTGCAGATTATATTTTCTTTTGGTCCTTTGAGATCAGCGAGGGTATTCTGAGAAAACAGAAAATAATTATCGATTTAGATTCATTCTTTAACAACTATTTGAATATATTTGACCCATATTTGGTTTTTACTAGTCTTTGTAGTTACTACGCTGTTGAAACATGTAAAATTACAGTAATTCTCTTTGGCTTCATGTTGCCAAATCTATAGGGACACTGAAGAGGCTTAAGTAGCCGAAACCGCGGTATGGCCCATCCTCGTTGTCACTAATACGTTCGCTGCTCTTAAAGGATCTCTGTTTTATTTTTATTTCCTATTACTGCAGCTGGTGCTGTGCCATGTGGCGGCCCTAAAAAGTCTCCCCGTACTTCATCCATATTGCAGATTATATTTTCTTTTTGGTCATTTGAGATCAGCGAGGGTATTCTGAGAAATCAGAAACAAATTATCGATATAGATTCATTTTCTAACCACTGTTTAGATTTATTTTGCCCACATTTGGTTTCACTAGTCTTTGTTTTGACTACAATGTTGAAATTCTCTTTGGCTCCATGTTGCCAAATCTATAGGGTCACTAAAGAGGCTTAAGTAGCCGAAAGCGCGGTATGGCCCATCCTCTTTGTCACTAATATGTTCGCTGCTCTTAAAGGATCTCTGTTTTATTTTTATTTCAAGTTGATCCTTAGCTGTTTTGTTGATAATATTTTTGTTTTTAGAAAGTATTTTACGATTTCAGTTTTGATACTGAATACTGTTAACAATTAAACTATTAGTTGGGGAACCGAAATCGCGTATCTTGCAAAATGACAAAAAATTGCACCCGACTTTAATATGGCTGAATTTTTTGTATATTGGTAGCCTGAACAGTGCTTGATATGGAACCACTGTATAGAAATACGCTGCGAATTGCATTTCGATAAAACAGTGCATTTTGTATGGAACGCCGTTGATGTGTCTATAATAATTATCTTTCATGCACACTTGCTTTGTGAGAATACGTATAATATTGTACACTAATTTTGAACCTTATACAATGCTCTTATCATCTAAGAACTTAGTGAGAACTAAAAATGCATTTAAAGGTATGGGCAGCCGTTTGTCATCCAGACTTTAGTGAGCTGTTATTTCAATGTATTTTACGTTTTAAACTTTGTTTGTAGCTCACATGAGCCGTCCGGCTCACACGCTGAGCTTATAGAATAGGCAAATACCCAACATTCGATCACCCATCAGTCGTCCGTCCGTCGTCGTCCATCACTTTAGCTCACCTGAGCCGAAGGCTCATGTGGAGTTTATAGGATGGTACTCAAGCCGGCGTGCGTCTGTGCGTCCGGCTCTCTCCGAAACAACTTGACCAATCAAAGCCACATTTTATATGAAATTAAATAGAAGGCAATGATCAGGAAATGTAACAAACACAAAGAGATTCAAACTCCAAAAAACGAGATGGGGAAAAAACAAAATTAACAATCAGGTACTCATACTAAGAAAACATAAATGAAAACCTACGTAAGGTGCACAAAAAATCAAACCCAAGACATAACACAATAAGAACCACCGGAGACGTGTCGCCTTGGAACGTCAACTGGCGGGCTTAAACTAGTTTTACAGGATCCTAACCCCATCCTCAGTTTCTGCAGTGATTCACAACTTTTAGTTAATTGTTCGGTCCTCGTGGTAAAACTCTAACTTGTCAATGAACTCGTCAAATGTTATATGAAGGAAGGGGAACCATTTTGTATATAAATAATACAGGGCACATGAACAAGATGGCCGCCATGTCCATATATGGTTAAAAACCCTTCAAAATCTTCTCCGAAAGTGAATTCAAAGAAATTTGGCATGAAGCACTGAAGACTCAAGTACTACTATGTATATATAAGTCATGACCCTGTGATGACCTTGACCTATTTTACGACGAGGTCAACTTAGGTCGGATAAGCATTGAAATGGGGAAAACTGTTAAAATGCCATTTAAAGGGAAAATCTTGCAGGAAATGGGCAGTAGGACTGAATATCAATGATTCTCAACATAAAATTTGACTCAAGGGGCTCATTTGCCCCCCACCACAATATACAATATACATGTATATTACCATAATATTCAAACATCATTTCCCTTGAAAGCGCTTGGCCAATCAAAGCCAAATTTCATAGAGAGCATCAATAGGAAAGCGGAACCAATATGTGTATAAAGTCCAGGTCACATTCCCAAGATGGCCTCCATGCCCATATAATGCAAAAAAAAAAAAAAAAAAAAAAAAAAAAAAAAAAAACTTTTGTCCAGTGACCGTTCTCTCTAACTCTCTTGTGAAAGATCTTCTTCATTGAAACTGCTTCGTAAATCAAAGACGAAATTCATGTCGAGCATTCTTAGACAGGGAGAACCAGAAATTGTATACATTGGCCAGGTCATGTAACCGAGAAAGACGTCATGTCAAGATAAACCTTTAAAAAAATTCAGAACCATATGATAAATTAAATCGACTGCAGTCACGCCACTTGAGGTTGATGTATATAAGAGAGAAAAAACAACGCAGGATTTGTTGTATGTTTGTTTGAATTGATGCCTTACGTCCCAGTCAACAGCTAAGGTCATGTTGGGACGTTATCTCCATTTTTTTTTAGATTTATACACAAAGTGAGGATGGCATTACATCCAACAAGTGTTTGAAATATAACCATCCAACTAAGCCAAAAAAGGCTGATACGTATGGATGGTTTGGCATGCTCAGACCAGAGCGGTTAACCAGTAATCAGATGATTAGTCATTAGTATATATAAGCTTTGCCTGGAGGCACAAGCAGCCCATTATTTTTCTTTAGGCCTCAATGGGCGGGGTCCTACTGACTTAACTTTTTTCCTCTGAGTATATAAAGAGACAAAAAAAAAAAAAAAAAAAAAAAAAAAAAAAAAAAAAAAGAGCAGGATGTTTTAGAGATTGATACAACTTACTGAATTGTTTTATCTCCTTTCTGACTTTTCATTTGTAAAGTTACGGCAAAAAATAAAAAGTGTAATATACACACGATATTTTTCCACAACTTGACTCTCAATTAATGCCACAGTATTGTTAAAAAAGGAACGTGATTATTTAATATAATACTCACAAACACCATTCTGGCGATGCACGGTGTTCAAACTCATCAAATTTGGAGGACACAAAAATTAAGTTAAAAAGTGTCTTTTTGAACAATTGTGTCGCTTTCGAGCAGTAAATGCATTTTAGATGGACACAGAGGCAAATAATTGTAAAGGTAAAATTGCAAAATCGGGACTCGCTCAATCAAATGTCTATAAAACAACAACCACTGCATGTAAAGAACCATCCTTGATATGAATGTTGATACAGATGTTAGTCATTATATCTTAGCCGATTTACTTAATTCTGGTAGAAGTTATTTGATAGTTTATCTATCTTATTTTTCATAAGTACTTAATGGGCTACCGCAGAAAAACGCCTGCTGTGTTGTTATGCAAGTCGATCGTGATTTCTATACAGTGGTTTCAGATACCCCATATAATTACCTTTTCAACCATATACAATTCAGCCGTATTATTTTCGGGTGCAAGGGTTAGCCAAAATCTCTCCTTCGTTCCCCAACTATATGGCATGATTTAGACAAGACCTGCAATTCATATGCAAAATCATCATAATAATGAATAATTAACGTTCAGCTCTTTAATTGTTCACGAATGCTCTCTTTAATGTAAAACATTTAAACTTTTGTATGATTTAGACAAATCCTGCAATTCATATGCAATATCATCAGTAAAATGAATAACTTACTTTCAGCTCTTCAACTGGTCCATGAATGCTCTCTTTATAATACAACCAAGTAATTGCGTGTACCCCCATCTAAATCGAGCCATGTCGTGAGAAAACCAGAATTCGCCTATGCGAAAACAAAGGCGCAGATCAGCTGTGCAGTAACTACTAATATGTCTACTTTCTAAATCCAAAATTTCCAGTCTCCAGCCATCTTCAGTGACTGTACAGACCGATTTGTGTTGAACCTGGTCGGAAACCCCGTAGACCGGTTTTCTCGCGTCGCGGCTCAAATGCAGGAAACCAATTACAATGTAAACTGCCACCACTTCTTTAAAGCTATTTACAGATCACAACTAAACTCGATAACAGATTAAATAGGCAGTGGCTTACCATGCAGTAAGACATTGGTGGATGGAACAAATCTCTGCATAGTCAAATAATGAATTATTCCATTTCGCAGATCTGACGAGACCGTCTTTTCTTTAAAAGCTACATCAAATTTGGATTTTTTGTAGGAGTTATTTCATTTCGCGGATCTAACTAATAACAACGTCTTTTCTTTTAAAAGTTAGATTTAGATTCTTTTGATACAAGTCGCCAACAATTTGGACTAAACTATCAATGGTCATACATTTCCGTCCCTTTGAGACCAGACTGTCAATCGTATTTAAAAAGAGACTCTTCCTCAGGGACCTGATATACAGTTCTCAAATGAGTTTGATTGTAAATATATCTGTCATTCATGTTGTAGCTTGAAGCAAACAGAATAGTTATAGCCTTTTATATAGTGGTTTTATTAGACATTTTTCACTTTTGAACGTAAATTTTGCTGGCGCTTGCGGTTACGACTTTGTGTGTGATGGGTGACGACTCGTGAGGGCATATCTGAGACGAAGGCGAGGGGAGATATGAAGAATTACTTATTCAAAACTACCAACAGCCCACCGGAGGTGTATTAAATGAGATAATCAAAAAACGAAATTGTCCAGGACGCCTAGCTGAATAGTTCAGTAGGTAGAGTGTAAGACATAGAATCGAAAGGTCCTGGGTTCGAGTCCGGGTAGGACAAAAAATATTTTTCCTTTTCTTTGTTTCTTCCTTCTTTCGCACCTGTGGCAATAAAGCTTAGAAAATTAAAAAGAAATGTAAAATAATGGAAAAAGAAAATAATATTTTATCTATTGGCAAATGCAAGAATCACAGAATTAACTGCTGCATTTAATCGTAAGTTTCTGGATTAAACTGTCTGGTGAGAAGGCAGACCGCATGTATAGGTTTTTATAGGTCTTGATTTTTCACCCATTGAAGCCGATAACTCGATCGTCATTTTCGGCAGAAGAACGGATCAGCGACCGATCCTAACGTCAACATTTATTTCCTGACTGGCTGGAACAGATAATGTGGATAAGCTGACCGCCTGTAATGACTAAAAAAATACGCAAGCGTCCCCCGTGGCCGAGCAGTTAAGAGCGCTATTTCATAGTCACTTAATCATCTCACCGATGTGTCTGGTGTAAGTTCGAGACCCACAATGGCCACATGTGAGACAGGCCAAGTTCTGCTTGCGGGTGTGCCAGGCGGTTTTTCTCGGGGTACTCCCGTTTTCGCCCCACCTACTGTTTGGTGCTTTTCATATGAGCTGAAATAATCTTGAAAGGGACGTAAAACTGAATTTTAACAAATACACAAGACACCAAATCAAAAAGTATAGTGTACATGTTCAGATATATGTGTATTATTAGATGTAAAACAACAGTTTCACGTGCTATCTCGTGAGCGATTGATGTTTATTTTGTCGATGTCTAGTTTTGAGTCCATTCGACAGTAGGAAGAGCGATGGGGGCAATACCCTACATGTAGCTACAATATGCCTAGCCACACAACTGTTTTTGTTTATTGTAGACTTTCAACAGTATTTCTGCCATATTGAGTGCGATGGTTACGATGTAGAAAATTAATTTGGCAAGACATAAGCTTTCGTTCTGATCCTCATTTATTCTGTGTGATAGTATGCGTGCTGTTTCACCTGGTTGAATTCAAATAAATAAATTAAAATCAAACTAACACAATTATATTATTTTCATGAGTTTTTAAAGTGTTTCCGTAGAGGCCGCATAGTGTTTCAGTCGCCCCGTAAAGCGGTCGCGCGTCACTTCGCCGCAGTTTACTTTTGATGTTCGCCATTTCACATACACGTAGAAGCAATTTTGGACACTACAAAGTGCACAAATTATTCATTTGTTTCA
Source organism: Rugalucina vietnamica (assembly GCA_964017185.1). Taxonomy (NCBI): domain Eukaryota; kingdom Metazoa; phylum Mollusca; class Bivalvia; order Lucinida; family Lucinidae; genus Rugalucina; species Rugalucina vietnamica. The sequence continues at coordinate 34,459,022 of OZ024883.1, read as the reverse complement.
CAAATAATGGTGTATACAGTCTTCACATTGACACATGTGTTTTCTTGAGATTATTGCCTCGTGTATTGTCCCTTTTAACAGAATGGACGCTGGTCTTGTTTGGAAAGAGCTAGTAATTTTGTTTTTTATGCGTGTTGTTAAATTGCTTGTGATGTGTTGCACCGCCATGTCTCTCCCGCCTGGTGTCTATGTTAGGATGGAAAATTTAATTGTATAGATTCTTGGTCATTTTATTGTTACTTGATTACAGATAAGGGTCTGATTGTGCTCATTTCTGATTATGATGATGCGTTTTTATACAATTTTCGGCCCGTTCAAGATTATTTTAGTTCATATGAGACGGGTAAATCAGTAACAGGGGGAAAACGAACTTGCACACTCACAAGCAGAACTTGGTTTTTGTCACCCGTGATTGTAAGACTGATAAATTGGGCAGCAACCTACGGCGAAGAGTTCATTGTCTTGGTGTTGGTAGTTGCCAAAACGATATTGCTGCGCTGAAGGTTGTTTTAATCCATTTTATCACATGTTGTGTGATGTTGCATCAATCTTTTTTGTAAGGACTTTGCATATACGATGGTGCTGACACTGATAGACAATACCCGAATACACATATACAGTATACCACGCAGACATTTCACGTGTCCATTTACCGACCTTTTATATGTAAACAAACGAACCGCCATTCATGATTCTAAAATATTTACATGTAACAGGAGAAATTTAATTGTGTTGTGTTTGGCTATTGAAATTTTGTCCTAGGGCCCATCGACAAAACAAAGATCATATCAAGCCGGATCAGTTATCAAACCACATTGCTGCTTGCCAAGCCGAATGCAGTTGGTGTTAAGGACATGCCTTCTTTTGTCCTTTTTTAACATTTAAAAGTACGATTTCTATCATGATAAAGTTTATACCGAACCTATTAAGCAAGCCTCCATGGTGCAGTGGTTATTTCACGTGCCTTATAAACCAGAGATCGCAGGTTTGATCCGGGTCTTCTTGAGTCTGTCGGATGAGACTATAAACTGAGGTCTCGTTTCCATATGACCTTTGCTGTTACAAACCGATTCAATTTATTATTTATTTAAATTCAGATTGAGTAAGAAAAAGGTACAAGTAGGCAAAGATCAGGAAAAGGCGCAATCAGAAAAAGATTCCCACTCCAAAAACCGAGGTGGGAAAAAACCAAACTAACAATCAGGTACTTATACCATGAAACATATCGTAAGCCGAATGAGCAGCTATTTTCCCAATAGGTGGCCACTCAGTTACCTTAACTTAACTAAAATTATGAAAACATACATAAGGCGCCAACAGCACAAAAAAAATTTTTAAACACCAAGACATAAAACAAAAAGAACCACCACAGAAGTATCGACTTGGAACGATCAGTAACACAAAGTTACTGGCGGGCTTAAACCGGTTTTACATGGCCATAACCTCACCCTCAGCTTGTGCATATATGCTTGCCCGGTTCCGGACGCAAAGATGGGCCCGTATGAGTATGGTTAAGAATGATTAAATGTTGTAGATCTGTCGTCAGCATAATACATGTGCACTAAAACGGTACCCTGTATCATGACGATATCATTACAAAACCTTAACAAGCAAAATACAGTGTGTTTTTCTAAGTTGAAAAAAAAAATGAAAATTTTCAGTTTTGATATTTTCTTATTTGTTCAAAACATATATTTTGGACACATGATAGAACGAATACTCACAATTTATGTTTTCAGAAGCATAGGCAACCTAAGTTGACATTGTCTTATAATAGGTTAATGTCATCCCTGTGTCATCGATATAGACTTTGTAGATGCTTCATGCCAAGTTTCAAAATCATAGGCCTACTGGTTCTGGAGAAGAACATTTTTCAATTAATAGCCTTGGCGGCCATTTTGGTCAAGTTACCTTGACCATTAATACAAACTTCCGTTCCCCTTCCACGAAGTTTGGCTTTGATCGGCCATGCGGTTACAGAGAAGATGTTTAAATATTATAGTCATATACATGTATATATCCCCCAGGCAGGAGCAGACAACCACCTGGGTCTTAATGTTTTCATAAAAATTAATCTGCCCATTTGTATTATCATACCAAGTTTCCACCCATTTAATTACATTTAACTGATTTCTCCATTTAAATGCATGAGCGACCTACATGAAAGTTGATCTTACCGCAAAATAGGTCAAGGTCATCCCAGCGAAATGATTCATACAAACTTTGTAGTGCTTTTAATATTGTTTGATGCTTCATGCCATCTGGTTCTGGAGAAGAAAAATTTTAACGGTTTTTGCTATTTATAGCCAAGGCGGCCATCTTGGTCATGTGACCTGGTCCATTTATGCAAATTTCGTTCCCCCTTCCTAAGAATGCTCCGCAAACAGTTTTAACTTTGATTAGCCAAGCTGTTTCAGAGAAGAAGATCATGGAAATTGTTGACAGACGACCGTACGGACGGACGACGGGGCATGGTCATCCTATAAGCTCACCTTTTGAGCCGAAGGGCTCATGTGAGCTAAAACTAGGTATACCCCTGCATGCTCAAGTTTTGCTTTATAAAAGCGTTGTTCAATGGGGTAAACATAACACGGACATGTTATCCTGATAAGGATAACAGACCATGCTCGATATTACTTGAAATGTGTCAAAACGTTGTAAGGCGTAGAATAAAAAAACTGCACATAAAATTAAAGAACAACTAAATGTTTCAAATCGTAAATCTTGCCATGTTTACGTGTAAAAAAATTACTGTGTGTTCACGAAAAACACGTGAAATGTAGCTTAACAGAACCAATGTACGTATATACATGCACCAGTATGTTAAAAGTCACATGGCGATAACAAATAGTTGATAGTTGCTTTCCCACCAACAGTTATCGTCATATGCAGACGGGATCTCGGTTTATAGTGTCACCATAAAGCCATGGGCAGCTCAGAATTGAACTAGCGATCCCTAGTTATGCACACGAGTGTCTAAAAAATAACATTCTGCACTGGAAGTTGTTTTATTCGCGCCAAGCATTTGTAAGGCCGACTCGCATTGAACGCGTAATGTATCAGATCTCTAATGGCAAACATGACGGTTGATGATGCGATTTTGTAAACATGTCGTGTCAAAGGCCACTTCTGGTTCATTGTTCCATTAGAATCAGACAGTTAAATGGGAAGACAACAATAATCATTGTTACCATTGCATATGATAACATTGTTTACGATTTAGTTTAATTGCTGTCTAGATAGGTTTTAATTTTTTTTTTTTTTTTTTTTTTTTTTTTTTTTTTTTTTGTTTTCTACGCAAGAATATTGTCAAAGATGCGAAAAAAAAATTAAAAATAATAATTCCAATAAAAATAGGCGTTTCCTACTCGCGATCAACCTCCTGAGCTAACGAGTCATATGCTGTTATCAAAATCATTTTTATTAAGGCTTTATGTCCCAGTCAACATTTTTTCAGTCATGTCGGGACGGAGCCATATCTTCCTGGGTTTAACCAGTTAGTAAGGAGTTAATGTGTCTTACTCAAGGACACAACACGGTGGCGCCTGTGGGGATCGAACCCAGGACCTCTCGATTCGGAGTCAGACGCCCTACCACTACGCTACCGCGCTCCCTAAAATAATTTTGTACCAGTCTTATATCAACTACATGTACGTATTTATTATCGACATGTGATTTTATGAAGCGACTGACTTAACCACTGCGACATGAAGTCATCTACGGATTTTGCGTGCGTGCGTGCGTGCGTGCGTGCGTGCGAGCGCGCGCGCGCGCGCGTGTGTGTGTGTGTGTGTGTGCTCGCGTAAAGAATCTTGTCAGCCTGTTTTAGGGCTAAGCAAGGTACGCGGCACATTATGAAAAAACTAACTGTATGTTTCTCAGTCTATAAACATTCATTTTCTTGAAAATAATATTGTTTTAGTTTGAAGTTTAATTATATTTATTTGAATTCAACCAGATAAACATCACGCATAATTCAAGAGCATAAATGAGGATCAGAAAAAAGCCTTTGACTTTGAAAAACAAAATCCCCAAAATCGTAATTATCGCATTCAAAATGCTGAAATACTGTGGAAGGTCTACAAAACCTCAACTTATTTGTATGGCTATGCAAAATGTAGCTAGGATATCGCACTTATGACTTGCAGATGATTGTCTAATGGACTCAAAACGAAACATCAACCAAATAAATTACATCAAGATTTTGAGTATCTGTTTGAAATACATGTATAAACATGCCAAAATAAATTATGTTCTCTCACGAGACAGCACGTGGAACTGTAGGTCTTACACCTAATAAATATACATATATCTTTACATGTACACTATACAGAGTACTATTTGAGCCGCGGTTAACATTTTAAGTCGTTCAGGATGTCTAACTTATCCTAGCCACATTATGCCTGTACAAGCCTTCAGTATATTCATATTTTCATGTCTCCCAGAAAGAAATATTGACGTGAGGATAGATCAGCTCTTATACCAAAAATACGATCGAGCACACAATACAAGAGAAAACATACATGGGCTGCCGTCTCAAACTTCAATTCCTTTACGATTTAAGAATTTAATGTAGTAGGGCATTTCATGATTCTTGCATTTGCCAAAAAACATAATCAGCTGATAACATATGTTTTATTTCCAAAGGGCGGCCCACGTGGCCGAGTGGTTAAGGTCGCTGACTTCAGTGCTCTTGATCATTCGATCATCTCACCGATGTGGGTTCGCGCCTCGCACTGGGCACGAATTCATATGTGAGACAAGCCATGTTCTGCTTGCGGGTGTGTCAGGTGGTTTTTCCCCGGGTACTCCGGTTTTCGCCCCACCTACCGATTGATTCGTCTCGATATGAGTGAAAAAGCTTGAAAGGGACGTAAAACTGAATCAAAAAAAAAAATATTTCCAAAGCTTTTTTGTCACAAGAGAGACAAATAAAGAAAAGAAAAAAGTGATACGTCCGGGACTCGAACCCAGGACCTTTCGCTTTCAATCCCAAGCACGCTACCTACTGAGCTACACAGCTACACGTCCTACACTATTTCATTTTTTGACTCTCTTATTTAATTCGTCTTCGTCGGCTATTGGTAGTTTTGACTAAGTAATTCTTCATATCGTCCCTCGTCTTCGTCTCAAATATGCCCTCACGAGTCGTCCCCCATCACACGGAAAGTCATAACCGCAAGCGCCAGCAGCACTTACGTTCAAAAGTGAAAAATGTCTATTACGCTTTCACGAAACGTATTTGTAATAGCCATCCGATCCTTCTCCAAGCTATGTTTAAATCATGATGGAATTTTATATTATAATGTTATTAATCTAGTTATTTCGTATTGGACCAGTTACAGGTCCGAGGTTAGCTGTATTGGACCGAGGCCGAAGGCCGAGGTCCAATACAGCTGACCGAGGACCTGTAATTGGTCCAAGACGAAATAACTTGATTAATGAGATTTTTATTAATTAACTGTCAAAAGTCCATATCGACCCATATCATCCGCTAGCACCTCAAGCATACCTTCGCCATTCTTAGCGCCCATGTCTGGCATTCTTTTCAAAGATGCTGACATGATTTTTGCTTGTTTGTTCACTATTTCACTCGATCGGCTGAATCGCCGCCATTGTTTTTGTTTCAACACATTCAACGCGGCGCGTGACCTTGCACGTGAATTTGACCAATCAGGTGTAGGAATTTCCATATAGGTAGCAGGTCAATCCATATAGATACGAGGTCAACCGTATAAGTGCGAGGTCAGCTGTATTTGGTCGAGGTGAAATCCAGTATAGACTATACGAAAAAAGAAACATCACCAGTATGACACAGACCAAATTCTCTGTACAAGTATTATATACTAATAAGTTAATTAATAATTACTTGTATATACATGTACTTGATAGTCTGTTCATTGTAGGGCAGAGAACAGGTCCTATGCAAGTCGGGTGCATATAATTGATACCAATATAAAATCTTTGCATTAATTTTTAAAGTGCAGAAGTGCAGATTCATTGCAACTTATGATCCCTTTTTGATGACTATGATATGAACCGAACCGGGTTTGAACACATGACCTCCCGTCCCCGAAGCATCGCTCTAACCATTAGACTAATTGGACCGGTTGCCGACTATGGAGTGGGACCGCCAGTAACGTATTTTATGGACTCGTAATCACACACGTAATAATAATTTCCAATTATTGTTAATTATCCATTTTTCTGCTCAAAGAAATCCAAAGTTCAGGTATTTAAATGTGATAAATATAAACTGACTTATATTGTGGGGATTTTGGCTTTATTTGCAGCAACATTTGTAATACATGTGTTAGCCAGTTGAGATCTTGGTTTATTTTTTATTCTAATCCGTTTTTAATAATCGCTAATACATTTTCGCTATACTGATAGATATGGTAATTTCGCTGTCCCAGTAAAAATGTTTTTTATTAATGATAATGTCAATCAAATTAGTAAAATTTTTTGATACCTGTGAAAAGACACATTTTGAAGTATAGTGATGAAATACAACTGCTATGCATGTTTATTTTACTACATGGTCGACCAAATGCAAGCGGCTCGGTGTGAGAACTGGGGATTGAACTGACATGTGTCCATGGACCCAGTCCATGTTGTATAAAACAAACCTAAATTTTTACTCAGAGATGACTCGACAACTGAGCATGCCGATCTTAGTCGAACTCGGGTTCTCTCACACGCGTTCCGCTTGCATTTCTACCTTTGCTTGTTTTTTGACATCATGATACGTTTTGATACTTCATATTTGCACATGAATATATTCTTTATAAGACTGTATGAAATCTACTACTATGCATAGTCTCCCCTTTACTCTCTCCTTGAGAGTTACTCTTTCTTCCTTCACATCTGTTACGTTGCTTTTGCTCCTTAACCTTAAACATGTTCCAATGCATACTTAACTAACCACCAAGAAAGATAGAATGAATGTTTACTTTGGCTCATATGTAACGTATTGTTATCTGAGCGTCAATAAAGAGTTTGTTTGTTTGTTTGTTTTGATAATCGCTGTATTTCCGATGTATTTGGTTGGGATTTTAACTTAATTTTATCAAAAGTTTTTGTTACATGTGTTTGCCAATTGAACAATATTTTTGTTTTTATTTAATTTTCTTTCTTTATTATTTCGAGGACGTCCCCAGGAGAAGTGGTTTTCGGCGTTGTGTCCCAGATAGAGTGGTTTGTCTTCATCATACTTGTCCCCAGTTAAATTGATAATCGGTGTCCCAAGAATATACTACTGTTATTGTGCCTACCTCTCTGTCGTGCCCGTTCCCTTTCGTTCCTGTTGAAACTTAGCCGGATGGCTACCTTGTTGGGAAAGAGCTGGTCATTCTGCTCTTCGAGAGTGTTGTCGGAAAATGTTTTGTGTTTTATGTATTTTCTTTCCCAGCTGGTGTCTATGTTGGGACTTAAAATTTAATTGCATCGATTCCTGGTCCCTCTATTCTTACTTTAAATCCCGTCAGCATATATTGTACGTCCACTATCTGGACAAAATTGCGCCTGTCGTGATAGCTGAAAGTTTGTCTACAGTGTATCGTGTGATCATTTTTGCTGGTTACATGCTTCTGTGATACGCCCCTACCCTGATGTTACTGTCATTTATAAGAACATTAATCTATGTACGAGTATATTGTTGGCTAACTCTAGCAAAATCTGTTGTTGAAAACGCTCCATCCATTCTCTCAAATGATCATGAGTGCAATACTATTGAGATAGATAGATAGATAGATAGATAGATAGATAGATAGATAGATAGATAGATAGATAGATAGATAGATAGATAGATAGATAGATAGATAGATAGATAGCATCTGAGCATCCACACGTACAAACAACAGTCAGGTTGATAGTTTGCTTAGATTTAAATCCGTTTGTCCCATTGAAATAACTAGATGTTTGCTGTGATTGATCACCATGATGTTTGGTTTTATCAGTGCAAAAAATAACTATTCACGCTGCGCGTCCAAATGACAGCTTGAAGCCAGCAGGCAAACTGCTTTTGAACAATAATAACCTGATATTATTTCGTCCATAAAATATTGCAGACATTTTAGTTCACTGACCCAGGGATCTCCATCGTCGGGCAGCTTAGTCCTCGTTTTTTATTCATCAAGGTGGTTATCATTATTTATTCGTTTGTCCTTGATGATTCATTGACTAGTTAGAGATTCACCACGAGGACCGAACAACTAACTAAATGTTGTGAACCACAGCAGAAGATAAGGGTGAGGTTAGGCGCCTGTAAAACCGGTTTAAGCCCCCAGTAATTTTATATTACTGATCGTTACAAGGCGATACTTCTGTTGTGGTTCTAATTTTTTATTGTTTTGGAGTCGAATTTTTGTGCTGTTTGGGCCTTATGTACGTTTTCATAGTTTAGTTCAGTTCGGGTAACTGAGTAGCCGCCTATTGGGAAATAGCTGCTCATTCGGCTTACGACATGTTTTCATGGTATAATTACTTAAGTGTCATTTTATTTTTTCCCACCCTCGGTTTATGGAGTGGGAATTTCTTTCTGATTGCGCCATTTCCTGATCATTGCCTATTTGTACTTTTTTCTAAATAATCATAATTTCAGCGTTTTACTCTTTCTTATTCTTTTAGGGTGCAAATGCTACTCGTACATTTTATCTCGGCAGTATTGTCACTTCTCTTTTTCGGTAGGTTCTTTTGCAGGAACATGTGCCATGAGCATTACCTTCAGATGTACCAACGAAATTAAAAATGAAAATTCATTTCTTGAATACGTGTTACCCTTAAGGTTTCATTTGAAGGACAACCACACAGAATGTGTAATGTTGCAACACTAACAGTGAGTATTTTACAAACTAAAGCTGAGTAACTTTATATGATCCACCGCATTGGAAAATCAACAATCTACATAGGCGAAAACAAAGTCACAGATCAGCTTCGCAGAAGATGCGCAGCTGATCAGCGCCTTTGTTTTCGCTACACGGATAATACATTTTCTTTGCTTTCTAAATCCAAAATTTCCAGCCTCTAGCCATCTTCTGTGATTGTACAGCCTGCTTTGTGTCGGACCTGGTCAGAACCCTAAATTACATGCGAAGGCTCATATGTTATTTTCACATTTCTGGTAATTCTGGATAACTTTAGTCTCAACTATACATGAAATCATACCTCAAACACGACGTCAACGACAAATAATACTGAAACTCACAAGTCAATCAATCTGATCATCTGATAATGAATCTCGTTGCATGAATTCAGGAGCTTTAAAACTCTAAATCTCTTTTTGATCACTCATGGATTGATTTCACATAAGTCTTTATTGAATTTATTGACAATATGACCGGTCGCCTGCTTGCATCATGTCTTATTTGCTTAACGCCCACTCGTGAATAATCAGACCTAGATTATTTTATGGGTGTGAAATGAATACTCCTTAAATTGTTTGTTATTTAATGAGATAAACTTTCAAATTAAACATTGCTGACAATAAAAGTTCACAAATTTGTAGCAATGAACAAAATGTGAGATTAGATAGCCCATAACATATACATATTGCAATGAATGTACTCTCATGTATACATATCTAATAGCTCTCAGCTAAAGCATAAATGATTGTCTTATTTACAATTAGCCACATCCAATTGTTGTATATCCGTTCCTTTAGGCGGAGACATCTTCCAGTTATTATTTAGAGAGATTTGTTTGATGATAGATGTATTTAGTACTTCCCTGTATACGAGAAGTTGTTCGATTCCGGTTGCCCCCAGCTACATCATGAAAAGATGTCTTGTTTACAGCCAGTCTCAGCCAACATTTGTATATCCGTTCCCTTGGGTGGTACCATCTTGTAAATAGGGAGTTTTATCGACAAAGTTTATGGTTTGTTCCCTTTGGGACAAAAGTATATACCCCTTAAAATTCGCTATGGTCAGTCTAATCCTATATTACGTGGTCCATTACTAACACCATGTAACAGTTCAATGGTAGCCATGGGGAAATTTTGGGCTACTTTTTTCTTCAGGTGAGGTCAAAATGGCCGGTAGTGTTGGAATTTTAACTGCTCTGTTATTTTATGGATTTTTAAGCTACTTTTGTATGAAACATGACGATTTTACTAGCTACAATGGTAGATCGATGTTTGATGATCCTTTTGATGTATTCCTTACGAGGACCAGCTTTACAGACACTGGTAAATTCCACACCGAAATACTGGCAAAATTGACACAAAGGACTACCGATAAATGGCGGCCAAAACCCTCGAGGTCGATTTCAGTACCTAGGAAAAAACAGTACTTAACCCTTATACTGTTACTATGTGGTGATGTTTCACTAAACCCTGGACCTGTGAGGTACCCATGCCTCACCTGTAAAAAGCCAGTCAAGAGCAACCAGCTGGCTTTTATGTGCGATTTCTGCGATAAATGGATTCATAGAAAATGTACGAACCCTATCGTGAGCGAATCCGAATATCGCCGGCTCGGAGATTCTGACGAAAACTTCTACTGTCAACGATGCTCAGATAGACTACCAGAGCTATCTGACTCCTATTTCGCAAATTCAAGCCTTGGGAACGAAACTTTCAGGACAATGTCAGAAAGTGATAGCTTGTTTTTAGAAAGTGACAGCTTGTCAATAAACGAGAGTTCTCCCCCTTCTCCCGCAAACTCTGGCGTTTCAGTCCCTTTGAACTCACGTGACACTGATTATTCCCCTTTGAGCTCACGTGATCAAAACAATCAAGATGGAAGCCAAGTGGAAGATCCGTTCAAGGAAATGAGGCAAGTTCGATCTAAATGCAGAAACAATGTCCTCATATCGTATCTCAACATAAACAGTTTTCGGTACAAATTCATGGAAATTGGTGACATATTATACGATCAACTTTCCGACATCTGCTTCTTCGCAGAGACCAAATTAGACGCTACTTATAACCAAAACTGTTTTAATGTGCCTGGTTACAAATGTCTCAGGCAGGACAGAAACTCTTCTGGAGGTGGTCTAATGGTTTACATAAAATCAAATCTGCCAGCACGGCGCAGACCTGATTTAGAACTTGAAAGCCCTGTAGAAACTATAGTGATTGATGTATGCATAAACAATCGCAAGTGGGCTGTAGTGGGGGCATACAGACCCCCCTGGGTGGACAACAAACTTTTTTCAGATATTGTTACAAAAGGAACTGATAAAATAGCCACTCATTTTGACAATACCATATTACTTGGAGATTTGAATTATGACTGTATGGATAAATCCAAAGGGTCTACACTATTTGACCTGTGTGATATTTTTGACTTTAAGAATTTGATTAAATCTCCTACTTGTTTTACAAAACATTTTACTCCATCATTGGTGGATGTCATATTAACAAATAAACCGCAATTTTGTTTTAATACCTTTAACTTTGGGTGCGGCGTTAGTGATTGCCATAATTTTATTGGTACTGTTGTAAAGGGAAGTGCACCCAGGATTGATAATACTAAAAAGAGTTATAGGAGTTTTAAAAATTTTGATTCCAAGGCTTTCAATGATGATGTCAGCCAGGTGCCATTTCATGTGGCCTTTATTTTCGACGATGTCGATGATATTTACTGGGCCCATGAGAGGCTTCTGAATGACATCATCAGTGATCATGCCCCGGTGAAAGAAAGAAAATCAAAAACACAAAAACCGGCTTATATGAATGGTGAGCTGAGGCGAGCAATTTTTAAGAAACACATGTTATTCAACAAATATAAAAAATTTAAAACCAGTTCCAATTGGGAAAATTACAGAAAGCAGAGAAATGCTGTGACAAAACTTAAAAAACAGTCTATGAGATGTTACTTTTACGAGCGCTGCGACGGAGGACCGAAGTCCAAGGACTTCTGGCCCACAATCAAGCCCTTTCTTTCAAAGAAAGGCCTTGATGGTGGGGCACCCGTGGTTCTGTCTGAAGAGGGGAAGGTGGTTACTGATCAAACTGAGGTTTGTTCCACTTTCAACCAATTTTTTGTAAATGTGGCAAAAGACATAGGCACAGGAGGGAAGCAGTATGACGAGGACTTTTCAGATCACCCAAGTGTCAAAAATATTAAGGAAAACCTTCCAGAAAATCTACCTCAATTTTCTTTTAGGCCTGTCAACCCACCTGAAGTATCTAAAATCATCTCAAATCTTAATACTAAAAAAGCAACGGGGGTGGACAATATTTCGGCTAAAATTATCAAATCATGTGCACCCTCTATCAGTCATACTGTTTTCTGCCTTATAAATAAAACTTTTGAAAAATCTGTATTTCCACATAATCTGAAAGTTGGTCAGGTATTGCCCTTGCATAAAAAGAAGGACCCTCTTAATAAAGAGAATTACAGGCCTGTTAGCATTTTAAACACCACATCCAAAATTTATGAGAGGGTAAAGCATGATCAGCTAGCAGAATATTTTGAGGCTGTATTTAATCCTTTTTTAGCTGCTTTTAGGAAAGGCTTTGGGTGCCAGACTACCCTTCTGCGTCTGCTTGAAGACTGGAAGAGAGCCTTGGACAACCATGAGTGTGTAGCTGCCATACTTATGGATTTGTCCAAGGCTTTCGACTGTCTCCCACACAACTTATTAAAAGCAAAACTGAAAGCATATGGTCTGTCTACCAAGGCTGTAGATCTCTTGGATAGTTATCTAAGTAACAGACAGCAGAGGGTGAAGCTTGGCCCTGCAACAAGTAGTTGGGAATCACTTTTTAAAGGAGTCCCACAGGGGTCCATTTTAGGACCTCTTATTTTCAATATTTTCATTAATGACATCTTTTATGTCATTAAGCATGGAACATTATACAACTATGCTGATGACAATACTTTGTCTTTTATACACAAAAATCTTAATATTTTAAAAGAAGTACTCCAAGGAGAAAGTATTTTACTAATAAATTGGTTCACAGAAAATTTGATGAAGGCAAACCCTGATAAATTTCAGGCTATATGTATGGGTCAGAAAACTCATGATGCTATTTCATCTTTTCAGTTAAATGACACTGTTATAACTTGTGAAGATAATGTCACACTTCTTGGAGTAAACATTGATTTTATGCTAAACTTTAACGACCACATATCTGATATATGTAAAAAGGCTTCCCAACAGTTGGCTGTGCTTAAACGCATAGGAAGATTTTTAACCAAACATGGGAAACTGACAATTTTTAAATCTTTTATCATGTCTAATTTTAATTATTGTCCTCTCGCATGGCATTTTTGTAGCCAAGCTAGTACCAACAAGATGGAAAAGATTCAAGAAAGGGCTCTAAGATTCATAAGCAATGATTTTATATCACCTTTAGAAACATTGTTAGTTTTAAACAATGCAACACCCCTCCATATTGGGAGAATGAAGCTTATGGCAACTGAAGTTTTTAAAATTCTAAACACAATATCTCCAACTTATATCCAGGATTTAGTCAAAGAAAAAATATCAAATTATAATTTCAGAAACAAGAAACAGGTAGAGATTCCAAAGGTTAACTCTAAAAGGTATGGCATGAAGTCCTTTCGGTTTGAAGCGGCCCAGGTCTGGAACAGCCTACCCAATGAGATGAGACTAGCAGAAAATTTCAACCAATTTAAGAGGCTGCTGCGGACCTGGGACGGTATGGACTGTAAGTGTGCTTCCTGTTCTTGTTGAGTCTTGATTGTTTCAAGTTTTTTTTTTTTTTTTTTTTTTAAGTTGTTTGTTTTTCCTATTTAAACACTTTCAATTTTTCTGTTGTATTTTAGTTATTTAGTATTCTTATTTTCACAGTGCTAAACTTAAAATCTTATCCTACACTACGCAATTTTTTATTGTTCTCTATAACTGAGGGCATATTCCGCTCAATCCTGAATTAATTGGGGTTTTGTGTGGTTTCTCTCTTTTTCTTTCTACCTAGGTTTCGTTTTTTCGGGGTCTCAGGATTCCTACAATAGCCTGGTGTGCTGTAGGATTTTCCTGGGCCCCCAAACTTTTTTCCTGTCTTTTCGCCTTTCGTCCCCTGTATCTTTCTAGGTAGAAGGTGAGGCGAGACCCACCAAAGTTGATATTTTATATAAATTAAATGCAATCTCTCATTTAAATGTGCATATTATATTTTGTGATACATTGTATATATTTTTTTTATCTGTGATATATTGTTTGTTTCTGTTTTTTTTTTTTTTTTTATGTATCATATCTGTGATTCATAGTTGATCTACCTTTGTTTGTCGTAGTAAAAGCCCTACAGGGCTTATGTTATATGTCATGTTTCATATATACGACGTGAAATAAATATTCTGTATCTGTATCTGTATCTGTATCTACAACCCATTTGGGCCGTCAGAATTAGATTGTTTGTTTGTGCCCCGAGGCAAAACTTATGACTGACTGCCCAACCACCTGATTACTGGTAAACCACTAAAACAGGTATGCGGCTGACTTCGAAAATGTTGTTTATATAGTCGAACCATCTAAACATATATTAAAATAAATGTCAGTTGTTTACTTGGTAGTTCTATTCTAAAGAAGATTTTGCGTGTCACGTTGCCCCAAAAGTCAAAAGAAAGACGCAACGTCCCGAAATGACCATAGATGCTGTTTGGGACGATAAGCAAACATACAAACGTGAAAGCTCATTGCCCTGAAAGTTAGGTCGCTGTTTTCTAGTGGATACTGTCATGTAATAAAAAGTGTTATGACCACAATTGTAAATACGCGGGAATACGTAACGTCATCCACGACGTCCGTCACAACAATGTAAATTTTCATTGAAAATAGGTCGAATCTGAAAGCGATAAAATCCTATATTAAAAGTCATATAATAAAAAGGATCTTATACTCGTCGAAGTCTCGTTTAATAAACTTCATATGAAAAGACCACTCGTGTAAGATCCTCCATACATGTATATGATATCATAGCGATCTCCTTATGTAAACATTAACAGAAGGGATCAGCATTTAACATGCACACGATGGATATCAGTCTGATGATCTACGAATGGTCTTGAAGCACATGACCCAACTTCAATCAGGACTTGGTCATACGACTCTATTCTATTGTCAATAAATTGAATAAAGACTGATGTGGAATCAATAGAGTGATCAAATACAGATTTAGAGTT
This sequence comes from Rugalucina vietnamica, assembly GCA_964017185.1. Classification (NCBI taxonomy): domain Eukaryota; kingdom Metazoa; phylum Mollusca; class Bivalvia; order Lucinida; family Lucinidae; genus Rugalucina; species Rugalucina vietnamica. The sequence continues at coordinate 34,443,927 of OZ024883.1, read as the reverse complement.
TTAAGCCTCTTGGATTCACGCAAAGAGCTTAATAATGAGAAACGGATGGACGTTGCCATTATGTGAGTTACAGTAAACTGTATTATTTGATGTCGAAGTTGGTATAAAGTAATAATAAAATTTGGACACAAAACTCTTTTATATATATACTATATATAAACAAATAAATAGTATTATACCATTGTTACTTTCAAACTTTAGACTGCGCTGATGAAACGTCTTGAAATTGCAACATACGTGTATGACTTTCGTTGTCAGATTTTCAGTAAAGGTTTACTGGTGAGGGTTCATTACCCAAAACTGTAAAATCCAATTGATTAAACAACTATACCATATTTTATCGGTCGATGTGACATATTCATGTTTAAATGACGAACCATACTTTTAAAAATACCATCGAAACGGTATCTTGGGTCAACAAAGACACTGATGGCAATAGCTCTGTCACACATTCACGTATCAGCGGCGTATCGCTCGCGTACCTATGAAAACGTCGATACGCCGAGGTCTGAGCCGTATTTTGTTCGAGCGACGTATGTACCACGTACGTGTGGCGTTCCTGCTACCTTCCCGTGGCGTATCCGTGACGTACCTGTATTCGTAAGGACTTTCACTTTCGTATGTACGGCGTATCAAGGCGTATGTGCTACGTACGTGTGACGTATGTATGGCGTATGAAGTGTACGCACGACGTATCTACGGCGTATTTACTACGTTCCATTCTTATCTGCGGCGTATCTGTTCTGTACCAATTGTTTTTAATACCTATGAGAACAACCGGTTGTGTTCACTTTGTTCATGCAATTCGCAGATCATAGTTATCAATTATCAGAGGTCGAAGATGCCACCGGAGAAATCTAGATAATATAAGTTAACACCGAAGAAAACAATCGAGGTGGTGGTGATGGAGGGTGGGGGAACATCTCCAAGCTCGACATCCTGGTCGTAAGACGACATGAACAAAGACAGAGGCCACACCAAGCGTAGCACTGAAAGAACCCTGCACGGCACCCCGAACCGTGAGCAACATCTGATCCATGACTTCGGAAAACGAAAACATGCATATAGAAGCATTAAGATTCTCTTGGAACGCCACAAAATATTCATAATACTCCTTATACGTCACATATACTCCACAGCAGCGAAACGTACGTAGCTCATACGTAGCACATACGCCATTGATACGAGAGATACGCCACACGTACGTCGCTGATACGCCGTAGATACGAAAAGAGAGTCGAGGATACGCCACACATACGTCACACATACGTAGCAGATACGAAAGGTACACTGTACATACGTCACGGTTACGTGGCACGTTAACCGCGACGTACGTGTGGCGTATCAGGAGTATGAGCTACGTATCTGCGGCGTACCTTCCACGTTGCTTTCGTATGTACCACGTATGTGTGACGTATGCACGGCGTATCGGACCTGCCACGTACGTACTACGAATTTTTAAGTGCGCACATAAAATCGTAGCACCTCGGCGTATGAGGAGTATGAACTACGTATGCTCACGTATGAGCGACGAATGCGTGACGTACCTTTCGTATCTTGATACGCCGTAGATACGTGAGTCGATGCGCGATAGTGTGACAGCGATTTAACGTGGATTGATATATTTACAAAGTCCCTAACCCCCCCTAAACTTTGAACATGTTGTTCTCAGTCCTGGGATACAGATCATTCATAATATTACATCTCCTGAAAGGGCTATGAATGACAAACGTTATCCTAGTAATATAACCAGAATTTGTATTTGCATTTTCGTGCATGTTGGTAGTGAAATGCACTGTTAGTTTGAAAACTGCTTTTATTTTTCTTGCATTGTTTTACGCTTAAATAAGAAATATTGTGGGATGAGTGTTGGCACGGTAGTTAGTAAGTTGAAAAATCTATCAACTGCTATCATTTTTGTTCTGTTTGAAACAATTCTTACCGAAATATCTGCAGACAAAAAGCCCGTTTTTTGAGACTAATCAAGGTCAAATTAATGGGCTTATTTGTTATGTAAAAAGGCTATGGAAATATACTGTATATGTATGTTCTACCTGAATGAACAGACTACCTGTCCTATTTTAACAGGTATACACAGCGTGTACATACTATAATGCATATAAATATACTGTACAAAATAATTTTATCTATGTTTTATTTGAGACATGTCTCAGAGGACTTTAAATCCAACGTATTACTTCAACACCACACAACAATTGTTTTACCCTTATCAGATATATAAAAGATATTGTCAGAAGAACTTCCCTAATGTCTAAAACGTATGAAGACACTGTTCAAAGTAAAAGTTGCTTAATTTATTTGGCATGGTATATTTAAGGTACAGGTATTTGCATAAGTGACGGACAATATTATTTAAAGTAATAAATCTGATAAAGATGATGCACCTGCTATTCATGCAAATCGTTTCTAAGCTAATTTTTCAGCTTGCAAATTAGTTGGAGAACATTATTTAGACCTTCACAAAGGTTTCTATCAATTAAAATCAAAAATTTATTTTAAAGGATTATTTATGGAAATTTATTAGAAAAATAGGTAATTTCACTAAAAACTTCTATTATAATGGCTTCCCTTTGGAAAACATTATCATTCATAAGAAAGTTTAAGGTTTAGGGATTATTCTGGTATGTAACATGCCACATTTTTTTTTAAAAATCTATGAAATATTTATGAGCAGAAAACACTATTATTATAGTAATAAGGAACCTTAAGATTACGAAATCTTGCCCATGCAATATATAGAGCATTATAGACATGTACAAATCTAAAATTTTGAATTCAATATTTCTGCTCAAAACATAGATTATGAGTACACGATAGAAACACCTGGGCGAGGTGGTTCAAACGAGTACCCACAATCTATGTTTTCGATACAGTTCTGTACGACGAATATTATTTGCATTGTATGCATTTAATGATTATATATTGATATAATTGAAAATGCTACACATACACATATCGAGGGTTTGTAGAAACTGGTGTCATGTACATATTTAATACTTTCTAGTAATCACCTTTTTAGGTTTGTATTGATCATAAAAATCACATCATGTATTTTCTTTGTTAATACTGTACAAATATAGGGACAATAGAATGGCCTAGTTTTTGTTTACTAAAATCATGTAACATTTCACGATGAAAACACTTTACAACGATTGTTTCAATTGGTTAAAGTAAACTTTTAATATGATGTTGAATTTACATCTTGCCGATACGTTATATTCATTACATGCATGTTTATGACACTTGCAACTCGATATCTACTTGTTCTTTTGCTTTATTTCAAATTTACTGCTAAACTACCTAGCTTATTAAATATTTCACGTTCAGTGGTGTTATGGCTAAAAACCCAAATTAGCCGTTTTAACGGCTAATTTGTTAACGGCTAATTGTAAAATTTCGCGGCGAAATTGTGTGAAAAATAAAAGTCAGCACGGAATTTCGCCGCGAAATTCCGCCGCGAAATTTCGGATTTCGCGGCGAAATTTCGCGGCGAAACACGGCGAAAAAATATACCTGTCATTAACAATAGAAATCAATTGAACGGTATTTCGCGTTGTTTTTTTTATTTTTATTTTTTTATTATTTTTTTTTTTAAATTTAATTTTGATTTGGATGTTTTATTACATTTCAAGTGGTATCAATTTTTTGTTTTTGTTTCATTTTTGTATAATAATCGATTTAGTCCCAACACTCACAAAAGTTTGATTTTTTAAATTTCATTTTACTTTGTTTACATTTAGGAAAGGTCTAGTACCAGTTGACTGGCAGCAGCGATTTTACGTTGAAATCGCTGCTGCCAGTTGACTGGCAATAGCGATTTTACGTTAAATTGGCTGCTGCCAGTTGACTGGTAATAGCGATTTTACGTTAAATTGGCTGCTGCCAGTTGACTGTCACCAGCCATTTTTACGATAAATCGCTGCTGCCAGTCAACTGGTTATGACAATTTTAACAGAAATTAGCGGCTGCCAGTTGACTATAATACTTTACAAATTGTTATTTGTACTTAAATGAAGTAAAAGCAGTGTAAGAGTTGTCAAAATACGAATAGAAAATGTATCAAATGAAATGGTATTTTTGGTTTCTTTTACTTTTTTAGTTATCTATTTTGTTGGGATTGTGTCTAAAATGCGGGTAAAAGAAATAATTGACGACAAAGAAGTTTGTTTCGTGAATTTAAATTGTAAGGCATTTTATATCATCCAAACTATGTGTAGAATAGTTCATAATATATTATTTTGCACGTACTGCGTATGTTCCTATGTCAAAAAATGTCAAATAATCTCGATGTTCCAAACGTTAATGACGCATGGATGAAGAAAAGCATGGCTTCTGTGCAGATGAACATTGGTACATGGGACATATTTTAAATGTCGATTTCAAAAGCCAAATATTCTATGATTTCTTGAACTGAAACAGCAGTCACACATTAGCGTATAACCCAAACGCGCGCCGGGCGTATGAAAAATCTCAACACGCTGAAGATTTTGGACGTACATTGTATAAAAATTAATTTGTTCCGTTTAATTCGCTTTAGCAGTCACACATTAGCGAGTGACTGAGTGACGGACGTATAAAAAAGTTCAGTGTTTCGGAGTACGTTTGTGTTACATCCCACATGCAAAGCACGCGCAATAGGCACGCTGCAAACGTCCATCGCGCGTCGCACACACGCTTGGGGCACGATACTGAAGCAATATCATAAAATCGGAACGCACATGTAGCGTACACTGGTGTGTCTAAAACATGCGCATAACGTGTTCAAAGCGTAATCAATGCGCCTGTAACGCGCGTGGAACTTATTCGAAACATATAGGACACGCGCTTCTAGAAAAATATTTACAAGAGGACCAATGGTCCTGTAAACGCTCACCTGAGAACTAAGATACATGTATATACGAATAAACTTGTTTGACTACAAGGGTGATATGCATGTATATAACCCCAGGGCAGGTCCAGAATAACCCCTGGAGTCAATGTCTTTTCAAATCATGAAAATTCAGTCAATTTGACAATTTACTGCAAGTTTTGCCCTTCAAATGACATTTTACGATTCTTCAAAGACGTTTCATGATTGTTGAGTGGGGGAGAGCACACGGTTAATGGAAAACAACTCGAATAGATTTATTGTTTACCCAGCATGCATACCGGGTTTTTTTCAAATGCGTATTTAATCAAATTTTGTAATTCTTAACGGGGTCGCGGTTTATTAAAGATTGGCGAACACGAATACGCCTCTAATTGTCATAAAAGGCCTCAAGGTGTGAAAAGAGAAGTACAAACACGCATACTGTAAAAACATTTTAGGGGTATTCCTGTTTTTATGACACCTAAGCCGCACCACAAGAAAATATTTCTTGTTTTTATGACACCTAAGCCGCACCACAAGAAAATATATTTGACCTTTTTAATGAAAGGCCATATCTACAGCTTTAGCCAACGCCCCATCTTTTCACTAATTATTTATCGCATTTTAAATCAAACTTCCAGGCATTAACTGAGTCTGTCCTGTCCCGCTTCAGAGCTAATCAGAAATCCCGAATGCATTTTTATGACGCGGTTCTACATGTGATCCGCACCATCGAATAATGATTGATCGGCTTTATCAGAAAAAGGTGTCATTGAATCGGGATAGGCCCAACAAAAAGAAGACTTTCGACACACCATGTGATAACATAATTGACGAATGTGCGAAAAAAAGTCACAGGAAAATAAGTCATGGAAAAAAGTCACAGATTTTTTTTCTCTACTTTTTATTTTTGTTACTTTTTTTCCTGTGACTTTTTTCCGTGACTTTATTTCCGTGACTTTTTTCCTGTGACTTTTTTCTGTACACCTAATTGACACACGTCAGGACATATCCTGATTGTAATCTTCTGTTTTAATGAATGCAGGAATGGCTAAAATAAAGAGGTCACAGGGGAAAAAGTCACAAAAAAGAATTACATGTACACTTATTAGCTACTTCTGGTGAGAAAGAAAAATATTATTTTTCCGTCCACCGCTTTGATAGCACGTCAAAATGAGGCCGTTGCAAGAAAACCTTTAAAGGCCATACTGTATAAGCCGACCAAGTCAGTCACTGAGACATTACCAGATCTGGCAGCGATGGCTGCATAACTGCAATGTTGAAGCAATTATTTATTCAAGGCTAAATACCTGTACGTCCATGGTCAATAGCCAATGTCACCGCAATGGTCAATTATCTTAGCAACACCTTTATCCTAGCAGTTTGCCAATACTTAGTGCACATTAGATGACCGAACTTGGATCAGGGGGAGAGGAAGGATGATCGTATAAATATGTTCATAAACATTAGCAAAGACCAACAAGGATCAGAATGTAAACCACTAAAATGACAACACATCAGTCTAAGAGAAGCATATTGTAGCTTGAAACGCTCCGCTGAGATATATTCCTACTTTGTCCCTTCTTTGCGCAAGGAAAATAATAGAGTCACTAAGGCTTACTTTGTCCTCATTCCTACTTTGCACACGGACAATTCCGGAATCGAACAGATTTTTCGCACATTTTTAGAAAGACACATTATAGACATTATCACGCTCGGGGCCAGGCTGGTGCAGGTACAGAGACTTGAACTTCTATATTTGTAAATTTGCAATGTTGCAACAATGAAAACAGCAAGTCATAAACTACATGTACATGCACTAGATAGACCATCGCTCGATGTTGTTGCGCCATACGAACGTTATACTTTTACAAACGTTGGCAAATGATGTGGAAAATAATAAATGTATACAAAGGTGTAACATATTACACTGAATGCAAAGTGGGCGTCTAAGTCAAGTAAGATAAGTGCTAGCTTCCAAAAAAGCTCATTCAAAATAATTAAGAAACTCGAAATTATGCATCGAACCCGCGACCCCTGGTTACCGCACCTGGTTTACAAGACCAGTCCAAAACTGAAGCCAAGAAGGCTTCTACAAGCATAATATACATGCTTTGGACAAAAATGGGACACTTTGAACAAAACTGTAAGTAATGCAAATAGTGTAGATACCCTTTCATTTGATACATTTTCTACTCATATTTTGACAACTCTTACATTGTATTTACTTCATCTATGTACAAATAACAATTTGTAAAATATTAAAGTCAATTTCTGTTAAAATTGTCATAACCAGTTGACTGGCAGCAGCGATTTATCGTAAAAATGGCTGGTGACAGTCAACTGGCAGCAGCCAATTTAACGTAAAATCGCTATTACCAGTCAACTGGCAGCAGCCAATTTAACGTAAAATCGCTATTGCCAGTCAACTGGCAGCAGCCATTTTAACGTAAAATCGCTATTACCAGTTAACTGGTAATAGCCACTCCGTTACATTTATTTCTTTTCAAGTCGTATAAATACTTTGTTTCTTTTCAATTTTGTATAATAATTGTTTAAGCTACGTGTTTTATTCGTGTTTTAACTGCTTTGAAGTTTCTGAGACCCTAATTATCGGCTTTGTGTTTATTTTCATGCTTCTTATTCAGATTAATCAGACTTACCCCATAATATAAGATCCTATTTTCTAACTTAATTAACAGAACAAAAGCTTATAGCGGCGTAAGCAATTTTCATGGGATGATTGCTCACAGATTTGTTTGTTTAAATTGAGGCTGAACGTCCCAGTCACCAGTTTTTTAGTCAAGTCTGGACGGAGCTCCCGTTTCCTGGGTATTAAGTAGTACTGTGGGTAGTTAATGTGCCGTACTCAAGGACACAGCACGGTGTCGCCAGTGCGGATCGAACTCAGGACCTCTCGATTCGGAGTCTGATGCACTACAACTATGCCATCGCGATCCCAACCAACAGATGTATATGAGTCTTTGGATTCAACATGAAGAAGCGATCGGCTTCAACATTTCTTTAGACATTTAATCGCCTGTGGTAATAACACTGCTACAAGCATCAGTGAATTTTCGATTACGTCAAGTGGACGCCGTTTCGTTGAAATCAATTTAGTCGTACGACATTAAGTCGCATACGACCTTCGCCGGTGAGATACGATATTCGTCGAATACGAGCAGTACAGCAACATACATTGTACATGTACAAAACTGTGTCGAAATTGTCAATAATTGACGGGGTTCTTTTGCTTACCGTTTTGAGTCCAACTGCGTGTTGTGTGCCTTCCAAAATCCACATGTACGGATGGCTTGGAACACGTACATGCATGTCGAATGTCAAAACCTCATTGTATTTAAGACACAATGCACTAGAAAAAGGGAGGATACTATGTTTAAAACAAAGTATTGCAGTTCATACTTGTACACTAATTTTGTGTAAGAAATGGGTCATACGAAGTTTTTACTTTATTTCGAAACACATATATACAGTAAAGGCCACGAGTACACACCTTGGCAATATAAACGCATACCGCATTAATCGACGGTGAATAGATTTATTAGAACAAAGTTAAGCGCAGACGCCTAGTGGTGGATTGTAGTAATTGACCGGAAACAAAATGTCCTGTGTTCGATTCCTATATTCGTTTGGTTTCGTACTTGAGCAAAACCGGTATACATGTATTACCCTGAAAGTGTTGTCGCCGTGGGACTCAAACATTGTTGACTGTTAAACTGAACTAAAGATGATCTTCGCTAGTTGTACTTCTACAAGGCAAGTACAATGTATAAATCGATATGATTGCGATTAGTCTTGTGCTGGCATTCATAGAGGGTGATCAAAGTGGTAACTAGCAAGCCCAAATGTCAATATGTCTCTTTTTGTTTTGTCGTTTTTACTTGGTTGAGCTCAAATTAAGTTATCGTAGTTCACACCTTAAACGCTATAAAGTGAAGCAATTGAGGAAAAGGTTAAAAAAAGAAAGCAAGGAATCTAACTGTTAATTGAGCCATACCCTTTAGACAATGTTTGTGCTACAAAACAAGGCACAACGTTAGATGGCCTCTGCCCGTTGTGACCTAAAGAAATATATGGGCTGTTTGTGCCTCCAGGCAAAGCTTATACGCTCTTGACTGATCATCTGATTACTGGTTTACTGCTCAGGTCTGTGCATGTCTAGGAAACATGGGTTCAAGTCAAACCATTCATACATATAAGCAGTATTGGCTTAGAGGGATGGTTATATTTCAAACACTTGTCGGATATCATGACGACCAATAAACTGGAGGAAGCGTCCCGACTTGACCATTGCTGTTGATAGGGATGTAAAACATATGTTCAAACAAACAAACAAAGTTAGATTCAACGAGCTAGCTCATTACGTTATAAATAGTTTCGTCTATCCGTGATTTCGCGATCGTACCATGTAATACCATTGGAAAAGTCGCATTATGCACGTTTTTCATTTCTATACACGCATTATTGTGCATACTATTAAAATGCACGTAAATCACGATCTATACTAGGAACATATGAATCATAGTGTGGTCATTAAATTAAAAAATAAATAATTCTATGTTAACATTTACATGTATTTCGCCGTGTTTCGCGGCGAAATAGGAATTTTAAACTTACCTGTTGTAAACGTTAAAAAACGAATTTCGCCGCGAAACACTGCGAAATTTCACCGCGAAAATCGGATTTTCGCGGCGAAAAAAGTAATCGATTAAACGTTTAAATTTTCCCTTGGCCGGTGAATTTCGCGGTGGTTTCGCCGCGAAAAACACAAGTGATCAGCGCGAACTGTGCAAAAGTGGGTTTTTAGCCATAACACCACTGTATGCTGGTTTAGAGACAATGTCAGCTGCAAACTGGTTATTTATTAAGACGTGTAATGTTTAAAGTGCTTTAGCAGTTCCATCTGTCTCTTGTTATTTACTCGAAAGAAAACAAATCAATCAACCTTCATAGTTACATTTCTTACGTTATCTTATGTTTTTCTATAAACTATTATAGAAGACACTTATTAAATATTAGCAAGGGCGGCCCCGTGGCCGAGTGGTAAAAAGCGCTGTTTCTGAATCACTCGATCATTTCACCGCTGTGTCTGGTGTGGGCTGGAGCACCGCACTGGCCACATGTGAGACAGGCCAAGTTCTGATTACGGATGTGCCAGGTGTTTTCTCGTGGTTCTCCCGTTTTCACCCAACCTACTGATTGGCATGTCTCATATGATCCGAAATAATCTTGAAAGGGACGTAAAACTGAATTAAAAGTATCAGCAACATATATTTATTTTGAAACAAAGAGCTACAATTAAATATATTGTCTCTAGCTACACTTTACATTGTCCATCCAATTTGATAATCGGTATGATTAAATCTGAGGTGTCACGCATATGCAAGAAATATTCTACCTACATTTATTACAACTGGAACTGTTTTCATGACACATGTTCCTGCAAAACGAGCAGCAAAACACTAGCATTACTTTTTTCATGCAATGTCAAAAAGGGAGGTGGCTGAAAAGCCGTGATCGATTTTTGTATTGACATGTATTCAAACATGCAGTATTGCCAAACATAAAAGTTGCAGTGAGTATAAGACTGAAATAATGACCCCATAGAACCAGGGAAATCATTACAAAAACACGTCCATGTAATAAACAGATGGTTGATAAATTGTAAAAACTAAAAATTTTCAGCAGGAAAATTTTGATATTTTTAATAATTTTGCTCAAAACATAGATTGTGGGTACATGTAATAACCGCCTTGCCGAGGCGGTTATAACGAGTACTCACAAATTATGTTTTGGATCAACAAAAAGAAAAATAGGTATACCCCTGCATATCCCACTTTTGCTATATAAAAGTGGGGTATACGGCGGTATATATTACACGTACATGTTTGCCTGATGTGTAATCGTTGTCATAATTGATGGACTAAAATGATACCAGGTTATTATTTACATAAAGTATCACGTACTGGTTTGCGTGCTAGCCGTAAAATATCGATTTGGAGCACATTGTGTGTGATGATTTTTCATTGATGAAACAGAAACATACTTTTATCAACCATCATTAACGTGGATTGATATATTTACAAAGTCCCTAACCCCCCCTAAACTTTGAACATGTTGTTCTCAGTCCTGGGATACAGATCATTCATGATATTACATCTCCTGAAAGGGCTATGAATGACAAACGTTATCCTAGTAATATAACCAGAATTTGTATTTGCATTTTCGTGCATGTTGGTAGTGAAATGCACTGTTAGTTTGAAAACTGCTTTTATTTTTCTTGCATTGTTTTACGCTTAAATAAGAAATATTGTGGGATGAGTGTTGGCACGGTAGTTAGTAAGTAGAAAAATCTATCAACTGCTATCATTTTTGTTCTGTTTGAAACAATTCTTACCGAAATATCTGCAGACAAAAAGCCCGTTTTTTTAGACTAATCAAGGTCAAATTAATGGGCTTATTTGTTATGTAAAAAGGCTATGGAAATATACTGTATATGTATGTTCTACCTGAATGAACAGACTATCTGTCCTATTTTAACAGGTATACACAGCGTGTACATACTATAATGCATATAAATATACTGTACAAAATAATTTTATCTATGTTTTATTTGAGACATGTCTCAGAGGACTTTAAATCCAACGTTACTTCAACAACACACAACAATTGTTTTTACCCTTATTAGATACATAAAAGATATTGTCAGAAGAACTTCCCTAATGTCTAAAACGTATGAAGACACTGTTCAAAGTAAAAGTTGCTTAATTTATTTGGCATGGTATATTTAAGGTACAGGTATTTGCATAAGTGATGGACAATACTATTTAAAGTAATAAATCTGATAAAGATGATGCACCTGCTATTCATGCAAATCGTTTCTAAGCTAATTTTTCAGCTTGCAAATTAGTTGGAGAACATTATTTAGACCTTCACAAAGGTTTCTATCAATTAAAATCAAAAATTTATTTTAAAGGATTATTTATGGAAATTTATTAGAAAAATAGGTAATTTCACTAAAAACTTCTATTAAAATGGCTTCCCTTTGGAAAATATTATCATTCATAAGAAAGTTTAAGGTTTAGGGATTATTCTGGTATGTAACATGCCACATTTTTTTAAAAAAATCTATGAAATATTTATGAGCAGAAAACACTATTATTATAGTAATAAGGAACCTTAAAACAAAGGAAAAAAAATGTTTTGCACGGTAGCCTGCTAGTCAATGTCAAAACATGCAAAGAAAAGTCAATCGAGTCAAACTGTCTTAAACTGTGTTGTAGTTGTTGATGCTGAATAGCCCTTAATTTGTCACTTCTGTGTAGACTAAGGTGCTCAAGGGCAGATCAAGTACAGAACAAATTTAGGAATCAATCAATACAAATGGGTGAATATTCATTTAAATCAAGTCCATCGTGTTCTAGATATTTGATTCCAGTGTCCATTTTACTTGCATCTATCTATCTATCTATCTATCTATCTATCTATCTATCTATCTATCTATCTATCTATCTATCTATCTATCTATCTATCTATCTATCTATCTATCTATCTATCTATCTATCCCGTCCGTCCATCCATCCGCCTGTCTGTCTGTCTGTCTGTTTGTCTATTTATCGGATATATTGCACTGTTATGAGTATGAATGAAACGTATTAAACTACAGAAAATCAAATTTTCTAGCGCTAGACAACAATATACAACGATTACACATCTTATTGATGATACCATCTTGAGAGTAGGGGCGAATAATCAAATCTGATTGCCACAAAGGCATTCATTTATCGTCAGCAAAAGGGTCGCACGATGCACTGTAGACAACAATTCTCCTAGCACTATCGACACAACTTTGTCGTACACCAAATAGTGGCTATTCTGCGACATAATCGCCGTATCAGTTGACCATTTGCTGCACATCATAGGAATGAGACAAAACGAGAAAAAAAACGCTCTAACATGTGATAATTATATTAAAAGGTTACGGTGCGATTAGACATAATCATCTCTGCTCTGAGATTGATGAGCGTATATTTTCAGCATCAATAGTTTCATTCGAAACCAACATATCCTTATAATATAAAATTCAACCATATCCAAACTGAACGATAAAGAATAAGTGATAGATCATGCTGCCATTATATTTTACGTGTTAATACGGGATATTTCTTGCCTGTACAGACAAGTATGCCACATCATCTAAATTTACAAACTTATACCTTTGTTTTATCTGCTTAATCAAAACAAACCAGTCCATCGTATTTCAAGTGCAATCAAATTAGGTCCTAGTTACAATTTACAAAAAAATGAAAAATAAAAATAAATAAATCAGTAAATAAAATTACAAGAAAATACAAAAATGAAAATAGTTTACGGCCAACCATTCCTCATCACATTACGAAAACTTGCCCATGCAATATACAGAGATTTTTTTTTTCAGAAGCAAAAATTGAAAATTTCATTGAAATTTTTTTTATATTTTTCTTATTTTTGCTTAAAACATAGATTGTGGGTACACGTTAGAACCGCCTCGGCGAGGCGGTTCTAACGAGTACCCACAATCTATGTTTTGGAACAAAAATAAGAAAAATAGGAAAAATAGGTCCCTGCATACCCCAGTTTTGCTATATTAAAGTGGGGTTCAGGGGGGCATACACAAGACAGACATGTTTTTTTCTGATGATTTAGTCTGAATTGGAAAGAAAAAAAAACATCAATGAAAATTGAAGAAATAAGCATTCAGTAAAGCACATGGGTGTGTTTCTTATTCGTTGAAGTATAATGTATTGGTAACGGTTTTAACTGCAATAAAAAGCAATTTATATCCATGAACAAGATTTAATGCTAATATTTAAAATTTCGTTGGATTACAACGGATTACTTCGATTGCGTGGAAGCACTATTTGGAATTTTTATGGATCTATATCAATCAAAATCAGGAAACGCATTACACCATTTACTCTCATCACTGCTTAAAGGCTTATTGTTAAAATGACAATCAGATTCGATGCAAACGCCATATTATGGGAAGCAATAACAAAAGTAACAGGGCAAATCATGGACCTTTTTCACGATTAAATTGCTAAGTCGCCAATGAGTTGGCTTTAAATCCCAATCTACGCTGCATTAAAATCCATTTATATACTGAAACGAAAAAGAAAGGCGTACGCAGCTTTAAGTTCCATTATTTCATACCCAGTATGTAAAAAAACATGACTCATACAACATACAAAAATTGTATTCGGCTATCAATAGCTAATCAATAGTGAACGTTAGCTGTTAGGAATTGTAAATACGAAAAATATACTTCACGAGGTCAAGTTCTGGACTTTTCTCTGTAGATGTAAATGGTCCCTGACTTTTTCTTCTGCCGCTTTTGTCGCGATCTGAATACAATGGCTTAAGTGGATTAAGCGTATTTGGTGGTTCTGTTTAGAAGTGTTTCCTAGAAGCGTACGCTTTGGCGTCTTCCAAATGCATTCCTACTTCGATATACGTGTAAAAGTAGACGTTGCCGAACTTGATATATGGTCGAATGGTTCATTCTGAAGCGTTTAGATACGTCCATATTAGAGATACGATCAGTTCATGTGATCAGTCGGCACCAGTCGGACCGCTAACGCTCTTTCACCGCTAACTGCCAGTGGTGATTTAAAACATGGTTCAGAGTCTAATACTCGTGCCTATCGTTATAGCTGGAACCATTATATAAAAAGATTGTTCCGACTCCAGTTGCTGCCAGCTACAAGATGAAGGACAGATGTGTTTACAATCAAACTCATTTGACAACTATATATCAATTCCCTAGGGCTTTGTCGTCTTGTAAATACGATTTATGTTTACGCACTTGACAGTCTGTTCTCTATGGCACGGAAATGTATGACCCTTGTTACTTTGGTGTCCATTGATGGCGAGAAGGATCCGAAAAATTAAACCACTTCTATGATTGTGTTGTGAGATTCGTTTCTTCCATGCATATCTTACTTCATGTACATGTATGTCACTGCTGACTAAATCTGTTATTGGGTTTAGTTGTACAATCTCAAAAAAGCTTTATGGTCCTTTATAGCTGCGATAACAATTTATGGTGTAATTGATTTCCAGATTCTGATGGATTATTAAATTAATATTGCAACAAAGCAATGATAATGTATTAATATTATAAAGAGAGCGTATGTGGAATTTTTAAAGCTCTGAACGTGAATCATTCATTAAGATGATAATTTTGCATATCAATTGTAGTCATGTTTTATCTAAAATTGGAAACATTTCGCTATCGTTTGATATTTTGCGTTGTATTAATGGTAGGTGGGCCCTACAAAACCGGATTAAGACCCCCCCCCCCCCCCCCGTCCCCAGTAATTTTTATAGAAATGATCGTTCCAAGGCTTGTAGTTCTAATTGTTATACGTTTTGGCGTTGATTTTTGCCCTGTTTGCGCCTTATGTACGTTTTCATATCTTCAATTAACTGAATGGCTGCCTATTGGGAAAAAGTTGCTCACTCGACTTACGATTTTTGTATTTAGTAATAGTATAAGCACTTGTTAATTACATGGTTAGTGTCTCTCCCACCTCGAATTTGGAGTTGCAATTGCTTTCTGATTGTGCCATTTCCTGATCATGATCACTTTTACCTTTTGTGTTGACTGGTCTTAAAAGTCATATTCAACAATTAAACTCAACATGTACGAAAATGTTGGTTGTTTTTGGGTTTAACGTTCCACCAACAGCTAAGGTCATATGGAGACGAGATCGCGGTTTATAGTCTAATTCGACCGGGAACTAACATGCGTCCCCTGGTTCACAAGGCTAGTGACATAACGACTGCACCACGGAGGCTTCTGTGTACGAATATGAGTAGTTCTAGACCTAAAACCCTTAATTTAGTCTTTGTCTACCACCTAAACGTGTATTTAAGCAATAATTTCCGAAATCTTTCACCAGGATAACATTTACATGAAATGTATACTTCCTTATACGTCACATGTATACATGTATTCTCCCTTATACCTCAACGTTTGTCTGTTTGTTTGTTTGTTTATTCCCCTACTCCTCCCAGGTCCTTAGGCCGATCTTCACCAAACTTGGAGGAAAGGTGGAGGGCGGCCCCGGATATTAGCTTGAGGGATTCATTTTTGAGAGGTCAAGGTCATCGAGGTCAAAGGTCAAATTTATGTGTTTTTTTCTGTTTGTTCCCCTACTTCTCCCAGGTCCTTGGGCCGATCTTCACCAAACTTGGTGGGAAGGTTTAGGGCGGCCCCGGATATTAGCTCGAGGGGTTCATTTTTAAAGGTCAAGGTCATCAAGGTCAAAGGTCAAATTTCTGTAACTCGGCAGTCCTTGGTCCGATTTGCATAAAACTTGGTGAGTGTATACAGGTTGATCCCTGATTAAGATTTATGGGTCCAATTGGGTCAAAGGTCATCGAGTATCGAGGTCAAAGGTCAAATTTATGTTTTCTTTCTGTTTCCTCCAAGGTCCTTAGGCCGATCTTCACCAAACTTGGAGGGAAGGTGGAGGGCGGCCCCGGATATTAGCTTGAGGGGTTCGTTTCTTGAAAGGTCAAGGTCATCGAGGTCAAAGGTCAAATTTCTGTATCTCGGCAGTCCTTGGTCCGATTTGCATGAAACTTGGTGAGTGTATACAGGTTGATCCCTGATTAAGATTTATGGGTCCAATTGGGTCAAAGGTCATCGAGTATCGAGGTCAAAGGTCAAATTTATATTTTCTTTCCTGTTTCCTCCAAGGTCCTTAGGCTGATCTTCACCACACTTGGAGGGAAGGTGGAGGGCGGCCCCGGATATTAGCTTGAGGGGTTCATTTTTTGAAAGGTCAAGGTCATCGAGGTCAAAGGTCAAATTTATGTTTTTTTCTGTTTGTTCCCCTACTTCTCCCAGGTCCTTGGACCGATCTTCACCAAACTTGGTGGGAAGGTTGAGAGCGGCCCCGGATATTAGCTCGAGGGGTTCATTTTTAAAGGTCAAGGTCATCGAGGTCAAAGGTCAAATTTCTGTATCTTGGCAGTCCTTGGTCCGATTTGCATGAAACTTGGTGAGTGTATACAGGTTGATCCCTGATTAAGATTTATGGGTCCAATTGGGTCAAAGGTCATCGAGGTCAAAGGTCAAATTCATGTTTTTTTCTGTTGATCATGTTTTTTGTCTTATTTGTCTTCATCGCCGCAATCATCTTACTGCTACGTCGAGACGGGTAAAATTTACTAGTATGACAAAATTGGGGTATTAAGGGGTACATCTATTTTTCTTATTTTTGCTCCAAAATATAGAAACTGAGCCGAGACTGTTGTAACAATATATCTGTACCAACAATCTATCTTTCGATCTAAAATATTAAAAATATCAATTTTGTTTCCATGAAATTTTCATTTTTTACAGTTGAAAAAATTCAGTTTATTGCGTGGGTAAGTTTTCGTAATGAATGCTTGTGTTTCCCCGTGATTATGGTATTCTACCCAGATGTACATTTCTTCCACTCAAACATGATGGTATTTTTCCAGGAAACGCTATTTCCTACTTCTGAATGGCGAAAGTGAGAACACTCTTCTTCTATTGACATTTGTATCTCCCCTCGAGCAGTACAATCGCGTAAATGAAGTTTTATATTTCCGGCTGGGTGAGACATATCGTATCTCTTACGGATTAAAAGGCGTTTCTCAGCTTCAAGAAAGAAAGTGATCTGACAAAGTTAAACGTCTAAGTCAACAATGTTTCTGAAGGCATTGCAGATCTAGTCGTTGGTAACTTTTTGTAGATCGAGAGCACATCGGAGATAAACCTTATGATTCGCCAAACATTTTAAACCTAATTTACTGAACTGTTGATTTGAGATTTAAAGACGAAAAGCATAAGTTGATTTCCACAAGCTTCTAAAATAATGCAAAAAATAACGTGAATGCAGCTTAAATTTGACACACATACTCTAACCATCTGTTAATTGTACTTCAAAACCATGTTCATTGTCTTTATTATATACCATATGTAAAGAACAGAAATCCAGGTATATATTATTGTGCACCACTCATCATTCTAACAGAACTCAATGTTCTACGTTTAAAATGCTGTCAACCTAAGGATTGCAATTACTCGAGGAAACCAAACATTTTGTTACATTTACTATGACTACAATTGCATTGCTATAATTCCAATATCATGAATCTTGTATCAAGAGTCAGTTGTCATATTGCAATAAGCCCGTTAGCAACGATGACAGTAAATGGTGTAATGCGTTTCCTGACTTTGATTGATCTTGTTCCGTAAAAAAATGAGCAATGTATTCATGCAAATGTGATATATTTAAATGCTATCCATTATTTTAAAAATCACACAGAAATCACGATTATACAAATGAATTTTTTCGCTGAGCAAATGTGATAAATTGCAAGTATGAATTTAAATGTAAATTCTCCAGTGCAAAATATTCGAATAGAATTTTGTGAATGTAATTTGAAGTGAATGGTCGTTCGTATTTCCTTTGCAGTTGAGACCTACCAATTACCATGTAAAGTCCCATACTGTTAATAAAAAAAAAACTTTATGACCGACTTTTTCGAAATGTTGAATGAGGGCAATAAACTTTTCACTCACATCATGATAGTAGGCAGCCCATTGCTTCATGTAAAATATAAGCCGCCGCACTGGAAAAACAACAACCTGCACAGGTGAAAACAAAGCCGCAGATCAGCTTCGCAGAAACTGCGAAGCTGATCAGCGCCTTTGTTTTTAGGGATAGTACAAGTCTTGCACACCAGATAGAGAAATCCCTGGTTTTAACCCATGTGAGAAATTCTTATCTCATCCTCGTTATCTCACCCCGTCGCACACTGCGTTCAAGTGTTCTTTTCAGTTTTAACATTGGTTGTATAGGACGTCACGTAATTTTGTCGCTAAGCGCAAACGTCACGATGACGTCAAAACGTTTTAATTCAAAATGGCGGACGCCGCGATTGTGGCATTTTTCTAGGTAAATAGTATAAAAATTAAGCTTCGCCGCATTAAGGCTCGCCGAATGATGCCAAATTGTGACCCGAGGGACAGATTTGTCTATCCATACCTGACACTCATGTAAGATTCTTATATTCCCCTACTTTATTTATGAATCCAAAATTCCCAGCCTCTCTAACCATCTTCTGTGACTGTACAGCTCGGTTTGTGTCGAGCCTGGTCGGAACCCAAATTGTTGGTTTTCTCGCAGGCTCATATTGCTTTTTCGAGATCGGTGATCTGCGCCGTGGTCATTTAACACGACCAAGCTGCTTTTGACAGTCATGTCCTATAAGATTCTAGAGGGGTAATAATTTTACACTTGAACTACCATCTATGATAGCGTGTAAGCTATAAGCTATAGTTTTGTGGACGATATATTATGCGATATGTTTGCTGACGATTAGTGCTTTTGTGGCACTTAGATTTGATTATTCGCCCGTATACTGAAGAAGCTGTCATTCAATAGAACTGTAATCGCTGAGTATTGTTGTTGGGGCCTAGCGAATTCGATTACTGTTGTTGAATAAGATTCATTCATTCAGTATGTCTTGGAAACGTTCTGCAATACATTTCCAGCTTTACGGCGTTTTTAACTCCTTTTAAAATCATTCTCCGTACCGAAAATAAATTTTAATTTGGATCTTTTTATCAGGGATAAACTACATTTAGACATTAAATTATGTCTTTTATCGGTAAAACGACGTACAATGTAATCATATGGATCAATGTATTGTTTAAGTTATTGTACAACGTAATCTCCTTTTGCCTTTCTATGAATAAGCAGATTCCAGTTGTTAATGTTTAGCAAGCAAAATTCAAAAACACAGTACACACGAGATTTCTAGCAAATATCAAGTTGACAAAAAATAAACTATCAAGTCGCACATCACAATTTTCCGTGTAATGAGTAAAAAAGAACACCACAAGAAACGTTCAATATTAACAATTAAGAACGATCTCTTTAAACGTAATATGACTTTAGTTTTAAACGTGTGTGTCTGTTTTTGCAATTTCAATCACTACGCTTTGTTTATTACATTCGTTCTCCCAAATAAAAGCAATAAAACCTAAATGAAACTTTACACTATCAATATTTAAAACAATACGCTGTCCAATACACACATGGTGCTTATAGAATGAGCAATCTTTAAGCGGTGTCGAGAAGTTTTCTTTGATTGGTTATAAGAGTTTGACACATTGCCAATATCTTAATCAGCTTTTACCAAGATTCAGTTTGACACTACATTGACCGTGACTGCTCACTATTTTGGCACTTTTAGGGTGGCCGTCGTACGTTATGGACGGAATAAGGGCCGACGTCTTTTGGGGTCGTGAGAACTACTGCTGGTTCCTCAAGGCGAAGCTTTCAAATGCCTCACCGATGCAGTTCGCTTGTGAATATACCCCGGCTATAGCATAACTGAACGACTGTGGCTCGAGCTTTAGCCGCTATAGCCGCGACCACGCTAAGCAGCACTTCCGCGGCTATAGCCAAGAAATGCCCGGATGAAGAATATTGACCAA
The DNA here is from genome assembly GCA_964017185.1 of Rugalucina vietnamica. Lineage (NCBI taxonomy): Eukaryota > Metazoa > Mollusca > Bivalvia > Lucinida > Lucinidae > Rugalucina > Rugalucina vietnamica. Next base: position 34,423,510 of record OZ024883.1, on the reverse strand, counting down.
TCAAATGGCAAGAAGGCCCCCTCTGATTTCCATAACTAGTTTTGATCCAACCTTGCTGGTTGGTTGATTTTATCAGAGGAGAATACCAAAAATGGGAACATCGGCTATAGCCCCTCCCGAACGCAGCCTAAATTCATAGCGAAAACAATGAGCTAGGTCATTAACGCCTTTAATAAAGCCTACTTTATTAGGTGTCTCGGGCCGGTGTCTCGGATGCCGAAGCCCCCTTTTTAGATCTACATCTTTCTGTTGCGGATGGGTTTGTTTCTTCTAAAATTTATGATAAGCGCGATGACTTTGATTTTGATATTATAGTAAATTTTCCTTTTTTGGGTGGTGATGTTCCTCGTCGTGCTTCTTATGGTGTATACATTTCGCAACTTATTAGGTTCGCTATGGTCTGCGGTCGTGTTGCAGACTTCGGCGCTCGAAATAAATGTTTAACGGCAAAACTTCTCCAACAGGGCTATCGGTATCATAAACTTCGTAAAACCTTTTCTAAATTTTATCGTAGACACTATGAATTGGTTTCCAGGTGTAATGTTGGGTTAGGGACGCTTTTGGGTGAGGGCCTTTCGGAACCTGGGTTTTGTGGTGACTTGGTTTACAAATTTAAGAGACTTATAGGAATTAATGATTTTTCTTTTCAGTTCAGAAAAAATCATAACACGTTACAGACGTATAGATTATAACTTGAATGTTGTGCGACGGTCTGCGTGCTTGGTTTTTTGGCGCAGTCATGGTTGATAACTATGCTGGCTTCTTTAATTGCACGCCGGTGGGTCGGGCGTCAGACTCTATGATGGCCCCGACTTAAAGCTATTCATTTTAGTTGGTTGGGACCGGAGCTTCTTGTCTGTTGCTTGGCCCACCGGGGTTCAACTGGTGTTTTTCATTTGCTCCGGAGTTAGTAGGTTTTTCGGCGCCCAGGGATCTCCATCGTCGGGCAGCTTACTCAATCTGTGAGTCCTGGTTTTTGATTCATCAGGATGTTTATCATGACTTGACTTATTTGTTTGTTCTTGATGATTCATTGACTAGTTAGAGATTCACCACGAGGTCCGAAGAACTAACTAAATGTTATGAACCACTGCAGAAGCTGAGGGTGAGGTTATGGCCATGTAAAACCGGTTTAAGCCCGCCAGTAACTTTGTGTTACTGATCGTTCCAAGACGATACTTCTGTGGTGGTTCTTTTTGTTTTATGCCTTGGTGTATATTTTTTGTGCTGTTGGCGCCTTATGTATGTTTTCATATTTTTAGTTAAGTTAAGGTGACTGAGTGGCCACCTATTGGGAAAATAGCTGCTCATTCGGCTTGCGATATGTTTCATGGTATAAGTACCTGATTGTTAATTTAATTGTTTTTTTCCCACCTCGGTTTTTTCAGTTGGGATCTTTTTCTGATTGCACCTTTTCCTGATCTTTGCTTACTTGTACCTTTTCACGAAATCAACTAGCTAGTAAGTACTTTCAAACTGTATTTTATAAATCAAATATTGATTTTGTATTAGTCTTTATTCATATTATTGACTTGACAATCGAGTCACATGACCAATAAAATGCTCTAGCTGGCCAATGAACTCTAGGCCAACTTTCAGCAACACTTGATGTCAAACGCAGCATCGTTAAGGTGAATTTAATTAATACTTTTACACTTTGTAAATATGTTTGTCAGGGAATTCCAATCCTAGCAATTATCACAGCAATTATCACAGCTCAGGCAATAACAGATGCTCTATCACATTGAAAGAATTCTTTGCTTAAAATTTAGACATTTACTTGGCCCCAGCCATAAACTAACGTTCTGTCTTGGTACAGAATACAATCAGCTGAATGGTGCTTAGAATCAAATTAATTCGAGAATGTCAATTGTTCTACCTGCGGTGGGGCCAAAATCCATATCTTTTTTTTTTTATTTAAGGGTTGCATGAAAAAAAGATGTGTGCTTCAATTGCTTACGGTCATAATTACCTTAAAGGTTCTAAATCACACAGTTACTTGTACTGATTAAATCATTCAGTGTCGACAAATCTACTTTCAAGACTGAATCTGTCTTCATTTACTAGATGTCAGTGTCCTGAAGGACAGAGACAAGACGGCATTACAAATGCAGCCGAATAAACGTCTTTTACATTGCAATTTCATCTTACTTACACAAAGGTATAATAACATGAAGCTCATTATCTTTAGTGTTGTGCCTTGTATCCAGACGGTGTTTTACTGAGGTCTTCAATTATGGTCTTTATGGTGGTTTCTGGCGATCCGCACATCACATTACGAAAACTTGCCCATGAAATATACAGAGATTTTTTCAGTTGTAAAAATTGAAAATTTCATCAGAAAAATGTTGATATTTTTCTTATTTTTGCTCAAAACATAGATTGTGGGTACACGTTAGAACCGCCTCGCCGAGGCGGTTCTAACGAGTACCCACAATCTATGTTTTGGAGCAAAAATAAGAATAATAGGTATACCCCTGCATACCCCACTTTTACTATAGAAAAGTGGGGTTTAAGGGGGTACACATTGCACGGACATGTTTTCCTGATGATAAAAGGTGTCAAATATTGATTCTGGGAATGTTTTTCTACATGTTTGTTATTATAAATGGTGTGTGTTTTGAATGCTTGTGTTATGATTTTGTCTTATGTCTTTAATTGAAATGTTAGAAAATATGGTCACTGTAGTGACCCATCGTCATCGGTATTGTATTTTTATGTTGTGCTTTCCTTAGTTGATCAAGTACAAATTATTGATTGTGTTTCGGATGACAAAACATCATTAATATACTTACCAGCAAAGCTTAAACAAAATATAATTTCGACATATGCGAATCGTGTCTGTTACGCTATATATATATCATTTGCGAATCGTGTCTCTTGCGCTATATCATAACCAAAATTGCTGCATAGTCTAAAGAATGCCTATTATTCGGATAATGCATAATGTCCCTGTTGTATAAGACTTTTGAAAGCAAAAATGTACAAGTAGGCAATGATCAGGAAGAGGCACAACCAGAAAGAAACCCCCACTCCAAAAACCGAGGTGTAAAAACTAAGCCTTTTGAAAGCAAATAGGTACAAGTAGGCAATGATCAGGAAAAGGCACAATCAGAAAGAAACCCCCACTCCAAAAACCGAGGTGGGAAATACTAAATTGACAATTAGGTACTTATACTTAGGAAACACGCCGCAAGCCGAGTGAGCAGATATTTCCCAAAAGGCGGCCACTCAGTTACCCGAACTTAAATAAAAATACAAAAACGTACATAAGGTTCAAACAACACAAAATTCGACTCCAAAACATAAAAGAAATGGAACCACAACAGAAGTATCGCCTTGAAACGATCAGTAATATAAAATTACAGGGGGGGGGGGTTAAACCGGTTTTACAGGCGCCTAACCTCACCCGTATCTTCTGCAGTGGTTCACAACATTTAGTTAGTTGTTCTGTCCTCGTGGTGAATCTCTAACTAGTCAATGAATCGTCAAGGCCAAACAAATAAATCATGATAACCACCCTGATGAATCCAAATTGAGGATCACCGACGATGGAAATCCATGGGAGCAGAATAACATACTGAAACCTGGAGCAAAAAAAAAACACAAGTTGAACCCCGGTAGGCCAAAAATAGGTTTTTGATTGTGTATAAAAAGGCCTGTTCTAACTCAATAAGTAAGTAAGAAATATTCATTAATTAGAAAGGGTTACCAATTTGGTAAAATAATCTTCTAAGAGGCCCACTTGAATTGGTCATTCAATAACACATCATGGGAACACACAAGAAAACAAAAATGGAATAACTGACATAGAGAGAGAGAGAGAGAGAGAGCATTACGAAACCTTGCCCATGCAATATACAGGGATTTTAGCAGTAAAAATGGAATAAACAAATAAATAAAAAATAGATAAATAAAAATGTTTGAACCGTTAGAACCGCTACGGCGAGCCAGTTATAATGAGTAGCGATCCATGTTTTGGATCAAAGAAAGAAAAAGAAATTTGTGAGTCCCTGCATATCCCAGTTTACTATGTAAAAGTGGGGGGTTAAAGAGGTATTTATTGCACGGACATGTTATCCGGATGGCGGACATGTTATCCGGATGGGAGGTAGAGAGAGAGATAAACATCTGAACATTTCTAAACTGAACTGAGTTACAATCCTTTCTGCATACACCTGCGTCGCACAGCAATGAGTGTTTAGTATTACGTACAGGAAATCCAGCAACCATTTAATAACATGCATTAAACATCTCAGTAGACAGACGCTAATAATATATCTTCTTTAAACTGAATTGTACTTTTGAAAAATAGTTGTGCGTCCACTCGGGATGGTATTAAAACGCATGTTAGTATTTAGTTCAAGGATCATCATGGGAAATCAAATGCAAGAAAAAAAAAACATAAGCAAAATATTTTATTGCAGTGTATACTTTCGATCTCATGAGATAAATACATCATAGGTATCCACTTTAAATGTCCAACTATTGACATACATCAGCGCTTTTTTGTGAATTTTATTTTGACTTTGCAGTTCTCGGCAACTAAGGTAAATAATTGTTTAGGATTTGTGAACGGTGAATGGTGGAATGATCTAAGACGATACAGAAACGTTAACTTAAAGAAGGTATGTCTGCACCATTCTATATTTTGACTCTATATTATTCAGCTCAAATGTTGAAAAGCTATCATTTACGTACAATGTATATACAGGAGACACTCTGTTGACTTATTGTACAAGCGTAACTTACGCATTGCAAGATTCAGTGGATTAAAAAACTAACAACATATAAATTATTAACCCATCTTTAGAATCACAATCAAAATGCTCACTTTGAGTTTCAAAACGTTTCAAATCTCGGCCGAAGTAGATGTTACCATCTATAATTGTCATTGATTACCAGGTCCCGAGGTTATAAAACTTTTTTTCAAGCTCAGCTCAGCTGAGCATGAAATTTCAACTACTCATAAATGTTAAAATAGTAAAAAAAATGTGGAAAATCCAGGTTCAAAACTAAAAAAAAATAGTAATTTATCTTGCTTATAAATGTTAAAATGCCAACAGTTGTTTGCATTTTAACATTTATGAGCAGGATAAATTTTAGTCTCGGCTGAGTTGAGCATGAAAAAAGTTTTATAACCTCGGGCCCAGGTGCCATAAAGGGTTTCCCGGCATTCTAACTTAAATGTCAGTTTTAATTTGAACTACAAACTGCTGCTATAAAAGACAAACTATGGAATACATACATATATACTGGTAGATAAAATTGTTTCAGCTCTACGTAAGCAAGTTTTGTTTATTATATTTATTTTATTTTTATTTATTTATTTACTTTACAAACAGATAAGAAACAAAATCTCAATGAGAGGATTTTCTATGTAAGCATAGGTATAAGATTTCCAACGGTTAAATTGACATTTCGCTGAGTATCTATTAGCATATTCCCATGGTGTTTCCTCGCTTTCCATTTTCCATAATTGGTTTGGCTAGAAGAAAACTTCATTAGTCTTAGAGTATCATAACAGGTTAGGTTGTATAAAGTCTGTGATATCTGCAGGTCGCCGTGCAACTGATAATTCAAATCATTTTTTCCGGTTATGGTGAAGTTCTAATGCATACCCAGGGACAGAACCAAAGTCCCTAAAACGCGATACCGTTTACTCTACCACTATTTCGCACTATAAAATGTTCATAAACGCTTTATCACGATCTACTGTGAAGTAGTCACTGTGTCATCACTGCCTGAGCGATTATCTTTTCAAATGTGTTCCAGTGCATTTCAAATTGTTTGTCTGAGAGCTTAATCGTCTATCAGATTACCAAAGTGCTTGATAATGTTGACATATTTCCCTGCATTTTGATGCTTAAACCAATTTCATTCCGCTTTAACAAACATAATCACTTGCAAGAATCATTGCCAGTGCACATTGGTACATGTTATGTCAGTGGACAATGATATACTCAAAACGTTTGCTGTATTTCATTTCGAAAAATTAATGGTTTAACTTGCTTTGCATTATGGGAGGCAATGTTACAAAGATTCACACAATACACTCTGTATAATAAGAACGTTATTCACGACAAGTTGCTTGTTTAATATTCCTGTATTTTAGAATTATCAGGAACTGGTTCAATCAGAACCAAGAAAGCAGGGGGAAACCAAAATTGAGATCCAGGTACTAACATGTCCATGGAATGTATACCCCCTCATACCCCACTTTTATATAATAAAAGTGGGGTTGACAGGGGTATACCTATTTTTCTTATATTTGCTCCAAAACATGAACTGTGCGTACTCGTTAGAACCGCCTTGTTCTAATCATTGTTTTAGCTGAAAATTTTCAATTTTTAAGGCTCAAAAAATATCTGTTTATTGCATGGGCAAATTTTCGTACGCTATATAGCTGTAAAAGCTGATAAAGACTTGTTTTCTCTTAAGATGGTCACTCAGTTACACAAACTTAACTAAAGAATTGAAAATGTAGATAAAATCTGCCAACGGCACCTAAAAATAAAACAAATAGAAACATTATAGAAGTAAAATTATAGAAGTAAAATGCATTAATTTGTTTTCTTCAAGGTGGGCATGCAATTGAGCTACAATCCTTTATACATTCACCGTGCAACACTGTGTGTTTAGTGATACAATGAGAAAACCACGCAAACATTAAATTAACACCAAATGCAAACAAGCAACAACAACAAATATTTTATATTATACTTTCGATCTCATGAGATAAATGCATCATAGGTATCCATTTAAAATGTATTACTGTTGACATACTAGCATATTAGCATCGATTTTTGTATGAGTTTATTCTGACTTAGCAGTTCTCGATAACAAAGGTGAATAATCATTTAGCATTTGTGAACGGTGCATGGTGAACTAGTCTAAAACGCCATATGGGTGTCTAGGCATTTGAACTTATGTCAGTTGTAAATAAAATTTGTTGTTATAAAATATAAACATTGGAATACATACCGGTACAATAAGATTGTTTCAGCTTTAATTGAGCGATTGATTTTTTTTTTTCATTTTTTACAGACAGACAATAAACAAAATCTCAATCAGAATGTCTTCTGTGAAGGCATATGGAGAATATTTCCAAGGTTAAATTGACATTTCGCTAAGTCTCTATCAGCATATGCCTAAGGTGTGTCCTCGCTTTCCGTTTTTCAAAATTGGTTTGGCTAGAATAAAGCTTAATTAGCCTTTAAGTAACATAAGAGGTTGGGTTGTATTAAGTCATTTGAAATTTGAAAACTTTGATATCTGCAGGTCGCCGTGCAACTGATAACTCAAATCATTATTTCCGGTTATTGTTAAGTTCTAACGCATACCCAGGGGCAGACCCAAAGCCCCTAAAACGCAATTCCGTTCACTCTACCACTACTTTCTCACTATAAATTGTTGATAAACGCTTTATCATGATCTACTATAAAGTAGTCACTGTGTCATCACTATCTTTTCAAATATGTTCCAGTGCATTTCAAATTGCTTGTCTGAAAGCTAATTCATTTATCAGATTACCAAATTGATTGATAATACTGACATATTTTCCAGCGTTTTAAGGCTTAAACCAATTTCATTCCGCTTTAACAAACATAATTACTTGCAAGAATTATCGCAAGTGCACATTTGTGCATGTTATGTCGGTGGACAATGATATACTCAAATCGTTTGCTGTATTTCATTTCGAAAAATTAATGGTTATCCTCAACTCTGACGCTTTGCATTATGGGAGGCAATTTAACAAAGATTCACAATACACTCTGTATAATAAGAACGTTATTCACGACATGTTGCTTTTTGAATATTCCTGTATCTCAGAATGATCAGGAACTGGTTCAATCAGAACCAAGAAAGCACTCTAAAATCCAAGGCGGGAAACCAAGGTACCAACACAATAAATATAGCTGTTAAAGCTGAGTAAGCTTAATAGAGAATCGTTTTCTTTTAAGATGGACGCTTAACTAAAGAAAATGCAGATAAAATCTGCCAACGGCATCAAAAAATAAAACAAACAGAAACGTTATAGAAGTAAAATTATAGAAGTAAAATATATTGATTTGTTTTTCTTTAAGATGGGCATGCAATGGAACTAGAAAGGTACAAGTAGGCAAAGATCAGGAAAAGGCGCAATCAGAAAAAGATTCCCACTCCAAAAACCGAGGTGGGAAAAAACCAAACTAACAATCAGGTACTCATACCATGAAACATATCGTAAGCCGAATGAGCAGCTATTTTCCCAATAGGTGGCCACTCAGTTACCTTAACTTAACTAAAAATATGAAAACATACATAAGGCGCCAACAGCACAAAAAAATTTATACACCAAGACATAAAACAAAAAGAACCGCCACAGAAGTATCGACTTGGAACGATCAGTAACACAAAGTTACTGGCGGGCTTAAACCGGTTTTACATGGCCATAACCTCACCCTCAGCTTCTGCAGTGGTTCATAACATTTAGTTAGTTATTCGGTCCTCGTGGTGAATCTCTAACTAGTCAATGAATCATCAAGAACAAACAGATAAATCGTGATAAACATCCTGATGAATCACAAACCAGGACTCACAGACTGAGTAAGCTGCCCGACGACGGAGATCCCTGGGCGCCGAATAACCTACTAACTCCGGAGCAAAAGAAAAACACCAGTTGGACCCCGGTGGGCCAAGCAACAGACAAGAAGCTCCGGCCCCAACCAACTAAAATGAATAGCTTTATGTCGGGGCCATCATAGAGTCTGACGCCCGACCCACCGGCGTGCAATTAAAGAAGGCAGCATAGTTATCAACCATGATTGGGTTAAAAACTAAGCATGCAGACTGTCGCATAACATTCAAGTTATAACCTATACGTCTGTAACGTGTTATGACCTATACGTCTGTAACGTGTCTGTAATCCTTTATACATACACCTTAGTCTTGCAGCAATGTGTTTTAATGATACATACAGTGAACACCGCAACCATGAATAACATTTATTACACATCCCTGTAGATGGACGCTAATTATATATATCTTTAAAGTGCATTGTACTTTAAAAAAAATGTTGTGCGTCCACTCGGGATGGGATTAAAACACAAATTAGTATTTAGTTCAAGAAGCATCATGGGAAATCAAATGCAAAAAAGCAACAACAACACATATTTTATATTATACTTTCGATCTCATGAGATAAATACATCATAGATATACACTTTAAATGTATTACTGTTGACATACAAGCATATTATCAACGCCTTTTTATGAGTTTATTCTGACTTAGCAGTTCTCGGTAACTAAGGTGAATAAACATATAGCATTGAGAACGGTGCATGGTGGAAAAGTCTAAAATGTCATATGGGTTCTAAGCATTAGAACTTAAATGTCAGTTTTAAATACAAATTGTTGTTATAAAATATAAACAATGGAATACATATATATTGGTAGATAAGATTGTTTCAGCTTTAATTGAGCTATTTGTTTCTCATGTTTTTACTGAAAGACGATAAACAAAAATCAGAAGGTTTTCTATGTACGTGGGAATATCAAAAATTATGTGGACTTTTCTTATAACTTATTATTGTATGACTCGATTCCACTCAAACTTTCAATCCACATGCACCCATGTAAAATGCAGCAGTGTGCATAATTTCGTCACAATCCCTTCATCCGTTACAAAAATATTGTGAAATGAAAAACCCACTTTCGCCACCATGGAGCACTCCGATGACGTCATTGACGTCGACACAAAAACACTGATTTTGAACCACAAAATGTGCTTTTTAAAGCTACTGACTTTTACAGTTTTACTGCTCAAAGTATGCTAAAAGATTGTTTAACTATTGCAGCATGGTTTAAATTACCAATCTGTATAAAATTGTTAATGTATTGCCTTGATTTGAGAATAAATTTGGACTGGGCATAAGAATGCTGACTTATAACATTATAAACGTTAGAACATTTTAAATGACGGATATGAATTTCGATATTTATTTCGGTCCTATTTGTTCAAACGTGCACGCAATGTTTCATTTGTAATGCTTTATCGAAGGACCTTGAAGTTTTACCAGCAAATAAGAAATTAGGATTAGTTTCAAATGGGAATTGTACAATATTGTTGGTTGGTCTGTCTTGTATGAAATTCAGACACCGCTTAAACATTACGAAAAAAGCAAACATGTATGCCTAAGCAAAACAACGTAGGTGCACAACCGGTCCACCATAATATTTGAGCAAGCATATATTGTTTGGTAATGGATTCATTCAGACACATGGCACGTTTGGCTGTGATCTGCAAAACGTTTTGAAGAAAACGCAAAAGAAATGAGATACTGCAGTGCCAAACTTAACGTCATTTCTGACGCGCTCCGTGATGGGGAGGGTGGGGTAAGAAAAATCATCATCAACTGCTTATAAAACAGTTAAGATTAACCAAACTTTCAGAATCAAGTGGAGTTAAGCAAGTTTATCGTCAGCTGAACTTTGAATATGTTTGCCTAAACTGTTGTCAAGTTATGGGAAAAGTACACATAATTTTTGATAACCCCTCGTAGGCATATGTATAAGATTTCCAAAGGTTAAATTGACATTTCGCTAAGTATCTATTAGCATACTCCCAAGACGTGTCATTGCTCTCTTTTCTATAATTGGATGGACTAGAATAAAACCTAAACTAGTCTTAAAATATCATACAAGGTTGTGTTGAAAAGTAAACCTATGATGTCTGCAGGTCGCCGTGTCACTGGTTAGTTTAAAACATTCATTTTTCCACAATGGTGAAGTCCTTTAGAATACCCATACATACAAAACCGTTTACTCTAACACTATTTACTCTAACACTATTTTTGCATTAAAAAGTTTCATAAACTTTTATCATGATCGACTTTGAAGTAGTCCACATGACATCTCTGCCTGAGAAATTCTTTTCAAATCTGTTTCAGTGCATTTTCAAATTGCCTGTCTGATAGCTTAATCGTTTATCAGATTACCGAAATGTTTGATAATGTTGACATATTTCAATGCACTTGGACGCTTAAACCAACATTTTTCTGCTTCAATAAACATAATCACTTGAAAGAAATATTGCCAGTGCTTGTTATGTAAGTGAACAATCTTTTCTTGTATTTCATTTGAAAATGGTAAACGCCTGGTGGATCTGACGATTTGCATTATTTGAGACATTTTTACAAAGATTTACATCATACGAGGATGGTTCAGAAAATTATGCCATAGCTGAAATAGTTCGGTTCATAGACACGAAAGGCTGATGAATTATACATCTTTAGAAGGGGCAACATTTCGCCTTTACGTAGGTTGTCCCGAAATAGCGTAGACGACCTCTGAATTTAAGGAATTTGACGTAATATTCCCATGTTGGCTGTATTTGTTGTATTTCAACTATTTTCACATACGTAGATACAAAACAAAATTCGGAAGCAAAACGTTCAAGCCATGTTTACTGCAAATACTTATTGCGAGTTCAGTAAGGCGGCGCACGTAAAACGTTTAGTCAAGATTTTAACAACAGTTTTAATTCAGGCTTCTATTGTTCGCGTTTGGGATAAGTTTACGCAAAATCGCTCCTTATGCATTGACATTCATATGTCTGACGTCGTTTTGTAAAATATCGGGAATCTGATGTCATTTTAGAACGATCGCATGTGCAAACTCGAATAGCGGTACATTCGATAATCGAGAAAAATGGCGACGTCAGCTGAAAAGGCGGCGCAGCAAAATGTCATTGAGTATTGTGTTCAGCTGGAAATGACTCCGACACAAACATTTAAACAAAACATTTTGTCTTGAGAAACACTCGGGGGTAACATCACTGGCAGGTTTTAAAGAAATTGTAAACCTAATATTGTACCTTTCATGTGCTGTATTATTTATAACTACCTGAGTCACAATTTCTTCAACTTTTAAGTGATTAAATCTGTTAGTATGAAAGCGATGCATCAGAAATAAACGTTCCCAGTGCTCTGCTTCCTTAAAATTAAAGTGATATATATGACGTCATTGGAACATGTACCCCTGTAACTTTTCAAAACCAAAGGTCATTATATTTGCTGGCATTATTATGTTTTTTTAGCTCACGTACATGATACAGTTAAATGGGGTTAAATTCATTTAAAGCGTACAAGCTCATGCCTAGATGTCATTTTTTCTTTGAACTTAAACTGTAGTTTCAAAGTATGCCAAGGCTAGCCCATATCAACATTTCATTATGCAATAATTATCAAAACAATTAAACTCAGATGAATATATAGCATTAATAACATGTTTGGAAGTAATTTGTCTGTACATCATTGCATCGCTTTCTTTGAACCATGTCAGTATCAGAGAGCCGCCTCTTTTAGAGTGACATATTTCATTTCATTCAAAAAGAGCCACATTTTATTTTATCACAGATAATAGCCAGAGAAATGGTATTTCAGTTAAAGATATTTTAAAATTTTCTGCAATGACAGATACTGAAAAATTAAGGGCTTGACAGAACTTTTTGGCCGATCCTCGTACTTGATATAATAAAATGTTTTTCAAAGTACATGTATATTGCCTTTATAAGGTTGATTTCTTATTTGTTTTAAGAATAAAATCGAATACAGTTATTTGTTTTCCTCCATGATAAAAGTGCAGTCTCGTATTTTTTCCCTAAATTTTAATAATCTACAATCGTTTATACATATTTGCCTTCAAGGGGCACTTTTGCTACCGATTTTTATTACCTGTTGAGATTTAAGTGGGCGTGGCTTGACTACTGACCCAGGTAACTTTAAAGACCTATTTCCATGTCTATTGAGGGTCATTAGATAAGGGACAGGGCATTAGAAAACCAAGTGTCCTGACAATAACTCAGAATACAGGTAGGGGCAAAAAAAAACAACAGGAAAATCAATACTGATTGCAGAGGGAGGCAGTTTTATTGCACAGCTTATCAGGGACCATAAAATCAATAAACAACAGGTATAATCCTCTAGGGGCCGCTTTATGACACCCTGCAGAGATGTGATAATCACGCCATTATGACAGTCCTTTGATCTAAGGACCATATTGCGCCATTAGGGGTCATTAACCGAATAAACAATGGTACCACTGTTAGCTTCTTCAAAAGTCTTTAAGCCTATTTGAATACCTGTAGTACTTAATCTGCTTATAAGAGCTGTCAATAATATCACAGGTAACTTTCCTCCCTGATATTATCCAATCAGAATGGACCATTGCTAGTGATGTTTATTGGAGAGCTCATAGAGATGTTGACAGGTTGGTTTCTAAACAAAAAGTAAGATAAAGCATCTAACTCGGACTTTTAAACCCTTTTAAAGTCCCTTTAATGTCTTGTAGCGACGGGCGTTTCGTGTTGCATGGCGCGAAACCTTCGGGCACTTTAAATAAATAACAATTAGTAGAGTCCCTGTGGAATACAACAAATTTATCTTCTACAAAGTGCAAACAACATTTAATGAACGGGCTGTGTAGATGTATGTCCATTCAGGATGTGATACTAGAACATAAGGATATTAAGTACTATAATCTCATTTTACTAATATCCAGGGAAATCAAATGCAAAAACGACATCACCAAAGTCTTGTCATTTTACGCTCGTTTACACCGGAGGTTAATGACACTTCTACGTTTGTCGGTCAAACCATTCCGTCTTTCACAAAATTTTACAGCTAGGCTAAACCGCCAACTTTCTGAGATGCAACTATGCCAACTATACTCTTACTTTCCTACAAATCCTACAAATTAGCATTCCATGAGTCATCCGAAAAACATGTCCGTCATATGTATACCCCCTTAAACCCCTATTTTAGCAAAACTGGAGTATAGAGGGGTATACCTATTTTTCTTATTTTTGCCCCAAAACATAGATTGTGGGTACTCGTTAGAACCGCCTCGGCCAGGCGATTCTAATGTGTACTCACAATCTATGTTTTGAGCAAAAATACGAAAATGTTTATACAAATCTACTGAAAAAAAAAAAAAAAAAAACACACACACATTTTTTACAACTTCGCTGTATAATGCATGGACAAGTTTTCGAAATGTATGGAAATTATATTGACTGATGCGCGTGTGAAAATCATGTCAAATTTAAACATAATTTATTATGTAATTGCGAAATTCTGATACAGAGAGATGTATCAGTCACGGTATGAGGCGTAGCATAGATTGGTATATTTCGACTTACTTCAGGACAGTGTAGCAAACCTTTTGTTTCCCCTTAATAATACCAATACCTAAAGTTGTGTTCAGACTCAATGTGACGTGTAACCTTGTGGGGACATGTGCATTGTTTAAAGAAATAATAATAATAATAATAATAATAATAATAATAACAATAATTACCAAACCGAATAACAAAAGAACTTCTGGAAAGCACAATGCCTATGATATGTCCGTATGAAGGCGTCTGTATTAGATTTAAAAATGTCAAACTGACATTTCTTTAAGTATATAGTTATAAGCATATTCCCAAGATGTGTGTTCTTTTCCATTTTTGCGTAATTGTTTAACTATAATTAAAAAAGTTTTATTTGTCCTGAAATGATTAAAGTTTGGAAATTGACAATGATATATGTATAACGCCGACCATTAGAAAGAGTAGAAACTTACGAGCGCATTGCTGTATTACAAGAGCACTGTAAAATGATGTCTGCAAGTCTGCCAATTTTGATGAAACGAGTACGCCATCCCTGCCTGAGACAGTTTTTTTCAAATGTGTTCCAATGCATTCTCAAATTATCTGTCTGACAATATAATCGTTTATCAGATTACCAAAGTGTTTGATAATGTTGACATATTTCCCTGCATTTAGAGGATTAAACCAATTCCATTCCGCTTTAATAGACATAATCACATGCACAAATTATTGTGAAATCATGTGATGTCGACGAGCGATATCACGCTTGACGTGTTTAATGCAATAAAATAGATAGTAAAACAAACATTCTCAGTAGTCTAAAAAGATCTACTACTGCTTGTATACTGGACCCTAGCTAAGTTTGATTAAAATACATTAGATCACTGCGTTCACAGCATGTTGACGAAGAGGCAGAACGCTGTTCTTAAACATTTGAATTTAAACGCGAAATAAAACGCTCATGCACGTGAAATGCTCTTAAAGTGTTGTGTGTTAAGTATTACATTTACCCAAAATTTAGCACGGAATCGTTAAGCATGTATATCATTTTTAATGCGGATCCGGAGTCATTTCTTCTGGGTGTAATTGTACTGTTGCCATAAAAAACAATATGTCCATTCAATACAGACTTTCATTCACGAACATTGTCTTGCACTACGTCTGGGGAAATCAAAGCCAAAAACCATCAGCAAAACAATTTAATTTTTATCGATGACTTGAGACACAGTGATGACAGGTAACCAGTTCAAAAAACGTTCACTTAGCGTATTTACTAAAAGCTCGTTACAACCGTACTGTATCAATTTGCAAGTTATGTCTATTGACAGTGCTTTTATTCGTATTTTGACAGTTCCCGGCACACGAGGAAAAGTACCTGCACGAGGTATCCGAATGACCTTCATAAAACTTAACAACTGATAACAACGGTAAGCCACTACATAACCTGCTATTATCAGCACAAATTGGCGTTGTCGTGCTTCCTATAATTTCGTAAATCTGTTACGCGAGTCTAGGATGAAATACTGTTGATTATACGCCGAAACTTAGCATTTTTTCCTTAAAATATATCTAGTATATACTATACAATTAAAACAACAGGAAGTCTAAGAAAAAAACATATTCCTGTCCGATTTTCTCGAATTGTCATAAAGTGTCCCTCGCTGAACAAACATCTGTCAAAAGCGATAATACGCGTGAATTGTGTAAAGTTGCGAGTTGTGAGTCTTGATACTTGACAGATGTAATGCCCGAGTTACGTGATACTAAAGCTGTACTTTGCGAAGTTAAATATGAAGCAAAGTATTCGCCTAATATCGGGTTCTTCCTATAAAATATGAAATATTTCTAGCTGAATATTTACAACCTAATATTTGAATAGGGACTTATAAAACTCGCACTGAATCAAAAACGTTTTAGCCTGCATACTCAAATCAAATTCGTATCAAACTTTCGAAATTTTATCAGGAACATACTAGCTGTCTTGGCTAATGACTAATACATAGATTAGGTTGTATTTCAAGTATAGTGCTATTCAAAGTTTAATAATGATTACTGTTTTAGCATTATATGGGGGGGGGGGAGGTGGGGTTCTATAACCAATATATTTTCACAATTCTTACATATAGGTGTAGGACATTCCAAGTAAAGGAAATTGAAAGTAAATTGATAAAATTTGCTTTCTTTAAGTATACAACAAATGGGTCCAAGCACATGCACCCCTCAAATTCGCCATAACATAAAACCAATAGGGTGGGCCTATGTGTTACATATTTTCCCTAACACTGGTTTCAAGAAACATTTAACTACGAAAAATGTTTCTTTGCATGTAAAGGTTAATATCCAAGTGATAAAATAGAGATTTGAAAAAAAAAATCTCCTTTGCACTGTGAGTATGAAACTGAAACCCGATTTTAAATACGCACTTTGGTTGGTTCAAAACAGCGTTTTCAAAATGTGTTGTAAAATGTCACATAATGCAAAGTTCCATTAAGAAAATGTTCAGTCCAATTACAAAGTTTGTAAATAATGTAAAGTCTTAACTAATGCCCGTTGCTCAAATCATTGTTTTTTTTGTTCCGAACTCGGAGCCTAAAGGACATTTAAGCCAAATATGTTTGGGTAGAAAATCGTGTTTATAACCCAAAATCACAGATTTCTAAAATTGTGCCAAAGTGCGTTTTAGACATGAAAGTATCAACATTTCGATTGTCATTTTGTTGTAACAGTTTTGCAATTGAATGAACTCGTAAGAGCTGGTGAATGACAGAATTGGGTATGGAAGGTAACAGTAACAAGTACCATTTTAGTGTGTGGGGGTCCAATTGTTTCTGCAAGTCTGCGAGAAGCGCTCGCAGGCAACGCGAAAAAAGATGAAAAGTTTGAACAGTGATGGTTCTGGTGCATATCTACAGCTGTATAGCAAAAGTTTGGATGTTGATTACCAGTATGTCCTGTGAACAAAAATAAAGTTTGATAGGGAGTATAATATACCTCAACCAAAATCTTTTTCTAAAATAAATTGTAATTAAATCTCTATATCAGCTTATGAAATAGGTTATAAAGCACGTAACAAAACCGAACAAGTTTCTAGGCCGTCTACTTGGTAGACATTGATATTAAATTTCCATACGTTAAATTTACACAGCGTTAAGCAATTTCAAGCAAATTCCCATGGTGTTTGTTTTGTACTCTTTTTCATAATGGTTTCACTTAAATAAAACTTAATTAGTCTTAAAAATAAAGTAAATAGTTTTATTATTTTTGAAACGTTATCATACTTTGGTTTCGATTTTAATTAGTCGTTGTCTATACATTGAAAACAGTTCAAGGAGATATCAAGAGTTTAATTTTAATTTTGAAAAAAAAGAAGAGAAAATCTGTTTCTTAGTAGAAAAATACTCAAAACTTTGTTTAAGTTTTTAGAAGCAACATTATAAATTATTCCATAATTAGAAAATCCCCCTGTGATGGGTGGTTGCATTCAACAGTATCACATACCTACATGCGCATATATATTGTAATAGATTTAATTAATTATTTCCAGGAACTTAAAATCCTACGTAAATCTAGCTATCATTTACTTCATCGCGTTCAAATAACACGTATACATCAATGTAAGTTGGAAATCAAATGAATGAACAGTTTGCCTTAAACATAACTTACCTTTTTGTTGAATTTCTTTGTTTTGAGGTTTCACTAATTTTGTATCCGTTCAATCTAACGAAATATACCAAATCCTTGGAACTTGTGTAAGTCTTAAAGTAAATCGCGCCTTTTTGTCACGTGACAGGAGAAAGCTAGTCAAGTGAACCAATTGCTCATCTTATCAGGTGAAATGTCGCATCGCTAGCTAGACGCTATATCAACCCAATTACACGTGCGACAAGGAATCTGTTATCGCACGTTATGACTTGTTCTTCTAATAAGTATTCGAATATTAAGCATTTTAATTTGCTTGCGAAAGAAATGATATTCGAAAGTGGCATTTGCGCGGTAGTCGCAAAATGATATGGCAAAACTTTGCTAAAGTACATACCGTTTTAGATATTGTTCTTGGAACTTGCTCAACCGTTTCCTGATCGATTGAATTAAGTGACACTAAAAGACACATGGCGGCATCTAGAGTAAACAGAAGAGAATTTTTCAGATGACAGTGTAAAAGCGGGTGAAGGGAGTAGAAGAATGCCAAGTCAAGTAATTTTATATTAAATACAGAGTCGGTTAATACACCATATGGATTTTGCCACCAACTTTCGAACATAGAATGAAATATTCTGAACAAAAGTAAACACGCTGTTCATGGAATTCTAAAATTTCACTTTGTGTTTCTTTTTTTCAACACATCACAATAACCTGCACAAAAGTTATTTTCTGTCAAAACAAACATGACCGTACTACAAGCATTACAGCTGTATGACAAACAATTGGTTGCAAAATTGGCCATGTTGTCTCATTATGATGTGCACTCAAACTAGCCAAAGTAAGCGCTTGATATGTGCTTGAACCAACCACGGCTGATAGAATGCGCTCAATTCTGCATGTTTGGTTAAATTTCTACTGAGTTCACATGGCCATTTATGCTACCCCGTGTTTGTTAAAATACATTTGGCACGGCTCTGTTTACTTTGATAGAAACGAAGACAGGTGCTAATGATAGACAAAGAAAGAAATGAATTTGTGTTAAAACTAAGTTTACACTATGTTCCCGGCGGTCACGGCAGCCACGTTTCAGACAACCGTGATCAAAACGGGATAAACGTGAGGCAACGCAGGGGAACAGGATAGGCAAACGTAGCACGCGGGATACTCGTGGACACCGTGGCACATTTTTGACAGTTTCAAAGTCTGCCACGGCAGTCACGGCGGAAATGAGAAACGTAATGGGCCGTGATAAAACGGGCTGAACGTTACACACCGTGACAGAACGTAACAATACGTAGCGAAACTTGGAGACGGTCCGTAGTGCAACGGGAAGCTAGTGAATAGCCCGGCAATCTACGGATCTTCCACGTTCAGCTGCGTTTGATCACGGTCGTCTCACGTCTTGTGCCGTTTCCTGCGGAATACTCAGCACGTTTGGATGCGTTAAGTTACTAATAATCGTGATAGATCGTGGACAACCGTAACGTACCTTAGCGCCTCCGTGACACACCGGCTTATCACTACCACGATTTGTTACGGATATCATAGTTCAATGTACGAAAACTTAACAAGACGTAATAGATCTTGAAAACAGAGAAATATCTGACCTTAATTCCACGGCACGCTACGTTTCGAGCAAACGGGCTGTCGGGCCGCCGGGAACATAGTGCCAGCACAGTATTCACGGGGACCCAACTGTTAATCGTGATTATTGATGCGACGTGGAATGTTAATGCATGCTATTATGAAGTTTCGTATGCGTCGGCGAGATCGTTACGAATGCGACGTTCCACATCCTCTGCCCTTAGACCGTTAATAGCACATGTTTTGCTCTCCCGAAAATAAACAAAGCCGAGTTTGCAAAATCGGCGTCCACTATGATCTGCAAAATTCTTCTACGTGTATGGTCCCACTTGAAGTCAATTGGAATACTTACGGCACTTGTGTTTTTCAGCTAATGGTTTATAAAGTTGACATGTAGATACAATTTTGCCACGGAAACATTACATTCTTAAAAGTCTTTTTTTTTCTATATCTTTGGTCGTAAACAAAGAAGTAAAACACAGTCCTGTGGGTGTCTTTATTGAAATTTGTATCCAAACAGCTTTGTAAATGCACATTTATTTACTAAGCGTGAAAAACAGTAAGATAAGCATCTTTTGTATGCATCGAAGACGAAGGTACGTGCTACTAGAATGAGTCATGGAAGAATTAGCATTTTTGTTACATGCTCTTTCAAAAGTTATTTACGTACATGCAGAAACATTACGAGTGCCTTTACCAAGCCAAATATTGCATGGCGTTCATGCACTTCGTTGAGCGAGCTTCAAAGCATATACCACTTTTTATTTTGAATGAGTCACAGAGTGGGGTTTCTGATTCAGTTTTCTCAACATTCGAGTGACACAACTGCTTTATTCTTGCCTCGAAACAGCAAATCATTTTCTGACATATCAGTGACAGAGCTTATATGTTTCCTTACATTAAATGAATCTAAGGCTAAACCCAATAATTTTTTTATCATTGAATATGGTTGGCTCCATGCATTTCTGATAAGCAGGGGGGAAAAACAACAGAATTAAAGGGATTTATACGGTTTTTAGGTGCGTTTGCGAGGCAGTTTTCCATTGGAATGGTGTGTTATACAAGAACAGCGATCAACTATGGCTATTCCATTGCATTATGATTAGAAGAGTTCGCGAGCACTTTGAACCCTCGGCCTCGGTTCAAACAACTTTCTCCAGCCTCTGCAAGTAATAATACTGTAACAGTATAAAAACCATGATTGACTCCTTTAACATGTATCTAAAATTATTTATTGAAGAAAATGCATCACTGTCTCCATATCGCAGCATTTGCTATTCTATTTTACTGAATCATCGGTCTCATTCTTCCACGATGCATTTCTGTGTCGCATGTTAAATTTTAACAACGTCTTCGATGCATACAAAAGATGCTTATCTTACAGTTTTTCACGCTCAGTAGATAAATGTGCATTTACAAAGCCGTTTGGATACATATTTCAATAAAGACACCCACAGGACTGTGTTATACGTTTTAGTTTTCGACCAAGACAAAGAAAAACAAAAGGAATTTAAGAATGTAATGAGTTTCCGTTGCAAAATTATATCTACAGGTCAACTTTATAAACCATTAGCTGAAAAACACAAGTGCCGTAAGTATGGCAATCGACTTCAAGTGGAAACATAGAAGAATTGGACGCCGATTTTGTAAACTCGGCTTTGTTTATTTTCGCGAGAGCAAAACATACTTACCGTTCAAGGGCAGAGGGTGTGGAACGTCGCATTCGTAACAATATCGCCGACGCATACGAAACTTCATATTAGCATGCATTAACATTCCATGTTCGCATCAATAATCACGATAAACAGTAGGGTCCCCGTGGTATTATGTGGTACCCGACCACCCTTAGGCTTTAGTTTGAAAGTACCACTCTATGAGACATACAATGAAACAAAATAATAAGTAAAGTATTCATGTACATGGGATTTGAAGCATTGAAGCTTAACTTTGAGAAAGTACTGAAAGGTTGCACATCCAATAGCAAATAGCATGTGATAGCTTTGATTTTTGAGAAAGGCCACAAAATACTTCTAGATCTAGAGTTTATATAGTTCCATGGCGTTGAATAAAACAGGAACAATGACAATCTTTTCTCAAGTGCATCTACTAAATTAAGGTCCAAAAAGAGCTAAATTGCATTCGCGCCAATTATTTTCCATGGTTTTTTAACGGAATCCGTCTTCAAAGAAACCAGCTTTAATTATTTAAGAAACGCATTGATACAAAGCGCCCGTCTTGAGATCGGTTTAATATCAGCGTGGTCAATTAGTCCTTTTCGAATTGGTGTAAAACGGCGCTTGTGCAAAGGGTTTCATTTTAACATTTATTAATATTTCGTGCAGTGAGAACGGGGGTTCTAAAAATAAAATAATTATTGATACCACTGTGATGTTCAATAATTATGGTCTAATGAATAAACGGACGGTTTATAAGCAACTCAGTGGGAAATACGTGGGACCGTAACGGCTTGGAGGAATCTTATAAAGAAAGAAAAGAAGGTCCAAGAATAAAAGTGATTCTAATCCCAACCCAAATATTAGGCTTTAGTTTGTTTGTTTGTTTAAACTAATGCTTAACGTTATAATCAACAGCAATGGTCATGTCGGGACGTTGCCTCCATTTTATGGGACTTTTACCCAACAGCAGGATGTCATGACACTCAAAATGTGCATCATAAATATAACCACCCAACTAAGCCAACAAGGCTTATACATGTATGTATGGTTTGGTTGACTAAACCATATATTTCATGGGAAGGCTCAGACATGAGCGGTTAACCAGTAATCAGATGGTCGGTCAGTAGAATAGAAGCTTCGCCTTGAGGCACAAGCAGCCCATCTATTTCTCCTAGGCCCCAATGGGCGGGGGCCCATAATCCCATCCGACCACCCTTAGGCTTTAGTTTGAAAGTACCGCACTAATTTTCTTCTGTGTCATTTTACACGTACTGTTTCACTCTATGAGACATCCTCTTATACTATCATTACGAAACCGTGCATATTCCTTGTACATGTATAGTTCCCGGACGATCAGAGAAGACTTACGTCACAGGTTTACCGTTACACATGTGAATGAAATGAATGTATTTGACCAATAGGAACAGATATTCTTGCACACCAGACAGAAATTGCCACACTTTTTGCCTGGGTGATAAAATTGCATCTCACTCAGGTGTTCTCACCCAGGCTAAAAAAATATATGCAAAACCTTGAAATAAACCAGATTTTGGGGGTTGTTGTGCAAGAAAAAGAATCTAATATGGTGTTCTGTTCTAGATGGAAGTTTCCAACCCTCGGGATGACTGTGCTCAGCGGAACCTCGGCGGAGCCTCGGTTCCGCTCAGCACGGTCATCCCTTGGGTTGGAAACTTCCATCTAGAACAGAACCCCATATAAGATTCTTATAATGTCACTCATATTTATAACGGATAACGGTACATCTGTGACGAAAGTCTGTTACGATCGTCCGGGATCTATACAATGAATTGGAAAGTTGCAAAAGTTTCATAAAAAATATTAACATTTTCTCAAATTTGGATTGTGGGTACACGTAAGAACCGGTGCGTATAAGCACCAACAACTGATGATTTGAAGCAATGATAAGCATAATGTATAACACTGTTCACCATGTTAAACTATATATAATGTTTGAATGTTTGGTTAAAAAGTCATGTAACACGGGCATGTTATCTTGATGTTAGAATAAAATATTCACCTAAATGGTAAATCGCGAAGGTATTATTTGAGCCGCCGAACCAACAATCTGCATAGGCGAAAACAAAGGCGTAGATCAGCTTCGCAGTAACTGCGAAGCTGATCAGCGCCTTTGTTTTCGCAACACGAATAATACATGTACATTTCCTCTACTTTCTAAATCCAAAATGTCCAGCCTGTAACCATCTTCTGTGACTGTACAGCCCGGTTTGTGTCGGACCTGGTCGAAACCCAAATTTTTGGTCTTCTCACGCACAGACGCATTTTATTTCTTTCTTTGCATTTACTAATTGACACCACGTTGCAAGATTTATACTGTCAATGATGAGGCTTTAATTATAGCTGCTCATTTCTAGGTATGAGTTTCCCACCTCGGTTTTTGAAGTGGAAATTTCTTTCTGATTGCGCATTTTCCTGATCATTGCCTACTTGTATCGTTTTATTTGCCGAAACCGCGGTATGACCCATCCCCTTTCTCATTTATACTTTCACAGCTTTAAGAAAAAACACATTTTTAATTTTATCTGGAATTTTTGAGATTTGAATTGGTTTGATTTGCCCATCGGCGCTTTATAGTATTTGCGGTTTTTAATTTTACCTTGAATCTTTTTTTTTTCTTTTTAATATTTTGTGGAGGATGGCTATAATGTTTTATTATGGTAGTGTTACGGATGTGAATCAACTGATTATTGCGCTATCGTCTGAGTCATTTTCAATCCGATCATATACAAAACATGCTAACGCCAGCGTATATTTACAACGGTTACCATTACATTACTGTGTGTAGTGGGACTAGTGAGACCGAGATATGACACCATACTATCAGTGGTTGCGAGTCTAAGGCTACAGACTACGATTTGGCTTTTGTATGACTAACATGGTCGGGCTGCTAGCAACACACTTTCATTTTAAAATTCTGTACTTTTAGATCAGGTTTATTTCTCGTATGTCTTAACGTGAACGTTGAGTGCAATAAATGAGTTGAGCGACGTCGTGAGAAAACCGGATTTTTACCTTTGCGAAAAAAGCGCGGTTTATCTCCGCAGTAACTCCACAGCTGATCAGCGCCTTTGTTTTCGCTACAGGGATAGTACGATTCCTCTTCTTTTTAAATCCGAAATTTCGAGCTTGTAGTCATCTTCTGTAGCTGCACAGGTCGGTTTGTGTCAGACCTTGTCGGAAACCCCTAAGACCGGGTTTCTGACAGTCGCGGCTCAGTTCTAATATGACAACCCTAACAAGTTCTGTGATAAAGACTTGCATCTTGACACTAATAGTGTTATCAATCGGAAAGTGAATTAAGCGTAGGCCTCTTTCTGAATGAGACCGATTGCTGATGATTTTTTTCAATACGAAAATTTCTAGACAGAAAATCAGTTAACATATTGCAATGCCAAATATAAGTGTAATGACTATTTCAAATTCGCAAGCGCACTTTGTGTGTGTCTGGACACATTCTGTTTCCAGGCGCATTTCCTGATCAAGTTGGCCAATTAAGGCAACATTGGAATCTTAAAGACTTCAATGACAAGTGAAAGGACTATAATAATGGCCGTAAAAGTGCTGCTGAATAGAGTTCATATGTCGGAAAAGACTACTCGAATGTTTATATTACAGACGCATGTGGTTATTCAGTCATTGACATTAACGTTGCAATAAAACTTATTGTCTAATTAGTTTTCAGGAATGAGTTTTAAACAGCATTACGAAAACTTAACCATGCAATATACATGTACAGATATTTTTTCTGCAGTAAAAACAAACAATCAGCTTAAAAACTTTGATACTTTCCATATTTTGCTCAAACACTGATTGTGGGTATACGTTAGAACCGACTCGCGGGCCAGGCAGTTCTAACGAGTACCCACAGTATATGTTTTGGATCAACAATAAGAAAAATATTTATTCCCCAGTATACCATTTTTACAATGTAAAAGTGGGATATATGAGACAAGCCAAGTTCTGCTTGCGGGTGTGTCAGGTGGTTTTTCCCGGGGTTTTCCCGTTTTCGCCCCACCTACTGATTGGCACCGTCTCATATGAGCTGAAATAATCTTGAAAGGGACGTTAAACTGAATAAAAAAAATTGGGATATAAAAGGGTATACCTTTCACAGGAATATTTACCTGATGGTAAGTAACAGTACAGCCCGCAGTTCGTGTCTGTCATTTATTATATGTAAAGCATCTGAAAACGATTTTATGTGCGTTGCATTTTTTTGTAATGTGCTGTAGAGTCCTCTCTTTCCCTCCTGGTGTGTAGATTTGGATTTGTATTTAATTATATCAATTTGTATTTTAATTAATATGCCAATTTTGGAAATATAGGCTTTTACATGGGAACAGGCGAAAACAATGGATATTTGGGTCGGGTCTAATCTCAAGCTAGGTTAAACTTCTGTGGTGGTTCTTATTGTTTTATGTCTTGGTGTTTAAAATGTTTTGTGCTGTTGGCGCCTTATGTACATGTATGTTATCATATTTTAAGTTACGTTTAGGTAGCTGAATGGCCACCTATTGGGAAAATAGCTGCTTCAGTCGGCTTACGGAATATTTTTATGGAATAAGTACCTTATTGTTATTTTGGTTTTTTCCCGCCTCGGATTTGGAGTGGGAATCTATTTCTGATTGCGGCTTTTTTCTGATCGTTGCCTACTTGTACCTCTTTAGATAAGCTCCGCTGTGTACCTGCTATGTACCTGCAATCCCCAGTCCTATATGGCCGGGGGAAACAAATGACTAGTGCATTGTACCCTTTCACAATTTTATGGTTTGACATGTGAAGAATTTCTATGTATTCAATCACTCAAATCACTAAAACATGTCTTGTATACATTTTTCTCAGATGTGGAAATTGGTACCAGTGTTTTTACACATCTGAATTTTACTATGTGAAGAATAGATACAAACTCGTCCTATCTATATAGAATCGATATGAATTATGTTCTGACCAATTATAATTGAAGGTAATTACACTCAGATTGTGTTTAATATCAATTTGTTAGATAGTCATAAATGCTGCATGCTGTATATGTTTTTGGCATGTGAAGAATTTGTATGTATTAATCACATCTGGGAAGAAATGCTTAATATACATTATCAGATGTAAAAAATTGGAACCCATTATTTTACATTAAAAATTATGTGAATTCTGATGTGCGAAGAATTGGTAAAAATTCACGTAGAATTGCTATGAATTTCTGGAAAAGAAAGCAAGTGCACTTCAGGTGGTGTTTTAGATGGATAAATCCAGTTGCATGTTGAAGCCTTATGTTTTCAGAAAACAATATAAGAATACAAAGCATAATACGCAACTGAATTTATCCATCTTTACATAAGCTCATGTTTGCCTCTTCAGCTCAGGTGAGCTAACAAGCATTTGCTTATGTCACCTTACATTGACAAAAATGCTGCTTTTTTAATACATGGTGAATATCATTATCATGGAAAATATTACATGGCGTACAAATTTGATATTAGGGAATTTTCTCCCTTTTGACAATCAAGTTCTCTTCACACCTTCTATTGTAAATTCCTACACTAGGAATATTTTGTATAGGAATTATCTCTAGACCAATACAATTGATTTACCAACTCTTCAGGCCAAGTTGTGAAAAGGACTCCTGATGTATTTCATGAACTTGACAAGGTAATTAATTGCTAATAACATTTAGTCGGGGAACCAAGGAGTGATTTAGGCTAACCCTTGCACCCAAAAGGAATAATGTGGAATTGTAAATGGTCGAAAAGGTAATAGTATGGAGTATCTGAACCCTCTGTACGTATAGAAATCACGACCGACTTACATAACAACACAGCAGGCGTTTTTCTTCGGTAGCCCATTAAGTACTTGTGAAAAAGAAGATTGATAAACTATAAAATAACTTCTACCAGCATGACCAGTATTAATGCCTAGGTCACACTAGGGCTTACGTACGCTGCGGACGCTGCGGATAGGTGTTCCGTATCTGTCCGTCCTATCCGTAACGATTCGTATCTCATCCGTAATGTCCGTAACTGTACGTATCGTATCCTCAGGGCGCGGTAGATCCGCGGGCAAATTTTCATAACTGTCAAAAATGCATGCGCGGATGGACGATCGGTAATGGTAGGCAATGGTACGTAACTGAAGGCATTTATTCGAATCTGTCCGTATCTAATCGCATCTAAACGTATCATGCCGCGATCAAGCATTTGTTGCGGATCGATACTGTTACATACGTGTTGTTTCGTTCGGTTGCGGTCTTTGTCGTACACACTTTTCGATGCAATTTAATACGTTCAGATACGAACACGTAATGTTACGGTTTTCCTAAAGTTTACACAGCATGCCACACGTATGAAAACGGAAACAAACCAGGATGCAACTTGAACAATGCTAATAAGCGTGTGGCTGAGCCCTCTAGAGCTGAGTGTTTGGGCATAACATAATCTGTATCCAATGCTTGAATGAATCATACAAGAACGTTTCTGGAATATATAGTCTCCTTGACAAAAATGTCCATCATTTTTCTATTATACAGGTAATTTATTTATTTAAGGATATCCATAATTCATTTATGGATATCCATAATTCATTTATGGATATCCTTAATTCATTTATGGATATCCTAAAATAATTAAAGATATCCATCAATATTTTTGGATATCCTAAAATGAATTATGGATATCCATAAATGAATTATGGATATCCATAAATGAATTATGGATATCCATAAATGAATTATGGATATCCTTAAATGAATTATGGATATCCATAATTGAATTATGGATATCCTGAAATACATTTTTGGATATCCAAAAATCACGATGAATTATGGATATCCATAATTCGATTTTTGGATATCCAAAAATCGAATTATGGATATCCTTAAATCAGCTCATTTAAGGATATCCTTAAATGTGTTTTAGAATATCCAAAAATAAGCTTGAATTTAGGATATCCATAATTCGATTTTTGGATATCCATGATTCTTTTTTTGGATATCCATAATGATCTGATTAAAGGATATCCATAATTCGATTTTAGGATATCCATAATTCATTTTAAAAAATATTTCTTTTCCATAATGATTTTTTCCGTGTAATACGCATGCGCTAACTTAAACTGAACGAAACGGAAGCCAACGTAAATTCAACCACACCGGATGCCTCCATTCTCTGACTAGGGAGCAATCATTATATCCAATAGGCACGTATGGGGTGCCGTTTTACTATTTATTTCCTATTTATGGATATCCATAATTCATTTTTGGATGTCCAAAATTCATTTTTGGATATCCATAATATATTTTGGATATCCATAATTCTTTTTTGGATATCCTAAAATCGATTTATGGATATCCTTAATTCGGCTGAATATTGGATATCCATAAATTGATTTTAGGATATCATATAATCGAATTATGGATATCCTTAAATACAATCCTATTTTTGGATATCCATAATGCGATTTAAGGATATCCTAAAATCGAGCTAATATTGGATATCCATAATTCGATTTATCCTTAATTATTGTAGGATATCCATAAATGAATTAAGGATATCCATAAATACATTATGAATATCCTTAAATAAATTATGAATATCCAAATATAGGGAATAAATAGTAAAACGGCACTCCATAGGCACGTACATCATTTTTTTGTGATTTAAAGATATCCTTAAATGAATTATGGATATCCTAAAATACAGTCCTATTGAAGGAAATCCATAACTCATTTATGGATATGCATAAATCGAATTATGGATATCCAATATTAGCCCGATTTTAGGATATCCTTAAATTGAATTATGGATATCCAAAAATAGGATTGTATTTTAGGATATCCATAGTTCGGTTTTAGGAAATGCTAAATCTATGTATGTATATCCAATATTCAGACGAATTTAGGATATCCTTAAATTGATTTTAGGATATCAAAAATGAATTATGGATAGACAAAAAAGAATTATAGATGTCCAAAAATAAATTTTGGATATCGAAAAAAATAGGGATATCCATAATTCATTTCAGGATATCCATAATTCATTTCAGGATATCCATAATTATTATGGATATCCATAATTCATTTATGGATATCCATAATTCATTTTAGGATATCCAGAAATGTTAATGGATATCCTTAATTATTTAAGGATATCCATAAATGAATAAAGGATATCCATAAATAAATTATGGATATCCTTAATTGAATTATGGATATCCAAAAATAGGGAATAAATAGTAAAATGGCACCCATAGGCACGTACATCATTTTTTGTGATTTAAGGATATCCTTAAATTATGGATATCCTAAAATACAGTTTTATTGAAGTACATCCATAACTCATTTATGGATATCCATAAATCGAATTATGGATATCCATCCAATATTAGCCCGATTTTATAATATCATTAAATCGAATTATGGATATCCAAAAATAGGATTGTATTTTTGGATATCCATAGTTCGATTTTAGGATATCCTAAAATCAATTTATGGATATCCAATATTCAGACGAATTAAGGATATCCATAAATCGATTTTAAGTATCCAGAAATGAATTTTGGATATCCAAAATGAATTATGGATATCCATAAATAGGGAATAAATAGTAAAACGGCACCCCATATGATTGTTGGTTGATGCGTTCATTTACGGTGTAGATACGGTTGTGTTACGCTTTAGATACGGAAAGATTCGAATCAACGCCTTCATTACGTACTATTACGGATGTTTCATCCGTGCCCAATTTTTGACTTTTTTTCAAAATTTGGGCGCGAATGGAATCGGACTTGCATATACAATACGTTAAGATACGAACATATACGGATAAGATACGAATTGTTACGGATATGACGGATAGATACGAAAGGTCAGTCCGCAGCGTCCGCAGCATCCGGATGTGCTAGTGTGACTGTAGTTTGACTAAAACCTGCGTTTTCTTTCATCAAATTTCACCGTTATATACGCAAGAAAACGCAACATTACGTATCTGAAGGTGTATATCTGTATCTAAAAGTAACAGATGGTATCAAAAGGTATGTAGTCAAGTATCTTAACCGTATGTATTCGAATTTATCCGTAACTATCTTCGAACGTATCGGTATCTTTTCTGAACTACCCGTATTTATTCGTATTTAAAGGTAATAAATTCATTAAGAACCGTTAGCCCCGCCCACAAAATTCTGCGGATCGCTACGTATAGTATTCGCAACTATCCGCGGCATCCGTAAGCGCTAGTGTGACCTAGGCATCAGTAAATCTGCTAAAATTAGGCAGGTATATCATTTCAAAGATGGTACTTTGCATTGCAGTGGTGGTCGTTTTATAGACATTTCATTGAGCGACCCCGATTTTGCAATTTTACCTTTACATTTATTTGCCTCTGAGTCCATCTAAATGCATTCATTGCTCAAAAGTGATTTTTATGTTAAAAAGTGATTTTTATGTTTATTTCTAAATATGTTTAAGTCATTAATTGCAAAACGAATTCAGATTGATACGTCTTTGATGTTTTCTCACAAAAATGTTCCAAAACTCAATTTTAACATAATTTTTGTGTTTTCCAAATTTGATGTGGTTGAACACCGTGCATAACCAGAATGGCGTTTGTGAGTTTTATATAAACTAATGTCGTTCATTTTTAAACAAACATGTGGCACTAACTGAGAGTCAAGCTATGGAAAAAATATCTTTGTGTATTATTAGCTAGGCAGATTAAGTCAATTTTCCATAAGAATCGTTCATTTAGTGATACAAGCATGGAATTTGGCATGGAGGCTCAGAATATCCAACTGTTTTGAAAAAATATCGTTGTCCAGCGAAAATTCAAAATGGCGGACAAAATGGCGGCCATTTTCAAAATGGCCGCCCTGAAAGACTACATACCATAGTTTGCTATCCCAAACTTCACTGCATTGACTGTCTTTTAGGTTTTTGGTGTCAAAGTCCATGTTTAAGAACCCATTGAATCTAAATTTTCACTTTTGTTTCATAATGGCGGGCAAAATGGCGGCCATTTTCAAAATGGCCGCCATCGAAGGCTTAAATTACAGTTTTTCACCTTACACTTCACTGCATTGACCATTTGTTTATGTTTTGTGTCTAAATATATGTAAACGAACCTATAGAATCTAAATATTTACATAGTTTTCTTGTATCTATCATTTGTCATGACATATTTGCAAACTGTAAGACGAGATCATCTGCTTTTAATGCGCAAAATGCCTTTTATATGTAGCCGTGTGATGAGAATAATGATTTTAGTTGCATTTGTACTTGTATGAAGTTGATTGGAATATGTCAGGTAATTTGAATGATTATCTCTTTGCATTTAATGTTTCAGCAGATAACACAATTAAAAATATAATGGTGGCTATGTTTTGTCTCTACATGTACTTTTCTTTGAAACAGGCAATCCACCGTTTTGATTGTGAAATGGAAGCGTTTTATAAACAAAAATGTTATTTTTGGCACCTTATCTCGTGTAATGAGAGTGAAATTATTCCTTTTACAATAAATACACCATAAATGTCCATGCTGTCTAGTGTAATTGACAATGATTGTATTGAATATATGGATTTAATATGGTCACTTGAAATGGTCCATATGTTGTCTGTAAGACAGGTGTAGGTATCAGTTCCATGTTTGTGGTAGTTTCGTGCATTGGATACACAATGAATGTAGTGGCATCAAGGACACCCTGTGTCCTGGCCCTGGTTTCAACTGTCCTTCATGCTTGGGCATAGCAAAAAAGTACAAGTAGGCAAAGATCAGGAAAAGGCGCAATCAGAAAAAGACTCCCACTCCAAAAACCAAGGTGGGAAAAAAACCAAACTAACAATCAGGTACTTATACCATGAAAACACTTCGTAAGCCGAATGAGCAGCTATTTTCCCAATAGGTGGCCACTCAGTTACCTTAACTTAACTAAAAATATGCAAACATACATAAGGCGCCAACAGCACAAAAATATTTTAAACACCAAGACATAAAACAAAAAGAACCACCACAGAAGTATCGACTTGGAACGATCAGCAACACAAAGTTACTGGCGGGTTTAAATCGATTTTACACGGCCGTAACCTCACCCTCAGCTTCTGCAGTGGTTCATAACATTTAGTTAGTTCTTCGGTCCTCGTGGTGAATCTCTAACTAGTAAATGAATCATCAAGAACAAACAAATAAATCATGATAAACATCCTGATGAATCAAAAACCAGGACTCACAGATTCAGTAAGCTGCCCGACGATGGAGATCCCTGGGCGCCAAATAACTTACTAACTCCGGAGCTAAAGAAAAACATCAGTTGGACCCCGGTGGGCCAAGCAACAGACAAGAAGCTCCGGCCCCAACCAACTAAAATGAATAGCTTTAAGTCGGGGCCATCATAGAGTCTGACGCCCGACCCACCGGCGTGCAATTAAAGAAGGCAGCATAGTTATCAACCGTGATTGGGTTAAAAACTAAGCATGCAGACTGTCGCATAACATTCAAGTTATAACCTATACGTCTGTAACGTGTTATGATTTTTCTAAACTGAAAAGAAAAATCATTACTTCCTATAAGTTTCTTAAATTTGTAAACCAAGTCACCATAAAATTCTGGTTCCGAAAGACCCTCACTTAAAAGTGTCTTTAACCCAACATTATATTTAGAAATCAATTCATAGTGTCTACGATAAAATTTAGAAAAGGTTTTTCGAAGTTTATGATACCGATAGCCCTGTTGGAGAAGTTTGGCCGTTAAAGATTTATTTCGAGCGTTGAAGTCTGTAACATGATTGCAGACTCTAGCAAACCTAATAATTTGCGAAATGTATACACCATAAGAAGCACGACGAGGAACTTCGCCATCCAAAAACGGAAAATTTACTATATCAAAATCAAAGTCATCGCGCTTATCATAAATTTTAGAAGAAACAAATCCATTTGCAACAGAAAGATGTAGATCTAAAAAGGGGGCTTCGGTATCCGAGATATTGGCTTTGTTCAACTGTAGTTCAGATGGATAAATTTGATTGACCATACCTTCAAAATAAGGGTTGTCAATGTTCAAAAGATCATCGAGGTACCTAGAAGCAAGCCCTACTGATGGAACAGACGAAATGGATGTCGAGGTTGGTGATGGAATTGTGGAACAGGTTGCATAGGTTTGCTATTTAGGGATATGGTCTCTGGTGGTGGCCCTGAACTGGCTGTTGTTACACACTGAAAAATCAATTTGGGAAAAGTCCCACCAACTGCTTCCCCTTCTCGCGAGCCACAACCTGTCACTTTTGACCCGGGTGTATTCAACTTGTGCGAGAAGTGTCATGTTTCATGCTGCAGAGACTTGAAGTTTTTTTTGAATGTAGTTGATTAACGTACTCGAATGTACACACTCTGCTATCACATATGGTTAAAGGATAAGCCCTTAGCCTTTAATCAGCTGATTTCTACTTATACCGGAAGTGTTCACAAAGTTAGACAAAATTTATGAAGATTTTTAAAGATCTCCATGAAGAGAAGAAACAAACTATTAACCACCCATTGGGGATGTGAGAAATAAATCGGATACTTGTATATCCAGGCAAAACGAACCGGCAAGCGACTGACAAACCACTGTTGGCCGCTTAAAAGGTCTGAGACTGCCCAGGGAATGTGGTTTAGTCACACCATGCATACATATAAGATGACGTTGCTTACAAAGGTTGCATTTTGTCCCGACAAGACTGTTAACATAGCTATTGACAGGGAAATATGGCAACAAAACAAACAAACAAACGCTGCGTTTTCTGTAGCGTCATACAATCATAGATCTTGATAGAATTGAAGCTACTGTTTCCAGAAACAATGCTAACAACCACGAAAGTTGATCTGCTAAATGATGCTCAGTAATTCTGAAATCGAGCTAGGTGACTTCCATGCCAATTTGTTAAGGCCGCTGCTTTTATTTTCAATCATCTCTCCACTGTGACCAGTTTGGGTTGGAAATTGAATAGGCACATGTGAGACAAGCCAAATTCTGCTTGTGGATGTGTCAGTTGGTGTTACTCGAAGGTACTCTCGTTTATGCCCTACCTACTGACTGGCTCGTCTCAAATGAATTAAAATAATCTTAAAGGGGATTTAAAATGATATAAAACTTTTCAGGCCATTAAATGTGCTGCTATTCTAGAGGATACTTCAGGAGAAAGCAAATCCAAAGTACATTGAGCATGTGTTCAACCTTGCAAAGTTTTTGTGTGTTATGATGATGCAGGTTCAGTACCAGACAATATAGTTGGCTAAGGCTGGTGTAGACAATGTTCCTCAAGGCTTTTGAGTATCATTTGTGATGTCTGACTGGACTGTGCTCAACAATAATGGAAGAATTCATCGTTCAGCAATCATGTCTTTCGAAGGCATGACCTTGCCATCAGATGCAGTGAGACAGTATACTTTATGCTGTCGTGCTCGAAATGTTAAGGTCATATGATGACATACTTCCAACTCCGGTTCAGGATACTAAAGGGGTGCATTTGGAGATCAACAATATACCAAATATAAATTAAATCTCCAAGTAAATGGTGTTTTAATAGTTTTTATTTTTCACTTCGCAGATACTATGGACAACACTAACTCCTACAATGGCAACTGTAAGCGAAAACTAACAAAGCATTGCTGTCTGCAGGCGAATGCCAAGGACGATGCAAATGTTTCTATTATAAATTAACAATTTTATGCACTGAATTGTACAGTTGCAAATGAAGAAAGGTTCACTAACAGTATTCACCACAACATGATCAAATAATTATAATATAAAGAATAATATATAGAAAAAGGCTTGCATAAAAAACAGCTTTTGTTCATTAAAAGTAGATGTTTTGTCTTACATTTGGCAAATATGTCATGAAACATTATAAACAAAAGAAAATGATGTGCATATTTAGATTATATAGGTTCAATAACATATATTTAGACACAAAAAGCATAAAAATCGGTCAATGCCGTGATGTTTAAGATAACGAACTAATTTAAGTCAGTAATGGCGGCCATTTTGAAAATGACCGCCATTTTGTCCGCCATTATGAAAAAAAGTAAAAACTGAGGTTTAATGGGTTCTTAAACATGGACATTGACATCAAAAAACCTGAAAAACAGTCAATACAGTGAAGTTTGGAGCAGCAAACCATCGTATGTAGTCTTTCAGGGCGGCCATTTTAAAAATGGCCGCCATTTTGTCCGCCATTTTGAATTTTCGCTGGACAACGATATATTTCAAAACAGTTGGCAATTCTGAGCCTCCATGCCAAATTTCATGCTTGTATCACCAAATGCACGATTTTTCACTAATCTGCCTAGCTATATAGCTCGAATTTGACCTCAGTTGCGTCAAATGATCGACGAGTCCATGACATTACGAAAACACGCCCATATAATATGTAGATTTTTCTTAAGTTGTAAAAATTGAAAATTTTCAGTAGAAATTGATATTTTTCTTATTTTTGCTCAAAACGTAGATTGTGGGTACAAGTTAGAACCTCGCCGAGGCGGTTCTAACGAGTACCAACACTCTATGTTTTAGAGCAAAATTAAGAAAATAGCTATACCCCTGATACCCCAGTTTTACTATATAAAAGTGGGGTGTAAGGGGGTATTCAATACATGGACATGTTTTCCTGATGAAGTGCACTTGAAAGGTAAATCGATACGAAATGGTTGAAAATTTACGTTACACTTCGGTTGCCCGCACAGTAAGTATTTGTACTGTTACAATCTGAATATCATTTCACGTGCTACTGAGTAGACTCGTCGATCTTTTGACGCATCTGAGGTCAATTAGTGCCACAATCGAACTATACCTTTTTTAGTTTTTGCCGTTTGTTTACATGCAAAGTCAGAAAGGAGATAAAACAATTAATCAATATCTTAAACATCCTGTATTATTTTGTTTTATTTATTTGTCTATATATACTATCTATCTAGCACACCAATATATTGTGTTAAGTTGGCATCACCTTTTGTTAGCCAGAATAGTTAAAAATCCTTGTACAATTTCTTTTTGTTTCTTTTTGTTTCCTCATCATATCCGCCTTCTTTCAGTGAGTTGATTAGAAGAACACGCAAATCGACAGTTACCTTTGAACGAGTGGGTGCTTAAAACTGCGTGTACATCGCAAGAGGCTTGTCAAAACGAAAGAGATAAAATTGTTTTTTGTAAGAAGTAAGAGCAGTATCCAACTTGTTGGTACCTACGTATAATAATTTCTTAACACGATTTTCCTTATTCCTTATATTTGTGTATAATAGAACCACTTCAGAAGCAAAGGGCGAGGTGAAGGTCCTGCAAAAAGGGGTTTAGCCCCCAGTAGTTTAATATTACTTATCGTTCCAATGCGATACTTCTGTTGTGGTTCTATTTGTTTTATGTTTTGGAGTCGATTGTTTGTGATGTTTGAACCTTATGTACGTTTTATAGATTTGTACATCATCCATAGTGTAGATTATATTTTCCTTTTGGTCTTTTGATATCAGCGAGGGTGTTCTGAGAAAGCAAAAAATTATTATCGGTTAAGATTTATTTTCGAACCAACGTTTAATATATTTGGTCCCATTTGGATTATACTAGTCTCTGTATCGACCATACTGTTGAAAGTTGCAAAATTACAGAAATTCTCATGGGCTCCATGTTGCCAAATCTATAGTGTCACTGTAGAGGCTTAAGTAGCCGAAACTGCGATATGGTCCATCCCCTTTCTCATTAATATTTTCACTTCTCTTAAAGGATCTCAGTTTTATTTTTATTTGCTATTACTGCAGCTGGCGTTGCGCCGTGTGGCGGCCCTAAAAAGTCTCCCTGTACATCATCCATAGTGCAGATTATATTTTCCTTTTGGTCATTTGATATCAGCGAGGGTATTCTGAGAAATCAAAAAAATATTATCGGTTAAGATTTATTTTCTAATATATTTGGTCCATTTGGATTATACTCATCCCTGTATCGACTACCCTGTTGAAAGTTGCAAAATAACAGTAATTATCTTTGGCTCCATGTTGCCAAATCTATTTATCGGTTAAGATTTATTTTCTAACCAACGTTTTATATATTTGATCCCATTTGGACTATACTAGACTCTGTATCGACTACCCTGGTGAAAAATGCAAAATTACAGTAATTCTCTTTGGCTCCATGTTGCCAAATCTATAGGGTCAATGAAGAGGCTTAAGTAGCCGAAACCGCGGTATGGTCCAACCCATTTTCTCATTAATATTTTCTCTGTTCTTACAGTATATCAGTTTTATTTTTATTTGCTATTACTGCAGCTGGTGTTGTGCCATGTGGCGACCCTTAAATGTCTCCCGTACATCATCCAAAATGCAGATAAGGCAAAAAAAAAGAGAATGTTTCCAGTAACATGCCAGAAAAAAATGGGTCGATAGGTAGGGATTTTTTTGAGGGAAGCCTTACCACGTAAAATACCTGAACATAGATATACAGTTTAATCAGAATCAGCTTCTTTGTTAAAACTTCAATTCAACATTTTTTATTTGGATGAAGCTTCCGTTTTATTCTTATTATGAGTTTCATGTTGCATGACTTTGTGGCCACCCGAATTTAATTTGGCTGTTCACTTAGCCCTCTGCATTTTACTTTTTCTGTCCAAGCTAGCACTGTGACCACCTTCAATAGCTGCTCACCCTGCTTTCCGTTATACATGTTACATGTTGGTACCTATACTATATATTTTCGTATCATGATTTACCTTATTTCTTGTTTATATCTGTGTATAAATGAACCACTGCAGAAGCTGAGGGCGAGGTTAGGATCCTGTAAAATCGGTTTAAGCCCGCAAGTAACTTTGTGTTACTGATCGTTCCAAGGCGATACTTCTGTGGTGGTTCTTTTTGTTTTATGTCTTGGTGTTTAAATTTTTTTGTGCTGTTGGCGCCTTATGTATTTTTAACTAAGTTAAGGTAACTGAGTGGCCACCTATTGGGAAAATAGCTGCTCATTCGGCTTACGATATGGTTCATGGTATAAGTGCCTGATTGTTAGTTTGGTTTTTTCCCACCTCGGTTTTTGGAGTGGGAATCTCTTTCTGATTGCGCCTTTCCCTGATCTTTGCCTACTTGTACCTTTCCACTTGGTCCGCATGATACCAATTGTGCCTGTAAGCGTACATAGTGATTCTGCAAATGGCAATATTTTACTGCTCACAAATATAGTATATGTTATAAATAAAAACAATATTGTCATTTCAACTCATTTGTCCTTTGCTATCATTTTCAGATTAGACATGCCAGAGAACAGTCCTTGCTGAATGTGCAAACTGCAAAATTTTGAGAATTTGTTGGCCACTGCCACTGGAGGCCGCCATTTTATCAGTACTGCACGTGCACATGTATTAATCGTATAATCGACGGTACGCTAACTGTGATATTCTACGGTATTCATTTGCCGGTCCGGTACTTGAAAAACACGATCTTTTTTCGATTTTCGAGTTTTTATTTTCGGAAAACAGGAAAAAATATAAGAGTCGGGGAGTTTTTGACAGGGTCGGTCGGGTTACCGGAAACATTCTTTTTCTTTTTTTTCTTTTTTTTTGCCTTATAGTTTCCTTTTTATCCTTTGATATCAGCGAGGGTATTCTGAGAAATCAGAAAATTATTATCGGTTAAGATTTATTTTCTAACCAACGTTTAATACATTTGGTCTCATTTGGATTATACTAGTCTCTATATGGACTACCCTGTTGAAAGTTGCAAAATTACAGTAATTCTCTTTGGCACCATGATGCCAAATCTATATGGCCACTGAAGAGGCTTAAGTAGCCGAAACCGCGGTATGGTCAATCCCCTTTCTCATTTATATTTTCACTGCTCTTAAAAGATATCAGTTTTGATTTTATTTGCTATTACTTCAGCTGGTGTTGTGCCGTGTTGCGGCCCTATAAATTCTCCCAGTACATCATTCATAGTGCAGATTATATTTTCTTTTTGGTCCTTTGATATCAGCTTGGGTATTCTGAGAAATCAGAAAATTATTATCGGTTTAGATTTATTTTCTATCCAACGTTTAATATATTTGGTCCAATTTGGATTATACTGGTCTCTGTTTCAACTACCCTGTTGAAAGTTTCAAAATTACAGTAATTCTCTTTGGCTCTATGTTCCCAAATCCATAGGGTCATTCAAGAGGCTTAAGTAGCCAAAAGAGCGGTATGGTACATCCCCTTTCTCATTATTACTTTGACTGCTCTTAAAGGATCTCAGTTTTGATTTTATTTGCTATTACTTCAGCTTGTGTTGTGCCGTGTAGCGGCCCTAAAAAGTCTTATCGTACATCATTTATAGTGCAGATTATATTTTCTTTTTGGTCCTTTGATATCAGCTTGGGTATTCTGAGAAATCAGAAAATTATTATCGCTTTAGATTTATTTTCTATCCAACGTTTAATATATTTGGTCTCATTTGGATTATACTAGTCTCTCTATGGACTACTCTGTTGAAAGTTACAAAATTACATTAATTCTCTTTGGCGCCATGTTGCCAAATCTATATGGTCACTGAAGAGGCTTAAGTAGCCGAAACCTCGGTATGGTCCATCCCCTTTCTCATTAACATTTTCAGCGCTCTTAAAGGATCTCAGTTTTGATTTTAGTTGCTATTATTTCAGCTGGTGCTGTGCCGTATTGCGGCCCTAACATTTCTCCCCGTACATCATTCATAGTGCAGATTATATTTTCTTTTTGGTCCTTTGATATCAGCTTGGGTATTCTGAGAAATCAGAAAATTATTATCGGTTAAGATTTATTTTCTATCCAACGTTTAATATATTTGGTCCAATTTGGATAATACTAGTCTCTGTTTCGACTACCCTGTTGAAAGTTTCAAAATTACAGTAATTCTCTTTGGCTCTATGTTCCCAAATCCATAGGGTCATTCAAGAGGCTTAAGTAGCCAAAAGAGCGGTATGGTACATCCCCTTTCTCATTATTACTTTGACTGCTCTTAAAGGATCTCAGTTTTATTTTTATTTGCTATTACTGCAGCCGGTGTTGTGCCGTGTGACGGCCCTAAAAATTCTCCCTGTACATCATCCATAGTACAGATTATATTTTCATTTATGTCCAGCGAGGGTATTCTAAACAAGTCTCTCTGTGCATCATCCATATGGCAGATTAGATTTTCGTTTTGGTCCTTTGATATCAGCGAAGGTATTTTGAGAAATCAGAAAATTATTATCTGTTAAGATTTATTTTCTAACCAACGTTTAATTTATTTGTTCCCATTTGGATAAAACTAGTCTCTGTATCGACTACCCTGTTGAAAGTTGCAAAATTACAGTAATTCTCTTTGGCTCCATGTTGCCAAATCTATAGGGTCACTGAAGAGGCTTAAGTAGCCGAAACCGCGGTATGGCCCATCTCCTTTCTCATTAATATGTTCACTGCTCTTAAAGGATGTCAGTTTTATTTTTATTTCCTGAATTTGAGCAGCTACGCGAGAAAACCGGTCTTCTGGGGTTCCAACCAGGTCCGACACAAACCGGTCTGTACACTCACTAAAGATGGCTGGAGACTTGAAATGTTTGAAAATTGAAAATAGACAAATTGTAATATCCGTGTAGTGAAAACAAAGGCGCTGATCAGCTGATCTGCGCCTTTGTTTTCGCATGACATGGTTCATCCCCTTTCTCATTGATATTTTTACTGCTCTTAAAGGTTCTCAGTTTTATTTTATTTGCTATTCCTGCAGCTGGTGTTGTGCCATGTGGCGGACCTTAAAAGTCTCCCCGTACATCATCCACAGAGCAGATTATATTTTCTTTTTGGTCCTTTGATGTCAGCGAGGGTATTCTGAGAATTCAGAAAATTATTATCGGTTAAAATTTATTATCTAACCAACGTTTAATATATTTGGTCGCATTTGGATTATACTAGTCTCTGTATGGACTACCCTGTTACAAGGTGAAAAATTACAGTAATTCTCTTTGGCTCCATGTTGCCGAATCTTTAGGGTCACTGAAGAGGCTTAAGTAGCCGAAACCGCGATATGGTCCATTCCCTTTCTCATTAATATTTACATTGCTCTTAAGGTATCTCGGTTTTAACTTTATTTGGTATTACTGCAGCTGGTGTTGTGCAGTGTGGCGGCCCTAAAAAGTCTCCCGGTACATCATCCATAGTGCTGATTATATTTTCCTTTTGGTCATTTGGGTATTCTGAGAAATCATAAAATTATTATTGGTTAAGATTTATTTTCTTACCAACGTTTAATATATTTGGTCCAATTTGGATTATACTAGTGTCTGTTTCGACTACCCTGTTGAAAGTTTCAAAATTACAGTAATTATCTTTTGCTCCATGTTGCCAAATCTATAGGGTCACTGAAGAGGCTCCAGTAGCCGAAACTGTGGTATGGTCCATCCCTTTTCTGATTAATATTTTCACTGCTCTTAAAGGATCTCAGTTTTATTTTTATTGGTTAAGTTTGGGTAACTGAGTGTCCGCCTTTTGGGAAATAGCTGCTTGTTTCTTTTTAATTGAAATACAAGTTTAAACAATTTAACAATAACAGGTCCGACATACACATACCTTCTCATACATCATACCAAAACCATCGTAGCGGACGTTTTAGCGACAGAATATGACATTTCAAAGCCATTTGATCATGCTGAATTCAGTTTTCATTTGGAAAACATTCCCGTGCAATATAGAGATATTTTTTTTCTTTAGATAATCCAGATAAAAATCCATTGGATTTTTTTTATTATTATTATTCTTATTTTTGCTCAAAATACAGATTGTGGGTACCCATTAGGCGGTTCTAAGGCGTACCCACAGTCTAGGTTTTGCAGCAAAAATAAGAAAAAAGTACGCCCCTGCATCCCCAGTTTTGGTATATAAAAGTAGGAAATAAGGGGGTAAATATTACATGGAAATGTTATCCTGATATATAGACGACGGGAGTAAAGTTCAGTACTTGACACCATAATTAGCTCAGATCGTCTTAGCATAATGATAGTTCTAGAAATGGCATACATGTGATGCGTCTGTGCCATTGCTGAACTAAGTGCTACTAATCTGACGTTTAGAGAAGATTAGAAATAAGTTGTTGATTGCCGATTAATTTCCATAATAAAGATACAAGTTCAACCATATTCAGATTAGCAACTTGATGATATACATGTAAACGTTTGTGGTTTTAATGTGTCTGTGGCAAAACTTTGATGGAATTATTGAACAAGTCGACAATTACATAATTAAATTTCCGCGTGTATTCTGGACAAACAATGGCGCACAGTAATGTTCTGGCGCACCCTGTAAAGAAGCCCTTGATTATACTGCATAATTATATCACCGTTGACTATTAAAATAGAATTAATTCACGATCATTTTATCATTGTACCTTTAGCACCGATATCTTAATATAATTTTCATTTGTGTGTGGTGACGCTACATCATTTTGTAAGCCGCTGCCTAGCTAGCAACAGCAAAATATAGAAATAGGGCTACTCGTCTAGAATATATACTTAGATTGTT
Organism: Rugalucina vietnamica; assembly: GCA_964017185.1. Classification (NCBI taxonomy): domain Eukaryota; kingdom Metazoa; phylum Mollusca; class Bivalvia; order Lucinida; family Lucinidae; genus Rugalucina; species Rugalucina vietnamica. The sequence continues at coordinate 34,380,944 of OZ024883.1, read as the reverse complement.
CCGGTCACTTTCAAATTGGCAAAGCCATCTCGGCTTAGATACCTCGGCTTGTGGCAGTTCACATCAAAATTGATAAAAAAAAACATCGTAGCCTGTTACTGGATGTGCAGTAAAAAGGCCACGTGTGGCCTATGAATTAAGATTATGATCTTGTCTGGTAGAAATCTAAAATCTTAGAGGCGAAATATTGGGTGAGCTGGCAATGTTTAAGAGCCTAGATTTTCTTTTCACCTAATACGCGACCATGGTTTTCCTCCTCCAGGATTTTTGTTTCTGGAATACTTAGTTCTGGATTTGTTTCGAAAAAAATCCGGTTCTCCAACCCAAATGAGAACCTGTTTGCTCCCAAACCAGTTCATTACACTAATGAATATTATAGCACTGAAAGTGTTCTACAACTCTGTCTGAAACTGGCTTAAATATACTTGTATTTATTAACCTAAACATTAGTACAACCACAAAACAAAATATCTGCGTATTCATTAATTACTTCTGATACGCGTTAACATGTCATAAACAGATGCTCATTGAATGAATTCATACAATCCCTTACAACGTTCAACATAGGAAATCATTTAATCTTATTAGCTTCTGTCAGAATTCGCTGCCAGAAAATCAGCTATCACATGTCAGCAATTAAGGACAGTTTTAATATCTCATTATACTCATTTAACAGTTCAGTTCTATTTGACACATAGGGTAAACAGTGCTTTCAGTTCAAATAAGAAACGTTTCATATTGGTAGTACAAGGGCGGCCGGGTGGGAATATGAGCTCCCGCCCATTGGGGCCTAGGAAAAATAGATGGACTGCTTGTGTCTCCAGGCAAAAAGGTACAAGTAGGCAAAGATCAGGAAAAGGCGCAATCAGAAAAAGATTCCCACTCCAAAAACCGAGGTGGGAAAAAACCAAACTAACAATCAGGTACTTATACCATGAAACATATCGTAAGCCGAATAAGCAGCTATTTTCCCAATAGGTGGCCACTCAGTTACCTTAACTTAACTAAAAATATGAAAACACACATAAGGTGCCAACAGCACAAAAAATTTTATACACCAAGACATAAAACAAAAAGAACCACCACAGAAGTATCGACTTGGAACGATCAGTAACACAAAGTTACTGGCGGGCTTAAACCGGTTTTACATGGCCATAACCTCACCCTCAGCTTCTGCAGTGGTTCATAACATTTGGTTAGTTATTCGGTCCTCGTGGTGAAATCTCTAACTAGTCAAGGAATCATCAAGAACAAACAAATAAATCATGATAAACATCCTGATGAATCAAAAACCAGGACTCACAGACTGAGTAAGCTGCCCGACGATGGAGATCCCTGGGCGCCGAATAACCTACCAACTCCGGAGCAAAAAAAAAAACACCAGTTGGACCCCGGTGGGCCAAGCAACAGACAAGAAGCTCCGGCCCCAACCAACTAAAATGAATAGCTTTATGTGGGGGCCTTCATAGAGTCTGACGCCCGACCCACCGGCGTGCAATTAAAGAAGGCAGCATAGTTATCAACCATGATTGGGTTAAAAACTAAGCATGCAGACTGTCGCATAACATTCAAGTTATAACCTATACGTCTGTAACGTGTTATGATTTTTCTGAACTGAAAAGAAAAATCATTAATTCCTTTAAGTTTCTTAAATTTGTAAACCAAGTCACCATAAAATTCAGGTTCCGAAAGGCCCTCAATTAAAAGCGTCTTTAACCCAACATTATATTTGGAAATCAATTCATAGTGTCTACGATAAAATTTAGAAAATGTTTTTCGAAGTTTATGATACCGATAGCCCTGTTGGAGAAGTTTTGCGGTTAAACATTTATTTCGAGCGTTGAAGTCTGTAACATGATTGCAGACTCTAGCAAACCTAATAAGTTGCGAAATGTATACACCATAAGAAGCACGACGAGGAACGTCACCATCCAAAAAGGGAAAATTTACTATATCAAAATCAAAGTCATCGCGCTTATCATAAATTTTAGAAGAAACAAATCCATTTGCAACAGAAAGATGTAGATCTAAAAAGGGGGCTTCAGTATCTGTGATATTGGCTTTGTTCAACTGAAGTTCAGGTGGATAAATTTGATTGACCATACCTTCAAAATAAGGGTTGTCAATGTTCAAAAGGTCATCGAGGTACCTAGATGTGGAATTAAAAGCCTCGATAACATCCGCTTGATTATCATGGTTAAGAGAATCCATGAAATCTCTTTCGTAGCAGTATAAAAATAAAGCAGCTACGAGAGGTGCGCAATTTGTACCCATCGGAATTCCAACAATTTGTCTGTATAACTTGGTCCCAAATCTAATATAAATATTATCAAGGAGATAGGATAAGGCGTCGCATACATTCTGACATGACCAAAGTGTATACCGACTTTGGTCAGAGGAAGTGAAAAAAGCCTTTCTGTCATTACATGCCAAATAAAGAGAACCACAGTTTTTTAATGCCCTTTTGAAGGTCCACTCTATCAAATCCCGAAATTCTTTTATTAGATTATGTGGTAATGTTGTATACAGAGTAGAAAAATCATATGTGGACAAGCTTGTCGCACGGAACCCTCTACACTTCAATTTACTGAGCACCTCACCAGAATTTTTAATTGACCAAAACCAATTTTTATTTGAAGTTTCATACACTGTCTCACAGTATCTTATAACATGAGATTTGATAGCAGTAAGACAGGAAGTTAATATTTTAGAAAGTTCAGTGGTAGTACAAGAGCTAGAATTTGCAATAAATCTAGCTTTGTATGGTCTTTTGTGAAGCTTAGGTAACCAATACATCGTAGGAAGTTTGTCTTGGCCTTCATTGACACAAACAGAAAACTTAACAGGTAAATCGTTTAAGTGGGAATTAATTACAGACACCTCATCAGTATCTGTCTCCAGATAAGCCCTGGTACCATCAAGCTCCTGTTTTAAGGTGTTAACGTAGTGAAGCCTACAAACGACAACAACATTGTTTGCGGCTTTATCTGCCGGAACCAAGACATACTTTCTATGAAATTCTTGGATACCCTGCTTCAAATGCCTAAATGACGATTTGGGTTTAGGAGGTAAAATATTAGTATTTTGTGAATAAAACTTAATACGTTTATCCACGATAGTGAAGATACTTCTTTTCCATTCTTTAAAAGCATTATCCTCAACACCCTCTCGTTTACACCTACGATTGCCGAAATCATTTAATGCAGATGAAATCTCCTCTCTACATTTGTCGAAATTAAAGCACTTTTCCTAGGCAGGCTCAGCCATGAGCGGTTTACCAGTAATCAGATGGTCGGTCAGTAGATTAGAAGCTTTGCCTGGAGACACAAGCTTAGTTGGGTGGTTATAATTACGAAACACATTTTGAGTATCATCACATCCTAATGTTGGGTAACTGTCCCATAAAATGGAGGCAACGCTCCGACATGACCATTGCTGTTGACATTGATGTAAACAAAAATTGAACTGAGATCCTTTAAGAGCAGTGAGCAAATTAATGAGAAAACGGATGTACCATACCGCGGTTTTGGCTACAATTCAAACAAACATACTGTTAGTAGCTTATATCATTTAAAACTTATGCATATGCTGTTAATTCGGGAACTGTGTTAATTCGGGAACTGTGATAATGATTTGTTCTAGCCGGGCTTTTAATGATATTTTATTTGAATATCTGTTTCTATATCCGCTAGCAAGTTTAAAAAAGTCACGACTTGATAAATGAAAAATGTTTTATCGTCAAACAACATGGCAGCTTGGCACTGTATATTACAGGCGTATATGAATTGGAGTCATGGATTGGAGCCTTGGATCGGAGCCGTGATGTGGATTCTTGGAGTGGGTTCTTGGAGTGGAAACGTGGAGGGAAATTTTGGAGTGAAACAAAAAAACGCAATTCTGGTGGTGAAAAACCTGCAACAGTTTAAGTGGTATTCTGACATTTTTTCAAAAGACCAGAACAATGTCTTAAAGGTCCTAATGGCGTTTTTAATGATTGATAAAATGTTTATGCAACTGACACTTGTTTTGCGATGGCGCAGTTTGCACCGAGATAAATTGTATCCCCGGAATTAATTTTTCTGGTCCACTCCAAAAGTTTGTTGCAGGGTTCTGTTCCACGAGTCCACTCCAAGAAGAGTTGACTAAAACAGATGGGCTTCTTGTGCCTCTGCCTCCAGGCAAAGCTTATTCACTAATGGCTGACCGTCTGATTACTGGTTGACCGCTCCGTAAGGTCTGAGCCTGCCCAGGAGTGGCTCAAGTCAAACCATCTATACATACATCTATAAGCCTTGTATTGGCGGTGGTTGTTTTTGAACAATATTTTTGCTGTCATGACATCCTTATTTTGGGTACAAAAACAATAAGAAAATAAGGCAACGTCCCGACATGACCATAGCTGTTGACTGAGACGTTAAGCATCAATTCAAACAAACAAATCCACTCAAAGAATCTACTCCAATACTCCACTTCAGGGATCCAATTCAAGACTCCAATACATGACTCCAATCCATAAAATACATAATCTTTACTTCGTATTTCAGCTCAAAGAGTACACATGCTCTTTGGTGGCAAATCAAAACAAAACAATTTCAACTTCCTTCAAACATTAATTGTCCTTTTGCAACGTATTAGGTGGTATTAAGTTTAATTAAGGATCAGCGAGTCACGTTTATATTGCTTTTTTGCCATATGATGACAAAGAATTATTGCAGTGATACTTGTACAGTTGTTATTCAATTAGTTTGTGCATCCATTGACATAATTTTTAATCATCTTGGTTATTCTTCCAAATTGAACCAATGTTATGAAACGTTTTCATTACCAAGCTTTCGCGACAAAAATATTTTTGTCACCGAACCCAAGCCTTCGTGACAGGAATATTTTTGCCATCAAGCCTTCGCGACTGGAACATTTTCGTCACCAAGCATTCGCAACAGGATTATTTTTGTCATCTAACCTTCGCGACAGGAAAATTTTCGTCACCAAGCTTTCGCGACTGGAACATTTTCGTCACCAAGCCGAGAAAGGAATACTTTCGTCACCAAACCTTCGCGACAGGAATATTTTCGTCACCAAGCTTTGCGACAGGTTTTTTTTGTCATCCAGCCTTCGCGACAGAACCATTTTCGTCACCAAGCCTTCGTGACAGAAACATTTTCGCCGTTATCAAGCCTTCGCAACAGGAACATTTTCGTCACCAAGCCTTCACGACAGGGAATTTTTTTCGTCACCAGTCTTCGCGACAGAATTTTCTTTTTGTCATCAAGCCTTTGCGACAGGAACATGTTCGTCACCAAGCCTTCATAACAGAAACATTTTCGTCAACAAGCCTTCGCGACAGGAACATTTTTGTCACCAATCCTTCGTGACAGGGATTTTTTTTGTCATCAAGCCCTTCGTGACAGGAACATTTTCGTCATCAAGCCTTCGCGAAAGGGATTTTTTTTGTCACCAAGCCATCGTATTTTCGTCATCAGGCCTTCGCGACAGGAACATTTTCGACAACAAGCCTTCGCGACAGAAACATTTCATCACATCATCGGGATAGGAAGTAAACAACCGGTCTTCAGAGTGAACGTTCATTCACAAGAATGTGGTCATTAATATTTAATTATTTCAGTAGGTACCTTGTCTTTAAGAATTTTTAAGACTGAATATTGAATATGTTTGATTCTTTGTTTTATGTCTTTTGTTTAGCAATATGGATTTCCGTATAGACGTCCACTTCAAAATCATGCATAATGAAATACATAATATATTCAAATGTTTAAACATGGTTGAGTTTTTATAACCTATCGTGCTGTTCACTATCTCATTTTCTGATAACGAGATTAACAACCATCCTGTTTTATAAAACAGGAAGTTAACACGATTAATACTTAAGACAGACTCCGACGTAAATACTGCAACCAAGTGGGAGTTAAATTAGAATTAATGCTTTCAAGGAATTAGAGCGATTAGCCAATTTGTCACCATGACTTATAGTCGGCACTGCCGCGGTGCATTATGAAAACTTGTCCAAGAAATATTGCAAAATACAGAGATTTTAAAGTTGTAAAAAATCTGTAGAAATTTTTGGCGGTTCTAAAGAGTACCAACAATCTATGTTTTGGAGCAAAAACAAGAAAAATAGGTATAATACATCTGCAAACCCCAGTTTACTGTATAAAAGTGGGGTTCAAGGGGTTATACTTTTCATGGACATGTATTCCTGATGAACCATATGTTATATACACCACAGACATAAACAGGACTATTCATGATACTAGAAGTTTAATTGCTATAGAAATGGTCAGTCAGTATAAGTAGATAGAAGGTCAGGTTTCAAAGATTTTTTTCAATTCAGTTTTACGTCCCTTTCAAGATTATTTCAGCTCATGTGAGACGGGCCAATCAGTAGGTAGGCGAAAACGGGAGGACCCCGAGAAAAACCACCTGGCACACCCGCAAGCAGAACTTGGCCTGTCTTACATGTGACCAGTGCGGGGCTAGAGCCCACACCAGACACAGCGGTGCGTTGATCGAGTGATTAAGAAACAGCGCTCTTAACCGCTCGGCCACGGGGGCCGCCTCAAAGATTATTGACCATGTTGAATTCAGTTTAGAGACAAAGGATGTACTGAAAGTTCAGTGATTGACACCATAATTAGTTCAGTTCGTTTTAGCCTAATGATAGGTGTCTAGAAATGGTATACGCATCAGGATAACATATCCTTGAAATGAAAACCCCTCAAACCCCTCTTTCAAATAGTAAAACTGAGGTTTACAGGGATATACGTAATTATTTCTTCTTTTTTTTATCCAAAATTATATTGATTGTGAAGCGGTTCTAACGTGTACCCCCAATCGATGTTTTGAACAAAATTATTAAAAAAATATCATTTTTTCCAATAAAATTTTCGAGTTTTATATTTGAAAAAGTCTATGTATATTGCAGTGGCAAATTTTCATAATGATGCAATGTAGATATACTGTGTCTATCAATGTGTTGTGACAATTCAGGATTAAGTGCTTCAGTCTATTCTGACGTTGAGAGAAGATTGCAAAAAGGTTCCGATGGCCAATTAATTTACAGTTAATTTAAAATTTAAAATACACAATCAGTCGCACTCAAATTAGCAACTTGGTTATATACATGCTATGTATACTCGTACATCAATTACTTCAGATAAGCGTTAACATGTCATGACATTACGAAAACTCGCCCATGCAATATACAGAGATTTTTTTCACCTGTAAAAATTGAAAATTTCATTGGATTTTTTAAAATAGTTTTCTTATTTTTGCTTAAAACATAGATTGTGGGTACACGTTAGAACCGCCTCGCCGAGGCGGTTCTAACGAGTACCACAATCTATGTTTTGGAGCAAAAATAAGAAAAATAGGTATACCCCTGCATACCCCAGTTTTACTATATAAAAGTGGGGTTTGAGGGGGTATACTTTACACGGACATGCTTTCCTGATGAACAGAGATGCTCATTGAAAGAATTCATACAGATAACTCTCTACAATCTTTAAAACGTTGAACCTAGAAAATCATTTTATTTGATTAGCTTCTGTCACAAGCCGTTACTAGAAAATCAATTAAACACATTTCAGCAATTAAAGAAAGTTTTAAAACATCACTGTAGTCGTTTAACAGCTCAGCCATATCTGACAAATTAAAAACAATGCCTTTATTTTTAAAAGGACGCATTTCATACTGGCGGTACCATGTATCATATAAAAATTCAGCACATGCTGTTTACTCGAATTCAGAAAGAATGAATTCATCTAGCCGGGGCCTTAATTATATATATCTGTTTCTAATATACTTAAACAAGTTTATAAAGTTACGACTTGATTAGATTAATAGAATGGTTTATCGTCAAACAATATAATTATGTTCTTCGTATCTCAGTTGAAAAGGTACATATGCTCCTGGGTGACAAATATAAGCATAACCATTTTAGCACCCTTCAAGCATGTGTGATTGTATGGAAAAGTATTTCTGTCAATATAACGATATAATACGATATAAAAATGCATTGTCCTCACAAGTGTACCGAACAGATTATTCAATTATGTTTTATATATGCCTCTGCCAAATGCATAAAGCAGGTATTTAGCTATGTGTTTCGTATCTCTGTCTGTTTGTCTGTCTCATTTTTTCTATCTATTGCATAATTACCCTTATGACTTTGTTTTCACTGTTATTTGAGTTATGTGTAACTGTTTCATTGTATTATGCTGTACTATGTTTGTTATAACCATGTTTTGAGGGCCTCAAGGAAGAATGGCTCTGCAAATTGGGCCACCCTCGTAAAATAAAAAAAAAAGTATTAACATACAGTGTACTTACTTACTTACTTACTTACGATGTTTATGCCAACGCATTTTGTTGGTATTACTAGAACACAAGATGAGTCACGTTGATATTACTTTCTTGTCATTTGATCACGATTAATGATTCAGTCAACCACCGACTTAAAATGAAAAACCATTCGAGAGTTGAATTAGAATTAATGCTATGCACCGAATTAGAGCGATAAGTCAAGTTGTCAACATGGCAAAGCTTACGGTACTATATTGAACCATATGTAATATACCAAACGATCATTGCAATGCAAACGTAAATTTCATTCCAAAGCAAAGTCAGTAGTAACGGGTGCTACTACTAAAGCCTAAGCAAGCGTTTCTGTATTCTTAGCCAAGGCATGCTATTTTTAACAATCAAACTGAAGTGACAGAAACGATGTTGTGTTGAAGTAACTGTATTCTTCTAACATTCTACAGTCCCGGTAAAAAATCAACAACATATTTCTCTTTTCTCGGAGGACCCTAAGCTATTTTTCTCGGAGAAACAACGCTAAATTTCTCTTTTCATTTAGGTATTTCGCGTTTCGTTCATTTCGATTTCTCGGAGAAACACCGAGAAATTTCACCACGACCTCAGGTATTTACCGGTGAACACAGGTAAGTCCAGATTTACCTGTTCGCGGAGTTTCTCGGAGAATTATTGTGCACGATTATGAAAATCGATTTTACCTTACTTTTACTAATTAAAGAAGTTTTAAACATTTAAATAATCAGTATAAGTGTTTTTGTATATGACACCTCTAACAGTTTGACACGTTTTAATAAGTTACATTAACTACTGAGCAAACATTCCACAATCGTCTTCACTGGTTTCCGTTACGGTTGGTCAGGCATGACTTGACTCGCATTTGACAAACAAATTAAGTAGTACTTTGTTTTATCTCAAGTATGCCTTTCTCCAAGTAAATGACGTGTTACAGTTTCATTTGTTTGAGTTAGGAAACATAAAAGCAATAGGCCATTAACATGTACGAGTATAATAGGTGACCATTTTGCGCATTCTTGAATTCATATTGTAATGAAATAAATGTTTTCTGGTCCGGGTTGTAGTGTCGAGCTATGGAAACGTGCATGTAGAATGAAATGGCATAATTTTATCACATTGTGACGTCAGCTTATGGAGCATGCTATTTTTGTAAAATTTTATTGACCCGATCAACCTGCAGATAAGGATTTTAAATAATTACTAAATGATCCACTGCATACCACCAAAATTCTTAGGCGAAAACAAAGGCGCAGATCAGCTGTGCGTTAACTGGACAGCTGACCAACACCTTTGTTTTCACTACTCGGATAGAACAAGTCATCTTCCATTTCTAGCCAAAATTTCAAGCCTCTAGCCTGTTTCTGTGACTGATCAAGATGTATAGATATGATTTTTTTTCACCGTATTCGATCTAATAAGTGCACATGTTCCAAAAATCGCACATCCTGATCGTTTCCGAAAAACATGTGCAGCTCGACTAGAACAGAGCTCAACTGGCGTATGGATATCTTACATCTTATTTACACGTTAAATCGCATTAAAACTTAACCATTATTAATGTTTTCGTAAAAGGCAGGAACGGATACACTCATTGTACACGAAAACAAATGCATGACCTTATATTTTGGTGTCAGTTTAAAAAATTACCGGGACCGTCTAAGTATAGAAACTATGCATGTGCATGAATAGAAAAATCGGGGTGCAATATTGCTGTTACTAACGTTCTTGTCCTCAGCCACGGTTATGTCGTTACGTTTCCGCCGCTTTATGGTACCGTACAAGCTTGGGATGTCCTGACGTTCTACACAAAATTCGTATTTGTAAACCCGTCAGTTACAAAAACTACCGAAACAGCATCCGACACGCTATAAACTGCAGATACTTGAGTATGTATGTTTGATGCATCCACATTCATATCTCGATGTTGTTTCCTAACGCGTAAAAGAAAATTAAAATAAAAAATACTATCATAACCGACATTGCCCCCAATTCATGTACATGTAACGAAAAGTTAGTATATTTCAGCCACTTAATTTGATGCAGTGTGCGACATATCCAAACAGTTTTTCCTATACAAAAGTATTTGTTGCAGATTTAAAGAAGGAGCGAAATAAAAATTTAAGACAAATAAATTTCTTGACTGTATATACTCGTACATGTACATTCTAGACAAGGTATAACAAACATGTAGATGTATATTTTGAAGAATATAATGTGGATTATAAGCCATTTAAACAAATACGTAACATCTACAAGTTGCATACTTGCAAATGCTTATTTTTTAATTAATTGTTTTATATTTACTCAAAAATTATAGATATGTACTTGTCTTTTAAATTCCTCCGAGAAACTCCGAGAAAAAGAGTTTGATCGATAAATCCAGGTAATTACCTTTCTCGGAGAAACACCGAGAAATTTCACCAAGAAACACCGCGAAATTTCGCGCAGACGATTTCGTGTACCTGGCTTATTTCGCGGTGTTTCTCCGAGAAATAAAAACTTCGCGTTTGCCATGGTTGCGGAGAAACGCGAAATATGTTGTTATTTTTTTACCGGGAGTGTATGTAAAAACAGGGACCTATGCTGTTTGCCGTTTTATTGTCAAGATCAGGTTTGGTATTACTACTTAGGTCATATGAATCACATGTAATTCAAGGGTGATATTCAAGACAAAATGTTTTTATTTTATCAGATTAGGCAATACGCGTTCTCATGATACGCATTACGAAAACTTGTCCATGCAATGTACAGATATTTTTTTCAAAAGGTCGTCAGAAACAGTTGTTATTTTTGATTATGTTTGTTCAAAACATTGATTATGGGTTCACGTTAGAATCGCCTATATAAAATTGGAACATTGTACGGCCATTTTATCCTGATGTAATGATACGATATTTTGTGCAATATTTTGCTAAAGCGGCGAGGCAATATACATCTTTGCTTCCAAGTTGCTTCACACGTATGATCTTGCAATTTTGTTTTGGGTACTTTAAAAAGCTTTTCAAGACACATGTAATGTACTATTACAGCATTCAATTTGCACAAAAATAAACTAAGATATGACGCAGGAAATAAGACTGTATTTTTGTTATGGTTTTCTAAGTGTCTCCAATTGGCATATTTCACTTCAGTTTTAAACAGGATTTTATATACAATGTACGAGGTATGTGTTTTTTATAAGTCTATATCTCTTGACCATGTTGATGGATCAAGTTGATACTTTGCATGTTGCTAGATATTGGTCTGAAGTTTTACGCAGTACCATCATTACCCACCCTGGGTGACCTTGAGGTCAAGGTCACAGACTTAAAAATTTTGTGTTTAAGTTTTTGGTTAAAGTTTTTGTAAGTCTATATCTCTTGACCATATTGATGGATTGAGTGGATACTTTGCATGTTGGTAGATATTGGTCTGAAGTTTTACGCAGTACCATCATGACCCACTCTTGGTGACCTTGAGGTCAAGGTCACAGACTTAGAAATTTTGTGTTTTAGTTTTTGATTTAAGCTTTTGTAAATCTATATCTCTTGACCATGTTGATTGATCGAGTTGATACTTTGCATGTTGGTAGATATTGGTCTGAAGTTTTATGCAGTATGTCACATCATGACCTACCCTTGGTGACCTTGAGGTCAAGGTCACAGACTTAGAAATTTTGTGTTAAATTTTTTGGTTAAAGTCTAAATCTCTTGAACATGTTGACGGATAAAGTTGATACTTGCATGTTGATAGATATTGGTCTCGGGCTTTATGCTGTACATCACAACTCACCTGGATTACCTTGAGGTCAGGGTCACGGACTTGGAAGTTTTGTGTTTAAGTTTTGGTTAATGTTTTTATAAGTCTATATCTCTTGAACATGTAGATTGATCAAGTTGATACTTTGCATTGGTCTGAAGTTTTGTTGTACCATCATGACCCACCTGAGTGACCTTGAGGTCAAGGTCATGGGTCAAAGATTTTAACAGATGTAGTGACAAAGCACAAGTCAGGCGAGCTACGCTGTCCTGCGACAGCTCTTATTAGAAAAAGTAGATATCCCCACAAACACATGAGAAGGGAATGATGTTGAGCTCAGTCATAATTATGCAGCAAATTTTGTAGCATGAGAGTTTTACACTATTCCACACTCACGGGTGTAGACGGATTGTACCATTCGGTGTTTTTAAAACGAAAGTTGAACGATGTACCGCCGTGGGGCTGAGTAAAGGTCGTTGTTGTCAGTCTTGTCTTTGCGTTTTGCAATCACGAAAATATGTCCAAGTAATTTATTAGACCTCATGAACCCCACTTTTATATTGCAAAACTGGGATATGGAGGTGTATGCATGTATCTATTTTTTTCCTATTTTTGCTCCAAAACATAGATTGTGGGTACTCGTTACGAGGCGGTTCTAACGTGTACCCACAATCAATATTTTGAGCAAAAATTTAAAAAATCACTTTTTTCACTGAAGTTTTCAATTTTACACCTAAAAATTTCTCTGTATATTGATTGCATTGGCAAACTTTCGTAATGTTTTAGAAGTACATCATTGCTGTGAAAACAACACATATAACTAAATTAATACAATAAGATAAGAGAGAGAGAGAGAGAGAGAGAGAGAGAGAGAGAGAGAAACAAAACAAAACATTTTCATACTTTAATTGGGTGAATTCCTGGTCCTGTCTAACATGAAACCGCGAAGCTGATCTGCGTCGTTGTTTTCGCATATACAGATAGTTGGTTTTCTCATTATGCGGCTCATATAATTATTGAGTATCCACTGATATGATGTTGAAATTGTATGATGAAAATGAGACAATTGGACATTTTATGACAAACCGGGTTGCACTTTGGTGACAATCTCGGTTATTCCTGTTGCATTTATCGGCTGGTTTCCAGCTAAGTAAAAATCAATATCGGAAATAATCCGATGATTTATCCGTTGCAGTTGCAGCTATAGTAGTATTGTGAAATAAGGCCACTTCCAACAGCCTGACTTTTGGGCTAGCTCTTTAGCGACATGGTTAGAGTGGTCGCTTGTCACGCAAGAGATCGCGGTTCGATCCCGGGTAGGGACATGATCTCTTTCTCTTAAAATACTTTATTGGCGACGAGGTTTCAAAGAACCAGCGGAGAAAGTAGAAAATTGCAGTTTTTTGACTTCGAAAATTTTTCCGGTGTTGAGGTAAAATTTTCGTCACTTGAAATTTCAACGGGAAAGTCAAAAAAACACTCGTGGTTCACTTTTTGTTCAATTTAACTCAATTTCTTGTGAAAACACATTCATTTCTTGAAAGTTGCATTAATTTTTACTTGTTATTTTTCATATTTTTGCTTTTTGACAATTTTTGTCCGGTGTTAGAGTAGAAATGCTTTTTGGCAATTTTTGTCTGGTTTTAAAGTAAAAATACTTTCTGACATTTTGTCCGGTGTTAAAGTAAATTTACTTTTTGGCAATTTTTGTCCGGTATTAAAGTATAACTGCTTTCTGACAATTTTTGTCCGGTGTGAGAGTAAAAATATGCTGGTTCCAAATAGCATTTAAAATTAAGGCAATCTTGTTTTTTTTCAGGATAGAAGACCCTTGAAGTGTCGTACCCTGTAAATTTTCTCTGGTAAATTTACCTGTCCCTGGTCGATTTTCAACGGTCAAGTTTTTGAGGCCTGTTTGTCAAGAAGCTTACCTGTGTGGTGTCTTTTAGATCCACTCGAGTCGGTCTGGTTACAGTTGTAACAGCTAAATACAGAATCACGTCTTGATTCTAATGAAATTTATTGTGAGGTCTTTTAGATCCCATTAAATTTCAAGAAATTCCTTATGGCCGTCATTTTGACACATAAGTAAATTTACCAGCGGCATTTAGAATTTAGTCCTGATTCTAAAGAAATTTAACTGTGTGGTCTTTTAGATCCTATTAAATTTCTATCAAGAAGCTTCCGGCAGGAATGAAAGTTTCTTCAGCTGTTATATCACATACATAATTATACAGCAAGATAGAATTCAGGCCCAGTTCTAAAGAAAATTAATATTCTGTGGTCTTTTAGATCCTATTATTAATTTTGGTAAAAGAAACTGGAATAAAAGTTTCATTGTGTTGTCATATAGACACATAAATAATTTATAAATTGGCCGTGAACCCAGAATCATTTCAAAAGAAATTTAACTGTGAGGTCTTTTAGATCCTATTCAATTTCGATTGATAAAGTTTTCTTATGGCCGTCATTTTGACACATAAGTAAATTTTAAAACTGCACGTCAATTTAGACAATAAAAACTGAAACAAATAGATTTGTTTTCTGTTTTTATGATTTTGTGTGTTTGTTCGGTGCTGAGTTTTATAAATTCGCATTGAAAAATTACACAAATAGATTCCTTGCACTTGTACATCACCCAAAATGCCGGTAAACGTCAATACTGCGACATTGGAAGAATTGAAGCAGATCCCAGGTGTGGGTGACAGAATTGCAAAGCTCATGGTAGATTTCAGGGAATAATATGGAGTCGTAAGCAGAGAAGCAGTTCTCTTGGCCTTGCAAGGTAAAATTGCACCTGAAGTGTTGAATCAGTTTGATTTCTCGGTTCCCACAAGACCCCAACCTAGTATTCCATTTGATATTGACTTAGAATGCTTACCAAGTGTTCCAAGGACTAATACATGGGACCCAGTAATGACCGTTGATAGACAACAAATGGCTACAAATCAAATGTCATCATCCCAAGACCCCAAGCCATGGTCATCAAGGTCACCAATGAGGCGTAAAATTGCAAAACATATCTCTGCAAAACATACCTCCCCATCACCAGCTCAAGAACCCATGCAAAGGCTAGGGTCACAGTCAAGGTCAAGGTCACATTCAAGGTGAAGGTCACAGTTAGGGTCACAGTCAAGGTCAAGATCAAATTCAAGGTCAGGGTCGCAGTCAAGGTCAAGATCACAGTCAAGGTCAAGGTCAGGGAGTAAAGCACAGGCTAGTGGAACACAGCCCACCACTTACCCTCAACAGTGGAGCTCTAGAAGATCAAGAGCGAGTTCAGTTGAATCAGATGGGCACATTTGGGACTATTTTCAAGAGATGTCATCTCCATTTGATAGAACTTTAGCATTGATGTATAAGAACGCTGCAGAAAAAGGTGATTTATTTACCCCGAGAGCTGATCACACCTCAGTCTACAGTTTACAAACAAGACCCGCAAAGAGTACAGGGCGTGCCGAAACAGCCTGTGGCAAAGAAAGGAGAGCCGATATCTTCTGAACCCAGACATGACATCAAAAAGGAAAAATCCCTGCAGGCTACTCCTAGTTTGAAAGCCTCAGATTCGAAAAAGAAAATTTCCGGAGCAGGTCAATCAAGTTCAAGGTCAGTTGATCAAAGGACACAACCAAACAGGGGTCACTCAAGATCACCCACAAAGTCAACAAAACCTGGGACGAATCCAAGAACAGATGATTGTGACAGCAAAGCCAAGAAGAGTGATCATCAACCTTCAAGGTCACACTCAAGGTCACGGTCTCCATCTAAGTCGACTAGACATGGGGCAAAACCTAAAACAGACAAACGTGACGATAAAGTGAGGAAGTCTGAACATCAATCTTCAAGGTCACGCCCAAGGTCATACTCGCGGTCACCATCAAAATCAACAGGACATGGGGCAAGACCAAAACAGACAGTCGTGACAGTAAAGTGAAGAACTCGAGACGTCATTCTTCAAGGTCATACTCAAGGTCACACTCCAGGTCTCCTAAATCAACAAGACATGGGACTAAATCAAGAACAGACAAACATGACAATAAAGAAAAGAAGAGTAGACATTTTTCTTCAAGGTCACGGTCAAGGTCACATTCAAGGTCACGTTCAAGGTCATATTCTAGGTCTGCTTCAAGGTCATTTAAGCATGGGACCAAATCAAGAAAAGATAATCGTGACAGTAAAGCAAGGAAAACTAAGCACCACACCAAGGTCACGGTCAAGATCAAGTGCAAGATATTCCAAGAAGTCATCAAAGAAAAGTGACAAGAAAAAATTACACAGACGGTCGCACAGATATTCAAGATCATCATCAAGATCTGTTTCAAGGTCAAGGTCAGCTAGTTCAAGGTCATCAAGGTCACATTCCAGATCCTCACATAAAAGAAGAGCTCGTAAAGATAAGACAAAGAGTAGATCCAATAGGCATAGACATCATTCGTCTTCAACCTCACGAGGCTCCATGTCTCCACGTAGGTCAAGGTTGGGGTCAAGGCGAACTAAAAAATCTAAAGCCAAGAAATCACGAAGAACTTCTAGTTCGGGTTCTCGTTCGCGATCTACTTCAAGGTCAAGAGCTTATAGGAAAAATAAGTCAAGGTCACACAAGTCGAAGAAATCGAGAAAACATGCTTCTTCGTCATCATCAGAATCCGGTTCTTCAAGCCATAGACATTCTGGTCGTCGTGGTGATCCACGTAAACATCCTAAAAGTTTGAAATTTGATGGGCAAACCAACTGGTTATCTTTTAGGAAGAAATTTGATAGTTACCGGAAAGTCATGGCGTGGTCTGAAGCAGAAAGCAAAGATTATCTGATGTGGAGCCTAGAGGGAAAAGCCCTTGATTTTTTTCACTATAACCTCAGGCATGGAGAAATGCTCTTTTCGAAAAATAATGAAGAAACTGGAGAGCCGCTTTTGAGTTAAAGAGTTGACCGAAACATCCAAAGCAAAGTTTCAGCAAGCTAGCCAGCGACCAGATGAATCTTTGGAAGACTGGGCGGACCGTGTGATGACTTTAGCAACACCAGCATTTGTGGATTTACCTGAGGATCACCTGAAAAAGGAGGTCATTGCTAAATTCAGCGAAGGTTGTTTTGATAAAGATGCAGCCAAGCATGCTTGTTTTGAGCATCCATCCACAATGGAGGAAGCTTTGAACTTGGTTAAGCATCATCAGTACATTTCGCAAGCAGTTGATGGTAAAAAATCAAGAAGAGGAAATGACATAGCCATAAATTCAGTGCAGCCAACCTCAGAAGCAAGGATTGAACAAATAATTGCTTCAGCATTGAAACAGTTTGCTACCAAATTTCAAGTTAACCCGAAGTCAGAGCCTGAATCACCGTCAAAGACTGAAGATTCAAGTGGTGAGCTCCGAAGGCGCCCGGGTATACAGTGCTTTTCTGTAAGAAGTTTGGTCATTTCAAGAAAGATTGTAAAATTGCGAAAATGAAAATGAATCCGAAAGCTGAAGATTTAAACGAGAAAGGGCAGGATGGGAGGACCACACGTCCAGCCCCCAAAAAGTAGGAAAAGCTGGTCTACCTAAAAGTAACAATGTGAATCCTCAGAAGAAAATTAAATGCGACCGTGATACTGATTCGCGAAAAAAAGTGCAAGGTAAAGATGTTGCAGTCAAAAGTGGTACCCAGTCAAGGTCATCCCGGGGTCATCATTTGGGCAAACTATGATGGACTGGAGTCCCCGATGCCACATATTTCGTGAAATATTTTGAGTGTTTTACCATATATGGGCGTGGCGGCCATCGGGTCATGTGAAAAAGAAATCTCGAACACAATTTCAATGCCACTACACAAGGAGGCTCCATATAAAAATGTACAAATAGGCAATGATAAGGAAATGGCGCAATTAGAAAGAAATTCCCACTCCACAAAATTTCAAGTTCATCTGCCAAGCGCAAACGTATTGGTCGCGCAGACGTGCTGCGCCCTTTTTGAAATTGTAGATTACGACGGACGACGACCGGGACGGACACCGGATCATGCCTATAAGCTCACTTGGAGCCTTCGAATGTTCACGATTACGATGGTATAGAAACAACGTAGCTACATAGCAAAGGTGTCATTACACGCGCATGCAAATCTACACATACCGCGATAATTCACACCAGGGTCTCTCTTCTATAGACAGACCTTGTTCTTAACAAAAGATTCTCTGTCACCTTCTTCTTGGTATAAAGTATTCCAGAAACTTTATACACGTACTCGCAATTTGCTGCTAATATTGTATTAATTAATTTTTGTTAGAGAATATGCATGCATCACCAACTCCTCTTATCGCTATCAACCCCGTGGCCGAGCGGTTAAGAGCGCTGTTTCTTAATCACTCGATCATCTCACCGCTGTGTCTGGTGTGGGTTCGAGCCCGGCTCTGGCCACATGTGATACATATATATTGACGTGATAAAGAAACGCTATACATGTACCACATTGAATACTTTGGCGTAATTATAATGTGCTAAATCTGTTTAAATAGAAGCAAATAAATAATAATAATAATAATTATAATAATTTTTATTTGAAGTCGCGTACATATATCAACAATCAACATAAGCTCTGTACAACAGTATAATTTTATGTCAAAATTAACGGTTATAAATCGTGGTTTAGTTCATAAAATACTTTACTAATGGATGTCGAGTTTCTTTTATCTCGTCTGTATGTAATGTCTTTGAGGATGTTTTGTCGCTTTGTTTTAAACTATTTCTCTTATTTTCATTTCATATTGTAAGAATAACCTCTGATGATGGATGGTAATAAAGGAGAACCAGCAGAGATCAAGTCTAACGGGACTGGCGGTGAATCGGATATTGGGAATAATACTTCTCTGAATCATTTGAATGTTGGCATGGGAAATCTTTACGTCACACGAGCTCAAGCAGATATCACAGTGTGTATAGGGGACGCGCGTATCAATTGTCATAAAGCTGTGTTAATGGCCGCATCTCCATACTTTGAAGCCATGTTTAATAGTGGAATGAAAGAGGCACTTAATGGCGAAATCCAATTTCAACACATGTCTGCTAGTGTATTTGAACTTGTGTTAGAGTTTATATATACGGGTAAACATATAGTAACGACAGATAATGCTGCGTCTCTGCTTGAGGCTGCTTCTCTGCTACAGATAAATGCTCTGTTTCAATTATGTGAAGAAACACGTTCACGAAGTTTGTCCCTGGACACTGTTCTGGAAGCATGGCGGTTTGCATCCTTGCATAATGCAAAGAAAGTCGTAGATGCTGCGCTATTTTTGATTCTTACAGAGTTTATTGATTTCGCTACCCGTGACGATTTTGATAAGCTTACATATCCTGAAGTTTTACATATTATACAAGATGATCGCCTTTTTGTCAACTATGAAGAATCTGTTATTGAAGCGGTAATGAAATGGGGACAAAGCAACAAAGACCGCCAACAAGATTTGGGTAACCTGATTGCCCAATCTAGACTCTGTCATCTCACGGTAGACCACTTGTTTACACTGAAAAAGTTCTTTTCTTCGAATATTGACAGCATCACTGCAAGATCTGGTATCGATGATGCCATTGCGTATAAACTCATTCCGTCGAAGAGACAGTCTACGTCATCTGTTCTTGCTAGGTTCCGTAATTACAGTCCTGTCGAGGAAGTGATTGCTGTGGTTAGCCAATGATAACTTATTTGCTTATAGTTTTCTGCGAAACGCGTGGTTTACACTGGCTAAGCTACCACTGGACCCTGGTGGCGGGATGGCGACATGCTCGACCGGGAACAGCTTGTTTGTCACGGGTGGGTGTGATGCAAATTCTGACAAATTTATCGAGTATAAAGCGCAACAAAACAAATGGAAAAGAAGGCCGCCACTGTTAGACGGCCGATATTGTCATGCCATGGTCGCCACATCCGATTCCTTGTTTGTACTAGGTGGCTTCGAAGATACTGAAGATGAAACGTACGTGCCTTTGTCAAGTGTTGAAAAGTATGTATTTGGAATTGGTCGTTGGGAACAGTGTGGGGAACTTACTTATTCTGCTGCAGATATGGATATGGTGGTGGTTGATAACAAGATCTATTTGTTTGGTGGTAGCGTAGAACAAGACCCAGGTCCCACAGCTTTGTGCTACGATATTTCTACCGATGCGTGCTCTAGCGTAAATTTGCCGTCATTGCCTCCCGTAAGCAAAGCTATCCAGTGTGATGAAATCACGTACTTGTTTGGCATTCGCGGAGGTCGTCAAATTCCAAATCTCGTCAGGGACATATGAGATTATTTGTAATAAAATTATACCTATGACTCCAGGTTATTCGTTAGTCCAAAGGAATGGTGTGATTCATGTTGTCTTTGACGGTTTTAAAGCGACACTGGACCTCGAAACTGGCGAGACGTCTATGAAAGAAATCCTTCCTTTTGAGACAGACCGTTTCAGCGCAGACAAGATTGTTATTCACGAGTTGTATTTAACGGAAGAACTACAATAAGTGGGAAGTCTTCAGGCCAGAAACAAGACATTGTTGTTGTTGACGAAAGATTAGTGTAAATCAGCATTGGTGTAAGGCATAAGCAAACGTACAAATAAGAACGACCAACAGCATAATTATTGAAATGTAGTTATGTTCAGGAATCGAATATAAAACATTTACATTCTATTTAAATGTTGCACACCCTCGCCCCTACGCACTCTGGACATCCGCTAAACACCAACATTTACTTAGCTCACACGTAGAGGGAAAAGCCCTTGATTTTTTTCACTATAACCTCAGGCATGGAGAAATGCTCTTTTCGAAAAATAATAAGAAAACTGGAGAGCCGCTTTTGAGTTAAAGAGTTGACCGAAACATCCAAAGCAAAGTTTCAGCAAGCTAGCCAGCGACCAGATGAATCTTTGGAAGACTGGGCGGACCGTGTGATGACTTTAGCAACACCAGCATTTGTGGATTTACCTGAGGATCACCTGAAAAAGGAGGCCATTGCTAAATTCAGCCAAGGTTGTTTTGATAAAGATGCAGCCAAGCATGCTTGTTTTGAGCATCCATCCACAACGGAGGAAGCTTTGAACTTGGTTAAGCATCATCAGTACATTTCGCAAGCAGTTGATGGTAAAAAATCAAGAAGAGGAAATGACATAGCCATAAATTCAGTGCAGCCAACCTCAGAAGCAAGGATTGAACAAATAATTGCTTCAGCATTGAAACAGTTTGCTACCAAATTTCAAGTTAACCCGAAGTCAGAGCCTGAATCACCGTCAAAGACTGAAGATTCAAGTGGTGAGCTCCGAAGGCGCCCGGGTATACAGTG
Organism: Rugalucina vietnamica; assembly: GCA_964017185.1. Lineage (NCBI taxonomy): Eukaryota > Metazoa > Mollusca > Bivalvia > Lucinida > Lucinidae > Rugalucina > Rugalucina vietnamica. The sequence continues at coordinate 34,359,565 of OZ024883.1, read as the reverse complement.
CTTTTTCTGTAAGAAGTTTGGTCATTTCAAGAAAGATTGTAAAATTGCGAAAATGAAAATGAATCCGAAAGCTGAAGATTTAAACGAGAAAGGGCAGGATGGGAGGACCACACGTCCAGCCCCCAAAAAGTAGGAAAAGCTGGTCTACCTAAAAGTAACAATGTGAATCCTCAGGAGAAAATTAAATGCGACCGTGATACTGAATCGCGAAAAATAGTGCAAGGTAAAGACGTTGCAGTCAAAAGTGGTACCCAGTCAAGGTCATCCCGGGGTCATCATTTGGGCAAACTATGATGGACTGGAGTCCCCGATGCCACATATTTCGTGAAATATTTTGAGTGTTTTTACCATATATGGGCGTGGCGGCCATTGGGTCATGTGAAAAAGATATCTCGAACACAATTTCAATGCCACTACACAAGGAGGCTCCATATAAAAATGTACAAATAGGCAATGATAAGGAAATGGCGCAATTAGAAAGAAATTCCCACTCCACAAAATTTCAAGTTCATCGGCCAAGCGCAAACGTATTGGTCGCGCAGACGTGCTGCGCCCTTTTTGAAATTGTAGATGACGACGGACGACGACCGGGACGGACACCGGATCATGCCTATAAGCTCACTTGGAGCCTTCGAATGTTTACGATTACGATGGTATAGAAACAACGTAGCTACATAGCAAAGGTGTCATTACACGCGCATGCCAATCTACACCTACCGCGATAATTCACACCAGGGTCTCTCTTCTATAGACAGACCTTGTTCTTAACAAAAGATTCTCTGTCACCTTCTTCTTGGTATAAAGTATTCCAGAAACTTTATACACGTACTCGCAATTTGCTGCTAATATTGTATTAATTAATTTTTGTTAGAGAATATGCATGCATCACCAACTCCTCTTATCGCTATCAACCCCGTGGCCGAGCGGTTAAGAGCGCTGTTTCTTAATCACTCGATCATCTCACCGCTGTGTCTGGTGTGGGTTCGAGCCCGGCTCTGGCCACATGTGATACATATATATTGACGTGATAAAGAAACGCTATACATGTATCACATTGAATACTTTGGCGTAATTATAATGTGCTAAATCTGTTTAAATAGAAGCAAATAAATAATAATAATTATAATAATTTTTATTTGGAGTCGCGTACATATATCAACAATCAACATAAGCTCTGTACAACAGTATAATTTTATGTCAAAATTAACGGTTATAAATCGTGGTTTAGTTCATAAAATACTTTACTAATGGATGTCGAGTTTCTTTTATCTCGTCTGTATGTAATGTCTTTGAGGATGTTTTGTCGCTTTGTTTTAAACTATTTCTCTTATTTTCATTTCATATTGTAAGAATAACCTCTGATGATGGATGGTAATAAAGGAGAACCAGCGGGACTGGCGGTGAATCGGATATTGGGAATAATACTTCTCTGAATCATTTGAATGTTGGCATGGGAAATCTTTACGTCACACGAGCTCAAGCAGATATCACAGTGTGTATAGGGGACGCGCGTATCAATTGTCATAAAGCTGTGTTAATGGCCGCATCTCCATACTTTGAAGCCATGTTTAATAGTGGAATGAAAGAGGCACTTAATGGCGAAATCAAATTTCAACACATGTCTGCTAGTGTATTTGAACTTGTGTTAGAGTTTATATATACGGGTAAACATATAGTAACGACAGATAATGCTGCGTCGCTGCTTGAGGCTGCTTCTCTGCTACAGATAAATGCTCTGTTTCAATTATGTGAAGAAACACTTTCACGAAGTTTGTCCCTGGACAATGTTCTGGAAGCATGGCGGTTTGCATCCTTGCATAATGCAAAGAAAGTCGTAGATGCTGCGCTATTTTTGATTCTTACAGAGTTTATTGATTTCGCTACCCGTGACGATTTTGATAAGCTTACATATCCTGAAGTTTCTGTTATTGAAGCGGTAATGAAATGGGGACAAAGCAACAAAGACCGCCAACAAGATTTGGGTAACCTGATTGCCCAATCTAGACTCTGTCATCTCACGGTAGACCACTTGTTTACACTGAAAAAGTTCTTTTCTTCGAATATTGACAGCATCACTGCAAGATCTGGTATCGATGATGCCATTGCGTATAAACGAATTCCGTCGAAGAGACAGTCAACGTCATCTGTTCTTGCTAGGTTCCGTAATTACAGTCCTGTCGAGGAAGTGATTGCTGTGGTTAGCCAATGATAACTTATTTGCTTATAGTTTTCTGCGAAACGCGTGGTTTACACTGGCTAAGCTACCACTGGACCCTGGTGGCGGGATGGCGACATGCTCGACCGGGAACAGCTTGTTTGTCACAGGTGGGTGTGATGCAAATTCTGACAAATTTATCGAGTATAAAGCGCAACAAAACAAATGGAAAAGAAGGTCGCCACTGTTAGACGGCCGATATTGTCATGCCATGGTCGCCACATCCGATTCCTTGTTTGTACTAGGTGGCTTCGAAGATACTGAAGATGAAACGTACGTGCCTTTGTCAAGTGTTGAAAAGTATGTATTTGGAATTGGTCGTTGGGAACAGTGTGGGGAACTTACTTATTCTGCTGCAGATATGGATACGGTGGTGGTTGATAACAAGATCTATTTGTTTGGTGGTAGCGTAGAACAAGACCCAGGTCCTACAGCTTTGTGCTACGATATTTCTACCGATGCGTGCTCTAGCGTAAATTTGCCGTCATTGCCTCCCGTAAGCAAAGCTATCCAGTGTGATGAAATCACGTACTTGTTTGGCATTCGCGGAGAAGTCGTCAAATTCCAAATCTCGCCAGGGACATATGAGATTATTTGTAATAAAATTATACCTATGACTCCAGGTTATTCGTTAGTCCAAAGGAATGGTGTGATTCATGTTGTCTTTGACGGTTTTAAAGCGACACTGGACCTCGAAACTGGCGAGACGTCTATGAAAGAAATCCTTCCTTTTGAGACAGACCGTTTCAGCGCAGACAAGATTGTTATTCACGAGTTGTATTTAACGGAAGAACTACAATAAGTGGGAAGTCTTCAGGCCAGAAACAAGACATTGTTGTTGTTGACGATAGATTAGTGTAAATCAGCATTGGTGTAAGGCATAAGCAAACGTACAAATAAGAACGACCAACAGCATAATTATTGAAATGTAGTTATGTTCTGGAATCGAATATAAAACATTTATATTCTATTTAAATGTTGCACACCCTCGCCCCTACGCACTCTGGACATCCGCTAAACACCAACATTTACTTAGCTCACACGTAGAGGGAAAAGCCCTTGATTTTTTTCACTATAACCTCAGGCATGGAGAAATGCTCTTTTCGAAAAATAATGAAGAAACTGGAGAGCCGCTTTTGAGTTAAAGAGTTGACCGAAACATCCAAAGCAAAGTTTCAGCAAGCTAGCCAGCGACCAGATGAATCTTTGGAAGACTGGGCGGACCGTGTGATATCTTTAGCAACACCAGCATTTGTGGATTTACCTGAGGATCACCTGAAAAAGGAGGCCATTGCTAAATTCAGCCAAGGTTGTTTTGATAAAGATGCAGCCAAGCATGCTTGTTTTGAGCATCCATCCACAATGGAGGAAGCTTTGAACTTGGTTATGCATCATCAGTACATTTCGCAAGCAGTTGATGGTAAAAAATCAAGAAGAGGAAATGACATAGCCATAAATTCAGTGCAGCCAACCTCAGAAGCAAGGATTGAACAAATAATTGCTTCAGCATTGAAACAGTTTGCTACCAAATTTCAAGTTAACCCGAAGTCTGAGCCTGAATCACCGTCAAAGACTGAAGATTCAAGTGGTGAGCTCCGAAGGCGCCCGGGTATACAGTGCTTTTTCTGTAAGAAGTTTGGTCATTTCAAGAAAGATTGTAAAATTGCGAAAATGAAAATGAATCCGAAAGCTGAAGATTTAAACGAGAAAGGGCAGGATGGGAGGACCACACGTCCAGCCCCCAAAACGTAGGAAAAGCTGGTCTACCTAAAAGTAACAATGTGAATCCTCAGGAGAAAATTAAATGCGACCGTGATACTGATTCGCGAAAAATAGTGCAAGGTAAAGACGTTGCAGTCAAAAGTGGTACCCAGTCAAGGTCATCCCGGGGTCATCATTTGGGCAAACTATGATGGACTGGAGTCCCCGATGCCACATATTTCGTGAAATATTTTGAGTGTTTTTACCATATATGGGCGTGGCGGCCATTGGGTCATGTGAAAAAGATATCTCGAACACAATTTCAATGCCACTACACAAGGAGGCTCCATATAAAAATGTACAAATAGGCAATGATAAGGAAATGGCGCAAGTAGAAAGAAATTCCCACTCCACAAAATTTCAAGTTCATCGGCCAAGCGCAAACGTATTGGTCGCGCAAACGTGCTGCGCCTTTTTTGAAATTGTAGATGACGAGGGACGACGACCGGGACGGACACCGGATCATGCCTATAAGCTCACTTAGAGCCTTCGAATGTTCACGATTACGATGGTATAGAAACAACGTAGCTACATAGCAAAGGTGTCATTATTCGCGCATGCCAATCTACACCTACCGCGATAATTCACACCAGGGTCTCTCTTCTATAGACAGACCTTGTTCTCAACAAAAGATTCTCTGTCACCTTCTTCTTGGTATAAAGTATTCCAGAAACTTTATACACGTACTCGCAATTTGCTGCTAATATTGTATTAGTTAATTTTTGTTAGAGAATATGCATGCATCACCAACTCCTCTTATCGCTATCAACCCCGTGGCCGAGCGGTTAAGAGCGCTGTTTCTTAATCACTCGATCATCTCACCGCTGTGTCTGGTGTGGGCTCGAGCCCGGCTCTGGCCACATGTGATACATATAATATTGACGTGATAAAGAAACGCTATACATGTACCACATTAAATACTTTGGCGTAATTATAATGTGCTAAATCTGTTTAAATAGAAGCAAATAAATAATAATAATTATAATTATAATAATTTTTATTTGAAGTCGCGTACATATATCAACAATCAACAAGCTCTGTACAACAGTATAATTTTATGTCAAAATTAACGGTTATAAATCGTGGTTTAGTTCATAAAATACTTTACTAATGGATGTCGAGTTTCTTTTATCTCGTCTGTATGTAATGTCTTTGAGGATGTTTTGTCGCTTTGTTTTAAACTATTTCTCTTATTTTCATTTCATATTTTAAGAATAACCTCTGATGATGGATGGTAATAAAGGAGAACCAGCAGAGATCAAGTCTAACGGGACTGGCGGTGAATCGGATATTGGGAATAATACTTCTCTGAATCATTTGAATGTTGGCATGGGAAATCTTTACGTCACACGAGCTCAAGCAGATATCACAGTGTGTATAGGGGACGCGCGTATCAATTGTCATAAAGCTGTGTTAATGGCCGCATCTCCATACTTTGAAGCCATGTTTAATAGTGGAATGAAAGAGGCACTTAATGGCGAAATCAAATTTCAACACATGTCTGCTACTGTATTTGAACTTGTGTTAGAGTTTATATATACGGGTAAACATATAGTAACGACAGATAATGATGCGTCGCTGCTTGAGGCTGCTTCTCTGCTACAGATAAATGCTCTGTCTCAATTATGTGAAGAAACACTTTCACGAAGTTTGTCCCTGGACAATTTTCTGGAAGCATGACGGTTTGCATCCTTGCATAATGCAAAGAAAGTCGTAGATGCTGCGCTATTTTTTATTCTTACAGAGTTTATTGATTTCGCTACCCGTGACGATTTTGATAAGCTTACATATCCTGATGTTTTACATATTATACAAGATGATCGCCTTTTTGTCAACTATGAAGAATCTGTTATTGAAGCGGTAATGAAATGGGGACAAAGCAACAAAGACCGCCAACAAGATTTGGGTAACCTGATTGCCCAATCTTATCCTATCTCCTTGATAATATTTATATTAGATTTGGGACCAAGTTATACAGACAAATTGTTGGAATTCCGATGGGTACAAATTGCGCACCTCTCGTAGCTGATTTATTTTTATACTGCTACGAAAGAGATTTCATGGATTCTCTTAACCATGATAATCAAGCTGATGTTATCGAGGCTTTTAATTCCACATCTAGGTACCTCGATGACCTATTGAACATTGACAACCCTTATTTTGAAGGTATGGTCAATCAAATTTATCCACCTGAACTTCAGTTGAACAAAGCCAATATCTCAGATACTGAAGCCCCCTTTTTAGATCTACATCTTTCTGTTGCAAATGGATTTGTTTCTTCTAAAATTTATGATAAGCGCGATGACTTTGATTTTGATATAGTAAATTTTCCTTTTTTGGATGGTGACGTTCCTCGTCGTGCTTCTTATGGTGTATACATTTCGCAACTTATTAGGTTTGCTAGAGTCTGCAATCATGTTACAGACTTCAACGCTCGAAATAAATGTTTAACGGCAAAACTTCTCCAACAGGGCTATCGGTATCATAAACTTCGAAAAACATTTTCTAAATTTTATCGTAGACACTATGAATTGATTTCCAAATATAATGTTGGGTTAAAGACGCTTTTAAGTGAGGGCCTTTCGGAACCTGAATTTTATGGTGACTTGGTTTACAAATTTAAGAAACTTAAAGGAATTAATGATTTTTCTTTTCAGTTCAGAAAAATCATAACACGTTACAAACGTATAGGTTATAACTTGAATGTTATGCAACAGTCTGCATGCTTAGTTTTTAACCCAATCATGGTTGATAACTATGCTGCCTTCTTTAATTGCACGCCGGTGGGTCGGGCGTCAGACTCTATGATGGCCCCGACATAAAGCTATTCATTTTAGTTGGTTGGGGCCGGAGCTTCTTGTCTGTTGCTTGACCCACCGGGGTCCAACTGGTGTTTTTCTTTTGCTCCGGAGTTAGTAGGTTATTCGGCGCCCAGGGATCTCCATCGTCGGGCAGCTTACTCAGTCTGTGAGTCCTGGTTTTTGATTCAACAGGATGTTTATCATGATTTATTTGTTTGTTCTTGATGATTCATTGACTAGTTAGAGATTCACCACGAGGACCGAATAACTAACTAAATGTTATGAACCACTGCGGAAGCTGAGGGTGAGGTTATGGCCATGTAAAACCGGTTTAAGCCCGCCAGTAACTTTGTGTTACTGATCGTTCCAAGTCGATACTTCTGTGGTGGTTCTTTTTGTTTTATGTCTTGGTGTTTAAAATTTTTTTGTGCTGTTGGCGCCTTATGTATGTTTTCATATTTTTAGTTCAGTTAAGGTAACTGAGTGGCCACCTATTGGGAAAATAGCTGCCCATTCGGCTTACGATTGTTTCATGGTATGAGTACCTGATTGTTGGTTTGGTTTTTTCCCACCTCGGTTTTTGGAGTGGGAATCTTTTTCTGATTGCGCCTTTTCCTGATCTTTGCCTACTTGTACCTTTTTCTGTCATCTCACGGTAGACCACTTGTTTACACTGAAAAAGTTATTTTCTTCGAATATTGACAGCATCACTGCAAGATCTGCTATCGATGATGCCATTGCGTATAAACTCATTCCGTCGAAGAGACCGTCTACGTCATCTGTTCTTGCTAGGTTCCGTAATTACAGTCCTGTCGAGGAAGTGATTGCTGTGGTTAGCCAATGATAACTCATTTGCTTATAGTTTTCTGCGAAACGCGTGGTTTACACTGGCTAAGCTACCACTGGACCCTGGTGGTGGGATGGCGACATGCTCGACCGGGAACAGCTTGTTTGTCACAGGTGGGTGTGATGCAAATTCTGACAAATTTATCGAGTATAAAGCGCAACAAAACAAATGGAAAAGAAGGTCGCCACTGTAAGACGGCCGATATTGTCGTGCCATGGTCGCCACATCCGATTCCTTGTTTGTACTAGGTGGCTTCGAAGATACTGAAGATGAAACGTACGTGCCTTTGTCAAGTGTTGAAAAGTATGTATTTGGAATTGGTCGTTGGGAACAGTGTGGGGAACTTACTTATTCTGCTGCAGATATGGATACGGTGGTGGTTGATAACAAGGTCTATTTGTTTGGTGGTAGCGTAGAACAAGACCCAGGTCCCACAGCTTTGTGCTACGATATTTCTACCGATGCGTGCTCTAGCGTAAATTTGCCGTCATTGCCTCCCGTAAGCAAAGCTATCCAGTGTGATGAAATCACGTACTTGTTTGGCATTCCAAATCTCGTCAGGGACATATGAGATTATTTGTAATAAAATTATACCTATGACTCCAGGTTATTCGTAAGTCCAAAGGAATGGTGTGATTCATGTTGTCTTTGACGGTTTTAAAGCGACACTGGACCTCGAAACTGGCGAGACGTCTATGAAAGAAATCCTTCCTTTTGAGACAGACCGTTTCAGCGCAGACAAGATTGTTATTCACGAGTTGTATTTAACGGAAGAACTACAATAAGTGGGAAGTCTTCAGGCCAGAAACAAGACATTGTTGTTGTTGACGATAGATTAGTGTAAATCAGCATTGGTGTAAGGCATAAGCAAACGTACAAATAAGAACGACCAACAGCATAATTATTGAAATGTAGTTATGTTCTGGAATCGAATATAAAACATTTATATTCTATTTAAATGTTGCACACCCTCGCCCCTACGCACTCTGGACATCCGCTAAACACCAACATTTACTTAGCTCGCACGTAGAGGGAAAAGCCCTTGATTTTTTTTTTACTATAACCTCAGGTATGGAGAAATGCTCTTTTCGAAAAATAATGAAGAAACTGGAGAGCCGCTTTTGAGTTAAAGAGTTGACCGAAACATCCAAAGCAAAGTTTCAGCAAGCTAGCCAGCGACCAGATGAATCTTTGGAAGACTGGGCGGACCGTGTGATGACTTTAGCAACACCAGCATTTGTGGATTTACCTGAGGATCTACTGAAAAAGGAGGCCATTGCTAAATTCAGCCAAGGTTGTTTTGATAAAGATGCAGCCAAGCATGCTTGTTTTGAGCATCCATCCACAATGGAGGAAGCTTTGAACTTGGTTAAGCATCATCAGTACATTTCGCAAGCAGTTGATGGTAAAAAATCAAGAAGAGGAAATGACATAGCCATAAATTCAGTGCAGCAAACCTCAGAAGCAAGGATTGAACAAATAATTGCTTCAGCATTGAAACAGTTTGCTACCAAATTTCAAGTTAACCCGAAGTCAGGGCCTGAATCACCGTCAAAGACTGAAGATTCAAGTGGTGAGCTCCGAAGGCGCCCGGGTATACAGTGCTTTTTCTGTAAGAAGTTTGGTCATTTCAAGAAAGATTGTAAAATTGCGAAAATGAAAATGAATCCGAAAGCTGAAGATTTAAACGAGAAAGGGCAGGATGGGAGGACCACACGTCCAGCCCCCCAAAAGTAGGAAAAGCTGGTCTACCTAAAAGTAACAATGTGAATCCTCAGGAGAAAATTAAATGCGACCGTGATACTGATTCGCGAAAAATAGTGCAAGGTAAAGACGTTGCAGTCAAAAGTGGTACCCAGTCAAGGTCATACCGGGGTCATCATTTGGGCAAACTATGATGGACTGGAGTCCCCGATGCCACATATTTCGTGAAATATTTTGAGTGTTTTTACCATATATGGGCGTGGCGGCCATTGGGTCATGTGAAAAAGATATCTCGAACACAATTTCAATGCCACTACACAAGGAGGCTCCATATAAAAATGTACAAATAGGCAATGATAAGGAAATGGCGCAATTAGAAAGAAATTCCCACTCCACAAAATTTCAAGTTCATCGGCCAAGCGCAAACGTATTGGTCGCGCAAACGTGCTGCGCCCTTTTTGAAATTGTAGATGACGACGGACGACGACCGGGACGGACACCGGATCATGCCTATAAGCTCACTTGGAGCCTTCGAATGTTCACGATTACGATGGTATAGAAACAACGTAGCTACATAGCAAAGGTGTCATTATTCGCGCATGCCAGTCTACACCTACCGCGATAATTCACACCAGGGTCTCTCTTCTATAGACAGACCTTGTTCTTAACCAAAGATTCTCTGTCACCTTCTTCTTGGTATAAAGTATTCCAGAAACTTTATACACGTACTCGCAATTTGCTGCTAATATTGTATTAATTAATTTTTGTTAGAGAATATGCATGCATCACCAACTCCTCTTATCGCTATCAACCCCGTGGCCGAGCGGTTAAGAGCGCTGTTTCTTAATCACTCGATCATCTCACCGCTGTGTCTGGTGTGGGTTTGAGCCCGGCTCTGGCCACATGTGATACATATATATTGACGTGATAAAGAAACGCTATACATGTACCACATTGAATACTTTGGCGTAATTATAATGTGCTAAATCTGTTTAAATAGAAGCAAATAAATAATAATAATAATAATAATTATAATAATTTTTATTTGAAGTCGCGTACATATATCAACAATCAACATAAGCTCTGTACAACAGTATAATTTTATGTCAAAATTAACGGTAATAAATCGTGGTTTAGTTCATAAAATACTTTACTAATGGATGTCGAGTTTCTTTTATCTCGTCTTTATGTAATGTCTTTGACGATGTTTTGTCGCATTGTTTTAAACTATTTCTCTTATTTTCATTTCATATTGTAAGAATAACCTCTGATGATGGATGGTAATAAAGGAGAACCAGCAGAGATCAAGTCTAACGGGACTGGCGGTGAATCGGATATTGGGAATAATACTTCTCTGAATCATTTGAATGTTGGCATGGGAAATCTTTACGTCACACGAGCTCAAGCAGATATCACAGTGTGTATAGGGGACGCGCGTATCAATTGTCATAAAGCTGTGTTAATGGCCGCATCTCCATACTTTGAAGCCATGTTTAATAGTGGAATGAAAGAGGCACTTAATAGCGAAATCAAATTTCAACACATGTCTGCTAGTGTATTTGAACTTGTGTTAGAGTTTATATATACGGGTAAACATATAGTAACGACAGATAATGCTGCGTCGCTGCTTGAGGCTGCTTCTCTGCTACAGATAAATGCTCTGTTTCAATTATGTGAAGAAACACTTTCACGAAGTTTGTCCCTGGACAATGTTCTGGAAGCATGGCGGTTTGCATCCTTGCATAATGCAAAGAAAGTCGTAGATGCTGCGCTATTTTTGATTCTTACAGAGTTTATTGATTTCGCTACCCGTGACGATTTTGATAAGCTTACATATCCTGAAGTTTTACATATTATACAAGATGATCGCCTTTTTGTCAACTATGAAGAATCTGTTATTGAAGCGGTAATGAAATGGGGACAAAGCAACAAAGACCGCCAACATGATTTGGGTAACCTGATTGCCCAATCTAGACTCTGTCATCTCACGGTAGACCACTTGTTTACACTGAAAAAGTTCTTTTCTTCGAATATTGACAGCATCACTGCAAGATCTGGTATCGATGCCATTGCGTATAAACTCATTCCGTCGAAGAGACAGTCTACGTCATCTGTTCTTGCTAGGTTCCGTAATTACAGTCCTGTCGAGGAAGTGATTGCTGTGGTTAGCCAATGATAACTTATTTGCTTATAGTTTTCTGCGAAACGCGTGGTTTACACTGGCTAAGCTACCACTGGACCCTGGTGGCGGGATGGCGACATGCTCGACCGGGAACAGCTTGTTTGTCACAGGTGGGTGTGATGCAAATTCTGACAAATTTATCGAGTATAAAGCGCAACAAAACAAATGGAAAAGAAGGTCGCCACTGTTAGACGGCCGATATTGTCATGCCATGGTCGCCACATCCGATTCCTTGTTTGTACCAGGTGGCTTCGAAGATACTGAAGATGAAACGTACGTGCCTTTGTCAAGTGTTGAAAAGTATGTATTTGGAATTGGTCGTTGGGAACAGTGTGGGGAACTTACTTATTCTGCTGCACATATGGATACGGTGGTGGTTGATAACAAGATCTATTTGTTTGGTGGTAGCGTAGAACAAGACCCAGGTCCCACAGCTTTGTGCTACGATATTTCTACCGATGCGTGCTCTAGCGTAAATTTGCCGTCATTGCCTCCCGTAAGCAAAGCTATCCAGTGTGATGAAATCACGTACTTGTTTGGCATTCGCGGAGAAGTCAAATTCCAAATCTCGTCAGGGACATATGAGATTATTTGTTATAAAATTATACCTATGACTCCAGGTTATTCGTTAGTCCAAAGGAATGGTGTGATTCATGTTGTCTTTGACGGTTTTAAAGCGACACTGGACCTCGAAACTGGCGAGACGTCTATGAAAGAAATCCTTCCTTTTGAGACAGACCGTTTCAGCGCAGACAAGATTGTTATTCACGAGTTGTATTTAACGGAAGAACTACAATAAGTGGGAAGTCTTCAGGCCAGAAACAAGACATTGTTGTTGTTGACGATAGATTAGTGTAAATCAGCATTGGTGTAAGGCATAAGCAAACGTACAAATAAGAACGACCAACAGCATAATTATTGAAATGTAGTTATGTTCTGGAATCGAATATAAAACATTTATATTCTATTTAAATGTTGCACACCCTCGCCCCTACGCACTCTGGACATCCGCTAAACACCAACATTTACTACATTTACTTAGCTCACACGTAGAGGGAAAAGCCCTTGATTTTTTTCACTATAACCTCAGGCATGGAGAAATGCTCTTTTCGAAAAATAATGAAGAAACTGGAGAGCCGCTTTTGAGTTAAAGAGTTGACCGAAACATCCAAAGCAAAGTTTCAGCAAGCTAGCCAGCGACCAGATGAATCTTTGGAAGACTGGGCGGACCGTGTGATGACTTTAGCAACACCAGCATTTGTGGATTTACCTGAGGATCTACTGAAAAAGGAGGCCATTGCTAAATTCAGCCAAGGTTGTTTTGATAAAGATGCAGCCAAGCATGCTTGTTTTGAGCATCCATCCACAATGGAGGAAGCTTTGAATTTGGTTAAGCATCATCAGTACATTTCGCAAGCAGTTGATGGTAAAAAATCAAGAAGAGGAAATGACATAGCCAACCTCAGAAGCAAGGATTGAACAAATAATTGCTTCAGCATTGAAACAGTTTGCTACCAAATTTCAAGGTAACCCGAAGTCAGAGCCTGAATCACCGTCAAAGACTGAAGATTCAAGTGGTGAGCTCCGAAGGCGCCCGGGTATACAGTGCTTTTTCTGTAAGAAGTTTGGTCATTTCAAGAAAGATTGTAAAATTGCGAAAATGAAAATGAATCCGAAAGCTGAAGATTTAAACGAGAAAGGGCAGGATGGGAGGACCACACGTCCAGCCCCCCAAAAGTAGGAAAAGCTGGTCTACCTAAAAGTAACAATGTGAATCCTCAGGAGAAAATTAAATGCGACCGTGATACTGATTCGCGAAAAATAGTGCAAGGTAAAGACGTTGCAGTCAAAAGTGGTACCCAGTCAAGGTCATCCCGGGATCATCATTTGGGCAAACTATGATGGACTGGAGTCCCCGATGCCACATATTTCGTGAAATATTTTGAGTGTTTTTACCATATATGGGCGTGGCGGCCATTAGGTCATGTGAAAAAGATATCTCGAACACAATTTCAATGCCACTACACAAGGAGGCTCCATATAAAAATGTACAAATAGGCAATGATAAGGAAATGGCACAATTAGAAAGAAATTCCCACTCCACAAAATTTCAAGTTCATCGGCCAAGCGCAAACGTATTGGTCGCGCAAACGTGCTGCGCCCTTTTTGAAATTGTAGCTAATGACGGACGACGACCGGGACGGACACCGGATCATGCCTATAAGCTCACTTGGAGCCTTCGAATGTTCACGATTACGATGGTATAGAAACAACGTAGCTACATAGCAAAGGTGTCATTACACGCGCATGCCAATCTACACCTACCGCGATAATTCACACCAGGGTCTCTCTTCTATAGATAGACCTTGTTCTTAACAAAAGATTCTCTGTCACCTTCTTCTTGGTATAAAGTATTCCAGAAACTTTATACACGTACTCGCAATTTGCTGCTAATATTGTATTAATTATTTTTTGTTAGAGAATATGCATGCATCACCAACTCCTCTTATCGCTATCAAGGTTAAGAGCGCTGTTTCTTAATCACTCGATCATCTCACCGCTGTGTCTGGTGTGGGTTCGAGCCCGGCTCTGGCCACATGTGATACATATATATTGACGTGATAAAGAAACGCTATACATGTACCACATTGAATACTTTGGCGTAATTATAATGTGCTAAATCTGTTTAAATAGAAGCAAATAAATAACAATAATAATAATTATAATAATTTTTATTTGAAGTCGCGTACATATATCAACAATCAACATAAGCTCTGTACAACAGTATAATTTTATGTCAAAATTAACGGTTATAAATCGTGGTTTAGTTCATAAAATACTTTACTAATGGATGTCGAGTTTCTTTTATCTCGTCTGTATGTAATGTCTTTAGAGGATGTTTTGTCGCTTTGTTTTAAACTATTTCTCTTATTTTCATTTCATATTGTAAGAATAACCTCTGATGATGGATGGTAATAAAGGAGAACCAGCAGAGATCAAGTCTAACGGGACTGGCGGTGAATCGGATATTGGGAATAATACTTCTCTGAATCATTTGAATGTTGGCATGAGAAATCTTTACGTCACACGAGCTCAAGCAGATATCACAGTGTGTATAGGGGACGCGCGTATCAATTGTCATAAAGCTGGGTTAATGGCCGCATCTCCATACTTTGAAGCCATGTTTAATAGTGGAATGAAATAGGCACTTAATGGCGAAATCAAATTTCAACACATGTCTGCTAGTGTATTTGAACTTGTGTTAGAGTTTATATATACGGGTAAACATATAGTAACGACAGATAATGCTGCGTCGCTGCTTGAGGCTGCTTCTCTGCTACAGATAAATGCTCTGTTTCAATTATGTGAAGAAACACTTTCACGAAGTTTGTCCCTGGACAATGTTCTGGAAGCATGGCGGTTTGCATCCTTGCATAATGCAAAGAAAGTCGTAGATGCTGCGCTATTTTTGATTCTTACAGAGTTTATTGATTTCGCTACCCGTGACGATTTTGATAAGCTTACATATCCTGAAGTTTTACATATTATACAAGATGATCGCCTTTTTGTCAACTATGAAGAATCTGTTATTGAAGCGGTAATGAAATGGGGACAAAGCAACAAAGACCGCCAACAAGATTTGGGTAACCTGATTGCCCAATCTAGACTCTGTCATCTCACGGTAGACCACTTGTTTACACTGAAAAAGTTCTTTTCTTCGAATATTGACAGCATCACTGCAAGGTCTGGTATCGATGATGCCATTGCGTATAAACTCATTCCGTCGAAGAGACCGTCTACGTCATCTGTTCTTGCTAGGTTCCGTAATTACAGTCCTGTCGAGGAAGTGATTGCTGTGGTTAGCCAATGATAACTTATTTGCTTATAGTTTTCTGCGAAACGCGTGGTTTACACTGGCTAAGCTACCACTGGACCCTGGTGGCGGGATGGCGACATGCTCGACCGGGAACAGCTTGTTTGTCACAGGTGGGTGTGATGCAAATTCTGACAAATTTATCGAGTATAAAGCGCAACAAAACAAATGGAAAAGAAGGTCGCCACTGTTAGACGGCCGATATTGTCATGCCATGGTCGCCACATCCGATTCCTTGTTTGTACTAGGTGGCTTCGAAGATACTGAAGATGAAACGTACGTGCCTTTGTCAAGTGTTGAAAAGTATGTATTTGGAATTGGTCGTTGGGAACAGTGTGGGGAACTTACTTATTCTGCTGCAGATATGGATACGGTGGTGGTTGATAACAAGATCTATTTGTTTGGTGGTAGCGTAGAACAAGACCCAGGTCCCACAGCTTTGTGCTACGATATTTCTACCGATGCGTGCTCTAGCGTAAATTTGCCGTCATTGCCTCCCGTAAGCAAAGCTATCCAGTGTGATGAAATCACGTACTTGTTTGGCATTCGCGGAGAAGTCGTCAAATTCCAAATCTCGTCAGGGACATATGAGATTATTTGTAATAAAATTATACAGTACAAGCCAGGTGGATTTTTGTTTCCCCACCTGACACAGTGGCGCGGACTTTGGGTGGGATCACGTGATTTCTGCAGTTTTTCCACTCATACGGATGGGTTACTGACAACTGCTTAATGAATTAATTACCCACCAACCACCGTGGATCATAAGTACACTAATCGCAGTGTTTCCGCGGTGATTTTGATAATTATACACACCTTTGTTAATAATTCAGACTGCAGGTGGTCCTCGATACAGCCACCTTCCACCGTGGACTTACTAATTACTATTGAGATGGAATCATTACTACTTTTCTTATCACCTTAGGTTTTGACTTATAGCATGAAAAAGACGACGCAATTTTGACATGAATGCAAGCCTATTACGTATATCGAGGACACATTCTCGTCGCCAGTTACAAGTGAGATTACAAGTATTTACTATTTCGTTGTCCTTCAGCCTTACCATACATGTATACTGAATATGAGTTTACCGCATATATCTGGTTTTACATGTATCTTAACGCCAGAACAATGTTACGAGGAACAGAGAAGTAGATGAGTACCAAGGCAATCAACAGAATGAGCCGCCTCATGAGAAAACCAACAAACTGCATATGCGAAAACAAAGACGCAGATCAGCTTCTCGGTAACCGCGAAGCTGATCAGCGCCTTTGTTTTCGCTGCACGGATAGTACCCTTCCTATTCTCCTTAAATCTGAAATTTCAAGCTTCTAGCCTGCGTCTGTGCTTGTACAGCTCGGTTTTTGTCGGACCTGTTTGGAAACCACATTGTTGGTTTTCCCACGAGGTGGCTCGAATGTATGCAAAAGCCTGCTCAAATTTGTTGATCAGTATTGAGGTCCTCAGAGATAATCCGACACTACTACCATGCATTGAAAGTAAACCAAAGTTCAACATTTCGAAACGTTTTGAAAGCATAACATGCTGATTCACCTATGAGCGTAGTACATAATGTTTTAAGCCATGGAAACATAGGATACTAAATTAGATAAGACGCTCGTAAAGTTATGTGTTCAAAATAAAGAGTACCAAAATGACCACCTTGGTAAAAAAAAAATGCGATTTTTGGAACTTCAGAGATTTTCTCAAGCAGAGCATGCGCTTCCATGTTTACAGAAAAGTGAAACAATACGTGTAATGTTAAATTCTTAAGTGATTCCCTTAATACGCATATACATGTATTTAATAGCTATGAAATCTCGAAACAAAAAAAAAATGAAAACATCGTGTAATTATAGAAGTAGTACAATTTTCTGTTCTACATGCATCAAGTAAAATAAATTAAATGCTGTGAAAATGCGTTTTGTTGAAAAAAAAAATGGGTTAGTTTGATTTATTGTTTCATGTCCCTATCAACAGCTAACGTTTTGACAAGCCCATAGCTGTTGACTGAGGCGAAAATCAATAAATCAAATATAAGCACATTTTTTTGCAATTAAACGCAAGTCTACGTTGAAATATGTTCGCTACGTTAAAAATGTTGACCAGGCCTCAAGGGAAATCATGTATTTTCTGTTCAGAATGCGCTAAACGGGATTCAGAACCATCCATAATAATTATAATAAGAGCCGTGACGCAAGAAAACCGGTATTCGGTGTATCCAACCAGGTCATTACGAAAACATGCCCATGCAATATACAGATATTTTTAAGCTTAAAAAAATGAAAATTTTCTTATTTTTGCTCAAAACATAGATTGTGGGTACACGTTAGAACCGCCTTGGCGAGGCGGTTCCAACGAGTACCCACAATCTTTGTTTTGGGGGCAAAAATAAGAAAAATAGGTATACCCCTGCAAACCCCATTTTTACTAGTTCTAGGGGGTATACATTACGCGTACATGTTTTCGTGATATCCGACACCCGCAGGAGAAAGCTAGAATCTGGAAATTTGGGATATTAGTAAAGGAGGAAATGTACTATACTATCTGTTTAGCAAAAACAAAGGCGCTGATCAGTTGTGCAGTTACTGCACAGCTGATCTGCGTCTTTCTTTTCGCATAGTTAAAAATTCGGGTTACTTATGACGCGGCTCATAAGAACCAATTAGAAAATTAATGTTATGATACCTTCTGAAGCAGAGGCACGGCGGGTGCAATCTGGTTTTATAGGAGAAAACATAAAACAATTAGCAAAGATTTTTTGTTATCAGATAATAATTATTAAATGTGCATAATTTAGCTGCACATTGCTTCGCAAGATTATCCGCAATAATTATGCTAATGTTTTATTTTTGTTTGTTTTGTATGTTTACCACTATACCGACGCGAGCCGCTGTGGTATTTATTCATTTATTTATTTATTTATTTATTTATTTTGCACATGGCGAGAAAGAATGACCAGACAACGACTTTCGCCAACTAAGCTATCGAATTATGGCCTGATCAGCCTGTTACTTGTCCCCCAATCCGCTCAAAGTCACACCGATGTATACGATAGTTTTTAGTCATCAGGAAAACATTGACTTGTAATGTAAACTCATTCAAGCCCCACTTAATATAGTAAAGCGGGGGATAGAAGTGTATACATTTTTCATACACAGATTGTGTGTAGTCGTTAGAGCCTCGGTGAGGCGGTTCTAACATCTACCCACGATCAGTGTTTGAGCAAATATATTAGACATACCAAACATTTCCCGAAAATTTTGAAATTTTAAAAGCTTTAAAAACTCTCCGTATATTTCATGGGTGTGTTTTCGAAAGCCTAAGAGGCGCATACAATTAGATATGTGACCCGACCCGAGCTAGAGTCAAAGTACATGCGATCAGTATAACAGGAAGAAACCAAATAACATGGTCGATCCGTTATAGATCAATTTCTTTGAACGTGCCCGTTTACGATTGACATAGAATTGCAATACTCTTCATGTATGTATTGCTTCACATGTGTATGCTTTCAACAATGCGAATGTTTTCTAAAAATATTGTATACTTTTTGAAATTTGAAAAGCCTCCGTGAGGCTTTTTAAACCGCTAACTGGAAGGGCACATTGAAAATGCATAATTACATGCACATGTCACGAACGGTCTGTTAAATTGTTAGGGGACACCGAATAAAGGAAATTATCATGTTGCGGTCGGAAATTTCATGAAAATGTTAGAAATTTGAAGTACAAACACTTTAGGTATTTACCTTTAGATGACAAAAATGTGCGTTTATTGTGAGGCGTGTTCTGCAAGCCGTTTTTACTTTCGCTGTTCGTTCACTTGAAGTGGAAAAGGAAAATGGCTACCAGATTTGTTTTCAATGGCGGCCAACCAGCGAAAGTAGTCCCATCGTAAATGTGCTTCCTTGGACCCGTTCAATATGACAACATGTACCATAGAAACCTTTTAAACCACTGAATATGGAAAAACATTCATTTTTACAGCAGAGAAAAGGGTTTTGGTTGGGGCTTAGTTTAAGAGACGACACCTTTTCAGTCATGTTGGGACGGGACGATCACTTCCTCCTGTATTATCATGGAATGATTATTTCATACATTTCCTTATCAAAAATACAGTATTCAACGAGGAAACACGTATATGGCTACACATGCAAGTACCCAGGGGCGAGCAGACATGGAAACAGGATGGAAAAGCGCACATGCTATCTCTTACGAATGCAGCGTACAATACTTCAGTTGTAACGGGCACATGTCCATCTTTCAGATTGTGTTGTCCAGCAATAGGAAGTAAAATACTATGTTACATGTCCTTAAGAATTCACTGCAGTGATTGAAAAAACTGCTCAAGCGAAAGCAATGTTGTTGTTTTTTTGTATTTCTTTTTTTTTTTTTTTTTTTTTTTTTGTTCAGGCCACTGTTTCCTATCGGTCAACCTGCTGTGCTTTAATTAGGACTTCATGGTCGCCAGATCTAATTCGCGGTGGGGTTACGGTATAGTTAATTAGTGAGTCCACGGTGTTGAGTGCGAATAAGGTCCACCGTGTTTCCACTGTGACGTCCACAGCGGAAATATTCCAAGGTCCCGCGTGGACACTGATAAGAGGTCCGCGGTGGTCAGTGGAGAAACAAAAATCCACCTGGCTTGTACTGTACATTGAAATGATATTGTAAACAATAGAATTTAAAAGAAAAAAAAAATGTTTGTGTCACTTTTTTAATTATTGTGGTTTCCGCCAGGGAGTTGTTATGTGGCAGCCATTCTTTGTTTCATTCATTAAGGGAAGCCTTCGTAATGTCTCTTTAGAAACTTTTGATAGAGTACGGAAGGCTCTCAATAGAAAGCTACGTCGGGCTGTGAAGGAGAATTTCCTGTTCTTTCGGGTGTGCCAGTGGTACCCGCTTGGGCCAGATGGAGGGTTACATTACCACTACGACGGTGATGGTGTCTATCTATCAATGGTATGAGACAGTACAACGATACCTTGCAAACTTAGTTCTTTAATTATATATAATTGAACCAGTGTTTTCAGGACCACTTAAGTATTGGAGAGAAGACCTTATAATGTTATTTTATACACATAGGAATAAGTTAGGGAACACTTTTAGTCCTTGGGGAAAGTTTGAAAAAATCCATTTTCATTTCTTCTGGCGATACTGAAATTTTTATCACATATATTTCATACTTTGGTCTAGCTACAGACCAATTCAAGGAAATTCACAACATTTTGTCTTTGTGCTATGGAGGATACAATATGTCATATTTGAAAAACTCCACTTTTACTGAATTCATACAAGTTTGCCTTTTTGCTCCGCAAAACTCATTTTTTTTTTCAAGCAAAACAGGAATAAAATGTTGAATCTGATCGTTCTGAATAAATGAACGACTTCGGACCTAAAACTTCATGCTTAATCTCAAAACCGACTAATCATACAAAATCTATGGTTTGCATTGATTTCTATGGAAAGCAGAATTCTTGGAAATTTTGCAAATAAAGCCACAAAAGAATAATTCCGCTGGGACACTATAACCAGAACGTGCATGTTTAGATTCCTAAAGGGCCATATCGACTATCTGGCCTAACATTTACAACCTGCAAAATCTAAAGTTTGTGGTCACATTATTACAGGTGTTCCCTATCTTATTTCCATGTGTATATGTCCTATTGCTACTATACTTAAATTGTGCTCAGTTTGCCTGTTAGAATACAAACGAGAGGACCAATGGTCCTATAAACGCTCACCTGAGATCTGCTGCATATACCAATATACATGTTTGAATATTATGGTATTTAACCCCAGTGCAGGGGCAGATGAAGCCCTTGGGCCATTTTGTTCTTTTTTTTTTTCAGAATACAAAAGAGAAAATAATATTCATTTACCAACTGCTGATGGAAGTGTTCAGAATTACAGTAGAACTTGTATTAAAAGACCGCTCAAGGGAAGGACGGAAAATGGTCTCTTAGTGAAGGTGGTCTTTTAATTAGGAAATGCTTTTCGGAGTCATATGTGTCTTCTATTTTTTTCAAGAAGTGTGATTTCTTAGTGTTTTTTCTGTGGTTCTTTAATTGTTTTTATTGTTTTGTTCTCCAACCAAAAGGGAGTGTTTTGCTTGGGCAAGGATATTTTTTAATCACTTTTATCCCTGTCATTTTTTTTTTCACTCATATCGAGACAAATCCACGAAACAATAGATGGGTGGGTGAGCAACGGAGCATCCCGGGGGGAAACAACTGACAAATCTCACTGACCTTGTCAAACAGACGCATCTCGCTCTATCAACTACCGTAAGAACGACTGAACTGACGCTGAACGCGAGAAAACAGAGATGGAAGAACAAAAAAAACGTAAAAAGAATCTGAAACTGCAGCAAATTTAATCTACCTTTCGAACGATTTCCGGTCTAATTTATCAACTGTACTTTCGATTCAAAACGAGGCGCGGTATCACAATTTGCCGGAATGGAGCGTCTGAGAGTTGCTTCCCTTACAATATTGGACTGAAACGCCAAATTTACTTGAAAAATGATAAATAGAGATCGATTCTTGTGTTTACTTGCCAGTATGGCGGAAAAAACAAATCAACGTCGTTGATTTCACGAACGAACATTGCAGAATCAACAAAATAATCACACAAGCTCTTAACGCTTATTCACTTTTAATTACTGTATTGAGCTTGTGCTGATCAACCGTTGCGACGAGGAGACAGACAATAGAAGGATTTATGCTACGGTAATTAGACCAATTTCGTAACCACGCTTCAGTGACTTTGTCATAAATACAATAAACAATTTAACAATAGTATTATGAAAAACCTACGTCAGGGTTAATAACCTTGAAACAGGTGTGAACAACGCTCTATGAAGTTACCGTTCAAGAGAACGAACAAAATTTTGGCTCTAAATATGGTCGCATGAATGCAAAATTTTAGTCAAAAACGTGGTCGTTGGTCGCTAAAACGTTTCTTTGTAAAAAAAAAAAAAAAAAACACTCTTTTTTTTTCTTCAGAAAACACTGTGAGTGATACACAGGCCTGTGATATAAAAGTTGACATACTTCCATCTGGATTCGTAAAGTTACAGTGGACAGTTGACAAAAACACAATTTGGGGAGACTTCTTATTCGCCAAATATACTATGAAGGCAACCGAAGTTGACTCTGGAAAGTGTGTATACAAAAGAGAAAATAATATTCATTTACCAACTGCTGATGGAAGTGTTCAGAATTACATTGTATGTTTATGTGGATCTTAACAAATTTTACACATTTTCAGTTGACTATTTTAAAAACACTGTGAAGGTGCTAACTTTAAAATCAAGCAGGACATTTGTTTGTCATCCAAGGCAGGGTCCAGTAGCAGTAACTAGTGATAATGTAGCATCATCTGCTTCTTCCAGCCATAATACAATAACTGTGACCTCCAGTCATGCACCTGGTATCTTTACAAGTTCTAATATACAACAGCATGTTGTAGCATCATCCAGACTGGTAGCTATTTCCACTGTACAACAGCCAAGTTTGGAAACAGCAAGACCGATAGCTAGTTCCACTGTACAGCCAAGTGTGGTATCAGCAAGACCCATAGCTAGTTCCAGCGTACAACAGCCAACTGTAGCATCTCCCAGACCGGTAGCTAGTTCTAGCTTTCAACAGCCAAGTGTAGCATCATCCGCACAAGTAGCTAGTTCCAGTGTACAACAGTCTAGACCGGTAGCTAGTTCCAGCATACAACAGCAAACTGTAACATCAGCCAGGCTGGAACCTAGTTCAGTTCAGAAGAAAAATGTTGAGACTATCAGCAGAGGTAAGTTCCTTTTTTTTGTCTATTCACATGTGTTTAAAACATTTTTTTTCCCATTCAGATTGTGCTTAATCAATTTGCTGTACAAAGTTTTATCTGCATTATACATATAATATAAGAACACCAAATTGTAGGCTTTTTAGCTCACCTGAGCCGAAGGCTCACAGGTGAGCTTATAGTATACCCATGCTCCGGCGTCCGTCGTCGTCGTCCGTCGTCGTTCACAGTTTCAAAGGTCTTCTCCTCTGAAACCGCTTGGCCAATCAAAGCCAAACTTCATGTGGAGCATCCTTAGGATATTAACCAGAACTGTGGGGAGTTAATGCGCCTTGCTCAAGGACACAGAACAGTGCCACCAGTGGGGATCAAACGCAGGACTTCTAGATTTGGAGTCCGATGCTCTACAGTGTGGTTACATTTTGTCACACATGGTATAAACATTAAGTTGAAGACTTTGATATAAGGGATAGCCTAATTGTGGACGGACGACGACGACGGACGGACGACGGATGCCTGCCTATCCTATAAGCTCACCTGTGAGCCTTCGGCTCAGGTGAGCTAATAAGGGTCAGCCTCTGGGATGATGAGTACACAAACAAAGCAACATGTTTCAGGATGATGAAGCCCGGTTGGTCCTTGGCTACATAAGAGACGAGGGATAATCAACAGGTTCAGATGCACCTGAATGTTGAGACAGTAAAATTCAATTATTTAACGCCTTGCTGCAATAAGAGCATAGTTTGGTTCTCTTTAACTGTTTATTGCAGAATTTCACAATTCATAATATTTTGCAACTTATTAGGGTTATATCTCTGAAATTCCAGATCGCAGTCAGTATGAGCACTCAGACATTATAGCTAGCGGGTTACGCAGGTGACTTTGCTCCACAGGAGTTTCAGAGGCAGGCCGATATGTCCTGGAATATGCTAAGGTAAGTTTTCTGTGTGTACATATTTGATATGATTCTTAGCATCCCAGTAAACAATATTTAAGTCATGTTGGGACAGATTGTAGTCAGTATGAACACTCAGTCCATATAGATACGAGGTCAACCCAATTACTGCGAGGTTAGCTGTATTAGGTCGAGGTCAAACCCAATATATACTAAATGCTGGAGAAAGAGAGATATAGAAGAAAGGTAATGTCTGGGGGTGAATTGAAGACACTGTACAAAGTGATGGTTTTATTTTGTGGATTTATGCAGCAAAAAGAAAGCGTTTGATCAGCTGAGCAGTCGAACATTCTAGATAAACTGGCTTTCTCAAAGCATACTATCTCAGATTTATGCCTGTATATTGTAAATTTCAGGGAAAACTGGTCAGTTTTTGTATTCCATAATTAGCTTTGTTCCAATTAAACACTAGAAAGATACACATCATCCGTTTTATAACATTATCATAGCGCCGCTTTGAAAAAGTGGGGGCTATACTGGATTCACCCTGTCCTTCCGTAGTTCCGTTATTCTGTTATTCTGTTATTCCGTCCTTCCGTCCTTCCGACATTTTTCTTTCCATTCATTATCTTGAGAATGGCTAAATAAAGGATGGAAGAAAGCTATCTGGCTTTACTTAAGTTGGGAACAAAGACATACTTTGACTGCATTAATTCCTAGACCACAAAAATTCCATACACGACGCCACTAGTTCAGACCGGTGCGGGCTCCATCTCCAAAGTCACCATATCACTTCTCCCAATACAGAATGAATTGCTATGAGAAAATACTGTGCAAGGACTTTGGAAGGACAATGTTCTGTTGACCTGTGTTATTATTGTTCCATTAGATGATATATTTGTTGAGTTTAGTGTCAATTTGTATTTTTTTGTTTATTTTTTATTTTTGTAGTGATCGAGGCTTAACGCCCAAGTCAACAACTTTTCAGTCATGCCTAGATGGAGTCAACACTTACTGGGTTTAACCAGTACTGTAGGGAGTTAATGTGTCTTGCTCAAGGACACAACACGTGGGCCCCTTGTGGGGACTGAACCCAGGACCTCTCGATTCGGAGTCCAATCGGATGAAAGTTGGGGAAGTGCCGACCAACCTGTGGAATAGGCTAACTAAATACAGTCTAGACTGGCCTAGCGACCACCTGTCTTTAGCGTTTTCCTGTTGTAAGCGACCACAATATGATCCTCCGGAGCGTTTTTCTATGTTAATTGACCTCTCTTAAGCGATTTCCTGCCTTACGTGGCCAACGACTGCTAAATTAACAAGAAAAAACGGCCATTTTTGTCGCAATAAACGACCGATATTAGCGACGATAATGGCGGATTATGCAAAATTGCAACAATGACTTGCGGTATAGTTCCACTCAGCTGGCAGATATATTGCAGTAAGCAACCATGCTTGCATTGAAATGATATTGTAAACAATAGAATTTAAAAGAAAAAAAAAATGTTTGTGTCACTTTTTTAATTATTGTGGTTTCCGCCAGGGAGTTGTTATGTGGCAGCCATTCTTTGTTTCATTCATTAAGGGAAGCCTTCGTAATGTCTCTTTAGAAACTTTTGATAGAGTACGGAAGGCTCTCAATAGAAAGCTACGTCGGGCTGTGAAGGAGAATTTCCTGTTCTTTCGGGTGTGCCAGTGGTACCCGCTTGGGCCAGATGGAGGGTTACATTACCACTACGACGGTGATGGTGTCTATCTATCAATGGTATGAGACAGTACAACGATACCTTGCAAACTTAGTTCTTTAATTATATATAATTGAACCAGTGTTTTCAGGACCACTTAAGTATTGGAGAGAAGACCTTATAATGTTATTTTATACACATAGGAATAAGTTAGGGAACACTTTTAGCCCTTGGGGAAAGTTTGAAAAAATCCATTTTCATTTCTTCTGGCGATACTGAAATTTTTATCACATATATTTCATACTTTGGTCTAGCTACAGACCAATTCAAGGAAATTCACAACATTTTGTCTTTGTGCTATGGAGGATACAATATGTCATATTTGAAAAACTCCACTTTTACTGAATTCATACAAGTTTGCCTTTTTGCTCCGCAAAACTCATTTTTTTTCAAGCAAAACAGGAATAAAATGTTGAATCTGATCGTTCTGAATAAATGAACGACTTCGGACCTAAAACTTCATGCTTAATCTCAAAACCGACTAATCATACAAAATCTATGGTTTGCATTGATTTCTATGGAAAGCAGAATTCTTGGAAATTTTGCAAATAAAGCCATAAAAGAATAATTCCGCTGGGACACTATAACCAGAACGTGCATGTTTAGATTCCTAAAGGGCCATATCGACTATCTGGCCTAACATTTACAACCTGCAAAATCTAAAGTTTGTGGTCACATTATTACAGGTGTTCCCTATCTTATTTCCATGTGTATATGTCCTATTGCTACTATACTTAAATTGTGCTCAGTTTGCCTGTTAGAATACAAACGAGAGGACCAATGGTCCTATAAACGCTCACCTGAGATCTGCTGCATATACCAATATACATGTTTGAATATTATGGTATTTAACCCCAGTGCAGGGGCAGATGAAGCCCTTGGGCCATTTTGTTCTTTTTTTTTTTTTCAGAATACAAAAGAGAAAATAATATTCATTTACCAACTGCTGATGGAAGTGTTCAGAATTACAGTAGAACTTGTATTAAAAGACCGCTCAAGGGAAGGACGGAAAATGGTCTCTTAGTGAAGGTGGTCTTTTAATTAGGAAATGCTTTTCGGAGTCATATGTGTCTTCTATTTTTTTCAAGAAGTGTGATTTCTTAGTGTTTTTTCTGTGGTTCTTTAATTGTTTTTATTGTTTTGTTCTCCAACCAAAAGGGAGTGTTTTGCTTGGGCAAGGATATTTTTTAATCACTTTTATCCCTGTCATTTTTTTTCACTCATATCGAGACAAATCCACGAAACAATAGATGGGTGGGTGAGCAACGGAGCATCCCGGGGGGAAACAACTGACAAATCTCACTGACCTTGTCAAACAGACGCATCTCGCTCTATCAACTACCCTAAGAACGACTGAACTGACGCTGAACGCGAGAAAACAGAGATGGAAGAACAAAAAAACGTAAAAAGAATCTGAAACTGCAGCAAATTTAATCTACCTTTCGAACGATTTCCGGTCTAATTTATCAACTGTACTTTCGATTCAAAACGAGGCGCGGTATCACGATTTGCCGGAATGGAGCGTCTGAGAGCTGCTTCCCTTACAATATTGGACTGAAACGCCAAATTTACTTGAAAAATGATAAATAGAGATCGATTCTTGTGTTTACTTGCCAGTATGGCGGAAAAAACAAATCAACGTCGTTGATTTCACGAACGAACATTGCAGAATCAACAAAATAATCACACAAGCTCTTAACGCTTATTCACTTTTAATTACTGTATTGAGCTTGTGCTGATCAACCGTTGCGACGAGGAGACAGACAATAGAAGGATTTATGCTACGGTAATTAGACCAATTTCGTAACCACGCTTCAGTGACTTTGTCATAAATACAATAAACAATTTAACAATAGTATTATGAAAAACCTACGTCAGGGTTAATAACCTTGAAACAGGTGTGAACAACGCTCTATGAAGTTACCGTTCAAGAGAACGAACAAAATTTTGGCTCTAAATATGGTCGCATGAATGCAAAATTTTAGTCAAAAACGTGGTCGTTGGTCGCTAAAACGTTTCTTTGTAAAAAAAAAAAAACACTCTTTTTTTTTCTTCAGAAAACACTGTGAGTGATACACAGGCCTGTGATATAAAAGTTGACATACTTCCATCTGGATTCGTAAAGTTACAGTGGACAGTTGACAAAAACACAATTTGGGGAGACTTCTTATTCGCCAAATATACTATGAAGGCAACCGAAGTTGACTCTGGAAAGTGTGTATACAAAAGAGAAAATAATATTCATTTACCAACTGCTGATGGAAGTGTTCAGAATTACATTGTATGTTTATGTGGATCTTAACAAATTTTACACATTTTCAGTTGACTATTTTAAAAACACTGTGAAGGTGCTAACTTTAAAATCAAGCAGGACATTTGTTTGTCATCCAAGGCAGGGTCCAGTAGCAGTAACTAGTGATAATGTAGCATCATCTGCTTCTTCCAGCCATAATACAATAACTGTGACCTCCAGTCATGCACCTGGTATCTTTACAAGTTCTAATATACAACAGCATGTTGTAGCATCATCCAGACTGGTAGCTATTTCCACTGTACAACAGCCAAGTTTGGAAACAGCAAGACCGATAGCTAGTTCCACTGTACAGCCAAGTGTGGTATCAGCAAGACCCATAGCTAGTTCCAGCGTACAACAGCCAACTGTAGCATCTCCCAGACCGGTAGCTAGTTCTAGCTTTCAACAGCCAAGTGTAGCATCATCCGCACAAGTAGCTAGTTCCAGTGTACAACAGTCTAGACCGGTAGCTAGTTCCAGCATACAACAGCAAACTGTAACATCAGCCAGGCTGGAACCTAGTTCAGTTCAGAAGAAAAATGTTGAGACTATCAGCAGAGGTAAGTTCCTTTTTTTTGTCTATTCACATGTGTTTAAAACATTTTTTTCCCATTCAGATTGTGATTAATCAATTTGCTGTACAAAGTTTTATCTGCATTATACATATAATATAAGAACACCAAATTGTAGGCTTTTTAGCTCACCTGAGCCGAAGGCTCACAGGTGAGCTTATAGTATACCCATGCTCCGGCGTCCGTCGTCGTCGTCCGTCGTCGTTCACAGTTTCAAAGGTCTTCTCCTCTGAAACCGCTTGGCCAATCAAAGCCAAACTTCATGTGGAGCATCCTTAGGATATTAACCAGAACTGTGGGGAGTTAATGCGCCTTGCTCAAGGACACAGAACAGTGCCACCAGTGGGGATCAAACGCAGGACTTCTAGATTTGGAGTCCGATGCTCTACAACAGTGTGGTTACATTTTGTCACACATGGTATAAACATTAAGTTGAAGACTTTGATATAAGGGATAGCCTAATTGTGGACGGACGACGACGACGGACGACGGACGGACGACGGATGCCTGCCTATCCTATAAGCTCACCTGTGAGCCTTCGGCTCAGGTGAGCTAATAAGGGTCAGCCTCTGGGATGATGAGTACACAAACAAAGCAACATGTTTCAGGATGATGAAGCCCGGTTGGTCCTTGGCTACATAAGAGACGAGGGATAATCAACAGGTTCAGATGCACCTGAATGTTGAGACAGTAAAATTCAATTATTTAACGCCTTGCTGCAATAAGAGCATAGTTTGGTTCTCTTTAACTGTTTATTGCAGAATTTCACAATTCATAATATTTTGCAACTTATTAGGGTTATATCTCTGAAATTCCAGATCGCAGTCAGTATGAGCACTCAGACATTATAGCTAGCGGGTTACGCAGGTGACTTTGCTCCACAGGAGTTTCAGAGGCAGGCCGATATGTCCTGGAATATGCTAAGGTAAGTTTTCTGTGTGTACATATTTGATATGATTCTTAGCATCCCAGTAAACAATATTTAAGTCATGTTGGGACAGATTGTAGTCAGTATGAACACTCAATCCATATAGATACGAGGTCAACCCAATTACTGCGAGGTTAGCTGTATTAGGTCGAGGTCAAACCCAATATATACTAAATGCTGGAGAAAGAGAGATATAGAAGAAAGGTAATGTCTGGGGGTGAATTGAAGACACTGTACAAAGTGATGGTTTTATTTTGTGGATTTATGCAGCAAAAAGAAAGCGTTTGATCAGCTGAGCAGTCGAACATTCTAGATAAACTGGCTTTCTCAAAGCATACTATCTCAGATTTATGCCTGTATATTGTAAATTTCAGGGAAAACTGGTCAGTTTTTGTATTCCATAATTAGCTTTGTTCCAATTAAACACTAGAAAGATACACATCATCCGTTTTATAACATTATCATAGCGCCGCTTTGAAAAAGTGGGGGCTATACTGGATTCACCCTGTCCTTCCGTAGTTCCGTTATTCTGTTATTCTGTTATTCCGTCCTTCCGTCCTTCCGACATTTTTCTTTCCATTCATTATCTTGAGAATGGCTAAATAAAGGATGGAAGAAAGCTATCTGGCTTTACTTAAGTTGGGAACAAAGACATACTTTGACTGCATTAATTCCTAGACCACAAAAATTCCATACACGACGCCACTAGTTCAGACCGGTGCGGGCTCCATCTCCAAAGTCACCATATCACTTCTCCCAATACAGAATGAATTGCTATGAGAAAATACTGTGCAAGGACTTTGGAAGGACAATGTTCTGTTGACCTGTGTTATTATTGTTCCATTAGATGATATATTTGTTGAGTTTAGTGTCAATTTGTATTTTTTTGTTTATTTTTTATTTTTGTAGTGATCGAGGCTTAACGCCCAAGTCAACAACTTTTCAGTCATGCCTAGATGGAGTCAACACTTACTGGGTTTAACCAGTACTGTAGGGAGTTAATGTGTCTTGCTCAAGGACACAACACGTGGGCCCCTTGTGGGGACTGAACCCAGGACCTCTCGATTCGGAGTCCAATCGGATGAAAGTTGGGGAAGTGCCGACCAACCTGTGGAATAGGCTAACTAAATACAGTCTAGACTGGCCTAGCGACCACCTGTCTTTAGCGTTTTCCTGTTGTAAGCGACCACAATATGATCCTCCGGAGCGTTTTTCTATGTTAATTGACCTCTCTTAAGCGATTTCCTGCCTTACGTGACCAACGACTGCTAAATTAGCAAGAAAAAACGGCCATTTTTGTCGCAATAAACGACCGATATTAGCGACGATAATGGCGGATTATGCAAAATTGCAACAATGACTTGCGGTATAGTTCCACTCAGCTGGCAGATATATTGCAGTAAGCAACCATGCTTACATTGAAATGATATTGTAAACAATAGAATTTAAAAGAAAAAAAAATGTTTGTGTCACTTTTTTAATTATTGTGGTTTCCGCCAGGGAGTTGTTATGTGGCAGCCATTCTTTGTTTCATTCATTAAGGGAAGCCTTCGTAATGTCTCTTTAGAAACTTTTGATAGAGTACGGAAGGCTCTCAATAGAAAGCTACGTCGGGCTGTGAAGGAGAATTTCCTGTTCTTTCGGGTGTGCCAGTGGTACCCGCTTGGGCCAGATGGAGGGTTACATTACCACTACGACGGTGATGGTGTCTATCTATCAATGGTATGAGACAGTACAACGATACCTTGCAAACTTAGTTCTTTAATTATATATAATTGAACCAGTGTTTTCAGGACCACTTAAGTATTGGAGAGAAGACCTTATAATGTTATTTTATACACATAGGAATAAGTTAGGGAACACTTTTAGCCCTTGGGGAAAGTTTGAAAAAATCCATTTTCATTTCTTCTGGCGATACTGAAATTTTTATCACATATATTTCATACTTTGGTCTAGCTACAGACCAATTCAAGGAAATTCACAACATTTTGTCTTTGTGCTATGGAGGATACAATATGTCATATTTGAAAAACTCCACTTTTACTGAATTCATACAAGTTTGCCTTTTTGCTCCGCAAAACTCATTTTTTTTTCAAGCAAAACAGGAATAAAATGTTGAATCTGATCGTTCTGAATAAATGAACGACTTCGGACCTAAAACTTCATGCTTAATCTCAAAACCGACTAATCATACAAAATCTATGGTTTGCATTGATTTCTATGGAAAGCAGAATTCTTGGAAATTTTGCAAATAAAGCCATAAAAGAATAATTCCGCTGGGACACTATAACCAGAACGTGCATGTTTAGATTCCTAAAGGGCCATATCGACTATCTGGCCTAACATTTACAACCTGCAAAATCTAAAGTTTGTGGTCACATTATTACAGGTGTTCCCTATCTTATTTCCATGTGTATATGTCCTATTGCTACTATACTTAAATTGTGCTCAGTTTGCCTGTTAGAATACAAACGAGAGGACCAATGGTCCTATAAACGCTCACCTGAGATCTGCTGCATATACCAATATACATGTTTGAATATTATGGTATTTAACCCCAGTGCAGGGGCAGATGAAGCCCTTGGGCCATTTTGTTCTTTTTTTTTTTCAGAATACAAAAGAGAAAATAATATTCATTTACCAACTGCTGATGGAAGTGTTCAGAATTACAGTAGAACTTGTATTAAAAGACCGCTCAAGGGAAGGACGGAAAATGGTCTCTTAGTGAAGGTGGTCTTTTAATTAGGAAATGCTTTTCGGAGTCATATGTGTCTTCTATTTTTTTCAAGAAGTGTGATTTCTTAGTGTTTTTTCTGTGGTTCTTTAATTGTTTTTATTGTTTTGTTCTCCAACCAAAAGGGAGTGTTTTGCTTGGGCAAGGATATTTTTTAATCACTTTTATCCCTGTCATTTTTTTTTCACTCATATCGAGACAAATCCACGAAACAATAGATGGGTGGGTGAGCAACGGAGCATCCCGGGGGGAAACAACTGACAAATCTCACTGACCTTGTCAAACAGACGCATCTCGCTCTATCAACTACCCTAAGAACGACTGAACTGACGCTGAACGCGAGAAAACAGAGATGGAAGAACAAAAAAACGTAAAAAGAATCTGAAACTGCAGCAAATTTAATCTACCTTTCGAACGATTTCCGGTCTAATTTATCAACTGTACTTTCGATTCAAAACGAGGCGCGGTATCACGATTTGCCGGAATGGAGCGTCTGAGAGCTGCTTCCCTTACAATATTGGACTGAAACGCCAAATTTACTTGAAAAATGATAAATAGAGATCGATTCTTGTGTTTACTTGCCAGTATGGCGGAAAAAAACAAATCAACGTCGTTGATTTCACGAACGAACATTGCAGAATCAACAAAATAATCACACAAGCTCTTAACGCTTATTCACTTTTAATTACTGTATTGAGCTTGTGCTGATCAACCGTTGCGACGAGGAGACAGACAATAGAAGGATTTATGCTACGGTAATTAGACCAATTTCGTAACCACGCTTCAGTGACTTTGTCATAAATACAATAAACAATTTAACAATAGTATTATGAAAAACCTACGTCAGGGTTAATAACCTTGAAACAGGTGTGAACAACGCTCTATGAAGTTACCGTTCAAGAGAACGAACAAAATTTTGGCTCTAAATATGGTCGCATGAATGCAAAATTTTAGTCAAAAACGTGGTCGTTGGTCGCTAAAACGTTTCTTTGTAAAAAAAAAAAACACTCTTTTTTTTTCTTCAGAAAACACTGTGAGTGATACACAGGCCTGTGATATAAAAGTTGACATACTTCCATCTGGATTCGTAAAGTTACAGTGGACAGTTGACAAAAACACAATTTGGGGAGACTTCTTATTCGCCAAATATACTATGAAGGCAACCGAAGTTGACTCTGGAAAGTGTGTATACAAAAGAGAAAATAATATTCATTTACCAACTGCTGATGGAAGTGTTCAGAATTACATTGTATGTTTATGTGGATCTTAACAAATTTTACACATTTTCAGTTGACTATTTTAAAAACACTGTGAAGGTGCTAACTTTAAAATCAAGCAGGACATTTGTTTGTCATCCAAGGCAGGGTCCAGTAGCAGTAACTAGTGATAATGTAGCATCATCTGCTTCTTCCAGCCATAATACAATAACTGTGACCTCCAGTCATACACCTGGTATCTTTACAAGTTCTAATATACAACAGCATGTTGTAGCATCATCCAGACTGGTAGCTATTTCCACTGTACAACAGCCAAGTTTGGAAACAGCAAGACCGATAGCTAGTTCCACTGTACAGCCAAGTGTGGTATCAGCAAGACCCATAGCTAGTTCCAGCGTACAACAGCCAACTGTAGCATCTCCCAGACCGGTAGCTAGTTCTAGCTTTCAACAGCCAAGTGTAGCATCATCCGCACAAGTAGCTAGTTCCAGTGTACAACAGTCTAGACCGGTAGCTAGTTCCAGCATACAACAGCAAACTGTAACATCAGCCAGGCTGGAACCTAGTTCAGTTCAGAAGAAAAATGTTGAGACTATCAGCAGAGGTAAGTTCCTTTTTTTTGTCTATTCACATGTGTTTAAAACATTTTTTTTCCCATTCAGATTGTGCTTAATCAATTTGCTGTACAAAGTTTTATCTGCATTATACATATAATATAAGAACACCAAATTGTAGGCTTTTTAGCTCACCTGAGCCGAAGGCTCACAGGTGAGCTTATAGTATACCCATGCTCCGGCGTCCGTCGTCGTCGTCCGTCGTCGTTCACAGTTTCAAAGGTCTTCTCCTCTGAAACCGCTTGGCCAATCAAAGCCAAACTTCATGTGGAGCATCCTTAGGATATTAACCAGAACTGTGGGGAGTTAATGCGCCTTGCTCAAGGACACAGAACAGTGCCACCAGTGGGGATCAAACGCAGGACTTCTAGATTTGGAGTCCGATGCTCTACAACAGTGTGGTTACATTTTGTCACACATGGTATAAACATTAAGTTGAAGACTTTGATATAAGGGATAGCCTATTTGTGGACGGACGACGACGACGGACGACGGACGGACGACGGATGCCTGCCTATCCTATAAGCTCACCTGTGAGCCTTCGGCTCAGGTGAGCTAATAAGGGTCAGCCTCTGGGATGATGAGTACACAAACAAAGCAACATGTTTCAGGATGATGAAGCCCGGTTGGTCCTTGGCTACATAAGAGACGAGGGATAATCAACAGGTTCAGATGCACCTGAATGTTGAGACAGTAAAATTCAATTATTTAACGCCTTGCTGCAATAAGAGCATAGTTTGGTTCTCTTTAACTGTTTATTGCAGAATTT
The DNA here is from genome assembly GCA_964017185.1 of Rugalucina vietnamica. Classification (NCBI taxonomy): domain Eukaryota; kingdom Metazoa; phylum Mollusca; class Bivalvia; order Lucinida; family Lucinidae; genus Rugalucina; species Rugalucina vietnamica. The sequence goes on along the minus strand of OZ024883.1, from coordinate 34,324,615 downwards.
CACAATTCATAATATTTTGCAACTTATTAGGGTTATATCTCTGAAATTCCAGATCGCAGTCAGTATGAGCACTCAGACATTATAGCTAGCGGGTTACGCAGGTGACTTTGCTCCACAGGAGTTTCAGAGGCAGGCCGATATGTCCTGGAATATGCTAAGGTAAGTTTTCTGTGTGTACATATTTGATATGATTCTTAGCATCCCAGTAAACAATATTTAAGTCATGTTGGGACAGATTGTAGTCAGTATGAACACTCAGTCCATATAGATACGAGGTCAACCCAATTACTGCGAGGTTAGCTGTATTAGGTCGAGGTCAAACCCAATATATACTAAATGCTGGAGAAAGAGAGATATAGAAGAAAGGTAATGTCTGGGGGTGAATTGAAGACACTGTACAAAGTGATGGTTTTATTTTGTGGATTTATGCAGCAAAAAGAAAGCGTTTGATCAGCTGAGCAGTCGAACATTCTAGATAAACTGGCTTTCTCAAAGCATACTATCTCAGATTTATGCCTGTATATTGTAAATTTCAGGGAAAACTGGTCAGTTTTTGTATTCCATAATTAGCTTTGTTCCAATTAAACACTAGAAAGATACACATCATCCGTTTTATAACATTATCATAGCGCCGCTTTGAAAAAGTGGGGGCTATACTGGATTCACCCTGTCCTTCCGTAGTTCCGTTATTCTGTTATTCTGTTATTCCGTCCTTCCGTCCTTCCGACATTTTTGTTTCCATTCATTATCTTGAGAATGGCTAAATAAAGGATGGAAGAAAGCTATCTGGCTTTACTTAAGTTGGGAACAAAGACATACTTTGACTGCATTAATTCCTAGACCACAAAAATTCCATACACGACGCCACTAGTTCAGACCGGTGCGGGCTCCATCTCCAAAGTCACCATATCACTTCTCCCAATACAGAATGAATTGCTATGAGAAAATACTGTGCAAGGACTTTGGAAGGACAATGTTCTGTTGACCTGTGTTATTATTGTTCCATTAGATGATATATTTGTTGAGTTTAGTGTCAATTTGTATTTTTTTGTTTATTTTTTATTTTTGTAGTGATCGAGGCTTAACGCCCAAGTCAACAACTTTTCAGTCATGCCTAGATGGAGTCAACACTTACTGGGTTTAACCAGTACTGTAGGGAGTTAATGTGTCTTGCTCAAGGACACAACACGTGGGCCCCTTGTGGGGACTGAACCCAGGACCTCTCGATTCGGAGTCCAATCGGATGAAAGTTGGGGAAGTGCCGACCAACCTGTGGAATAGGCTAACTAAATACAGTCTAGACTGGCCTAGCGACCACCTGTCTTTAGCGTTTTCCTGTTGTAAGCGACCACAATATGATCCTCCGGAGCGTTTTTCTATGTTAATTGACCTCTCTTAAGCGATTTCCTGCCTTACGTGGCCAACGACTGCTAAATTAACAAGAAAAAACGGCCATTTTTGTCGCAATAAACGACCGATATTAGCGACGATATTGGCGGATTATGCAAAATTGCAACAATGACTTGCGGTATAGTTCCACTCAGCTGGCAGATATATTGCAGTAAGCAACCATGCTTACATTGAAATGATATTGTAAACAATAGAATTTAAAAGAAAAAAAAATGTTTGTGTCACTTTTTTAATTATTGTGGTTTCCGCCAGGGAGTTGTTATGTGGCAGCCATTCTTTGTTTCATTCATTAAGGGAAGCCTTCGTAATGTCTCTTTAGAAACTTTTGATAGAGTACGGAAGGCTCTCAATAGAAAGCTACGTCGGGCTGTGAAGGAGAATTTCCTGTTCTTTCGGGTGTGCCAGTGGTACCCGCTTGGGCCAGATGGAGGGTTACATTACCACTACGACGGTGATGGTGTCTATCTATCAATGGTATGAGACAGTACAACGATACCTTGCAAACTTAGTTCTTTAATTATATATAATTGAACCAGTGTTTTCAGGACCACTTAAGTATTGGAGAGAAGACCTTATAATGTTATTTTATACACATAGGAATAAGTTAGGGAACACTTTTAGTCCTTGGGGAAAGTTTGAAAAAATCCATTTTCATTTCTTCTGGCGATACTGAAATTTTTATCACATATATTTCATACTTTGGTCTAGCTACAGACCAATTCAAGGAAATTCACAACATTTTGTCTTTGTGCTATGGAGGATACAATATGTCATATTTGAAAAACTCCACTTTTACTGAATTCATACAAGTTTGCCTTTTTGCTCCGCAAAACTCATTTTTTTTTTCAAGCAAAACAGGAATAAAATGTTGAATCTGATCGTTCTGAATAAATGAACGACTTCGGACCTAAAACTTCATGCTTAATCTCAAAACCGACTAATCATACAAAATCTATGGTTTGCATTGATTTCTATGGAAAGCAGAATTCTTGGAAATTTTGCAAATAAAGCCACAAAAGAATAATTCCGCTGGGACACTATAACCAGAACGTGCATGTTTAGATTCCTAAAGGGCCATATCGACTATCTGGCCTAACATTTACAACCTGCAAAATCTAAAGTTTGTGGTCACATTATTACAGGTGTTCCCTATCTTATTTCCATGTGTATATGTCCTATTGCTACTATACTTAAATTGTGCTCAGTTTGCCTGTTAGAATACAAACGAGAGGACCAATGGTCCTATAAACGCTCACCTGAGATCTGCTGCATATACCAATATACATGTTTGAATATTATGGTATTTAACCCCAGTGCAGGGGCAGATGAAGCCCTTGGGCCATTTTGTTCTTTTTTTTTTTCAGAATACAAAAGAGAAAATAATATTCATTTACCAACTGCTGATGGAAGTGTTCAGAATTACAGTAGAACTTGTATTAAAAGACCGCTCAAGGGAAGGACGGAAAATGGTCTCTTAGTGAAGGTGGTCTTTTAATTAGGAAATGCTTTTCGGAGTCATATGTGTCTTCTATTTTTTTCAAGAAGTGTGATTTCTTAGTGTTTTTTCTGTGGTTCTTTAATTGTTTTTATTGTTTTGTTCTCCAACCAAAAGGGAGTGTTTTGCTTGGGCAAGGATATTTTTTAATCACTTTTATCCCTGTCATTTTTTTTTTCACTCATATCGAGACAAATCCACGAAACAATAGATGGGTGGGTGAGCAACGGAGCATCCCGGGGGGAAACAACTGACAAATCTCACTGACCTTGTCAAACAGACGCATCTCGCTCTATCAACTACCGTAAGAACGACTGAACTGACGCTGAACGCGAGAAAACAGAGATGGAAGAACAAAAAAAACGTAAAAAGAATCTGAAACTGCAGCAAATTTAATCTACCTTTCGAACGATTTCCGGTCTAATTTATCAACTGTACTTTCGATTCAAAACGAGGCGCGGTATCACAATTTGCCGGAATGGAGCGTCTGAGAGTTGCTTCCCTTACAATATTGGACTGAAACGCCAAATTTACTTGAAAAATGATAAATAGAGATCGATTCTTGTGTTTACTTGCCAGTATGGCGGAAAAAACAAATCAACGTCGTTGATTTCACGAACGAACATTGCAGAATCAACAAAATAATCACACAAGCTCTTAACGCTTATTCACTTTTAATTACTGTATTGAGCTTGTGCTGATCAACCGTTGCGACGAGGAGACAGACAATAGAAGGATTTATGCTACGGTAATTAGACCAATTTCGTAACCACGCTTCAGTGACTTTGTCATAAATACAATAAACAATTTAACAATAGTATTATGAAAAACCTACGTCAGGGTTAATAACCTTGAAACAGGTGTGAACAACGCTCTATGAAGTTACCGTTCAAGAGAACGAACAAAATTTTGGCTCTAAATATGGTCGCATGAATGCAAAATTTTAGTCAAAAACGTGGTCGTTGGTCGCTAAAACGTTTCTTTGTAAAAAAAAAAAAAAACACTCTTTTTTTTTCTTCAGAAAACACTGTGAGTGATACACAGGCCTGTGATATAAAAGTTGACATACTTCCATCTGGATTCGTAAAGTTACAGTGGACAGTTGACAAAAACACAATTTGGGGAGACTTCTTATTCGCCAAATATACTATGAAGGCAACCGAAGTTGACTCTGGAAAGTGTGTATACAAAAGAGAAAATAATATTCATTTACCAACTGCTGATGGAAGTGTTCAGAATTACATTGTATGTTTATGTGGATCTTAACAAATTTTACACATTTTCAGTTGACTATTTTAAAAACACTGTGAAGGTGCTAACTTTAAAATCAAGCAGGACATTTGTTTGTCATCCAAGGCAGGGTCCAGTAGCAGTAACTAGTGATAATGTAGCATCATCTGCTTCTTCCAGCCATAATACAATAACTGTGACCTCCAGTCATGCACCTGGTATCTTTACAAGTTCTAATATACAACAGCATGTTGTAGCATCATCCAGACTGGTAGCTATTTCCACTGTACAACAGCCAAGTTTGGAAACAGCAAGACCGATAGCTAGTTCCACTGTACAGCCAAGTGTGGTATCAGCAAGACCCATAGCTAGTTCCAGCGTACAACAGCCAACTGTAGCATCTCCCAGACCGGTAGCTAGTTCTAGCTTTCAACAGCCAAGTGTAGCATCATCCGCACAAGTAGCTAGTTCCAGTGTACAACAGTCTAGACCGGTAGCTAGTTCCAGCATACAACAGCAAACTGTAACATCAGCCAGGCTGGAACCTAGTTCAGTTCAGAAGAAAAATGTTGAGACTATCAGCAGAGGTAAGTTCCTTTTTTTTGTCTATTCACATGTGTTTAAAACATTTTTTTTCCCATTCAGATTGTGCTTAATCAATTTGCTGTACAAAGTTTTATCTGCATTATACATATAATATAAGAACACCAAATTGTAGGCTTTTTAGCTCACCTGAGCCGAAGGCTCACAGGTGAGCTTATAGTATACCCATGCTCCGGCGTCCGTCGTCGTCGTCCGTCGTCGTTCACAGTTTCAAAGGTCTTCTCCTCTGAAACCGCTTGGCCAATCAAAGCCAAACTTCATGTGGAGCATCCTTAGGATATTAACCAGAACTGTGGGGAGTTAATGCGCCTTGCTCAAGGACACAGAACAGTGCCACCAGTGGGGATCAAACGCAGGACTTCTAGATTTGGAGTCCGATGCTCTACAGTGTGGTTACATTTTGTCACACATGGTATAAACATTAAGTTGAAGACTTTGATATAAGGGATAGCCTAATTGTGGACGGACGACGACGACGGACGGACGACGGATGCCTGCCTATCCTATAAGCTCACCTGTGAGCCTTCGGCTCAGGTGAGCTAATAAGGGTCAGCCTCTGGGATGATGAGTACACAAACAAAGCAACATGTTTCAGGATGATGAAGCCCGGTTGGTCCTTGGCTACATAAGAGACGAGGGATAATCAACAGGTTCAGATGCACCTGAATGTTGAGACAGTAAAATTCAATTATTTAACGCCTTGCTGCAATAAGAGCATAGTTTGGTTCTCTTTAACTGTTTATTGCAGAATTTCACAATTCATAATATTTTGCAACTTATTAGGGTTATATCTCTGAAATTCCAGATCGCAGTCAGTATGAGCACTCAGACATTATAGCTAGCGGGTTACGCAGGTGACTTTGCTCCACAGGAGTTTCAGAGGCAGGCCGATATGTCCTGGAATATGCTAAGGTAAGTTTTCTGTGTGTACATATTTGATATGATTCTTAGCATCCCAGTAAACAATATTTAAGTCATGTTGGGACAGATTGTAGTCAGTATGAACACTCAGTCCATATAGATACGAGGTCAACCCAATTACTGCGAGGTTAGCTGTATTAGGTCGAGGTCAAACCCAATATATACTAAATGCTGGAGAAAGAGAGATATAGAAGAAAGGTAATGTCTGGGGGTGAATTGAAGACACTGTACAAAGTGATGGTTTTATTTTGTGGATTTATGCAGCAAAAAGAAAGCGTTTGATCAGCTGAGCAGTCGAACATTCTAGATAAACTGGCTTTCTCAAAGCATACTATCTCAGATTTATGCCTGTATATTGTAAATTTCAGGGAAAACTGGTCAGTTTTTGTATTCCATAATTAGCTTTGTTCCAATTAAACACTAGAAAGATACACATCATCCGTTTTATAACATTATCATAGCGCCGCTTTGAAAAAGTGGGGGCTATACTGGATTCACCCTGTCCTTCCGTAGTTCCGTTATTCTGTTATTCTGTTATTCCGTCCTTCCGTCCTTCCGACATTTTTCTTTCCATTCATTATCTTGAGAATGGCTAAATAAAGGATGGAAGAAAGCTATCTGGCTTTACTTAAGTTGGGAACAAAGACATACTTTGACTGCATTAATTCCTAGACCACAAAAATTCCATACACGACGCCACTAGTTCAGACCGGTGCGGGCTCCATCTCCAAAGTCACCATATCACTTCTCCCAATACAGAATGAATTGCTATGAGAAAATACTGTGCAAGGACTTTGGAAGGACAATGTTCTGTTGACCTGTGTTATTATTGTTCCATTAGATGATATATTTGTTGAGTTTAGTGTCAATTTGTATTTTTTTGTTTATTTTTTATTTTTGTAGTGATCGAGGCTTAACGCCCAAGTCAACAACTTTTCAGTCATGCCTAGATGGAGTCAACACTTACTGGGTTTAACCAGTACTGTAGGGAGTTAATGTGTCTTGCTCAAGGACACAACACGTGGGCCCCTTGTGGGGACTGAACCCAGGACCTCTCGATTCGGAGTCCAATCGGATGAAAGTTGGGGAAGTGCCGACCAACCTGTGGAATAGGCTAACTAAATACAGTCTAGACTGGCCTAGCGACCACCTGTCTTTAGCGTTTTCCTGTTGTAAGCGACCACAATATGATCCTCCGGAGCGTTTTTCTATGTTAATTGACCTCTCTTAAGCGATTTCCTGCCTTACGTGGCCAACGACTGCTAAATTAACAAGAAAAAACGGCCATTTTTGTCGCAATAAACGACCGATATTAGCGACGATAATGGCGGATTATGCAAAATTGCAACAATGACTTGCGGTATAGTTCCACTCAGCTGGCAGATATATTGCAGTAAGCAACCATGCTTGCATTGAAATGATATTGTAAACAATAGAATTTAAAAGAAAAAAAAATGTTTGTGTCACTTTTTTAATTATTGTGGTTTCCGCCAGGGAGTTGTTATGTGGCAGCCATTCTTTGTTTCATTCATTAAGGGAAGCCTTCGTAATGTCTCTTTAGAAACTTTTGATAGAGTACGGAAGGCTCTCAATAGAAAGCTACGTCGGGCTGTGAAGGAGAATTTCCTGTTCTTTCGGGTGTGCCAGTGGTACCCGCTTGGGCCAGATGGAGGGTTACATTACCACTACGACGGTGATGGTGTCTATCTATCAATGGTATGAGACAGTACAACGATACCTTGCAAACTTAGTTCTTTAATTATATATAATTGAACCAGTGTTTTCAGGACCACTTAAGTATTGGAGAGAAGACCTTATAATGTTATTTTATACACATAGGAATAAGTTAGGGAACACTTTTAGCCCTTGGGGAAAGTTTGAAAAAATCCATTTTCATTTCTTCTGGCGATACTGAAATTTTTATCACATATATTTCATACTTTGGTCTAGCTACAGACCAATTCAAGGAAATTCACAACATTTTGTCTTTGTGCTATGGAGGATACAATATGTCATATTTGAAAAACTCCACTTTTACTGAATTCATACAAGTTTGCCTTTTTGCTCCGCAAAACTCATTTTTTTTTCAAGCAAAACAGGAATAAAATGTTGAATCTGATCGTTCTGAATAAATGAACGACTTCGGACCTAAAACTTCATGCTTAATCTCAAAACCGACTAATCATACAAAATCTATGGTTTGCATTGATTTCTATGGAAAGCAGAATTCTTGGAAATTTTGCAAATAAAGCCATAAAAGAATAATTCCGCTGGGACACTATAACCAGAACGTGCATGTTTAGATTCCTAAAGGGCCATATCGACTATCTGGCCTAACATTTACAACCTGCAAAATCTAAAGTTTGTGGTCACATTATTACAGGTGTTCCCTATCTTATTTCCATGTGTATATGTCCTATTGCTACTATACTTAAATTGTGCTCAGTTTGCCTGTTAGAATACAAACGAGAGGACCAATGGTCCTATAAACGCTCACCTGAGATCTGCTGCATATACCAATATACATGTTTGAATATTATGGTAGTTAACCCCAGTGCAGGGGCAGATGAAGCCCTTGGGCCATTTTGTTCTTTTTTTTTTTTTCAGAATACAAAAGAGAAAATAATATTCATTTACCAACTGCTGATGGAAGTGTTCAGAATTACAGTAGAACTTGTATTAAAAGACCGCTCAAGGGAAGGACGGAAAATGGTCTCTTAGTGAAGGTGGTCTTTTAATTAGGAAATGCTTTTCGGAGTCATATGTGTCTTCTATTTTTTTCAAGAAGTGTGATTTCTTAGTGTTTTTTCTGTGGTTCTTTAATTGTTTTTATTGTTTTGTTCTCCAACCAAAAGGGAGTGTTTTGCTTGGGCAAGGATATTTTTTAATCACTTTTATCCCTGTCATTTTTTTTCACTCATATCGAGACAAATCCACGAAACAATAGATGGGTGGGTGAGCAACGGAGCATCCCGGGGGGAAACAACTGACAAATCTCACTGACCTTGTCAAACAGACGCATCTCGCTCTATCAACTACCCTAAGAACGACTGAACTGACGCTGAACGCGAGAAAACAGAGATGGAAGAACAAAAAAACGTAAAAAGAATCTGAAACTGCAGCAAATTTAATCTACCTTTCGAACGATTTCCGGTCTAATTTATCAACTGTACTTTCGATTCAAAACGAGGCGCGGTATCACGATTTGCCGGAATGGAGCGTCTGAGAGCTGCTTCCCTTACAATATTGGACTGAAACGCCAAATTTACTTGAAAAATGATAAATAGAGATCGATTCTTGTGTTTACTTGCCAGTATGGCGGAAAAAACAAATCAACGTCGTTGATTTCACGAACGAACATTGCAGAATCAACAAAATAATCACACAAGCTCTTAACGCTTATTCACTTTTAATTACTGTATTGAGCTTGTGCTGATCAACCGTTGCGACGAGGAGACAGACAATAGAAGGATTTATGCTACGGTAATTAGACCAATTTCGTAACCACGCTTCAGTGACTTTGTCATAAATACAATAAACAATTTAACAATAGTATTATGAAAAACCTACGTCAGGGTTAATAACCTTGAAACAGGTGTGAACAACGCTCTATGAAGTTACCGTTCAAGAGAACGAACAAAATTTTGGCTCTAAATATGGTCGCATGAATGCAAAATTTTAGTCAAAAACGTGGTCGTTGGTCGCTAAAACGTTTCTTTGTAAAAAAAAAAAAACACTCTTTTTTTTTCTTCAGAAAACACTGTGAGTGATACACAGGCCTGTGATATAAAAGTTGACATACTTCCATCTGGATTCGTAAAGTTACAGTGGACAGTTGACAAAAACACAATTTGGGGAGACTTCTTATTCGCCAAATATACTATGAAGGCAACCGAAGTTGACTCTGGAAAGTGTGTATACAAAAGAGAAAATAATATTCATTTACCAACTGCTGATGGAAGTGTTCAGAATTACATTGTATGTTTATGTGGATCTTAACAAATTTTACACATTTTCAGTTGACTATTTTAAAAACACTGTGAAGGTGCTAACTTTAAAATCAAGCAGGACATTTGTTTGTCATCCAAGGCAGGGTCCAGTAGCAGTAACTAGTGATAATGTAGCATCATCTGCTTCTTCCAGCCATAATACAATAACTGTGACCTCCAGTCATGCACCTGGTATCTTTACAAGTTCTAATATACAACAGCATGTTGTAGCATCATCCAGACTGGTAGCTATTTCCACTGTACAACAGCCAAGTTTGGAAACAGCAAGACCGATAGCTAGTTCCACTGTACAGCCAAGTGTGGTATCAGCAAGACCCATAGCTAGTTCCAGCGTACAACAGCCAACTGTAGCATCTCCCAGACCGGTAGCTAGTTCTAGCTTTCAACAGCCAAGTGTAGCATCATCCGCACAAGTAGCTAGTTCCAGTGTACAACAGTCTAGACCGGTAGCTAGTTCCAGCATACAACAGCAAACTGTAACATCAGCCAGGCTGGAACCTAGTTCAGTTCAGAAGAAAAATGTTGAGACTATCAGCAGAGGTAAGTTCCTTTTTTTTGTCTATTCACATGTGTTTAAAACATTTTTTTCCCATTCAGATTGTGATTAATCAATTTGCTGTACAAAGTTTTATCTGCATTATACATATAATATAAGAACACCAAATTGTAGGCTTTTTAGCTCACCTGAGCCGAAGGCTCACAGGTGAGCTTATAGTATACCCATGCTCCGGCGTCCGTCGTCGTCGTCCGTCGTCGTTCACAGTTTCAAAGGTCTTCTCCTCTGAAACCGCTTGGCCAATCAAAGCCAAACTTCATGTGGAGCATCCTTAGGATATTAACCAGAACTGTGGGGAGTTAATGCGCCTTGCTCAAGGACACAGAACAGTGCCACCAGTGGGGATCAAACGCAGGACTTCTAGATTTGGAGTCCGATGCTCTACAACAGTGTGGTTACATTTTGTCACACATGGTATAAACATTAAGTTGAAGACTTTGATATAAGGGATAGCCTAATTGTGGACGGACGACGACGACGGACGACGGACGGACGACGGATGCCTGCCTATCCTATAAGCTCACCTGTGAGCCTTCGGCTCAGGTGAGCTAATAAGGGTCAGCCTCTGGGATGATGAGTACACAAACAAAGCAACATGTTTCAGGATGATGAAGCCCGGTTGGTCCTTGGCTACATAAGAGACGAGGGATAATCAACAGGTTCAGATGCACCTGAATGTTGAGACAGTAAAATTCAATTATTTAACGCCTTGCTGCAATAAGAGCATAGTTTGGTTCTCTTTAACTGTTTATTGCAGAATTTCACAATTCATAATATTTTGCAACTTATTAGGGTTATATCTCTGAAATTCCAGATCGCAGTCAGTATGAGCACTCAGACATTATAGCTAGCGGGTTACGCAGGTGACTTTGCTCCACAGGAGTTTCAGAGGCAGGCCGATATGTCCTGGAATATGCTAAGGTAAGTTTTCTGTGTGTACATATTTGATATGATTCTTAGCATCCCAGTAAACAATATTTAAGTCATGTTGGGACAGATTGTAGTCAGTATGAACACTCAATCCATATAGATACGAGGTCAACCCAATTACTGCGAGGTTAGCTGTATTAGGTCGAGGTCAAACCCAATATATACTAAATGCTGGAGAAAGAGAGATATAGAAGAAAGGTAATGTCTGGGGGTGAATTGAAGACACTGTACAAAGTGATGGTTTTATTTTGTGGATTTATGCAGCAAAAAGAAAGCGTTTGATCAGCTGAGCAGTCGAACATTCTAGATAAACTGGCTTTCTCAAAGCATACTATCTCAGATTTATGCCTGTATATTGTAAATTTCAGGGAAAACTGGTCAGTTTTTGTATTCCATAATTAGCTTTGTTCCAATTAAACACTAGAAAGATACACATCATCCGTTTTATAACATTATCATAGCGCCGCTTTGAAAAAGTGGGGGCTATACTGGATTCACCCTGTCCTTCCGTAGTTCCGTTATTCTGTTATTCTGTTATTCCGTCCTTCCGTCCTTCCGACATTTTTCTTTCCATTCATTATCTTGAGAATGGCTAAATAAAGGATGGAAGAAAGCTATCTGGCTTTACTTAAGTTGGGAACAAAGACATACTTTGACTGCATTAATTCCTAGACCACAAAAATTCCATACACGACGCCACTAGTTCAGACCGGTGCGGGCTCCATCTCCAAAGTCACCATATCACTTCTCCCAATACAGAATGAATTGCTATGAGAAAATACTGTGCAAGGACTTTGGAAGGACAATGTTCTGTTGACCTGTGTTATTATTGTTCCATTAGATGATATATTTGTTGAGTTTAGTGTCAATTTGTATTTTTTTGTTTATTTTTTATTTTTGTAGTGATCGAGGCTTAACGCCCAAGTCAACAACTTTTCAGTCATGCCTAGATGGAGTCAACACTTACTGGGTTTAACCAGTACTGTAGGGAGTTAATGTGTCTTGCTCAAGGACACAACACGTGGGCCCCTTGTGGGGACTGAACCCAGGACCTCTCGATTCGGAGTCCAATCGGATGAAAGTTGGGGAAGTGCCGACCAACCTGTGGAATAGGCTAACTAAATACAGTCTAGACTGGCCTAGCGACCACCTGTCTTTAGCGTTTTCCTGTTGTAAGCGACCACAATATGATCCTCCGGAGCGTTTTTCTATGTTAATTGACCTCTCTTAAGCGATTTCCTGCCTTACGTGACCAACGACTGCTAAATTAGCAAGAAAAAACGGCCATTTTTGTCGCAATAAACGACCGATATTAGCGACGATAATGGCGGATTATGCAAAATTGCAACAATGACTTGCGGTATAGTTCCACTCAGCTGGCAGATATATTGCAGTAAGCAACCATGCTTACATTGAAATGATATTGTAAACAATAGAATTTAAAAGAAAAAAAAATGTTTGTGTCACTTTTTTAATTATTGTGGTTTCCGCCAGGGAGTTGTTATGTGGCAGCCATTCTTTGTTTCATTCATTAAGGGAAGCCTTCGTAATGTCTCTTTAGAAACTTTTGATAGAGTACGGAAGGCTCTCAATAGAAAGCTACGTCGGGCTGTGAAGGAGAATTTCCTGTTCTTTCGGGTGTGCCAGTGGTACCCGCTTGGGCCAGATGGAGGGTTACATTACCACTACGACGGTGATGGTGTCTATCTATCAATGGTATGAGACAGTACAACGATACCTTGCAAACTTAGTTCTTTAATTATATATAATTGAACCAGTGTTTTCAGGACCACTTAAGTATTGGAGAGAAGACCTTATAATGTTATTTTATACACATAGGAATAAGTTAGGGAACACTTTTAGCCCTTGGGGAAAGTTTGAAAAAATCCATTTTCATTTCTTCTGGCGATACTGAAATTTTTATCACATATATTTCATACTTTGGTCTAGCTACAGACCAATTCAAGGAAATTCACAACATTTTGTCTTTGTGCTATGGAGGATACAATATGTCATATTTGAAAAACTCCACTTTTACTGAATTCATACAAGTTTGCCTTTTTGCTCCGCAAAACTCATTTTTTTTTCAAGCAAAACAGGAATAAAATGTTGAATCTGATCGTTCTGAATAAATGAACGACTTCGGACCTAAAACTTCATGCTTAATCTCAAAACCGACTAATCATACAAAATCTATGGTTTGCATTGATTTCTATGGAAAGCAGAATTCTTGGAAATTTTGCAAATAAAGCCATAAAAGAATAATTCCGCTGGGACACTATAACCAGAACGTGCATGTTTAGATTCCTAAAGGGCCATATCGACTATCTGGCCTAACATTTACAACCTGCAAAATCTAAAGTTTGTGGTCACATTATTACAGGTGTTCCCTATCTTATTTCCATGTGTATATGTCCTATTGCTACTATACTTAAATTGTGCTCAGTTTGCCTGTTAGAATACAAACGAGAGGACCAATGGTCCTATAAACGCTCACCTGAGATCTGCTGCATATACCAATATACATGTTTGAATATTATGGTATTTAACCCCAGTGCAGGGGCAGATGAAGCCCTTGGGCCATTTTGTTCTTTTTTTTTTTCAGAATACAAAAGAGAAAATAATATTCATTTACCAACTGCTGATGGAAGTGTTCAGAATTACAGTAGAACTTGTATTAAAAGACCGCTCAAGGGAAGGACGGAAAATGGTCTCTTAGTGAAGGTGGTCTTTTAATTAGGAAATGCTTTTCGGAGTCATATGTGTCTTCTATTTTTTTCAAGAAGTGTGATTTCTTAGTGTTTTTTCTGTGGTTCTTTAATTGTTTTTATTGTTTTGTTCTCCAACCAAAAGGGAGTGTTTTGCTTGGGCAAGGATATTTTTTAATCACTTTTATCCCTGTCATTTTTTTTTCACTCATATCGAGACAAATCCACGAAACAATAGATGGGTGGGTGAGCAACGGAGCATCCCGGGGGGAAACAACTGACAAATCTCACTGACCTTGTCAAACAGACGCATCTCGCTCTATCAACTACCCTAAGAACGACTGAACTGACGCTGAACGCGAGAAAACAGAGATGGAAGAACAAAAAAACGTAAAAAGAATCTGAAACTGCAGCAAATTTAATCTACCTTTCGAACGATTTCCGGTCTAATTTATCAACTGTACTTTCGATTCAAAACGAGGCGCGGTATCACGATTTGCCGGAATGGAGCGTCTGAGAGCTGCTTCCCTTACAATATTGGACTGAAACGCCAAATTTACTTGAAAAATGATAAATAGAGATCGATTCTTGTGTTTACTTGCCAGTATGGCGGAAAAAAACAAATCAACGTCGTTGATTTCACGAACGAACATTGCAGAATCAACAAAATAATCACACAAGCTCTTAACGCTTATTCACTTTTAATTACTGTATTGAGCTTGTGCTGATCAACCGTTGCGACGAGGAGACAGACAATAGAAGGATTTATGCTACGGTAATTAGACCAATTTCGTAACCACGCTTCAGTGACTTTGTCATAAATACAATAAACAATTTAACAATAGTATTATGAAAAACCTACGTCAGGGTTAATAACCTTGAAACAGGTGTGAACAACGCTCTATGAAGTTACCGTTCAAGAGAACGAACAAAATTTTGGCTCTAAATATGGTCGCATGAATGCAAAATTTTAGTCAAAAACGTGGTCGTTGGTCGCTAAAACGTTTCTTTGTAAAAAAAAAAAACACTCTTTTTTTTTCTTCAGAAAACACTGTGAGTGATACACAGGCCTGTGATATAAAAGTTGACATACTTCCATCTGGATTCGTAAAGTTACAGTGGACAGTTGACAAAAACACAATTTGGGGAGACTTCTTATTCGCCAAATATACTATGAAGGCAACCGAAGTTGACTCTGGAAAGTGTGTATACAAAAGAGAAAATAATATTCATTTACCAACTGCTGATGGAAGTGTTCAGAATTACATTGTATGTTTATGTGGATCTTAACAAATTTTACACATTTTCAGTTGACTATTTTAAAAACACTGTGAAGGTGCTAACTTTAAAATCAAGCAGGACATTTGTTTGTCATCCAAGGCAGGGTCCAGTAGCAGTAACTAGTGATAATGTAGCATCATCTGCTTCTTCCAGCCATAATACAATAACTGTGACCTCCAGTCATACACCTGGTATCTTTACAAGTTCTAATATACAACAGCATGTTGTAGCATCATCCAGACTGGTAGCTATTTCCACTGTACAACAGCCAAGTTTGGAAACAGCAAGACCGATAGCTAGTTCCACTGTACAGCCAAGTGTGGTATCAGCAAGACCCATAGCTAGTTCCAGCGTACAACAGCCAACTGTAGCATCTCCCAGACCGGTAGCTAGTTCTAGCTTTCAACAGCCAAGTGTAGCATCATCCGCACAAGTAGCTAGTTCCAGTGTACAACAGTCTAGACCGGTAGCTAGTTCCAGCATACAACAGCAAACTGTAACATCAGCCAGGCTGGAACCTAGTTCAGTTCAGAAGAAAAATGTTGAGACTATCAGCAGAGGTAAGTTCCTTTTTTTTGTCTATTCACATGTGTTTAAAACATTTTTTTTCCCATTCAGATTGTGCTTAATCAATTTGCTGTACAAAGTTTTATCTGCATTATACATATAATATAAGAACACCAAATTGTAGGCTTTTTAGCTCACCTGAGCCGAAGGCTCACAGGTGAGCTTATAGTATACCCATGCTCCGGCGTCCGTCGTCGTCGTCCGTCGTCGTTCACAGTTTCAAAGGTCTTCTCCTCTGAAACCGCTTGGCCAATCAAAGCCAAACTTCATGTGGAGCATCCTTAGGATATTAACCAGAACTGTGGGGAGTTAATGCGCCTTGCTCAAGGACACAGAACAGTGCCACCAGTGGGGATCAAACGCAGGACTTCTAGATTTGGAGTCCGATGCTCTACAACAGTGTGGTTACATTTTGTCACACATGGTATAAACATTAAGTTGAAGACTTTGATATAAGGGATAGCCTATTTGTGGACGGACGACGACGACGGACGACGGACGGACGACGGATGCCTGCCTATCCTATAAGCTCACCTGTGAGCCTTCGGCTCAGGTGAGCTAATAAGGGTCAGCCTCTGGGATGATGAGTACACAAACAAAGCAACATGTTTCAGGATGATGAAGCCCGGTTGGTCCTTGGCTACATAAGAGACGAGGGATAATCAACAGGTTCAGATGCACCTGAATGTTGAGACAGTAAAATTCAATTATTTAACGCCTTGCTGCAATAAGAGCATAGTTTGGTTCTCTTTAACTGTTTATTGCAGAATTTCACAATTCATAATATTTTGCAACTTATTAGGGTTATATCTCTGAAATTCCAGATCGCAGTCAGTATGAGCACTCAGACATTATAGCTAGCGGGTTACGCAGGTGACTTTGCTCCACAGGAGTTTCAGAGGCAGGCCGATATGTCCTGGAATATGCTAAGGTAAGTTTTCTGTGTGTACATATTTGATATGATTCTTAGCATCCCAGTAAACAATATTTAAGTCATGTTGGGACAGATTGTAGTCAGTATGAACACTCAGTCCATATAGATACGAGGTCAACCCAATTACTGCGAGGTTAGCTGTATTAGGTCGAGGTCAAACCCAATATATACTAAATGCTGGAGAAAGAGAGATATAGAAGAAAGGTAATGTCTGGGGGTGAATTGAAGACACTGTACAAAGTGATGGTTTTATTTTGTGGATTTATGCAGCAAAAAGAAAGCGTTTGATCAGCTGAGCAGTCGAACATTCTAGATAAACTGGCTTTCTCAAAGCATACTATCTCAGATTTATGCCTGTATATTGTAAATTTCAGGGAAAACTGGTCAGTTTTTGTATTCCATAATTAGCTTTGTTCCAATTAAACACTAGAAAGATACACATCATCCGTTTTATAACATTATCATAGCGCCGCTTTGAAAAAGTGGGGGCTATACTGGATTCACCCTGTCCTTCCGTAGTTCCGTTATTCTGTTATTCTGTTATTCCGTCCTTCCGTCCTTCCGACATTTTTGTTTCCATTCATTATCTTGAGAATGGCTAAATAAAGGATGGAAGAAAGCTATCTGGCTTTACTTAAGTTGGGAACAAAGACATACTTTGACTGCATTAATTCCTAGACCACAAAAATTCCATACACGACGCCACTAGTTCAGACCGGTGCGGGCTCCATCTCCAAAGTCACCATATCACTTCTCCCAATACAGAATGAATTGCTATGAGAAAATACTGTGCAAGGACTTTGGAAGGACAATGTTCTGTTGACCTGTGTTATTATTGTTCCATTAGATGATATATTTGTTGAGTTTAGTGTCAATTTGTATTTTTTTGTTTATTTTTTATTTTTGTAGTGATCGAGGCTTAACGCCCAAGTCAACAACTTTTCAGTCATGCCTAGATGGAGTCAACACTTACTGGGTTTAACCAGTACTGTAGGGAGTTAATGTGTCTTGCTCAAGGACACAACACGTGGGCCCCTTGTGGGGACTGAACCCAGGACCTCTCGATTCGGAGTCCAATCGGATGAAAGTTGGGGAAGTGCCGACCAACCTGTGGAATAGGCTAACTAAATACAGTCTAGACTGGCCTAGCGACCACCTGTCTTTAGCGTTTTCCTGTTGTAAGCGACCACAATATGATCCTCCGGAGCGTTTTTCTATGTTAATTGACCTCTCTTAAGCGATTTCCTGCCTTACGTGGCCAACGACTGCTAAATTAACAAGAAAAAACGGCCATTTTTGTCGCAATAAACGACCGATATTAGCGACGATATTGGCGGATTATGCAAAATTGCAACAATGACTTGCGGTATAGTTCCACTCAGCTGGCAGATATATTGCAGTAAGCAACCATGCTTACATTGAAATGATATTGTAAACAATAGAATTTAAAAGAAAAAAAAATGTTTGTGTCACTTTTTTAATTATTGTGGTTTCCGCCAGGGAGTTGTTATGTGGCAGCCATTCTTTGTTTCATTCATTAAGGGAAGCCTTCGTAATGTCTCTTTAGAAACTTTTGATAGAGTACGGAAGGCTCTCAATAGAAAGCTACGTCGGGCTGTGAAGGAGAATTTCCTGTTCTTTCGGGTGTGCCAGTGGTACCCGCTTGGGCCAGATGGAGGGTTACATTACCACTACGACGGTGATGGTGTCTATCTATCAATGGTATGAGACAGTACAACGATACCTTGCAAACTTAGTTCTTTAATTATATATAATTGAACCAGTGTTTTCAGGACCACTTAAGTATTGGAGAGAAGACCTTATAATGTTATTTTATACACATAGGAATAAGTTAGGGAACACTTTTAGTCCTTGGGGAAAGTTTGAAAAAATCCATTTTCATTTCTTCTGGCGATACTGAAATTTTTATCACATATATTTCATACTTTGGTCTAGCTACAGACCAATTCAAGGAAATTCACAACATTTTGTCTTTGTGCTATGGAGGATACAATATGTCATATTTGAAAAACTCCACTTTTACTGAATTCATACAAGTTTGCCTTTTTGCTCCGCAAAACTCATTTTTTTTTTCAAGCAAAACAGGAATAAAATGTTGAATCTGATCGTTCTGAATAAATGAACGACTTCGGACCTAAAACTTCATGCTTAATCTCAAAACCGACTAATCATACAAAATCTATGGTTTGCATTGATTTCTATGGAAAGCAGAATTCTTGGAAATTTTGCAAATAAAGCCACAAAAGAATAATTCCGCTGGGACACTATAACCAGAACGTGCATGTTTAGATTCCTAAAGGGCCATATCGACTATCTGGCCTAACATTTACAACCTGCAAAATCTAAAGTTTGTGGTCACATTATTACAGGTGTTCCCTATCTTATTTCCATGTGTATATGTCCTATTGCTACTATACTTAAATTGTGCTCAGTTTGCCTGTTAGAATACAAACGAGAGGACCAATGGTCCTATAAACGCTCACCTGAGATCTGCTGCATATACCAATATACATGTTTGAATATTATGGTATTTAACCCCAGTGCAGGGGCAGATGAAGCCCTTGGGCCATTTTGTTCTTTTTTTTCAGAATACAAAAGAGAAAATAATATTCATTTACCAACTGCTGATGGAAGTGTTCAGAATTACAGTAGAACTTGTATTAAAAGACCGCTCAAGGGAAGGACGGAAAATGGTCTCTTAGTGAAGGTGGTCTTTTAATTAGGAAATGCTTTTCGGAGTCATATGTGTCTTCTATTTTTTTCAAGAAGTGTGATTTCTTAGTGTTTTTTCTGTGGTTCTTTAATTGTTTTTATTGTTTTGTTCTCCAACCAAAAGGGAGTGTTTTGCTTGGGCAAGGATATTTTTTAATCACTTTTATCCCTGTCATTTTTTTTTCACTCATATCGAGACAAATCCACGAAACAATAGATGGGTGGGTGAGCAACGGAGCATCCCGGGGGGAAACAACTGACAAATCTCACTGACCTTGTCAAACAGACGCATCTCGCTCTATCAACTACCCTAAGAACGACTGAGCTGACGCTGAACGCGAGAAAACAGAGATGGAAGAACAAAAAAAACGTAAAAAGAATCTGAAACTGCAGCAAATTTAATCTACCTTTCGAACGATTTCCGGTCTAATTTATCAACTGTACTTTCGATTCAAAACGAGGCGCGGTATCACGATTTGCCGGAATGGAGCGTCTGAGAGTTGCTTCCCTTACAATATTGGACTGAAACGCCAAATTTACTTGAAAAATGATAAATAGAGATCGATTCTTGTGTTTACTTGCCAGTATGGCGGAAAAAACAAATCAACGTCGTTGATTTCACGAACGAACATTGCAGAATCAACAAAATAATCACACAAGCTCTTAACGATTATTCACTTTTAATTACTGTATTGAGCTTGTGCTGATCAACCGTTGCGACGAGGAGACAGACAATAGAAGGATTTATGCTACGGTAATTAGACCAATTTCGTAACCACGCTTCAGTGACTTTGTCATAAATACAATAAACAATTTAACAATAGTATTATGAAAAACCTACGTCAGGGTTAATAACCTTGAAACAGGTGTGAACAACGCTCTATGAAGTTACCGTTCAAGAGAACGAACAAAATTTTGGCTCTAAATATGGTCGCATGAATGCAAAATTTTAGTCAAAAACGTGGTCGTTGGTCGCTAAAACGTTTCTTTGTAAAAAAAAAAAAAAAACACTTTTTTTTTCTTCAGAAAACACTGTGAGTGATACACAGGCCTGTGATATAAAAGTTGACATACTTCCATCTGGATTCGTAAAGTTACAGTGGACAGTTGACAAAAACACAATTTGGGGAGACTTCTTATTCGCCAAATATACTATGAAGGCAACCGAAGTTGACTCTGGAAAGTGTGTATACAAAAGAGAAAATAATATTCATTTACCAACTGCTGATGGAAGTGTTCAGAATTACATTGTATGTTTATGTGGATCTTAACAAATTTTACACATTTTCAGTTGACTATTTTAAAAACACTGTGAAGGTGCTAACTTTAAAATCAAGCAGGACATTTGTTTGTCATCCAAGGCAGGGTCCAGTAGCAGTAACTAGTGATAATGTAGCATCATCTGCTTCTTCCAGCCATAATACAATAACTGTGACCTCCAGTCATGCACCTGGTATCTTTACAAGTTCTAATATACAACAGCATGTTGTAGCATCATCCAGACTGGTAGCTATTTCCACTGTACAACAGCCAAGTTTGGAAACAGCAAGACCGATAGCTAGTTCCACTGTACAGCCAAGTGTGGTATCAGCAAGACCCATAGCTAGTTCCAGCGTACAACAGCCAACTGTAGCATCTCCCAGACCGGTAGCTAGTTCTAGCTTTCAACAGCCAAGTGTAGCATCATCCGCACAAGTAGCTAGTTCCAGTGTACAACAGTCTAGACCGGTAGCTAGTTCCAGCATACAACAGCAAACTGTAACATCAGCCAGGCTGGAACCTAGTTCAGTTCAGAAGAAAAATGTTGAGACTATCAGCAGAGGTAAGTTCCTTTTTTTTTGTCTATTCACATGTGTTTAAAACATTTTTTTTCCCATTCAGATTGTGCTTAATCAATTTGCTGTACAAAGTTTTATCTGCATTATACATATAATATAAGAACACCAAATTGTAGGCTTTTTAGCTCACCTGAGCCGAAGGCTCACAGGTGAGCTTATAGTATACCCATGCTCCGGCGTCCGTCGTCGTCGTCCGTCGTCGTTCACAGTTTCAAAGGTCTTCTCCTCTGAAACCGCTTGGCCAATCAAAGCCAAACTTCATGTGGAGCATCCTTAGGATATTAACCAGAACTGTGGGGAGTTAATGCGCCTTGCTCAAGGACACAGAACAGTGCCACCAGTGGGGATCAAACGCAGGACTTCTAGATTTGGAGTCCGATGCTCTACAGTGTGGTTACATTTTGTCACACATGGTATAAACATTAAGTTGAAGACTTTGATATAAGGGATAGCCTAATTGTGGACGGACGACGACGACGGACGGACGACGGATGCCTGCCTATCCTATAAGCTCACCTGTGAGCCTTCGGCTCAGGTGAGCTAATAAGGGTCAGCCTCTGGGATGATGAGTACACAAACAAAGCAACATGTTTCAGGATGATGAAGCCCGGTTGGTCCTTGGCTACATAAGAGACGAGGGATAATCAACAGGTTCAGATGCACCTGAATGTTGAGACAGTAAAATTCAATTATTTAACGCCTTGCTGCAATAAGAGCATAGTTTGGTTCTCTTTAACTGTTTATTGCAGAATTTCACAATTCATAATATTTTGCAACTTATTAGGGTTATATCTCTGAAATTCCAGATCGCAGTCAGTATGAGCACTCAGACATTATAGCTAGCGGGTTACGCAGGTGACTTTGCTCCACAGGAGTTTCAGAGGCAGGCCGATATGTCCTGGAATATGCTAAGGTAAGTTTTCTGTGTGTACATATTTGATATGATTCTTAGCATCCCAGTAAACAATATTTAAGTCATGTTGGGACAGATTGTAGTCAGTATGAACACTCAGTCCATATAGATACGAGGTCAACCCAATTACTGCGAGGTTAGCTGTATTAGGTCGAGGTCAAACCCAATATATACTAAATGCTGGAGAAAGAGAGATATAGAAGAAAGGTAATGTCTGGGGGTGAATTGAAGACACTGTACAAAGTGATGGTTTTATTTTGTGGATTTATGCAGCAAAAAGAAAGCGTTTGATCAGCTGAGCAGTCGAACATTCTAGATAAACTGGCTTTCTCAAAGCATACTATCTCAGATTTATGCCTGTATATTGTAAATTTCAGGGAAAACTGGTCAGTTTTTGTATTCCATAATTAGCTTTGTTCCAATTAAACACTAGAAAGATACACATCATCCGTTTTATAACATTATCATAGCGCCGCTTTGAAAAAGTGGGGGCTATACTGGATTCACCCTGTCCTTCCGTAGTTCCGTTATTCTGTTATTCTGTTATTCCGTCCTTCCGTCCTTCCGACATTTTTCTTTCCATTCATTATCTTGAGAATGGCTAAATAAAGGATGGAAGAAAGCTATCTGGCTTTACTTAAGTTGGGAACAAAGACATACTTTGACTGCATTAATTCCTAGACCACAAAAATTCCATACACGACGCCACTAGTTCAGACCGGTGCGGGCTCCATCTCCAAAGTCACCATATCACTTCTCCCAATACAGAATGAATTGCTATGAGAAAATACTGTGCAAGGACTTTGGAAGGACAATGTTCTGTTGACCTGTGTTATTATTGTTCCATTAGATGATATATTTGTTGAGTTTAGTGTCAATTTGTATTTTTTTGTTTATTTTTTATTTTTGTAGTGATCGAGGCTTAACGCCCAAGTCAACAACTTTTCAGTCATGCCTAGATGGAGTCAACACTTACTGGGTTTAACCAGTACTGTAGGGAGTTAATGTGTCTTGCTCAAGGACACAACACGTGGGCCCCTTGTGGGGACTGAACCCAGGACCTCTCGATTCGGAGTCCAATCGGATGAAAGTTGGGGAAGTGCCGACCAACCTGTGGAATAGGCTAACTAAATACAGTCTAGACTGGCCTAGCGACCACCTGTCTTTAGCGTTTTCCTGTTGTAAGCGACCACAATATGATCCTCCGGAGCGTTTTTCTATGTTAATTGACCTCTCTTAAGCGATTTCCTGCCTTACGTGGCCAACGACTGCTAAATTAACAAGAAAAAACGGCCATTTTTGTCGCAATAAACGACCGATATTAGCGACGATAATGGCGGATTATGCAAAATTGCAACAATGACTTGCGGTATAGTTCCACTCAGCTGGCAGATATATTGCAGTAAGCAACCATGCTTGCATTGAAATGATATTGTAAACAATAGAATTTAAAAGAAAAAAAAAATGTTTGTGTCACTTTTTTAATTATTGTGGTTTCCGCCAGGGAGTTGTTATGTGGCAGCCATTCTTTGTTTCATTCATTAAGGGAAGCCTTCGTAATGTCTCTTTAGAAACTTTTGATAGAGTACGGAAGGCTCTCAATAGAAAGCTACGTCGGGCTGTGAAGGAGAATTTCCTGTTCTTTCGGGTGTGCCAGTGGTACCCGCTTGGGCCAGATGGAGGGTTACATTACCACTACGACGGTGATGGTGTCTATCTATCAATGGTATGAGACAGTACAACGATACCTTGCAAACTTAGTTCTTTAATTATATATAATTGAACCAGTGTTTTCAGGACCACTTAAGTATTGGAGAGAAGACCTTATAATGTTATTTTATACACATAGGAATAAGTTAGGGAACACTTTTAGCCCTTGGGGAAAGTTTGAAAAAATCCATTTTCATTTCTTCTGGCGATACTGAAATTTTTATCACATATATTTCATACTTTGGTCTAGCTACAGACCAATTCAAGGAAATTCACAACATTTTGTCTTTGTGCTATGGAGGATACAATATGTCATATTTGAAAAACTCCACTTTTACTGAATTCATACAAGTTTGCCTTTTTGCTCCGCAAAACTCATTTTTTTTTCAAGCAAAACAGGAATAAAATGTTGAATCTGATCGTTCTGAATAAATGAACGACTTCGGACCTAAAACTTCATGCTTAATCTCAAAACCGACTAATCATACAAAATCTATGGTTTGCATTGATTTCTATGGAAAGCAGAATTCTTGGAAATTTTGCAAATAAAGCCATAAAAGAATAATTCCGCTGGGACACTATAACCAGAACGTGCATGTTTAGATTCCTAAAGGGCCATATCGACTATCTGGCCTAACATTTACAACCTGCAAAATCTAAAGTTTGTGGTCACATTATTACAGGTGTTCCCTATCTTATTTCCATGTGTATATGTCCTATTGCTACTATACTTAAATTGTGCTCAGTTTGCCTGTTAGAATACAAACGAGAGGACCAATGGTCCTATAAACGCTCACCTGAGATCTGCTGCATATACCAATATACATGTTTGAATATTATGGTATTTAACCCCAGTGCAGGGGCAGATGAAGCCCTTGGGCCATTTTGTTCTTTTTTTTTTTTTCAGAATACAAAAGAGAAAATAATATTCATTTACCAACTGCTGATGGAAGTGTTCAGAATTACAGTAGAACTTGTATTAAAAGACCGCTCAAGGGAAGGACGGAAAATGGTCTCTTAGTGAAGGTGGTCTTTTAATTAGGAAATGCTTTTCGGAGTCATATGTGTCTTCTATTTTTTTCAAGAAGTGTGATTTCTTAGTGTTTTTTCTGTGGTTCTTTAATTGTTTTTATTGTTTTGTTCTCCAACCAAAAGGGAGTGTTTTGCTTGGGCAAGGATATTTTTTAATCACTTTTATCCCTGTCATTTTTTTTTCACTCATATCGAGACAAATCCACGAAACAATAGATGGGTGGGTGAGCAACGGAGCATCCCGGGGGGAAACAACTGACAAATCTCACTGACCTTGTCAAACAGACGCATCTCGCTCTATCAACTACCCTAAGAACGACTGAACTGACGCTGAACGCGAGAAAACAGAGATGGAAGAACAAAAAAACGTAAAAAGAATCTGAAACTGCAGCAAATTTAATCTACCTTTCGAACGATTTCCGGTCTAATTTATCAACTGTACTTTCGATTCAAAACGAGGCGCGGTATCACGATTTGCCGGAATGGAGCGTCTGAGAGCTGCTTCCCTTACAATATTGGACTGAAACGCCAAATTTACTTGAAAAATGATAAATAGAGATCGATTCTTGTGTTTACTTGCCAGTATGGCGGAAAAAACAAATCAACGTCGTTGATTTCACGAACGAACATTGCAGAATCAACAAAATAATCACACAAGCTCTTAACGCTTATTCACTTTTAATTACTGTATTGAGCTTGTGCTGATCAACCGTTGCGACGAGGAGACAGACAATAGAAGGATTTATGCTACGGTAATTAGACCAATTTCGTAACCACGCTTCAGTGACTTTGTCATAAATACAATAAACAATTTAACAATAGTATTATGAAAAACCTACGTCAGGGTTAATAACCTTGAAACAGGTGTGAACAACGCTCTATGAAGTTACCGTTCAAGAGAACGAACAAAATTTTGGCTCTAAATATGGTCGCATGAATGCAAAATTTTAGTCAAAAACGTGGTCGTTGGTCGCTAAAACGTTTCTTTGTAAAAAAAAAAAACACTCTTTTTTTTTCTTCAGAAAACACTGTGAGTGATACACAGGCCTGTGATATAAAAGTTGACATACTTCCATCTGGATTCGTAAAGTTACAGTGGACAGTTGACAAAAACACAATTTGGGGAGACTTCTTATTCGCCAAATATACTATGAAGGCAACCGAAGTTGACTCTGGAAAGTGTGTATACAAAAGAGAAAATAATATTCATTTACCAACTGCTGATGGAAGTGTTCAGAATTACATTGTATGTTTATGTGGATCTTAACAAATTTTACACATTTTCAGTTGACTATTTTAAAAACACTGTGAAGGTGCTAACTTTAAAATCAAGCAGGACATTTGTTTGTCATCCAAGGCAGGGTCCAGTAGCAGTAACTAGTGATAATGTAGCATCATCTGCTTCTTCCAGCCATAATACAATAACTGTGACCTCCAGTCATGCACCTGGTATCTTTACAAGTTCTAATATACAACAGCATGTTGTAGCATCATCCAGACTGGTAGCTATTTCCACTGTACAACAGCCAAGTTTGGAAACAGCAAGACCGATAGCTAGTTCCACTGTACAGCCAAGTGTGGTATCAGCAAGACCCATAGCTAGTTCCAGCGTACAACAGCCAACTGTAGCATCTCCCAGACCGGTAGCTAGTTCTAGCTTTCAACAGCCAAGTGTAGCATCATCCGCACAAGTAGCTAGTTCCAGTGTACAACAGTCTAGACCGGTAGCTAGTTCCAGCATACAACAGCAAACTGTAACATCAGCCAGGCTGGAACCTAGTTCAGTTCAGAAGAAAAATGTTGAGACTATCAGCAGAGGTAAGTTCCTTTTTTTTGTCTATTCACATGTGTTTAAAACATTTTTTTCCCATTCAGATTGTGATTAATCAATTTGCTGTACAAAGTTTTATCTGCATTATACATATAATATAAGAACACCAAATTGTAGGCTTTTTAGCTCACCTGAGCCGAAGGCTCACAGGTGAGCTTATAGTATACCCATGCTCCGGCGTCCGTCGTCGTCGTCCGTCGTCGTTCACAGTTTCAAAGGTCTTCTCCTCTGAAACCGCTTGGCCAATCAAAGCCAAACTTCATGTGGAGCATCCTTAGGATATTAACCAGAACTGTGGGGAGTTAATGCGCCTTGCTCAAGGACACAGAACAGTGCCACCAGTGGGGATCAAACGCAGGACTTCTAGATTTGGAGTCCGATGCTCTACAACAGTGTGGTTACATTTTGTCACACATGGTATAAACATTAAGTTGAAGACTTTGATATAAGGGATAGCCTAATTGTGGACGGACGACGACGACGGACGACGGACGGACGACGGATGCCTGCCTATCCTATAAGCTCACCTGTGAGCCTTCGGCTCAGGTGAGCTAATAAGGGTCAGCCTCTGGGATGATGAGTACACAAACAAAGCAACATGTTTCAGGATGATGAAGCCCGGTTGGTCCTTGGCTACATAAGAGACGAGGGATAATCAACAGGTTCAGATGCACCTGAATGTTGAGACAGTAAAATTCAATTATTTAACGCCTTGCTGCAATAAGAGCATAGTTTGGTTCTCTTTAACTGTTTATTGCAGAATTTCACAATTCATAATATTTTGCAACTTATTAGGGTTATATCTCTGAAATTCCAGATCGCAGTCAGTATGAGCACTCAGACATTATAGCTAGCGGGTTACGCAGGTGACTTTGCTCCACAGGAGTTTCAGAGGCAGGCCGATATGTCCTGGAATATGCTAAGGTAAGTTTTCTGTGTGTACATATTTGATATGATTCTTAGCATCCCAGTAAACAATATTTAAGTCATGTTGGGACAGATTGTAGTCAGTATGAACACTCAATCCATATAGATACGAGGTCAACCCAATTACTGCGAGGTTAGCTGTATTAGGTCGAGGTCAAACCCAATATATACTAAATGCTGGAGAAAGAGAGATATAGAAGAAAGGTAATGTCTGGGGGTGAATTGAAGACACTGTACAAAGTGATGGTTTTATTTTGTGGATTTATGCAGCAAAAAGAAAGCGTTTGATCAGCTGAGCAGTCGAACATTCTAGATAAACTGGCTTTCTCAAAGCATACTATCTCAGATTTATGCCTGTATATTGTAAATTTCAGGGAAAACTGGTCAGTTTTTGTATTCCATAATTAGCTTTGTTCCAATTAAACACTAGAAAGATACACATCATCCGTTTTATAACATTATCATAGCGCCGCTTTGAAAAAGTGGGGGCTATACTGGATTCACCCTGTCCTTCCGTAGTTCCGTTATTCTGTTATTCTGTTATTCCGTCCTTCCGTCCTTCCGACATTTTTCTTTCCATTCATTATCTTGAGAATGGCTAAATAAAGGATGGAAGAAAGCTATCTGGCTTTACTTAAGTTGGGAACAAAGACATACTTTGACTGCATTAATTCCTAGACCACAAAAATTCCATACACGACGCCACTAGTTCAGACCGGTGCGGGCTCCATCTCCAAAGTCACCATATCACTTCTCCCAATACAGAATGAATTGCTATGAGAAAATACTGTGCAAGGACTTTGGAAGGACAATGTTCTGTTGACCTGTGTTATTATTGTTCCATTAGATGATATATTTGTTGAGTTTAGTGTCAATTTGTATTTTTTTGTTTATTTTTTATTTTTGTAGTGATCGAGGCTTAACGCCCAAGTCAACAACTTTTCAGTCATGCCTAGATGGAGTCAACACTTACTGGGTTTAACCAGTACTGTAGGGAGTTAATGTGTCTTGCTCAAGGACACAACACGTGGGCCCCTTGTGGGGACTGAACCCAGGACCTCTCGATTCGGAGTCCAATCGGATGAAAGTTGGGGAAGTGCCGACCAACCTGTGGAATAGGCTAACTAAATACAGTCTAGACTGGCCTAGCGACCACCTGTCTTTAGCGTTTTCCTGTTGTAAGCGACCACAATATGATCCTCCGGAGCGTTTTTCTATGTTAATTGACCTCTCTTAAGCGATTTCCTGCCTTACGTGGCCAACGACTGCTAAATTAACAAGAAAAAACGGCCATTTTTGTCGCAATAAACGACCGATATTAGCGACGATAATGGAGCATCCTTAGGAAGGGGGAACGAAAGTTTATATAAATGGTCCAGGTCACATGACCAAGATGGCCGCCATGGCTATAAATAGCAAAAACCTTTAAAAATCTTCTTCTCCAGAACCAGTGGGCCGATTTCCACGAAACTTGGTATGTAGCATCAAGGACGCGGGCCCATCATAGTTTATATAAATCATGACCCTATGATGACCTTGACCTATTTTACGGCAAGGTCACCTTAGGTCGCCAATGCATTTGAATGGGAAAAAATGGTAAAATGCTATTTAATGGGTAAAACTTACTGGGAATAGGCAAATGGACAGAAGATTAATGTAAATTAAAAATTTTAGCCCCTGGGGGGTTGTCTGCCCCTGCCCCGGGGCTATATACATGTATATTTCCATAATATTGAAACATCTTCTCTCCTGAAACCGCTTGGCCAATCAAAGCCAAACTTCATATGGAGCATCCTTGGGAAGGGGGAAAGAAAGTTTATATAAATGGTTAAGGTCACATGACCAAGATGGCCGCCATGGCTATAAATAGAAAAAAACCTTTAAAAATCTTCTTCTCCAGAACCAGAAGGCCAATGATGTTGAAACTTGGTGTGAAGCATCAGTGACTGGAGCTCTACAAAGTTTATATAAATCATAACCCTGGGATGACCTTGACCTATTTTACGGCAAGGTCAACATGGGTCGCTCATGCTTTTGAATGGGGAAAAGTGTTAAAATGTCATTTGTAGGGAAAAACTTGCAGGAAATGGGCAAATGGACTTAAGATTGATGATTCTGAAAAAATTTGGACCCCAGGGGTCTGTCTGCCCCCACCCCGGGGCAATATACATGTATATTACAGTGATATTGAAACATCTTCTTCTCTGAAACGGGTTGGCCAATCAAAGCCAAACTTTATGAGGAGCATCGTTAGGAAGTGTATAAATGTACAAGGTCACATGACCAAGATGGCTGCCATGGCTATAAATAGCAAAAACCTTTGAAAATCTTCTTCTCCAGAACCAGAAGGCCTATGATTTCGAAACTTGGCATGAAGCAGCAGGCAATGGAGCTCTACTAAGTTTGTATAAATCATGACCCTGGGATGACCTTGACCTATTTTACGGCAAGGGAAACTTAGTTCACTAATGCATTCGAATGGGAAAAAATAGTAAAATGGAATTAAATGGAGGAAACTTGCTGGGAGTATGCAAATGGACAGAAAAAATATGTTTATGGAAAAGAATTTGACCCGACGAGGTTGTCTGCCCCCGCCCTGGGCCTATATACATGTATATGACCATAATATTCAAACATCTACTTTTCTGAAACCGCTATACCAATAAAAGCCAAACTTTAAGTGGAGCATTGTTAAGAAGAGGGAATGAAAATTTAAGGTCACGGTCACATGACCAAGATGGCTGCCATGGCTATAAAAATCTTTTTCTCCAGAACCAGAAGGCCTATGATTTTGAAACTTGGCATGAAGCATCAGGCAATAGAGCTTTATAAAGTTTATATAGATCATGACCCTTGGATGACCATGACCCATTTTATGGCAAGGTCAACTTAAGTCACATATCCCAGATTTCAGGTGAGCGTTTATAGGACCATTGGTCCTCTGGTTATTAAGTGGATAACATTATTTCATAACAATGTCATAAATTAGACATTACATACATGTAGCTGAGTGAACAAGTAAGGTCACACATCTTTGTTGTCTATACTGATCGAAGCGTACGCTGAATCTTTGTTCTCTATACTGATCGAAGCGTACGCTGAATCAGTGAATGCTAAATACAATGATGTTAATTCATAAATGAGCCTGTGCATGAGAAAACCAACAACTTGGGTTTCCGACCAGGTCCGATACAAACCAGGCTGTACAGTCACAGAAGCAGGCTGGAAGCTTGAAATTTCGTATTTAAGAAGTAGAGAGATTGTACTATCCGTGGAGCGAAAACAAAGGCGCTGATCAGCTTCGCGGTAACCGCGAAGCTGATCTGCGGCTTTGTTTTCACTTATGCAAATTGTTGGTTTTCTCATGCACAGGCTCATTAATTTTCTGTTTGCTCTACAGTGGAAGGGAGACCCGCAACCATTCAAGTTGATTGAACTGAAGATACTGAGTAACTATGGCAACCAGAAGTATACATGCCTATACAGATTCAGAATCCATGGAAAGCCTTATAAACCCTAGTTTTTACATACAAATTCATGCATCGCTATTATTCATTCAAATCTAACGCTCGCGATCATTTCGTATGAAATTAGGCTCCTTTAATATAGTTCATTTGAAACGACCTCTAGTGTTAGATCTGTTATTTAGAACAAACAGTGTAGGATAGTATCAAACTGCTTCTAGATTGCCTTTTGGGGAGCAGTTTGATCAAGGTCTGCTCTGATAGATTAGATAATTTTTCTTTATATGCCCCTGTCAGTTATATGTGAGCTGCATCATGAGGAAACCAGATTTTAGTTGTGAAAACAAAGGCACAGATTAACTGTGCAGTAACTGCACAGCTAATGAGTGCCTTTGTTTTCGGTTCATGTATAGTACAATTCCTCTTCTACATGTACTTGAAATCGAAATCTCAAGCTTCCAGCCTTCTTCTGTGCCTGTACAGACCAATTTGTTTTTAATCGGCCCTGGTCAGAAACTGTGAAGATCGTTTTTTTCTGGTGTCATGGCTCATGTAGAAAGCCTATTACAATTGAGATTAGTTTCTGTGGGTGAGGTCAGAATCTCATTTTAGTTCAGAACAATTCAGGGCCCAGTTATTCAAAACTTTGTTAGCTTAACACTGTCGTTAAGCCCTCAATTTGTTAACTATATATCGACTTCAAAAGCAAATGCACTTTTTTTTTTTTTTTTTTTTTTTTTTTTTTTGAAAAAATGTGAGAATCCTTTGCAATGCAAAGGATTCTCACATTTTTTCAACAAAAAAATAACAATGTACCATATTTGTAATATGGCCATTTGAAATTTTAACGAACGGTTAACTAACAAACTTGTTAATTTTGAACAACTGGCCGAAGGTGTATATCTAATGATTATTGAGTGATAAATCATTGTCACTTCTCTGCAAAATATGAGTTCACTGTTCTCGTATTTTCAAACTTATTGTGTGTTTGTACAAGTATATATTGTAGTGTGCACCGGTTCATCGTTCCGATTGAAACCACTGATGCAGCCTTGGTACATCTACTATGCATTGAATCATAAATGAATAGTACAACTAAAGAATTATCGTTTTGTCACATAAACGCTCGCAGCATATTAGCTTATAATAATGAGTCAAAAAGTAATCAAGAAAAGATGGATGAAATAAGACAAATTTTATGTAAACAGTACGAATATTCTGTAATTGCTGTTACTGAGACATGGTTAACACCCGATACCTTGAGTAATGATGCCGATCTAATCGTGGAAAATTACACATTTTACCGTAAAGACCGCAACAATGGTAGGGGTGGGGGTGTAGGTGTCAGTGTGGCAGATAGTTTGCATTGTAGTGTGCGCTCTGATCTTGCGCCAAACGATGCCGAGCTTCTTTGGCTTGAAATCGAGACAAATCATAAACGTATACTTGCAGGTGTTTGCTATAGGCCACCACGCCAGCTAAGAGATGAACAAAATGCATTTTTCACGTCTCTCGAAAATTCGATGAAAGTGTGAAACTTACACAGCCTGACATTATCATGTTATTTGGAGATTTTAATGATCGGTGTCTTGACTGGAACATGCCCCACACACAGAGCGAAACTGGCGATAAACTCCTTAATTTCATATCACAAAGTAACTTATTTCAAATAATTAATGAGCCCACACGTTATTTTAGTAATCAACCGGCACTATTAGATCTTATTATAACAGACTCTCCCCATCTCTTGTTAAGCTCAGGAGTAAGTCCTCCTAAAGCAAACCTTGACCATTGTACGGTCTTTTGTAAATTAAATGTTCAGACATATCGTACAAGATCCTAGAAACGCACGGTTTGGGATTATAAGACGGCCAATATTAATGCTCTGAACGATACAAGGAATGCAGCACCATGGCACATACCTTATACGCTCTTTGACGATTTGGATGATATAGTAAACTTTAATAACTCGATCATACTTAGCAATTGTAAAGAAAACATACATTGTAAAACTGTAACAATACGAACTAAAGATCGACCATGGATGTGTAACGAAGTTAGGTTATTCTTAAGGAAACGAGACCGTCTTTTCAAACGTTACAAAAGAACGCGTTCAGCACAAGACAAATTTATTTTTTACCTGGCTAGACGAGAAGCAAACAGGGCTATTCGGAATGCAAAAAAAGTGATATGAAACTCAGGTAGTTGAAACACTTAGTGATCCGAACTTGACCATCAGAAATTTTGGAAAATATCAAAACGCGTCATGGATGGAAAGTCCGAGCGCACGATACCCCCTTATTTGAAAATGATAGTTTGATAACAGAAGACGACAGAAAGGCAGACATATTTGACATATTTAATAATTATTTCGCCTCCATAGCTTCTATTGATCATTCGGAACCCCTCCCTAACTTACCCAATTTTCAGTTTTTGACAGATTCTCGAATCGAAAATATTCAAACTTCTGAGGTCGAAGTCCAACGTCTGCTGTCGCAGCTTAACGCAAATAAATCAACCGGACCTGATGGTATTGGAAATTGGGTCCTTAAACACTGTTCTAGTTCTTTAAGTATACCTCTAACTACATTGTTTAATAAGTCTCTAAGAGATGGCATATTCCTATCGGTATGGAAGCAAGCCAATATCTGCCCAGTATTCAAGAAGGGGGACAAGTCTGATAAAACAAATTACCGACCATTATCGCTATTATCAAATATGTCTAAAATTCTCGAAAAAAATAGTATACAAACGTCTCTATGAGTATCTAATGGATAATAATCTACTAACACAGCATAACTCTGGCTTTAAGAAAAATGATTCCACAATAAACCAGTTACTTAAAATAATTCACCAGATTTATCAGGATGTAAATGGTAACGATACGTGCTTGGTTTTCCTAGATGTATCTAAGGCCTTCGATAAGGTTTGGCATGAGGGGTCACTGTTTAAGATCAAACAAATGGGTATCACCGGCTCTTTACTTGACTGGCTTCAAAGCTATATCTCTGAGCGTCATCAGAAAGTTATGCTAAACGGTATGGAATCAAACATGTGTTATTTAGAATCCGGGGTCCCCCAAGGATCGATATTAGGACCGCTGTTGTTTTTTTAATATTTGTTGATGACATTGTTGATGAAATGGAATGTATTGTAAATCTTTTTGCAGACGACACTTCTGTGCAACAAAAAATAATTGATATAACCTCTTTTGATGCAGTCAATAGGGATCTTTCGCGTCTGGAAAACAATGGTAAATCATATTTAATGCAATTAAAACAGAATACATGATCATTACAAGAAGGCGAAACCGGCTCAATCACCCTGACTTACATCTAAATGGTGATGTTATATCAGAGGTTGATCAACATACACATCTAGGCGTGACTATTAGTAATACACTCAGTTGGTCATTCCATATAAATGCAGCCATTGCAAGTGCAGATAAACGGCTATCTGTCATTCGTAGATGTCAAACAATCCTACCAAGAAGTTGTAAAGAAATGTTATATAAAACAACCATCCGTCCAGTCTTAGACTACGGCGACATTATATATGACCCTTGCTTAAAATCAGAATCTGCAGCTATTGAAAAATTCCAACGCAAAGCTGCCTTAGTATGTACAGGTGCCTTCCGAATCACTAGCAGTGAGCGTCTCTTAAACGAACTAGGCTGGGAGAAAAATGGAAACTCGTCGAACAGTTCACAGACAAACATTATTCTATAAAATTGTAAACTCTCTTTCGCCCCCGTATTTAAGGCAAATATGTAATCTCATACCTCACAACACCGATGCGTATAATCTACGAAGAAACAACTCGCTTCTTGTACCTTTTATACATAAAGAAATCTTCTCTAAATCGTTCTTTCCTAAAACAATACGTGAATGGAATAACCTCTCCGTAGACACTAAACGATCTGAAAGTGTCCAATCCTTCAAAAATAAGTTGAAAAGCACATATGGTCCGAAAGAGGCAAATAAACTTTTTACATATGGGCATGGGCGGCCCACAATAAACCATTGTAGAATGCGTCTGCGTCTTAGTCATCTCCGAGGCCAACTTTTTAATTACAAACTAATTGACACTCCGTTCTGTGAAAATGAAACCTGTGACCATGTAGCCGAAACGCCGTCCCATTATTTATTAAATTGTCCTAGATATGCTGACGTACGACGCACAATGTTATCTTCTATATCAGAAATTGTTTCTCCAGGTGTCAACCAAAATACAATTGTTAACCTTATGCCTGAATATCTTTGCGGTGTTCTGATGAAAGGATCAGAAACATTAAGTCTGGAAACAAATAATGACATATTTAAGCATGTTTTTCGGTTTATTGACGAATCCGGGCGTTTCAATCAAAACGTTGATACCGCTGCACACGACTAGTATACATATACAGAAATATTTATACTACATATCTAGTTTGAAACAAATACAATCACATGAGTACACATATTGCTCTCTCTCTCTCTCTCTCTGATACATCCCGCCGGACTTGTACAAAAGTAAATATTCTTTGTTACTGTGTGTATTTATGTTTTGTTTTCTGTTTGTATTTGTACATATGTTTGTGAGGAGAGCTACCAGTGACCCACGGGTTGTTAGGAATCCTCGTTAAAGAAATAAAGCATTAAAGAAAATATGAGCATGTTCTCATTAATTCAATGAATAGATCCATTGTGGGGGGAAAAAGTGAATCAATCTAAAATTATCATTAGATATGGACCCTGTGTGTTGTTCATTCTTTTTAGTATTACGAATCGTGTACGTACGAGGGGGCATCAGAAAGTACGAATAAAATTGCTGTAAAATAAATTTGCGTCAACTGATTGATATGAAGTTTTGTACGAATAAACGTTGATCCTTTTGAAATTAAATGACATTGTCATTTTAAAACAATGACGTCAGACGTTCATGCATGAGACAGCGTAATGACGTCACTTCACGTGACCCGGCGCACCTGTACCCCTGGGTTGACTTTGTTAGTGCATTTTTTTTTTTTTTTTTTTTTTTTTTTTTTTTTGGGGGGGGGGGGGGTTGGGAAAGTTGGTCGACATTTTTAATGGAAAATAATTTTCTAACATTAAATTGACCATTTTTCGAAAACATACGGCATTCTGATGGTTTATCTACTAATACGGTGCAATTGAATTCTACAGGTTAGCGTAAAATATGCAAGAACGTCGATTTCATTTTGTAAACTTAAATTCAATACCCTGTTTTCTGGCCGATATTTTAACTGTTGTCCAGTCAAGTCTGGTGGCAACATTTCCTGGGTATTAATCAGAACTGTGGGGAGTTAATGCGCCTTGCTCAAGGACACAGAACAGTGCCACCAGTGGGGATCAAACGCAGGACTTCTAGATTTGGAGTCCGATGCTCTACAACAGTGTGGTTATATTTTGTCACACATGGTACAAACATTAAGTTGAAGACTTTGGTATAAGGGATAGCCTCTGGGATGATGAGTACACAAACAAAGCAACATGTTTCAGGATGATGAAGCCCGGTTGGTCCTTGGCTACATAAGAGACGAGGGATAATCAACAGGTCCAGATGCACCTGAATGTTGAGACAGTAAAATTTAATTATTTAACGCCTTGCTGCAATCAGTTTGCTATTTAGTTTTTAAGTCAGTCAGTTAAAGATTTCAGCCAACAGGAAGATGAGTAACAGACAAGTAACATTATTTGGTGAATTAGGAGGGGTATACTAGCAGGGCAAATATATTTCTTTTTGATGGACATTATGGTAGCAAGACTTAAAATTTATTTTCTGACACTATTCTCTGTAATCATCAATTCAATTGTTTGTGTTGTGGTAAATCAATGGGTAATGAACATAGGGTAACTAACATCCAAGTCAACATTTTTTAGTAATATCAGAACAAAATCAATGCTTCCCGGGTATTTACCAGTATTTTACTTTCTGTTTCACAGAGAGAGGTAACTTTAATGTTACGTCTACACCGGGCCACGTTCTCACTACGTCCTTACTACGTCCTAAAAAAATTAAGGACGTAGTGAGGACGTGGTACGGTCTTGTAGGACGTGGTAGGAAAGTAGTAAGGACGTAGCGAGGTCTTGATGGACGCGGAGGTCTTGGTCAAATTTTGAACATGCTCAAAAGAAACGTGGCGAGGACGGGGTGGAATAAGAACGCAGTAAGGACGTAGTAAGGACGTGGTAAGGACGTAGTAGGAACTTGTAGGACGTAGAAAGAACGTGGCGCAAACGTAGTGCGGTCTTCGTGGACGCGATGCAAATTTGTTGCAGACCATCAAGACCTCGCTACGCTTCTACTACGTCCTCGCTACGTCCTCGCTACGTCCATCAAGTTCTCGACAAGACCCTACCACGCTTCTTGTACGTCCTTACCGCGTCCTAGAAGACTGCACTGCGTTCTTATCACGTCCTAGCCGTTCCTTACACGTCCTTAGTAGGTTCTTATCACGTTCACACCAGGTTCGAACTACGTCCTCCACGTTTTATTAATTTTGTTTTAATTGTCCCGTACCCTCAAGCAATTGCTTTCGCTTTTATTTAAATCATATCGAAATCGAAACATGAACAGAGAAGTACTCTTGCAACTTGCTCTCCTTCAAGGACATCATGCCTTACTTGGTGCACAGGCTGCACTTGTGCTATTTCACAGAAGGAGGAATAGAAGGACAAGATCTTGTTGGGTGCGACCTTGGCTATCAGCTAAAAGAAGGATTCAGATTTAGTATTTGATTTAGACTACACAGATGTAAATTCTTGAAATTGCAGCAAAATATCTGGCTTTCGCTGCCAGTTTTGTAAAGGGTCACTGATGAAGGTTCATTGCCCGAAATTGTACAATATGGCCCATCTTCTCGCTTTAAATGTTTACTGCTTCCAAAGGATCTAACATTTTATTTTTATTCAGTATGGGCATTACGACCGACTGCTAGCGGAGTTGAGGATAGAGGACCAGCAGTCGTTCTTCAATTTAATGCGAATGCCACCAGCAATGTTGTCCGCCCGTCATTTTCTTATTGCAATTTCAAGCTGTTTCGCAATTTATCTGACTGATTAATATATTTACATTTAGAACGTGCTGGAAACGTAGTTCGTGCGTGGTATGAACAGCTTGGTCTTTGTGAGGACGTAGCAAGGACGTAGTGGAAACGGGATGAACTTGGTGAGGACGTAGTGGAAACGTGAAGGACGTAGTAAGGACGTGGTGCGGACGTAATAAGGACGTGGCGGGGACGTAGTATGGACGTAGTGGGAACTTAGAAATCCGAAATTGTTTCAATTTGACCCCGTCCTCGCCACGTTCTTGAATTTTTAGAACGTGGTAAGGACGCAGTGAGAACGTAGTCCAGTGTAGACGTAACATAAGATGTAATTTTAATGCCGCGTAATAAAGTACAGCCACAGTAGTGTAATGGATAGTGTATTTGCTTAGCAATCCAGACATAATTGCAGGTTCGAAACCCAGCTAGTACATATGCCTGTCAGGTTGGTGACAAATGTTCATCCTGATCAACATAATAAAGGCAAACCACCCATAGTGTGATAATGCTTTTGTACATGTGTAACCTTTACAATTCCTATAGATCATACAGGAAGTGGGAAACTTGTCGCTGCCTTCTGGTGGAAACAGAAACACCCACAATGTAAACATTTTAGAAAAAAACAACCTTACAATATTAACTCCAACTCAAAAGAAGGCCAATGGCCAAATTAAACAAAACACAACAGTTACTGTTGCACCTCCATATAAGGCAGGCATAAACTAATTTTTTTGAGAAATACAGCAGCGGAGGTGAGAAGGTTTTACAAAAAAGAAACATTGCTGATACCATGTTTATACTGAGCTCACCCTACACAATGGAATCACATTCTTACTGACGTAAAGGCAAACTTGAGCAAACTACATGAACCAGTCCGTCAGCTGTACTTGACATCTTCTGACAAACTTGAAAAAATTGGCACAGAAATATTGAAATTGGCTAAAGTAATTTTTATTTATTAAGAATAAAGTACAGATAAAATCAGAGAAAATGACAAGAAAGAAACTAGTTTAGGGATTCTTGAGGACAACAGGATATGGAAAATCCATGTGTTATATTTTACCAGTCCATTAATGTGTCCTGGAAAAAGGACTTTGGTTATAATGCCACTAGTTTCCCTCAGAAGCTAGTTTAGGGATTCTTGAGGACTACAGGATATGGAAAATCCATGTGCTACATTTTACCACCATTATGTGTCCTAAAAAGGGCTCTGGTTGTAATGCCTCTAGTTTCCTTCAGTTTAAAATGTAATACAACGCATCAAGAATCCTTCAAACTCCCTTCTAGACATAATAATAGGGTAATGAACATTCAATAAGAAAAAGAGTCAATAAGCAATACTTATTAAATCCACCACCACACACATACTCTTGAGAATTGGCCCCTAGATCTTAACTAGAATTTGTTTTCTATGTGAAAACTGTTAGTCTATGTCGAAT
Source organism: Rugalucina vietnamica (assembly GCA_964017185.1). NCBI lineage: Eukaryota > Metazoa > Mollusca > Bivalvia > Lucinida > Lucinidae > Rugalucina > Rugalucina vietnamica. The sequence continues at coordinate 34,285,035 of OZ024883.1, read as the reverse complement.
GGGAATCTCGTGCGATTTTTTGACGATTTATGACGACCTATATAAAACTTACCTTTGGGGTATATGTATAACATTAAACCTGTTCGTCGCACTTAATTCCGCGTGAGAGTCGATTTATGACGTCATCAAAATGGCGGTTATCTACCTATATATGAATTATTCGTATTTCCATCAAAATCAATTGAAAACATCGCATTACAACTTATTTTGCAAAGAAAATGTATGAAATGAATCTGATTATACCCTCGATAGACGAATTAAGTCGATTGGTCAACGGATATTGCTTTATTCGGTCGTCCGTCCGTTCGTGCATACGTTGGATATACGTTTTTTCCCTCTAAAACCTAGGTATACCGGGAGCTAATTTGACCTACTTTGCACCCCCGAGGACAATTTTTCATGGGTACCAAATCATTTATTGGAACCACAGAAATGCAAAGATTTTTGTCCTAAAAGATATACTCAATTTCACTATGAAACATTGCATGGTTTCCATGGCAACCGTTAACGTGATTCTTAAGCATGGGGTGTACATACAAAATTGATCATATCTTCACTGTTACTTATCGTATTCTACTGAACATGGTCTCATTTTAAAGCATAGACATAGGTTTTTCTTTCAATGGTAAGTGATGCAAATAATCTTATTTGCATATTCATTAATTTTCATGAAAAGTTGCAAATAAATCTTTAAAATTATATAAATGAACTAATTTCAGGCCCAAACTGTCATTGTGACACTTTGTTATTGAACCAGTAATATTTTATGATAAATCTATTGATGGCCTGGTTCTATATGAAAAATCTCATTTGCATATTCATGAAAATTAATAAAAATGTCAAAATGTGAGGAAAAATGAGGAAAAAACTATATCCATTGCAAGGTATTATATGTTATAAGACCTATCTTGCGTTCCCGGGACAAAGTCTCAAGGCTGTAAGTGTTGTCAGAGGGACCTTCGTAATCCATAAAATATTGTCATCAGCAATTGAAAAAACATTTGCATGATGTGAAATTATATAGTTTCCACACCGGCCCTCATGCGATTCTAAAGAACAGGATGTAGCGTGTGTGAGGCGCGCGTTGAATGTTCGCTGCGCGTCCATAGCGTGTGCTTAGCGTGTCTGGGACGTAAGACAAACGTACCCTAAAACTTTGAGATTTTTTATACGTCCGGCACACGCCTCAGTTGCGCGCTTATGTGTGACTGCTAAAGCGAGTTAACGGTACAAATTAATTTTTATACGTCCAAAATCTTCAGCGTTGTGACATTTTTCATACGCCCGGCGCGCGTTTGGGTTATACGCTAATGTGTGACTGCTGTTTAAGTTTTAACTGCACTCAATTTACTGGTGTTCTTTTTCATCTCTCCTTCCTAGTTAGATAAGGCATATCGAACTGTGGTAAATCTGGATGCAATGCCCGCCTATAATTATATCCCATTAGAATTATATTGTTTTGGCAATCGCCAAATGCAGAGACACAGCGGGAGCAACCTTGTTTTATAATGGTTAATCTCATTCCGGTATAAGAAGAAACATAAAACAATTAGCAATAATCTATGATATCAGATAATAATGATTAATTATACATAAGCTGTGCGGTGATGCTCATTAGACTATTCGCGATAATTATTCTCAAAAAAATGCTTCCTTCTCTTTTTGTAGTACTCCCTTTTCGAACAAATGCAATATTTATTTATTTATTCATTTATTTAATAAAAAGAATATGACTTCACGCCGATTCGAACCCACGGGTCTTTGTTTAATTTCATCTCTCTATAGCTGGCCCATTGCTTCATTCGGTATTTGGGAACCATTTAATGAGACAATGTTTTGACTTCCTTTTAAGGATTTAAAGGGCACTTATTTGTTTAAATACTAGTATGCAATATCAATGAATCAAATTATACTTCACTGAATGTGTATGTAATGTACAAGTACGTAGTATAGAAGGGCCTGCAAATATATGTAGTGCTAGCATTTTTGAACGCAAGAAGGCTACATGGTAGAATAGCAGTAAACGTTTTTACTGTACCCTCAATATACTCGTAATGTAATTATATAAATGAATAAATGCATATATATATAATAATCTAAAGGAAATTGAATCGCATTTTACACCTTGACGTTAATTTATAATTGAGCCCCCGCATGGGAAAACAACCAATCTGCATATGCGAAAACAAAGACGCAGATCAGCTGTGCAGTAACTGTTCAGCTGATCAGCGTCTTTGTTTTCGCCATACGAGTAGTACTATTCCTCTTCTACTTATATCCGAAGATTCAAGCTTATAGCTTTATGCTGTCACTGTACAGGTTGGTTTGTGTCGGACCTGGTCGGAAACCCATACTGTAGGTTTTCTCATGCACAGGCTCATATATAGTGTACGCAAATGTTCTTTCCATCTTAATTGATAGTTTTGTACGCTGATACAAATGTAAGAAGTTAGTCCGAATCAATTGCATGTTTCACATGTATAGTATTGCGTAAATACAATGTACGAATTTGGTTTTGCGTCCTTGTTAATAGCATATTCGTATTTTGGCTTGTTATCGGTAAAATGCATGTATTGTTTGCGATAGAATATCAAGTCTGAACTGTCTATCATTGCTTCACAAAATGCGATTAGAATATACATACACATACACAAACGCACTCACCGGCACAAAATGTGCACATTTGCACGCCCATGAAAAATCGAGTGTATGCACTTGCACATTTGTGTACGAAAGCACACATACATACGCACGCTCGCACGCACGCACGCGCGCACACACCCAAACCCACACATACATACATGATTACATACATACATACATAAATACAAGCGCGGGCTTGTATGCATGTGCATACTCTTACACGTGTACAGACAGACGGACGGACGGACGGCGGTATGGTGTTTGCGCAAGTGTACTAGCAACATACAAACGCGGAAGTAAGAAGTAAGAAAAAAGAAGAAAGAAGTAAAAATAAGAAGTAAGAAGTAAGAAATAAGAAGTAAGAAGTAATATGAAAGAAATAAGGAATAAACTGGTCTTGCGCATGCGCAAGAACGTGCATACACGTGCACAAACACAAAATCATCAAAATCATACACAAACGCACGCACACAAAATGTGCACATGCACACCTGAACACGTACGCATGCACGCACGCGCACACTTGCACGAACGTGCATACATGCAAACATGCATATCAGCAAACATGCATGCAAGCGCACTCACGCTTGCACACTCACACTTGCACGCCTATGAAAAATCGCGTGTATGAACTTGCACATTTGTGTACGAAAGCACACATACATACGCACGCTAGCACGCACGCACGTGCGCACACACCCACAAACACACATACATACATGATTACAAACATACATAAATACAAGCGCGTGCTTGTTTGCATCTGTACACTCTTACACGTGCACAGACAGACGGACGGACGGACGGACGGATGGCGGTATGGTGTTTCCGCAAGTGTACACATACATAGGCTCAAGCATCTATGTCAACATACAAACACGGAAGTAAGAAGTAAGAACTTAGAAGTAAAATATAAGAAATGGCCCTACCCGGCTTTCGTAGGGCGTTTAGATAGAAAGCAAACATAAAACCATAACAGAGGAACAATAAACTGCCCGCACTATCTCGTGTGAGCACATTTTACAATACTGCGCATAAGATGGGAATATCTTAAGATGGGGTTGTCCAGTAATAATTATATAAAAAGTCCGGCATAGTTTCAATTTTCATTTATCTCAACTCATAAACGCATAAACTATTTCTACCGTACATGTACGTTCTTTCAAAATAAGGTTACCTTTAAGTTACAATTCGTAGTCAATTGGCCCCTATCATTTATCATGCTGTGCCTTAATTAGCAATCCACGGTGGCTTGTATCATGGTATCAGAACAATCGCGGTGGGGTTGCGGTGTATTTGATTAGCGAGTACACGGTGTTGCGTGTAAACAAGATCCACCGTGTTTCCACTGTGACGACCACGGTGGAAATATTCGAAGGCCCCGCGTGGACACTGATAAGAGGTCCGCGGTGGAGAGTGGAGAAAAAAAAATCAACCTGGCTTGTACTGTACCTATGACTCCAGGTTATTCGTTAGTCCAAAGGAATGGTGTGATTCATGTTGTCTTTGACGGTTTTAAAGATTCCCACTCCAAAAACCGAGGTGGGAAAAAACCAAACTAACAATCAGGCACTTATACCATGAAACATATCGTAAGCCGAATGTGCAGCTATTTTCCCAATAGGTGGCCACTCAGTTACCTTAACTTAATTAAAATTATGAAAACATACATAAGGCGCCAACAGCACAAAAAAAATTTAAACACCAAGACAAAAAACAAAAAGAACCACCACAGAAGTATCGCCTTGGAACGATCAGTAACATAAAGTTACTGGCGGGCTTAAACCGGTTTTACAGGATCCTAACCTCACCCTCAGCTTCTGCAGTGGTTCATAACATTTAGTAAGTTCTTCGGTCCTCGTGGTGAATCTCTAACTAGTCAATGAATCATCAAGAACAAACAAATCATGATAAACATCCTGATGAATCAAAAACAAGGACTCACAGATTGAGTAAGCTGCCCGATGATGGAAATCCCTGGGCGCCGAATAACCTACTAACTCCGGAGGAAAAGAAAAACACCAGTTGATCCCCGGTGGGCCAAGCAACAGACAAGAAACTCCGGCCCCAACCAACTAAAATGAATAGCTTTAAGTCGGGGCCATCATAGAGTCTGACGCACGATCCACCGACGTGCAATTAAAGAAGGCAGCATAGTTATCAACCATGATTGGGTTAAAAACTAAGCATGCAGACTGTCGCATAACATTCAAGTTATAACCTATACGTCTGTAACGTGTTATGATTTTTCTGAACTGAAAAGAAAAATCATTAATTCCTGTAAGTTTCTTAAATTTGTAAACTAAGTCACCATAAAATTCAGGTTCCGAAAGGCCCTCACTTAAAAGCGTTTTTAATCCAACATTATATAAGACGACTGATATGATCAAATTTACTTTTTACATGCAGAGTCCACATGGTAAGAGACCGCTTCAAATGTTTTAGTTGCAATCAAGTTTTCTGTCAAATTTCAATATTACACTTTTATATTAATATTATATATTTTATATTAATTATATATTTATATTAACTTAACTGCAGCATGGTATATAGACTTATAGACTTAAGCTGAGGGTGAGGTTATTGCCATGTAAAACCGGTTTAAACCCGCCAGTAACTTTGTGTTACTGATCGTTCCAAGGCGATACTTATGTGATGGTTCTTTTTGTTTTATGTCTTGGTGTTTAAATTTTTTTGTGCTGTTGGCGCCTTATGTATGTTTTCATATTTTTAGTTAAGTTATTATATAAGGTAACTGAGTGGCCACCTATTGGGAAAATAGCTGCTCATTCGGCTTGCGATATGTTTCATGGTATAAGTACCTGATTGTTAGTTTGATTTTTTCCCACCTCGGTTTTTGGAGTGGGAATCTTTTTCTGATTGCGCCTTTTCCTGATCTTTGCCTACTTGTACCTTTTTTTTTTGTTTTATCTAGGCAGCATATTCCCACATTTCGGCAGTCCAGAACACTGTTTTGAAGCCCCCATACTAATTTTCTTACTCAGCTGTAAGGTTTGTTTTGGGATATTTTGTCTGGTGTCTATGTTGGAATCTTCAATACAATTGTATCAGTCTTGAATATTTCATGCGATTTGTACTTTATGCATTTCCTTTTTAGTTTGGGCTTAAATGCAAGAACATGCAGTACAGGTATATCATTCAAATAGAGGTAAGCGTTAAAATGCCATGAATAGTTTTGAATTAATTCCTACAGATAAACCCACTCTAGAATCATTTATACGTTGAATAGGTTCATGAATACATATCACATCACGGAAAAATCTCTGTATGGAAGCTACCTTAGATTTGCACCATACTAAAGTCAGGGAAATTAGGGATTAGTATTTAACCCATATTTGACGAATGGATTTTCCCTTATTTGGGTAAGTCCACTTTCATCTTTAGGGGCGTCAGGAGTGATTTTTTAAATCGATGAAAATTCTCTAAGCAAACAGAATAGCCCCAGATGGGACGCCGCGTTCTGCGGCGTCTCATCTGGGGCTATTCTGTTTGCCTATGTCCCACAAAAGGGATGCCAGGCTAAAATGAGTTAAGTATCTATTTTAATTATTATCCATAAAATCATATATTGTGGGTATCTTTAAGAATAAAGGCGATCAAATTCTCAAAATGCACGATAATTAATGCAAAACTACAGTCCATTCAAGCTTTATTTAAGAACACTTTCTGCAAAAAGAGATGCCTCTATAATGCTGGGTCGGTACCAGAGAATGTTTCAGATATATCATGTCTTTTCACATAGAACAGCATGATAGTCATGTTCCAAGCATTGTGCGTTCAAACCTTTATGTTCAAACATTTTAATTTGGCTGCAAACTTGCATCACAATTGTATCAACACAGGCCGTTTACTCGGAAACACCAATAGAGAATTTCTCGAGCGAGCCTGTGCTTTAATATTTGATGTAATGTTTGTGTCTAATATCCAATAGCGAGTTAAAATACGACTTGACTTGATTTAAACTGTTTTATTGTAAAAACAATATTCTATTCGTCTCGTATTAAAGCTGAAAATACAAACATGATCCTGGGTGGCAAATCAAAACATAATTCTTCAAAAACGACCTTTAATTATTTCCTTTTGCAAATTCATTTTGGTGGTATTAAGTAGAACACAAGATCATCGGGTCATCTTGACATTGCTTCATTGTCATTTGATGACAAATCTTTATTACAATGACACGATTGTTGTTTGATTAGCTCATCAGGAAAACATGTCCGTGTAATGTTTACCCCCTTGAACCCCACTTTTATATAGCAAAACTGGGGTTTGCAGGGGTATACCTATTTTTTCTTATGTTTGCTCCAAAACAGATTGTGGGTACTCGTTAGAACAGCCTCGCCGAGGCGGTTCTAACGTGTATCCACAATCTATGTTTTGAACAAAAATAAGAACAATATCAAATATTTTCTACTGATTTTTTTTCAATTTTTAAAACTTTTTTTTACAAAAAATCTCTGTATATTGGATGGGCGTGTTTTCGTAATGTTTTGCACCCACTGACATTTCTACTCATAATCTTTCTTTCGTTTGCCAACAAATGAGCCGCCTCGTGGGAAAACCAACAATGTGGTTTCCGAACAGGTCTGACACAAACCGGTCTGCACAAGCACAGAAAAGAGCTAGAAGCTTGAAATTTCAGATTTAAGTAGAAGAGGAATTGTACTATCCGACTAGCGAAAACAAAGGCGCTGATCAGCTTCGCGGTTACCGCGAAGCTGATCTGCACCTTTGTTTTCGCATATGCAGATTGTTGGATTTCCCATGGGCGGCTCCTCAGTGTTTGTTTCCCTAAACATTTGAAATAGGAAGTAATATTCCTATATGCCTGATATCTAATGCACATGCAGAATATGTTATTTTATATGGTTATATCATAAGTTGTTCAGAATTTAGAGAAATATGATTGTTGCGTTTCTTGTTCTGTTCAGTATCATTGGTCATTAGCGTGAGCAGCGTGAGACCAAAAAAGTGGTAGTTTATTCATTTATTCTTTTAAAATAAATTTTATAGGTGCATTAAGAATCTTGTATTTAAATATACTGAACAAAATTATAAACGCTACGTTCATGTTATAACTTAATAATAAATTTCTGTATCGCAATACGATTCATTGTAAATTTTTCATAACACATATGAATTCCCTTCTTTGATCAAATTTTGCACTTGGAATGCAAACGGAGTCGTGCTACGTGCACTTTAACAAGTAAGGGGTCAGAAAAATGACAATGCAATTTCTAAAGTAAGATAAAAAAAAAAAAACAAAGTTGAGGGTCAACCACTGTGAAACGATTTCATGCCCTCATTCTGGCGACTTATGTAACACGTAATATTGAATTAACATGGTCTCTTTTCTGATCTTCTACGTCTTAAAATGCATGTTGCAGAGCGTATTTTGCTTCAACAGAAACGAATCAACGTGTAAATTATAGCCTGTAGAATGACGTCTTGAATACGTATTCTGTAAAATATTATAAAATAATGTGTAGCGTTTTCACATTTGTTCAGTAAAATGCTTGTGACACTTTGCTAAAATGCTTATACTGCTGCTGCGTTTATACAAACTATCAAATATTACAGACTTAACAAACATCCTACGTGATACAACAGGGCGTAAACTAGATAAATGATTATGTCTGGCTCCGACGTAAATACTGCAACCAATTGGGAGTTGAATTAGAATTAATGCTTGCAGCGAATTAGAGCGATTAGCCAATTTGTCATCACAAGTCTACAGTATTTTATTAGCCAAATGTAATATACGCTTCAAGCGCTGACATGATAATTTGACTCATTTCGAAGCAAAGCCAAACCAACTCATGTTTTCGGTAATTATTTGTGTAACTGTGTTTTCAGAGGCTAACGAAAGTATACACTTTTTATTGTCCATATTTTATCTTAACTTGTATCATATTGACTTTACTGAATTTTTGTATAACATCTGTTTACCAGTAACACAATACAATGATAGCGATAAATTGCTTTTTTAAACCGTTGAAAAGCAATACTCTGGTAACATGTAAATTTTGCATATTTTGCAAGCGCATCAGATTAGACTATCGAATATTTGATGTCTGTATTGGCCACAACAATAGAAATTTCAGAGTTCCTTTATAACATGTTTAACATGATGTTATAATATACTAAAGGTATTTTCTCTGAGCAGGAATGCTTGAGTTTGTTTGGCTTTGCTTCCAGATTATGTTTTTGAATTAAAGTGAGTCACAGCTTGTCGTTTATATTACATAAAGATATGTACATGTATATTATGGTAAAGTTTGGCTGAATCTTCTATATTAAGTTAGTTTAATCAATCTTAAACGTCAATTTTAAAGCTTTCTGTTCAGAAAGGTTACAACACAATCATTTTATTTATAGACACAGACTGTCTACCTTATGTCGCTTTTAAATAGTGTCATCAGTATTAAGCACTTCACAATACAAATATATACTAAACAAACGTGTAAACGCTACTCTTCAAATCTTTATTTACCGACTAACTATTAGACAAAAAGTATTGTCTAAGATTTCAAAGTATTGTCTAAGATTTCATATCATTATCCCGACATCCAGCAACCGATTAGTTGAAGCATCATTGCATGATCTCTTTTAATGTCGAAGTACATTTATTTCGGTGTTTAGAGCTTTTGACGTCAAATTTTGCAAATGCGCATGCACTAACAATTTTGTTTTGTTTATCAGAATGGCGCACGCTTGTACGTATTCGGATTTAATAGCTCTGTGACAAAAAGTACGGCAAGTTTCCAATAAATTTAGAAACTAATATAGACCTGCCAGCACGCGCTAGCCATTTAATATGACAATTTGAAGACTTCAAATATAATAAAACAATTAATGACTATTGAGGCATTGAATATGATGTGATATCGACCCGAGAATACCAATATTGACCTCGGCTTCGCCTCGGTCAATATTTATATTCTCGGGTCGATATCACATCATATCCAATGCCTCAATAGTCATTAATTGTATATTGGCGTTTTATGCTATTGTTTATGCTACAGTATAGTGGGATTGCGGTGGCCTTATAGTGGAATTTAGAAATCCTGGGCGAAAAATCCATAGTTCGATTATTACTTTAGCCGTATAGTGTCCTTCATTTAGACACGTTTAACCCTCTATAATACTGATCAACACACAAAAACGATGACTGTTGACTGGGACAAACAGTGATACAACAAAATATTGTACTATGAATTATTTCTTTGATTATGAAATCGTAAATTCTTATTCATACAGATTGCTTGTTACACATGTCTTACGCCGTAAATATCTTAAACAGTGGAATAAATTCACTCGTTTTGTATATATGAGGGCTGGTCCAGTAAATCATGTAGTTTGCTGATATTGTTTTTATTTGACGTCATAGTGGCATTACATTTTGTAAATGCCTTTCGCCATTTAAACTCAGCAAATGAGATGCACAAAATGTATAATTACATGTACAACTTGTAAATCGTGCACGATTGATTTAGTCAAGGTATGTGTACCCGGGCACAACCAAAATAAACTCATTAACATAATCATCTTTGCGCTCAATAAGATTTTTTTTTCAGCTATTTTAGAGTTTAGCACGAAAACAAGATGTATGCTCTATACAGCAACAATATTTTTACACCATCACCAAAAATTTCAAACGTCACAATAGTATTTGTTTGAAAATGACGCTTGTTTCAATATTGTCCCTTGAACGAACAACCTAGAACACGTTATTTTTTCAATCTGCATTATGCTGTCAATCTGCAGTTGAGACTAAGAGCCAAAACCAAGGCCAATCCGGAACGAGACAGGGCCAATCCGGAACGAGGGTGGGCCAAATCGGAACAGGGTAGGGCCAAATCGGAACAGAGGAGGGCCAGTTGGAAATTGCGGGGGGGCTAGTAAAAGATGCTAGAAACGTGTTTTTCTAGTACAAATGAGATATCAATACAGTAGAATATGATATATTTTATACAAATTGTACCAAAAAAGAATGCATAATTATATGTTTAAATATTTAATCAAACAAGTATTCGATAAATATTCTTCCACACTTGAATATATTATTCAAATATTTGAGTGGCCACCTATTGGGAAAATAGCTGCTCATTCGGCTTTCGGCTTACGAAATGTTTTCATGGTATAAGTACCTGATTGTTGGTTTGGCTTTTTCCCACCTTGGTTTTTGGAGTGGGAGTCTTTTTCTGATTGCGTCTTTTCCTGATCTTTGCCTACTTGTACTTTTTTTTCCTTACTATGATCATGTCGAGACGTTATTGCCATTAAGTGGGATGTTTACCAAACTTTGGGGCTGTCATGACAGCCATAATATGCTTTGAATAAAACCACCAAAGTAAACAACTAAGGCGGCGTGTATGTATGGATGGTTTGACTAAACCACCTTTCCTGTGCCAGGCGTTCTAAGCGGTTAACCCGTAGTCAGTCGCTTAGAAATTTATCTCTGTAGTTATTCTTTACGTCCCAGTCAATAGTTATTGTCATGTCGGTACGTTGCCTCCATTTATGTGACTTACCAAAATTTAGGACGCTATGACATCACAAAATGCTTTATATACAGCAACCCAAGCAAGCCGCTAAGGCTTACATGAGGGATGGTTTGACTTGAACCACTGTTCTTTGGCAGGCTCAGACCCAAGTGGTTAATCAGCAATAAGATGGTCAGTCGGTGTATATTAAATGAAATTAAAGTTGTGTGCTGGGAACAATGTATATGTCACGAAAAAGTGAATCAATGTTAACATCTTTATTTGTTTGTCTGAAATGATGCTTAACGTCCCAGTCAACAGCAGTTAGTGGTCATGTCGGGACGTTACCCCCATTTTATGGGACTTGTATCTAAAATTAGTATGCTATGACATCCAGAAAGTGTTTCAAATAGACCATTCAACAAAGCCAAAAGGCTTATATGCATGGATGGATTGACCCGAGCCTCTTCCTGGTCAGGTTCAGACCTGAGTGGTTAACCAGTAGTCAGATGGCAAGTCAGTATCGTATCTTAGCCTGTATAAGAACAAGCAGCCCATCTATTTCTTTAGGTCCCAATGGGTGCGCCCATATTCCCACGCGAACACACTGGTTCACATCTGTAATTTTCATAAAGGTGTACCCTACTTAACAGTTACATGTGATGGTGGAGGGAGTTAAAGGACTCACAAACACGCATACAATGCTATGGGAGAGGTGGTTACCCTTTTATGTTAAAAACTAATAAACAAGAAATGACAAAAGCAGATACAGAAGAAATAAAGATAGCAAAAGAAAAGTGTTAATTTTCATTAGGGTGTAGCTTACAAAACAGTTATATGCGATGGTGGACGGAGTTAAAGGACTCATAAAGCACATACAATGCTATGGGAGGGGTGGGAGGGGTGGCTGCAATTTTAGGTTAAAAACTAATAATAAAAATAAGAAATAATGATAGCAAAAGAAAAGGGTTTTAATTTTCATGAGGGTTTACCCTAAATAACAGTTATATGTGATGGTGGATGGAGTAAAAGAACTCACAAACAATGCTATGGGAGGGGTGGTTGTAATTTTAGGTTAAAAAAAACTCCTCTGCATGAGTGTAAGACGCACATACATGTATTCAAAATAAACATTCGAAAGCAAATAGAAAATAATGAAAATGCGGATACCTCCTGGTATTCCAACATTCCAAAGATGGGTATGACGTTACTTGGAAAGCATAGTCTGAACGAAAGAGAGAAATAAAAGTTCTGGCGCTAAAATCATCGGCTATAGTGTATTTGCATGAAATGTTTGACTTAATCACTTTTCCTGGGCAGGCTTGAACATGGGCGTTTAATAGTAATCAGATAGTAGGTTAGTCAGTTTTGTCTCGATGTTATGGTGTTTTTGCATGGAATGTTTGACTTAACCACTTTTCATGGGCAGGCTTAAACACGAGCGGTAAAATAGCAATAAGGTATGCGGTCAGTCATTTTGTCTCGAGGTTATATGTAGTGTATTTGCATGGAATGTTTGACTGAACCACTTTTCTTGGACAGGCTCAAACGCGAGCGGTTAACCAGTAATCAGGTAGTCAGTCAGTTTTAAGCTTTGTCTGGAGACTTAAGCAGCCCACCTTTTTTCATGCCGGGAGCCCATCCTTTGATGGGATGGTTCTGTTTGCGAATAAAACGTGTTTCTGCCATAATTCTACCATTTTTTCGTGGATTATTTGCTCCACTTTCAAGAAATACTGTCGACATTACAATAGAACAGACAATTAATCTCCATGCAAAATAACAATGCGGAATCTTAGGAATCAGCAGAAACGTTGCGTCAACTGCGATTACGGAACGAAATGTGTGGGAGCAATTCATCTTAGCGGATATATTCCATGCACAAAGGGTTTCATCCTGCACAATTCCGTATGAAAGACGCAGTAGTTAACTTCATTGATCAATTTTCTTGTTTCTTATCAAAAAGGTCTAAAGCATACAGAACAAAATGCTGCAATTCAAACAGAAGCGTAAGGTTTTGGCCAGCTAGTCATTACGAAAACATGTCCATCTAATATACAAATATTTTTCAGTAGAATTTTCCCGTAGGAATTTTTTGATATTTTTCTTTTCTTTTTTTGCTCAAAACATTGATTGTGGGTGCACTTTAGAACCGCCTCAAAAATAAGAAAAAATACAAATACCCCTGCATACCCCATTTTTTCTTTATAAAAGTGGGGTGTAAGGGGATATATATTACACGGAGATGTTTTCCTGCTGTCTTCTTGCTGTTGGACACACAATTATCACTTGCAACAGCTGACGGTATGCTTGCCAAAACTGAGAAACCGATGGTTTACATCCCAGTTAACAGCTATGGTCATGTCGGGACGTTGTCTTTTATCTTATGGGACTTTTACCCAACATAAGGATGTCATGACACTCAAAATGCGCTTCATAAATATAGCCACCCAACTAAGCCAATAAGGCTTATATGTATGGATGGATGGTTTGACTGAACCACTTTTCCTGGGCAGGCTCAGATATGAGCGGTTAATCAGTAATCAGATGGTCGGTCAGAAGCTTTGCCTGGAGACACAAGCAGTCCACCTATTTCTCGTAGGCCCTAATAGGCGGGGGCCCATGTTCCCACCCGGCCACATTTCACTTGATGGTTGACATCCCAGTTAACAGCTATGGTCATGTCGGGACGTTGCCTCAATCTCATGGGACTTTTACCCAAAATTTACCCACCCAACTAAACCACTAAGGCTTGTACATGTGGATGGATTGACTCGAAACCACATTTACTGGGCAGGCTCAAACCGAAGCGGTTAACCAGTAATCAGATGGCCAGTCAGTAGTGCATAAACTTTGCCCGGAGGCACAAGCAGCCCATCTAGTTCTTTAGGCCCTTATGGGCATATTCCCACCTGACCACCCTTGGTGCTTAAACTACGTGTATTACAATATTTTGTTTGTTTGAATTGATGCTTTTCATGTAGGTCCCAGCCAGGACGTTGCTTCCATTTTACCAAACATTAGGATGTCATGACACTCAAAATGTGCTTCATAAATATAACCACCCTACTAAGTTAATAAGGCTTATATGTATTGATGGTTTGACTAAACCACTTTTCCTCGGCAGGCTCAGACATGAGTGGTTAACCAATTAATCAGATGGTCGGTCAGTAGAATATAACAATCTAAATAGGCAACTATGCATGGTTTGTTGACCACTTTTCCTGGGCAGGTTCAGATTTTCTAAGTGGTTTACCAGTTATCGGGAAATTACAAGCTTTTCCTGGAGGGACAAGCAGCCCATCTATTTCTCGCGGCCCCAATGGGCGAGTTGCCAATATTCCCACCCGGCAATTTATCTACACAAAATTGCACAATGCGCTAAAGCAAAACACGGTTGGTTGTGTATATAGAAAATATCCTGACATCAAAAGATAGGCTTTTCAAACCGATCCTTTCTGCAGTACGTCCTCTACACCAGGTTTGTTCAACACAGCAACTTGCGAAATTCTGGTCAGGCATTTATCTTTCTACACGTGTAATGCGTGCTTAGGTGGTTAACTAACTTAAAGGGAATTTGAATATTAACGGCGACGGTGACCGGTAGTATGAAGAAAATTGCATTTAATCACATCTCTGGGAAGGTATGTATCGAAAATGTGTCGAAAATGAAACTGCCGTATAAATGACGATAATAAGGATTATTACCTAGTAGATGATCAAACTATTTTTCAGTTGTTATTTGTATAATCAACATGCTATTTACTGTATAGGTGTTGTAGACTCTCTGAGCAATTAACCAGTAATCAGTTAAATAAGCTTTACCGGCTGGAGATACAAGCAAGGAGTCCCATGCAAAAGCGATGAAAAAAAAAAAAAAAAAAAAAAAAAAAAAACGACTTTCCCTTTATATTGTCGACCTAAAGAGGCAGTGACTAGCCTTGCAGTCGAGCTAGCATTACTAAAAAAAAAAAAAAAAAAAAAAAAAACGACTTTCCCTTTATATTATCGACCTAAAGAGGCAGTGACTAGCCTTGCAGTCGAGCTAGCATTACTGAAACAGCGAGTGTGCAAGACTGCATCAATGAATATTTTAAGGAAAGATTCGTTGCCCCACTTCAGACGGCTGGTGGAAATCACATTCCAATTGGGAGTGGCTTCAAATGACAAAGTACGTCCACAAAAATTGTTTAAATTTCAGTGATTGCTTGAATTAATGCTTAACGTCCCATTCAACACCTATGGTCATGTCGGGACGTTGCTTCCATCTAGTGGGACTTTTACCCAAAGTTAAGATGTATGGATAGTTTGACTTGAACCACTTTTCCTGGGCGGGCTTAGATCAGTAGTCAGATGGTCAGTCAGTAGCGTAACTTTGCCTGGAGGCACAAGCAGCCCATCCAGTCGACAAAATTAATGTATTGAATATGGTTATACAGATTCTGATGCAAATATTAATGTTATTTTTTTAGATTCGGCACAATTTCAGCTCTTTAGAGCAGTCAGTTACAATGTGAGCTAAAAGTATTACAGTGCTCAAGCATCCGTCCGTGGCCTATACACCATTCTGAAATTCTTCTACTCTAAAATCGCTTGGTCCATGAAAATCTAATTCTACGAACGTATATTCTGCATGGTTACTGGGAACGAAATAAGGCCTATGATATTCGTGAAATACATATACAGGTCAATTACGCATTTTCTCAGTCGGATTATTGCTTACTATATTAACAATCATGCGGCAAGCCATCCCTGTAGGAAAGCGAGTCAGTCGAACGAGAAGTCATATAGGCCAGGCATTTTGGCAGTGCCTTGGGTTTTTGGCTTGACGTCCAAGTCAACATTTTTCAGCACGGTATGGAGCCGTCGCTTCCTGGGCACTAACCAAGATGGTAGGAAGCTTAAAGTGTCTTGCTCATTGACACAAGATATAGCATACAGGATCCTCTCGCTCCGTAGTCCTAAATTGACATTGTACTACTACGCTAAAGCGCTTCCGTCATTAATCTGAGACTAAAACCATGTTCTGGAGCAGTGACGGAAGCATCGTATTTGTGAAAATGTACATTCATGGGCCATTTTTATCAATTGATTGGCATAAAATTGGGAACTTAAGGACCGATGTATGTCACTGTTGTATCGCAGAGCTTCGGTGTCAGACTGACTAAGTTCTGAATTTGGTCTTAACACTAAATTGTTGTCTGAATCTATATGAACACAAAGTCAAATTAATTACTGTCTGAAACACTACTGAACACAACTGAATATTTCAAGACTGATATTCAGAAAGATTCAGAATCTGAAATTGACTGAAATATACCTTTCTGTATCCATTTTATCCGACTTATTCATAAATGCAGGACAATAAATTTGAACCTGTCTGAAATGTTCTGTAACATTCAGAATACATTCTAACACTAAATGAAAAGTCCAAATCTGTATGAAACTATGCTGAATCTTTGAGAATCTGTTTGAAATCTGAAGCTTTCTGAAACCATAGTGAATAATTCAGATTAAATTCATAGCAACAAGGTAAAGTCTGTTACAGTCTGACTTTGAACATAACTCTCCACCGGACACAGTACTGGTTGAATTAAGGATTAAAATTCAGATGTTAGCTTTCACCAGATTAAATGTCTGTGAAACCTGAAGGGCTTCCCGGAGACATTTAAACAACTTTTTCATCATCCAGTAAAATCTTAATTTCAATACTTATATTTACAATTGATATTATGATTACAATTGATATTATGAATCAATTATCAGTTTTGCAGCGCGTTTTGAAACTGATCTTGAAGATTTACTGTTGAACAAATAAATACACCGCTACAACGCCACATTTTGAAATTCTACTTTCACACGTCATTCTACGTGACTTAACAGTATTCATGATATGAGTACTCTATGATGGCCCCGACTTAAAGCTATTCATTTTAGTTGGTTGGGGCCGGAGCTTCTTGTCTGTTGCTTGGCCCACCGGGGTCCAACTGGTGTTTTTCTTTTGCTCCGGAGTTAGTAGGTTATTCGGCGCCCAGGGATCTCCATCGTCGGGCAGCTTACTCAATCTGTGAGTCCTGGTTTTTGATTCATCAGGATGTTTATCATGATTTATTTGTTTGTTCTTGATGATTCATTGACTAGTTAGAGATTCACCACGAGGACCGAAGAACTAACTAAATGTTGTGAACCACTGCAGAAGCTGAGGGTGAGGTTAGGTACCTGTAAAACCGGTTTAAGCCCGCCAGTAACTTTGTGTTACTGATCGTTCCAAGTCGATACTTCTGTAGTGGTTCTTTTTGTTTTATGTCTTGGTGTTTAAAATTTTTTGTGCTGTTGGCGCCTTATGTATGTTTTCATATTTTTAGTTAAGTTAAGGTAACTGAGTGGCCACCTATTGGGAAAATAGCTGCTCATTCGGCTTACGATATGTTTCATGGTATAAGTACCTGATTGTTAGTTTGGTTTTTTTTCCCACCTCGGTTTTTGGAGTGGGAATCTTTTTCTGATTGCGCCTTTTCCTGATCTTTGCCTGCTTGTACCTTTTCACACTGGTAAACGTAAACGCACTAGCTAAGGCACGAACGTATAGGCTAAGGCAATTTCAACGCTGTGGCTAAGAAAGAAAATGGCGGATAGTGAAACACATTTGCAGGTTTGTTGTTGTTTTACAGTTTCATTTTCCGGTTATCAATGATGACGGCTACTGTCTTGGCGGCGCGGGACCCACGAATGAGCCACAAACTTACGTTCGATGGCCCCATGTCGCCAGCTGCAGCCAGTAAAAGTGTTACCTCGACAAAGTGGAGACAATGAACCACGAAATCTCATCATTTTTCATGAAATACTGTTTTTCTCTGATATCATACACTGTCTTGTAGTTTATACATATGCAAATGATAAATCGGACGCCTTTGAGCACGATTCATGAAAAAAAAAACAAACAAATTGCATGGCCCCCAGCGTGTGACAATACTTGAATTTTCATTACAACGCTATTGGCTAAGGAACTGGAAACAACGTAGTGGCTAAGACCCCAGAGTTTCTCGGGGAGAAAATGATATAATATGGTCTTAAGACTCGTAAGTGTCTGTCTCAAAGTAGGTTATGAGGTCTAAATTATAGTTCAAACATGGTTTTTTAGAGCTTTGTTAAACCGTTTGAATTTCGTTTTCCACATAAACGTTAACCGGACTGCGCAGCGACAGAATATGGCTAGAAGCATGACATTTTGTATTTAGAAAGGAGAGGGAATGTACTATTCGAAAAGCAAAAACAAAGGGGCTGATCAGCTTCGCGGTTACCGCGAGGCTGATCTTCGCCTTCGTTTTCGCATATGCATATTGTTGGTTTTCTCACGACTTGGCTCATTATTATTATGTTGTATGCCTTATAAATTTCAAAAATCATTTTCGCAGCCAAAAAAAAGCCAAAGAATTTGAATAAGTTGTTTAAAAAAATCGAAGCAACCTGGGCCATTCTAATTACAACATAACTATGAACGGAGAAGCACAAAATAGAACTCTTCACAATAGGTGATGGTAAAGTTACAGATCCCTCCATGTACCGTCAGAAAGAAGGAATGTGCTTCCATAAGATAGTATGTATTGTTGTCACATACTGAGTTTGCTTATCTGACTAGATGTGTTGGACATGCACTGGCTGCTTCTTTTTCTATTACATGCAGTCCGACTCTCCATATCAGTTCAAAATGAAATTGGTCTTTAACATCTTTAAAAGACACACTGTCATTAATGAGGAGGTTGACAATTTGCTATCAAAAACACTGTTCAGTGTATTTTAGATCCACATTCGTCGACTGCATTTGTGTTTTCAATTACCACCTATCTATTATTTGATTTGACTTTTCTATTACATCTACCAGCTTATTCCTTATTATCTTGTGAGCTGGGTACCAGGCCATGGTATAGTCCCATGTTATATCCAAAACTATGGACCGGTCCAGGCATACGCAGTTAAGGCCAACCTGTGACATAGTGAAACATTGCCATAGCTCTGACATCTTTTGAACTGGGTACCAGGCCATTGTATATTATCTTTTTTGAGCTGGGTACCAGGCCATGGTATAGTTCCATGTTATATCCAAAACTATGGACCGGTCTGAGACCAACTCATGATATAGCGAAAAATATGCAATTACTCTGTATATAGTGGGTTGGGTAATAATTTGACCTAAACCACTTTTCCTGGGCACTAACAGCTTTCTATGCTCCTTTTGCTCTTGCATAATTAGCAGCCATATTTGTTTTGGCAATTTAAATATTTATTTTGTTAATTACTTTTTGATTTCTTGCAATGATAAGTGAAGGAGAACTAAAATAGTGCATTTATAAATATAAATTAATAAAAAATATGATTTTGAAGCGTCAAAGAATACCTATAAATAGGAAATTCAGTACCACTTCCTGTGTTTACATGTTTTTGGAAACTGAAATATAGCCTTTAAATGAATTTTCCTGAGCCAGGTCAGACTTTTCCTGGAAAGAATGATGTCTATATTTTCATAATATATCAAAATTAGTTTGAGTCACACGTTTGCTGCGAGAGTCATGGCATGTGTTTGGACCCTACTTTTTGTTTACATAGATGACCATATTTGGAAAGTAAATAAATTATTTATTTTTATTTTGAATAATTTTTTCTTTCAGTTTCACATTTGCAGACAGGAATACTTAAAAATATGTTAACAACAGAAAGAAAAGAAAACTTTGGTTGTTTATTGACAAAATATTGTTCATTTCTTACTGTCAGATTTGAATTTGCTTATAAATATCCATGTAACCCCTCCTTATTTATCTGAGCTTGCTCAGTGATGCTGATTTATTGGAAAACACAGATCTAAAATAGATTTTGGTGGGATTCCAAAAACAAAGGAGCAAAGACAAAGAAGGAAAAAGTTGTTAGTGACCTGAGCGGTTAACCAGTAATCAGAGATGGTCAGTAAGTAACAAAGAAGCTTTTGCCTGGAAGCACAAGCAGTCCATGTATTTTATTAGGTCTCAATGGGCTTGGGCCGGTATTCCCTTTTAAAGTTTATGGAACTTTAACCAAGTATTAGGATGTCATCTGGTCATGACATCAAAAAAGTGCGTCAAATACAGCCACCCAACTTAAGATTAATATGTACGAGGCTGTACCCCCCCCCCCAAATATTAGCGGGATTAAGACCGTTCTTAAAGGGTATTCAGTAAGCAGAGGCCAGGTACTCGGGATTCAAGAAATGCAGCAAATACAGCAACTCGTATTCACAACTTTATGCTTTCTTTAGGGTTTTGAGAAAGCTCCTCTAACCTCGCTCGCTCGGTACATAATAAAATTGTACTGTGCAATCTTTAATATCCGAGTACTATCTTCGGAGTACTATCTTTTGAACTTAGGGTATTGTGAACCTGACCCCATCTGTTTGTTTGAATTCAGGTTTTAGGTCCCAGTTAACAGCTGTCATTTCATGTCGGCATGTTGGCTCCAATTAATGGGGATTTTATCAAACATTAAGATGTGACAAGATCCAAACTGTGCTTCAAAAATATTACCACCCAAGTAAACCACTAAGGCTTAAATATATAGATAAGTTGACAAAACTATCCCTTCCTTGGCAGGTTCAGTCATTCGAAGCGGTAAACCAGTAATCAGGTGGTCAGTCAATAGTTTATAAACTTTGCCTGGAAGCAGATTCCACCATAAAGCAGACTGAGATTGTCTTTTATTAAGAAATTAAACTCTTTTTGATTGTTGTAACCAAACTTTCACGTGGAAAACATCTATTTAGAGTTTGATTCCTATTCATGTAAATACATTATGATTTGTGGTATGTGGTGATTTTGGAGGGCACTGACATCCCGTCATCTGATTTTTGAAATCTTGGGAGTCCCTACCAGCTGACTTCCACTAGTGCAAGCAGTGTTGATAAATGCTAGTTAAGCAGACCTTTAAGTTACTGTTTCCAGCATTTTAGTACCGTCATGCAACAGTATAAACCTGTACTATATACTGTACACGTACCAGTAAAACGTCAAGTTGCTTATTTCGTTGTCTATATTCCTAACATATTTTGGATGTCATGACAACCACAGTGTTGTGTAAAAGTCCCATAAAATTGAAGTGCTCGACGCCCCGCCTTGACAATCGCTGTTGCCTTGGACGTAAACATCAGGAAAACATGTCCGTGCAATATATACCCCCTTGAACCCCACTTTTATATAGCAAAACGGGGGTTCTAGCCGAGGCGGTTCTAACGTGTACCCACAATCTATGTTTTGAGCAAAAATAAGAAAAATATCAAAATTTTTCAGCTGAAAATTTCCCATTTTTAAAGCTCAAAAAATATCTGTGTATTGCATGGGCAAATTTTCGTAATGGCTACAAATCAAACGAACAAACTTTTACCACTGTTGGTATGTGCATCCTTAAGATCAAGCACCAATAAGGCAGAAAATAAAATAGTGTTTGTTTGTCCTTTACCTACCTACCCACATTTTACCCCCCTACCCAAAAAATTATATTGCAATTACAAAATATTTTTATTTTTGTTGTGGCAGACTTTAGATAATTTGCCAGGATTGGCCCTGGAAATGCAGTTTTTATCAAACATTGTTTAGTGGTTTAATGATCCTGCAAGTGCATCCTGTCAGTCTACCTGGGACAAAACCATTGTTGTGCACATTTATACTGCAATGAATCTGAAAGATCAATTGATCATACACATGAAAACCAATAGTAACTGTGTTGCCAGCAGTATTAGACAAAAACGCGACATGTTGGCATTTTTGTCCACTTTCTACTGGAAGCAAAAAATAATAAAATAATTTTCCTACCTACCTACCCAAGTCTAAAATGCTGGGTAGGTAAAGGACAAGCAAACAATTTTTTAACTTAGGCCTAAGCAAAACCAACTACCTTTGGTATATGCGTACACTGCATTCATGTATAGCCACCATCGAGGCTCAAAATAGATTGTTTCGCAATTGTGCAACCCTAAGGAAATGTGAAGAGTCCAATACACACTCGTCTTTTTTGATCCAAACGGCTCTTCAAAGTTTCCTCCACAGTTGGTCCCTAAAGTGTTTAAAATATCCATGTTTGTGTGCCTCGAGAATAAAAGGACATAGCTAAACGATTTTATACAATGGTACCCGTGAAGCTGCAATTTATGTCTTAAACAGTATTCGGTATTCAAGACCAAAATTTAAGAATATTCGGGATTCAGGGCGAAAATTAAAGAATAATTAGTACTCGAGGGGGTAACACCCTGTTGTTTGGATGGTTTGACAAGAACAACTTTCCCTAGGCAGGCTTAGACCTGAGCGGTTATCCAGTAATCAGAGTTCAGCCAGTAGCGCAGAAGCTTTGCCAAAAGGCACAAGTAGACCATCTATTTTAGACCCAAATGGACCGGGACCCAACTTGAAGATGGAATCTTAAGTGAATATTATAGGACTTAAAACAACATGTAAACAACACAAACACATTATCACAATAATATGAAATAAGGCACCACCTTTGGCGCGACGCTCTGCTCCTATTGTGCCAATGATTTTAAAAGCTGATAAGTTCCTCATCCTTACCCTGGGTCCCTGCCAGGTGTCTTGCGGATCTGGGGAGAAGGTCAGTTACGTTCAGGGATCTGGGGAGCAAACATTAACGTTTGGAGATTTAGGGAGCAGAGGAAATGGGCAATTAGGAAAACAATATTCTTTCAGAGAGCAGGCAGTAAAAAGACCCACCGGGTAGGACCTTACCCAGATGATCAGGGACACACAAGGGCATGGGCGATAAAATTCTTCAGTTTATCTTTTTTGCACAAAATTTACAATGCTTTCCGTACAACATAAAGTACAAGATCTGTATTTTTAGGATAGACCATTCCGAAATAAGGGGCATGCGCGGATCCAGAAAATTTTCTCGGGGGGGGGGGGGGGGTGGGGGGCAAATTCCCAGAAGGGGTCTGACGGAAAATTTCAACATGGCAAAAATTAGTAATCTGGCAATTCCAGTGGGGTCCGGACCCCCTGTCCCCCCCCCCTCTGGATCCACCCATGAAGGTTGTCTCGATAAACGAACCCATTTCTCCAAATGTCGAAAGTGGGTCTCGTCAGGACATGTGCCACTTATGGGGAAAAGCATTTCGACCAAAATCATGATTAAAAAATAAATCTCCATCAAAACAACATACGGACATGATAAAAGACATACCTGTCTTGTGTAAGACAGAAAATAATTCATCAAAATCTTTTTTGAAGTCCTCATTTGTCTTGTTTTCTTTAATACCGCTATCCTGTGACGCCAGCGTGTTAACTAATCCTAGAGTGCCGAGGACGTTCAAATTGAAGCGTCATAGCGACGTCATCGCGCGACATTCCCTGAATTAGGTAAAATCCAACACGCGGACTATTACCATTTCGCTCCATGACCAAAACACTTCAAATGGTCGAAAGTTTGACGTTTCGTCACTTAATATCATACGAATAAGGCTGTCAGTTAATAGAAGTACTCGTGCATGTACGTTGTTAGTTAGTTAAATAGCCAGAGAGAGAATATGGAAGGTATAGAAGTTACAAT
Source organism: Rugalucina vietnamica (assembly GCA_964017185.1). Classification (NCBI taxonomy): domain Eukaryota; kingdom Metazoa; phylum Mollusca; class Bivalvia; order Lucinida; family Lucinidae; genus Rugalucina; species Rugalucina vietnamica. Next base: position 34,261,309 of record OZ024883.1, on the reverse strand, counting down.
ATATGTTGAACTAGAGAACCCCCTAGGGGTGGAATACAAAAGATGGTATGTTCAGATATGCTTGTAGGTGCCCGGAACATGTGGTATTTATAGCTGTTAGTTTAGTAGTTTAACTAGATCTACGACAGATTTATTTTTCAATTAATTAATCACCAAGTTAAAGTAATGAGCGCGCCCAAAAAATAAAAAATAGCCATTTTTCGTTTATTGCTGTGACTTAGTAGCGTTACGAGCGGCAAACAAAAGAAAAAAGAAAACAAGATTTTAGAATAAACAACAACATTGTCGTCTGCATCAGCAACATTCTGAATCAGCCATCCAAAATGTAAGATAAAGAAGATATTTCAACGGCAATCGAATGTGTTCGGCGCACCATTCATTTTCCCCCAACTGAAATCAGAACAGTCTAAAGTCCAATTCGCATGCGCAAAAAATACACGCGTGTAAATATACTCCGGTGTGTATTTATACTCCGGTGTGCAAATCAACCTGAGAGTAAATTTAAATTGCGTTTTATCGCCAGGAGTATTTTTGTAGGTAAATTTATCATTTCTGGATTAAAACCTGTTCATTTAAGTTTTCTGTATTTGCAAAACAAGAAGAGGCTGCTTCAAGGTGTTCATGTAGACTTTGGCAGCAGAGGGGAATCATGTAATGGTCAGGCTTAACCTTAGCAGTTATACAGTTCCCTTTTTTCATCCTTTCACAAGGAATTACTGTTAAAATGCCCCAAGAATCCTAACCAAGAATGATGAAGAAATAGTGTGGCTGTTTGCACTCCATATGATTTAAAATGTTATGAATGGCAATAAACTCTTATTCAGCAACAATGTCCACAGTTTCAGCAACTGTCATATAATCAGTTAGGAACAAAAAATGAGAAAATTCTTTATCTAAAAGCAGAATATTGACTTGAAATAAAAATACTCATGGGTAAATTTTACTTTGCGTTCGCATGGGACATAATAGTAAATTTACACGTGTGTATTTGTAAAAATAAAATTTGCATTTGGTCAGACCCAGGAGTAAATTTACCCATATGTAAATATACTCCGGTGTGTATTTGCGTTCGCATGCGCCATTTACTTACCCTGAGTAAAATCTGCACACCGGAGTATATTTACACGTGTGTATTTTTGGCGCATGCGAATTGGACTTAAAACTTTCCACGAGTTAGTCCTTTGTGGTTCTGCCAACCGGGGAAAGGGTTTCGGTAAAAGCGTCGGCTTTTACCTACGCAATCTAGCTCTGAACAATGTAAGACTTAAGTAATATTTCTATAAATTTACCACGATTATTTTGTCACATTTAGCTGGAACATTATTTAGTTATCTGCACCAAAAATCACCCACGCCCACGCGCATTTCACATTTCCCTTCAACATCAGGCTGTTTTCTTTCACCTGCACGCCATTTCCTCCTCTCAGTCAGTCTCGATTCTTGCTTATCTAATTCCCTTACCCTCCACGGCAAACAGTGAGAGAGAGAGAAGATAGGGAGGAAGAGCCATTGAAGTTTGGTACGTATTTCCTCTTCCTTTTCACTATTCGTCGGATAACGAGAGTCGCCGCATTCTCGCTGGATCTGCCAGATGAAGCTCTATTAACACATGAGTAACAAGGCCGATTATTATGGGTTACTGTGGGACGCATGCGCATCTACCCTAAGTATTCCACTGCTGAAATGCCAGATGATTGTGTGTCCAAGTTCGTGCCACACGATATTAACTGCCGTTTTTAAAGAAGAGAAAGTCGTGAATTAATATCGCAATTCACGCGCTCACGTGCTGTTTATACATGACGTTTACTTATGCTCGTTACCGGGCGCCTCGCAAAGCACGTGCTAATATTATGAAACTGAAGTCCACCCGGAACGAAAACTTTTACGCGTATGCCGGAAAATGTGACGTGGCTGTAAAATACGTTGCACTATTATTTCTTTATTATTATTATTATTATTATTCACTATTATTTCGTTTCTGTAGAATTCATGCAATAATAGCGATCAAACACGATTTTGTCATTCATCACCATTCGCTAGGTCCCTCGGGGGGGGGGGGGGGTGGTTGAAAACCTTTGGCTACGCCCTCGGTTTTTAAAACCCCCTTTGGGACCTAGCGACTGTTAATGGATGGAAAATCATGTTTGATCCCTATATTCTGGTGTTGGTCAGTTATATTCTCAAACTTCAAACAAAATTGGTAATTCTATGCTTGATTTATTTATTTCTGTTAGTGACAAGCAGCCTGTTTCCATGAGTGCCAAGTGGGAGAAGGCATGAGAGGGGCGTATTTTCTATCTTTACGGAGTTTGGGAGGATTTCCCAGAGAAAACTTTAGAATTCTGGAGGTCCATCAATGCGATTTTAATGCACTTTTTGGCCATTTGGTTTTACAGTCACAAGGCATTTCACAGACTTGAAAATTTACAAATCACAGATCACAAGGATTTAAATTTTAGTTTCAAATATCACAGAGAATACCTCTGTTACATATCACAGAGTTAAATTTTGCTTCTTTTTTACACCGTGATCACATACTTTAAAAAAGGCAAATCACACATCACAGAAAAGGGACCTGCCCCCCCCCCCCCACACACACACACACATTGAAACTGTCAATGAAGGGTATTAATTACTGCACACATTAAATGCACTAGTCATTCGTAACCACGGTCCCCACCTTGGGAGAGGACGGGGAATAGCCGTGGAAATGAGTGGGGCTTTGACCAAAGCTGCGGGGGAAAACAGCAGTAGATTTACCAAAGAGCAGTCCCCGCAGGGTGGGCTTTCTGGACCAAATGTCAAAGCCCCCGCTATTCCCTGGTGATGGGGACCGTAGTTACAAATGACTGGTGCGCAAGAATTTCACAAAATGGATTAAAAGACGTTAAAAAATCAGCGAATGAAGTGATTCTGACAATAGAATGCATAAAACCAGGTTTGCATTTTGATAAACTCCACTTCATTAAAACGTTTTTGCTGAAAGTGTTAAAAATGAGCCGCCGCATGGGAAAACCAACAATCTGCACAGGCGAAAACATAGGCGCAGATCAGCTTCGCATGCAGTAACTGCGAAGCTGATCAGCGCCTTTGTTTTCCCTACACGGATAGTACAATTCTCCAAAACTTCAAGGTTCTAGCAGGCTTCTGTGACTGTGCAGCCCGGTTTGTGTCGGACCTGGTCGGAAACCCAAATTGTTGGTTTTCTCACGCACATTAAATGGCTTAGTGGCTTAGATGATTTTTGAATTATTTAGATTCATGCAAAGAAGATAATCAACTGCAAAGGATTTCCATAAATCATTTAATAAAAGTTACTTCCCTTGAGTGATAATGCGTTTTTTTTTTTTTTTTTTTTTTTTTTTTTTTTTTTTTTTTTTTCACTGAGTTGGTCAATTTCTTATCATTACCTCAGGAGATGTGGAAATGTGACTTGCTCAAGGCAACAACGAAAGGCGCCTCGGCTGAGGATTGAACCCGGGACCTCTGGGACCGGAGTCAACCACTCTCCCCCTAGCTGCGCCAGTCCCCTCCACTGTGTGTGTGCACACACGCGCGCGTGCGTGCGTGCGTGTGTGTGTGTGCGTGTGTGTGTGTGTGTCTTTTAGTTTATTTTCTTTAGTGGCATGCATTTACAACACTGCAGTTGTGGGGTTCGGACCCAGAGCCTCTGGCTACAGAAAATGCTATACCTTTGTTTAACTGTGTACTGAATCGATCAATTCATTACCTCAGGAGTTGTGGACTTGTGACTTTCTTAAGGCCACAATGTACGGCGAACTGCTGTCTGAGGATCGAACCGCGCTTCCGACTACAGTGGAAAGGAATACTTTTTGACTAACCACAGTGGAAATGTCATATTTAAAGAAGAACACAGTGAAAAGGGGAGTTATTTCGAAATGCCGATCACACAGTTCAAGTAATATATAAGGGTATGTTCAACAATCCTTTGGTCGCGCATCGGTTTGTCCCGCCCCCGGAGCGCATCCCCTCCACGCCCCCGTTTGGTATGATAAGAGTTTCTATATATGAGCCACCTTATGGGAAAACCAACAATTTGCATGGGCGAAAACAAAGACGCAAATCAGCTTCGCGGTAACCGCGAAGCTGATCAGCGTCTTTGTTTTCGCTACTCGGATAGTACAATTCCTCTTCAACTTAAATCCGAAATTTCAAGCTTCTAGCTCTTTTCTGTGTTTGTACAGGCCGGTTTGTGTCGGATCTGGTCGGAAACCACATTGTTGGTTTTCCCACGATGCGGCTCAATATAGTCATTCATAACAGCATGGAAAGCGTGGTGGCTTAGTGGGCCATTTGTTGTCCCCCGCCTTTTCGAAGAAAAGCGGAGGGGCATAGGTTTTGGCTTTCAGTCCTTCCGTATGTCCGTCCTTCCGTCTTTCCGTCCTACTGTCCTTACGTCCTTCCGTCACCATATAGTAGAATGTACCTTGTGTGCGCAACACTAACTCATCCTACAGTTTTATTCCGATTCTTTTGAAACTTTACAGATGTCTTGAGCATGCTTTGAAGATATGCATATTGTTTGAATATGATCCTCAGATCATTTTGTGTCACTTTTTTCGCAATTTGAACTTAGCCATTTTTAGGCATTTTTACAATGAAAGTGAATGGACAGTGGGTACCTCGTGTGCGCAACTCGTCCTATAGTTTTATTCCGATTCTTTCGAAACTTTACAGATGTCTTGACACTGCTTTGAAGATGTGAATGTAATTTGGATATAATCCTCAGATTAATTTTGACACTTTTTTCGCAATTTAAACTTAGCTGTTTTTCGGACATTTTACAATTAAAGTTAATAGACATACAGTTTACTAGACAATGGCGAATCACTAAGAGATCTAACGCTATTATTTTAAACACGACCATGGGAATGTTAATCTATTTGATACTAAGAACATCTAACATATCTCAGCTTTACAGGAAAATAATAATTTTAATTCATTCAATTTCTTAATGGGAGATAACTCTGTTGATATGATACCTCCTGCATTAGACAATGGCGAACCAAACTCGACAATGGCGAATCAATTAGCCTATAGCCCAAAAGAAACCATTTTAGAAGGGAATTTTTGCACACAAATGGTGCCATCATCATGCGAGACTAAATGGTGTTCGATAATATTGTGTTAATTTGCTTTTGTGCTTTACGTTAACTGTCAACAGCAAATGCCATATCGGAAAGGTCAATTTTACCGATTTAAGCATGTCTTATTGCTTTAACGAATCAATGAAAGCCTAAAAGCAAGATGGTTAAACCACGACTTGCACCAATATTAGTTACGCAATTGACCAAACCAAATGGTTCCAGGGCAAGCCTTCAAAAGGTAGATTATCAGTACTTTGTGCACATTCTTTTCACCACACAAAGTATGATTCGCTATTGTCGAATTTACTTGTACATCTTTCTCCCCTTATATCTACCTTCAATGTCAAAACTTTTATCAAAACAGGCATATTGCACAACTAGGGATATAAGGCATTAAAGTAATGCAAAAGTGGTCATCATCAAATGCTAAGAAACGAGGTATGAAGCGCATTTTATCTGAATGTTACATTTTGTGGAACAATAAACTAGGCATCTTAGTTAAGGGGTCAAGCGTTTCAGCAACCCTGATTTTATTGTCCGGTGGAATTTTGACTCCATTCTTTTACCAAACCCCAAGGCTTAGATGAAAATAAATGACTGAGTTATAAAATAAATACTATTTTGTCTAAGTTTCAAGAAATTCTGCAATATCTTTACGAGTGGTTCGCCATTGTCGATGATTCTCTATTGTCTAGTTCACTGTAGTTGGGGAACCGAAATCGCGTATCTTGCAAAATGACAAAAAAAAAAAAAAAAAAAAAAAAAAAAAATGCACCCGACTTTGATATGGCTGAGTTTGTGTATATTGGTAGCCTGAACAGTGCTTGATATGGAACCACTGTATAGAAATACGCTGCGAATTGCATTTCTATAAAACAGTGCATTTTGTATGGAACGCCGTTGATGTGTCTATAATAATTATAATTCACGCACACTCGCTATGTGAGAAGGTGTATGTACACAGGCGTATAATATTGTACACTAATTTTGAACCAAATACACTGCTTTTATCATTTACGAACTCTGTGAGAAACAAAAATGCATTTAAAGGTATGGGCAGCCGTTTGTCATCCAGACTTTAGTGAGCTGTTATTTCAAGGTATTTTTACGTTTTTTTTTTTAACTTTGTTTATAGCTCACATGAGCCGTCCGGCTCACAAGTTGAGCTTATATAATAGACAAATACCAAACATTCGATCACCCATCAGTCGTCCGTCCATCGTTGTCCATCATTTTAGCCCACCTGAGCCGAAGGCTTATGGGGAGCTTATAGGATGGTACTCGAGCCAGCGTCCGTTCGTGCGTCTGTCCACATTTACAAAGTTCTCTCCGAAACCACTTGACCAATCAAAGCCAAAATTTATATGAAAGCTAATAGTAGGCAATGATCAGGAAATGGACAATCAGAAAGAGATTCCAACTCCAAAAGAACGAGATGGGGAAAAACAAAATTAACAATCAGGTACTCATACTAAGAAAGCATTTCGTAAGCCGAGTGAACAGTTTTTTTTCCAAACAGGCGGCCAATCAGTTACCCAAACTTGACTAAAATTATGAGAACGTACGTAAGGTGCTAAAAGCACAAACATTCAAACCCAAGATATAAAACAATAAGAACCACCACAGAAGTGTCGCCTTGGAACGATCAACTGGCGGACTTAAACTAGTTTACAGGATCCTAACCTCACCCTCAGCTTCTGCAGTGGTTCACAACATTTAGTTAATTGTTCGGCCCTCGTGGTAAAACTCTAACTCGTCCGACACTAACTCGTCAATGAACTCCTCAAATTTTATATGAAGCATCTAAAGGAAGGGGAGCCATTTTGTATATAAATAATCCAGGTCACATAACCAAGATGGCCGCCATGTCCAATAAATTGTCCATATATGGTTAAAAACCCTTCAAAATCTTCTCCGTGACTGAGCCGATTTCAATGAAATTTGGCATGAAGCATTGATGGCTCAAGTACTACATATGTATATATAAATCATGGCCATGTGATGACCTTGACCTATTTATGGCAAGGTCAACTTAGGTCCCATATGCATAAATCTGTTAAAATGCCATTTGAAGGGAAACTCTTGCAGGAAATGGGCAGTAGGACTGAATATCAATGATTCTGAACATAAAATTTGACTCAAGGGGCTCATTTGCCCCCACCCCGGTACAATATACATGTATATTACCATAATATTTAGATATCATTTCCTCTGAAAACGCTTGGACAATCAAAGCCAAAGTTCATAAGGAGCATCAATAGGAAAGCGGAACCAGTATGTGTATAAAACCAGACCACATTACCAAGATGGCCTCTATGCTCATATAGTGCAAAAAACACCAACTTCTTTTGTCCAGTGAACGTTCACTCTGACTCTCAAGTGAACGGTCGTTGTGACAGTGTCATTGGGCTACTTGTGAAAGATCTTCTCCCCTGAAACTGCTTCGTCAATCAAAGCCGAAATTCATGTCGAGTATCCTTAGACAGGGAGGAGAAACTGTATACACGGCCCAGGTCACGTAACCGAGAAAGATGTCATGTCAAGATAAACCTTTAAAAAATCTTCAGGACCCTATTATAAATTTATATCGACTGCAGTCTCGCCACTTTAGGTTGATAGGAATTATATATGTATATAGAGAAAAAAACAAAGCAGTGTTGTATGTTTGCTTGAATTGATGCTTTACGTCCAAGCCAACAGCTAAGAATATGTTGGGACGTTGCCTCCATTTTGGGGGCTTTTACTCAAAGTGAGGATGTCATTTCAAACAAGTGTTTGAAATATAACCATCCAACTAAGCCACAAAAGACTTGTACGTATGGATGGTTTGACTTGAACCACGTTTCCTGGACAGGCTCAGGCCAGAGCGGTTAGCCAGTAATCAGATGATCAGTCATTAGTATATATATAAGCTTTGCCTGGAGGCACAAGCAGCCAATTTTTTTCTTGAGGCCTCAATGTGTGGGGTCCCACTGACTTAACTTTTTCCTCTGAGTATATATAGAGACTAAAAACAAAGCAGGATGTTTTAGAGATTGGTACAATTTACTGAATACTTTTTATCTCCTTTCTGACTTTTCATATAAAAATGTAATACACAAACGATATTTTTCCACAACTTGGCTCTCAATTAATGCCACAGGTTTGTTAAAAAAGGAACGGGATTATTTTATATAATACTCAAAAACGCCAATCTGGCGAGGCACGGTGTTCAAACTCATCAAATTTGGAAGACACAAAAATTATGTCAAAAAGTGTCTTTTTGAACATTTTTGTGGGAAAACATCAAAGACGTATCAATGTGAATTCGTTATGCTATTACTGACTTAAACATATTTAGAAATAAACATAATATGCGCTTTTGAGCAATAAATGCATTTTAGATGGACCCAGAGGCAAATAATTGTAAAGGTAAAATTGCAAAATCGAGGCTCGCTCAATCAAATGGCTATAAAACGACAACCACTGCATGCAAAGAACCATTACATCCTTGATATGAGTGTTGATACAGATGTTAATCATTATATCTGCCGAATTTTAGCCAGTTTTCTTAATTCTGGTAGAAGTTATTTGATAGTTTATCAATCTTATTTTTCACAAGTACTTAATCGGCTACCATACAAAAACGCCTGCTGGGCTGTTATGCAAGTCGATCGTGATTTCTATACAGTAGTTTCAGATACCCCATACAATTACCTTTTAAACCATATAAAATTAAGCCGTATTATTTTCGGGTGCAAGGGTTAGCCAAAATCTCTCCTTGGTTCCCCAACTTACAGGGGGTACCTCGTGTGCGAAACTCCTCCTACAGTTTTTTTTTTTTCGATTCTTTTGAAACTTAAGAGATGTCTTGACCATGCTTTGAAGATGTGCGTGTGATTTGGATATAATCGTCAGGTTAATTTTTGACACTTTTTTCGCAATTTAAACTACGAATAAATTGGGTAGAAACGTTTTTGGTTTTCAGAGTATGGACCATGCATTGAGCTCGAATGGAATTGGCCAAAGAGAGATTCTGGAAGTCAGTTTCAACACAAATTGCTTCCTTATGAATCGTGAAAAGTGATTTATTTCATGAGGCGCATAACACAGAATGTTACAACAAAGATGTTGTTAGATGTGTCAATCTCCTCGGCAATCTAATTCAGTGGAAACAAAGTTTTTTGTTTTTTTTTTTTTTATGAAATTTTCCATTTCAACAGCTGAAAAATCCCTTTAATATAACATGGGTGTGGTTCTGTAATGTGTATACACACCGTACAACCGACTGTCTAGAAGACAGATTACTGTTTTGAAGTTTTGAAGACAGATCAAACAACCTCTGAAAAACAAATAACGGACATTTTTTCCGAATTGAGGTGGATGTAAAATCTCTCTCTCTCTCTCTCTCTCTCTCTCTCTCTCTCTCTCTCTCTCTCTCTCTGTGTGTGTGTGTGTGTGTGTGTGTGTGTGTGTGTGTGTGTTGCACGCACTGGGTATGTTGTTAAGGTTCGAAAAACATTCTGTAGGGTTATGCTTTTGAGATACGCAACAAGACATAGGCATATTTCTGTGATTCTGAAACAGAAGATAAATGAACAATCAAAAAGATGCCTTCATTTACTCTGACGCCCTTTAAATCAATGCATTAACGTTTTAACAAGTTCCTGCAGGGATTTTTTTCAAAATTTTGGGAAGGGGTCCTAGGGCCTTGCTGATTGGGAGAAATAGCGACTTAAACCCTAAAGTTTGGAATTTTCGTATAATTCAAAATTAATAATTATTCTCCACTGACATTGAATCAATTTTAAATCAATTAATGATACCTTAAAACACTGTGAAACATCATTTCATACAATAGAGTGTAAATTTTACAATGTATGGAACTGTTGAATTTGTTTTAGCTGTGATTGGGAATTTTTCTCTTCAGATTGGGAAAAAGTCAGTTAAATTCCATTGGGAATAGGCCTAGTGCCTTATTCCGGCCCCTGAGACACCCGAAAAAATTACTGTCGTCTTCAGATTTTTCAATGGTTTTCCCGTCAATTTTCTTCCACAACCCGTATCTGTGGTAGACTACACGTTTTTTTTTGTTTTTTTTTTTTTTTTTTTTTTTTTTTCTTTTTAACAAAATGTTCACTGCAGGACGCACATGCATCGCCTATCTTCTTGTGCAGTGGCTCGCGTATAAAGCGCGCGACTTTGGATCTGCGACTTTGACGTCAGAATTCGCGCGATTCAAAATGGCGGACAGGGTAAAACATACAACGTATGCTGAGACAATTTAACTGCAAATATTAATACTTAGAGGAAACCCGAGGTAAAAATAAAGTGACGCCCTTGTTTATAGATGTAAAACTGTACAAAACGCTGAATATGAACGCTGGATTGTATTTCTTTACCGGACGCCCTCGACAATTTGGGCATGCATCTCATGTCCTTTCAGCGGTGGAGAGAAACGGAGAGTAACGTAATCGCCGAAAGGTCATGAGGCTCAGGTCAACCATGAAGGGAGGTCGTTTTGTTTCATACGAACCTTTGTCGCTCGGTGCGACAAAGGTTGTGCACTGTGCAGTTAACCGAACGCAACCATGTGACGTCATACTAAACAAAACTGTGACGTCATGTTGTCATGATCTATCGGGAACAAAAACGACATATATTCTTGAGTAAGTATCTTTGTTTAATAAGTCCATTTAGGGCAGCCGCAGTCGAACAAAAAGTTTGTCAACACAATATTTCGAATGTTTCGACGTGAATAGTTCCGACTGACGACAGATTTTTTTTCTATCAATGTATCTAGAACAGAATAGAACAGCACATTTTTACAACGTTCTACCATAAGAGCGACGCAGGAGCGTCGCTATAAAGACGAGTGCCAAATAGGACATAACCCAGCAGGCACATGACGTCGATGCGACGTCATCGACGTTGATATGACGTCATGTGCCCGCTGGGAAAGCCCTGTGTCAGGACATTCAGGGTCTGCCCAGTAGACTATCTTTGATCCTGAACGAGTCAGGAAAGTGCTGTAGTGGAGGGTATTTTACTTTGACATTTACATTTCGTTGTGTTTTTGAGTACTTTGACGCTATAAATACCTATAAAATGATATTCTGATATTCACACAAAACTGAAATCGACCTCAAATTTTAAGATTCTTACTGAAAAACGCTTGTTCTTATTTGCCAAAACATACTACCGGTTATCAGGGTCAAAGTGAGCCGTAAAGTTAGCGACGGAGCTTTACAGCAACATGCCAAGACATGACGCGCTAAGTTTGTGTAACATGAATGCCTCCAGCCAAAGCTTCTTAACTACAGACCGACCATCTGATTACTGGTTAACAGTTCAAGCCTGAGCGTTGTTTAAGTCAAACCATCCATACATGTACATACAAGCGTTTTAGTTAACTTGGTTAGATAGTTTTGTTAAACACATTTTGGGTGTCATGTCATCCTAATGTTTGGTAGAAGTCCTGTAAACGAAGGCAACGTCCCGAAATGGCCATAGCTGTTCACTGGGACGCTAAGTCACAGATCAAACAACTTAACCGTTTTTTATTCCGGGTGGGAATATGGGTCCCCGTCAATTAAGGCATAAAAAAATGGATCGGCTGCTTGCGACTCAAGGTACAGCTTAAGCGCTATTGACTGACCTGATTACTAGGCAACTGCTCAGGTCTGACCTTTTCCTAGACCTTGCCCAGGAAAACTGGTTTCAAGTCGAACCAACCATACATATGAGCCATGGTTACATACTTTGGTGGTTATATTTGGTTGTCATGACATTCTCATTTTGGGTAAAAGTCCAATAAAAGGCAACGTCCCAACATGACTATAGCTGTGGACTGGAACGCTCAGATGGTCTTAGACTGCCTAGGAAACATTGGTCAAGTGAAACCATGTACGCTATAGTTGTTAACTTGGGTAGTTTTATTCTCAATGACATCGCAATATTGGTTAGAAGTCTCATAAGTGGGATGCATCGACCCAACACTATCATTGCAGTTGATCGGGATGATAAGCTTCAAATCAAATAGACATAATTGAGCCACCTCATGGGAAAACCAACAATCTACATAGGCGAAAACAAAGACGCAGATCAGCTTTGCGGTCACGATCAGCTTCGCGGTGACCGCGAAGCTGATCAGCGCCTTTGTTTTCGCTACTCGGATAGTATAATTCCTCTTCTACTTAAATCCGAAATTTCAAGCTTCTAGCTCTTTTCTGTGCTTGTGCAGGCTGGTTTGTGTCGGACCTGGTCGGAAACCACATTGTTGGTTTTGCCGCGAGGCGGCTCATATCTAAAAACATGAAACATGTTTCGTTCAAATGCGATGATAACGTTTTGCTTAAAGGGTGTCAAGAAACGGTTCAGCAGCCGGCATCAAAATGAAATTAAGAGTATGCCATGAAGGTGCAAATGACGTGGTTGAGATATTTCAAAATCATGGTGGGAATTTAGGCCCCGCTTATTTGGGCTGCTTCTAGGCACCTCCAGGCAAAGTTTATTGCCTACCGACCGACCTAATTACATGTACTTGCTAACCGCTTTGGTCAGATTGCCCAAGAAAAGTGGTTTAGTAGCTATGCACACATATAAGCCATAGTTGTTTGCGCGGGTGATTGTATTTATTACATTTTGATTTACTTGGTATTCTGGTGTCGGGTAAAAGACCCATAAAATGGGGGCAACATACAAACATGGCCATAGCTGTTTACTGGGACGAAAAGCATCAGTGCAAACAAATTCAAACAATTTAATGCATGCCGTTTCTTATTTGCAGTTTGTACAATTCGTACTCCCTCTGCCGAAAATAAATCTAGCTTAGCTGGTCTAGTGACATAGCTGGTATTACATGTATATATTTTTTTTCATCAGCCAAGCTGACAATCAGACTGCCGATGAGTCAGACGATTCAACCCCAAGGTTTTCACAAGTTTGGGTATCGCTTTCCCCATGAAAACAGCATACCGCAAATAATTTTCTTTGCTGGGTGGCAACTCTGATTTGGATTTTCGTTTCAAAGGTATCTTCTTCATCTTTCATTTGACTTCTGTAGATCTTAAAAACATGTACCTGTTTATTTTTTCCCCTTATCTAATGTTTTTAGAAGCCTCCGTGGTGCAGTGGTTATGCCACTCGCCTTGTAAACCAGGTGTCGCAGGTTCGATCCCGGGCTTCTCCAGTCCGTCGGATAGGTCTATAAACCGAGGACCCGTCTCCATATGACCTTAGCTGTTGGTGGGGCGTTAAACCCGGCCCAATCAACCAATTATCTAATGTTTTAATTGATTCATCGCTAGTACATGTATCTTGTTATAGTTAGGAGGTGTACATGATGGGTCTGGCCGTGTGGCAAAAGAACAGAGTGGAAAATCCTTGGAGCGTCCCTTTTCCATAGATCTGATGTTGAGGTAGGGGCGGAATCTTGCGACAATGATGCTTCTATCTGCCTAACTTTTGTCAGCTCTGGTCTAGAAACATTTTATTAACGTAGTGAAAATTGTGACGTTAGAAGAAGCGAAAGCGCGACGAACGGCAAACCAGTTCTGTTTGCAGACCGGTATGACAGCAATAGACACATTTAAGCGGCTGGCAAGCACAGACAGACGCAGAAGTATTTCGAGGAGCCTTTGTTGTAAAATGATATGTTCGATTTAGAGATAGTGGGAAAATAGTTCACAGTGTGGTCGGAAACCATGCATGACTGTCGATAACATACATTGCAGCTTCTAGGAAAATATTTTCAGGACAGAGAATTTTAAATGTATGCCATACAGCAATTCAACAGGTCAATAGATAATATAATTTCAAAAAGTTAGTACAAAGCTAGTGTATTGCACACAGCGGATCTTACCTCACCCAAGAGTTATAAAATGTGCATGGTGTTGAGGTTTAAGAGTGTATGCACCGGGTCTGCATACCTTATAGTTTTATATTGCGTACTTATGTGTTATACACATCAGGAAAACATGTCCGTGTAATGTATACCCCCTTGAACCCCACTTTTATATAGCAAAACTGGGGTATGCCGGGATATACCAATACATAGATTGTGGGTACGGCGAGGCGGTTCTAACGTGTACGCACAGTCTATTTTTTTTAGCAAAAATAAGAAAAATATTTTTGAAAATCCAATGAAATTATCAATTTTTACAGGTGAAAAAAATCTCTGTATATTGCATGGGCAAGTTTTCATAATGTTAAATGTATCTTCCTGAAATTTTGTATGTGTGCCCAGAACATGTAAATAAAAGATACTGTCTTGTAAATTGGAAGCTCGTGCATTAGATATGTTTTATAAAGCAAGCACAGTCAACGATTTACTTGGACAGCTTTCGTATATCAGTTTTGTCAACTTATTTTTATTTACTCATGCAATAAAATGTAAAAACCATGCCTTGCACATGGGTGCATTCATAACCAGAGGACCAATGGTTCTGTAAACGATCACCTCATCAGGAAAACATGTCCGTGTAATGTATACCCCCTTAAACCCCACTTTTATATAGCAAAACTGGGGTATGCGGGGGTATACCTATTTTTCTTATTTTTGCTCTAAAACATAGATTGTGGGTACTCGTTAGAACCGCCTCGGCGAGGCGGTTCTAACCGGTACCCACAATCTATGTTTTGAGCAAAAATAAGAAAAATATCAAAATTTTTCTAGTGAAAATTTTCATTTTTACAACTTTAAAAATCTCTGTATATTGCATGGGCATGTTTTCGTAATGTGAGATCTGCAATATATATCAATAAACATGTTTGACTATTATAGAAAATAGCCCCAGTAAAAGGGGTAGATGACTACTGGGGCCATCTTGTTTACAGAATAATCATTGTCCTGTCCGTTTGCAAATTTCCTGCAAGTTTTTTTCTTCAAATGACTTTTTAACAGTTTTACCCATTCAAATGCACAAGCGACTCATGTTGAACTTGCCCTAAAATAGGCAACGGTCATCACAGTGTCATGGTTTATACGCACATTATAGTTCTTGAGTCATCGATGCTTCACGCCAACTTTCTTTGAAATCGGTAAACCAGTTCCAGAGAAATAGATTTTCGAAGGGGTTTTATTATATATGGGCATGGCGACCATCTTGGTCATGTGACCTGGAATATTTGTATATATACATTGGTTTCCCCTTCCTATTGATCCTTCATATAAAATTTAGCTTTGATTGACCAAGCGGTTTCAGAGAAGAAGATGTTTGAATATTGTGGTAATATTGATGTACATATGTATGCTACCCCGGGGTGGTAGCAGATGTGCCCATGGTGTCCTTTTTTCAGAGTCATTGATATTCAGTCCTACTCCCCATTTACTGAAAAAATTTTACCTTTGAATGACATTTAAACAGTCTTCTCCATTCAAATGCACAGGCGACCTATGTTGACCTTTCTGAAATATAGGTAAGGCCATCAAAGCATTTATATATAAACTCTAGTAATTTAATCATACATGTAGATGTTTCATGCCAAGTTTCGGCGAAATCGGTAGACCAATTCCGGAGAAAAAGATTTTTAATTAAGTTTTACGTCCCTTTCAAGATTATTTCCGCTCATATGAAACGGGTCAATCAGAAGGTGGGGCGAAAACGGGAGAACCCCGACAAAAAACACCTGACACACCCGCAAGCAGAACTTGGCTTGTCTCACATGTGGCTAGAGCGGGGATCGAACCCACACCAGACACAGCAGTGAGATGATCGAGTAATTAAGAAACATCGCTCTTAACCGCTCGGCCTCAGGGGCCACCAAGAAGATGTTTGAAGGGATTTTACCATGCGTGGGCATGGCGGCCATATCTTGGTCATGTCGATTATCTATAGATGGATTGAGTCTCCCTTCCCGTAGATGCTTCATATAAAATTTGGCTTTGATTGGCTAATCGGTTTCAGAGAAGATGTTTGAATATCATGGTATTATACATGTATATTGCCCCGGGTTGGGGCAGATTAGCCCCTGGGGTCCATTTTTTAGAATCATTAATATTCAGTCATATTTCCCATGTCCTGCAAGAGTTTGGTGTTAAAACGTTTTGTGCTGTTTGCGCCTTATGTACATGTATGTTTTCATATTTTAGATAAGTTTAGGTAACTGAGTGGCAACCTTTTGGAAAATAGCTGCTCATTGATGGTATAAGTGCCTGATTGTTAATTTAGTTTTTTCCCACCGCGGGTTTTTGAGAGAGGTTCTCTTTCTGATTGCGCCTTTTCCTGATCGTTGCATACTAGTACCTTTTTATTGGTCAAGCGGTTTCAGAAAAGATCTTTGAAAATGGTGGACAACGGACGAACGCCGGATGCCCGCCTATCCTGTAAGCTCACCTGTGAGCCTCGGCTCAGGTGAGCTAAAACACGTAAAAATGGCTCAGCAATCTTTAAAACGTAAAGCTAGCTAAATCGTTCTTAGACTCCTTAGTTAGCTCAATAAACATGATATTTGGGTTTCTATCAGAAAAAATAAGCGCATTAATCAACCATCTGAACCAACCGAATCAACGTTTTATTATCTCAATTGCAGCTGTAATCGAAAGGCTGTTTTAAAGCGTTTATATTTAAACTTGATGAAATACAAACCGCTAAACTTTGTCATTAAATGTGTTAGCTGCATGTATGAATGCTGAGTCGGAAATGCTTAGGAATTATTTCTCTTGACACGATTTTAATAATATTTGATGCGAACATCTGTTTTAAATAGCTGACTTAGCGCAGTTAAAATGTTAAGACTTAATTTGCCTTGAAAAACGATTTTAATTCTGTTTTTTTCTCTTTGCGTTGTGAACCTGATCATGTGTGACATTGAAATCAATTGCCACGCCAATATTTCCTTTTGCATAATGCCATGTATTTTTATTTTTGTGGTTTGAAGTAGAATTCCATGTGATCCTGTGTCAGCTTGACATTTTTCTTTTGTAACATAGCTATTTTGAATTGCCGGTTTCCATTGGCCCGCTACATCTATATCAACGATATGAACAAATACAAAATTTTTGGTACATTAAGTTCATGCATAAGGATCCATTTACAACAAGGTTTACAATCGTCGCCCCTGATACAAACGAAAATAAACTGGCCCAAAGAGCAACGATCGCTAACCTAAGAGTCAACAAATACAGTCACTGGACCAAAAAAACCAGTTGTGGTTTTACCATTTTGTGCATGGTTGCCATCTTGGTCATGTAACCTGGATTCTTATAATTATACACATTGGTTTCCCAATCCTATAGATTTTCATGTAAAATTTGGCTTTGCTTGGCCAAGTGGTTTTAGAAGATATGTTTGAATATTATTATACTATACACGTATATTGCCTCGGAGTGGGGGCAGATGAACCCCTGTGTTCCATTTTCATAGAAGCATAACTCTAGTCCAGTCCAGTTGCCCATTTCCTGAAATATTTACGCTTCAAAGACATTGTAAAAAATTCCACCATTCAAATGCATATGCAAACTATGCAAACTATACTACTCGTCAAAATACATGTAAAAATCAAAGTCATCTTATGGTCATTATTTATATCCACATTGTAGTATTTTAGTCGTCAATGAAACATACTAACATTACAAAAATTACGCCGAGGCGGTTCTAGCGAGTACCCACAAACTATGTTTTGGAGCTAAAGTAAGAAAAATAGGTAAACCCTTGCAAACCCCAGTTTTTCTATATAAAAGTGGGGTTTGAGGGGGTACACATTTCACGGACATGTTTTCATGATGGTATCGTTAAAATATGTTATTTTAACTATTAATCAATGTCCGATTCATCACCGTTCAGTTACATTATAATTTCTCATACGATAGGGTCCAAATTCAAGAAGCTACTTATATTTCTTACTTCATAAATACAATGTACGCAAGTGACGTCACTTAAACGAGATATGGAAGCTTTTGGTTAAATCGAACGATTATTTATGTAATAAATATCAACAGACAAGGGCGGGGATTAGAGCTCTGTAAAATCGATTTAAGCCCCCCCCCCCCCCAAGTAATTCGTTACTGACCGTTCCAAGGCGGTTCTGTTGATATTTATATTCATGTTGCGTGTTTGTCCGTTTGTCTGTCTGATGTGCTCGTCGGGGTGTTTTTAACTTAATATGGTCGAACTGCTGCCTTTCTTGTTGGGCTCTTGTTTAGTTTCGTGAATGAACATCTTTATGAACCAGTGGAAATGCTCTCCTTCCTGCCTAGTATCTTTGGGTCGAGGATTTTGGCTTTATTTGCAGCAACATTTGTAATACATGTGTTAGCCAGTTGAGATCTTGGTTTATTTTTTATTCTAGTCCGTTTTTTTAATAATCGCTAATACATTTTCGCCATACTGATAGATATGGTAATTTCGCTATCCCAGTAAAAATGTTTTGTTTTTTTTTTTATTAATGATAATGATAATCGCTGTATTTTCGATGTTATGGTTGGGAATCTAACTTAATTTTATCAAAAGTTTTTGTTAAATGTGTTCGCCAGTTGAACACTTTTTTGTTTTTTATTTTACTGTCTTTCTTTATGAACACTTTTTTGTTTTTTATTTTACTGTCTTTCTTTATGATTTCGAGGACGTCCCAAGGAGAAATGGTTTTCGGCGTTGTGCCCGGTAAAAACGTTAAGTTGAGTCCCAGATAGAGTGGTTTGTCTTCATCATACTTGTCCCCAGTTAAATTGATAGCCGGTGTCCCAGGAAAAGTGGTTTATCTTCATTATACTACTGTTTATTCTGCTTACCTCTCTGTCGTGCTCGTCCCCTTTCGTTCCTGTTGAAACTTAGCCAGATGGCTACCTTGTTGGGAAAGAACTAGTCATTCTGCTCTTCGAATGTGTTGTCGGAAAATGTTTTGTTGTGTTTATGTATTTTCTTTCCCATCCGCTGTCTATGTTGGGACTTTAAATTAAAATTTGATTGCATCGATTCCTGGTCCCTCTATTCTTACTTTACCGGTTCTGCAGACTGAAGAAGAAGGGTTTTACCATGTATGGCCATGGCGGCCATCTTGGACATATAACCTAAATTTCTTTTATACACATTGATTCGCCCTTTCTATGGATGCTTCGTATATATTTGGTTCTGATTGGCTTACCGATTTCAGAGCAGAAGATGTTTTATGTTTATAGTAATATACATGTTTGCCCCGTGGAGGGGTCAGAAGAACCACTGGGGTCTAATGTTTTTCAGAATTATAAATATTCAGTCAAATTGCCCATTTCCTGCAGGATTTTGCCCTTACATGACATTTTAACAATTTTCTCCATTCAAGCCTTTATAAAAATGTCAGGCTTATGACAGGGTCGTGTTTCATATGTACATTGTAGTACTTAAGTCATCAATGCGACATGCAGAGTTCTATTGAAATCGGTCCACTGTTTCCGAAGAGGAGGATTTTTGGAGTTTTTTTTTTATCGACCATCTTGGTAAAGTGACCTGGATTTATTGATATACACATTGGTAACCATGGTCATTCCTATAGATCATTCATATCAAATGTGACTTTGATTGGCCAAGCGATTTTGGAGAAGATCTTTGGAAATGTTGACGCACGGACGGACTGACGCCGGCTTCAGTACCATATTATATAAGCTCCGTAGGAGCCTTCGGCTGAAGTGAGCTAAAAAGTAAACACAATTAATGATTAAGACATTAACGCGACACTATCGAAACCAAGTGGG
This sequence comes from Rugalucina vietnamica, assembly GCA_964017185.1. Classification (NCBI taxonomy): domain Eukaryota; kingdom Metazoa; phylum Mollusca; class Bivalvia; order Lucinida; family Lucinidae; genus Rugalucina; species Rugalucina vietnamica. The sequence continues at coordinate 34,241,555 of OZ024883.1, read as the reverse complement.
AGTTGAATTAGACGAATTAGAGCGATTAGCCCAATTTGTCATCATGACAAAGTCTACAGAAACTTACTTAGTCAAACGTAATGTACACCATCAGTACTAGCATGCGTAATGAAGAATTTCATTCCCTAGCACATATTGGAAGCAATGTCAAACCTATGTTAAATCGAATTTTAGTAGGTATCGATATTATGCATACTTAGAATAACAGTTGGAACTTCTTGATATCGCATTACGAAAACTTGCCCATGCAATATACAGAGATTTTTGTGCTTTAAAAATTGGAAATTTTCTGCTGAAAATTTTTGATATTTTTCTTATTTTTGCTCAAAACATAGATTGTGGGTACACGTTAGAACCGCCTCGGCGAGGCGGTTCTAACGAGTACCCACAATTTATGTTTTGGAGCAAAAATAAGAAAAATAGGTATACCCCAGTTTTGCTATATAAAAGTGGGGTTCTCGGGGGGGGGGGGGGTATACATTACACGGACATGTTCTCATGATGGTCATTTTTTATTGATTTAGCAGTAACACCTGCGAAGAGAAAATGAAGAATGAAGTTTCATGGGAATAGTAAGGGGTAGATAATAGTTAAACACTTTATCCCAAGTTTTCCTTAGTGGAACTTTTTAGTCAGTTCAGAATTAAGTTTCTTTTTAGGAAAATGCTGACTGAATTCTGTCAGCTACACAGAGTCGCATAAAGTCACAATCACATTTTCAAATTTATAATTTTTGTTATCTTATAAGTGTTTTACCGTTTAGATATAATTTTTATTGCCTAAACGAATCAATACTCAAAACATTCGGGATGCTCGACTGTAAATATGCACTCAGACGACACCTCCTGGTCGTTTTACCCATGACAAGAAGATAATGTGTCAAACAAGAAGATAATGTATCAAACAAGAAGATAATGTGTCAAACATGAAGATAATATGTCAAACAAGAAGATAATGTGTCAAACATGAAGATAATGTGTCAAACGTGATTTAGTCATGGTTTTGCAAAAAAAAAAAAAAAAAAAAAAAAAAAAATGAAATAAAATAAAATAGAATAAAAATAAATATAGAAAACAAATGGTTAACGCTCGTTTTAGACAGAGTTTTGCATAAAATGTAGAAGCAAATCTAACATGTACAATTTTTATTCTAGAATTGAATTAAATCATCGTTAGCAGGTCTTCTTTCTTTTCAAAAATGTTATGCCAGAGGATCATTTTATATAATTAGCTCAATAAACATGTTATTGGTAAAACGCATGTAAGCGTGTGAAAGTCAACCGAATTTTCGTAGTGTGGTTTTATCCGGACCAGATCACTACCTAAGCTGTGATTTGAAGCATGTCACACTGACTGGTGAAATAGAACATTTATTTTCTCCCTCACTTCGTTCGTCCGCAAATAAATAAAGTCTTTTCTCTATCGGTCTTAATATAAGGTCTTGCCTTGCAAAACTAATCACAATTCAAGAAGCCTTCTGCAGAGTAATAAAGAACATAACACAATATTTTGAAATGCCGCTGTTGCTTCATTTTTCGACTCAATAACAACCACACTCAATTTCAGCAGTTTAAAACTGTCTACATATATGTTTATTATTCCACAAAAACGCATCCTGTTTCCATCCCATTTCACAGCTACAGTTTCGGATTATAGCCAGCTATCTCTGTAACACACCTCTAATCTCTCAACAGCCTGAAACTTAGAATACTTTATTAAACACAGCACAACAACATTGCATTTTAAAACAGCAAAACTGAATACATATATAAATCAAACTTACTGTTTTTTAAAAACAAAGTTCTACTTAAAACGAAGTTACAATTACCGTAAAATCTCAAACTTGAACCGACATTTGTCAAATAAATGAACGACAAGATTCTAAAATATCCATAAAGCCCGTAATTTCGTGGTTTGCGTTATAGAGTAAGAATATAGGAACCAGAAATCAGTGCAATTAAATTTGAAGTCCGAACATAGACACCGGGTCGGGGAAAAATACATAATACAGAACAACATTTTTCCCGGCAACAAATTCGAGGAGCAGAATGACTTGTTCTCTCTCGTCAAAGTAACAAGTAGGCTAAGTTTCAACCAAAAGTATGGAAAACGGGCACGAAAAAGGACAGCCACAATAAACAGTCGTATCATGAACATAAAACCACTTTCCCTGGGACGTCGATTACCATTTTTACTGGATACAACGCCAAATGCCATTTTACTATAATTTCTTAAAGCAAGCGTGCATGTAATTGTTTTGTTCATTTAGCCGATCTTATTTGCAACATGTGATTGTTTTGTTCATTTATCCGACCTTGTTTGCAAAATATCTACAAATGTAATCTAACATTAAGTGTAATTGTGTCAATCCAGCTATTATGACTAAACATATTTGAACATTTTTACTCTAACTTATTGGAAAATTTGACGAACAAACCAAACGGTACCAAACTTGCGAAGCAACGAGCGTCGATGATTTTTCAAATTTCTAAAATCCTTATATACAGGCTAGTGAGAAATGCTCACTCACAATTGCACCATTTTTACGAAATCCTCGAGATAATACATGAACTCGAATACCAACCATATTCAGCTGAAAGATGACCGACCGAAAAGAAGTGCATTGAATAGTGTAGCAAAATTGATGAGTCGGAAACACCGTACTGATAACGCATTACGAAAACACGTCCATGTAATATACAGAAAATTTTTTGGTTTTAAAAATGAAAATTTTCACAGGAAAAAAAAAATGATATTTTTCTTATTTTTGCTCAAAACATAGATTGTGGGTACACGTTAGAACCGCCTCGCCGAGGCGGTTCTAACGAGTATCCTTAATCTATGTTTTGGGGCAAGAATAAGAAAAATAGGTATACCCCTGCATACCCCAGTTTTACCATATAAAAGTGGGGTTTGAGGGGGTATACTTTACACGGACATGTTTTCATGATGTAACGTATTTCTCTCGACAAGGTTACAATGTAATTTGATAATCTGTCTCTGATATCCGGTAGCACAGTTACGATTTAATTTGCTTAAAAAATATTAAACGATAATAATGAATTCCTTTTTCTCTGTATTTTTCACACGCTCATTGGTGGCATATTGAAGCTTATTGAAAAGCCTATGACACAACATAATCATTTCCTTTTGTATCATTGCAAGTATTTTCGTGGTATCGAATATAACCATCATGACAACATGTATATGCAATAATCAGGATTCTTTTCATTCTTTAGAAGTTATAATTTTCCACTGAAAATTTGGAAACATTGATTGAAAGTACTACACATTAGAACCGCTTCGCCGAAGCGAATCTAACAAACACTCACAATCTATATTTTGGATCAAACATATGAAAAACTGTCACTATGCATGTACTCCTTTGTTTCCCTGTATAAAACGGGAGCTTAAAGGGTATGCATTAGACGAACCTGTTTTTTCATTATTTTAAGTAGTATACTACTAGATCAATACGTCAATTTGCGAATGTGCTTTTATCATATTGTGACAATCATATTTTACGATGATACGATTTTAATAATGTTGTTTGAGTTCTGAATATATAGTTTTTACGGTGACAGAACATTTTTACGATAATTAACGATATTCTTCATTTACGCGCACAAATGTCTGCAGTAAACTTATACAGTTCCGCGCATGATTTTATATATAACCATATATTTTATGTAATGAAATTTTGTCTTGTTTAATGTCCCATACACTTGGGCACCGTTCTGCTGGCGGCACCAGACTTGGTCACTCCCAGAGACAGTGGGTGTGGGTGAAGAAGCTTTCCATGACGCTTTGCTACACTCCATTGGTCCGGGAGTGTGACATGACTATGCTGTGATCTTTATCATTACTTGGATGTTTAGATTTGCCTCTTTAACTTATTACTTTTAGCAACGTTTTTTCCTCCAGCATTGTTTTTTTTTATAGTGACATTTTTTTTCAAAACTGTCTAGTTATATTTTTTAAATTAATATGTTAATAGTGTTTTTTTTGTTTTTTTTTTTTTTTTGTTTTTTTTTTTTTTTTCAAAAATGTTTATTTATATATTTTAGATTAATCTATAAATGGTGTCTTTCAAATATGTCTCTCTCTCTCTATATATATTAGATTAATTTATTCATAACATTTAACTGTAATAGAATATGTGCTTTATACTTTTTTATGTTTCTTTATATGTATGTAGTGTAGATCTCACCGAATAAATATCAATCAATCAATCAATCAATCAATTATAAGGTAAACGTTACATAAGCACACACAAGATTTTTATCAGGTGACCGATAACTGACACATTTGCACTCATCCGAGATCTCATGCCAATCTATAATTTATACTTTGTATTTTATTGTTTTATTCGATCGCCTGCACGGAATAATTGTTTTACATGTATATTGGCATATAATGATTCACACGAGCTACACTGTCTTGCGACGGCATTCTTAAACTACACATGGCTATCCAGGTGTAAGAAACTTCAAACCAAAACTAGTTTTCACCCTATAGATTCACTGTACACCGTAGAATCAGTGAAAGACACTGTACCAGTGATTGAACACATTTTTTGGGCAAAATATGTGAGATAGTGGTAAGTATTTTGCATGTTTTTGTGTTATAAGCTTTGTTTCTGTGACATAGTTTTCAGTTGATCACTTTGATACATGTTATTGTTTCATCTTATGGTCGACAAACCGCAAAATGTGTTCGTGGGAGCATACGGGGGCATTCGTTTTGGACGAGAGTTGTAAAACTGTTAAAAGTCGCTGCATTTTCTCATCTAGTTTTAAAATCAAACAATTTTGAGAAAATAAAATACGCCCAATAGAAAGATATACTTCGGAACTTTCAATATAAGAAAGAGCAAGCTGATCCGCTTCATCGATTCCGAAATTTCTAACAATAAAGGACTGTTCGTTCGAAATTCAGTGAAAGGAACTACTGTCCCAGTGAATGAGAGGTATTGTACGAAGTAAAAGCCTCACAGTGTTAGAGGTTCTGTACCCAGTGATAGGTACAGTCGTTCAAATTTTCGTTAATTAGGATGAGAGCAATGCGAACGATGCACTTGAAAAATGTGTAAATGTGTATTTTATCCTTACCTTATGTTGATAAACGATATATTTGAAAATGTTTTTATATGATAATCAATTTTCTTTTCTTAACTTATTTTGATTCCCTCTTTGTACCTATTAGATTAACATCACATTCTATGTATAACTGTCTTCATGAGAGGTCTCCGGAGACAATATACGTGTCTAAGAACAACCAATGCAGATGGAATCAATTAGCAAAAATTGTGATTAAGCGCCTATATTTGATTTGTTTGCATACAGTACATGAAGTGGTCATAACAGCTATTCTGGTGTGAACATTGTTCGGACAATGTCTTTTTTCACGAGTGGTCATAATAGCTACGCTGGCACGAGTATGGAACGCCAATGCTGTCAGATGGTAAAGAATAAAACATTTGATTCATCATCGTCATTTTATCCTGCTCATATTTGATTATATGTTGTATAGTGTGCATTATATAATGAGAAATGTCCATTTAAACGTTGGACCAGGTTCTTTATATTATGAAATGTTTCATTATATGATGAGTAAAAATCTTTATATTATGTTAGACTTACATTATATGATGATTAAACATCTTAAAATGAAAGTTTATATTATGGTAGACTTACATTATATGCTGATACAACCTCATTATACTATGTATGTTTCTCATTATATTATGGGCTAATGTCTTTATATGCATCAAGTTGATTGTATGGTTCACAAACTTATTATATGCGCAAACTTCATTAAATGCGCTAACTTCATTTTATGATGTGACAACTACATTATATGATGTGGACGATTTTTCGAGAAGAAGAATTACATTGACACCGTTAAGAGAGATATTGTATACATGCCGGGACTACCGGACATACTGCTGATTCTATCTATCTATCTATCTATCTATCTATCTATCTATCTATCTATCTATCTATCTATCTATCTCTCTCTCTCTCTCTCTCTCTCTCTCTCTCTCTCTCTCTCTCTATCTATCTATAATCATCGTGATCATGACCAATAATAATAATAATAATCATCATCATCATCATCATCATCGTCATTATGATCAATATCGATCATCATCATCATCATCATCATCATCATGATCGAACATCTTCGTCACCATCATCATCATCATCATCATCATCATCATCATGATCGATCATCATCAACATCGATCATCACAATGACGATCGATCATCATCATTATGATCTATCATCATTATGGTTGATCATCATAATGATTGATCATCATCGTCGATCATGATGATGATGATCGACAATCATCATCATCATCGATCATCATCATCATCAATCAGCACCATGCTGATAGATCATCACCATCATGATCGATCATCATCATCATAGTCGATCATCATGATGATCGAACATCATTATCATGATCGGTCAACACGATCTATCATCATGAGCGGTCATCATCATCATGATCGATCATCATCATCATTATCGATCACCATGATCGATTATCATGATCGATCATCACAATCGATCATCATCATCATGATCGATCATCATCACGATCGATCATCATAATCGATCATCATAATCGATCATCATCATGATCGCTCATCATTCTGATCGATCACAATCATCATCATCATCCTGATCGATCGATCATCATCATCATCTTTATCGATCATCATGATCGATCATCACGATCAAACATTATGATCGATCATCATAATCGATCATCATCATGATCGCTCATCATCATGATCGATCACAATCATCATCATTGATGATCGATCATGATGATAATCGATTATGATGGTGATGGTGATGATTTATGATGATGATGATCGATCATGATGATCGATCATGATGATGATGATGGTGGTGATGATGATGTTCGATGATGATGATGATGATGATGATGATGAAGTTGACCGATATAGATGATGATAGATCATAATGACGATGATGATGATGATTATGATGGTGATGATCGATCATGATCATGATGATTATAGATACATAGATAGATAGATAGATAGATAGATAGATAGATAGATAGATAGATAGATAGATACATACATACATACATACATACATACATACATACATACATACATACATACATACATAGAATCAGCAGTATGTCCGGTAGTCTCGGCATGTAAACAATAACTCTCAAAACTTGCTAAACGGTGTCAATGTAATTCTTCTTCTCGCAATATCGTCCACATCATATAATATGATATATATAATGTAGTTGTCACATCATAAAATGAAGTTTGCGCAAATAATGAAGTTTGCGCATATAATGAAGTTATCGAACCATATAATCAACTTGATGCATATAAAGACAATTGCCCATAATATAATGAGTAACATACATACTATAATGAGGTTGTATCAGCATATAATGTAAGTCTACTATAAAATAAAAATGTTTACTCATCATATAACGAAAATTTTCTTAATATAAAGAACCTGGTCCAACATATAATGATTTTTTCTCATTATATAATGCACACTTTACATCATTTAATAAAATGTGAGCAGGATATATTGACGATGATGAATCAAATGTTTTTATTCCTTACCATCATATAGTACTTTTTTTTCGCTAACTGTTTTTGCAGTAAATGGGGTTGACAAAATGCAAAGGTAAATCGAGAAGATGTAATATACTAATATGGTTTACAAACTGGCCCATTATTCCTAAATAAGGCATATTTCTTCGCTTACAAGGCAATTTTACTCGCTAGCAGTTTCAATAACTTCGTACAGCCAATTGATATAAATGGGTACAAAAATAAATCGACCTCTCTTTGACTGGGCCAGTAGTTCCTTTCACTGAATTTCGAACGTACAGTCCTTTATGTTAAGAAATTTCGATATCGACGGAGCGAATCAGCATGCGCTTTCTTATATTGAAAGTTCCGAAGTATTTCTTACTTTTGCGCGCATTTTATTTTCTCAAAAATGTTTGATAGTAAAACTAGAGGAGAAAATGCAGCGATTTTAAGCATTTTTACAACTCTCATCCAAAACGAATGCCTCCTGTATGCTCCCACGAACACCTTTTGTGGTTTGTCGACCATAAGATGAAACAAGAACATGTACAGAAGTGATCAACTGAAAACTATGGCACAGAAACAAAACGGATAACATGAAAACATGCAAAATACTTACCACTATCTTGCATTTTTGCCCCAAAAATGTGTTCAATCACTGGTACAGTGTCTTTCACTGATTCTACGGTGTACAGTGAATCTATAGGGTGGTTTTGGTTAATAAAAATTCTGGCGAGGTGCTCAGTAAACTGAAGTGTAGAAGGTTCCGTGCGACGAGCTTGTCCACATATGATTTTTCTACTCTTTTTACTACATTGCCACGTAATCCGCTTAAATAAAAACTTCTCAATTTGATAGAGTGGACCTTCAAAAGAGCATTAAAACTATGGTTCACTTTATTTGGCCTGTAATGACAGAAAAGCTTTTTTCACTTCCTCTGACCAAAGTCGATATACACTTTGGTCATGTCAGAATGTATGCGATGCCTTATCCTATCTCTTGGATGATAGTTATATTAGATTCGGAACCAAGTTAAACAGACAAATCGTTGGAATTCTGATGGGTAAAATCTGCGCCCTTTATTTTTATACTGCTACGAAAGAGATTTCATGGATTCTCTAAACCACGACAATCATGGATTTTCTTAACCACGATGTTATCGAGGCCTTTAATTCGGCTTCTAGATATCTCGATGGCATTGACAATCCTTATTTTGAAGGCATGGTCAATCAAATTTATCCACCTAAACTACAGTTGAATAAAGCCAACACCCCCCTTTTTGGATTTACATCTTACTATTGCAAATGGATTTGTTTCTTCTACAATTTATAATTAACGCGATAACTTTGATTTTCATATATACTTAAGGAATTAAAATACGCAACACATTACATTTTAATTTTACGTATGTATTTGGTGTTTTGATAAAATCCTTTTATGAAATGACCTACTGACTGCTTTTCGCACGTAATGAATTGAGAAAACGTCATTTTATAGACAAAATTAACGACTAAACGTCAAAAACTATGAAAAACGCAAAATGTGACGTAAACGTCGGGGTGAAGGTGAAGATGCAAAATTCTTTGCATGTGGGTTACGTGACGTCGACTTGATAATGTGCAATAAAGACTAACATCCTTGTATGCTGAGGTGCCGTCCTATGTTGCGTTAAGTCTTGTTAACGGAATGCTGAAATTAACAATAACGAAGAATGTGTTGTAAACGGCATTTAAGTTATTCGATTTTGGTCATTTGTACCTAAACGGTGTATATCGAACTTACATACGACCCGACGTGCTTTTTAATCAACAGTGACGTCACAGGCACCGTAGAAATAGGTCATCGGAGTGTTTGTTTTGACGTTCGTTTAACAGAATATCACGTTATGTAAAGAAGCGAAACGGATTATATGCTTTGAGTCAACACTCGATTTACGCACTGTAATCAAACGTTTGGCAATTGATCATTTTGAAATCCGAAAATTTGAAAAAAAAAAACATAATGGGAGTCATTAAAATGCAGGATGATGGATTTTGACGTTAATATGGACGATTTATTGACGTCTAAAGTTCAAAGGTCATAATGTTTACATAAATAATCATTTTATTGAATATAACGCATGCCAAAGGAAATTTAACTGGCTTTTGACTCATTTTTTTTCGATTGACGTCGGTGACGGTGAACGTCCCATAACATAACCAAATGTTACCAACTGATCAATGATTACATCTGCAATCACTTTTAGGGTTTTTTCGAAACAAAATATTGGTTTTGGTTTAGAATTTGACATTTACTGATCATGGTAACAGGGTGTGCTAAAGTAGGTCAGTGTGGTTACACGTACGCCATTAAGCATACGTAACTGTATGATATACAGATAGCTGCATTGAGTGAGACTCGGTTCGCAGATGTTGGGGAGATCAAAGAAGTTGGTGCTGGATACACCTTCTTCTGGAGTGGACGCAAAAGTGAAGAGAGGCGTGAAGCAGGAGTTGGCTTTGCCATCAAAACAGAACTTGTTGGTAAGCTGTCAGGATTGCCAAAAGGCATTAATGACCGTCTAATGACATTGAGACTTCCTCTGTCAGGCAATAAACATGCAACTATTGTCAGTGCTTATGCACCCACAATGACCAATCCAGATGAGGTCAAGGACAAGTTCTATGATGACCTAGACAATGTTATTTCTGCAACACCCCGCCCACACAAGCTTATCCTTCTTGGCGACTTTAATGCCAGAGTGGGTACAGACCACCACCTGGGAAGGAGTTATAGGTCCAGAAGGGGTTGGAAAGTGCAACAGCAATGGTCTCTTGCTTCTCAGGAAGTGTGCTGAACATGATCTTCTAATCACCAACACAGTCTTCCGTCTACCTAATAGGAACAAAACATCCTGGATGCATCCCCGTTCCAAACACTGGCATCTCATAGACTATGTCATAGTGCGGAGAACAGACAGGCATGATGTTAAAGTGACAAAGACTATGTGTGGTGCAGACTGCTGGACAGATCATAGACTGGTTGTCAGCAAACTCAACCTAAGAATACAGCCTGCAAGGCGACCTCAAGGCAAGAAAGCTCCTAAGAGACTGGATGTCTCAAAGCTGAATAAAGACAGCATGAGACAAGATTCTTTAACAGACATTTGCAACCAACTGGATGCAATGAATCTCAGTTCAGAGGACCCCGAAGAAAACTGGACAGTTTTCCATAAAACAGTTCTTTCTTCAGCTGCAAGCACCTTAGGCCATCCATCTCGCAAACATCAAGACTGGTTTGATGAGAATGATGATGAAATTCAGAGGCTTCTTGAAGACAAGCACCGTTTGCTCAAGGCACATCAAGATGATACTAGCTCAGTATCAAAGAAAGCAGCCTACAGCAACATTTGTAAGACAGTCCAGACCAAGCTTAGGGACATGCAAGATTCTTGGCTGAGGAAGAAAACAGAAGAAATTCAGTCTTTTGCGGATAGAAAGGACATGAAGAAATTGCATGATGCACTGAAAACCATTTATGGTCCAAAGAGTTCTGGAGCCACCACATTGCTCAGTGCAGATGGAAACACTCTTCTCACAGATAAAGAAGCTATCTTGGAAAGGTGGGCAGAACACTTCAATAGTGTGCTTAATCGACCATCAAGCATCAATCAGGATGCAATCGACAGACTTTGTTTTATGTATTGGTGTTAAAAATATTTTTGTGCTGTTGGCGCCTTATGTATGTTTGCATATTTTTAGTTAAGTTAATGTAACTGAGTGGCCACCTATTGGGAAAATAGCTGCTCATTCGGCTTACGAAATGTTTTCATGGTATAAGTACCTGATTGTTAGTTTGGTTTTTTCCCACCTTGGTTTTTGGAGTGGGAATCTTTTTCTGATTGCGCCTTTTCCTGATCTTTGCCTACTTGTACTTTTTTCCACAGATAGAGTGCAATGTTCTGTTAGATGAATTTCCTACCGTTACGGAAACAAGAAAAGCAGTTCAACAACTATCATCTTGCAAAGCCCCAGGTGCAGATGCAATTCCTGCCTAAGTTTACAAGGCTGGGGGGCTACCCATGGCAGAGAAACTGACAGAGTTGTTTCACTGTATGTGGAGGAAGGAGGCTATCCCACAAGAATTTAAGGATGCATCCATAATCCACCTATACAAGCGGAAAGGAAATCCTCAAGTCTGTGACAATCACAGAGGCATCTCCCTCCTATCAATTGCTGGGAAGATACTTGCAAAAATTCTGTTGAATCGTCTGAATGTTCATCTTGATCAGACGGGACTTATCCCTGAAAGTCAATGTGGATTCAGAAAAGACAGAGGGACAATAGACATGATCTTCACAGCAAGACAGCTTCAGAAGAAATGCCAAGAACAGAATGTAGATCTATACATGACGTTTGTTGACCTCACCAAAGCTTTTGACACTGTTAGTCGTGATGGACTCTGGAAAATCATGGCCAAGTTTGGCTGTCCACCCAGATTCATAGCTATGGTGCGGCAGTTTCATGATGGCATGCAGGCACGTGTGCAGAATGATGGAGAGTTCTCTGAACCATTTGAAGTAACAAATGGGGTCAAACAAGGCTGTGTTCTGGCACCAACACTGTTCAGCATGATGTTTTCTGCCATGCTTATGGATGCTTTTCAGGACAGTGACACTGGTTTTCCAATCAGGTACCGTTTTGATGTCAACATATTCAACCTCAGAAGGTTGCAAGCCAAAACTAAGGTCCAGACTGATGTGCTAGATGAGCTCCTCTATGCAGATGATATGGATAAAAATGCCAACACAGAGGCAAAAATGCAAAGAGCCATGGATCAAGTCTCACAGTCATGTGATAACTATGATCTCACAATCAGCACAAAAAAGACAGAGGTTGTACACCAACCAGCCCCCGGAAAACCATATAATGAACCAACCATCACTGTGAATGGGCAAAAACTGAAAGTTGTTGACAAGTTCACCTACCTGGGAAGCACTCTCTCCAGAGCAGTGCATATTGATGATGAGATCACTGCCAGAATTGCAAAAGCTAGTGTGGCATTCGGAAGACTCCGTGCAAATGTCTGGGAGCGAAATGGAATCAAGCATGACACCAAGCTGAAAGTCTACAAGGCTGTGGTACTGCCAACCCTCTTGTATGCATGTGAGACCTGGACAGTATACCAACGCCATGCAAAGAGACTTAACCATTTCCACTTAATCTGTTTGAGAAAGTTGTTAAAAATCAAGTGGCAGGACAAGATTCCAGACACAGAGGTCCTGAGGAAAGCAGGGATGCAAAGCATGCATACAGTCTTAAAGCTAGCACAGCTAAGATGGACTGGCCATGTTATAAGAATGCCTGATGCGCGACTTCCAAAGAAAGTTTTCTATGGAGAACTACAGGAGGGAAAGCGCTCTCAAGGTGGCCAGAAGAAACGCTACAAAGACACCCTCAAAGCCTCTCTGAAGGATTTCGAAATACCAATGGGGTCCTGGGAACAGACTGCACAGGAGCGATCAAAGTGGCGAGGTCTCATCAACAAAGGAGCAGCTCTCTATGAAAAGAAGAGAATCTGTGAAACTGAAAGAAAGCGAAGAGAGCGCAAAGCCAAAACAAATGTGCCACCAGCAGACTCTATGACATTGACTTGCTCTACTTGCAACCGACAGTTTAGAGCCAGAATTGGCCTAGTCAGCCATCAAAGAACTCACCAACACACATCAGCACTATTCAAGAAATAATGATGGTCTTTCTCATTAGTGAGAGACGAACTATCACGTAACCGACATTGTGTCTCAATCTGTTGCAATTTTACGTTTAGATATTGCTTTCATATAATAAGCTCAGTAACACCACATACTTGCATTACAAAGCATGCTTTTAGTGACCCAAAATGTTTGTTGCGTTTCTTTATTCCTTAAGTACAGTAAATGTTTCGTTTTTGCATGGTGTACATATTTTCGCAACTTATTAGGTTTGCTAGAGTCTGCAATCATGTAGCGGACTTCAACGTGCGAAATAAATGTTTAACAGCCAAACTTTTCCAGCAGGACTATCGGTATCATAAACTTCGAAAAACATTTTCTAAATCTTATCGCAGGCACTATGAGTTGATTTCCAAATTTGATGTTGGGTTAAAGACGCTTAAATTACATGAGGGTCTTTCGGAACCAGAATTTTATGTTGACTTGGTTTACAAATTTAAGAAACTTATAGGAATGAATAATTTTTCTTTTCAGTTCAGAAAAAAATCTTAACACGTCACAGACGTATAGTTAATAACTTGAAAGTTATGCGACAGTATGCATGCTTAGATTTTAACCCAATAATGGTTGATAACTATGCTGCCTTCTTTAACTGCACGCCGGTGGGTCGGGCGTCAGACTCTGTGATGGCCCCGACATAAAGCTATTCATTTTAGTTGGTTGTGGCCGTAGCTTCTTGTCCGTTGCTTGGCCTACCGGGGTTCAACTGGTGTTTTTCTTTTGATCCAGGTTTCAGTATGTTATTCGGCGCCCGGGGATCTCCATCGTCGGGCAGCTTACTGAATCTGTTGAGTCCTCGTTTTTGATTCATCAGGGCGGTTATCATGATATATTCATTTGTCCATGATGATTCATTGACCAGATAGAGATTCGCCATGAGGACCGAACAACTAATTGGATGTTGTGAACCACTGCAGAAGAGGGGGTGGGGTAAGGCGCCTGTAAAACCGGTTTAAGCCCCCCCCCCCCGCAATTTTGTATTACTGATCGTTCCAAGGCGATACTTCTGTTTTGGTTCTAATTGTGTTGTGTTTTGGAGTCGAATTTTTGTGCTGTTAGAGCCTTATGTACGTTTTCATATTTTAGTTCCGTTCGGGAAACTGAGTGGTCGCCTATTTGGGAATAGCTGCTCACTCGGCTTACAACATGTTTTTTTCTGGTATAAGTATCTAAGTGTCATTTTAGTTTTTCCCACTCCTCGGTTTGTGGAGTGGGAATTTCTTTCTGATTGTGCCATTTCCTGATCATTGCCTACTTATACCTTTTTACTTGAAGTTCTCAATTTAAGAAACAAAAAAAGATAATCTAAAATAGGACATTTGTGAGGATGTTTAAACAAACTTGCAAAGCCAGATGCAGTACTTGTAAACAAATCATGGTACTCTATTTGTTTGAATTGATGCTTAGCGTCCAAGTCTACAGCTAATGGTCATATTTTATTGGTCTTTTACCAAAAATTAGAACATCATGACACCCAAAAATTGCTTCACTGAAGAGGCTAAATTTGCCTAAACCGCGGTATGGTCCATCCCTTTTTCATCAATATTTTCACTGCTCTTAAAGGATCTCAGACTTTATTCTTATTTTCTATTACTGCATCTGTAACGTAGTTGTCCCATGTGGCGGCCCTAAAAAGTCTCCCCGTCCATTACCCATAGTGTACATTATATTTTTTTTTTTCATTTTCGATCCTTTGAGACCCGCGAGAGTATTAGGAGTAATCAGAAATTCGTTAACGGTTTAGATTCATTTTCTAAACAACATTTTGTAGTGACGCGATAGCGTCGCTCTTATGGTAGAAAAGTAGTAAAATGTTCTGTTCTGTTCTGTTCCTGTGTACATTGACAGATAAAAATTCTTCCGTACAGCGGAACCGGAATTCGCGGTAGCGGCTAGCAACGGTTATTTACGTCAAAACGTTCGAAACATTGTGTTGACAAAATGTCGCCGAATAGCCTTGCCCTAAATAAACGGATAAACAGAGACACTTAATCAAGAATATCTTATTTCAATTCTCCTTTATTCCTTCATTATTGATAGATAATATGACGTCACTTGAGTATAAGTCACGCGGTTGTATTCATTTACGTCGTCGTCGCGAGCGTCCTTGTGTGAAAAAATTCTCCCTTATTTGTGAGTCTCTCCTGAAAAAGGAGATCTATATTTTGTACGGGAAACATTAGTGTAAGTTGTGCATCAGGATCCATCAGGTTAATGCCCTACCTGTGGGGACTCCCTATTCTCGAAAAGAAAAAAAAACGAATGACCTTTCTCACCAGCTCCGCTCACGTAAATGCTTTATTTCAGGTTCCTGCTTCCTGCTCCCTAAATCCACAAAAGATTATGCTTTCTCCCCAGATCCCTTAAAATAAATGGTCCTTCCCACAGACCCCCAATACCCCAATACGGCCCCAGTGTGAGAAAGCTATGTCATATGTGGCGGCTATCATCATCATCATGTCATCTCAACTCATGGAAAACCATTGGTTTATTATACCGAACCACTTTTGAAAGAAATTAGTGACATGCCAAATGACAAACGCATGTGACTTCACGTGCAACTTCACATTTACGTAGATTTGACGTCAGAGGGTATTATGATCATGCGACATGACAGAATAGCACCCTCCTCGTGCACTGGAAACAAAATCATGTGACTATAAGTCCTTTTTTACGACAGTCATGACTTAAAACAGTAACATGATCATGCGGCATGACAGAATAGCACCCTCCACGTGACCTGCTCTGGACCAATCGAAATTCACACTCAGCCAGTGAATATATACTACTACATCAAAAATTTATTTTTGTTCACAGGACATACTTGTAATCTAACACCCGAAATTTTGCTATAGATATGAAGCAGAACCATCACTGTGCAAACATTCCATCTTTTTTTCGCGTTGCCTGCGAGCGTTTTTCGCAGACTTGCAGAAACGATGGAAACCCCCTGAAATTAAAGTTGCCATTGTTCATTGATTGTTGCCTACCCTATCCAATTCTGTCATTTACCCCTTCTTACTGGTTCATTTAACTGCAAAACTGTTTTGATAATCGAAATATTGATACATTTGTGTCTAAAATGTACTTTTGGAAAATTTCAAAAATCTGTGATTTTTGGTTAAAAACACGATTTTTACCCAAAAAATTTTTATTCGCTTAAAACGTTGCCCTTTAGGCAGCGAGTATGGAACAGAAAACCAATTTGAGCTACGGGCATTGATTTAGATTTTACAGCGTTTTAAAACCTTTGTCATTGGACTGAACGTTTTCTTAATGGAAATTTGCATTATGTGATTAAAACATCTGACAACAAATTTAAATAACGCTGGTTTGAGCTAACCAGAGTGCGTATTCAAAAACGGTTTACAGTTTCATGCTCGCCATGCAAAGGACAACATTTTAAGCGGAAAAAAAATTGGTAAAAATCGTGTTTTTAACCAAAAATCACAGATTTCTGAAATTTCCCAAATGTGCATTTTAGACACAAAAGTATCGATATTTCGATTATCAAAACAGTTTTGCAGTTGAATGAACAGTAAGAGGGGATGAATGACAGAATTGGATAGGGTAGGCAGAAGTGACAACTTCAGTTTCAGGGGGTTTCCATTGTTCCTGCAAGTCTGCGAGAAGGGCTCGCAGGCAACGCGAAGAAAGGATGGAATATTTGCACGGTGATGGTACTGCTATATATCTGTAGCAAAATTTCGTGTGTAAGATTACCAGTATGTCCTGTAATCAAAAATAAACTTTTGATGCTTATCAAATTTTGAGTAGTATATAATAATTTAAATTATATGCTCAATAGGGGCAGAGCGTCGCGACTAAGGCGATGCCTTATTTCATATTATATTTGGTCATGTTTGGATAATACTAGTCTTTGTATCGACTACCTGTTGCAAGTTAAAAATTTACAGTATTTTTTCTTTGGCTTCATTTTGCCAAATCTAAAGGGTCACTGAAGAGGCTTAAGTGGCCGAAACCGCGGCATGACCCATCCCTTTTCTCATCATTATGCTCACTGCTCTTAAAGGTGATGCGGTTTTATTGTATACCCACAATCAAATGTTTTAAGGAAAAACAGGGAAATATCTGCTGATTTTTTAGCTCACCTGAGCCGTTAAGCTCACAACGTGAGCTTATAGGATGGCCATGATCCGGCGTCCGTACATCCGTCCACAATTTCAAAGATCTCCTCTGAAACCGCTTGGCAAACCAAAGTCAAATTTTATAAGAAGCATCTATAGGAAGGGGGAATCAATGTGTATATAGAGAATTCAGGTCACATGACGAAGATGGCCGCCACGCCCATATATGGTAAACACCTTTAAAAATCGGCCTTTGTACGTTATAGGTAACCCATGTTTTTTTAGTCCCTTATAGGCAGAGGAATGTGGTATATTTGGTAGCAAAATGTAGAATAACCTTTCTTCTACTAATCTGACTCAAATTCATCTACGAGCTATTACTGCCGTTGTCGTATTACCCGCTCGAAAATCACAAGTATCAGCACTTGTCGTCCGTCATTTTGTAGAATAATTGTAGAGCGTCTGATTGATACGGCTGAGGCTATCCGCATGACGGTCGTGCGGTATTACTAAATAGCTCATTTTTGTGATTCTATAAATCCCTCCTATGCCGGGACAACTATGTAATGACAAATATCACCAGAATTCAGCTCATTCCGTAAATACAATATCCGTTTATACATTTTAAATGTGGAAAGAGATGTTTCCACATTTTAAGCCATAAATTTGAATGTGGAAACAATATTTGTTTCCACATTTCAAAAACCTAGCCCAGACTTAAATGTGGAAACAACCCTTTATAGAGACGAAAATGTGAAAACATTAATTGTTTCCACATACACGAGAGCACAATGATTTTAAATGTGGAAACATAGCTGCTATGTAGCGATGTTTCCACATTTCGAAAACCTAGCCTAAACTAAAATGTGGACTGAAACATCCCTATATAGAGATGTTCCACATTTATAAAATCACATTTATCGTATAGCCTGGGCTAAAAAGTGGAAACACTCTAAAGTTTGAACCAAATATATGACTATACAGTACACAATAAAATAAAAATATCATTGTTTTGACTCATTCTGTTAAAGCGCATTAACGGAATGAGTCAAATCAATAATACTTGAAAATATTTATCTTCATGCCCCTTAGTAGAGGAGGGATTTACTAACAACAGTGTGACGTCACGGAAATATGATCTTAATAACCAGACGCTTGGATCACTGTTTGGAAAAGAAGAAAAAATGACAACAGAAACTACGCTGACCTACCAGTATAAACTGTATCCAAATACCACATTAGCCCAGGCGTTCAAATTGTCACGGACTGACTCTACTTAATATAAAGTCAGAGGATACAATGGCTTGTTGTGCCCAACAAATCATGTATCGAATGACCAAGGGTATACGCTTCCTGCTATGAATGACCAGCAAATCTATGGGAGGGTTCAATTAAACAGAATTTTCAAATTATGATGATTTATTTATAATGATGTTTAAAGTGAGAAGCAAAGAAGGAGAAAAAAGATAGAAAGAGATTACAAAAAGAAATTACTGAGAAAAGAAAAAAAAAAAAATACGTCCTTTGTTCATCAATTTCCCATTGGCATCTCCGGGTATACTGTCACACGTTCGTCTCACTAGTACACTCCGCACCACTGCTTGCAAAAACAGTCTAGTGTTCCCAATACGAACTGTAGACCACGCCCGTCCATTGTAAACCAAACACCAATGATTTTATATCGTCCCGTTTATACCGTCACTGCCACCCCATATAGTTTAGCCCAGTTTAGTTTCAGGAATTCAGATTACGTCCATAAATTACAATTTCAGCTTCAAGGCCTGAAATAAAGTAACTGTGTCTTAACAACAAAATAACTGATAGTGTCGCAATTTATCATAACGAAATCTCCTGCAGCTATGCACGTCACAACATCCAATTGCAAATAACCTCCCACAATTCCGTACCCCGGAACTGTATTAGTTTATTCGCTAGATTGCTTGTACTATACATATAAACTATAATACTCCAGTATCTACATTGAAACATTTATTCACATGTACGATACAGTTAAACCACATATGTCGCGAACTAACCCTAGTTCCTTACCCAGCGACATCACAAGCAAATCTCCGACATGCATCCACAATTCCTCACCCAGGAATTGGTCCTGCCAATCTATGACCAAATTCATAGAAAGCCATTTCTCAGAATACGATAAATCTTGCGAGACAATCTTGTTACAATATTAAACCTTTCTTAAATGACATCACTAATTTCAGTAATAGCAAATATTCTTAATGACATCATTAACGTCAAATCAAAGCGTTACGTTACTATAACGTAAAACTTAAAATCTGAAATTTCCAGCCTTACAGCTTTGTTCCGAGTCAACATTAACTTCCTTTATGATGAGATGATTAGATAACATAACATAACATGAAACTAAATGTACGTCAACGACAATAACGTCGCTACAAGTAACGTAGCACATAACAGAAATTTCCATTTTACAACTTTGGTTGACATACATACCGCGCAATGTCATTCTTACGCGAAATTTAATACATAAAAACTAAACCAATGCCGCTTCACGGCAACGTAGCGTGCAGAAATATAGAAATCTTCATTTTTACAACCCTATCAATGTGCTTTCCACCATAATGAGCTACATTATTATGGCTATACAATCTCACTGTACAAAATGTATATTTATGAACTGTTATAACTTACCGACGGCCGACTACTCAGACTGGCGCTGACCATAACCAGGTGTACCAGATAAACCCATATCCAAACATCTCAAATTCATGCCCAATCTTTACATTCTTCCGATAATTCATATTGATTTAACACAAAATAAGCTGCCTATTTATACGCATAAGTTTGTGAACATTTCCCTGAAAACCATACCGTTTTCCATCATATATTCCAAAACCATTCATCAGAACATGTGAATAACCCACCGTGAGCAAGTGAATAACAATTCTAAATGCACATCCACTGACAACCACACCCAGATCAGCTTGCAAAAAGTTATATTGCTAACCATAAAATCGGCAATACAAATTTTCTCTGGATTATACCTCAAGGTGTAAATCATATGATTCAAATCCCCGGACTTCATGTTTTCGTTAAAGCCGTGTCACTCTCAGAAACCATTTATGGCAAACTGATAAAACACGAATCTGAGCCCAGTACAGAATCCAATTAAACTGCACATAATGCCAATTTCCACGCCACAAATCAACAAATACCATAACACAAAAAGAATGTTAAAATATCACAATTGAGCATAAAATTCTTCATGGCACAAATATTTTTTGCCGTGTCTAACATACATAGATATCCTTGACAATGCAGTAAACATGTCATGTTTACTCCTGTGTAAGAGTTTCCAAGTACCTATTATGCTCAACTAAACATTTAAAAAATCAAACAAATTATCCAAACCCCACAAACAGCAAAAGTACATTTTTTATCGTGACATACCTTCCCCCTTTTGAAGTGTGAAGCATCTCAAAAATGCGTAACACTAGATCTACGCGATAAAAATTTACTAAATGAAGTCATATCTAGAGAATCATACTTGCAAAAACCTGCTTCCACGTATCGCAATCTAAATCTTTTATGATAAATGGAACATACTCGGATCTCGGAGGAAACTGCAAAGCTGCTTTCTTGCCCTTGATTCACTACATACGCAACAAATAGATAACCTTAATGCACAATACTCATGTTTCACAGAGTAACACTAATTGAAGTCATATTTAGAAGATTATACTTTCAAGAACCGTACCCCGATTACCGCGAACTTAAACTTTCCATGACAATCGGATCTATACTCGGATTCCGGAGGAAACAGCAAAAGCTATCGGCGTTAACCGTAATCCACTAAATACGCGACAAATAGTCAGCCCCTTCGTTCTCAGAACCTTTTATTGCATTTATATGCATTCGATATGGCTGCAAGATGAGAGCCCATCGCATCAATCTTGAATTCTTGAGTTTAGCCTCATTCAAATACTTTAACGGACAGTGATCTGTTTCAACAATGAAATCAGTGCCATACAAGTATCTTGAAAATTTTTGAACAGCCCACACCAGTGCTAAACATTCCTTTTCTACAACTGCATAAGCCCTTTCGCTTGGTTTTAATTTCCTGCTGGCATATGCTACTGGAATCTTTTTACCATTTTCTTCTTGTAGAAGAACTGCTCCTAAACCTACATCTGACGCATCCACTTGAAGCGTAAAAGCTTGTGAAACATCTGCCATTTTTAAAATGGGTTGGTTTACTAAAGCCTTACGGAGTTGATTGAATGCCTGTTCTTGTGGCTCACCCCATTGGATTTCATGGTTCTTTTGCCCTTTCCTCGTCAACTCTGTCAAAGGTGCTGCAATTTCTGAAAAGTGCTCAATAAATTACCTATAGAAACCTACCAATCCAAGGAATGAACGTAACTGTTTCTTGGTAGTTGGTCTTACAGCATTCTGGATTGCAACAATTTTCTCCTCGCAAGGTTGGAGTGTATTCTGGCTTACCATATGTCCCAAGCATTCTATACTAGAATATCCTACAAAACACTTACACGGTTTCACCGTCAAGTTAGCCTCTCGTAGTCTGGACAACAATGATCGCAATACATCTAAATGCTGTTCCCATGTCATGGTAAAGATAATAATATCATCTACAAAATTATCAATATTTGACAAATTTTGCAACAATTTCCGCATCAAGCGACTACAACTCGCTTGGGCCGTTACCAAACCGAATGGTAAAACAGTAAATTGGAATAACCCTAGCGGTGTCTGGAATGCTGTGTACTGCTTGGAACGGTCAGACAATGGAATTTGCCAGTAACCCTTTGAAAGGTCCATTTTTGTTATCCATTTATATCCTGTCAATTTTGAGAATATTTGTTCCATACTTGGCATAGGCTCAGCATCAAAGACTGTAATTTTGTTTAGCACACGAAAGTCAATACAGAATCTGTTCGAGTTATCTTTCTTCTTGACAATGACTATGGGTGAGCAATACGGACTTTCTGATCTCTCTATTACCTTTAATTCTAACATATTTCTTACCTCATCTCCTACAGCCTCCATCATACTATATGGTAAAGGGTATTGCTTTACTCTAACAGGCGTATCTGTAGTTAATTTAATATCATGTTCCATTAAAGTCGTTCTACCAGGTTTCTCAGAGAATGTTTCTGGAAATTCTTGTATTAATTCTTCTACTTGTTTCCGTTCTTTTGGATTAAGAGCTGGATTGATATTTACCTGTAACACATCACCTTCATTTTGTCCTGATGGCGTTTCCACAAGACCCCCTCTACTCTCATCATCCATGTTCTCTACCGTTAAGTCTATCAAAGATACAGCACACACCTGTGACTCATCTCTAGCTTGACACTCTACATTCCCATTTTGTCGCACAACGTATTGCTTTAACATATTGATGTGAAATAACTTGTCTTTCTTACCCACACGTATTTTGTAGTCCAATGGGCTAAGTTTTTCAACCACATCATAAGGTCCCTTCCATGCCATCAATAATTTGTTGTTGTCTGTTGGCAATAACACTAATGCTTTGTCACCTACCTTCAGTGTCCGTTTTCCCGCTTTCCGGTCATAATGGCGTTTGTATTTCCTTGACATCTTACTCAAATTGTCTTGCGCTATAGCTAGCGTAGTCTCTAATCGTTCTCTCAATTCGATAACATACTGATATGTGCTTCTCAGACTCTGATCTTGGATTTCTTTGCTCCATAACTGTCTTAGAATTTGCATAGGACCACGTACTGGCCATCCATATAAAAGCTCAAAGGGTGAAAATCCCAAGCTTTCTTGGGGAGCTTCTCTATAGGCAAACAACAAAGGATCAATATATTTATCCCAATCCTTTGGGCGCTCGGCACACATTCTCATGAGCATTTTCTTGATCGTTTGATTGAACCGCTCTACGAGTCCATTACAAATAGGATGGTAAGGGGTAGTAACTAATTGCTTGAATGATAGTAACCTACTCACTTCTTTCATAATTGATGATGTGTACTGTGACCCTAAATCTGAGAGAATCTCACTCGGTACTCCTACTCGACTAAAGATACTTACCAATGCCTCTGCCACAGTTTCTGTGTCAATCGACGCTAGTGGTACTGCTTCCGGGTATCTTGTCGCATAGTCAACTACAGTGAGTATGAACCGGTTCTTACTGTATGTCACAGGTTTCAAAGGTCCTATCAAATCAGTTGCAACTCTCTTGAATGGTACATCTATTCTAGGCATCTTTCCTAAGGGTGCTCGAATTACCTTACCCTTGGGTACAGTACGTTGACAAATGTCACATGACTGACAAAATCGTTTTATGTCGCTACTGATGCCTGGCCAATAAAATTCTGAGAGAACCTTTTGTATGGTTCGTTTAACAGCTAAATGACCTGCCATTATTGACTCGTGAGCCAACTTCATTACTGTTTTGCGAAATTGCTGTGGCACTATAACTTGTGTAAATAACCTACCTCGCTCAATGTTCGGCGAGCTAAACTTCCGGTACATCAAGTTATTTTTAATAAAATATGATGCATTCTTAAGACACTCCTTGGCTTCACACCGTGCCTTCATTACCTTCAAACTCTGATCTTCATTCTGGGCCTT
Source organism: Rugalucina vietnamica (assembly GCA_964017185.1). NCBI lineage: Eukaryota > Metazoa > Mollusca > Bivalvia > Lucinida > Lucinidae > Rugalucina > Rugalucina vietnamica. The sequence continues at coordinate 34,217,506 of OZ024883.1, read as the reverse complement.
CCGAATTTGATCCGGTGTAACTTCTTGTATAACTATTTCTGGTGTCTTCATACTCACATGTGTTCCTTCCTGTTTCTTCTGTGCCCTAGTTTGCACTGCTAATGTTGGCACCCAGTCTATATCCGGTTTGTTGCGTTCCCGTGCACCTGGAATATTACCTATGATTAAATCAACCAATGGCTTTTCCACACATAGTGCCAATACTTCTCCTTTGTAATATGGTGTGTCAATATTTACCTTCACTTCCGGTACAACTCTTGTAGAATAATCTACCATTACCATAGTTTGATTTCTTCCTGTATATGCACCTTCCGGGACTACATGTTTACTTACTATCACGCCCGAACATCCAGTATCTCGTAAAACCTCAACCGATTTCTCTTCAACCATTCCTTGTACAGTACTAAGTTCTGAAAGAGATGATACTGAACTCACACTTACTTGGTGTTTCTCATGTAAGTTATCCTTACTCTCCATTGCTGCTTTGGAATAACTGACAGTATTTGTATACGTCAAGCAAGCTCCACATTTCTTAACATCTGTTGTTGTATCCTCATGACTGTCTTCATATGTAGTCTGTACCTCCGAATCTTTGCTCTGAAAAGTAACCTTCTTTGTTGGTGATCTACCTCTATGTCCTACCGCACCTACTTTCATGATACCGGGTTTTAGTTCCGGACACTCCCTCCTGTAATGTGTTCCACCACAATTATAACATTTCAAACCTGGATAGTATTTACCTCTTCCTCTTCCATATGAGTTTTGATTATTAGGAATCTGGTCTCTTTTCACTGGTGACCTTGATCTGGATGCTGAATTAGAACGAGATCTACCTCTGTCATTCTTGAAGGTCAAATTAACAATATCCACATACCTAGCTTCCTTGTAGGAATCCGCCAATTTACTAGCTTGCTCCAACGAAGTTGGTTCTCTCTCCCGTAGAAATAACTCCAGTTCTCTGTTACAAATAAATGTAAACTGGTCTCTCAACATGAGATCCTGCAAACCTTCAAAAGTTTTAGGAATACCTGACATATCTATCCATCTTGTAAAGTAGCTCTTCAACCGTGCTGAAAACTGCTGAAACGTTTCACCGGTTTCTGGTCTACACTTTCTGTACTTACGCTTGAATCCTTCCTCTGTTAATTGATACCTTTGTAACAATGCACACTTCAACTTGTCATAGTCCATTGCATCCTCCTGTGGCATCAACGCGTACACATCTAACGCTTTACCCTGTAATAACGCACTCAAATCAGTTGCCCATGTTTCTCTTTTCCACCCTTGTGCTGAAGCATACCGTTCAAACCTAAGTAAATATGCATCCATTTCGTCCTTACCTTCATTAAATGCCGGGATTTTAGGCGTTCTTGCCTTAATAGTGTCTCTTGGCGCTGGGATTGGCCTCTCCGCCCTTTGCGCTGTGATCCTCTCCATTTCTGCGAAATGTCTTCTGTCCTGTAATTCAATCTGCATTTCATACTCACGTTCTAATTTCTCTCTCTCTGCTACTAACCTCTCTCGTTCCAATGCAATCTCTGCCTCATACTTAGCCCTATCTGCAATTCTGATCTTACGCTCTTCATCTGCCTTAAGCTCCATTTCTTCATTTGCATGCCTGTATTGTACTTCCAGTTCACGCTCTTTTAATTCTTTCTGTCTTACCTTTTCAGCTTCTTGCGCTAGCAACTCATTCCGCTTCAGTTCAATTTCCTGTTTCTTAAGTTGTAATTCATACTCCTTAATTTCTCGCTGCTTTTCTTGTTCATCAGCTTTAGCTTTTAACTCGCGCTCATGGCGTTCGCGTTCAGCTCTTACTTCCATCTCGCGGATTTCGCGTTCTGCTTCTCGACGCTCACGTTCTGCATCACGCGCTGCTTGACGTTCATCACGTAATATTACTTGTTGCTCTGAAACAAACGTATTAAGTGCTTCACCTTCAAGACCTAAATCTTTTCCCACTTTGGTTAACTCTTTAACTACATCCATGATTATTTCCCTTTCGAAAAATTATTACTGTTTGTAAGGATGGTCACAATAAAACGAAATCTGAGTTATCAATTGATTCTCAACAACGTAAACTTCACAGTATTCACATCAATAAATAAGCAAAACCCAATGCTTACCAAGCTTCAACTTTTGTTTACCAATTGCCTCAACGCAACCTATTCTTAATAACCCATTAAGAATCACCCAGACATTCTACCACAATCAACTAATGCCTTTAACTGTTGCGTAACAATTTACAAAAGTAAGCCCATACTCATGAATACTTTCAACAAACCGTTCAATTGACAAACCTCAAATTTCAGGATCACCTGGTGCTTCACTGGTACACCCCGTCTCTGGTGCTCGCCAACCCTGACAGTCGGTCGACGGGAATATGAATTATCGGAGGACTCCCATCAGTCTAACCATCGGCCCTCATAACTGAAATATACTTTGATATCTTGTTCTTAAGTGACAGTGTGACTGTAACATATACCAGTACAATGAAATTTTAGAAGTTACATTTGCATTATTTTAAACAATTACTTTTACTTTGCTTAAGCATTGCTTACTTTGGTACACTAGAGAATTTCACTGTGATTCACATTTGGTTCTCTAAATCCTCCAAGAGTTACTGATATCCAATGCAGAAATGTTGGGCGTATCCCACTTCTGACACCAAATGTCACGGACTGACTCTACTTAATATAAAGTCAGAGGATACAATGGCTTGTTGTGCCCAACAAATCATGTATCGAATGACCAAGGGTATACGCTTCCTGCTATGAATGACCAGCAAATCTATGGGAGGGTTCAATTAAACAGAATTTTCAAATTATGATGATTTATTTATAATGATGTTTAAAGTGAGAAGCAAAGAAGGAGAAAAAAGATAGAAAGAGATTACAAAAAGAAATTACTGAGAAAAGAAAAAAAAAAAATACGTCCTTTGTTCATCAATTTCCCATTGGCATCTCCGGGTATACTGTCACACGTTCGTCTCACTAGTACACTCCGCACCACTGCTTGCAAAAACAGTCTAGTGTTCCCAATACGAACTGTAGACCACGCCCGTCCATTGTAAACCAAACACCAATGATTTTATATCGTCCCGTTTATACCGTCACTGCCACCCCATATAGTTTAGCCCAGTTTAGTTTCAGGAATTCAGATTACGTCCATAAATTACAATTTCAGCTTCAAGGCCTGAAATAAAGTAACTGTGTCTTAACAACAAAATAACTGATAGTGTCGCAATTTATCATAACGAAATCTCCTGCAGCTATGCACGTCACAACATCCAATTGCAAATAACCTCCCACAATTCCGTACCCCGGAACTGTATTAGTTTATTCGCTAGATTGCTTGTACTATACATATAAACTATAATACTCCAGTATCTACATTGAAACATTTATTCACATGTACGATACAGTTAAACCACATATGTCGCGAACTAACCCTAGTTCCTTACCCAGCGACATCACAAGCAAATCTCCGACATGCATCCACAATTCCTCACCCAGGAATTGGTCCTGCCAATCTATGACCAAATTCATAGAAAGCCATTTCTCAGAATACGATAAATCTTGCGAGACAATCTTGTTACAATATTAAACCTTTCTTAAATGACATCACTAATTTCAGTAATAGCAAATATTCTTAATGACATCATTAACGTCAAATCAAAGCGTTACGTTACTATAACGTAAAACTTAAAATCTGAAATTTCCAGCCTTACAGCTTTGTTCCGAGTCAACATTAACTTCCTTTATGATGAGATGATTAGATAACATAACATAACATGAAACTAAATGTACGTCAACGACAATAACGTCGCTACAAGTAACGTAGCACATAACAGAAATTTCCATTTTACAACTTTGGTTGACATACATACCGCGCAATGTCATTCTTACGCGAAATTTAATACATAAAAACTAAACCAATGCCGCTTCACGGCAACGTAGCGTGCAGAAATATAGAAATCTTCATTTTTACAACCCTATCAATGTGCTTTCCACCATAATGAGCTACATTATTATGGCTATACAATCTCACTGTACAAAATGTATATTTATGAACTGTTATAACTTACCGACGGCCGACTACTCAGACTGGCGCTGACCATAACCAGGTGTACCAGATAAACCCATATCCAAACATCTCAAATTCATGCCCAATCTTTACATTCTTCCGATAATTCATATTGATTTAACACAAAATAAGCTGCCTATTTATACGCATAAGTTTGTGAACATTTCCCTGAAAACCATACCGTTTTCCATCATATATTCCAAAACCATTCATCAGAACATGTGAATAACCCACCGTGAGCAAGTGAATAACAATTCTAAATGCACATCCACTGACAACCACACCCAGATCAGCTTGCAAAAAGTTATATTGCTAACCATAAAATCGGCAATACAAATTTTCTCTGGATTATACCTCAAGGTGTAAATCATATGATTCAAATCCCCGGACTTCATGTTTTCGTTAAAGCCGTGTCACTCTCAGAAACCATTTATGGCAAACTGATAAAACACGAATCTGAGCCCAGTACAGAATCCAATTAAACTGCACATAATGCCAATTTCCACGCCACAAATCAACAAATACCATAACACAAAAAGAATGTTAAAATATCACAATTGAGCATAAAATTCTTCATGGCACAAATATTTTTTGCCGTGTCTAACATACATAGATATCCTTGACAATGCAGTAAACATGTCATGTTTACTCCTGTGTAAGAGTTTCCAAGTACCTATTATGCTCAACTAAACATTTAAAAAATCAAACAAATTATCCAAACCCCACAAACAGCAAAAGTACATTTTTTATCGTGACACAAATCTTTGTTTAGTTTTGGAAATGAAAGATTAATCTTCAGTTTAGTAACAATGTTTCCACATTCCTCTGCCTATAAGGGACGTTTCCAGAAACGGTTACCCAAAACGTACGTATGCCTAAAAATCTTCTTCTCCGGAACCGGTTAATTGATTTCAGCGAAACTTGGCATGAAGTATGGATGACTCAAGTACTATAATGTATATATAAATCATGACCCTGTGATGACCTTGACCTATTTTACGGCAAGGTCAACTTAGGTCATAAATGCATTTGAATGGGGAAAACTTTTAAAATGTCATTTACAGTGAAAGTTTTGCAGGAAATGGGCAGTAAGACTTTATATTAATGATTCTGATAAAATGGATCCAAGGGCTCATATGCCACCACCCCGGGGCAATATACATGTACATCTCCATAATATTCAAACATCTTCTCCTCTGAAACCACTTGGCCAATCAAAGCCAAATTTTGAAGCATCTTTAGGATGGGGTAACCAATGTATAATAAATAATCCAGGTCATATGACCAATATGGCCGTTATGCCCATATATGGTAAAAACCCTTCAAAAATCTTACTCTCCGGAACCAGTGAACCGATTTCAACGAAACTGATAACTCAGGTACTACAATGTGTATATAAATCATGACCCTGTATTGACCTTGAACTATTTTACGGCAAGGTCAACATAGGTCGCCAATGCATTTGAATCGGGAAAACTTTTAAAATGTCATTTAGGGTGAAAGTCTTGCAGGAAATGGGCAATAGGACTTAATATTAATGGTTCTGAAAAAATGGACCCCAAGGGCTCATATGCCCCCACCCCGGGGCAGTATACATGTATATTTCCATAAATACTCGATCATCTTCTCCTTTGAAATCTGTTACGACCTAGCGTAACTAGACAGGTACAGCGAAAAACAACCAAGTAATTTAAACTTAACAATATTTAATCAAACAAATAAATGCTGCAAATACATAAAAACAAACAAACAGATAAGTAAATAAATAAATAAATAACTTACAAAGTTAATGTCAAATAAGTCCTTGTCCCTCAAATGTAAGTCCACAATCCAGTAACCAGAATATGAGCACATGTATATTTTAATCCACACAAAACACTAGTGAAACAACCAAAATTATATACTTTAAATCACTTCAAATTTCTGAATACCTACGACTGAAATGGGACCTATATTTATACATCTAAGGAAATTCTCCAAGCTTCTAGAGAATGATATAATAAACCCCTCTCTAGAAACGAAAAGAACTAAAAGAAAGTTCTTTTAAATTCTACAAAGAGAATTTAGAATTCTCCAGGGAGAACTCAAGGCCGCAACGACCATCAAGACTAAACGAAAGTCCACTAGACCCTTCTTGATCTCAGTAGTATACATAGTCCAAATATATTTTTAACATATGGTAAAAAAAAAAACACTCACTCCATTTTCATCTGGAATTATCCACAAAGTGCTCATAGAATTTTCTATACTTCTAAATTATATAACAGTGATAAAAATAATCAATGACATTCTTCTACAAAGTTCTAGATAATAAATTGTAGAAACATAAAAAGAAATATATATTAATTAATTGGGTTACTCCCCTTTGATTATATATATATAAATTATAAGTAATAGCTTTTAAAAGAATCAATATTATTGAATCAATTATATATAACACTTCCCCTCTTCAACGAAAAGAAAGTTTTGTGAAATAAAACTTTCTTTTGCAATACTCATATGCAAACATACAAGGCAAAACTGTCAAGCTCTTGAAAGGGTGTCTGGAATTATATTATCTCTACCTTTTATGTGTCTAATGTCAAGATTGTGCTCTTGCAACATGAGACTCCATCTGAGCAAACGCTGATTCTTGTTTTTCATTTTGTGTATGAAGGTCAGTGGATTGTGATCACTGAAGACGACAATTGGTGAATTTGCAGAAGACAGATACACTTGAAAGTGTTGAAGGGCAAGAATAAGAGATAAACATTCTTTCTCTATAGTAGAATAATTTCTTTGATGTTTGTCAAACTTCTTTGAAAAGTAACAAACAGGATGATCAACACCATTGTCATCTTCTTGTAACAATACACTGCCTGCACCAACATCACTTGCATCCACCGCCATTTTGAATTCTCTGTCAAAGCGTGGTGCTGATAGAACTGGAGCACTCTTAAGTATGGCCTTTAACTGATCAAAAGACTTCTGACAAGCCTCAGACCAAACATACCTGACCTTCTTACCAAGTAAATTTGTCAAAGGCTCAGCTATAACTGAAAAATTATTACAGAACTTTCTGTAATATCCAGCCATACCCAAAAAGCGCATCAGTTGCCGTTTTCCTGTAGGTACAGGAAAATCTGATATAGCCTCAACTTTGGCTTCTACAGGTCTGACCTGACCTTGTCCAACAATATGTCCTAGAAATGTCAAACTAGCATGGCAAAATTCACTTTTCGGTAAGTTTATTGTCAGTTTAGCATCACTGAGTCTTTTGAAGAATTCTCTGATGATCTCCAGGTGTTGTTTCCACTCTTCACTGTAGATGATGGCATCGTCGATGTAAGCTTTACACCCATCCAGACCGAAAATCAAACTATTAACCAAGCGCTGAAATGTTGCTGGAGAGTTTTTCATGCCAAAAGGCATCACTTTATATTGATAAAGTCCATCAGGAGTAACAAATGCCGAGATCTCCTTTGCTCTGTCTGTAAGTGGAATCTGATAAAACCCTTTCAAAAGATCGAATTTCGTCACATATTTGGCGTGACTAATGTTGTCGATGCAGTCATCAATTCTTGGTATGGGAAATGTGTCAGTTTTTGTGACAGAATTTACTTTTCTATAGTCTGTGCACATTCGAAATGTCCCATCAGATTTTGGCACAAGTATACAAGGAGAACTCCATTCACTTTGACTAGGTTCTATAAAGTCATTGTCCAGCAAATACTTAACTTCTTTCCTGAGATATTGTTGTCTTTCAGGATGAAGTCTATACGGATGTTGTTTCACCGGTTTTGCTCCTTCAATAATGTCTACATCATGGTAGATTTTATCGGTTCTGGATGGAATGTCCGGAAATAAGTGCTCATATTCAAGAATTAATTGTTTTAGTTCATGTTTCTTGTCCGGATCTAGATGTGACAGTTTCTGATCGAGGTCATGCAGAATGTCAGAATTCTGGAGTTTTGAGGATAATGGTTCACAGTTCACAGAGTTCATTTCTTCAAAGTCTGTCTGATTTTGTTCATGAGGGACAGAATTAACTATGCTTACTGAGGAAATAACTGAACTATCATTATCACTATCCCTATCAATGTACTTTTTAAGCATGTTAATATGACATAATTGTTTTTGCTTGCGCCTCCCAGGAGTGTTAACAATGTAATTTACATCACTTAACTTTTTCTCAACAGTATATGGACCATAATATCTAGCTTGTAATGGCCTGCCAGGAATGGGCAAAAAAGCAATCACCTTGTCTCCAGGGTCAAAATTTCTGTTCTGAGCATTTTCATCAAAATGCAACTTCATTTTGTTCTGAGCTGACTTAAGATTGGACCGAGCAACTTCCCAAGCTTTTGTCAATCTAGTTTTGAAGTCAGACACATACTGAAGTAAGTTCAAAGGACTGTCATTACTTGAAAGAAACTTCTCTTTCATAAGTTTTAAAGGTCCACGAACAGTGTGTCCGAAAACAAGTTCAAACGGACTGAACCCAAGAGACTCTTGTACTGACTCTCTGACAGCAAATAATAGCAAATGTATGCCTTCATCCCAATCTTTTTCGGTGTCAAAACAGTAAGATCTGATCATGTTCTTCAAAGTTTGATGGAATCTTTCCAAAGCACCTTGACTTTCAGGATGATAAGCTGATGACTTGTATTGTTTAATGCCAAGTTCATGCATTACTTGCTGAAATGTTCCTGACATAAAATTGGAACCCTGATCTGATTGGACTGATTTTGAAAGACCTACAAGTGTGAAAAACTTTACAAGGGCCTTAACTATTGTTTTCGTCTTGATATTCCTGAGTGGAATTGCTTCAGGAAAACGTGTTGAAGCACACATTATAGTCAAGAGATATTGGCAACCTGATTTAGTCTTGGGTAACGGACCTACACAGTCAATGATAATCCTACTAAATGGTTCATCAAATGCAGGAATAGGCTGTAAATTAGCTTTTGGAATAGTCTGATTAGGTTTTCCTACCATTTGACAAGTGTGACAGGATTTGCAATGTTGGGAAACATCAGATTTTAATCCTGGCCAGTAGAAATGCTTGAGAATTTTGTGGTAAGTCTTATTTATCCCTAAATGACCTGACATGGGAGTTTCATGGGCCAAGTTTAAGATTTCAGGACGATAAGCCTTAGGAACCACAATTTGGTGATTTTTGGTCCATTCGTCTTCCGCTGAAACATCAGGAGGACGCCATTTTCTCATTAAGATGTCATTTTTGACATAAAAACAAACAGGATCCTGAGAAATTTCATTTTCATCTAAAGCCCTTTCAAATAAAGGCGAGATTTCAGGATCACTGTGCTGTTCTTGACAAAGTTGTGACCTTGACATTTGGTCGTGACCTTGGTCAAAAATTGAAGGTGAAAGGTCATTGTCTGACCTTTGATTGTTGAAGTCAGTTTGACTTGAAGAAAGAGATTTTGAAATCTCATCATGAAAAGACTGACCTATAAAAGTGTCAGTTAAGTCTATCCTGTATCCCATCATTCAATTTGACTTTTTTTGCCATAGCCCTTGTAACGGCACATGAAGGGTAAAGATCAGGAATTTCCTGCTCAATGGGATCAGGCAATTGATCCTCACAAGGTGTATTGGTCAAAAGTGGGTTTACCACAACCTTATCTCCGGCTAAGTCATTGCCTAATAGCAAGTGAACACCTTTAAAAGGTAAAGAAGGCCTAATACCTACAGCCACAGGACCAGAAACTAAGTCTGAAGACAAATAAATGTTATGGAGCGGTACATTAACAAATCCACACTCTACTCCCTGAATAAGGACACTTGTCCCAGTTGAAGTCTTCTCGGAAAAAGGCAGGGTATCTGCTAAAATAAGAGACTGAGAAGCTCCGGTATCTCGTAAGATTTTAATAGGGGTAGACTGGGCAGAATCACTAGTAAGTGACACAAAACCTTCTGATAAGAATGGTTCATAAATCTCCATAATACAATCAGTCGCAGACGTTTTGGCCAAAATAGGATTTTCATCCTGAATAATCGACTGTGGTTTTGACCTTAAAGAAGTAAGACCTGTTGGTCTAGAATTATTTTGATTTTGTCTCTCTTTTCTTCTTTTCAAAGTTTCACATTCAGAAATGACGTGACCGTCACCTTTACAATAATTGCAAAACAGCCGGGGTGAGTATGAGGATCTTTGACCTTTGTTTTCACTAGTATCTTTATTTTTAGGATTATGTGAAGGACTGGAACTATCAGCTGTTAGTCCAGCTTGTGGTTGTGGATTAGGTTGAGGAGAATTATTTCTCTGTTGAGGGTTAAATGGTTTTGACTGAGGTGTATTAGGTTTAAATTGAGGGTTAAAAGGTTTCTTGTAAGGCTTATTTACAAAAGACACCTTATGAGTCAAAGCATAATCATCAGCTAATCGTGCTGCTACATCTAAAGTTTCTACTTCCCTTTCGTCAAGAAAAGATTTGACATCAGAGTGTATGCATCGTTTGAACTCTTCAACAAGCATGAGCTGTCTTAATTTTGCATGATCAGACTTTACATCCTTTGAAGAACACCACATATCAAATAATTGCTCCTTAGTTCTATCAAATTCTACATGGGTTTGGTCATGTTCTTTCCTACAATTTCTGAATTTCTGCCTATAAGCTTCAGGTACTAACTCATAAGCCTTAAGAATCAGATTTTTGACTGTGTCATAATCTGAACTTTGATCAAGTGGAAGCTGAGTGTAAATTTCTCGAGCTTTACCAATAACAACACTCTGTAGAAGCAGGGTCCAATGCTCTTTTGGCCATTTCAAATTTTCTGCTACCTTCTCAAAATGTAAAAAATACTTATCTACTTCTTTTTCTTGAAATGGAGGAACGAGCCTGATATGTTTTGTAACATCAAATACTTTACTAGGATCAAAAGACACAGGAGGCATTGGTTTACTGCTTAATTCAAGCTCTTTCATTTTAATATCATAATGCATTCTTTCTTTTTCAAGTTCTATTTCTTTTAACATTTCTCTGTGTTTTTCTTTCTCTCGTTCTTCCATTTCTCTTTGTTTTTCTTTCTCTCGTTCTTCCATTTCTCTTTGTTTTTCTTTCTGTCTTTCTTCCATTTCTCTTTGTTTTTCTCTTTCCCTTTCTTCAAATGCTAACTTTTGTTTTTCAAGCTCTAACTTTTCTTTTTGCATTCTTTCTTCCCTTTCTTCCTTATCTGCCCTTCTTTTTTCTTCAAATTCTAATCTTAATTTTTCCAGTTCAAGATGCCTTTTTAATTCTAACTCTTTCAACTGTATGTCGGTTTGTGAGACCATAATTAGAGATGTAGCTGAGGGTTCAAAAAATTCCTCATCAACAAGAAACTGAATGATAACATTCTTAATTTCACGTTTTAACATAGATGTTTTGACATCAGGTATGCTATAATGACTAGCAATGTCTAAAAGATCACTCTTTTTGGCCAAGTTTAACAACTCTTGAGAAGGCGCAGCAATGAAATCTTCAAGTTTGAATAACATGGTTGCTTTTTGCTGGTATGACAAACAATAAATATCTTTTCAAATTCAGAATAAAATAGGTGCACAAAATGTTCAATCCCGGCTCAGAGCCCCCAAAATCTGTTACGACCTAGCGTAACTAGACAGGTACAGCGAAAAACAACCAAGTAATTTAAACTTAACAATATTTAATCAAACAAATAAATGCTGCAAATACATAAAAACAAACAAACAGATAAGTAAATAAATAAATAAATAACTTACAAAGTTAATGTCAAATAAGTCCTTGTCCCTCAAATGTAAGTCCACAATCCAGTAACCAGAATATGAGCACATGTATATTTTAATCCACACAAAACACTAGTGAAACAACCAAAATTATATACTTTAAATCACTTCAAATTTCTGAATACCTACGACTGAATTGGGACCTATATTTATACATCTAAGGAAATTCTCCAAGCTTCTAGAGAATGATATAATAAACCCCTCTCTACAACCTATGGAAACGGTGTATTAGAAAAACGGTGAATCAACGGGGGTTAATCGGAAAAATGTGAACCATCGGGCGAGGTGTCGGTGACACATCGGGATTTGCACTAGATAAAAGGTATGTTGTTTGTTTACTTCTATTTTGAAGCGAAAGCTAAAAATACTGCAGTAAATAAAAACAAATCGAACACTTGCAGGAGCTGTAAGGGTCTTTGATGCAGCCCCGGAAACCCTAAAATTGTTGAAAATGTATTTTGTTTAATCGCCACAGTGCGCCCCATTTTACTACTCAAACATTTCAGTTGACTTTCGGTTGTATTTTTTGTTTATTTTTTGTGCTTACATCGAATTACGAATGTAAACAACCTTAATTCAGATTGGTGAATATAGAAAAGTAAGCTCCTGATTATCAACCTTCAGAAAATTTGTAAAAAAGACTGGGAAAATCGAGATTCAGCCCTGTGATTGATTATTTGGTGAGTCTCCGGGCAAGTTGTGTGTGTCGCCGGGGAGCAACCAAATTTTGATGGAATAAAACTTTATTTTCTTCATTCTAGACAGTACATGATTGTTGTTTTTTAACTTTTAGTTTGAGTGGGATCATATCTATCCCAATTACGGATGCTATAAACACACGTTAATCACCGGCAGTGATGAGAACTCGGACGTTCCTCGTCCGCAGCGTCCGTCATATAGTTTTTTTTTCGCTGGTTAAATGAAGCTGAAGCAAATGAAAACGTGTAAGAAATAATTGGAAAAGATACTGTCTCCAATTCTTAAATTTCTTCCGTTGCCGATTTGAAGACTGGGAAAATTATAACAGTAAACGCAGGTCCAATCTTTGGAAATAACATGGAACAGTATCTATTGGGATAGCTTCTTTCCTAAAATTATCAGGGCCTGAAATGTCCCCTCTGATGTCTACCGCTGAGGTGCCAGATGATTGCTTAACGTTTATTGTGAGATCTAGGGACAAAGATACCAGTCACAGCCCCCGCTAGTAGAGCGCGGTAGCTGAAGCGGTAGAGCGTCGGACTGTCACTCTGGAGCGAGAGGTCCTGGGTTCGATCCCCACGAGCGCCGTGTAGGGTTCGAGCCCCGCACGGGTCACATGTGGGACAAGTCAAGTTCTGCTTGCAGGTGTGTCAGGTGCTTTTTCCTGGAGTACTCCTATTTTCGCCCCACGTACTGATTTGTTAATGAGTGAAATAATTGGCTTTTAAGGCACGTAAAACTTAATCAATAATAATAATAATAATAATAATAATAATAATAATAATAGTAATAATAACAATATCAATAATAATAACTGATTCTTAAAACATGACATTTCGACAGGTTTCCAAGTTTGATTAGCTTTACAATATACCGGGACAATGCATACCTGACGGTATTAATTGATGTTAACTTTAGGTTCGGTCTCCTTTTGTTGCTCAGTTCACACGACTGGACATTTATTTTCTCATGGGAAAAATGAGGATTTTCGACATGACTATCCGAGTAACACAAGTATAAGCGTTTCCAAAACGCTTGCGATCTCTCAGCACTAATTTCACTGTATGACCACGTATAAATTCACGGCGATAACCACAGACCGAAAAGACTCTGACAGCTCAATTCAACGTGAGCTTTCATACCCGAGCCGGCATGCGCTATTTAGTGTGACCCAATCGAAGCTGCCTTGTCCAATCAAGTACGACCGGAAGTGTGGTCGATTTACAACAAGATTTCAGCCCTGTTCAATTATATATGCGCTCTCGCCGTGGCGAGATCGCAAAAAGTAACTCGAGTAACAAGGCCAAACAGCACGAGTTACAGTAATGCGCATACGTATCTACGTCATGTGCTTGCGTATAACTGTAACTCTCACTTATGTTACGTCTACACTGGACCACGTTCTCACCACGTCCTTACCACGTTCTAAAAATTCCAGAACGTGGCGAGGACGGGGTCAAAATGAAACAATTTCGGATTTCTAAGTTCCCACTACGTCCTTACTACGTCCCCGCCACGTCCTTATAACGTCCGCACCACGTCCTTACTACGTCCTTCACGTTTCCACTACGTCCTCAATACGCGCTCACCAAGTTCATCCCGTTTCTACTACGTCCTTGCTACGTCCTCACAAAGACCAAGCAGTTCATACCACGCGCGAACTACGTTTCCAGCACGTTCTAACTGTAAATACCGTATTCGTTCTAATTAGCGCACATGCTCCAATAAGCGCACACCCTGGTCGTTTCTGAAAAACATGCGCATAAGCGCACACTGCTCGACTAGCATATTGGCATTTTATTGACAATTTTACACATTCATACCACATTAAAACTTATCTTCAAATGATCAAACAATATTTCGCGACGATTGGAACACTTGTATGACATCACCATTGACCATTTAAACAAGGTTATTTCATCAGTCTATAGGTTGTTTACATTCGTAGTGCGCGCTTATTGGAACGATATTTTGTTACCCGAACTTTAAGATATTTTGAAAAGTTAAGCGCACTGTGCGCTAATTAGAACGAATACGGTATATTAATCAGTCGTAAATATTATCCTCAACACCGCTAGCAGTCGGTCGTAATGCCCATGCTGAAGCCAACAAGATCTTGTCCTTCTATTTCTCCTTCTGTGAAATAGCACAAGTGCAGCCTGTGCACCAAGTAAGGCATGATGTCATTGAAGGAGAGCAAGTTGCAAGAGTACATCTCTGTTCATGTTTTCGATTTCGATATGATTTAAATAAAAGCGAAAGCAATTGCTTGAGGGTACGGGACAATTGAAACAAAATTAATAAAACGTGGAGGACGTAGTTCGAACCTGGTGTGAACGTGATAAGAACCTACTAAGGACGTGTTAGGAACCGCTAGGACGTGATAAGAACGCAGTGCAGTCTTCTACGACGCGGTAAGGACGTACAAGAAGCGTGGTATGGTCTTGTCGAGAACTTGATGGACGTAGCGAGGACGTAGAGAAGACGTAGTAGAAGCGTAGCGAGGTCTTGATGGTCTGCAACAAATTTGCATCGCGTCCACGAAGACCGCACTACGTTTGTACCACGTTCTTTCTACGTCCTACAAGTTCATACTACGTCCTTACCACGTCCTTACTGCGTTCTAATTCCACCCCGTCCTCGCCACGTTTCTTTTGAGCATGTTCAAAATTTGACCAAGACCTCCGCGTCCATCAAGACCTCGCTACGTCCTTACTACGTTCCTACCACGTCATACAAGACCGTACCACGTCCTCACTACGTCCTTAATTTTTTAGGACGTAGTAAGGACGTAGTGAGAACGGACGGCTCATCGGAACTAAAATTGCAATTTGGTGATGACGCTATGTAATTGCTCAAAATATTACTGGACTTTACAAAATTACTACAGTTGTTGAGTTTAAAATGAATATATATACATGTACATATTTTAAACAACAAACGGTAATCCGTTTGGGAACGATTTTCACACAAGTGCGTCTGGCACTGGCAATGATTCAGGTGAACGCTAGCGTTTTACACTTGTCGGTCTAGCACTTTAATTTCCCAACAAGAAAGGGTCGAAGATGATGCGGAATATGAAATTACCGGGTCGAAGATGACACGGAATATGAAATTACCTTGATCAAAAATAGCTCTAGAGTGTTTATAATCGGAAATTAATGCAATAAGTTTTGATTGCCCGATGACTCACAAAATTCGCCCCGTTGTCTCACACAACTTGCCCGATGCCTCACATTATGTAAATGCACCTAGCATTAAATCCCTTTGCAATGCTTGGCGAGATTTTATTTTTTGTGGGAATTTTCCAGTATACTATTATTCATTTGCAAATACCAACGTGACCTTCTTGGTCCATTTCTTTTACTAGAAAATCAAACGAAAATGTGTTTTCGTGACCTTGAAAGGCATGCCCTCTAAAATGGGGCGCACAATCACGCGTTTCTTGGAATATTTATTTACAAACTGTTTACATAATAAAGAACAATAATGATTTCTACAGCTCCTGCAGCAAACAGAACTTTGACATACAACGTCACCCAGCCATGTCGGAACAAAACAAAAAGAAAATTAAAACTACGTACCGTGTCTCCATTGTAAATCCCGATGTGTCACCGACACCTCGCCCGATGGTTCACAATTTTCCGATTAACCCCCGTTGATTCACCGTTTTTCTAATACACCGTTTCCATAGGTTGCTCTAGAAACGAAAAGAACTAAAAGAAAGTTCTTTTAAATTCTACAAAGAGAATTTAGAATTCTCCAGGGAGAACTCAAGGCCGCAACGACCATCAAGACTAAACGAAAGTCCACTAGACCCTTCTTGATCTCAGTAGTATACATAGTCCAAATATATTTTTAACATATGGTAAAAAAAAAACACTCACTCCATTTTCATCTGGAATTATCCACAAAGTGCTCATAGAATTTTCTATACTTCTAAATTATATAACAGTGATAAAAATAATCAATGACATTCTTCTACAAAGTTCTAGATAATAAATTGTAGAAACATAAAAAGAAATATATATTAATTAATTGGGTTACTCCCCTTTGATTATATAATATATAAATTATAAGTAATAGCTTTTAAAAGAATCAATATTATTGAATCAATTATATATAACAAATCACTTGGCCAATCAAAGCTAAATTTTATGTGAAGCATCTATAGGATGGGGTTACCAATGTGTATATAAAAAATCCGGGTCATATGATCAAAATTGCCGCTATGCCCGAATATTGTAAAACCATTCAAAAGTCTTCTTCTCCGAACCGGTGGACCGATTTCAAAGAAACTTGGCATGAAGGAAGCATCGATGGCTAAAGTACTACAATGTATGAGGGGTGATCGAAAAGTACGTATAAAAATGCTGTAAATTAAGTTTGCGTCAACCGATTGATATGGAATTTTGTACGAATAAACATTAATCCTTTTGTAATTAAATGCCATCGTCATTTTAAAACAATCACGTCAGACGTTCATGCACGAGGCACCGTCATGACGTCACTTCACGTGACACGGCGCACCTGTACCCCTGGGTTGACTTTGTGAGTGTATTTGGGGAGTTTGGGAAAGCTGGTCGACATTTTTTAATGAAAAATGATCTTCTAACATTAATTGACCATTTTTCGAAAACATACGGCATTCTGATGATTTATCGACTAATACGGTGAATTTGAAGTCAACAGGTTAGCGTAAAATATTCGAGAACGTCGATTTCATTTTGTAAACTTATATTCAATACTTTGTTTTCTGGCCGATGTTTAACGAAATGATAAAAAGAATGGCATAAACTATAACTAGTAGAGACAATGTAAAGAATAGATATGTTTCGAGCCAGCAGTAAATGTATACTTTTAAAAAATAACTTCCTGAAAATGCAACATTTCCGAAAATTGTACCAGTTTTGTCCATTTGATGAGTCGGTATTTGCAAGAGTCTAGAGACAAATCCATTCGATAAACATCCTCGTAACTTAACAAAAATAAGCCATGTACGTTGCAGTTAATGAGTATTATATAAAATGTGGGCATATGCAACCAAAACGGATGTTACAATACTTTGAACTAAGAAGTATTTTGAAATAAGAATAAAACTTTGACGTTACGTTGCGCCGCATAACGTTAGGCGGTGTTTCCATAACGACAGCTGTAATGCACGTGTATGTATTATGCATGCATTATTGCAATGGAATAACTGCATATATATTGCTGCATTATTTGCTGAAATTTCATCTCGAAATAACAAAAGCGAAAGAAATGACAACAGTTTTATACGTACTTTCCGATCACCCCTCGTATATATAAATCATGACCCTGTGATGAACTTGACATATTTTACGACAAGGTCAACATAGGTCACATATGCCTTTGAAAGGGGAAACTGTTAAACTGTCTTTTAAATGAAAAAATCTTGCAGGTAAAGTGCAGTTTGACTGAATAGTGATGATTTTGAAAAATGGACCCCAGGGGCTCACCTGTCCCACTCTTGAGCAATATACATGCTTATTACCATAATATCCAAACATCTCTGGAATCGCGTGGTCAATCATAGCCAAATTTTTCTGTGAAACATCTGTAGGAAGGGGGAACCAGTATGTATATTAATAATCCAGGTCACATGACCAAGATTGCCGCCATACCCATATATGGTAAAAACGTACAAAAATCTTCCCTAGAACGGTGGATAAATTTCAAAGAAACTTGGAATAAAGCATTGATGGCTAATGTATAATGTATATATAAATCATAACCCTGTGATGACCTTGACTTATTTTAAGGCAAGGTAAATATGGTTTGCCTATGTATTTGAATGAGGAAAATTGTTAAAATGTCATTTGAAGGGAAAAAACATGCAGGAAATTGGCAAATCGACAGAATATTGATTATTCTGAAAAAAAAAAAAAAAAAGAAATGGCAAAAGGGCTTCATCTGCCCCTGCAATGGGATTTAATACCATAATATTTAAACATATTTATTGGTATATGTAGCAGGTCTCAGGTTAGCGTTTACAGGACCATTGGTCCTCTGGTTTATTATTTTACAACTTTAAATTTCTCTGTGTATTGCATGGGCAAAGTTCCGTTATTTAAATATTGGAGACTTATCCACAGTTTTCGTTCCTTAGACTCTGTTGTTTTACTTTGTAGGATAATCTTAAAATTATTATCTTTTTAATCAAGTAAACACTTATGCAAATGAAATGATTGATCTCGAATATTTATGATGAAATAAGATGGTATCAGATTGTTAATATTATTATATATTTTATAGTAAAAACATGTAAATGAACTGAATTAATAATGTAAAATTTGTTCAAGACAATGAAATGTTATAAAATATGCTACCCAAACCACTCTGCACCCTAACTAATTTTAATGACTTTATATACATGTTCTAATAAGCGTATAAAAAGCAGTTAAAATGAGTATACGAGGGAAAATCCAAAATAACGTAAACTCTTTCTGTAGCTTCAATATACGTGGATAAATTTTAGAAAAATGTATATTGCGATAAATCAGAACATTCTTAGAACAAGATAAGATAAAACAATCACACATTTTATAAGTATCTGAAAAACGCCGCGCCATTTTAAAACCATGGTGACGCATAGGCGGCGCACGCGAATTTTCGGTCCTGTCTTGTGTAATTCATGTCTCGACAAAATGTAAAATAGGCATGCGAATCGCGCCAAACTTAGTCTAGTAAAAGCTTGATGTTTAGAAAATGCTGTGCATAAGTTTCAACAAATTCGAGTAGTGCGTTTTTGAAATATTAATATCAGTTGTGCGCTTTTTCAGTGCATTTAACGTTAAAAACGTCGTCGCCAGATACAGCTAAAATCTATGCTATTACTAAACTTGCCGCGATTTTTGATAGCGCCAACACAACGACCGAAAATAACTAAATGTAGACATAACGGGAATATTCAATGAATACATCAGTTGTGTAAAAATATTCCCGTTGCGATTCTGACGATAAAACAGCATAACAAAGATAGAAAAAGAAACAAAATAACGCGCGTCAGTGGCGACGTAAATGCGTACTGCGCTGAATGTATGCTGACGGCTGGTGATGTGGCGATTTTGAAGCAATTTAAAGTAAGAATTTGTTTCGAGTTTTGAATACTGACGGGAAATTTGTGAAATACATTTAGCACAATTAGCAAAAATACTTTTATCTATGGTACATGTTGAATAGATGGCGGTAAGCGCTTCGAATGTGTTAATTTCAAAATGAATAAAACGCCAATGACGTTACGAAATCAAAAATGACGTGCGCCGGGTAGACCATAGTGACCTTTTTGTTGTGACTGTTGATTTTTAACGGGTCGTTATTTTTGCCTGATATTTTGCCACGATATTCTAGACATGTTCCAATTTATGCTCATGTTATTTTGTAAGAATTTGAATGAGTTGTGTAGAAGCTACAGCAAAAGTCTACGTTATTTTGGATCATCCCCCGTAGTTAGCTAAATACATATACGTGTTTAATCCATTTTTAGCCCCGTTCTCACTGTCCCGGTTCTACCCCGGTTTGGCCCGGTGAAGGCAAGCCGGTTTACTGGCATAAACCGGGGATCATTTTCTTAAAAAATGATTTTGCTCTCATATTCCCGGTGTTACCCCGGTGTAGCTACGGTTCTAGGAAGGAAGGACCCCGGTGGAGCCACGGTTCTTCCCGGTTCTACCCCGGATTCATCCCGGTTAGCCCCGGTTCTATTACGGTTAGGCCCGGTGTTGCCCCGGTTGTCCACGGTGCTGTCCCGGTGACTGCCGGTCGCGTTACAGTATGCGCCGGTGGCGTCACGGTTCTACCCTGGTTCGGCATGGTTCGTCCCGGTTTACCCCGGTTTGTAGGGCATTCAATTACCTCATCAGCCAATGCTGCTACGATGGCTTCATACACATGAAAACAAAAAAATGCATACGGTGCATGTTCGTGCATATGAGCTTGCATGTTGATACTTTGGTAACAGAGGTAACACTTAAATAGAATGGCAAGTTCATACAATGAATAAATAATACCGCAGGAGGATAACACGTGATGTAAAATCAATACAACAGAAAGTTTAACTTTCCAGTCAACATTTTTTCGTTTATGTCGGAACGGAGCCACAGCTTCCAATGTTAAAATCAGCACTCTGGGAGAGTTAATCTGTCTTGCCCAAGGACACAAGACGGTGCCACCAGTGGGGATCGAACCCGGGACCTCTCGATTCGGAGTTTATAAGCCAACATCAATGAGTATTGAACCCTTTTCATTAACGTCATGCAAACGTTGTGCTTTTTCGGCAGTGTGACATTTTCGCTAGGTTCACGAAATAATTTGCCGAAAAGCACAATTTAAATTCCGTTAAAATTCCGTTAAAATTCTTCATGCATTTTATGCCATTGGTAGATTTATGAACTTCATATAGTTATCATTCTCAAATGAATTTCTGAAGGTTATCGGGCTACAGTTAACCATCAAAGTTTGCAATTTTTACATTTACGCGTGTTTTGGGCGTTGTGACATCATTGCTACATTAATAAAAGATAGTATACTTATTCAAACCTCTACAAAAAATACATGTTTTGACAGCATTGTCTATGAACTAAGCATTGGACCGTGTAAACAGATATTGTCATTTGCATGTTACTGTTGTTCAGATGGATTTGAATAACAGATAAAATATAATATCTAAATCTTACGTCTTGGCCATATACGTTGAAATTTAATGTTGATATAAATTTATGAAAAATGCGTTTATTTTCGGCGTTTCTACAATACCATAAAGAACCACAATGCGTCATATTGACAATGTACGCCAACACTCGAGCGCAACGTCTGTAGCAGATCATGAAACATCCTTGGAATCATTCGAAGGAAGTTTCGGAAGGAAGCCTCATCTTCAAGCCTCAATTCCTCTAGCAGTCTTGGTCGATCAGTGGTTGAGCTCTTGCCATAGTCACGGCACATGCCATTTGCTGACTAGTCAACTGGAGTTGGTACTGCAGAAGTTGTAGCCCAGCCAGCATGCATATATCGGCCCGTCAGCGGCATTAAGTTGGCATCGCGGCATATCGGCCCCATGACGGCCCGTCAGGGGCCCGAAATAACAAATAGTCTGACAAAAATACATCTCAGTGCCAGGAATTGACATTAATGCATTTCTACATTAGGTAGAAATGGCAAAGAAAGAAAATTATTTGATCTCTGAAAGAAATTCAGATTCTCTTAAAGCAGTAAGCGGGCCGCTGGCGGTCCGTCAGCGACATCTTGGCATATCGGCCCAACGACGGCCCGCCAGGGGCACGAAATAGGACAATGCCCTACAAAAAGCTGATGCTTGAACGATAAATCCTTGCTTCCTCATATAACTATAACTCAATTATTTAATGAGTGCTGGATCATTGAGTGTTTCACAAACGTAACACAAAATGTAACAAACAAAAACACAAGAGGGCCCGCTGTCGGCCCGTCAACGGCTGCCACTTTATTAAAGGGAAACAACAAAAATCGATAACATCGAATTTTCATTATTTTACACATTGTTCTTAAATAAAGGTGTTTAAATAAATATGTAAATGATAATTCATAACAGAGAGTGATTCTGACTATCAATTATTTAACTTTTCTAAGTGTATTACTTGTTTCGGTCAATCTCATGGCACTTCATCTTCGAAATAAATTTTTATTATATATATACACACATGGAAAAGTAATTATTTCATAAAACGCCTCTGATGTTGAGCACATCTTGTGTGTTCATGGGCATGTCTTAATTCATGCCCTAAAACACACAGATTCTTCGTTTTCGAAGATTCCAAATGCAAAACTATGTGATGTTTTTTAATATTAATAAACTTCTAATTTCTTAATATTTTGCATGTCGGTACAATGGGGGCAACATCGCGGCAACATGGCGTTTTTCCGACAGCGGGCCGACAATTGTTTACTTTTCACATCCACCGGTGGGCCACTGCAGAATTTAGTTTGCGGGCCGCTATGCAAATATTAGCGGGCCGTCATCGGCCCCCTATTGCAATGCTGACTGGGAGTCTATTCCATTTGGTGTTTATTAGATAATTCATTATATTTCGCGTAAAACATGAACACAACTGATAAAATCTGTGTATTTTAACTAATTGCATGTAATTTCTTCTAAACCATAACGGTACCGGGGTGAACCGGCACACACCGTATTGAACCGGGACTCGACCGGACCAAACCGTAGTAGCACCGTCACTAACCGGGGCGAACCGTGGCGACACCGTGTCAAACCCGTAGCTCCACCGGCATAAACCGTAGCGATACCGGCCCAACACCGGGGCGAACCGGGGTAAAATAAGCGCCCCGGTTCACCCAGGTTTATCACGGTGTCGCCCCGGTTCGCCCCGGTGGAGATACGGTTTGCTCCGGTGTCGCCCCGGCTTATCACGGTTTTTGACACTTGTCCCGGTTCGCCCCGGTTATTAAACATTTTAAAACGACCGGCAAGGCAAGCCGGTTTGCCCCGGTTGTCCACGGTGCCGCTATGGTTCTACTCCGGTTCGCCACGGTTCGTCCCGGTTTACCCCGGTGAGCCGGGGAGCTAAACCTGGACAGTGAGAACAGAGCTTTAGAATAGTAGATCAACAGTGTAAATTGCAGCGCTTGTCTCCATAACTATTTTGGGTTTTTTCATCTTAACGACAAATGTCTCGAAAGGTAGTAAGACAGTCAGTCTGTCTGTGTGTCTATATCACAATGTGATGTGTGGCGACCTTATATGTACCACGTTCTTCTAAACTGACATTTGAAATAGATTAAGATTATTTAATTTAAGTACTATTAGTAAATGTCATATTGATAGTGCAATATATGTATTCTGTGGTTTGATGAATATGCCACAACATGCCCCTTTAGATATGTATTTGATTTTCATTTTTAGTGAAACAAGTCTGGTTTAAAAAGATATGTTTCCAAAGCATTATTGGATTTTTCATGTCGAATCAATCTACGTTTATGTCCTTCTTACTAAACCGAGGAAACTCGACATAGTCATTGTCCGGAAAAATAACGCCACTATTACGTAGTGTACAGTGTAGTTCTTTATGTGGGATGTATGTGCAAACACATTGCATATATAGTTTTAACCCAATCGTGGTTGATAACTATGCTGCCTTCTTTAGCTGCAGCCGGGCGTCAGACTCTATGATGGCCCCGACTTAAAACTATTCATTTTAGTTGGTTGGGGTCGCAGCTTTTTGTCTGTTGCTTGGTCCATCGGGGTTCAACTGGTGTTCTTCTTTTGCTACAGTTGTCAGTAAGTTATTTGGCGCCCATGGATCTCCATCGTTGGGCAGCTAACTGAATCTGTGAGTCCTCGTTCTTGATTCATCATGCTGGTTATCATAATTAATGTGTTTGTCCTTTATGATTCATTGACTAGTTAAAGAGTCACCACGATGACCGAACAACTAACAAAATGTTGTGAACCACTGCAGAAGATAAGGGTGAGGTTATGGCCCTGTTAAATCGGTTTAAGACCCCCTCCCTTTATTTTATATTACTGATCGATCCAATGCGATACTACTGTTGTGGTTCTATTTGTTTTATATTTTGGAGTCTATTTTTTTTGTGCTGAATGAACCTTAATTACGTGTTCATATTTTAACTTGAGTTCGGGTAACTGAGTGGCCGCCTCTAGGGAAATAGCTGCTCTCTCGGCTTATGATATGTTTTCTCTGTTAAAGTACCTAATTGTCAGTTTCTTTGTGATTGCGCCTTTCCCTGATCATTGCCTATTTGTACCTTTCTATACCTGTTTGACATTGCTCTATTACTATGGGCAAAGTAAAATTGTTTATCTATATCAAGAAGCACAATATGTGAGCCTGCTTAAACAATTGTAGGTTTTAGATTGCTTTCAAAATGAAACAAAAATATGAATAAATAAATAAAACTGCCAAAATTTGCCAATAAGTTTTGTCTTGAGACGGTGCTAACGAAGACCGACTGCTTCATTTGTAAATAATTTCGCATCATTAGAAACGTTTTCTGCTACTGATTTAACTCCGCCATAGAGATACAATTGTTGTTTATAACGCATGTGTCAATTACGAAGTTGATATTTGAAATAGGATGAGTTGATTGCGAAAATAAATTCCCGTTGGGCATGCAAGTGTTCCCTGTATCTGCCACGAAATGGATGAAATGAGCCGCGACATGAGAAAACCAACAATCTGCATAATGCGAAAACAAAGACGTAGATCAGCTGTGCCGTAACTGCACAGCTGATCAGCGTCTTTGTTTTCGCTACACGAATAGTTCAATCCCTCTTCTTTTCAAATCCGAAATATCAAAATTCTAGCCTGCTTCAGTGACTGTATAGCCCGGTTTTTGGCAGACCTGGTTGGAATTCCAAACTTGATTTTCTCACGCGCAGACTCAAAAGGTATATCTTGAACCTCAATAAGCTCTCAGATCAGGAAATCAATTCAACACTTTTTCTTCTATTTCTGTTGAAACAAATGATAATTTGCACACGATCGACATAGGTTAGCTAGTTTTGCAAATTTCATACACAAATCACCCACAAGTACTGGGTACACAACGTATGTCCCTCTCCAGAAGTATACATTGTTTGATTTTGGTGGATAAACTACTTTTGCCAAGGCATACATGTAGCGCCGGCCTCATTTTTCTAGATACATCCTTTGGAGTTTAGAAAGGAACTATTTTTCATCCGCTATTAAATTAAATGTTTGAAACCTCTGACAAGTGACAATTTTGTGTCCCTCGAATTCAAGACGACCAATGCAGTGCCATACATAAGACATTTAATTTATTATTTATGCCTATAGGTGATGAACTCTGTCGAATTCAGGACCACGTTTATAACGTGCAAGCCCAAATTAGAAATTTTAATGCATACATAAAATGTTTCTAGTCATCGAACGGGATATTGGGTCAACTGATTAGAATGAATTTGGTAGAAGAAAACAAAGACAACCAAAGTCCACAAAATGAAATAAAAACAACAACATAACTAAGACTTGCCCATACAATAAACAGATATTTTTGAGCTTTAAAACTTGAAAATGTTTGATAGATTTCTTATTTTTGCTTCAAACATAGATTGTGGGTTCATTATAGAACCATCTCGGCGGTTCGAACGAGTATCCGCAATCTGTTTTGGAGCAAAAATAAGAAAAATAGGTATACCCCTGCATACCCTAAATATGTTATATAAAAATGGGGTTTAAGGGTGTAAACAATTCACGGACATGTTTTCCCGATGAAAAATGAAAACAAGTAGATAACGACGGTCGTAATAACTTGGACCAAGAATGTCAACCTACGTTAAATCGGTTCGTAACTTTCTGTACTCATGTAGATTAAATGCAATCATATGTCAGTGAAAGCAAAAATAGGAAAGATGTGCCTCATCTATTCTTTCCGAGACATATATCACTCAGTCAATTAGCCTATCAGTTACAGAGAAAAGTATCGTTATTGTTACTCAATAGAAACAGTGCCATGACAGAGACAAACGACTCTTGTTAGGCTCTGTTAAAAGAGTTCACATATTACAAAATGCTATACTCCGCGAACAGTGTTCTTCAGAATTCAAATTCACTCCAGTTAATATAAGAATCATTCAGCAATATTACTAACGTGGAAAAGATTCTAGACAATGTTCTGTCAGGCGTTGGAGAATTCTGGAGGTGACACTGCTACGCCATTGCAGATGGTCATTCCTGTGCCGCTTCTGTGGTCTGGATATTTAGCGTTTGCCTTTGCTGTGTCGTCGCTACTAGCTTTCTCTTCCTTCCCGGCGCTTTGGTTTCGATTTAACGAGAAAATTACATACATGTAGCTACAATTTCTTGTATTTTCGAACGAAAATATATAAAATACATCCCCCGTTATGGTACATGAATACCCACTGATTGCGTGGATAACCCGCCAACCATTTTCGATGTAACTTGTAGATAGCAAGGCGATTTTTTTTTATTTTATATTTTTGTTTTGTTTTTTGCACTTGAATGAAAAATTGCGACTAGAAAACATGTTTTGGTTTTGACGATATAGTTAATTGTCTAAAAGAATGTGCGCGCCCTCGTTTCAAATTGAAAGCTGCTAGAAAGATATTGCGTTTGGCCATGATTGTCAGATCAAAATAAAAAACTAATAGTTTAGTTTAATAATATTTAATTGCATATATAATACAATGGGGTTGGGTCACAAGTGCTCACCACATTAGTTACGACCCTTCCCCTACAAGAAATAGTTACAAAAATGTTCACACGTGACAATGGATTATTGGAAAAGACATGACTATTGTACATGAAACTGAATATAAACAACATTGATATGAACTGGCAGAAAGGGAAAAAGAAATAGGAATTCCGCAGTAGTAGATCTCATATAAATAAATAAATAAATAAATAAATAAATAAATAAATAAAAATTATGTTGTGTGTATATTGTCTTGTGCAAGTGTTGGTGTGTAAGGTATAGATAAGGGATAACTTTGCCAAGTGTTTCAATTTGGAGCTCTCAAGGCGTATTCATTGAGCATAAATATTGCTGTTAGGTATGTTTTTGGAATTACGCGTAGGGTGTTTCTTGGAATCGTTTGGAGGACTTAATAAAATTTTGAACGGCAGTAAAGATACTGGTGTTTTCTTCATCTGATGCGTTGGGGTCACCATAAATCAGTTTATTTACATTTAGTGGATGGAAGGATCTGGTAGAATGAAACAATTGAACACGACTTTCAGCAAAATGCGGACAGCGAAAGAGAAAGTGCTCAGCATCTTCGATTCCTTGGTTACAGTTACATTCAGAAGTAGGTCTCAGATGGTTGTTAAAAAGGTCATTATTTAAGTTGCTGCACCTGTTTCTTATTCTGGCGTGAAGGACTGATAAGTATCTGTCTCCTGTGTTATAGTAAGATGGGACTTTAGAGTTGGTTGATCGTAGACGTTTCAGATTGGTTTTGAAATGCGAGGTAGAGTTGGATGATCGGATATTTGAGTCGAGAGAGTTCCATAGAGATACAGATGACGGTATACATGATTTGCGTGATATTTCCGTGCGATTAAAAGGAAATACCAAGTTGTTACTGTTGCGTAGTGGATAGTTTGTCGTATTTCTGACGAGAGGGGGTATAAGATCGGAAATATAACTAGGAGTAAGACCGTTGACAGATTTAAAAATAAGAGTTAGTTTTTGCGCTTGACGTCTGGTTTCCAGAGGAATCCAACCACATTCTTCATAAAGGTTTGGTAAGGACACTGATCGGGTCAGGCCTGTAACTATCCTGGCAGCTTCGCGCTGGAGTTTCTCGAGGGTTTCCGCCTCTTGATCTGTACAATTGTCCCAAACTAAGGACGAATATTCCAAGATTGGAAGAACATATGACATGTATATTTGATTTAAAGCTTGTCTGCTAAGAGAGTATTTTAGTTTGCGCATTATGCCAAGAATTTTGGAAGCACTAGCAACGATGTTTTCTATGTGCTTGCTCCATTTGCCTTTGTTGTTCAGGGTTAAACCTAGGTGCTTATGATCAGTTACGAAATTAATCGGGATCCCATCGAAAAAGATTTGGGGTAAGTTAAAAATTTGTTTTAAAGTGAATAGGATGCCTTCGGTTTTAAGAGGGTTAAAGTTTACAAGCCATTGTTTGGTCCAGGCAGATAGAATTTGAAGATCGTGATTTATTATTCCTTGCAGGTCGAGAATTGAAGAAGTGGAGTAGAACAGAGAACTATCATCAGCAAAGAGACGAGTAAGACTAAGAAGCGAGTCTGCTATGTCGTTAACATAGACAAGAAAGAGGAGCGGCCCAAGTACGGAACCCTGTGGCACTCCAGCTTTTACAGGCATAGAGTTAGAAACACAGGATTTGACGACGACCCTCTGAGTCCTATTAGAAAGATAGTCAGATATCCATGCGAGAAGGGGACCTGCAATGCCATGCTGTCTAAGTTTGAATAAAAGACCTCTATGCCATACTCTATCAAATGCTTTAGACATGTCGCAGAAAATCATACAGGAAAATTGTTCATTGTCAAAAGTTTGGCAAACGTGGTGGTATATGTCTATTAGTTGATAGGTTGTTGAGTGGTTAGGTAGAAAGACTGATTGGTATTTATATAAGAGATTATTTTCGAGCAGGTGATTATATATGTGTTTAAAGACTATGCGCTCCTGAATTTTGGCAATATTGCTGAGCAGTGAAATGGGTCTGTAATTAGATGGTAGCGATTTATCACCTTTCTTGAACAAAGGGAGAACGTTTGATTCTTTCCAGTACATAGCAAAACTTCCTTCTCTGAACGACCTATTGAAAAGAATAGAAAGAGGGATAGAAACTTCCTTAGCAACAAGTTTTAACATCCTGTTGCTGATTTCGTCAGGCCCTGTAGCCTTATTTGGGTTTAACAGCTTAATCAAGGTTTCAACTTCAGTGGCAGTGCAAGAAATGTCTGAGAGTCTATTGTTTGTTTTAGCTTCGAACGGAGGGAGTTGGGCGTTACTGTCGTCGATATTGGATACAGATGTGAAGTAGTTGTTAAGGCAATCCACTTTTTCTTGATCGAAAAAACAATATGAAGTTTGATTTGCTGCTTGTTGGGACTGTAAATGAGGGATTGTGCTAGACGAATCTTTGTTTTTAATAAAGTGACGAATGACCTGCCAAAACTTCTTTCTGTCATTGTTTTGAAAATCTGATATGGATATTTCTAGCGTGTTATGGAATTTCTCTTTAGCATGTTTTTTCAGGTTGTTGACTTTATTTCGGATTTTTTTGAAGGAGTTCCAATCAGAAGATTTCCCAGACCGAAGAGCTTTTTTTCTTAAGTTTGTCTCGTAGACGAAGATGATGACGTATTTCTGAAACAATCCAGGGTTTGTCATTGGGCCGAACTATAATGAACTTGGAGGGGATACACATTTTTGCAAAGTCTAGAAATGTCCTCGTAAAAAACGAGGCTGCGTCATGAACTGTCCCGTTGTTTATGGTACTCCAATCAAAGCTCGAGATAAGTTCTTTGAATTGTTCAATATTTGCGTTTTTATAGAGCCAAATCAACCTTTCATATGACCTTCCACATGTGTAGGGGAATGGGATGCGTATGAAGGTGGCTTTGTGATCGCTTACTGTAGCAGGAGTTGAGATAGTACCGGAGTCAAGGAAGGCCATGTCTTCTGGTATGATTATTGGATCGAGAAGCGCCTCGAGTCGAGTGCTACTTTGTATAGTATTTTGCATAGAATTAGTTAAGATGATATTTTGAAGATTATGATAGTTTTGATTGAATAAGTCTTCATTTAAGTCGCCAACGATGATTAAGTTGTTCGAAAAGTCGTATGCTTTTTCAATGTTAAGATTGAGATTATTGAAGAAAGTGGTATCAGCAGTTTTGGGACTGTAGAAGAGTCCCAACAGATATGCCTCATGTTTAACCTTAATTTCAACCCACAATGATTCATCACAGTAGACCTCTAAATCCAATCTTCGGCTGTGAACAAGTTCAGAGTTCAGATATAAAAGAAGCCCACCACCGTGATTTGTACGGTCTTTTCTATAGGGCTCATCATAAGCGTTACCGATGATGAGGTCAGAGACTGGGACCTGATGGTCGAGATGTGTTTCAGAAAAACAAAGAATATTGAAATCAAGAAAGTTATCTTTGATGTAATCTAACTTATTTCGAATACTGCGTACATTAAAATGTAATATTGAAAGGTCTGACTTCGTGTTTTGTGGTCCTGGATTAATTTCAACGTCTAGGGCCATTGTCAGCAGTAGGGAAATTAAAAAGAGAAAATGACAATTCTTGGCAGCATCTTTGAAATATTCGAAGTCTCGTTTTACATGTTTTAACTCATGCAAAGATTTAAAGATTATAGTAAGAAATATTATTAATTTAGGAATAGTGAGAAATTTTGGATCTCTGAACATGCCTCTACATGTGGAACAGTAGAACAGACCTATGGAGATTCGCCATTGATCCGTGGGAATGCCAGTTTCTAGATTTTACTTAAAATTTGACAAATCTCCAAGGCCGCCCAACTGATCCACATATAGTAACTCCCGCTGGAACACCTGGCGAGTAAAAAATAAAATAAAATAAATAAAAAAAAGAAGATAATGATAAGTGTGTGTGTGTGTGTGTGTGTGTGTGTGTGTGTGTGTGTGTGTGTGTGTGTGTGAAATGAACAAAAAGTGCCTGACTTGGTCATGTCAGTCCGTGGTTTGTGGATGGATGCGAAAATGCTGGAGATATAATTTGGTAAATTGATTTGTACAATGAAAGGGTGACAAAGCTAGCTTAGAAAAAAAAAATCTTCGTAACAGTACATTCCAGATACAAAAATGTCTTTGAAGCGATATATATAGCATAAAAACTAGACGTACAGAAACAGAGAGAAAAAAGAAAACAAAAACAAACATACACTTTTGTTTAACAATTCGACAATTTGCAATTTCTTCAAACAGTAGAAATACTTGGAGATTGGAAATAGTTCAGGCAGAGCATCACAGACAAGAGAGAGAGAGAGAGAGAGAGAGAGAGAGAGAGAGAGAGAGAGAGAGCAACTATTCAATAAAAACAAAAAGAGCCGAATTTCCCAATGCAGCGTAATGGCCGTACATAACTCGGTCAATCAATATCAGTAGTTTATAAATAGCCAAGCTAATTTTGACATATATTACAGTTCTAATAATAGAAATCGGGATTTGGAAGTTATTTTTGTGCACTTTGCATCGGTATGTTGACTATTTAATAACTATTCCTATAACTACATGTATTTATGATAATGCATGATTTAAACATGTTCAATGTTTTTAGAGCGAACACAAAAAGAACACATAAAAACTAATATGCAAGCTAACTCTTGTTATCACACCCATGAGAACCATTTATTTGTCATCAACTAACTGTTTTACCTTATTTATCTATTGTAACAGCCTGGGGGTAGTTGATTGTTTCACTCCTATGAGAATGTGTAATCACGTGAAGGTGCAGAAAATAGTTATAGGATGAGTAAGATCGATTTCAGTGTCATGCCAATTTGCCATCCCAAGGGACAGTGTTTTCAAATTGTCATTTTAATCAAATGAATAACTTTTTTTTTCTTTATTTACGCCGGTTTGTTCATCCATGTGTGTATTAAGGCTAAACTACTTAAGGCGTTTTATGGGTAAAGGTAGGAATGATAACTGTTTTTTTTTTAACTTATTTATTTTATCAAAATCAGAAATTACGAAAACACGCCTATGCGATATACAGGGATATTTGCACCTTCAAAATTTGTTGCCCTTTTCTCAACGGATGTACATGTACACAGTTTGGCATATTTTGTCAGTATAAAGTTAATTAAATAGCATTACTTTCATATTGGAATTTGTTTTTATCAGTTATTTACGCGTTCGATTTATGAATTTAAAGAGATTTGTCACTTTATGTATATATCTGACACTGGAATTGACAAAACACAACCGATAAGTTGTAAAATAGCTGTCGTAAAAGAGGTTCAAAAATGCGTTTATGCAAGTAGGCAATGGAAGAATTGAAGTTTGAGAAAAAACAACAACATTATTTTGATTTGTATTGCACAAGAAGACAGTCACTTCTATTTTACACTGCTAAAAGACTATTCAAACCTAATAAGCAAGGCGTTTACTGGTATTGGACTCTTGAGAACCACTCAATTGTTGTCATCTGTTTTTGATTTGATTTGTCTACGTTTACTGCTTGAGGATGGTTGATTTGTATGATTGACTGAAAAGTGCAGATAAAATGTGAAAGGATGCGTTAGACTGACTGCAGAGCCAGTCAGTATGCATTCAAAAGAAATAACAATTTGAAAACACTGAACCTCGGGGTCATGGCTATTTGGCAGGACTATGCAATTTAATCGATCATTCTTAAAGTATTTTTCTGCATACTCCGGCATTTAAGTATTCTTATAGAATAGAATGAAACTATCAACTGACCTCAGGCTGTTACAATAGACAAAGAAAATGAAAATCAGTTAGTTGATGACTAATAAATTGTTCTCAAGGGTGTAATATCAGGAGTAAGCTTGCTTATTAGTTTTCTGTCGATATAACAATCACGGCCAGATGAAAATTGCTCTAGCGGATCTCAAGTGGAAACCTCATCAGGAAAACATATCCGTGTAATATATACCCCCTTGAACCCCATTTTTATATAGCAAAACTGGGGTATGCAGGGGTATACCTATTTTTTCTTATTTTTGCTCTAAAACATAGATTGTGGGTACTCGTTAGAACCGCCTAACGAGTACCCACAATCTATGTTTTGGAGCAAAAATAAGAAAAATCTCAACATTTTTCAGCAGAAAATTTTCAATGTTTAAAGCTAAAAAAATCTGTATATTGCATGGGCAAATTTTCGTAATGTGTCGGGCAATAAAACACAACACGTTACAACTTATTACAACATAATACATAGGCAAATAACTAGAGTTCACCTAATAGTACGCCTTCTACAACGGTAGACATAATACGGGAGATATAATTGTAGATCACAATGCATAAAGGACTTTGGGCCTCCGCCAGTTGGGGCCTTAAGAAGTAGATGGACTGCGTGTGCCTCTAGCCAAAGCTTCTACACTAGTGACTGTCCATCTGATTACTGGTAAACCGCTCAGGTCTGATCCTGCCCAGGAAATGTAGTTCGTCATAGCATCCAATACATATAAGCCTTATCGGGATAGTTGGCGGTTATATTTGAAGCACTTTCTCCTAATTTTTGGGTAAGAGTCCACCAATGTAAAGCGTGATTTATTTGACCGTGCCGCTTTACCTTTTTCATAATATATTTCCATTTGTTGATCGGAGTGCTTGATATGTGTGAGTTTTATTTGGCATTACATTACCCCCATACTATTAGTAAATGGTGATCACATCGTTAAAACTGTCATAACTTATCTGTAGCTCCATATGATACACTATGTAAAAATTAAAATGCGATAATTTAGTTTTAATCAGTAGAAATATATTTTTGAATATTTACAGTATCGACATTGCGCACAATTGGCGTGTTCTTCACGAAAACCGTCATTTTGATGACGTCATAATTCGACTCATACGGGGTTGTACGTGCGATAAGCAAGTTAAATGTTTTACATATACCGCATAGATAAAATTGATATAGGCCGTCAGAAATCGTCCAAAAAGTTGCACGATATTTTCATTTTGACAATGACTATAATGAGCAATACCATTCCATATATTTTTCTCTCGAGGAACATTCGTTTGTCGTCATCTGTTTTTGATTTGATTTGAATGATTAATTCCTGGGGATTGTTGATTGTTTCTTTCACCATGTTCTCTGCTGTGTAACTCGAATTATCCCTAATGGCCGTGGTGCAAATACTGTCTGAAAAATTACTATGATCGAAATGATTGCAGCGTCATAGCAAGGGCGTTTAGTAACCACGAGGGACATGTTTTAACATCTGAATTCTTACAATCATGCATTTATTGTTGTAATTTCTTCTCACCTTTTTGTTCTAAGGCAAGTACAGTAAGGCCATTTTATAACACTCTTGTTAAATGGAAACAATTATTTAAATAGTATTGAGAAAATCATAATTTGACACATTTGATATAATTAGTGATTTTGCTACGTATTTCATTCCTTTTATTACGATCAGAAAATACAGGTAGTATGGAATCTAAAAATCTTCAAAGAGGTTTTTGACCATTAAATTTTAACATGAGCATTGCGAAACAGATCTGTTGTAAAAGCGATGCAACTCTACACATCAGGAAAACATGTCCGTGAAATGCATACTTCTCAAACCCCACTTTTATATAGCAAAACTGGGGTATGCAGGGGTATACCTATTTTTCTTATTTTTGCTCCAAAACATAGATTGTGGGTACTCGTTAGAACCGCCTCGGCGAGGCGGTTCTAACGTGTACCCACAATCTATGTTTTGAGCAAAAATAAGAAAAATATCAAAAATTTTCAGCTAAAAATTTTCAATTTTCAAAGCTAAAAAATCTCTGTATATTGAATGGGCAAGTTTTCGTAATGTCTATGTCAATTGAAAGGTAAAAGTAAATAACGATGAAGAAATGGCGTATTCAGAGCGAAAACCCGATTCCAAATACAAAGGAAATACATCATAGTCGAGTGAGCAGTTTTTATTCCAAATAGGTGACTACACAGTTACCAGGACTTCAACTTAATATTTGTAAACGTACATAATACACGCTGACAGTACCAACATTTCAAGGCCAATCAATAAAATAATAAGAACCAAAACAGTAATTTAACAGTCTAAGACTTATTAAATTACGGGAAACAACAGCTGGCTCTCGTTTCAGTTTATAAATTGTCACTGGTGAGGATTCATGACCCGAAATTGCACAATATGGTTCAACTCCTCTCTTTAAGTGTTTATATTGCTTCCAAAGGATCCAAACATTATTTTTATTGAATACGAGAAAAGTAAAACTGTCATACTGTTAACTATTTCACAGAAATTTTGATTAGACGGTAGCCTTGTATTTGATAAGGCTTTAGGGCAAATAAAAAATAATTTGAAGACAATTCTAGGTACACATGTATTTGTCTCTTGAGAAACATTCGTTTGTTGTAATCTTTTTTATTTGATTTGCGTACGTTAAATGCTTGGGTTTTGATGATATTTGCATTCACATTTTGGTTGCAGTAAAAAAGCAACAATCAAGAAATGGCAAATCAGAACGAAAATCGCACTAAAAAACGAGTTGGGGAAATATAAAATTGAGCATCAGGTGCCCATACAAGGGGAACATATTGTAAGCTGAGTGCGCAACTATTTTAGTAGTGACCATTCAGTTACCCGCACTAAACTAACTAATACGTATATGAACATGTGCATAAAGGTTTTACTGGCGCCTAACCTCACCCTTAGCTTTTGCGAGGATAAACAACATTCAGTTAGCTGTTGAGCCTTCGTAGTGAATCTTTAGCTAGTCAATGATTCATCACGCACAAAGAATAAATAATGATTAACACCATGATGAATCGAAAACCAGGACTTAAAGACAAATTGCGATTATGCCTAGGTCACACTAGGGCTTACGTACGCTGCGGATAGGTGTTCCGTATCTGTCCGTCCTATCCGTAACGATTCGTATCTTATCCGTAATGTCCGTAACTGTACGTATCATTCCAAAGGGCGCGGAAGATCCGCGGGCAAATTTTCATAACTGTCAAAAATTCATGCGCGGATGGACGATCGGTAATGGTAGGTAATGGTACGTAACTGAAGGCATTTATTCGAATCTGTCCGTATCTAATCGGTATAAAAACGTATCTAAACGTATCATTCCGCGATCAAGCATTGGTTGAGGATCGATACTGCTCCATACGTGTTGTTTCGTTCGGTTGCGGTTTTTGTCGTTTACATACTTTTAGATACAATTTAATACGTTCAGATACGTATTAAACACGTATAAAAGTAACGGTTCGCCTGTGTCACATAACCGGTTCTGTTTGACACGTAATCAACAACTGCTTTAGGATCCTTTAAAACCGGTTCAAGCCCGCCAGAAATTGTATATTACTGATCGTTCCAAGGCCATACTTCTGTTGTGGTTCTTATTGTTTTATGTCTTGGTGTTTAAATTTTTGTGCTGTTGGCGCCTCATGTATGTTATCATATTTTAGTTAAGTTAGGTAACTGAATGGCCACCTATTGGGAAATAGCTGCTCATTCGGCTTACTAATGTATTCATAGTCTTAGTACCATGAGTACCTTATTGTTAGTTTGGTTTTTTCCCGCCTCGGTTTTTGCAGTTGGAATCTTTTTCTGATTGCGCCTTTTCCTGATCGTTGCGTTCTTGTACCTTTTGGTCAGTGGGTGCTTTTTTCAACACTACTGCATAACCACAGTCACTGTCAAGAACCAAACAAAATGCCACCAAGGAAGAAAAGAAAACCAGAAGACCAATGGCCCTGTAAAAGCTCACCTGAGACCTGAAATATATTCCAGTAAACTTGTTTGACTAGAATGGTAATACACATGTATATAACCCTGGGCAGCGTCAGAATAACCCCTGGAGTCAATTTGTTTTTCAAATCATATAAATTCAGTCCATTTGCCAATTTACTCAAGTTTTACTTTTCAAATGACATTTTAACAATTTTCTTCATTCAAATGCATGGGCGACCTAATTTGACCTTGCCGAAAAATAGGTCAAGGTCATCTTAGGGTCATGATTTATATAAATTTTGTAGAGCTCTATTCCTTGATGCTTCATGCCAAGTTCAAAATCATAGGCCTTCTGGTTCTGAAGAAGATAATTTTAAAGGTTTTTGCTGTTTATAGCCATGGTGACCTTGACTATTTATGCAAACTTTCATTCCCCCTTCCAAAGTTTGCTCCACATAAAGTTTGGCTTTGATTGGCCAAGGGGTTTTCAAAAGAAGATTGAATATTTTGGTCATATACATGTATAGCCCCGGGGCAGGGGCATACAACCACCTGGGCCCAAAATATTTTCATTACAATAAATCTTCTCTCTATTTGCTCATTCTTAACAAGTTTTCTGCCAATA
The DNA here is from genome assembly GCA_964017185.1 of Rugalucina vietnamica. Lineage (NCBI taxonomy): Eukaryota > Metazoa > Mollusca > Bivalvia > Lucinida > Lucinidae > Rugalucina > Rugalucina vietnamica. Next base: position 34,180,397 of record OZ024883.1, on the reverse strand, counting down.
AATGACATTTTTCTATTTTTCCCAGTCAAATGCATGGGCGACTTAAGTTGACATTGCTGTAAAAAAGGCCAAGTTCATCCCAGGGTCATGATTTATATAACTTTTGTATAGCTCCATTGCCTGATGCTTCATGCCAAGTTTCAAAATCATAGGCCTTCTGGTTCTGAAGAAGAAGATTTTAAAGGTTTTTGCTGTTTAAAGGCATGGCGGCCATCTTGGTCATATGACGTTGACTATTTATACAAACTTTCATTTCCTCTTACCAAGGATCTTTCCATAAAGTTTGCCTTTGATTGGCCTAGCAATTTCAGAAAAGATAATGTTTGGTTATTATGGTCATATACATGTTTATGTATATAGCCCCGGGGCAGGGGCAGACAACCCCCTGGGCCCAAAATATTTTCATAAACATAAATCTCACGTCCATTTGTTCATTCCTAGAAACCCACATGGTGGCATGGTATCTGTCCGCAGCCAATGCTTAATTGTAGGTTGATGCGTTCATTTACGATGTAGATACCTTTGTTATACGGTTTAGATACGGAAAGATTCGAATCAGTGCCTTCAGTTACCATCATTACGTATTATTACGGATGTTTCATCCGTGCCCAATTTTTTGACTTTTTTCAAAATTTGGGCGCGGATGGAATCGGACTTGCATATGCAAGACGTTAAGATACGGACAAATACGGAAAAGATACGAATTGTTACGGATATGACGGATAGATACGAAAGGCCAGTCCGCAGCGTCCGCAGCATCCGGATGTGCTAGTGTGACTGTAGTTTGACCAAAACCTGCGTTTTCTTGAATTAGATTTCACCGTTATATACGCAAGAAAACGCAACATTACGTATCTGAAGGTGTATGTCTGTATCTAAACGTAACAGATGGTATCGAAAGGTATGTAGTCAAGTATCTTAACCGTATGTATTCGAATTTATCCGTAACTATCTACGAACGTATCCGTATCTTTCCTGAGCAACCCGTATTTATTCGTATTTAAAGGTAATAAATTCATTAAGAACCGTTAGCTCCGCCCACAAAATTCTGCGGATCGCTACGTACAGTATTTGCAACTATCCGCGGCATCCATAAGCGCTAGACTAAGTGTGACCTAGGCATTAGGTAGGTAAGGTAAACAACATTAATGAAAATATGGAAGAGTCCTTGTTGACTGCATGTGCACAGAAAAAATGTATTGAGGATGTAGAGGATCGATTGCAAAGACAGATTCATGTAGTTCAGTATCCCGACTGATAGTGGCTTAATCTTTACAGCAATTTAACTTTTTGTTCCCACGTTTTAATTTCAGGCAAGTGCAGTTAAGTCAGTTGAACAGAAGAAAACATTATCAGATAGTTTTGGACATCCCTACTCGACAAACTTGCAAGATACATCGAATGGATTTTGCCGACAGAATGATTTTAATGTAGTTTAGAAACTTGCATAAATACGAGCTAGGCGGTACCGGCCTGTAGAGCACTTTCTTTTGGCAATTCAACAAAAAGGAGTCCCAACACCCGTTCTCTAGCTGTTGTGTGACTGTCATTTAATGCAGCTGAAAGACCAGTTAAATCTAATAAGCAAGGTTGTTCCTGATATTTGTCTCATGAGAACCATTTAGTTGACGCCATCTGTTTTTTTTTAATTTGATTTGTCTAAGTTTAGGATTGTTAATTATTACATCATACACTGACTGTGTGACTGGAAAAATCAACAATGACTGTACGTTACAAACTGCAGATATAAACCGTTCTATATAAATAAAACAAGACTTAGAAAGTATTTTCTACAAATTACAAAATAAAAAGGCAATCCAATATCCTTAGTTCCATGTGGTGGAATATTTGAAACAATAAAGCATTTTGTTTGTTTGAGTTGATGCTTTTCGTCCCAGTCAACAGCTCAATTCATGTAGGAACGCTACCTGCATTTTATGTGACTTTTACCTAAAATTAGGATGTCATGACATCCAAAAATTGCTTTATAACCACCAGAGGAAGCCAGTTACTGAAAGCTTATATGTATGGATGGTTTGACTCGAACCACTTTTCCTGGACAAACGCCGACCAGTCAATAGCGTATAAGCTTTGCCTGGAAGACGAACAGACCATCTATATAAAGGTTCTACCACAGTCAGTGAGTGACTATGCATTGAAGGTTACAGCAATCCTGTCTTGTAATTGAAACACGTAATGTCAAGGCGTTCATTCAACGCATTCATTACAAGACACCTGAGGCTATAACCATAAGACTTTGTAAATCTGATAAGAAATTGAGAATGAAAAATATTCACTCTATTCACAGGAGAAAAACTGAGCCATCGTCATGAAAATGTTGTTTAATTGAAGCCTTCATTTCAGAAATCACAGTGCTATTACAAAACACGCCCATGTAATAAACAGAGATCTTAAAAGTTATAAAAAATGATTTTTTTCATCAGAAAAATTTCGATATTATTCTTATTTTTGCTCAAAACATAGATTGTGGGTACAATCTATGTTTTGGAAAAAAAAATAAGAAAACTAGGTATACCCCTACAAACCCCAGTTTTACTTTATAAAAGTGGGGTTTAAGGGGGTATACATTTTACGTACATGTTTTCCTGATGTAAATTATTTTTCCCTTACAACGGCCAGCCTGTTCCGAACTAACGATGGATAATGTCCATAACTAGGCACGTTACTTAATATATACCAACCAAAAGTTCTAACCGGTCACTTACATTTTATGGATTTCTTCAAAACCAACAATAATCTGAAGAACATATATGAGTCTAAATTCCTAAAGATTTTCTCCAATCGACTTTTATTATTCTCCGTAGAAAGGTTTCTGAATACTAAAACAAACATCAAACCTTCGGAAATCTGACAATAAAGGCATACTTTGATTTTTATTCGAATATATGAGATACGCAAAAAATGCGGTACGGCACGAGATAGTACAAATAAATATCTGGCAAAGTTACAGACATGAACTAGTTCTAGTCAACAGCTATGGTCATGTCACACCATCCTAAATGAGCTATATACCCACCCAAATAAGCCAGTAAGGCTATATGTACAAATGGTTCGTCTTGAACATCTTTTCCCTGGGCATGCTTAGACCAGAGCAGTAAACCAGTAATCCAATGTTCAGTCAAGAGCGTAACAGGCTTTGCCTGGATGCACAAGCGGTCCATCTATTTAAAGGCTCATTCGCTATGCGTTGAAGGCTTCTGCAATCCAGTAATTGTCTGGTAATTGAAGCACGTAATGTCAAGGCGTTCATTTAACGCATTCATTACAAGAATCGTGTCAAAAAGAAACTTGAGGCTTTAACCATAAGACCTCATAAATCTGATACGAAATTGAATATTTACTCTATTCACAGGAGAAAAACTGAGCTATCGTCAAAGATATATTGTCTAATAGCACTTTCTTGGAAGCTCGACTTGTTAATGACTATTCACTGGTCTTGATGACATCGCTTTTGCTGACTTCATTGATATTGTTTGTCCAATATTTTACTTCTATATTTTTTTCGTTTCAGTGGACCCTTCGGTGCCGGTCTGTGTTACGAAACCACAATGTCCACCTGTTGAATTTCCACGTAACACGACCCCGCCTACGTAAAACTAACGACTGGTATAGTCCGTATCATGACATGTATCAAAAATGTTATTCTCCAAAACATTCTCCGTTTAAAGGTTCCTCAGTACTTCAGCAAACAGCAAACTCATGCTTAGATTCCAATTGGAATATATGAGACCCGCAATATACATGTATTCTTTTATTCATTAATTAATGTCCTTGGTGGAGTGAAATGATAAAAATAAACATCTGGTAAACGTATTAACTCATATTTCAACTGAAATTTAACTTAAAACATGGACTGAGACAAACTTAATTAAAAGCAAATTGCCTTGATTCCAATGGTTGAACCCCACCCCACTTTTATATAGCAAAATTGGGGTACGCAGGGGTATATCTATTTTTTCTATTTTTCTTATTTTTGCCCCAAAACATAGATTGTGGTACTCGTTAGAACAGCTTGGATGAGGCGGTTCTAACGTGTTCCCACAATCTATGGTTTTGAGAAAAAATAAGAAAAATATTAAAAGGTTTCTACTGAAAATTTTCAATTTTTACGAAATCTCTGTATATATTGCATTGGCGTGTTTTCGTAATGTTATGGTAAAGCTAAAATCAGTTTATCTGTCTTTATTTCCTTTTTCTCGAATACGCTGGTCAATAGCAATTTGGCCAAATGCAAATATACGCTGTTTAAGAAGATTACGATCCTTCTAAAATAGCGTTTTGGTAATTCCAATTAAGGCATAAACCCATCAATCAAATGCGACTGTCAATTTGTTTATAGATATTTGTCAACAAATGGAACCTCCGCATATTGAACTCTTTAATTCTCATGTCCGGTATAGTCTAGTTAACATTTACTAGAAGGTTTGATTCTGTCTTGGAAATTTGCTAATTCAAAGCACCAACGCTATAGTTGTTTATTTTGGTTGTGGGCGGCCCCCGTGGCCGAGCGGTTAAGAGCGCTGTTTCTTAATCACTCGATCATCTCACCGCTGTGGCTGGTGTGGGCTCGAGCCCCGCTCTGGCCACATGTGAGACAAGCCAAGTTCTGCTTGCGGGTGTGTCAGGTGGTTTTTCTCGGGGTTCTCCCGTTTTCGCCCCACCTACTGATTGGCCCGTCTCATATGAGCTGAAATAATCTTGAAAGGGACGTAAAACTAAATTAAAAAAAATATTTTGGTGGTAAAATATATTTCGCCACGTTTCGTTATCATGGCATCAAAATCTAAATCTAAAGAATGATATAAATTCCATTAGATGGAGGCGACTCCGCAACGCCCCGACACATTGTTGATGGGGGCGTTACGCAGTTAACAAACAACTAAGTTCCCATCATATTACACTGTAAACACTAAGCGCAACCATCAGGTAGGGGAAAGATATTAATTTATAGAATATCTTTAATTTTATAGATTTTCTATAAAGCCTTTATAGTACAAATGTTTTATAATTAGCTCACCTGAGCCGTTAGGCTCACAAGGTGAGCTTATAGGATGGCCATGATCCGGCGTCCGTCCGTCCGTCCGTCGTCCGTCGTCCGTCGTCCGTCCGTCCACAATTTCAAAGATCTTCTTCTCTGAAACCGCCTGGCCAACCAAAGCGAAATTTTATATGAAGCATCTATAGGAAGGGGGAACCAATGTGTATATAAGAAATTCAGGTCACATGACCAAGATGGCCGCCATGCCCATATATGGTAAAAACCCTTCAAAAATCTTCTTCTCCAGAACCGGTGGACTGATTTCAATGAAACTTGGCATGAAGCATTGATGGCTAAAGCACTTCAATGTGTATATAAATCATGACCCTGTGATGACCTTGACCTATTTTACGGCAAGGTCAACATAGGTCGCCAATGCATTTGAATGGGGAAAACTTTTAAATTGTCATTTAAAGTCATTTAAATTGAAAGTCTTGCAGGAAATGGGCAGTAGGACTGAATATTAATGATTCTGAAAATAATTGGACCCCAGGGGCTCATATGCCCCCACCCCGGGGCAATATACATGTATATTACCATAATATTTAAACATCATCTCCTCTGAAACCGCTTGGCCAATCAAAGCCAAATTTTATGTGAAGCATCAATAGGAAAGGGTAATCAATGTGTATGTAAATAATCCAGGTCACATGACCAAGATGGCCGCCATGCCCATATATGGTAAAAACCCTTCAAAAATCTTCTTCTCCAGAACCGGTGGATCGATTTCAAAGAAACTTGGCATGAAGCATTGATGGCTCAAGTACTACAATGTGTATATAAATCATGACCCTGTGATGACCTTGACCTTTTTTACGGCAAGGTCAACATAGGTCGCCAATGCATTTGAATAGGGAAAACTTTTAAAAAGTCATTTGAGGTGAAGATCTTGCAGGAAATGGCTAGTAGGACTAAATATTAATGACTCTGAAAAAAATTGGACCTAAGGGCTCATATGCCCACACCCCGGGGCAATATACATGTATATTACCATAATATTCAAACATCTTCTCCTCTGAAACCACTTTGCCAATTGAAGCCAAATTTTATGTGAGGCATCTATAGGATGGGGAAACAAATGTGTATATTAATAATCTAGGTCACATGACCAAGATGGCCGCCATGCTCATATATGGTAAAAACCCTTCAAATATCTTCTCTCAAACCAATAGATTGATTTCAATGAAACTTGGCGTGAAGCATCCATGACTAAAGTACTACAATGTATATATAAAGCATGACCCTGTGATGACCTAAACCAAGTTTATGGCAAGGTCAACATGAGTTGCCCATGCATTTGAATGGGAAAAAGTGTTAAAATGTCATGTGAAGGGAAAAGCCAGCAAGAAATTGGCAAATGGACAGAATATTGATTATTCTGAAAAAGAAAACGGCCCAAGGTCTTCATAAGCCCCTGCACTGGGGTTAAATACTATGATATTCAAACATGTTTATTGGTATATGCAGCAGACTCAGGTGAGCGTTTACAGGACCATTGGTCCTCTGGTTTTATAGATCAAACAGGTAATCTGTCTTCGAAACGTCACTGAATGAAAACCTCATCACGAAACCATGTCCACATTTGTGTCTAGGGCCTGCGCTGTGGAATGTCACATTTCGTTTTTGCATGTAGGTGTGTAGTTTGCTACAGAAGCTGCATTGAAAACAATGCATCATGTATTTTACCAAAATAAACTTTGTTTACAAATCGCATTATAAAGTGGCATGGTCAAAGAGAAACACTTAATCTAATAAAGCAGTCATGTACTGAGTGTGTACCTTGATCTACAGAAGGAGTTTACCAACACAATATTATGAATTACGTTGAAATAAGAGGAAGCTATAAAACTATCTAACGCAATGACCCGTAAGAAAAATGTTGGGTCCATTCACGTTTAAGGTAAAATAGAAAACTAACAATTACTCTATAACGAAGTATAATGTTTTTACATTATAAATCTCTGTGGTCGTGATTTTAGGGTCCGGCCAAGAGAACGAAAATTGGCGGGTTCAGATCTAACTTGCGGCTACAACTTTTGCCTTTTTACAATATCGTATTTAATAAATTATTCTTAGACTAGTGTTTTTCAATTTCAGGCAACACAACAATTATTCGGATATATATATTATATTCAGCAGCTTCACCTAACAAATCACCGTCTTTGTCCGCCTAGCAGTCAGGAGGTCATGCCTAAAATACACTTTACTAAATTTCCAACGTACCTAGTAATATTTTGATATTTTTTTCAAAAGCGAAACAGGTGAAAGATTTCAAATTCTTTTTGTGTTTTGAAAATTACCATTATCAAGCAGAATGCTGATTATTATTTTTTTTTTTTGCAATCAAATAATAATCGAGCTTTTAATGTTGCTTGGCCCACCGGGGTCCAACTGATGTGTTTCTTTTGCTCCGGAGTTAGTAAGTTATTCGGCGCCCAGGGATCTCCATCGTCGGGCAGCTTACTCAATCTGTGAGTCCTGGTTTTTGATTCATCAGGATGTTTATCATGATTTATTTGTTTGTTCTTGATGATTCATTGACTAGTTAGAGATTCACCACGAGGACCGAAGAACTAACTAAATGTTATGAACCACTGCAGAAGCTGAGGGTGAGGTTATGGCCATGTAAAATCGATTTAAACCCGCCAGTAACTTTGTGTTGCTGATCGTTCCAAGTCGATACTTCTGTGGTGGTTCTTTTTGTTTTATGTATTGGTGTTTAAAATATTTTTGTGCTGTTGGCGCCTTATGTATGTTTTCATATTTTTAGTTAAGTTAAGGTAACTGAGTGGCCACCTATTGGGAAAATAGCTGCTCATTCGGCTTACGAAATGTTTTCATGGTATACGTACCTGATTGTTAGTTTGGTTTTTTCCCACCTCGGTTTTTGGAGTGGGAATCTTATTCTGATTGCGCCTTTTCCTGATCTTTGCCTACTTGTACCTTTTTAGTAACCATACCCCTCATTCGAAAAATCGGAAGTTGCTAAAATAAAAACATTAGTTAATGATTCATATTTTTGCATGACTGATATTAATAGTGCTGTGGCCACTCTAGCGCCTTCATTTTTATTCGGATCTTCTTTATTCTTGGAAGTAACAAGGTACAAGTAGGCAAAGATCATGAAAAGGCGCAATCAGAAAAAGGTTCCCACTCCAAAAACCGAGGTGGGAAAAAACCAAACCAAATATCAGGTACTTATACCACGAAAACATTTAGTAAGTCGAATGAGCAGCTATTTTCCCAATAAAAAATTGACTCTCAGGTGAGCGATCGTTGCACGAGCATTCATAACATCTCGGATGAGTTCGAATTTCGACCAGATCCGACCTCTGACTGCGGAGTTATCTGCCCTTGAGTGTTTGAAAAATCAATATTTTGTGTTGTGGCCACACATCTTTGTTTTTCAGTGTATCTTCTTCATTCTTGCAGGTAACAAGGATAACTACAATATCTCGGATGAGTTCGAATTTCGATCAGATCTGACCTCTGACTGCGGTGTTAACTACCCTTTAATGTTTGAAAAATCAATATTTTGTGTTGTGGCCACTCTAGCATCTTTGTCTTTTTCAGTGGATCTTCTTCATTCTTGCAGGTAACAAGGATAACTACAATATCTCGGATGAGTTCAAATTTAGGCCAGATCCGACCTCTGACTGGGGAGTAAGCTACCGAGTTAGCTGCCCTTTAGTGTTTGAAAAATCAATATTTTGTATTGTGGCCACTCTAGCGCCTTGAATTTTGATCGGATCTTCTTCATTTTTGGAAGTAACAAGGACAACCATAACATCTTGGATGTGTTCGAACTTGAGCAAGATTTGACCCTGGACTGCGGAGTTAGCTGCCTTTGAATGTTTGAAAAATCAATTTTTAGTCTTCAAAAGAAAAAAAAAAAAAAAAAAAAAAAAAAAAAAAAACAATTGTCCAATGACTGTACTTGCTGACTCTCAGGTGAGCGATCGTTGCCCTTAGGCTACTTGTTTTAATACTTGCCCACTCAGCAACGCAGATTTGAAACAAACCGTTCAATACTTGCACGTTTTAGGCGCTTTTCCGACTTCGTCGCATGACACACGTGAATCTTTGTGCGGCATCGTTTTTTACGGACGACAGACAGAAGTTATGCTGACGGAAAAAGCTAAGATAAGACAAATCGAGTGACGCCCAAACTAAAGATATTATGATATCATGTGACTTGTGAGAGTAAAACGGCGAAAGAAAAGCGTCACTGCTCCATTGATTCTAAACGTATTTTTAAACGTGTATACACTAAACGTGCTACCTCCTCTACTAAGATGGCTGCTCTAGCGATGTTTTCGATAGAGAGGCGAATTATTGTTTTGATTATTTTTGTTTCGACTTCCCTCGACAAACAACCAGCTAAAGATTGTCAAAAGACAATCACTACGAGCAGCACGTACATGTGGTAATAAGCTCCGCTGACCACTCCACGTGCATACTGCCGCATCGGAGCTCCAACACATAGGACTCCCTCGATATACGATGGTGACAAGCCGTGGAATTGCAACATGTTACGCATTTCCGTAACACAGCCCTCACCAAGACTGAACCTCTGATGTTCAGTGTTGAATGCTATAAACCATAACAAAGTAGTAAATACTGTAAAAAAATAATTGACAAATGTTTCAAAGCAAAGCGTCCTTCGAGAAAAAGAAACATGTATAATCATTATGAGATTCGAACCCGGTGCTTTGTGTCAGCAGTCGTGTATCGATATCACTGTAATACGTGTACGGCTGCATCAATTTGAGGCGAATAAAAATATTTTACAAACGCGTTGTTTAGTAAGGGTGGTAACCACTACTGATAAAAGCGATTAACCGATAAGAATGAGCTCGTCCTGGAGGCCAAGGTCCATGCATCCAAATGAGACGGTAGAAATTACCATTGAATGATAAAGGTAATGAATCTGGTATTTCTTAAATTAGTAAAGACCTTAAAATCCATAGAACTCCTAAACCCTTAAAACAACTTAAACTGGTCGCCCAATGGCCTTTGATTGCAGATCGATAACTAATATCATAGCCTCCCCTCTACTATCTGGAAAATCGTGAAATAAAAATGTAATTAAACCATAGTGGAATATACTATGACCGAAGAACTAACTAAATGTTATGAACCACTGCAGAAGCTGAGGGTGAGGTTAGGATCCTGTAAAACCGGTTTAAGCCCGCCAGTAACTTTGTGTTACTGATCGTTCCAAGGCGATACTTCTGTGGTGGTTCTTTTTGTTTTATGTCTTGGTGTTTAACATTTTTGTACTGTTGGTGCCTTATGTGTGTTTTCATATTTTTAATTAAGTAAAGGTAACTGAGTGGCCACCTGTTGGGAAAATAGCTGCTCATTCGGCTTACGATATGTTTCATGTTATAAGTACCTGATTGTTAGTTTGGTTTTTTCCCACCTCGGTTTTTGGAGTGGGAATCTTTTTCTGATTGCGCCTTTTCCTGATCTTTGCCTACTTGTACCTTTTTATAATTTATTCCTGTTTTGTTTTATTTTTTAGTTATAATCATTATAGAAGATTTTTATCTAAAATGGCATTTATATTCTTGCAATGGATGAATTGCTTTCCCAATGACACATACGTCACAGATTTATCAATATACATACATGTATTATGGATGGCGAGTGTTGTTATTGGTTATATACATGTATTTCATTAACATTCATAGCGGTTAATCTATGACGTGAGCCATCGCTGACATAAATCCGTTTATACAAAATTTCAGTTTTTTCTGTTTACATTATACTGTTTTCAATTTCATCTCTAACTTAAGGAACAAAAACTTGCCTTCAGAAAAAAACTGTTTACATTTATTAAAATGGGTAAACGCAACAACTCTTTAATCCCGTGGATTATGATACTGACTTGTATTATAGTTGGACTATACGTGCGCATTTATACCAAAACATCAGTAACAACTAAAAGTTCTTTGATGGTTTCTTCAGATACGGAGCCTACTGAAATGACTAATTTGGAGGCACCAAAAAAGGACAATATTGACAAAAAATCAGGGACAAGAATGCAAAGTAATTTAATTGTTTCTTCAGATACGGAGCCCATACACAAAGATGGTGAGGATAAAGCACGTAATAACCAAATAACGGAGAGAAATTTGGAGGTACCAGGAAAGAAAAATATTAACGTCAATAATGAGGACCAAGCTCTTAATAACCAAATAAATGAGAAGAACTTGACGGTATCAGGAGAGGGCAATACGAATAATGCCAATAAGTTTCTTATCTGTCCGAGATTGAGCAATCAGTTGGGTAGCCACATGTTTACTTTTGCTACATCGCTCGGCATTGCACATGCCTTGAATTATAAATTGATCATTCAACCATCAGACCTGCTTTTGAAATACTTCAAATTAAATCAAACCATTGGGGATAGTCTTGAAAATGTTGAAAAACTTGACATAACCCAGTGGAGACAAAATACATGGAACAGGACAATATTGTCTCGCAATTTAACCCTGGAGGGTTGGTGGAGAAATTGGAAATGTTTTAAAAATGTCTCTGACGACATACGAAAATCGTTCACGATCAAGTCAGAATTCCTGAACAAGTCGGAACAATTTATTAGGTCAATAAAGCCAGACAATAAAACCCTGATAGGCATTCATGTCAGGAGAGGGAGCTATTTACGAGAAGATGTACAACGGATGGGTAAAATCGTAGTAAACAAAGATTACATATCAAAAGCGATGGATTTCTATCGTCGACGATACAGAGATGCGCGTTTTGTTGTTGTGAGCAACGATATTAAATGGTGCATGGACAATATCTCGGGAAAAGACGTCTTTTTCAGCAACTTTACCGAACCGATCCTGGATATGGGGATTCTCAGTCTCTGCGAGCACACAATTCTGTCGGTTGGAACATTCAGCTGGTGGGGTGGTTGGTTATCACGTGGCACAGTAGTTTATTGCAGTGACTACCCCAGATCAGGGTCACACTTGGCCAAAAATGTCATAATTCCAGAAGACTATTATCCGCCATCTTGGATTGGTATGACAAATGGGAATTGATACCTTCGTTGAAATTAACTGTATTGTTCAAATATAGTAAAATTGTATTACAAAATATTCTCGAACACCAATCATTCTAGAGCTTAACGAGCCAAATTTCACATCGAGTTTTTTTTCATTAAAACAAAACCGCCTCTAAACAAAAAAAATATGCACTTATGATTTTGCGACTTGGTGGTATTGTTGTGTCTTATTATATGTTTTGGCCGTTCATGTTTTAGGGATTTCTAAAATGTAGTGCGAATCCACATCCGAAGAAATGGACAAGAGTAATATAATAAATAATAGACTGTCAATTCATTGTGTCAAATATTTTAACATTTGTTAATTTAGGACCATATTTTTTAAGAAGATTTCCAAATATTTTATCCTCCTTTTAATAAAGTTATTATTACAGTATAAAAGTTATTATTACAGTATAACTATAAGACCAGAATTTTGGACCCTATGTCAACACATCCCCTTCGGATTATCATAAGGACAAACTATCATATCTTGAGCCACCGGGAGTCTTAAAGTTGTTGAACGCAGTCATTTTTATTAGATCATATTTATTCTTGAAGGTTAAGATGTTCACATGTTACACAATATGACCACTTCCAACCGTGGTCTGCAAGTTAGTAGCAAACAAAAATGATCATTAATAAAAAGCTTGCAATCGAACTTGAAAAATATTAGTGTGTCTTAGATCGCCAAACTACAGCTATGGTTATGTCGGGAAATTGCCTCCATTGTTTTCCAGCGGGCTAATGACGTCAGAATGACGATATATCAACGTTCGTCGTCGCATCGACGTCGATCTTTTTTGATCTGACGTCATTCTGACGTGATGTGCCTGCTGGGATGGGACTTCAGTAGGTAATTAGATTCAGTCAGTCGGTAACTAGCTTTCCCTAATGCAGAAGCGGCCAATATATTTTCTCACAGCACTAATGAATGGGGCCCTCATTGGAATGTCGGAAAGAGGTTAAATTGAATATGATGTTCATAACCGCTTACAATGCGTAAATCTTTCAAGTGATCTACAAGACCATTGATCCTCTTCACTGACTCTGATTAGTTGAATTGCTTGCAATCAGTTTGCTTTTCCCGGTCTCTTAGCACACTCATTTAATGCTCTTATTTTTCCAATCTTCGTGGATTGCTGGTAATCAGTTTGCATTGCCCTACCTCAAGTTTTTGGAGCGGGGATTTTTTTCTTAATGCGCCCTTTCCTGATCATTGCCTGCTTATGGCAAGTGTTCGTGCAGTTTTATACATACGTAACTGCTGATATTCACCCCTTCTCATAAACCGTTGATTTTGTCGAAACTGTATTCCAGGCAAATTTTCAGTTCAAATGTTGATTTAAATGTTGATTTAAACGATTGATAATGTTTTATGTCTACTTTACGATCTTGTTTACAGCGTGTCACTTTGCCATAAAAATGTCAGAAGCGTATTGCCATAAAGATGACAAACTGTGTACGATTCTGCTATACTTGCGACCTGTTGAAAGATGCAAAATTACAGTAATTCTCTTCGGTCCCATGCTGCCAAATGTATAGGGTTAAGTAGCTGAAACCGCGGTATGGCCCATCCCCTATCTCATTATTATAATATGTTCACTGGTCTTAAAGGATCTCAGTTTTATTTTTAATTACTATTACTACAGCTGGTGTTGTGCAGTGTGGCGGCCCTAAAAGGTCTCCCCGTACACCATCCATAATGCAGATTATACATGTATTTTCCGTTTTTACGCAACTGGTCCTTTGAGATTAACGAGGGTATTCTGAGAAATCAGAAAATAATTATCGGTTTAAAAGATTCATTTTCTAACAAACGCTTAATATGTTTGGCCCTATTTGGATTATACTAGGCTAGTCTTTGTATCGACTACCCTGTTGAAAGATGCAAAATTACAGTAATTCTCTTCGGCTCCATGTTGCCAAATCTATAGGGTCAATGAAGAGGCCTAATAGCCGAAACCGCGGTATGACCCAACCCCTTTCTCATTAATATGTTCACTGCTCTTACATGATCTCAGTTTTATTTTTATTTGTTTGTGTACATGGGAATTGAGCAAGCCTGACATGGTCGTAACTAATGTTCATCCTACCTTAATAAAAACAAACCGACCATAGGGGGCTAAACGTTTAAATATGTACAGCTGTACACAGTACAAGTTTCATAATTCAACATCTTTCACCCTGCCGGTTTACCACTGATGTTAATCTTATTAATATCTAATCTCCCTTGCTGCTAGATCTGACAACGACCCCATAGAGGTAACCATCTTGAGACCTTTGAATTGATCAATCAGATAGCTGCTTCCAGAACTCTTGAATCGTTAATGGTGGAGACTCGTTTGGCTATTTGCGTTTGCATTTGGCAGCATTTTGAATGTCGAACTAAAGTTGTTTTTTTTTGTGTGTCTTTAATACCATGGATGAACACTACAGAATGACTAAATATAGGTGTCTAAAAAGAGTGGTTTAGCTTTCCACTTGATAATTTATGTTACGTTTGCTTATTTGGATAATCTAAAGTAACACTGAAATCAAATTCATCTCTGGTCAGCGTTTTCATTACAAAGACAAACTATGGACATGACACGAAAATTAAAAACATCAAAATGGCCCACTTTCTCATTAATATATTCACTGTTCTCAAAGGATCTAAGTTTTAATTTGTATTTGCTATTTTGCATCTGGTGTTGTGCATTTGGCGGCCAGATTACATTTTCCTTTTTGGTTCTTTGAGATCAGCGAGGGTATTGTGAATAAATCAAATGTTTAATGATGTAAAATGGATAATATGTAGCCTTTCATGGGCTGGCTTATTTAAACGTCTACAAACAGGGCACATGAGGCAACCTTTATCAGGTGTGCTTCAAACATAACACAATATAAACATTTTCATGAGAAAATCTGCTTTACAAGTATGCGAAAACGAAGAGACGCAGATCAATTATGCAGTAATTGCCTAGCTTATCAGCGCCTATGGCGGAAGCATTTTCGAAGCTTTCTATCCTAAATCCGCCTAAATCCCATGTACCAAGCTTCTAACCGTTTTTTATATCACTGATCGTTCCAAGGCGATACTTCTATGGTTGTTTTCTTTTTTTATGTTTTGGTGTTCAATCTTGTGTTGTTTAATTACACCTTGCGTACGTTTTCATGTTATACTTAAGTTTGGATAACTGTGGGGCCGCCTATTGGGAAAAAATTGCTCACTCGGCTTACGATATGTTTTCTTAGTATAAGTACCTAATTGTTTATTTAGTTTTTTCGCACCTGGGTTTTTTGATTGGGAATTTCTTTACTAAATGTCCCAGTTCCTGATCATTGCCTACTTTATTCTTTTTATACGTACATGTACAAGTTGATTGTGTTGGATCTGGTCGGAATCTTTGAAAGTAGATATTCTCAGCCTGCGTCTTAGTTATGTATTTTAAAGTGTAATCCTGTTAGACTTGCTTAATTTATGGTGTCTTGAGAAATTTAAATCAGCTTTCTTCGGGATTCGTTTGTTTCATCATCCATTACCTCAATTTTCACCACAATATACGCGACGAAATCGACTTCCAGACACTGCACTCTAGTGGCTTTGGTCATCTATACGCCTTCGCATAAAAATCTGGTCACCAAAAGTTGTAAGAAGAATTTCTTTGCATTCTGCGTATTTTTGTCACCGTTTTACGTCCTACAAACAGCTAATGTCAGGACATACTTAATATCACATATAAAGGGCAGAAGGCCTGGTTCTAGCCAATGATGCCTTATATGAGCCGCCTCGTGGAAAAACCAACAATGTGGTTTCCGAACAGGTCCGACACAAACCGGCCTGTACAAGCACAGAAAAGAGCTAGAAGCTTGAAATTTCGGATTTAAGTAGAAGATGAATTGTACTATCCGAGTAGCGAAAACAAAAGGCGCTGATCAGCTTCGCAATTACAGCGAAGCTGATCTGCGTCTTTGTTTTCGCCTATGCAGATTGTTTGTTTTCCCATGAGGCGGCTCTAGCTTTTCACCTGCATCATTGAGGTTTCGTGGAGGACGCAACCATAGTCAAGTCATTGAAGCAGGGTCATCAAATGTTTGCACTCTAATTGAATATGCATGTTATACTGAGCATGCGCAACATGACACTTACTGCATGCAAATACTTCATGTAGCATCGTTCATGTATTTTAGATTGACATAACGGAACAAAATATACGTAATCTTTAATTATTTAGTGACTGACCGGATTTTCCTGAGAAGTTGTAATACTATATTTGTAGACAGTGGATACAAACATTCAAGGGTACATGTAGCCCCATGACAAAAACTAAAGTCTGTTTCGTAGTGTGTGATAATGGTTTTTCGCAGATATTTTACAACTGTTCAAATGTTGAAGAAATATTTTCTTGGCACAATTAAGCATCTAGTTTGTCGCAAAATGTGCAGCAAAATTTTGAAAATCGGTTGACAAATAAAAAAATTCTGGTCAAAAACATTTTGGAATAGGGATTTCCTGTACAAAAATCTCATGGAAGGGAGGTAAATATTTTCCCGCAAAAATTTTAAATTCTAACTATTTAATCATGATTGTTCAAAATTATTTTAAATTGACACAAATGACATACCTGAGATAAAATCTTCATGATCAGGTAAAAATTCTCGAAAAATATGCATTTTCACGATCATCGATTATCTCCCTTGCCAATGCAAAATCCCTATGCAAAATTCATTTTGGCCATAAAAACTTTATTTGTTCACCGAATTTCAAATTTTTTGCAGGTCTTACTAGGACAAACTAAGATCAAGTTTTTGACATTAAAATAATTTTTCTGTCGTCCCCCATACAAAAATTTTCTGCGAAAAACCATTATCAGAGGC
Organism: Rugalucina vietnamica; assembly: GCA_964017185.1. NCBI lineage: Eukaryota > Metazoa > Mollusca > Bivalvia > Lucinida > Lucinidae > Rugalucina > Rugalucina vietnamica. The sequence continues at coordinate 34,163,421 of OZ024883.1, read as the reverse complement.
AAGTTTTTAGACAGTAGTACTCGATATGAATAGCACAATCCCTTGGCTTCATATATCCGTCATAATTAGCATATATACTTAACAAAAATCCTAACGCACCTAGTAATATTTTGTTAAATATTTAAAAAACGGAGAACTTTTGGAAACCGTATTCTTCCAACAGAAAAATCGAAAGCTGCAAAAATAAAAACAAAAAAAATCGATACGCCGGTAAAAATCGCAAATTTAGTCCAAAAACATGATCTGTTCAATAATGTTATTGAATTTGAGTAAAACGTACAACACCCATTGACATGAAAGTCAGTTTTGTATCGAAAAAAAGCGCCCAAAAAGACTTGTAATTTACAATGTACAACTTGATTTCTTAAGTATTCAGATCGTGTTTTATTACATAGCCAGTACCCGGTGGATAATCGAACCCCATTTGCTCTTACTAACACTAGGGGGCGGGCTGTAACTAATGTTGTCAGAACTTGGAACCCAACCCCTTTGTCTTTGAGATTACAATAAAATATGTTTAAACTACTAACACTAAAAGCATTTTCGTATTGAAAGAATCTGGTCCGGTCACAATTTTAATACTGTTGGACCACTGAACAACGCAGATTTGAAGCCAAACATTTACCACTTGCATGTGAATTATTGTGAAGTGCGACAACGTCTTGGAACGATAGACAGAGGTAAAAGTGACTGAAAGTGTCAACATAAGAAGTAACGGTCGACGCCCAAACTTGAGGTACCATAATATCATGTTACAGTAAAAAGGGGAAAATGAAACGCTTTTGGTCCATTGATTGTAAACGTATTCTAAACGTATCTACGCTAAACGAGCTACATTTTCTACTTTGCCGGCCGCTCTAGCTAATTTTTCGACAGGGAGGTGAAATCTTTTTTGTGACTTCCATTTGGTGAAAATCAAGTTGTCTAATGCTATTCACAGAGTACCAAAAGACAGTGGTGCAGAAAAACTGTTGTTGCATGGTCCTCTCATGACATGGTCACGTGATTAAATTTATTCAAATTTATCTAGTCATTATGCGCAAATGCTCGTCAAGGAATAATGTGCAAAGTTTCATGAAACAAAGTTATTCAATTTTTAAAACTAGTGCGTTGGCATGTTTGCCAAGTGCATATAACCATCTACAACCTAGTAGTTAGATAAACATGTTTGCAATATGTTGAAACAATATGCCAGTAACATGGTTCTGGGAAGGGATACGGCTTAACAATTTTATGACTTGTGTACGAAATGATTCTGTTAGCAGACCTGTCGAATGCGACCATCGGAAATATATTCTGACGTTACGTATTTTTCACATGCATGTTCTTCAAGTCGACACTTATGTCTTTATTTGAACAAAACTAAATTCATGCATTACATGTATGTGTAGAGACTGGCGGATGTACAGAAGAAATCATTTTTAATCCATAGTTCATAGGATAGGACTTTTTTGCCAACTGACTATCATTATTCAAACAATTTAAAGTCTTGACGTTCAATGAAATATCGTATGCATTAAAATTGCTGAATGTGACATGAGCGCCACAGACGCGCAAGCATGTGCGACAAAGGTCAACATCCATTTACATAAGAATTAGACTGGATGCCTATCATCCGACAATGGTAGCCCACTGATGAAAAATGTCAATTTTCTAGCACAATAAAATAGTTTCAAAGTATAGCAATGGATTAGGGTTCTATCGCCTAGATGTCAAGATATGATATTCCCGTGAAAATATAATAAAATCGCACAAATGTATTATTGTTAGCTCACCTGAGCCAAAGAAACACAAGGTGAGGCTATAGGGCCGTTTGTGCGTCTGTCAGTTTGTTAAAACTATCAAACATAAATATGTCTGAATAAAAATTAAAACCAGCAGGGCAATAATAAATGTTGTGGCTTGTCCACAATATAATATATTTCATGGAGATATGTAGTCTATTTTTAGATTCATCTGGATTTCCTATAATTTCTATAAATAATATAATGTCGGTTGACGTCAACGTCACATGACGTTGACGATAGAGTTAGATGACGTCGACGACAGATGGTAACTAGAGCAGGGAGTTGGATTATTGATGCTCTCATTAAACTACTACTTTGGAGGAGTCATCATAGTCACTTCTGCTTTAAACTATTATTTGGAGACAAGAACTTGACGTTGACAACAAAGTAGATTGATTACATAAATGACATTGTTAAGTGATTTTAGTATACAACTGGAATTATAATTCAACCAAACTATAAAGGGATATAAACTGGTGCTATTTAGAAGGGACTTTTACACCATTGAGGGATCACAGATCAAGAACTGTAACTACTATCTGGAAACTACGACTTGTGGATTCTAATAGCTGTGGACTGTAACCTAGATAGACCAACTACTTAGAGGAAATTACTACTAATTTGAGAACTATACTAAATATCTACAGAAACTCTTAACAGTTTTAACTTTCTATATGTGGCTAAATATTATATCAACATATTAAAATAATGACAATGAAAAATATATTTATAGTGTTCGCCACATACATGTACATGGTCCCGGGAACCGGATACTTCAAACCACTAAACTGGTATGAATAGTCGAGAATGACAAGAACTATGGAAGAGAATAGTATAGAGATATTACAAACAGACTGTAAAGGGGCGATAATTAAACTCCAAGAAGAACTTCTAAATAGGAAAAGGTTACTCACTGAAAACAATATTGAAATTGAAGGGCAGAATTTAACCCATACCACAGTGAAACTTAAAGATTGTAGGTCAATGTTGCTAACATTAGGTGATGAGCTGTGTGAAATAAGCAGGAAATTATCATTAGCTACAAGAGCAACAGAAATGGAAAGTGAATTTGAGAAACAGATGGATCTAGATTTTGGGCTGATGAATTTGTCTGATGAAATGTATTCTGCTTAATATTATCTTAGACTGTCTCTCGTGAACATAAGAATTACTGATGAAAATGAGAGAAGAAAAGAGGCTGAGAAACTTTGCCAGAAAATAGACAAAATTCAGGTTCAAGAAGAACAATTAAAACAGCAGATGACATTTAATCTGGAAAAGCACATATCAAATGTATTAAACATTGATCAAAATTCCGGAAAAATGGATTGTGCCAAGGCAATAGCAAACGGGTGCACATGAAGAAAAGAACAGAAACGAAACAAAGGAAAAATTATGGCAAATTAAATAGTAAACACAGATGGTTAGCAAAATTATTGGAACAAAGGAATGAAAAAGGTAAACTGAAGCTTACAAACAGCAAGAAAAAATATTCAAGCAAGAAAGATGTAAAGAAAAGATCAGGGGGGCAAGAAACATGGCCACTACAGAAGATGTAAGAAGAAAAGGTCAACATGTTTTTTTCATTACCACAATGCTAATGATGAGTATCGTTAAGTTTTGGAGAAAGCTGAATCCAAAATATTGCAAGAAGAAAGCAAGAAGATGGAAGGATTTTCACACGTTATATTCTAGGATTTGTACCCGAGAAAGTGAGAATGTAGGACATGGTAAACCAGACTCGTCACCACAATTAATAACAAAACAAAGAATGGAAACAAAGAGGACACTATCAAGACTTAAAACTTATTCTCATGCACTGAATTGTACAGTGGCATGCCAGGAAAAAAAATCTGTTGTTGGGGAGAGTTGTGGCTTGTCTACAATATTATATAGTTCATGAAAATGTGTAGTCTATATTTAGATTTATCTGGATTTCCTATAATTTCTATAAATAATATCATGTCAATTGACGTCAACGTCAACTGACGTTGACAATAGAGTTATATGACGTCGACGACAGATGGTAACTAGAGCAGGGAGTTGGATTATTGATGCTCTCATAAACTACTACTTTGGAGGAGTCATCATAGTCACTTCTGCTTTAAACTATTATTTGGAGACAGGAACTTGACGTTGACAAGAAAGTAGATTGATTACATAAATGACATTGTCAAGTGATTTTAGTATTAAACTGGAATATTAATTCAACCAAACTATAAAGGGATATAAACTGGTGCTATTTAGAAGGGACTTTCACACTACTTTGGACCTGTGGATTCTAATACCTGTCACAGTGGACGGTAACCTAGATAGACCAACTACTTTTAGGAATTTAGGAAATTACTACTAATTTGAGAACTATACTAAATATCTACAGTAACTCTTAACAGTTTTAACTTTCTATATGTGGCTAAATATTATATCAACATATTAAGATAATGACAATGAAATATATATTTATTGTGTTCGCCACAGCGACCGACTTTGATCTGAAGCATCAATAGTGAAAGCATGTGGCAGGGTAGTGGTCGCCAGTCCAGGTTTGATGATTTTCCTCGGGTTCTCCAGTTCCTCCACCAAATTTGACCACGCCTTCAAAAACGCAATTACAAGTTCATTGAGCTTTCTGTGTAATTGAAGTAAAATAATTATGGGGAGGGGAATCGGTTGCAGACGGTTTATGACCAGATCAAGTAGAAACTCTGGTTTCCATGGAAACGAATAGCTCCCAGAGGTTTATAATGGGTAAATGATAAGAACACGTTTACATCGTCCTTTTATCTTCTTCATTCTTGCATTCTTACAATGACAGTCATAGGAGCTTGGCTTAGTTCGAAACTTGGCCAGCTCAGACTACAAATTGCTACCGTGTCTGCCTTTTTGCGTTTTGAAAAATCCTCATAGACTGATAATCGGAATGCTGTGAACACTGTAGCTGCTTCGTTTTTGATTAAACCCATTTCATTCTTATCTTCATATACTGAGTCAATCAATTTCTGATCACCATCTCTTGTAGACAACAAGAATAACCATAAGGTTTCAAATGAGTTCGAAATAAGGCTAGATCCCGTCAATTTTGTATGAGTTACTTGCCCTCGACCCTAATGTATAATTTTATAAATACTATTCGCTTTATTGTTGGTCGGATCTTCTTTACCCTTGCAAGTAAAATAGATAGAGTATCAAATGGTTTCACAATTCAGTCAGATCGAACTACGGATTGCGGATTTAGCTGCCATTGAGTCACTTGAAAAATCCCCAAAGACTTATGTATAACTGGGATAATGTTGTAAACAGACTAGCTGACCCAGTTTCGATGGAAACTTCTTCAGTCTAACAGGCAACAAGGACATCCATAAAGTCTAGAATGACTCAAAACTAAGGCCAGACCCCGTCTTTGGCTTATGCGTTTTATGCCCTTGACGGTCTAAATAGTTGATGTATTAAATTGTGATCGTTTTAGCCACTACTATGGTTTATCCTTTTCATTATTGCAGGTAACAAAGGCAGCTATGGAATCAAATGGGTGTTTGCAATGAGATTGGATCAAGGATTGTGGCGCTAACCCAGCAGGCACATGACGTCAGCACATGACGTCATAATGACGTCATATCGACGTCGATGCGACGTCATAACGTCGAATCGACGATGATATGACGTCATTATGACGTCATGTGTCCGCTGGGAAATATGTATCTGTCCTTGTGCGTCTAGAATGACTCTTTTAATCTTAGAATGGGGATACCGTTCATAACACTAGGCCAAGATTTTGGGCCATTTTAATACCAGTCGAGGGAACTTAATGTTTTGGCCTTTTTTGATAACTTTAACATCTCTAGATAAAATTTCAGTATGCAGCCTATCAATCTCATATCGGTAGCTTAAGGCGAGAAAATGAGCCATATTTAGGGATATCCTGCAAACAAGTATTTCTAAATATTTGAAATTAAAAACAGAACAGAAGTCAACAGCATGGTTTGTTTCACATCATAACGTATCACTGGAATGTGTATCTGGTCTTAGTAAATACATGACTATCGAAAAAACATATAAAAGTGAAACAAATCTGCTATGTAAGTTACCATTGATCGTTCTAATATGTTTGATTTTAGATTTATTTCTAAGAAGTTAGACATTAAATTCCATTACTCATACCAATCCAAGATGGCGGATAATAGTCATCATGAAATAAAGTGTGATTAGCCAAATAAGACCCTGGTCTGGGATAATCACTACAATATACTACAGTACCACGCGATAACCACCCACCCCACCAACTAAACGTCCCAGTTGATATAATAGTGTGATCGCAGAGACTGAGGATGGCCATATCAAGGATCGGTTCGGTAAAGTTGCTGAAAAAGACGTCTGTTCCCGAGATATTGTCTCTGCACCATTTTATATCGTTGCTAACAACAACAAATCGCGCATAAGTGTGTTGTCGCCGAAAGAAATCCATTGCTTTTGATATGTAGCCTTTGTTTACGACGATTCGCCCCATAGTCTGAGCCACTGGTCCTAAAAAGTCCCCCCGCCTTACATGAATTCCAATCAGGGTTTTATTGTCCGTGTTAAGTGACCGAGTGAATTGTTCCGCCTTTTTCAGAAACGTTGACTTAATCGTAAACGTTTTTCGTATGTCGTCAGAAACATCGTTAAAGTATTTCCAGCTTCTCCAATATCCACTTAGGGTTAAATTGTGCAATAATATTGTCCTGTACCAAGTACTTTGTCTCCATTGAGTAACTGAAATTGTCTCAACATTTTCAAAACTGTCCCCAACTTTCTTGTTTAAGTCGAAATATTTCAACAACAGGCTTGATGATCGGATGATAACTGTATAATTCAAGGCATGTGCAATACCTAGCGATGTAGCAACATCGAACATTTGGCTACCAGTTCGACTGTTTGGCCTCGGGCAGATAAGAAATTTATTGACTTGCTTTATGTCCGTTTCTGGAGCTACTAACTTAGTCTTAACTGCATGGTTATTCAGACTTTGGTCCTCAATATCTGTATCAACCGACGCCGAATTTGAAGAAACAATCAAAGAACGCTGCGTTGTTGTTTCTAGTGAAATGGCATACATACACACATACACCCCAACAATAATACAAGTTTGTATAATAAAACAAGTTATAAAAGAGGCGTGGATTTTATCCATTTTAGTAAAACGTTATCATTAGATTCCTAAGTCTTTTTCCTCCATCTGATCGAGATGAAATTGAATTTAAACACGTCACTTTGGTCAATGTACGATGAACACAATCCATCAGTTTATAGAAACAAATGACAATATTTGATAACAATCTATTGATATATCGATTCCATAAAGTTTAATTACTTAAACATACTGTTATATAAAGATATGAATTCATTTTATATTTACCAGTGAAAACGTGAATAAATGTCACGTAAATAAAAGACATTATTTGTAATATCGTCACTGAATTGATAATTCACTAGTCTACTGATTTATATCAGTCGAAATTTCCACTGCAGGATTTAGATTACATTGTACTTCTGACGTTTCAAACCACTTAACGTCCCTCATTACGAAAACGTGTCCAACTTAGAATATTGATTTTTTTTTTTCTTCTTTTTTTTTTCAGGAGTAAAATTGAAAATTTCATTTTTTTTTATTTTATTTCTTTAATATGTTTGCTCAAAACATTGATTATGGTTACACGTTAGAAACGCCTCGGCGAGGTGGTTCTAGCGAGTACCCACAAGCTATGATTTGAAGCAAAAATAAGAAAAAATATGTATACCCCTGTACAGACCAGTTTTGCTGTATTAAAGTGGGGTACAAGGGGGTATATAGTTCACGGACATGTATCCTTATGTTTAGTGCGCTTCACTTTAGACACACAAACACCTACATCTGTATTTATGAACGAGCGTACAAAGTGTTGGTATTTATCAGGACATCTGGTCCATCACAATTTGTATAGTTGACCTTGATCTATTTTAGGTCAATGCTGAATTTTGTTAGAGTCATTTTCGTTTCAATGAGGTGTCGAAAATCTGATTAGACGTGTGTGACGGAAGGCAACGTGAGTTGTGTCAGACAATTGAGAGTTTCAATGGATTTTGTTTTGCTGGAACACGATTTGTTTGGCAGACCATATCTGCTTGTGTTGGGTGGGTATGTAATGTTTGTTCTTTGGAGCTGTACAGTATTCAGATGGGGTCGCTGATTGGATATGGAACTTTGGGCATCATTGTTCATTCATTTACTGGTGCATTGGATCAAGAGTTTATTTTCATGGTCGATCACGACCAATTACAAAGGGCTAGAGGGGGTAAGAGGGTTCCGTAGACGCGAGTAAGTTCAGCGTATGAACTGGTTAGCATGTCCTCCTGACATGAACCCGATTGAGCACATGTGAGATTGTCTACAGAGAAAAATCGCGACCACTGATGTCCAATGTGGGACGAGGGAAAAGCTTAAACGTGAGCTGGTAGGCGATCGGGGCATGATTTCCCTTGAGGCCATCCGGAAGTTGATTAAGAGCTTCCGGTCACATTGCGTGGAAGTTATACAGGCCCAAGATAAACTTATCCATTTAAGCCTAATATCAAGCTGACATCCACGGCCATGATGCTGTGAAATAAAGACAATTATTAAATTTTAATACCCCACCCACAATGTGTAAAATAGCCCAGTTTGGGGGTAGTGTATTGACATGTTCATTGACAAGTCATCTGTCGATTGATTAAAAGCTTTTGGGGGTTGATTGGTTACGGTACCCATTGAAAATTTATTATACATCACAAAATAAAATTAATCATTTGACATTCACTAAATTTGCAAAATTGAATTTCTGGCCCTTAAATTATTTTGAGGAGTATATATACAAACATTTCAGTCGAGATTCGAGTACAGTAATAACACATTACCAGAAAATTAGAAATGTCTTTTTTTAGCTCACCTGAGCCGAAGGCTCATAAGGTGAGCTTATATAGTATACTAATGGTCCGTTATGTGATAAATTTAGATCAAGGTTATCTCTTGACCTTGGCCAGTCTGTCGTCCATACACACTTTTCAAAGATCTTCTTTTCTGAAATCGCTTGGCCAATCAATATGAAATTTTATGTGGGGCGTCCATGGGTAGGGGGAACGAAAGTTTGATCGCGAAATCTGGGTCACATGATCAAGATGGCCGCCACGTCCATATACATGTATGGTAAAAACCACTCAAAAATCTTCTTCTCCAGAACCGGCAGGCTGATTTTCACAAAACTTGGTAGGCAGCATTTGGGACTCCAGCCCATCATAGTTTGATCAAAAGATGACCCTTGGATGACCATGACTTTATGGCAAGGTCAATTTTAGAAACATAGGCTTTTTACATGGGAAAAAGTGAAAACTATGGATTTTTTGAAAACTATTGCAGACTGAGACCTGAAAAGTGGTAGATGCAAACAACTGATGAAGTAGATGAAGGTATGTGATTATTTTAGGTCAAGGTCATCTCTTGACCTTGGTCGGTCTGTCATCCATACACACTTTTCAAAGATCTTCTTCTCTGAAACTGCTTGGCTAATCAAAGTGAAATTTTATGTGGAGCATCCATGGGTAGGGGGAACTTAAGTTTGATCCAGGTCACATGACAACGATGGCCGCCACACCCATATATGGTAAAAACCACTCAAAAATCTTCTTCTCCAGAACCGGCAGGCAGATTTTCACAAAACTTGGTATGTAGCATTTGGGACTCAAGCCCATCATTGTTTGATCAAATGATGACCCTATGTTGACCTTGACCTATTTTACGGCAAGGTCAATTTTCGAAACAGGCTTTCACATGGGAAAAAGTGAAAACTATGGATTTTTTGAAAACTATTGCAGCCTGAGACCTGAAAAGTGGTTGATGCAAAACAACTAATAGAGCCGATGAAGGTATGTGATTAATTTTGGTCAAGGTCATCTCTTGACCTTGACCGGTCTGTCATCCATACACATTTTTCAAAGATCTTCTTCTCTGAAACCGCTTGGCCAACGGAAGTGAAATTTTATGTGGAGCATCCATGGGTAGAGGGAACGAAAGTTTGATCGCGAAATCCAGGTCACATGACCAAGCTGGCCGCCACGCCCATGTAAAAACCACTCAAAAATTTTCTTCTCCAGAACCGGCAAGCAGATTTTCACAAAACTTGGTATGTAGCCTTCGGGACTACTGTCCATCATAGTTTGATCAAATGATGACCCTATGATGACCTTGACCTATTTTACGGCAAGGTCAATTTCGAAAACATAGGCTTTTACATGGGAAAAAGTGAAATCTATGTTTTTTTAACATTATTGCAGCCTGAGACCTGGAAAGTGGTAGATGCAAACAACTGATGATGAAGGTATGTGATTAATTTAGGGAAAGGTCAATTTTGGAAACATAGGAAAACATGGAAACATGGGAAAAAGTGACAACTAAGTCTCTAGAGGAGACGGTGGGGAGGGAAATTTTTCGTTTCGCACAACACCCCCCACATACTAGGTTTGATACTATGGGTGGCTTCTTTGATCAATATAAAGAGCTTCTAGGCACGTTGTCGCCCTGTGATATGGTGCATTTGTCCCCCAGAAGCCGTTACGTATGTTACCCATTCAAACCAGAAATGTGCTCTAAGTTTGTAAAATACACTATGAATCTTTTATCTAAATTCCAAATCTAAATGTATCAATATCATCTGATGAAAGAATGTTATAGGCACATATATTGATATATTTAATCATTTTCATGCATCGATGGTGTTACGTACAGTGTATGTTACATTTTCAAAACAGCCTGTGTAAATGTTAATTACAGAAGAATAAGCTATTTTATTATACCTCTCTTTACGAATTTCACTTTTAATGCACTACTGGTGGCTTTGTTGATCAATATACAGATTTTCAATGCACGTTGTCGCCCAATGGTATGGTGCATTTGCCCTCCAGAAGCCGTTACGCACGTCGTATGTTACCCATTCAAAACAGAAATATACTATAAGTTTGAAAAATGCACTATGAATCTCTAAAATAAATTCCAAACCTAAATATATTAATGTCATCTGATGAAAGAATGTTACTGGCACATGTGTTGATACTTTTAATCACATATATGCATTGATGGTGTTACGTAAGTTACATTTTCAAAACATATTGTTCAGAGTTAAATTACAGAACAGTAAGCTAGTTTAATATACTTTTCTTTGCACATTTATACTTTAGATACACTTGTCTAAAATACACTTTTTCCTTTTCTTTTACAAACTTGAAAAAAAAAACACTAATCATCATGTCATTCCTTAGTGGAAAGTTATTGCATATAGTACACAGTAACTCACTTCAGCTTATGAAAGTATAATGTGTTTAAAGTCAACTATGTACAGACAAGTTTGAAGAAAAGAAGAAAAATATATACAATCATCTTATTGTAGATCAATAACATATATGCCTTCTTGAAGTTGAATGCTCACTGCTTTGCCAGAAACGTGTTCTTTTGATTGGTAAATATGGTAACGTATGTAACACATAATTATTTAATACCAAAACTCAGTTTTAATGATTTTAATGCCGATAAAATGTTCATCGCTGTATGTTATTATAATTTAGCACTAATTTACAAATCATATAAGATATAGCAAATATTCAAGAGTGTTATCCAAGTGTCAGTGAACTTAAAGCGCGCACACCCAAACCACAAACTCCCAAAGCATGTTTTACACCATTGTTAACATCCAGTGTTATGAAATGATATTATCAACACCGTCGGTCACTATTACTTAAGTTACCTTTCACAAAGCTTGCCAATATTAGTAAGCAAATATCAATGCGGGTGACGGGCGATTTAATGGTAACGTATGTAACACATTTCAATTTTCACTTAAAATTTTAGGTGTTAAAACCTAAGGAAAACAAATAGTAATTACAAATAGTAATAATAGTCACCTTAAGATGGTTTTCCGATTTCCGGATATTGAAATGACTCGCCGGCCATACAAAAGCACAACTCTGCGGATGCTAGTTCACTTTGTCTGGGTTCGGGGCACATGTGAGACAGGCCAAGTTCTTGCGGGTGTGTCAGGTGTTTTTTTTTTCTCGGGGTTCGCCCGTTTTTTGCCCCACCTACTGGTAGGCCCGTCTCATATGAGCTAAAATAATATTGAAAAGGACGTTAAACTGAACAAAAATTGTTCAGTCCTTGGTCATGAGCACTGCTTCAATATAAGTACCATTGATGTTCCAGACATTGCCTAATGCGGTTGTTTTGTTAGATTTTGAGTTGATGCTTAAAATCCTAGTCAACAGCTATTGTCATATTGAGACGTTGACTCCATTTTATGGGACTTTTGCACGAAAATCGGATGCCATGACATCCAAACAATGCTTTAAATATAACCACCCAAGTAAGCCACTACGGCTTATACATATGGATGGTTTGATTTAAAACACTTTTCCTGGTCACTCTCAGACCTGAGCGGTTAACCAGTAATAAGATGGTCAGTAAGTAGCGTATAAGCTATGCCTGGAGGCAAAAGAAGCCCATCTATTTCTTAAGGACCCGATGAGCGGGGCCCATATTTCCACCCGACAAACCTTCTGAGGGATTCTGCTTAGGCTGATACTGTTGAGCGTTTCTGCTAAGGCTGAAAACAAGTTTTTGAAGTTTTCACGTTATAAATGTGTCATTAAACGATCATGCTTTGGTGATACATTTTCATTTGTGTAGCATTAATGGCAACAGAACAAGTGACGGACACTATTTACACTAGAACCAGATTGCCCAGCAGATGAACAGAATCGGCAAACTGTTTTTCGTACACCTTCTTATGTGCTGTGGGGAGTGTTATCGTCTGTTTGCACAAGGTAGTATCTCTTTTCTCAGCAACATTCCAAGCTTTCGTTTTACCAATGCCATTGTGTGGAGTCTCACCTAAACTGCCTTATTGTGTAGTCATAACTTCTATTTTCTTGAAGAGAAACAGCCTACAATGCGCTTGTCCGCCCTCAGCTGGAGTACTCCTCTCCGATTTGGGACCCTCATACTGATGATAAAACTCTCCAGCTTGAGAAAATCCAAAGAAGAGCGGCACGCTGGACGACCAGTAATTATGATTATAGGTCGAGTGTTACAGCAATGCTCGATCAGCTTGGTTGGAGATCCCTTGCTCAAAGACGACGCTCGTCTTTGTCTCTTTTATAAAATTGTTCACGGACTTGTGGCAGTACCTCTCCCAGACTATATCATACCTACACATAGAGTATCCAGGTACTGTCACTCAATGACCTTTCGGCAAATTCACACTGGTACAAATTATTATAAGTATTCATTTTTTCCACTGGCAATAGTACAGTGGAATGCTCTCCCAGAAGCTGTTGTCAGTTTGCAGGACCTTGACTCATTCAAGGTCGCAGTAAGCCAACTGCAACACTCACGGCCCTAGATCCAGACTGTTGTTTTTAACCTGATTTTAAACTCCACTTTACTATTTTAACCTATCATCGTTTATCCCCTGCACTATTTGCTTTTATCCTTTTCTTTTCAGCTAACCAGCTCGACAGCGCACACCTGCCAAAAATGTCCGCGAGGGCGTATGGCAGTATATAGAGATAGAATGGTCGAGAGTCTCACCAGGACATCAAGGCTTGCTCAAAACGACAGCCTGCTAGTACCGTGCTTTTTCAGGATTTCCAGCGTGGAACCATAATGTATTGCAATCATTTGGCTAGAATAGACATCAGCATAAAACCAAGACATCTGATTCAGATGATTGTACCGTCAGAAGCATCGTGGTTGTTATGAAAATATCTCTGTCTTCATTGTCTAAAGTGCAGTTACGTCATCCCTGGCAAGAAAGCATTGTCGTGTAAAAACGCATACACGTTGCTTGCACATCCTGTTCTATGATCGGATTTCACACTGAGGGCCCTAAAGAAATTCACATTTTGTGTTATTACTGCTTTACATTGGATTTTGCCACTCCCGGGGAACTGGTTTCGCAGGGCTAGATAATGTCCTTTCTCGTTCATCCGATCTGATGGTATATATCAAACACTACATCAAATCAATAGTTTCGAAAGGCGCACACAAGCTGTAAGGAATACCACATATATTATAAAATAAATGGGTCCAGGAGTTTTGAGGATAATATCCGCATCTAGTTGGATGCAACTGTCAGTGTGATATTTGCGAAGTCTTTGTCCTCCTAAGTCATTAAGTTCGCACATGTGAAAGATTCATCGTGGATCGTGGATCTTGTTCAAGGACACAACATGGCACCGAAGAGGTCGAACAACACAAACTCGCAATCAGGAGCGGACGATTTAACGATGGGTCACCAACTCATAATATATACCTTACAGTGTCCTATATGAAAATGGTGTTACATACGTTACCATGAGCATACTGACAAGTCACCAGTGGGTCAACCTATTCCAAACACCTTACTGTGTTCTATGCGAAAACCTTTGCAGATAATTATGTGAGACCACTTTCATGTGAGCCACAGCGCGTGAAAACCCCTCTTCCGACAATATTCCTTCTACAAAGTCACAAAATTTAGACGCTTGAAATTTCGGATTTAAGAAGAAGTTTGAATTATCTGTGTATAGTAAACAAGTGTGCTGATCAGCTGTGCAGTAACTGCATCTTTGTTTTCATATAGGAAGAATCTGGTTTTCGCATGAAGCGGCTCACTATATATACATTTATAATCACCAAAATGAAATCTACCCATGTTTGAACATTAAGGTGTTACATTCGTTACCATGGGCATACCTGCAAGCCACGGGCTGTGTATTTGAGCACATTAAACATGTATTTATCATAGGGTGTGTAAAATAGAACTAAATAATTTACAGAAACATATAACAAATATTCATTTTGATATTTTTGTTGAAACGCTTACTTTTCAAATGTTACAGCATACGGCGGTACCCTTAGGAAATGTTACATTATTTAAATAAAATAAATTAAATATTTAATATAAATATATGATTTTGTGTAATAGCCAAATTGAACTATTGGTCAGTAAGAAAGGACCTATCGTTTTTGGAATATGAAGAAAGAAATGCCAAAAACAAAAAGGTTTTTGAACCCAAACCCCTATTTTCACGCCATAGATATAGAAGTAACGTTTGTAACACCGTATAATGCCTAATTTCAACTTTTAAAGATCATACAGCATGTCCGTTAAATTGTTCTAGTACGTGATATAATTAGTGTTGTTGCATGATTAAAGTGGGTGGAGCATAGTAGGTTTCGCTATTTTGTTGGTACAAATATATTTTGAACACGTAACTTATGTAACGAGCTACAGAAATATTGTGCACCACTTGCCGGGGCGACAACGTGCCTAGAACTCATCTAGGATGACCAATGGACCAATTGCATACTGCAAACAAAGTATGTGGAGGGTGTTGTGCGATTTCGTTAAATACGGTAGATACAGAATCTAGCGTCTCGCCTACTCAGGCAAGCGTTTACAGGACCAATGATCCTCTGGAAACTATTGCAGCCATAGACCTGAAACATGACCAAGATGGCCGTCATACCCATATATGGTAAAAAACAGCTTTGGCTAGTGACTGTACTTGTTGACTCACCGGTGAGCGATCGTTGCCCTTGGCCTTGCTTGGGCTACTTGTTTAGCTCTTGATATACAACTAAATTCTATTTCACGATGCAGAAATACACAAATATTTGCCCTAAGGAAATTAATGTTCGCAATCAACTCATCCAAATTTGAAAAATTAACCCCGTAATTGACACATGCGTAATTAGCAGCAATTTTATCTACGGCAGAGACCAATCAGTGACGGTTTTAGAAAACAAATGAGCGGCATCATGAGAAAACCGTTTTTTTTTTTTTATTTTTTGCCTATGCGAAATCAATGGCGAAGATCAGCTTCGCAGTAACTGCGAAGCTCATCAGTGCCTTTATTTTCGATACACAGATAGTACAATTTCTCATCTATTTAAATCCGAAATTTCAAGCTTCTAGCCTGCTTCTGTTCTTGTACAGGTCGGTTTGTGTCAGATCTGGTCGGAAACACCGAAGACCGGTTTTCTCGCGTTGCGGCTCATAATGTCTAATGAAGTTACGCAATATATCGGCAACTAGGTGAATTTCCCCATGTACCACTATACTGACTCCCATCGTCAATATTTTAGTTAAGAACTGGCATGATTGCGTGAAATCTACTGATGGCTGAGTTTCACGTGATCTGAGACTAAAAAGGGAGTAATGCATGATATTTGCATGAAGTAATAATGGACTATATTCAACACTGGAAGGGAGCAAGGACTGATATTAATTAAACAAGTACAGGCTATATATCCTATATTTTCAGAATTTCGGCCCACAGTACATACCAACTTAACCATCGCTCCAATTTAAATTATGTTGCAACACTTCTTCATTATAGAGCCTGGTAAAACTAAATCTTTGTCCAAAGGGCGGGAGGTAAAAGTATTGTTTGTCGGGGTCTTGATCTTAGCTTATCCTAATACAGTAGGTAAGGATAGAAAAACCAGGAATTGGCCCAGTAAAATTCAGAATCACAACAAAGACGTTAGACAGGAAAGAAATGACAACGCAAAACACTACATAAATTTGACAACACGTGTGAAGAGCGAGACGGTTAGCTCTTTCCCTGTTATGTAACCATCCGGCTATCATCTACTACATTAAACAGAATACAGCGGAGCAAAAGACACAATAAAGCGAGAACGCTGTGATAAATCAAAACTAACTGCCTTGAAGCCGTCATGACCTGCACGAATTTAGAAAATCGGCAATCAGATAAAGATTACTAGAGCAGGGGGAACTCATAAGATTTGGTTGACAGTCCTCTTAGGAGTTAATAGGTCTCTAAACAAAACTTTAGAAAGGGTAGATGGAGCTCTTCAGCTATGGCCAGCAATTCATCTAGAAAAGAGGTTATTCCAAAATAAAACCTGTGTGTCTGGATATGCCTAGTCCGGCTATCATCTACTACATTAAACATGATCAATGGTGGCGAATACAACGGGGCAAAAGACACAATAAAGCGAGAACGCTGTGATAAATCAAAACTAACTGCCTTGAAGCCGCCATGACCTGCACGAATTTTGAAAATCGGCAATCAGATAAAGATTACTAGAGCAGGGGGAACTCATTAGATTTGACAGTCCTCTTAGGAGTTAATAGGTCTCTAAATAAAACTTTAGAAAGGGTAGATGGAGCTCTTCAGCTATGGCCAGCAATTCATCTAGAAAAGAGGTTATTCCAAAATAAAACCTGTGTGTCTGGATATGCCTAGTCTAGTTATGCAAAGACTTTTTCGGTAGACGGAGCGGAAGAAATCATCGGAGTCAACGGTTAAGAAAGCGGCACAGCCAAATGTTGTAGAACATGCAGAGCGTGACACGGCACTAAAGATGTTACAATCATCCACTGCATCCATACCCCATTCCAGACGTCTTGACCTGTGCCTTGCCTCTGGGCACAGTTGGGTGAGGACGAGAGAGTGAGGTTGACGCTGCGCACCTCTTCCTCACTATAATCCAATTTTTCATCTTATTTCTCAACACACAAACACTTGCATACGCAACAATTTCACCACACATGCACCCACATACATACAAAAGTCCTGTGGCAATGGGCGAGTGTCGAAGCACCAGGTGTAGGACACACTGGGAGCTGCAGTTGCAGACCTGCACACAGGCAGCTCAGTTCTATATGGTCGTTTTCCGTGAGGAGAAGCAGTAAGCAGGACTCGGCAGTTGGCTGAGCGACTGAGCAGACCTATTTAGGACCGCACTGCTTGCACCCGTAGCATGGAGAAAGGGCTAGAAAAAGGTGCCCTAAACAATTGCCGGCTTCAACTCCCCTGGCTGGTTAACCGCGACCAGCGGGGAGCCCTCTTAGCGTTCGAAATAATAATAAGAAAACATACATGATCCCTTTGCGGATTGGCACATGGAATGTGCAAACATTGATGAGCAGTGCTGGGTCAGATATACCGCAGCGTAGAACGGCCCTTGTGGGCAGAGAACTTGGGAGGTATGGAATTCAGATATCTGCTTTGAGTGAGACTCGGTGCGTAGATGATGGGGAGATCAAAGAAGTTGGTACTGGATACACCTTCTTCTGGAGTGGACGCAAAAGTGAAGAGAGGCGTGAAGCGGGAGTTGGCTTTGTGATTAAAACAGAACTTGTTGGTAAGCTTTTAGAATTGTCAAAAGGCATCAATGACCTAATGACATTGAGACTTCCTCTGTCAAGCAATAAACATGCAACTATTGTCCGTGCCTATGCATCCACGATGACCAATCCGGATGAGGTCAAAGACAAGTTCTATAATGACTTAGACGACGTTATTTCTGCTACACCCCGTACAGACAAGCTTATCCTTCTTGGCGACTTGAATGCCAGAGTTGGTACAGACCACCAGACCTGGGAAGGAGTTATAGGTCCAGAAGGTGTTGGAAAGTGCAACAGCAATAGTCTCTTGTTTCTAATGAACATGATCTTCTACATATAATCACAAACGCAGTCTTTTGTTTACCTAACAGAAACAAAACATCCTGGATGCATCCCCGTTCCAAACACTGGCATCTCATAGACTATGTCATAGTGCGGAGAACAGACAGGCAGGATGTCAGAGTGACAAAGACTATGTGTGGTGCAGACTGATGGACAGATCATAGACTGGTTGTCAGCAAACTCAACCTAAGAATCCAGCCTGCGAGGCGACCCCAAGGCATGAAAGCTCCTAAAATACTGGATGTCTCAAAGCTGAATCAAGACAGCACGAGACAAGCCATCTTAAAGGACATTTGCAACCAACCGGATGCAATCAATCACAGTTCAGAGAACCCCGAAGAATACTGGACAGTTTTCCATAAAACAAGTCATTCGTCAGCTGTTACTACTTTAGTACATCCATCTCGCAAACATCGAGACTGGTTTGATGAGAATGATGACGAAATTCAGAGGCTTTTTGAAAACAAAACCCGATTGCACAAGGCACATTAAGCTGACACTAGCCCAGTATCCAAAAAAGCAGCCTACAGCAACATTTGTAAGAGAGTCCGGACTAAGCTTATGGAAATGCATTATTCCTGACTGAGGAAGAAAACAGAAGAAATTCTTTTGCGGACAGAAAGGACATGAAGAAATTTCATGATGCACTGAAAACCATTTATGGCACAAAGAGTTCTGGAGCCACCACATTGCTCAGTGCAGATTGAAGCACTCTTCTCACAGGTAAAGAGGCTATCTTGAAAAGGTGGGCATAACATTTCAAAAGTGTGCTGAATCAACCATCAAGCATCAATGAGGATGCAATCGACAGGCTTGGGAAAATAGCTGCTCATTCGGCTTACGATATGTTTCATGGTATAAGTACCTGATTGTTAGTTTGTTTTTTTCCCACCTCGGTTTTTGGAGTGGGAATCTTTTTCTGATTGCGCCTTTTCCTGATCTTTTCCTACTTGTACCTTTCCACAGATAGAGTGCAATGTTCTATTAGATCAATTTCCAACCGTCATGGAAACAAGAAAAGCAGTTCAACAGCTGTAATCTGGCAAAGCTCCAGGTGCAGATGCAATTCCTGCAGAGATTTATAAGGCCGGGGGGGGGGAGCTACCCATGGCAGAGAAACTGACAGAGTTGTTTTACTGTATGTGTTGCACTCACCTCAAACGTGATTCCAAATCACAGGCTTTGTTTTCAGCAGATCGGCTGGAGGTGAAAGAAGCTAGATAAAATACTCACATCATGTTATTCTCCGATGTTCGAAAGATTTCTTAAAAAAGGAGTAATTGATAATAAAACAAGAGATTACGAAGTCACTTACACGTTTCGAACCCCGCAGCTGCATAGTGGGAAGTACCGCAAATGCATTTATAATCATTGCATTTTGCTATGAAAGAGCTGGATTGGTGGCCGTGTTAGAAGGTTGCAAGCCAAAACTAAGGTGCAGATTGATGTGCTAGATGAGCTCCTCTATGCAAATGACATGGATAAGAATGCCAGCTCAGAGGCAAAAATGCAAACAGCCATGGATCAAGTCTCACAGTCATGTGATAACTATTATCTCACAATCAGCACAAAAAAACAGAGCGTGTACACCAATCAGCACCTGGAAAACCGTGCAATGAGCCAACTATCACTGTGAACGGACAAAAACTAACAGTTGTTGATAAATTCACTTACCTGGGAAGCACTCTCTCCAGAGCAGTGCACTTTAATGATGAGGTCACTGCCAGAATCGCAAAAGCAAATGTGGCAATCAGAAGACTCCGTGCAAATGTCTGGGAGTGAAATGGAATCAAGCTTGCCACCAAGCTGAAAGTCTACAAGGCTGTGGTACTGCCAACCCTCTTGTACGCATGTTAGACCTGGACAGTATACCAGCGTCATGCAAAGAGACTCAACAATTTCCACTTAAGCTGTTTCAGAAAGCTGTTAAAATCAAGTGGCAAGACAAGATTCCAGACACGGAAGTCCTGAAGAAAGCAGGAAAGCAGGGATGCAAAGCATGCATAATGTCTTAAAGCTAGCACAGCTAAGGTGGACTGGCCATGTTATAAGAATGCCTGATGAGCGACTTCAAAAGAAAGTCTTCTATGGAGAATCACAGGAGGGAAAGCGCTCTTAAGGTGGCCAGTAGAAACGCTACAAAGACACCCTCAAAGCCTCTCTGAAGGATTGGGTCTTGGAAACAGACTGCACAGGAGCGAGGTCTCGTCAACAAAGGAGCAGCTCTTTATGAAAAAAAAGTAGAATTTGTGAAGCTGAAAGAAAGCACAGAGAACGCAAAGCCAATGCCAATACCAATGGGCCACCAGCTGATTCTATGGCATTGACTTGCTCTACTTGCAACCGACAGTTCAGAGCTAGAAATGGCCCAGTCAGCCATCAAAAACTCTTACACACGAACCTATTCAAGAAATATTAATGGTCTTTCTCATCAGTGAGAGACAAACTACCATATAGATAAAATGAATTTTGAATTGAACCGTTTTACTGTTAAACTTGTGTTTTCCCAAAATGGTGATCTTTTTAATTGCCGACTTTACAAAACGTTTTTCTCGAAAATATGAAAGGACGTTTTATCTATCATGAGGTCGGGTTGTCTCACGTGGACGTCTGAAGCGAACATCAACCTGCAACAAGCATAACGTTGGTATTGCGTACTCATATCCATTACAACATAACTGTGACAAAGTTCTAGCCACCCTACTGCACGTAACCGCCGTACTGTACCGCATTAAGCTTCATAGTGACATTATTGTTCAGGTTAACCAAAAATCAAGTTATGTTCTTATTTATTTATTTGTTTTTTCAGATCAAAGCTGCAACAGGAAAGTTCAACAAAACATCTACTGAATAGTTAACATATACACAGAAGCAAGATGCATATACACAGAAGCAAGATCCATGTGGATTTAGACGCCATGAACAAAAGGCAAGCAGGTTCTTGCATTTGTGTTGGTGCATACTATGAAATGATTGAAATTTTACCAGAGCTTCTCATTTCCGTAAAAAAGAGTGTTTTGTGATTGCCCGTGATAATTAATTCACTAGTAACAGATTAATAATGAGAACAACAGATTATTGTTCGAACCACTGTAGAATCTGGGGGCGAGGTTAGGAATCTGTAAAACTGGGTTAAGACCAGGAAAAGTGGTTTACGTCGCAACGATTGTTATGGGTGCTACGAAGCCTTAGTTGTTCACTAGTGTTGTTCATTCTCAAGCACATTTTGGGTGCCACTGTATCCTAATGGAGACAATGTCCCGACGAGTCCGTTGTTGTTGACTGGGGCGCTAAGCTACGAATCAAATTCAAATAGACATTACGTCAGCTACTGGTACCTGTCTTGACAATGCAGCAAGTGGCAATGAATTGATACCGACAAAGAGGTACAAGTAGGCAATGATCAGGAAATGGCACAATAAGAAAGAAATTCCCACTCCATAAACCGAGGGGTTGGAAAAACTAAAATGACACTTAGGCACTCATACCAAGAAAACAACTCGTAGGCCGAGTGAGCAGCTATTCCCCAATAGGTGGCCACTCAGTTACCCGAACTGAACTAAAACATGAAAACGTACTTAAGGCCCAAAGCGGCATGGTTAGAACATTTCTCCTTTAATCATATACCTAAATGAAGCTTAGTTAATAGGCATTTATGTGATGTATTGCAATGTTTCCAAATTATTTGTTTTAGGAGTTACAAAAACAAAAAAGGCCAGCCGCGATATTCTGTCGCAAAAATTTCTTTGTTTATTTACAGTTTTACTGATGATTCAAAGATGCATGGTAATAAGGCTTTACCATTTTTCGCACAAACAGGTAAATAACGGTAAATAAATGCAATCTGTAGAGGCGACTCTAAAACTTTGGTTGCACATTGTAGCAAGCAATAATATCTAAACGTGTGCAGTAAATACGCCATACCTGTAAACCCTAAAATGCGGGTGAGTTGATATTGTTTGTTTATAACGGTTTCCTGATTGCACCTTTTCCTGATCTTTGCCTGCTTGTGCCGTCCTCAGGGGCCAGTTTCATCAAAGTGTTTAAGACAAGATTTTGTCCTTGAAAATGTCCCAGGACGTTTTAAAGACAAAAGTCGTGTTTCATCAAACTCAAGAAATTTAGGAAGTTCTCAGATTTTGTCTTAAACGTAGGACAACTATTTTGGCGTCCTATCTGACAATTTTTGTCCTAAATTTTGTACATGTACTAGAAATTGGTTAATTTGGTGTTTTTCATCCCACTCAAGAGCTAATGTCATATGGAGACGTGTGCTCGCTTTAAAGACCCATCCGAAAGAATGGTGTGCTAGAAATGGCTGCTGCCTTTCAATTAGTATTGGAGGCTGAAGAA
The DNA here is from genome assembly GCA_964017185.1 of Rugalucina vietnamica. Lineage (NCBI taxonomy): Eukaryota > Metazoa > Mollusca > Bivalvia > Lucinida > Lucinidae > Rugalucina > Rugalucina vietnamica. The sequence goes on along the minus strand of OZ024883.1, from coordinate 34,140,761 downwards.
GATGCTGACTACCCGTGTCCTACATGCAGAATGTAATCTAGGTAACGTATTTGTTTAGAGAGGGACCACCCAGGATTACCTGTTACACGGAACTCGGAGGTTCGGGGAACTCGGAGGTAAACAATGGAAGGCAAATCCGACTAGCGGCAGTATTTATCCTATTTTATTTTCAATTTATGTCCACTTTAGAAATTTTAACATATTGCACATACAAAGTTTAGAAGACGAAGCCCCTGCATGCACCATCATTTAAAGCTGACACGTCAATTTTCAATCAAAAATAAATCATGTAAACTGGAAATTGCATGATTGTAAAGCACTTTCAATTCGGACCACTTAATTTTGAGTATTTACGATATTTTCGCATTAAACAGCGGCTGGTTTCTAAAAATACTGTGTCTTAATGAGCTTCATGCAAAATTTTAGCCTCGTATATGCAAAATATCCGGTGTTTTTACCCAAGTAATTGTAGGAGGTATCACAATTTTGGGTACGGTAAATATCGGAGGTATGATATGGATAACTCGGAGTAACGTCAAATTTAAGATATGGGTAAATTCGGAGGGTCAGTTTATTGAAAATGACCCGTGGTTTAGCTTCTGGAGCAAACTAGACTTTAATTTCATGACATACAGTCCTGTTAATATGTAAAGTACCAAATATACATTAATATGTCACTCTAGCCTACATGTATGTTACTCCAACCTAAATGTATGGCATGGACTTAGTATTAACATATTTAAGTGTATAATTATTTTGCATGATTATTATGTTGTCGATTTCTATTCATTAAGCACTAACCGCATGTGTTCAATCTACTCTGAGGGTAACAAGTGGAGCAAGCCAATTTCTGCTTGCGGGCGTGTCAGGGATTTATTCTGGGGTTCTCCCGTGTTCGCCCAACCTATTGATGGAGTCGTCTCGATATGTCTGAAACAACCTGTTACCTTGTAAAGGTGAAAGGGACATCAGACAATAATAATAGAATTTGAGCGACCGCATCAGAAAACCGTCCCACAATTAGCTTAACTCGTCTGAAACGTTTTGCCAAAATCTGTTATAATCTCATAATTCAAAGTGTCAAAAAGGGAGATCTAGATGAAAAAGGTACAAGTTTGCAATGATCAGGAAAAGGCGCAATCAGAAAGAAATTCCGACCCCAACGAAACCGAAGCAGGAAAAAACCAAATTGACAATTAGGTACTTATACTGAGAGAACATATCGTAAGCCGAGTGAGCAGCTATTGCTCAATAGGCGGCCACTCAGTTACCATAACTTAAACTAAAACTATGAAAACGTACATAAAGTATAAACTCGTATTCTGTATGTTCAAGTAAAACGTGTGCACAAGATTTTTCAGGTCGATCGAGTACAAATGCAGACGAGGGCACTGACAAAAATATCGTCCTCTCTCCGTATTTCTCCCAATCGAAAGTTGACCAAGAAAATTTAGCATCAGCTGTTTTATAAGCTGTAAAATGACATTTTTTCATGTGCATCATTGAAAGATTCTACCGAGTACCCACAGTCGATAATGTGAATAAAAATAAATAATGCACACAAGATGGGATGTAAGGGGTTTAGATTGCATAGACGGTAGCTTGCTTGTTGATAATCTCCTTTCCTAGTATACATCAAACACCCCCTCCCCAATACGCATGTGCGCATACTTACCGTGTCACAACAATCAGAATAAACGTTTTGTGCTTACGTTTCCTTAATTCGTAGGCACATGGAAGTGATCCAAACAAATATACTCTCAGATAAGCATCATCAAGAAAAAAAGAGAGGAAAAACAGCTCTTTTAATGTTGAAATACCTTCGAATCTCCAAAACCGTCCCTCCGAGTTCCCAATATTACATTTCAAAATTACTCCGAGAATTCCCGTATCAAAAGATGTGACACCATCTAAATGTTTTTAAGCCTGTGGAGTTTATCCTTTTGTAATCATGCGCAAGTATGCTTAAAATCTCGAGGAGAAAGCCTAAATTTTGAAATGTAGATGCCAGTTTGTTGACAAATGTTATTGGTCGTCCACTATTTACCTGAACATACAAATTTTCTTGCTGCGTGAGCATAATTCTGAGTTCGAAATACTTTAGCATGTTAAAGTGAGAACAAAGACGGCCACACTGTTCATAAATTGTTTGCTTATTATAGTACCTTTGAGCCCAAAACAGCAATAAGTTCTGATTTTACCGTTATGTGGTATTAAAATGATATTATACTGACCCTAGTCTAAGGCGACTTCCATTGTTTACCTCCGAGTTCCCCGAACCTCCGAGTTCGCTGTAACAGGTAATCCTGGGTGGGGACGCTCGTTTGTCATGACCAATCTTCCACGAAGCCCTCAAAATTCATAACTATGTATAGTTAGGTCTACTACCCGTCGCCGCTGCTTTTAAAGAGACGTTGATTGGAGGCCGGTGATTATGTACATGCTCAATTTATCTTTGAGAGGCGGCAACGACGTCGGAAAACACATACAGATGAATGGACGAACAAACAGAAGGACAGAATTAACCCAACCCTGAATTGGAAACCCTCTATTCATATTATATTAAAGTACAATGGATCCTCATAAGTTTGAATGTGTGACTGCTATAAACAGAACATTATTTGACAATTTTATGGCTGTTTAAAATTTACAAAATATTCTTCTTTATACCAGTTCTTTTTCTTCGCAATTTAGACGAGTAACTAACACTTTTGAAAAAGCTAAAACTTTAATGGCCATTACACAGCTAAAATAAGATCGCACGTGATCACGCACATGATATTTTTGGGGCCCAACATAAGAGCATACTTAAAATAGGACACTTTTGATGAAACGCAATTTAAGTCCGTAGGACACTTTAAGGGCGTGTTGATGAAACCGACTTACACATGTCTCAGAAAATGTCCTAGGACACTTTAAAGATGTGTCCTAGGAACTTTTTTGATGAAACTGGCCCCAGATCTTTAAACGATTTATACTTATATACGAGCGTAGTAGACTTGCGTCACAGATTTACCCTTATACAAATACATTCATTTCATTCACATGTATAATGGTAAACATGTGACGTAAGTCTACCACGATCGCCCGGGATCTATACCCGCAGTATACACAATGTATCCTTAACGGAGATTTCGGTAAAATGTAAATAAACAATAGATTGTTTTGTCACTAGAAATCGCCATACCTGTACCGTTATATTATTCAGTAAAAATGAATGTTAAATTCTTAAAAGCCATAATCCCATTATCGGCTAATAAGTACATGTATAAAAGTATAAAACTTATCTAAGACAGTTATGATGCTGCACATTAATTATTATTGTTTTTCTATAAAGTGCAAATACTTTGACTGTCCCGGTTCACCTAGATAAACATTTGGGCCGCCTCATGAGAAAACCAACAATCTGCATATGCGAAAACAAAGACGCAGATTAGATTCGCGGTAACCGCGAAGCTGATCAGCGTCTTTGTTTTCGCCTAACGGATAGTACAGTTCCTATTCTTCTTAAATTCCAAATATCAAGCTTCTAGCCTGCTTCTGTGACTGTACAGCCTGATTTGTGTCAGACCTGTTCGGAAACCACATTGTTGGTTTTCCCACGAGGCGGCTCATTTGTCGATCGGCTTGCTAAAATCATGTGAGACTGTGATGATCAACAATAAATGACCAAGTGCTTCAATTGGCACTGGAAATTGGTGTAAAACAAAAATGCATCCATTTTCTAGTGTTTACAACACATTGTCACGTGATGTCAACCGGCACGGTAAAAGCACTTGCACTATACTCGTTCATTTTTATCCCAGCTTCTGTTACAATCCGCGTTTGGTTACTGTAAGGTCTGGGCTGACATTTGTTATAAGCGCATTGTGTTCTGACTGTGCTGCGTTTGTCTTAACATGAATAACGTCGTTGTTTTCCTTTGATACCGTACTCGTTCTGATTAGCGCACGGTGCTTTTAACTTTTCAAAAACTCCTAAAAATAAACAAAATATCGTTCTGATTATCGCACACTAAGAACGAATACAACACATAATATGCTGAAATAACCAAGTCAAAATCATCAATGTTCATGTCATTTAAGGGTTTCAATCGTTGCAAAATACACGCAGGTTTAAGTTAAAGTTTGAATGCGGTTATTAAGGTATTGATGTGTAAAATTGGTGTAAAATACCAATATGTTTGACGAGAAATGTGCGCTCATGCACATGTTTTTTTTTTTTTTTTTTTTTTTTTTTTTTTTTTTTTTTTTTTTTTTTTCGAAACGACCAGGGTGTGCGCTTATTGGAGCATGTGCTAATTAAAACGAATAAGGTAGTTTTTTTTCTGGACAGTGTGTTTCATGGACATTGTTTACAATAAATGTAAGGCTCAGGTTAAACATCTACTAAATCTGTAGAAGTGCTCGGTGCAGGCTGTTGTTCTATAACAGCTATTGATGTGCTTGTTCTCGGCTGTTGACTTTCTTGTTGTGGTTGATCTCGTTCTGTAGCTGTTTGAGCAGATGTATTCGCCCGGAACTGTTGTGTTACTGCCGATGTTGGTGATGTTTGGCGATTAATGCAAGTTCCACAAAACAGAAAGCATTCGCTAAGACATAAACTGATATCATGACAATGGATATTACGTACCACATATTTAAATGCATCCTCTTTGAATTTACATAGGTTACAACACAGTTTTGAACAGTGTTTATTTCCAGCACAAAATATAAGACATTTAGTCAAACGAGACGCAATCCAAGTAATGAAAACAGCTTCAACAGCGGAAATCAAAATACACAAAAACAGAGTAAGGACTGAGTTGTCCTTCAAACAATGAATCAGATCGTAAAGCGGTCGTTCTAGAAATTTATTTCCTATCTCAATCATGGCAAAAAGAATCGCTTTTATCCAAAACACAATTTTCCTAGCATTAAGACATTCCTCGCATACACACTTGTATCTTTTTCTTAACCAAAAATGTTGATATGGTACAAGGATACATAAAAAGACAATAAGGAACAATGTCTGAAAGAATGCCAATGCTATCCACTCACAGCCTGTCATAATGCTGAGTTCCTCCCGTTTAGTGTGATAACAATCCAGCGCATAGAAGAAATCTACTAAGAACTCTGGAAAATTGTCTTCCTTTTCTTTTCCATTAACGTGAATAACGTAAATATAGAAATTCAAAATAAAGAAAACACACTGTAATATAGCTACAATAACATCGAAAACCACCCAGAGACATTTTGTAGATTGTAAGCTTGTACTTTTACTAATATTATCAATCGTCAATTCATCCGGACCATTAACACAAGCCGCTGCGAAATGTTCACAGTTTCTAGTGAAGAGATTGTAGGAACGGTTACTAACAGATTGTGCATTGCTATTATCGTTAAAATCTCTTGCTCTTTCATACGTTTCCTCGTGATCGTATTTACGTTTCCTGTATTCTATCAGAGTTATTTTATCTAACTCCTTCTGACACTTCCCAGATTTGATCTCCAATTGTTTCCGTCCATCTATGCCTGAAACTTCTATAACATACAATTCAGGATGACCATTTTCTACCTTAAAGTCTCCAACAATGGCGTGGTGTTTTAAGAATGTCCCTAAGCATGGGTTCTCTAAAGGCATTTGGATATGGTCTCCTCTCTTAAGAATTGGGAGATTGCGTTTGAATATTTCCCTGTTTAATCGCATTTTGTGTCGACATGTCATACATCCTTCTTTTTGGATAAGATCCTGAAAAGAAATACATCTGATAGTATTGCACTGGTTGCCTATTTCATTTTTTATTTATAGTGAATAATTGTTGCAATTCATGTTGGATGTTCGGGGACAGACAGTGCAGCTCGGTGGATTGAATCAAAGATCGCATCTGCCCGACAACACCACATGTTACATGTAATCAAATGATAATTCAAGTAAAAGATCATCTCGAAACTAACACGAGCAAAAAAAGAGAAACTTACATGTTTAAAATACTTTCCCGCGACCTATTTTGCGCGGAAATTCGATTACTGAGCATAATCAGTGCATGCGTTCACGTTTCCATTAGGTTCAATGGGAGAAAAAACAACAACAGAAAAATCGTGTTAAAATTTGCCATCATACACGAGTAAACCAAACCATTCCTTATAGGCATAAGACATCTTTCCGTGGTAAACGTCTGATTTGAATTAACTTTCGATAGGAAAAAATATGAAACCGCCTTACACAAATTAATCTACCATTTTATTGCGATAAAATACAAGAAACAATCACTGCGAGAAAACAAGGAATTTCGCGTAGAAATGTTCGTATAATTATCCGACTTATTTAGCAGTGTTTCTCCAAGAAATGGAAATTTTTAGTTTGCCGCGTGCTCCAAGGGACGCGAATTGTGTTTGTGTTTCTTTACCAGGACTGAATTTAAAGCTTACACTATCTTGTTGCCGGTTTCTATGAATATTGTCCGCTCCTCTAACCGCATTTTCTTGTATGGATGATGCCATCGCTTCTGAAATATACATACGTACTAATTTAATTTTGTTTTTCACAGATTTATAGTGTAAACAGTTGGCATGGGGCTATAGTATCACTGTCACGCCTAAACACATAGACACTCGATGGCAAACCCTTGCGTGGAGACGTCAAATACAGCGGGTATTACATAGACATGCATATAATTTGAACAATATGATAAAAATGGTTTGTTGATTAATAATGATATTTTATTTGACACTCGGTATTACATTGCACGAACATGCAAATTTAATTCAAATGCTGTATCTGACATATTTAACACGATCCGCTGTTTTCCAAGGTTTTTCAACGTTTCAGCCATCTAACGTCATGACGTCAAACTTTTTCCCTCCAAAATGTAATGACGCCAAAAGCAGTCATTTATTGAGGTAACTAAACTTTTTTGCATCAAAAATAAATAAATAAATAAATAAATAAATAAATAAATAAATAAATAAAAACCAATAAAACAATAAAAATAATGAAAAACAGAAAAAATAAATCATCAATATCAGAATAAATAAATGATTAAATAAACAAATAAATAAATATATGATAAAATATGAAAAACAATATCGAAGATAATGAATAATTTAAAAAAAAAAAAAAAGAACAGCATAATGGCATACATAAAAGTATTAATTATGAAATTTAGCAAAACAAAACAATTCAATTTCTACAGCCGATTCACCAGAGTTTTTGCTCAATGACCATCATGAGGCGCTATAAATTATATTATATAAAATCATGCATTTCCATAATATGCATAGTTAAGTTTGTGTCGGATCTGGTCCTGAGGTCTGAGGTTTTAAAGCCCCTCCATGCTCAGCCCAGCCAAGCACAAAATTTATCCTGCTCATAAATGTCAAAATGTTGGCATTTTAACACTTATGAGCGAGCAGGACAAATTGCAGGCTTTGGTGATCTAAATCTGAAGTTACAGTTTATTTGGGCTAGTTTGTCATTTATGAGGAGTTTAAATTTTATGCTCTGCTGAGCCGAGCATGAAAAAAAACTTCACAACCTCAGGGCCTGTTCGCCACATTTAAATAGGTTTTTCTTTTACATGTAATTCTTGAGATACCAAAAAACTGTTACGATTGTCTATATGTTTTTGTGACATTTTCTACGTTTTATCATTCAGTCCATCAGGTTTTACAGTGTGCAACAGTTTCATCCAGAGTTTCTCCCTTTCTCGTCTATAAATGTCATTCTTCTTTCTTGATTTTTCAACCCCTATCACTTTCAGATCACTTAGGTTGTGTCCATTTGAAGTGAAGTGATTCGACACTGAGCAATCTTTCCCTGTCCTAATACTGGAACGATGTTCTATTAGACATTTTTCACTTTTGAACGTAAATTTTGCTGGCGCTTGCGGTTACGACTTTGTGTGTGATGGGCGACGACTCGTGAGGGCATATTTGAGACGAAGGCGAGGGGCGATATGAAGAATTAACTTAGTCAAAACTACTAACAGCCCAAAGCAAAAAACGAAATTGTCCAGGACGCCTAGCTGAATAGTTCAGTAGGTAGAGTGTAAGACATAGAATCGAAAGGTCCTGGGTTCGAGTCCGGGTAGGACAAAAATTAGTTTTCCTTTTCTTTGTTTCTTCCTTTTTTCGCACCTGTGACAATAAAGCTTAGAAAATTAAAAAGAAATGAAAAAAGGAAAAAAGAAAATATTATTTTATCTATTGGCAAATGCAAGAATCACAAAATTCACTGCTGCATTTAATACTAAAATCGTAAGTTTCTGGATTAAACTGTCTAGTGAGAAGGCAGACCGCATGTATAGGCTTTTTTATAGGTCTTGATTTTTCACCCATTGAAGCCGAGAACTCGATCGTCATTTTCGGCAGAAGAACGGATCAGCGATCGATCCTAACGTCAACATTTATTTCCTGACTGGCTGGTACAGATAATGTGGATAGGATAAGCTGACCGCCTCTAATGACTAAAAAATACGCAAGCGTCCCCCGTGGCCTAGCAGTTAAGAGCGCTATTTCATAATCACTTAATCATCTCACCGTTGTGTCTGGTGTGAGTTCGAGACCCACAATGGCCACATGTTAGACAGGCCAAGTTCTGCTTGCGGGTGTGCCAGGCGGTTTTTCTCGGGGTACTCCCGTTTTCGCCCCACCTACTGTTTGGTGCTTTTCATATGAGCTGAAATAATCTTGAAAGGGACGTGAAACTGAATTTTAACAAATACAAAAGACACCAAATCAAAAAGTATAGTGTACATGTGCAGATATATGTGTATTATTACATGTAAAACTACAGTTTCACGTGCTATCTCGTGAGCGAACGATGTTTATTTTGTCGATGTCTAGTTTTGAGTCCATTCGACAGTAGGAAGAGCGATGGGGGCAATACCCTACATGTAGCTACAATATGCCTAGCCACACAACTGTTTTTGTTTATTGTAGACTGCCATATCGAGTGCGATGGTTACGATGTAGAAAATTAATTTGGCAAGACATAAGCTTTCGTTCTGATCCTCATTTATTCTGTGTGATAGTATGCGTGCTGTTTCACCTGGTTGAATTCAAATAAATAAATTAAAATCAAACTAACTCAATTATATTATTTTCATGAGTTTCTAAAGTGTTTCCGTAGATGACGCTTAGTGTTTCAGTCGCCCCGTAAAGCGGGTCGCGCGTCACTTCGCCGCAGTTTACTTTTGATGTTCGCCATTTTCGCGTAGAAGCAATTTTGGACACTACAAAGTGCACAAATTATTCATTTGTTTCACATATAATGGTGTATACAGTCTTCACATTGACACATGTGTTTTCTTAAGATTATTGCCTCATGTATTGTCCCTTTTAACAGAATGGACGCTGGTCTTGTTTGGAAAGAGCTAGTAATTTTGTTTTTTATGCGTGTTGTTAAATTGCTTGTGATGTGTTGCACCGCCATGTCTCTCCCGCCTGGTGTCTATGTTAGGATGGGAAATTTTATTGTATAGATTCTTGGTCATTTTATTGTTACTTGATTGTTACTTGATTACAGATAAGGGTCTGATTGTGCTCATTTCTGATCATGATGATTTGTTTTTTTATACAATTTTCGGCCCGTTCAAGATTATTTTAGTTCATATGAGACGGGTAAATCAGTAACAGGGGGAAAAGGGGAGAACCCTGAGAAAACGAACTTGCACACCCAAAAGCAGAACTTGGTTTATGTCACCCGTGATTGTAAGACTGATCAACATACGGCGAAGAGTTCATTGTCTTGGTGTTGGTAGTTGCCAAAACGATATTGTTGCGCTGAAGGTTGTTTTAATCCATTTTATCAGATGTTGTGTGATGTTGCATCAATCTTTGTTGTAAGGACTTTGATTGTATCGCAAGCATATACGATGGTGCTGACACTGATAGACAATACCCGAATACACATATTCATATACATGTACAGTATAAATGTTTCAAATCGTAAATCTTGCCATGTTTACATGTAAAAAAAAATCCTGTGTGTTCACGAAAAACACGTGAAATGTAGCTTAACAGAACCAATGTACGTATATACATGCATCAGTATGTTAAAAGTCACATGGCGATAACAAATAGTTGATAGTTGCTTTCCCACCAACAGTTATCGTCATATGCAGACGGGATCTCGGTTTATAGTGTCACCATAAAGCCATGGGCAGCTCAGAATTGAACTAGCGATCCCCTAGTTATACACACGAGTGTCTAAAAAATAACATTCTGCACTGGAAGCACAACAATAATCATTGTTACCATTGCATATGATAACATTGTTTGTTTACGATTTATATGTTTAATTGCTGTCTGGATTTCTTTATTTTTGCATTTTACCAATGCATATAGGTTTTAAGTTTTTATTTATTTATTTTTTTTCTACGCAAGAATATTGTCAAAGATGCGAAAAAAAAATGATAAAAATAACAAATTCCAATAAAAATAGGCGTTTCCTACTCGCGCTCAACCTCCTGAGCTAACGAGTCAGATGCTCTTATCAAAATCATTTTCATTAAGGCTTTATATCCCAGTCAACATTTTTTCAGTCATGTCGGGACGGAGCCAACGCTTCCTGGGTTTAACCAGTTAGTAAGGAGTTAATGTGTCTTGCTCAAGGACACAACACGGTGGCGCCTGTGGGGATCGAACCCAGGACCTTTCGATTCGGAGTCAGACGCCCTACCATTACGCCACCGCGCTCCCTAAAATAATTTTGTACCAGTCTTATATCAACTACCTGTACGTATTTATTCTCGACATGTGATTTTACGAAGCGACTGACTTAACCACTGCGACATGAAGTCATCTACGGAACATGTGTGTGTGTGTGTGTGTGTGTGTGTGCGTGTGCGTGTGTGTGTGTGTGCTCGCGTAATGAATATTAAAGAATATTGTCACCTGTTTTAGGGTTAAGCAAGGTACGCGGCACGTTATGAAAAAAAAAAACAAAACGAACTGTATGTTTCTCAGTCTATAAACATTCATTTTCTTGAAAATAATATTGTTTTAGTTTGAAGTTTAATTATATTTATTTGAATTCAAACAGATAAACATCACGCATAATTCAAGAGCATAAATGAGGATCAGAAAGAAAGCCTTTGACTTGGAAAAAACATCCCAAAAATCGTAATTATCGCATTCAAACTGCTGAAATACTGTGGAAGGTCTACAAAACCTCAACTTATTTGTATGGCTTTGCAAAATGTAGCTAGGAATTCGCACTTATGACTTGCAGATGATTGTCTAATGGACTCAAAACGAAACATCAACCAAATAAATAACATCACGATTTCGAGTATCTGTTTGAAATACATGTATAAACATGCCAAAATAAATTATGTTCTCTCACGAGACAGCACGTGGAACTGTAGGTCTTACACCTAATAAATATACATATATCTTTACATGTCATAGTGTGTACAGTCTCTTAACTCCAAAAATCCACTTTGGTCATTAGACACCCATGGTGCAAAAGGCAGTAAAACCAATTAGCAGGGATAATTTCAGTTCAGCAGCCACTGATAAGAAATTCCAGGTAAGGAACATCAGCTCTGATCAGCATGTACAAATGATCATACAAAATCCTTAATACAGAACCGATTTAGACCATTGAAAATGTAATGTCGCTTAACTTTTTATGTTTATTTCAATTAATTTGATTAAAGTGTATTTTGATGACAAATGAACAAAAAAATATTTTTGGGTAATTCCTGGAATACCTGGAATTCTGTAAATACCTGGAATTCTAGGTATCAGATTACAGTAAATCCGACCATTCCTTGCCTAATTACCCAGGAGAGGCAGCTCAACACTGATGAGCTGTATATAATCACAGCAGGTATAACAGCATAAGTGGACACCACACTTTACCCCCAAAACATAGGAAAATGGGGGTAAAGTACTAGTGCGGTTATTGAGATAAGAGGATGTACACAGTATGTACACTATACAGTGTACTATTTGAGCCGCGGAAAACATTTTAAGTCGTTCAGGATGGCTAACTTATCCTAGCCACATTATGCCTGTACAAGCCTTCAGTATATTCATATTTTCATGTCTCCCAGAAAGAAATATTGGCGTGAGGATAGATCAGCTCTTATATCCAAAATACGATCTTTTCGCACTTAACCATTCGATCATCTCACCGCTGTGTCTGGTGTGGGTGCGAGCCCCGCTCTGGGCACATGTGAGACAAGCCAAGTTCTGCTTGCGGGTGTGTCAGGTGTTTTTTCTCGGGGTTCTCCCGTTTTCGCCCCACCTACGAACTGGCCCGTCTCATATGAGCTGAAATAATCTTGAAAGGGACGTTAAACTGAATAAAAAAAAATACGATCGAGCTCCCAATACAAGAGAAAACATACATGTGGGCTACCGTCTCAAACTTCACGATTTAAGAATTTAATGTAGTAGGGCATTTCATGATTCTTGCATTTGCCAAAAAAAGATAATCAGCTGATGATATATGTTTTATTTCCAAAGCTTTTTTTTGTCACAAGAGAGACAATTAAAGAAAAGAAAAAAGTGATCCGTCCGGGACTCGAACCCAAGACCTTTCGCTTTCAATTCCAAGCAGGCTACCTACTGAGCTACACAGCTACACGTCCTAGACTATTTCATTTTTTGACTCTCTTATCTAATTCGTCTTCGTCGGGCTATTGATAGTTTTGACTAAGTAATTCTTCATATCGTCCCTCGTCTTCGTCTCAAATATGCCCTCACGAGTCGTCCCCCATCACACGGAAAGTCACAACCGCAAGCGCCAGCAGCATTTACGTTCAAAAGTGAAAAATGTCTATTATCAAAACATAGCCAAATATATGGAACGTTGGTTCGAAAATGAATCTTAACCGATAATGAATTTCTTATTTCTCAGAGTACCCTCACTGATCTCAAAGGACCAAAAGGAAAATACATGTATAATCTGCACTATGGCTGATGTACGGGGAGACTTTTCATAGTTTTCACATTTGTTTATGTTCTATTTGTATTTTTCTCAAGAATTTTGGTTTCAGTTAATTCCAGAGGAACAATGACAGTAAAAACTGACCTGAGAACTGGTATATCGGAGTATATATATATACCAATAAACATGTATGAATATAATGGCCATACTCGTGTATATAGCCCCATGGCGAGGGCAGATAAACCCTGGGGTCAATTGATTTTTTTTTATTCTGCATTTATCAAAAATATTCTGTCCATTTGTTCATTTTCTGCAAGTTTTCCCCTTCAATGACATTCCAACACATTTCTGGAAAGGTGACCTTAGTTGACCTTGCCGTAAAAGGCCATCACATGGTCATGATTTATAAACACATTGTTGTCCTCCATATATTACCAGTGTTTTATGGCAATTTTCGTTGCATTAAGATCAGCAGTTCCGGAGAAGATGTTCGAAGGTGTTTTACCATGTATGTGCATGGCGGCCATCTTGGTAATGTAAGCTGGTTTATTTAATAACACTCCGATAGATGTTACATATAAATTATTGCTTCTATAAACCGAGCGGTTTCAGAAGAAAAAATGTTTTAATATCATGGTAATATAGTTGTACGTTGTCCCGGGTTGGAGGTAGAGCAATACCTGTGTCCATTTTTTAAGAATCATAAACCTTTGTCTCAGTATTTGCCCATTTCCTACAAGCGTTTCCCTTCAAATGGCCTTTTAATAGACATTTTTCACTTTTGAACGTAAAGTTTGCTGGCGCTTGTGGTTACGACTTTGTGTGTGATGGGCGACGACTCGTGAGGGCATATTTGAGACGAAGGCGAGGGGCGATATGAAGAATTACTTAGTCAAAACTACCAACAGCCCACCGGAGGTGTATTAAATGAGACACGCAAAAAACGAATTGTCCAGGACGCCTAGCTGAATAGTTCAGTAGGTAGAGTGTAAGACATTGAATCGAAAGGTCCTGGGTTCGAGTCCGGGTAGGACAAAAAATATTTTTCCTTTTCTTTGTTTCTTCCTTTTTTCGCACCTGTGACAATAAAGCTTATAAAATTAAAAAGAAATGAAAAAAAGGAAAAAAGAAAATAATATTTTATCTATTGGCAAATGCAAGAATCACAAAATTCACTGCTGCATTTAATACTAAATCGCAAGTTTCTGGATTAAACTGTCTAGTGAGAAGGCAGACTGCATGTATAGGTTTTTTATAGGTCTTGATTATTCACCCATTGACGCCGAGAACTCGATCGTCATTTTCGGCAGAAGAACGGATCAGCGACCGATCCTAACGTCAACATTTATTCTCTGACTGGCTGGTACAGATAATGTGGATAAGATAAGCTGATCGCCTCTAATGACTAAAAAAAAATACGCAAGCGTCCCCCGTGGCCGAGCAGTTAAGAGCGCTGTTTCATAATCACTTAATCATCTCACCGTTGTGTCTGGTGTGAGTTCGAGACCCACAATGGCCACATGTGAGACAGGCCAAGTTCTGCTTGCGGGTGTGTCAGGCGGTATTTCTCGGGGTACTCCCGTTTTCGCCCCACCTACTGTTTGGTGCTTTTCATATGAGCTGAAATAATCTTGAAAGGGACGTAAAACTGAATTTTAACAAATACACAAGACACCAAACCAAACAGTATAGTGTACATGTTCATATATATGTGTATAGATGTAAAACTACAGTTTCACGTGCTATCTCGTGAGCGAACAATGTTTATATTTTCAATGTGTCGTTTTGAGTCCATTCGACAGTAGGAAGAGCGATGGGGGCAATACCCTGCATGTAGCTACAATATGCCTAGCCACACAACTGTTTTTGTTTATTGTAGACTTTCATCAGTATTTCTGCCATATCGAGTGCGATGGTTACGATGTAGAAAATTAATTTGGCAAGACATAAGCTTTCGTTCTGATCCTCATTTATTCTGTGTGATAGTATGCGTGCTGTTTCACCTTGTTGACTTCAAATAAATAAATTAAAATCAAACTAACACAATTATATTATTTTCATGAGTTTCTAAAGTGTTTTCCGTAGAGGACGCATAGTGTTTCAGTCGCCCCGTAAAACGGGTCGCGCGTCACTTCGCCGCAGTTTACATTTGATGTTCGCCATTTTCACATACACGTAGAAGCAATTTTGGACACTACATATTCTGTCAAAGTGCACAAATTATTAATTTGTTTAACAAATAATGGTGTATACTGTCTTCACATTGACACGTGTTTTCTTAAGATTATTGCCTCGTGTATTGTCCTTTTTTTTTTGATTCAGTTTTACGCCCCTTTCAAGCCTTTTCACCCATATCGAGACGAATCAATCAGAAAGTGGGGCGAAAACCGGAGTACCCGGGGAAAAACCACCTGACACACCCGCAAGCAGAACTTGGCTCGTCCCACATGTGAATTCTGCCCCGTGCGAGGCGCGAACCAACAGCGGTGAGATGATCGAATGATAAAGAGCACTGAAGTCAGCGACCTTAACCACTCGGCTACGGGGGCCGCCTATTGTCCCTTTTAACAGACTAGACGCTGGTCTTGTTTTGAAAGAGCTAGTAATTTTGTTTTTTATGCGTGTTGTTAAATTGCTTGTGATGTGTGGGACCGCCATGTATCTCCCGCCTGTTGTCTATGTTAGGATGGGAAATTTAATTGTATAGATTCTTGGTCATTCTATTGTTACTTGATTACAGATAAGGGTCTGATTGTGCTCATTTCTGATCATAATGGTGCGTTTTTTATACAAGTTTCGGTCCGTTCAAGATTATTTTAGTTAATATGAGACGGGTAAATCAGTAACAGGGGGGAAAGGGGAGAACCCTGAGAAAACGAACTTGCACACCCACAAGCAGAACTTGGTTTGTGTCACCCGTGATTGTAAGACTGATCAATTGGGCAGCAAGGCTACGGCGAAGAGTTCATTGTCTTGGTGTTGGTAGTTGCCAAAGAGATATTGCTGCGCTGAAGGTTGTTTTAATCCATTTTATCACATGTTGTGTGATGTTGCATCAATCTTTGTTGTAAGGACTTTGATTGTATCGCAAGCATATACGATGGTGCTGACACTGATAGACAATACCCGAATACACATATTCATATACATGTACAATGTACAGTATACCACGCAGACATTTCACGTGTCCATTTACCGACCTTTTATATGTAAACAAACGAACCGCCATTCATGATTCTAATATACTGAGCGACAAAAGAAACCCGACACTTACATTTGGATTCATAATCGCAAAACCAGATGTGCAATAACATACAGATTTATACAGCATGGAAGGCAAATCATTTCCACACCATTTGGTTGCAAGAATCCGCGTCTTCAATTTATTCACTTTCTGTAATGCACAAAGATTAAAGCAAGGGGGTCATTTCAAAATTCACAAATCTAAGTCGTAACCATTACGCAGTAAATTTAAGCGGAAATAAAACAATTGTTATGCATTGGTCGTTGCGACCGCATGCTGAATTTCTTCTAATGACTTCAAAAAAGGCATGTTACATGGAAAAACACGTGAAAATAAGAACTCCGCCCCAAATGGATAAAACGTGATACGAACGAATCGTCCAAAGTGGAAGTGGTAAAATTCTTCAAAGTGTATCTGGACACCTAAATCAACAATTACGGCGTCGTAACGAGACCGTACTGGTTGAAAAACACGTCGAATAACATTAGGCTGCAAGACCGGCTGAAAATGTTCAAACGGCCGGACTTCTTTGATCCATAAAAAATTGTGGCAGAAAGAATTCCAAAAAAATAACCATGGCGAAATGTCCGACTAACATTAGACTTAACATGTATAGACTTTCACATGTAACCATTCAACCATTACATTGCACGAGCAAATAATGCTTAAAGTACAGTTTACAAGTTCACAGTTTTTATCAAATGATTGTCGCCAAAAACGATTTCTGAATCATTAGACAATAGTAAGAGATGCTTACATACGAAAAATAGTTCACCCCTCACAAGGGATAAACTTTTTATACAACACGAAAAAGTGTCGGGTTTCTTTTGTCGGTCAGTATATATATACATGTAACAGGGGAACATTTCGTCCTAGGGCCCATCGACAAAACAAAGATCATATCAAGCCGGATCAGTTATCAAACCACATTGCTGCTTGGCAAGCCGAACCGTTGGCGCAGTTAATGTTAAGGACATGCGTTCTTTTGTCCTTTTTTAACATTTAAAAGTACGATTTATATCATGATAAAGTTAATACTGAACCTATTAAGCAAGCCTCCATGGCGCAGTGGTTATTTCACGTGCCTTATAAACCAGAGATCGCAGGTTTGATGCGGGTCTTCTTGAGTCTGTCGGATGAGACTATAAACTGAGGTCTCGTTTCCATATGACCTTTGCTGTTGGATTAACGCCCAAATCAACAAACCGATTCAATTTATTATTTATTTAAATTCAGATTGAGTAAGAAGCTTATGTGCTTATATGCTTGCCCGGATCCGGACGCAAAGATGGGCCCTAATGAGTAAGGTTAAGAATGATCAAATGTTGTAGATCTGTCGTCAGCATGTGTAATACATGTGCACTAAAACGGTACCCTGTATCATGACGATATCATTACAAAACCTTTACAAGCAAAATACAGTGTGTGTTTTTAAGTTGAAAAAAAATGAAAATTTTCAGTTCAACAGTTTTGATATTTTCTTATTTGTTCAAAACATAGATTGTGGACACATGATAGAAAGAATACTCACAATCTATGTTTTCAGAGTCATAGGCAACCTAAGTTGACCTTGTCCTATAATAGGTTAATGACATCCCTGGGTCATATATAGACTTTGTAGATGCTTCATGCCAAGTTTCAAAATCATAGGCCTACTGGTTCTGAAGAAGAACACTTTTAAAGGTTTTTCAATTCATAGCCATGGCGGCCATTTTGGTCAAGTTACCTTGACCATTAATACAAACTTTCGTTCCCCTTCCACGAAGTTTGGCTTTGATCGGCCATGCGGTTGCAGAGAAGATGTTTAAATATTATAGTCGTATACATGTATATATCCCCCAGACAGGAGCAGACAACCACCTGGGTCTTAATGTTTTCATAAAAATAAATCTGTCCAAGCAAGTTTCCACACATTTAATTACTTATTTCCCTATTTAAATGCATGGGCGACCTACATGTAAGTTGATCTTACCGATCCTTGTAGTGCGTTTAATATTGTTTGATGCTTCATGCCAAGTTACAAAATTATAGGCCTCCTGGTTCTGGAGAAGAAAAATTTTAACGGTTTTTGCTATTTATAGCCAAGGCGGCCATCTTGGTCATGTGACCTGGTCCATTTATGCAAATTTCGTTTCACCTTCCTAAGAATGCTCCGCAAACAGTTTTAACTTTGACTGGCCAAGCTGTTTCAGAGAAGAAGATCATGGAAATTGTTGACAGGGGCATGGCCATCCTATAAGCTCACCTTTTGAGCCGAAGGGCTCATGTGAGCTAAAACTAGGTATACCCCTGCATACTCAAGTTTTGCTTTATAAAAGCGTTGTTCAATGGGGTAAACATGTCAAGGACATGTTATCCTGATGAGGATAACAGACCATGCTCGATATTACTTGAAATGTGTCAAAACGTTGTAAGGCGTAGAATAAAAAGAACTGCACATAAAATTAAAGATCAACTAAATGGTTTTAAATCGTAAATCTTGCCATGTTTACATGTAAAAAAGTTTCTGTGTGTTCACGATAAACACGTGAAATGTAGCTTAACAGAACCAATGTACGTATATACATGTACCAGTATGTTAAAAGTCACAGGGCGATAACAAAATTTTGAGCCGCCTCGTGGGAAAACCAACAATGTGGTTTTCGACCAGGTCCGACATAAACCGGCCTGTACAGCTGCAGAAGCAGGCTAGAAGCTTGAAATTTTGGAGTTAAGTAGAGGAGGAATTGTACTATCCGAGTAGCGAAAACAAAAAGGCGCTGATCAGCTTCGCGGTTACCTCGAAGCTGATCTGCGCCTTTGTTTTCGCCTATGCAGATTGTTGGTTTTCCCACGAGGCGGCTCAAATAGTTGATAGTTGTTTTCCCACCAACATTTATCGTCATTTGCAGACGGGATCTCGGTTTATAGTGTCACCATAAAGCTATGGGCAGCTCAGAATTGAACTAGCGATCCCTAGTTATACACACGAGTGTCTAAAAAAATAATATTCTGCACTGGAAGCTGTTTTATTCGCGCCAAGCATTTATAAGGCCGACTCGCATTGAACGCGTAATGTATCTTTAATGGCAAACATGACGGTTGATGATGCGATTTTGTAAACATGTCATGTCAAAGGCCACTTCTGGTTCATTGTTTCATTAAATCTAAATCAGACAGTTAAACGGGAAGACAACAATAATCATTGTTACCATTGCATATGATAATATTGTTTACGATTTATATGTTTAATTGCTGTCTGGATTTCTTTATTTTTGCATTTTACCAATGCATATAGGTTTTAAGTTTTTATTTTTTTTTTCTGCGAAAAAAAAAAAAAAATAACAATAAAAATAATAATTCCAATAAAAAAAGGCGTTTCCTACTCGCGCTCAACCTCCTGAGCTAACGAGTCAGATGCTCTTATCAAAATCATTTTTTTTATTAAGGCTTTATGTCCCAGTCAACATTTTTTTCAGTCATGTCGGGACGGAGCCAACGCTTCCTGGGTTTAACCAGTCAGTAAGGATTGAATGTGCCTTGCTCAAGGACACAACACGGTGGCGCCTATGGGGATCGAACCCAGGACCTCTCGATTCGGAGTCAGACGCCCTACCACTACGCCACCGCGCTCCCTAAAAATAATTTTGTACCAGTCTTATATCAACTACATGTACGTATTTATTCTCGACATGTGATGACTGAACCACTGCGACATGAAGTAATCTACAGAACGTGCGTGCGTGCGTGCGTGCGTGCGTGCGTGTGTGTGTGTGTGTGTGTGTGTGTGTGTGTGTGTTCTCGCGTTAAGAATATTGCCATCCTGTTTTAGGGTTAAGCGAGGTACGCGGCACGTTATGAAAAAACGAACTGTATGTTTCTTAGTCTATAAGCATTCATTTTCTTGAAAATGATATTGTTTTAGTTTGAAGTTTAATTATATTTATTTGAATTCAACCAGATAAACATCACGCATAATTCAAGAGAATAAATGAGGATCAGAAAGAAAGCCGTCGACTTGAAAAAAAAAACATCCCAAAAATCGTAATTATCGCATTCAAAATGCTGAAATACTGTGGAAGGTCTACAAAACCTCAACTTATTTGTATGGCTATGCAAAATGTAGCTAGGATATCGCACTTATCGTCTAATGGATTCAAAACGAAACATCAACCAAATAAATAACATCAAGATTTCGAGAATCTGTTTGAAATACATGTATAAACATGCCAAAATAAATTATGTTCTCTCACGAGACAGCACGTGGAACTGTAGGTCTTACACCTAATTATTCATATATCTTTACATGTACACTATACAGTGTACTATTTGAGTTAGTGCCTACGTCCGCGGAAAACATTCAGTTTGAGTCGTTCAGGGTGGCCACATTATGCCTGTACAAGCCTTCAGTATATTCATATTTTCATGTCACCCAGAAAGAAATATTGACGTGAGGATAGATCAGCTCTTATACCAAAAATACGGTCGAGCTCCCAATACATGAGAAAACATACATGTAGGCTGCCGTCTCAAACTTCAATTCCTTTACGATTTAAGAATTTAATGTAGTAGGGCATTTCATGATTCTTGTATTTGCCAAAAAATAAAATCAGCTGATAATGTATGTTTTATTTGCAAAGCGTTTTTGTCACTAGAGAGACAAATAAAGAAAAGAAAAAAGTGATCTGTCCGGGACTCGAACCCGGGACCTTTCGCTTTCAACTCCAAGAACGCTACCTACTGAGCTAAACAGCTACACGTCCTAGACTAATTCACTTTTTTGACTCTCTTATTTAATTCGTCTTCGTCGGGCTATTGGTAGTTTTGACTAAGTAATACTTCATATCGTCCCTCGTCTTCGTCTCAAATATGCCCTCACGAGTCGTCCCCCATCACACGGAAAGTCATAACCGCAAGCGCCAGCAGCATTTACGTTCAAAAGTGAAAAATGTCTATTATACGATCCTTCAGTCTTCTGTTTGTCTCCCCCACATATACAGTTTTTTTGCAACACGCGCAGACAATGGCGTATATGACATTGTCCGACTCACAGTCTATGGGGCATCCGATGTTGAATTCTCTCTGCTTGTCTGATGACTGTAGTTTGTCTGTCTTTATAATGAGTGGACATACACTGCAGTCCTTACTACATCCCGTCGATCCCTTCTCTTCCTCTCGTCTTAGAGCTCTGTTCGTCTTGCTATGAACCAGTATATCTGCCAGGTTTCTCTGTCTCTTGAATGCTATGATTGATGGCTCAGGGAAGACATTCTTCATCCTTTCAGACCTATGAAGAATTTACATTCTATCCTTTACTATTCTTCTTACATCAGGTAGAGAGCTGGAATATGTGATGACAAAGGGAACTCTGTCATCCTTCTTCTTGTCTGTTTGTCTGTAAATCATCAGATCCTCTCTTTTCATGGAGTCAACCTTGGATAGTTGACCCTTGATCAATTTCCCTGGATAGCCTCTTTTTCTAAGCTGTTGTGTTAACTTTTTCTTCTCCTTTTGATAGTCCTCATCCCTACTAGATATACGTTTTAAGCGTATAATAATCATTATTCATTGTTTTTTTTTGTGTTTTTTTATTATTATTATTATTATTATTATTATTATTATTGTTTTTATTTATTTATTTATTTATTTATTTATTTTTGATGCAAAAAAGTTTAGTTACCTCAATTAATGACTGCTTTTGGCGTAATTACGTTTTGGAGGGAAAAAGTTTGACGTCATGACGTTATGTTGTTTTGCTGAAGTCAATAGGAAGTTGCTCATAACAAAGAAGTATCATTTTAAGAAATTAATTAATTCTCTGTGATTCTAAGTACATCTTTTTTTCAAAATGTAAAATTATATGTGACTATGTTCTTTAAAAAGGCCACTAGATGGCTGAAACGTTGAAAAAACTTGGAAAACAGCGGATTTTGTTATTATTAGATCCCTAAAAAGTTTCACTTTGGATCAACAGTGTTAGAAGATATTTAACACGCACAGTTTTGAAATTTTACTGAACAAAGGAAACATGCGGTTACAGTCAAGGAACACAAAACTGCGACAATTCAACCGAACCATTACTGAGGATTAAATCTTGGACAACAGCAGTATCAGTAGCGTTCTTCTCATACACATGTAGTTCAGTTAGGTAAAACGGTAAAATTGAGTAATGATCAAGACATGGCGCAATCAGAAAGAAGTCGAGGTAAGAAAAAAAATAATTTGACAATTAGGTACGACCAAAAGATGGCCACTCAGTTACACGGACTTACATATAATAATGTAAGTAAATATATGACAAAGTACATACGGGTATATATAAGATATAAACAGCACATACATTCAACACCAAAACATAACACAGAACCACAACATAAATATTGCTTTGGAACGCTTTGGAACGGTCAGTAATATAAAGTTAAAATGCTAGGGTTAAATTGCATATTAAGAAAAAAATAATAAACACAGAAAAAATACTTATAAGCATCTACAATCACAAATTTACAAAAGCAGATTAAATCTACATACACAGCATACCTAGCTAACAGCTAAACCTCGCCGGAATTCATTATAATCCAGGTAGTTTGTTCAACGTTTTTCTCAGAAATACATACATATATCGTCCTACTTTTTATATCAGCTTGTCGATAGCTGGTTGCTAGGGAAACAGGTTAAATGGGGCAGTAAAACAAGTGATGCAATTTTCCTGGAATGTACATGATTACTTATATACCAGAACTAGCATTGTTGTAGAAGTTTCATAGTACTGTAGATTTTGTAACTATTCGCAAGAACTTAACTTTCGCTAATATTCGCGAACTGGCTGTCCCCCGACTAATAAAGAGTTAAAACATGTATAAGCTTTACAGGCTGTTCAGAAACTCGCTAATAATTCGGAAATAGAACATTCGCGAAATAAAAGTCTCGCGAAAATTTCCGAACTTTCAGTATCATGTTTTCTTCTCACTGATTGAAATGTTTTCTTAGAATCATAATAGCAGAGATTGAGGGTACTCGATAGAACCGCCTCACGGAGGAGACGATTCTAACGTGTGCCCACAATCAATGTTTTGAGCAAAAAAATTAAGATTATCATCACTTTCTCTGTGAAGTTTTTCTTTATATTTTTATTCAGCTGATCAGAAATAAAATTCTGCATACTGCATGGGCAAGTTTTCGTAACGTAAATTTCATTGTTGTCTGCTTGAGCTGAAGCATAAACATTGCTGTCTTACATATTAACAAAATGTAGGATTTATCTTCCTTTATAAACAAATGTCTGCATCAGGAAAACATGTCCGTGAAATGTATACCCCAGTATTCCCCATTTTATAAAGTAAAACTGGGGTTTGCAGGGGTCTACCTATTTTTCTTATTTTTGGTCCAAAACATAGATTGTGGGTACTTGTTAGGCGGTTCTAACGTCTACCCTCAATCAATGTTTTGAGCAAAAATATTAAAAATGTCATTAAAAATATCTTTTTTTTTGTTTCAATGAAATTTTCTTTTCTTTTTTTTTTTTACATCTGAAAAAATCTCTATAGATGGACGTGTTTTTTGTAATGGTGGCAGAAATGTTGTTTGCCGGCAATCGTACAATAGTAAACAGGTCCTCAGGAAAACATGTTATTTAATGATTTAGCAGAAAGTTTCGTCACTGTACATTACGTGTACAACATGTTTGCATGCATGACATTGGCTGAGGTTCTTCAAAAAACTAGGATCCACCCATCAGGAAAACATGTCCGTGTAATGTATACCCCGTAAACCCTACTTTTATATAGAAAAACTGGGGTTTGCAGGGGCATACCAAATTTTCTTATATCTTATCCAAAACATACATTGTGGGTACTCGTTAGAACCGCCTCGGCGAGGCGGTTAGACTAACGTGTACCCACAATGTATGGTTTGAACAAAAATATAAAATAAAATTATCAAAATATGTTTTGGTGAAATTTTCATTTTTACAGCTGAAAAAAAAATCTTATTGCATGGGCATGTTTTCGTAATGAATGTGGCACTGTCTTATAAACAAAGGAGCAGCACATTATGAAGAAAAGGGAATCTGTGAATCTGTGAAGTTGAAAGCGAAGAGAGCGCAAAGCTTACACGGACAACAGAAGGGAAAGAGCTTCACAACAAACTATTTTTAAATACAAAAATCACATGTTACGCTTGAAGAGCGAAATGATAAAAAGGTACAAGTCGTACTTTCCTCAAATACTATCTTGGATTGATAAGCTTTTTTCAGCATCAGGAAAACATGTCCGTGAAATGTATACCCCCTCACTCATACCCAATTTTTATATAGTAAAATTGGGGTATACATGGGTCTGCAATGTTTCATACTTTTGAATCAAAATATAGATTGTGTTTTTGTTTCCCAATGAAATCTTCAATTTTTCATCACGAAAACTTGCCCATGCGATATACAAAGAACTTTTTCAGTTCAAAAATCGAAAATTTTCATCAGAAATTTTTTTAATATTTTTCTTATTTTTGCTCAAAACATAGATTGTGGGTACATGTTATAACCGCCTCGCCGAGGCGGTTCTAACGAGTACCCACAATCTATGGTTTAGAGCAAAAATAAGAACTAGAGGACCATTGGTCCTGTAGCTCACCTGAGAGATTATCACATTGTAAGCTCATGAGATTTAAATTAATTGAGAATCGACCAATGAAAGTCTATGCATGGACACTATTGACCCCCGGGGCATGGCAAAATTTGACCCAGGGGCATGACTGGCACAATTTATAATGGGGACTACCAAACATTGCTACATATACAAAATATAGAAGCTCTGGGCCTTTTGGTTTCAGAGAAGAAGATTTTTTTAGTTTTTCCCATTGTAAGTCTATGGAGACTATCTACCCCCGGGGCGTGGCCAAATTTGACCCCAGGGGCATGGCTGGCACAATTTATGTAGAGGACCATTAGCCATTGCCACATACAAAATATCAAAGCTGTGGGCCCTGTGGTTTCAGAGAAGAAGATTTTTGAATTTTTTTCCCATAGCAAGTCTATTGAGACTATCAACCTCCGGGGCCTGGCCAAATTTGACCCCAGGGGCATGAATGGCACAATTTATGTAGAGGACCATTAGCCATTGCTACATACCAAATAACAAAGCTGTGGGCCTAGTGGTTTCAGAGAAGAAGATTTTTTTAGTTTTTCCTATTGTAGGTCTATGGAGACTATCGACCCCCGGGGCGTGGCCAATTTTGACCCCAGGGGCATGGCTGGCACAATTTATGTAGAGGACCATTAGCCATTGCCACATACCAAATATCAAAGCTGTGGGCCCTGTGGTTTCAGAGAAGAAGATTTTTAAATTTTTTTCCCATAGTAAGTCTATGGAGACTATCGACCCCCGGGGCGTGGCCAAATTTGACCCCAGGGGCATGAATGGCACAATTTATGTAGAGGACCATTAGCCATTGCTACATACCAAATATCAAAGCTGTTGGCTTAGTGGCTTCAGAGAAGAAGATTTTTTAGTTTTTTCCTATTGTAGGTCTATGGAGACTATCGACCCCCGGGGCGTGGCCAAATTTGACCCCAGGGGCATGAATGGCACAATTTATGTAGAGGACCATTAGCCATTGCTACATACCAAATATCAAAGCTGTTGGCTTAGTGGCTTCAGAGAAGAAGATTTTTTTAGTTTTTTCCTATTGTAGGTCTATGGAGACTATCGACCCCCGGGGCGTGGCCAAATTTGACCCCAGGGGCATGAATGGCACAATTTATGTAGAGGACCATTAGCCATTGCTACATACCAAATATCAAAGCTGTGGGCCTAGTGGTTTCAGAGAAGAAGATTTTTTTAGTTTTTCCCATTGTAAGTCTATGGGACCTATCTGTTGCCATGGAAACCACAATTTTGATACAATCTGCTCCAAAACCTAATGCCATCAATCCCCCAACCCAATTATGATTCACATTAAATTTGATCCAGATCGGCCTTCTAGCTTCAGAAATATTCTTCTTTGAAATTGTGGACGGACGACGACGGACGACGACGACGGACGACGACGACGGACGACGGATGCCTGCCTATCCTATAAGCTCACCTGTGAGCCTTCGGCTCAGGTGAGCTAAAAATAGGTGTACCCCTGCAAACCCCAGTTTTGCTATATAAAAGTGGGGTTTAAGGGGGTATATATTACACGGACTTGTTTTCCTGATGTCTGTTGAAAAAAAATCACTGGGCCACAATCCTCGCCCTTAGTCTGCTAATACAGTAAGTAAGTAAGTAATAGTTTATTAAAGTGTCACATATCAACATCACATATATACAGTGGTGTTATGGCTAAAAACCCAAATTAACCGTTTTAACGGCTAATTTGTTAACGGCTAATTGTAAAATTTCGCGGCGAAATTGTGTGTAAAATAAAAGTCAGCGCGGAATTTCGCCGCGAAATTCCGCCGCGAAATTCAAGATTTCGCGGCGAAATTTCGCGGCGGAACACGGCGAAAAAAGTTTACCTGTTATTACGCATAAAAATCAATTGACCGGTGTTTCGCGGTGTTTCGCGGCGAAAAAAAGGACTGTCAATTTTTTTTTTTGTTATTTAAATAATATTTTAAATCGGATGTTTTTATTTCATTTCAAGTTGTATCAATATTTTGTTTACGTCTCAGTTTTGTATAATTATTGTTTTAGTCCCGACAGTCACAACAGTTTTGTTGTTTAAATTTCATTTTAATTTGTATGCATCTATTACTTTTCAAGTCGTATAAATATTTTGTTTTCTTTTCAATTTGTTATGATTATCGTGTTTTATTCGCACTTTGAAGTTTCTGAGACCATGATTATTGGCTTTGTGTTTATTTTCATGCTTCTTTTTCAGATTAATCAGACTTACCCGATAATATTAGATCCTATTATCTAGCTTAATTAACAGAAAAAGCTCATAGCGGCGTTAGCAATTTTCATGGTATGATTGCCCACAGATGTTTTTGTTTGCATTGAGGCTGGACGTTCCAGTCTCCAATTTTTTAGTCATGTCTGGACAGAGCTACCGTTTCCTGGGTATGAAGTAGTACTCTGGGTAATCACTGTGCCTTGCTCGAGGACACAACACGGTTTCGCCAGTGCGGATCTAACTCAGGACCTCTCGATTCGGAGTCTGATGCACTACAACTATGCCACCGCGATCCCAACCCACATATTAATACAAGTCTTTGGATTCAACATGATAAAGCAATTGGCTTCAACTCTGTTTTAGACATTTAATCGCCTGTGGTTAATGACACTGCTAAAAGCATCAATGATTTTCGATTACGGCAAGTGGATGCCGTTTCTTTGAAATCAATTTAGTCGAAACGACATTTGGTCGCATACGACCTTCACCGGGTCGATACGATATTCGGTCGAATACGAGCAATACAGCAACGTACATGTACAAATTGTGTCGAAATTGTCGATTTTTGCTAACCGTTTTGAGTTAAACAGCGTGTTGTGTTCCTTCCAAAATCCTCATGTACGGATGGCTTGGAACACGTACATGCATATCGAATGACAAAACCTCATTGTATACAAGGCGCAATACACTAGAAAGGGGAAGATACTGTGTTTAAAACAAAATACTGACGTCAGTATATGAAGTTTTCAGTTTATTTTTGAACACATACAGTAAGGGCCGTGTACGCACCGTGGCTATATGAGCGCATCCTGCATTAGATTAATTACAACAAAGTTGAGCGCAGAAGCCTAGTGGTGGATTAGAGGAATTGACCGGAATCTAAATGTCCTGTGTTCGATTCCTATATTCGTTGGGTTTCGTACTTGAGCAAAACCGATATACATGTATTACCCTGGAAGTGTTGTCACCATGGGACTGCTAACTGTTAAACTGATCTTCGCTAGTTGTACTTCTACAAGGCAATCGATATGATTGCGATTTGTCTTATGCTGGCATTCATAGAGGGTGCCCAAATGTCAATATGTCTCTGTTTGTTTTGTCGTTTTTACATGGTTGAGCTCAAATTAAGTTATCGTAGTTCAGGAAAATTAACAAAAAAAAAAAAAAAAAAAAAGAAAAAGAAAGTAAGGAATCTAACTGTTTCTTTAGACAATGTTTGTGCTACAAAACAAGGCACAAAGTTAGATAGCCCCTGCCTATTGGGACCTAAACAAATATATAGGCTGCTTGTGCCTCCAGGCAAAACTTATAAGCTATTGGCTGATCATCTGATTACTGGTTTACCACTCAGGTCTGTGCCTGCCTAGGAAAAATGGTTTCAAGTAAAACCATCCATACATACAAGCAGTATTGGCTTAGAGGGATCGTTATATTTCAAACACGTCCCATAAAATGGAGGCAGCGTCCCGACATGACCATTGCTGTTGATTAGGACGTAAAGCATCTATTCAAACAAACAAACAACAAAGTTAGATTCAACGAGCTGGCGCGTTACGTTATAATTATTTTCGTCTATCCGTGATTACGCTATCGTACCACGTACGAAAAACCATTGGCAAAGTCGCGTTATGCACGTTTTTCATTTCTATACATGTATAATCGTACATATTATGTGCACGTAAATAACGATCTATACATGGAACAGATGAATAATAGTGTTGTCATTAAATTAAAAATTAATTATTTCATGTTAACATTTACAGGTATTTCGCCGTGTTTCGCGGCGAAATAGGAAATTGTAACTTACCTGTTGTAAACGTTAAAAAACAAATTTCGCCGCGAAACACGGCGGAATTTCACCGCGAAAATCGGATTTTCGCGGCGAAAAAAATTAACCGATTAAACGTTTAAATTTTCCCTTGGCCGGTGAAATTTCGCGGTGGTTTCGCCGCGAAAAATCTCAAGTGATCAGCGCGAACTGTGCAAAAATGGGTTTTTAGCCATAACACCACTGTATATACAACATTTTAAAGACTAAGAGTTGATACCCAGCCATAATTGGCTTACGAGACACTATTATCACAATTTAAACATTCATTATGCAGAATCATACATTCATAGAACACATAGAACACATAGAACACATAGAACACATACATATTCAATCCATTACAAAACAAATATTTACAAATGGATCAGTAAAATCTAAGCCTAGGAATCATTTGAGTGAGTCTAAAACATTTAAAAGCACCTTGAATTAAATAATTAAACAGTTGTTTTCAAAATTGGCGGGTTTGTTAAGACACATGGTTAAGTTAAAATGAGATAATATGTTCAGTCCTTATTAAAACAAGGAGTTGGTAAGAGTGTAGCTTGAGATTAAGATTCAATGAAATAGAATTCAAGCTTAAAGTGAATTTTGGCACAGTATATGTACGGCGATACAGACCAGATTTTATATAGTCACTATGTCAGCAATCGCAGACTGAAGTTGCATGTCAGGAAACTGTCTGATTGGGCATTCCCTACCTAGGTGTATTAAACCTCTTTAATACATTTTTCTAGTGCGTATATGACGCATCACATAAGCGTGTAAGCACTGTAATGAAGCCGAAATGAGGACTCAACAATATCCTCAACTGCTACATGTATCTTGGACTGAGATTGCAATACCGTTAAATGATGATCATGGCGACTCCTGATATTTGCCTCATAAGAGTTATTAATTCGTTTGATATATTAATTTGATTTGACTAATATACATGTACTCTTTAATTGTTTTGTTTTAGATTATTGTAAGTTCGCAGTGTTCGCAAGAACTTAGTTTTCGCTACTATTTGAGAATTTGATGCCTCGCGAATTCAAGGTTCTCGCTAATGAAAAGCATGTATAGGCCATAAAGACTACACGAACGCTCGTTCGCGATTTCAAAACATCGCGAATATTTCGAAATAAAAGTCACGCGAAAATATCCGAATTTACTTTATTATTAAATAAAGGGCAATAAGGGTAAAAGATCCATTTTTGACGGTCCGTCTTTCAAGTAATGATGGCCTCAATTTCAATTAGAGAGTATGCAAGCATTATTTGGGCCGGCCAGTATACACGTGACCATTCTTAAAGCATTTCATGAAATTTGACGCTAACCACATATTATAGTAGTATGACGTATGTACACTGTAGTTTTGAACATATCTCATTGGTCATAGAAAATTCTAACTGATCGAAGCGCGACAATCGCAACTCTGTAAGATAGAGCGGGTGTTTTCTTTTAAAGGACAGCCAAATTTAGTTTAATGATAATTGGCCCTACATTTTAATTCAACTGCTTTTTTGAAGTTATAGTTTGGAGTCGTTTATTATATGTTGAAGATGGGCTCGAGTCCCACTGTGGTTATAATATTAGTAACTTTAAGAACATAAAAAAAGCTGAGAATCCAATTCTTTACGAGAATTTTAGGTGTGTTTGAACTTGATTCTCTATAGTTCATACAAAATATGGGTTATCTCGAAGGTCGTTTAGTGTAAGTAATCAATTCTTTTTCCTTATCTACACATCAGGGTGAAAAACGAGTTTTCTTTTGATATGTTAAATGTGATCAAAATGAGCATAATTGCTGTGCTTTGTATGTTTGGAACTTTCCGTAAGTACCATATTCTCTCAGTATTTATATCAGTACATGTAGATGTATTTTGTTAAGTTTAATACACAAAGAGGTGTGTGTTGTTATGTCTTTTCCAGAGTTCACATTACCTCATTGCGGTCATATCTTGTTTTAACCCAAGGAGGTGACCCTCTTAATAGCATCATACGAAGCAGAAATCATTGAGAACGCAACAGGATAGCAAACAACATAACTAGAAATGAGCCAAAGCAGGAGAAAACCAACAATTTGCATAGGCGAAAACAAAGCCGCGGATCAGCCGTGCAGTAACTGCATAGCTGATCAGCGCCTTTGTTTTCGCTACTCGGATAGTACAATCAGCGTCTTTGTTTTTACTTACTCGGATAGTACATTCCTTCTTCTTCTTATATCCGAAATTTAAAGCTTCTAGCCTGCTTCTGTGTCTGTACAGACCGGTTTGTGTCGGACATAGTCAAATCACAACAGAACCGTCTTGGAACAGTCAGTTAAAAATTTATTGAAGGGCTGCGCCCTTAATCTGTTATATTGTTGCCTTCTAAACGAAGTATTTATGCTAGTTACTATTCGCTTCAATGGCGCAGGCGTCTGATGTTTTTATTTGGTGAATTCATTTTTCAGATTTGGCAACCTCCGTTCGTACATTCTACATGTACCTGACAGACAAATGTGTAGTTCAAAAATCCAATCGACCATGGTGCTCCAGGACATTTTACGATGATGGGACAACTTGTTTTGGACATCACATGTATTCCTCTTTGTAAGTGTACATGTAGTACGTAGGTAAACTGTATCCTACCCTTGGTTGACTTATAATTTTCAATTAATAAGAACAGAAGAAATACTGAATGAACATGATGGTGAACATAACGAAAACAAGCCCATGGAATATACAGATACCCATAGATTTTTTTCAGAAGCAAAAAAAAAAAAACATTTCATTGGAAACAAAATTGATAGTTTAACGTTTTTGCTCAAAACAATGATACCTCTGTATACCCCAGTTTTAGTTATATCAAAGTGGGGTTAAGGGGGTTTTAATTGCACTGACATGTTTTCCTGATGAAAAAAGATCTTGTTAAACTTTTTTATCATTTGTGGCTGGTGACAGTTGACTAAATGGACATCTTAACGTTTCCTGGCTAGTGACAGTTGACTATATAGACATTTTAACGTTTCCTGGCTAGTGACAGCTGACTATATAGACATCTCAACGTTTCATGGCTAGTGACAGTTGACAATATAGACATCTTAACGGTTCCTGGCTAGTGACATTTGACTATATGGACACCTTAACGTTTCCTGACTAGTTACAGTTGACTATATAGACATTTAAACGTTTCCTGGCTAGTGACAGTTGACTAAACAGACATCCTAACGTTTCTTGACTAGTGATTGATTGATTGATTGTTTCCTGGCCAGTGACAGTTGACTTAATAGAAATATTTACGTTTCCTGGCTAGTGACAGTTGGCTATATAGACATCTTAACGTTTCCTGACAAGTGAAAGTTGACTATATAGACATCTTAACGTTATTTGACTAGTAATAAAAAGGTACAAGTAGGCAAAGATCAGGCAAAGGCGCAATCAGAAAAAGACTCCCACCCCAAAAACCACGGTGGGAGAACACCAAACCAACAATCAGGTACTTATACCATGAAAACATTTCGTAAGCCGAATGAGCAGCTATTTTCCCAATAGGTGGCCACTCAGTTACCTTAACTTAACTAAAAATATGCAAACATACATAAGGCGCCAACAGCACAAAAATATTTTAAACACCAAGACATAAAACAAAAAGAACCACCACAGAAATCGACTTGGAACGATCAGTAACACAAAGTTACTGGCGGGCTTAAACCGGTTTTACAGGTACCTAACCTCACCCTCAGCTTCTGCAGTGGTTCATAACATTTAGTTAGTTCTTCGGTCCTCGTGGTGAATCTCTAACTAGTCAATGAATCATCACGAACAAACAAATAAATCATGATAAACATCCTGATGAATCAGGAGACGTTTGGCCGTTAAAGATTTATTTCGAGCGTTGAAGTCTGTAACATGATTGCAGCTCTAGCAAACCTAATAAGTTGCGAAATGTATACACCATAAGAAGCACGACGAGGAACGTCACCATCCAAAAACGGAAAATTTACTATATCAAAAACAAAATCATCGCGCTTATCATAAGTTTTAGAAGAAACAAATCCATTTGCAACAGAAAGATGTAGATCTAAAAAGGTGGCTTCGGTATCCGAGATATTGGCTTTGTTCAACTGTAGTTCAGATGGATAAATTTGATTGAAACATCTTAACGTTTTCTGACTAGTGAAAGTTGACTAAATAGACATCTTAACGTATCCTGGCTAGAGACGGCTGTATAATTTTGTATAATTGTTTTTATAAGCTCATACCACTGACTACTATATTCCCAAACCAAAATTGGAATTTTATATTGCTGTGCCAGACTTTTATGTCCTACCAAAAGGTAAAGTCAGATGGGGATATGGCATGCTGGAAATGATATGCAGAAGACTGTAGAGCCCCTGCAGTGAAACAGCTTCCACTGAATACAAAGTGAGAACTTAACAGATACACCACGGAGTCTTTTACACTGCACTTGTATCCGAAGGAAGGCATCATGGGCGTGTCACTGGCCTGGACTGACCTTCCAGAGTCCCCACCCATTTGTACCCTACCTACCCTTAACAGCTGCGTTTTAAACTAAGCATGAAAAATAAGAAGTACATCTGTATGCAAAAAGGGACAGTCCATACACTTGGTTTTGTCAAGCATTTCAAATTGTCAAAAAATACTAAAGTGTTGCACAACATTGGTCTCCAATATTTATATTTACTAACCCAAAAAGCCAACGCAACAGTGGGTTGTTTTCTCAATTGTAATCGTCCTGTCCAAAATTGAACCAGAATACCTCTTAAAATGAAAAGCAGGATTATCCAAGCATTACGTGGAAGTTCATTTTTTAGACAAGTCGCTAATTGGCACGAAATAATCGATTTTATAGAATCTTGTCGGATGTATACTAGACTTGCTTGTCACATCTGTTGTCCTGCTTCGAACTGAGTCAGTGTGTGTGGTAGCGTAGTGGTCGCTCGTCCAATGTCGGTCGCTTTCTTCCATCACGTTTGCCTACATGACGCCAACATCGGCGCCTTCATTTTCCAAAACATGAAGTATTTTTCAATATTAAAGCTGAACTGATAAGCTTTTTACATAATATAATAAGGTCTCATTTATACCTATGTATTTCGCCTTTGTTGATTCTTCAGCATTTATAAATAATAACCATACCCCTAAAAATAAACTACAGTAAAAATAGCTTAGCTTAAACTTGTGAAAGCCAGTGTTCAATCATTGTAAGCCTTACATCTATAATATGATATTACTGATCAAGTCTGATGTATCTGGATTGATTATCAGAGGTTCTTCATTAAAAACTCTTTCTCATATTTTGAAAAGTAGCTGATCTAATCAGTTAACCATTTTTGTCACAAGTGCAACGTTTTGTATTTCTTGACCATATAAGCATATCATGTATGACTTGTTATTTTGCTTTACATTTTAGTCTAGCAGGTCAGAAAGAAACCAACAAAAACAACCCTTTGCATGCAGTTATGCATATTGGTTTCTAATATTAACAAAAGAGATGTCACAAGTGCAACGCATATTTTCTAGTCTAAAAACTTAAACGCTAATTCCTAACGATACATATTACTTATACTCTTATAAATTTATATGGCAATCACAGGAAGCATTATACACTTGTAAGATACTGTTCATCATTAAAAACATTGATCATTTGAGCGGTTATGGAAACATTTATAAGTGAGGGAAAGTAATTTTAGGGTCAAATTTATCAAATAAATGTGTGATTTTTTTTTTGGAGAGTTTTGATCAAATTAATGGCATAGAGTCTAGTCCCAGTATAGGGTCTATCAAACTAAGAACAAATTTGAAACATAAAGTGTATGTTACAAATGTAGCACTACTTATAAGGTATATCACCAGTTTTGAAAATAAACAACGATAAGCAAAGAAACAAGAAAATCACAAAAGCGGCCGTTGTCAAATAGATTTGAATGTTGATTTCTCTTATTTTGATATCCATATAAAAACCAGGAACAAAAATTAAAAAGACAAATGCACATCTCAATTTTGACCTCAAATGGGTCAATGTCACACTTTTACTTCATTTTTTGTAAAAATCACCCATATTCACTGGGCTTTACATATAATTTAAGTTAAATAAATAATGCTTAAAAGGGATTCTTTGTTTTAGGTGTGATTTCGAGAAATTTGAATGTAACAATGACACAACAGTTAACCAAACATACGTGTCTAATCCTATGAATCAATGTAAATATGTCGTTGTTATACAAGCCAAACCCACAACCAGAACACTCACCGCGTTTGAGGTAAGACATTTAGAAGTAATATCACGAAACACGCCCATGCAAAATTAAAACAAACAAAAAAAAACAAAAAAATAAAAAAAAAACAGAAACTCCGTTTAGAGCTGTAAAAATAAAAAAAAACTTCCATTAGAGAATCAAAATATATTTTAATATCTCTTCTCAAATTACAGATTGTAGGTACACGTTAAAACCGACTCGGCAAGGCGGTTCTACCTCGGTCGAGTACCCACACTCTGTGTTTTAGATCAAAAATAAGAAAACAAATGTGTGCCCCTGTAAGTCCTATTTTTCCGTATAAACTGGGGTTTAACTTGTTATATGTGACACATTCTTGTTTTCCTGGTAATATGCAGAGAGCTCTTAGCTGTAAAAATGATAGATGTATCATGTTAAGTTGATATTTCAGAATATATTTTTGCTCAAAACATAGAGCAAACTGGTTTTAGCGCGTACCCGAGACGGTTCTAACGTGTACCCACAATATTTATTTTCAATTGGTATTTAATTAAGAAAGACATGTCTCTCTACAGCCCATTTTCACTACACAATTTAGTTGATGTCAGTGTTCTTATCAAGATACAGATTATGCGCGAACATCCACGTATGCTTGTCTT
Source organism: Rugalucina vietnamica (assembly GCA_964017185.1). Taxonomy (NCBI): domain Eukaryota; kingdom Metazoa; phylum Mollusca; class Bivalvia; order Lucinida; family Lucinidae; genus Rugalucina; species Rugalucina vietnamica. The sequence goes on along the minus strand of OZ024883.1, from coordinate 34,105,092 downwards.
TAATTGCCAATATTTTCAGGGTGCATTGTTTCACCATGCCATTGATGGTATAGATAAACTCCTAGACAAAGCTAATAAAACTGGAGAATCCATCGATGTACTAAAGAAGATATTCGCCAAGCAAGACCATACACACAAAGTATACACCAGAAACCCCAACTGTTGGGCGTATCCACTGGATCTGACGTCAATGTCACCCTGGAACAGCGTAGGGCACAACAGACGCGCGGGGGTGTTGATCTCACCCAGACACGCCGTGTGGGCTCGACATTATGGTATGCGAGTCAACACAACACTTAGATTCGTAGATAAACACAACAATGTCGTGGAAAGGAATATCCTTAAAGAAAGAACGTTGCCAACGCATGGCCTTCCTTCGCTTCATGGCTACGACCTGGTTGTCGGGATGCTTGATCAAGACGTACCAGCATCTATCTCTTTCGCGAAAGTGCTTCCGAAGAATTTAACCACCATTCGACCACCATATAATCTTAGGGTACCAGTCTTCGATACCGACTTTGAAGAAAAGGCGCTGATTGCCGATCTAAGCCATGAAAGCGGAACCATGGTAAGTTTAAAGACTCCCATTACTGGTTCCTATCGACATCAATTTTATGAGCCCAAGATTGTAGGTGATAGCGGAAACCCGGTGTTTTTCGTCATAGACAATCAGCTAGTTCTCCTCTTTGTGTTTACATATGGTGGCGCTGGTTCTGGCACCTCGGTTTCATACCATTATGATACTATAAATAAACTGATGAAGGTCATGGGAAGCAACTATCAATTGACGGAAATAGATCTGACTTCATACACAACTGGGTCTATTCCGATTGCGATAGGAAAGTGAAGCTGATTATTTGTCGAAGACATCTCAGATCATTTTTGACCTGCATCCGGGTTTTTTCCATATGGAAGATGAAAAAGGCAACAAACTGCATCTCTTTAAAAAGTACTTTAAGATGATGTTTTTACTATACAAGCCATCATTGGTCCTTATTGTTATTCATTTTAATCGCTTTTTGTGTGACGAAAGCTTTTGCAAAGAAAAATTAAAATCTAAAATCTGTGGATTTTGAAATTTTATGGTCCATGCAGGCCATCGTAGATAAGATGCGTTCGGATTTTCTCCATTAAATATAGGCGTGTTCGGATCAAAGGCTCTGCTCAACAGAACGAGTCGTTTCGGTCCAGCGACTCTTAAGGACTCTCGCCGTAAGGACATTTGAAAAGCATTTCCTCTCAGTCATGTCTGGAGTTGGCTCTGCAAGAGTCTGTCTGTCTGTCTGTCTCTCCTGCATCATGTACCCTATTGCGGAACAAATATTAATCTTCGACAATTATCTTTTTTAAAGATGTTTCTTGTAACATGTTTAAGGCTGGACTCAAAAACTTGAGCAAATAAATTGACTTGATAAAGATGTGAATAAAACTGTTGCATTTGCATTCTAAATTACTCGTACTTGTTTTACTCACTATTTTACCAGATTATGCACCAGTCATTTGTATCCTCCTCCGAGCCGGGGAATGGCGGGGGTTTTAACTTTTCAATTGTTAAGCCCTGCTGAAAGCACGGCAATGTGGGGCCAGATTTATGGTAAAATCCCTATTAAAAGCCCCGGCTCTCCGGCGGAGGCTGACAATCATGTTATTATGTAAGTACTAACCATAATATGTAGAGATAGACTTACATGCAAACTGTACAGAAGTAGCAATCTTTTTCTCATCAATAAGGCCCGCCTTTTTATTTTTTTGCACTCTCGCGCCCTGGTGGGGAAGGATCCTGAGCCTTCGTCAGCAGGATGCGCGAGTGCAGTTTCATGTCCTTCAGGTCTCTTCCGTCATGAGCGTTTTTATACCCTGGTCTGAATTGAAAAAAGAGATAAGTTATTATAATTGCTCAGTCCCATCCTGGCTATATACGGTGTATTTTACCCCACTATAATGTCATTTATTTATTATATTTGCGTATCTTTGTAAAAGTTTATGTATAAGCACCGTATACCAGTCCATTTTAAAAGTATGCTTCATTTCATTGTGTCCATTTTTGACCCTATTTTACAGTCTACAAGTTCTGCGTTCGTCGTATATACTGTCCTTTCAGGTGAACACTGGCTCCTTTGTCACTCCTAGTGGACGGCAAACGTGACAGCGTTCACTTTCCCTGTTTATATATATATATATATATATATATAATATATATGTACTTGTTCACTTGATTAAAGTTGCATCGGTTTTGGGTGTCCTCGCCATTGCCTCGTGCCTCGGACAACATGGTTGTACGACGCGAGTGGCTTTGGCCAGGTAGCCACTGAAGGACAGAAACCCCCGCCCATTATAACAGTTTATAAATTTGTAAGCTTAAATATTTTTATTTGTTAATAATAATAATAATAATAATGATAATAATAATAATAATTGCAGTAAGTCTTCTCGTTACTAACCTGCAATTACGACACCTTTTAAGGTTTAAGTTTGTAAAACCGCAATTTCAATTTCTTTTTGTTAAATGATGTATCAACATGGTATACATCTAAGGGTTCAGTTCAGTATAAAGGTTATTATCTATCCATTTCCATTTCTCCTTTCCTTTAATTAATGTAAGCAAGTCAATTCTATCTAGGTCTTCAGCATTTCCTTCTTAAATTTTTATCTCGTTGTATATCTAATAGGTCTTTGTAAGGTTCAAAAATTGTATATTTTTTTCAAAGGTGTCGGCCGTGTGGGGCTGTTTACACCCCACCGGTTTTTACTGTAAATAGGAAACTGAATAAATTTATATGAAAAATAAAAAACATAGATAGTACAATCCGCAGTATTTGGAGGTGGCACGCAACATTGCTTGTCACTGATGTCAAATAACAAGTAGCATGCGAATATCCCAGGAATTTCCTAGAGTTTCATAATCATGGAAGAGAAGTACTATTTTGTTACAAAATATGAGGGTTTTTTTCTAATCGTCGTTGTCTGTTTTATTGTATTGGATGTGTACGGAACACTGCGTGGAACAAACGTACACCTCATGTTTGGACTTGATTAGATGCAGCTTCCACCGTTCATCCAAGGAAGCGATTTAAAGGTACAGGAAACTACTGTTTTGACAAAAAAAGACAAAGCAACAATTCTGCACGTCACTATATACCCATTGAGACGAATAGACGTGCAAGTAAGATCGAATCCTTATTCTTTTAAGGCTGCAGGTCGATTGGGAAGCCAAATGATATGGTTTGATTTTGCCTCTGCGATCGGCATTACAGACGTTTCAAGATAAAATTCTGACCACGATTTATTTCACCATGAATCCAGTTTTTGGGTGATTTTAATTTGTTATATCTGCTGTGATTATCGAACATGGTTGAAAATCCAAAAACATCTTGAAAATATTTTTAAAAAGCAGAATCCTGTGTCATCTGTAAAATATTAGGTTGTCTCCCTTGTAATACGTTTTAAGATTTGAAGGCATGATTTATACTAAAACAGCTAGATGGCAAAAACAAAAGGATAATCATCATGACTTGAAAAAAATGCTTGCAAATATTGAAGTTTGAGTAGTCAAGATTTCAAACAAAACGATAGGAAGGGTTCGTTTTGTTTAAAGCTTTGTTCCATACACACCTTTCTTAGATGAAAACATTGATGTATATGAATTTCACGTTCCATGTGTTATTCGGTTTGTGTCGGACCTGGTCGGATAAGACCAATACTACATAGATAGTACAATCCGCAGTGTTTGGAGGTGGCACGCAACATTGCTTGCCACTGAAATCAAATAACAATTAGCATACAATCTGAATTGTGGATAAGGAATTACCCACTGATGACCTAGGGTCTTTACATAAATACAATTTTGTCACAAAGTATGAGCTTGTTCATTCGGTATTTGTTTTATTGTTATATTGAACGTGTTTGGAACTCTGTGTGGAACAGCAGTATTCTCATGTTGAGATGCTAGAGAAACGTTTGGACTTGGTGCAGCTTTCATCATTGACTCAAGGAAGCAATTTACAGGTACTGGAAATTATTGTTTTGACAATAAAAGACAAAGCAACAATTCTGCACCTCACTATAAGTTAGTGGGAAGTTAGGCAGATTCCTTATTCTTCAAAGGACTGCAGATTGACAAACCGAATCATATTCATTCAATTTGTTTGATTTTGACTCTGCGATAGACATTACTCACAAATTGAACAACACAGTCATTTTGCGACCATCACATTTGGCACTTTAAGAAGCATTTTTATCATAACGAAAACTTGCCCATGCAATATACACAAAAATATTTGGCCGTAAAAGTTTGAAAATTTCGTTAGAAAAATGTTAATATTTTTAAGAAAAATAGTATACCCCTGCATACCCCAGTTTTATAGTGAAAGATGGGTTTAAGGGGTATTGACTGCATGGACAAGTTTTCCTGACGGTGATGTTTTGTGTTGCAAATTTTTCCCATTTAATTTTGTACATACTGAGTCGATTAATTTCTGGTCATCACCTCAGTTGTGGGGTCGGTGGCTAAATTTCGCCCTCGGGCAATATTTCCTGCCTCGGGTGAACGAACCATCAGGCCTGACTCAAGGGCAATAATTGTATACCGAATCACTTTTGAAACAAAAAAGCGATATGCCACATGACAAACGCATATGAGTAGAAGCAAAAGCCTATGAAGGCGAAAGCCTGCATAGGCAATATGTTGAGGAAACACATGTGACTAATTTCCGCGGCTTCCCGCGCAGATATTTGTTCTATAATTAGAACAGTCATTGCGAGGAGAGCATGTCGAGATAGCAACAGGAGTGAATCGACGATTACATGGACTCTTATAAATGATAATTAACATGTACATGATAATCAGCGATAACCATTAGCAATTGTGGTGGTATGGCGATATACAACTTAAAATATTTAAATATCAACGTACCCTAAAAGATCATATACATGTTATGATAAACTTTAAAATTGCATTTGACTAACTTCATCACAAATGGCGGAATATATCAGGGTGTATACGAGTGAGCATCTGTCTAAACTTTGAGAGAAGCATATAAAAATGAAAGAAAATAACGTTTTGACAAAGTTGTGAACAGGTTTAGTGAGCTTGTGACTACATTTGGTGAAATGTATGGTCGCAATGTAAAAGGAGACAGAAAAAAAATTCTCGCTTTTCTGTTCAACTTTCATTTGGATTGTGGAAAACACTTCGTGACATTTTCAAAGCAAATAGAAATTAGAAGGTAAAGCAGCAGTCACACATTAGCGTATAAGCCAAACGTGCGGCGGGCATGTTGACAAAAATGTAAAATTCAACATACGCCAGGAGCACGTCGGAGACACGTTTTGTACGCTTGGTGCATGCTTGGTGCACGTTGATATACATCGCTGTAAGTCGCTTAGCACTCCAGGCGCGTTTCGGCTCGAAAAAATTTAAACATGCTTAAAAATTTTCTAGAAGCTCGGCGTGTCCCGGGCGTGTGTCTTATACGTTTCGAATAAGTTCCACGCGCGTTACAGGCGCGTGGAATACGCTTTGAACGCGTTCGGCGCACGTTTGAGGCACGCCATTGTACGCTACATGCGCGTTCCGATTTTATTAGATATTGCTTCAGTAGCGTGCCACAAGCGTGTGTGAGACGCGTGCTGAACGTTTGCTGCGCGCATATAGCGCGTGCATAGCGTGTTTGGGACGTAACACAAACGTACTCTAAAACTTAGAGATTTTTATATGTCTGGCACACGCCTCAGTCACGCGCTACTGTGTGACTGCTAAAACGAGTTAAAGGAACAAATTAATTTATACGTCCAAAATTTTCAGCATGTTGAGATTTTTCATACGCCCGGCGCGCGTTCGGGTTATAAAATGTGTGATTTGCTCGCGATTTTCAACTTTCATGAATAAGCAAATATCATGGTTGTTCGTATCTTTTGTTAGTCGCACATTTGTAAAAAAAATTGCATGTATTTGAAAGATTTACTGATTCGGCCAATAGTTTTTTCAGTCATGTCGGCATACAACATGCTTCTGTTGAATTTCGTATTTTAAATGCATGGTTTTATATGTATTCTAAACAGAAAGTCCTTGATACGATGCATACGTATATATAGTTTTTACGTGAAGGAAACATTGCGATTTTGGTCTCAATATTACATATCCGTTGTCAATAACATGTTTTCGGTTTTCTCAAAAGGAATTAAATTGCAAAGCGTCTCTATGCTACATTTGAAATTTATGATAACGGCCTTGACCAGGGAAGTGTAAGAGAGGAGGAATAAGTACAGACTAATTGGATCAATTAGCACCAATTAGGCCACGTAGAAACTCAATTTGATAACATTGAACCCCATCATCGTAACCGCGCTACCTGGACAAAAGATAGAATCTTATCGCGTAGCCACTAATTTAACGAGTAAGGCACTTGTTAATTTTCTTAATTTTGTTAAAGTGGACAATTCATTAAGAATGCACATGATCATAGTGACAAGCGGGGTGTAAATCTGCGTCACGCAGACTTTTTATCGTCGAAATCGGCCGACAGATAGTGACGCAACAGCGTTTCAAAGTATTTGTTTATGTGCGCAAATGAAAAATTAACTCAGTTTAATATCAGGTTTTGGAGGCTTTCCCGTTAAGTCCGGAAAATGAAAGTAGGCTTGTATTTAAGAAGAATATGTTACGTCAACAACAGTGATAGTGCCTTCAGTGCGCACAGATGCGCACATGCTGAAAATTTTAATTAAATTTGAGAGTTCATCAACGATAAAACCATTTTCCATGGTGTGAAGGCGCTTTAACGATCGGATTTTTTTTTTATAACAGCAAGCCCTTTTGGTTGCTTCTGAAGCGAGAAACATGCTAAAATTTACACGTAACATAAAGTATAGTTTGCATGGGCAGTAGATCTATAAACTTTTTGTCTTAAACAACCACTATAATGCATGTGCTTTTAGCGGGAATCTCATGCTTAATACATTTTTCTCATGAAAATCATCACTACAAAACTAAGTTTGCAGTCAATAAGCGTCTTCGAGAAGGTATGTTCTGTTAACATTTTAAACTAAATTGTTTCGTCAGGATATTTGCTTTTCATATACATGTACTTATATTGTTTTACAGTTTAAACGTGCCACATCAACGGTTACAGTCATGTCGTGACAGCCAGTTTTCCTAGCCATACTGTTCCTGAATAGGCCTCCCAGACTCGGAATACTTGTAGTTAGCATGCACACTCCATTCATATCACATTGACAAAAACTCTTTAAACTGAAGAATGACCAAAAATCATGTATTTTCATGGATAATCTTCGAGGAGTACTTTAGGATCTGCCTTGATCAATACAAATGACACCATACTGGGCGAGCTATTGCCAGTCAAACATGTTTTTAAATATCGTAAATTTAGATTTATTTATTAAAATGAATATATAAATGATGCAAATAAAAGCGTGACAGGTTGCTCTTTCGACCAGATAAGGGATTTTCGATACTGGATGGCGGAAAACAATGCAATATTGCGCAATCATCGCAAGTACTTATCAATTTATGTCAAGTAGGTGATAAACTGGCGGTTACAATGATGGGGCGTTTGAAGTCGCTCTGAGCTTATTCCTTGTATATTACACTTCCCTGCCTTGACATAACATACACATTAATGAAATAATTTCACTAAAACATACATATAATGAAATAATTGGTCTAACAACAGGTTCAATTATGGCCAATTTTATGCCTGCTGTGCGATACAGATGGCGCTGCAGAGGTGCGATTTACCTATCCCATGAGCCGTTTCTATTTATAGCAACACCGTTTCAGGCCTGCTACGTCATCACATGTTATCGGTATGGGGGAAATTAGTACTGTGCCTTTCCAATACCTATTATCAGCAGATGCAGACTTTCTCCTATTCACTCTAGCGAATAACCACACAAAGTAGGACCATTTTTGGTCCTCCTTCAGCTTAATTGAATAATTGGACCAACACTTCATTAATACAGTAGGCACTGGACCCCAACCAGTTGAGACCCTGTTATCTTATTTCCAAAGGTGGCTGAGAAAGATAAGAACACCATTAATAACATAAATATCAATTTGTTATCTAGAAGGTACATGTACTGCAATATCTCGTTTTATGAACACAAAAAACTGTGTTTCGATAGTTTTCTTTCCTTTTACGGAAGGATCATTTTGATTTCTTACACTGAGAATTAAGCATTGATACTTCACGTCAAACTAATAGTTTGAGTATAAAAAGAAACAGTTTTGTTGTTTAGTTATTTTTGATAAATGATCAGGTTGACCTTTGTTAATGGAATGCCAAATTCACATTGCTCAGATTTCATGTATTCATCCTATCTGTGAAGAATTGGAATGTATTTTTACTTTTCACATTCTATATGAAAATTTGGTACCCATTTTCACATATATTTGAATTTTGGCATGGATGGAAATTGGCATGCATTCATCCCATGCATGAAAACTGGTTTGATTTTTTCTCAGATGTGAAAATTTTCACATACAAAGTAAATTATCAATGTTACTCCTAATTCTTCTTAGCGCTGTGAGTATTTCGTTCCAGACATTTCAAGGTGTGAGAATTGAGAATATCAGAGCATTGGCGTCGAGAACTTTCGCGATATACCCGAATGCTATATGCTTTTATAAATCGGAAAGCAATATAAAAACCTGTTCGATTTAATGAAGTTGAACTTTGATAACTGCAGTAAACTGCAAACTAAGCTACATTTTGAGCACTGAACACTTAGAGCCTGAATATCAAGAAATCAAAAGCCAAAATTTTAAAAAGATTTTCCTTGGTAGAAGGATCGATCATGTTTGGTTTTGGCATTGAGAATATGATATTATAACAATGAGCCCATGTGCCAAACTGCACTTTTGAGTATAAAAATCAAAAATATGAAAGTCAAAACCTAACCTATACTTAAATATTCAAAATTTGTAAAGTTGTGTTTTGACATTAATAACTTGATATTTGCAATGCGCCCGAATGCAAATCTGCAAAAACTAAAATCAAAATAAAACGGATGCTAATATTCAAGTTTTAAAGCATGTCTCTTCAATAGAAGTGTAGGCATGTACTTTGGCATTACATTCGCCATTAGCACACCAAACTATATTTTGAGCACAAAAAAAAGAACGGTGAAAATTGATTGATTGAATAGATGCTTTACATCCCAGTCAACAGCAATGGTCATATCGGTACATTGCGTCCATTTTAGCTCACCTGAGCCGAAGGCTCACAAGGTGAGCTTATAGGATGGCCATGCTCCGTCGTCCGTCCGTCTGTCCGTCGTCCGTCCACAATTTCAAAGATCTTCTCCTCTGAAACCGCTTCCAGGCCAATCACAGCCAAACTTCATGTGGAGTATCCTTAGGAAGGGGGAAGGAAAGTTTGTATAAATGATCCAGGTCACATGACCAAGATGGCCGCCATGGCTATAAATAGCAAAAACCTTTAAAAATGTTCTTCTCCAGTACCAGAAGGCATATGATTTTGAAACTTGGCATGAAGCATCAGGGTGAGGAGCTCTACAAAGTTTGTATAAATCATGACCCTGGGATGACCTTGACCTACTTTACGGCAAGGTCAACATAGGTCGCCCATGCATTTGAATGGGATAAAAAATGAAAATGTCATTTAATGGCAGAAAACTTGCTAGGAATGAGTAAATGGACAGAAGATTTATGTTTATGAAGATATTTTGGGCACAGGGGGTTGTTTGCCCCTGCCCCGGGGCTATATACATGTAAATGACCATAATGTTCAAACATCTTCTTCTCTAAAACCGCTTGGCCAATCAAAGCCAAACTTTATGTGGAGCATCCTTAGGAAGAGGGAATGAAAGTTTGTATAAATGGTCAAGGTCACATGACCAAGATGGCCGCCATGGCTGTAAATAGCAAAAATCTTTAAAAAATCTTCTTCTTCAGAACCAGAAAGCCTGCGATTTTGGAACTTGGCATGAAACATCTGGAAATGTAGCTCTACAAAGTTTTTATAAATCATGACCCTGGGATGACCTTGACCTTTTTTGAATGAAAAAAAATAGGAAAAAATCATTTAATGGCAAAAAACTTGCTAGGAATGAGCAAATGGACAGAAGATTTATGTTTATAAAAATATTTTGGGCCCAGAGGGTTGACTGCCCCTGCCCCGGGGCTATATACATGAGTATGACCATAATATTCAAACATCTCTGAAACTGCTTGGCCAATCAAAGCCAAACTTTATGTGGAACATTGTTAGGAGGAGTGAATGAAAGTTTGTATAATTGGTCAAGAATGAAGCATCAGGCAATGGCCACCATGGCTATAAATAGCAAAAACCTTTTAAAAATCTTCTTCTCCAGAACCAGAAGGCCTATGGGTTTGAATCTTGGCATGAAGCATCAGGCAATGGAGCTCTACAAAGTTTGTATAAATCATGACCCTGGGATGACCTTGACCTTTTTTACGGCAAGGTCAACTTAGGTTGCCCATGCATTTGAATTGGGAAAATTGTTACAATGTCATTTGAAGGGCAAAACTTGCAGTAAATTGGCAAATGGACTGAATCTTTATGATTTAAAAAAGAAATTGACTCAAGAGGTTGATCTGACCCTGCCCTGGGGTTATATACATGTATATTACCATTCTAGTCAAGCAAGTTTATTGGTATATATCTCAGGTCTCAGGTGAGCGTTTACAGGACCATTGGTCCTCTGGTATGGGACTTTTACCCAACATTAGGATGTCATGACACTCAAAGTGTGCTTCATAAATATAATCACCCAAGCAAACCAATACAGCTCATATGTATGGGTGGTTTGACTAAACCATTTTTCCTGGGCAGGTCTCAAGACTTGAGCAGTTAACCAGTAATCAGATTTAGAAGCTTTCCTGGAGATACACGCAGCCCATCTACTTTTCTTAGGCCCCAATTGGCAGGGGCCCAAGAAAAGTGAAAAATTGAGCACAAAATAGAAAAACGAATGAACTTCTTTATGTACACGTATTTTCATTGTTTTGAATAAAGAACATAATTCTCATTGCTTCATAAATCATAAATGCAAAATTGAATTGCATTTTCATATCAAATGAGTAGAAAAACTTTAGGCTCATCTCAGTGAAGCAAGAAAAATATGCTATGATAAAAACTTTAAGATACATTTATGATTTATGCATAAAATATGTATCGAGCCCCCGCCCATTGGGGCCTAAAGAAATAGATTGGCTGCTTGTACCTCCAGGCAAAGCTTGTTCGCTGCTGACTGACCATCTGATTACTGGTTCACCACTTAGGTCTGAGCCTGCCCAGGAAAAATGGTTTCAAGTCAAACCGTCCACACATATAAGCCTTTGTGGCTTTGTTGGATTGTTATATTTTAAGCACTTTTTGGATGTCATGACATCCTCATTTTGGGTAAAAGTCCCATAAAGTGGAGGCAATGTCCCGACATGACCTTAGCTGTTGACTGGGACGTAAAGCATAAATTAAAACAAATAAAAATAAAATGTGTATCATGTTACATTCAGGATACATATATATCCACAAAGATATGACCACATGCCACTTATCAGCAGGGTAATTAACAAATTATTGGAAAGCCATAGTATGCCACTCCTTAATCACTATTTTATTACCTTTAATGAACTCCTGTTTTTCTGGCAATCTGCGAGATTTTGTTGCTTGTGCATAAGAGTGTATTCATCTACTTTTGGTAGAAGTGCAGCTGCACATTTACATGGATATGACGTCACAGGGTAATATGATCATGTGATATGGCAGAATAGCTCCATCCACATGCACTCGGGTCAGCTAAGATCAGATGACGATTTTAAATTTACCAAGTGTTATGCGGTTGGGTAATGAAAACGTCAACACTAATATACTTAAGTTCACTTGCAGGATGTCAAGATCAATTAATTCTAACTGGCCTAAAAAAAATCATGTTGATTGGACAAGCCATTTTTTCACAGTATAATTTTATATAGCCAAAAATACCCCCAAAACAGGTGTTATACTGTCTCACTTGAAAATTGCTTCTTTTTATGGGTATGAGGGATTGAAACTGACACTTTATGCGCATATAAAATATTTTGTGGCTAGTAAACGATCATATCCCGTTTATTCTGCCGTTTATTTGAATGGGCTACGACTATTTGTTTTTGAGTTATGCCATGATTACTAAAGCTGATGACGTGTGCCAAACTGAGACATTTTAAAGTGAGAACGGATAGACATGCCTGATAAGTCAGACTGTTACATCCAATCCTACTTTCAATGGGTTATAAACAATATTTGGACATACCTAATCAGTAAAAATAACCAGTTGTGTGGCTTGCTTTTATCGCTGGATATAAATTTATATCCCAAAGTACTGAGGACAATGTAACGAAAAAGTGTCCTGTCCGTAACCCATACATTACATCTATGACGTCTTATACTTCTGGAAGTTGAAAACCACATTGGGGGATGGAGTCTTCAGAACTGATAATTGTCATGAGAAAAATATTATACCAACGCCAATGACAATGTAGAATTATGGAATTTTTATTTCGGTCAAAAATGTCCTGTCCGTAGAAAAAAAATCGACAACAAAAAGTGTAAAATTTCTTAAACCAATAAACCCAAAGCCATCGAATTTCACATGAAGCATACTTTTATCAGGACAAAACTTTTATTAGAATATAGGGTGGAACGGATTAAAACTCTTGTTACCATGGCAACGGATAGGTCCCATAGGGTTATAATGGCGAAAACAAAGTTTTCTTATTTTCTAGCTAGCTATTAATCTTATTCTGTCCAAACTTATTTGTAACCAGGGTATACACATCAGCTTTAAATATATTATGTTTCGGCCAAATCCGATTCCTAAATAAAAAGTTAGCTCCCCTTTCTTAAATTTTCATGATTTTTGAAGATGAAATAATGTTTTGGATATAACGGAATTCTGTGGCATAGAAAGATAAAAAGGTATATATTTTCCGAAACTGTATGACCAACAGATTTTGGAAAGAGTGGAACAAAGTCAAGGGTACAACTTTGACAAAAAACCTCCGAAAACAGGTGAGACAAAAATTTGCCTCTGATCGTAGCTGAGACGACTGGTTTAAACAAACGCGTGGGACCAAAAGTGGAGCTGCACGTTTTAAGGCAGATATGACGTCAAAGGGTAATATGATCATACGACATGACCAAATAGCACCCTGCGCGTGACATGCTCTGGACCAATCAAAATCAACACTCAGCCAAATAATATTAATGAGGTATAAATTCTTTCAACACCATAGCACTCAGGCCATCTGGCCCAGGTGCCTAATGTATATCTAAATAATTCAACACTTTAACGATTCCCTTGGGGTCAACTTTGATCTCATTCATAGCGGTGCTTGTGTCTTTGGAGGGGATTTCATCTTTCGATTTGTGGATGAAGGCTGACTGAAACTGCCTATTACAAATATTAGCCTTATGCAAAGTGTCATTCTTCAAGACCCCATTCTCTCTTAGGGTATTGATCCCAGACGCGTCTTTTTAAGGGACTAGACAAATGACGAAAACGTTTTTGCCTTTTAATTTTCCCGGGTACAATCGGGATCTGTTTTATCATTTTCAAAGGAAAAGATATTGGTTGGTAACTAGCCACAATATGCATCTCTAATGCTCCTTTGAACATGTGCTCTGAACCATTTGTAATGGTCCTTAATGTCGTGGCTACTTGACTTGCGAGCACGAAAGTATCTTAATCAAGCGTTTGATCGAGCTATTGATCCAAGTCGGTAAACTATATTTTGTTTTGGTCATTTTTGATAGATTAAACCTTTCAATAGCCGAGAGAACCTCCGAGAAAACTGATCCACATGTCATTGACTGACATGTGACTATGGACATATGAAAGGAACGAATCCCTGTAGCGCGCCAGATGCTTACGGAGACCGTTCATATTCGCTCATTTATACAGAAAGATCTTATGCGGGGCCTGCTGGATCCATTTAGCCATAATGCCATACTCAGTATAGACAATGTCATAATCTGCTTTGCGACCGTGGGCATCCCTTTAACACGGTTAACTGGAGATGGTGAGTTTGTAAAAAGTAAATCAAGGTTCTTGTCTTATCGGATAACCATTTGGGAGAGGCAGTGATCCTGTATTACGGTTAAGAGCTTAGTCTGAACTGGCCTCTTTGGGACCCTCTCGAGAACCTGCATTGTGCTCCACTCAATATCACTACAACTGAAGTCACTTGACATTATCCCGCCACTACCGACGTTTCGAGATAAAAATTCTGACCACGATGCATTTCACCATGAATCCAATTTTTGAGGGATTTTCTTCTATCTGCAGTTATTATGGAACATGGTTGAAAATCTAAAATATATTTTTAAAAACTTAAGGAAGAAACTTGTGTCATCTGTAAAATATTAGTTTGTCTCCCTTGTAATACATTTTAAGGTGTAAACGCTTTTTTTATACTAAACAGCTAGATGGAAAAAGATAACAAAAGGATAATCATCATGACTTAAATACATTGTTCGCAAATATTTAAGTTTTAGGAATCAAACTTTGAAACAAAAAGATAGAAATGGTTCGCTTTGTTCCATACGCACTTTTATTAGATAAAAGCATTGTTGTACATAAATAGCCCGTTCCACTTACAATTTGGTTTGTGTCGGACCTGGTCGAATAAGACCAATACTACATAGATAGTACAATCCGCAGTATTTGGAGGTGGCACGCAACACTGCTTGCCACTGATGTCAAATAACAAGTAGCATGCGAATTTCCAGGAATTTTCTTGAGTCTCATAGCACTAGTTTGTCCCAAAATATGAGCTTTTTTTCTAATCGTCGTTGTCTGTTTTATTGTATTGAATGTGCACGAATCTCTGCGTGGAACAAAAGTACACCTAATTACTAGTATAATGCTAGAGGAACATGTTTGGACTTGATTAGATGCAGTTTCCACCGTTCATCCAAGGAAGCGATTTAAAGGTACAGGAAATTACTGTTTGACAATAAAAGACAAAGCAACAATTCTACACCTCACTATATACCCATTGAGATGAATACGGGTAAGTTAGACCGAATCCTTATTCTTTAAAGGCTGCAGGTCGATTGGGAAGCCAAATGATATGGTTTGATTTTGACTCTGCGATTGGCATTACAGACGTTTAAAGATGAAATTCTGACCACGATTAATTTTACCATGAATCCAGTTTTTGGGTGATTTTGTTCTATCTGCGGTGATTAACGAACATGGTTGAAAATCCAAATACGAAGACTTAAAAATATTTTATAAAGCAGAAACTTTTGTCATCTGTAAAATATATGTTTGCCTCCCTTGTATTACGTTTTGAGATGTAAATGCATGCTTTATACTAAAACCAGCAAACTGGAAAAAAATAACACAAGGATAATCATCGTGACTTAAAAAAATTGCTTGCAAATATTGAAGTTTTAGTAATCAAGCTATGAAACGAAAAGGATAGAACTGGTTCGCTTTGCTTTGCGTTGTTCCATACGCACCTTTCTTAGATGAAAAAATTGTCATACATAAATAGCCCGTTTCACTTACACTTTGGTTTGTGTCAGACCTGGTCGAATAAGACCAAAACTACATAGATTGGAGGTGGCATGCAACATTGCTTGCCACTGATGTCAAATAACAAGGAGTATGCGAACTGAATTTAGGTATCTCCCAGAAATTTCCTTGCGTCTCATAATCATGGAATAGATGTAATATTTTGTCCCAAAATATGAGCTTTTGTCTTATCGTCGTTGTCTGTTTTATTGTATTGAATGTGTACGGAACTCTGCGTGGAACAAAAGTACACCTAATTACTAACTTGAATTAAATGCTAGAGGAACATGTTTGGGTTTGATTAGATGCAGCTTCCACCGTTCATCCAAGGAAGCGATTTAAAGGTACAGGAAATTACTGTTTTGACAAAAAAAGACAATGCAACAATTCTGCACCTCACTATATACCCAAAGAAACGAATACGGGGAAGTTAGACTTTAAAGGCTGCAGGTCGATTGGGAAGCCAAGTGATACGGTTTGATTTTGCCTCTGTGATTGGCATTACCGACGTTTCAAGATAAAATTCTGACCACAATTTATTTTACCATGAATCCAGTTTTTAGGTGATTTTGATTTGTTCTATCTGCTGTGATTATCGAACATGGTTGAAAATCCAAATACGTCTTGAAAATATTTTTAAAAAGCAGAATCCTGTGTCATCTGTAAAATATTAGGTTTTCTCCCTTGTAATACGTTTTAAGATTTGAAGGCATGATTTATACTAAAACAGCTAGATGGGAAAAACAAAAGAATTATCATCATGATGCTTGCAAATATTGAAGTTTAAGTAGTCAAGATTTGAAACAAAACGATAGAAATGGTTCGTTTTGTTTAAAGGTTTGTTCCATACGCACCTTTCTTAGATGAAAACATTGATGTATATGAATAGCACGTACCATGTATTATTCGGTTTGTGTCGGACCTGGTCTTGGATATGACCATTACTACATAGATAGTACAATCCGCAGTGTTTGGAGGTGGCACGCAACATTGCTTCCCACTGAAATCAAATAACAATTAACAATACCTGCTTTGTGCTCCACTCAATATCACTACAATGGAAGTCACCTCCTACAAGAATATGGACATTACTCTGGCCAAGATGTATTTCACCATGAATCCAATTTTAGAGTTATTTTCTTCTATCTGCGGTTATTACGGAACATGGTTGAAAATCTTAAAAAAACATTTTTTAAAAACTAAAAAGCAGATACTTGTGTCATCTGTAAAATATTAGTTTGTCTCCCTTGTAATACGTTTGAGGAGTAAACGCATTTTTATACTAAAACAGCTAGATGGAAAAAGATAACAAAAGGATAATCATCATGACTCAAATACATTGCTTGCAAATATTGAAGTTTTAGTAATCAAACTTTGAAATAAACCAGAGGACCATTGGTCCTGAGAACGCTCACCTGAAGCCTGATCCTGGAGTACATGTGTTAAGTCATCATGAAATGACCTTGACCTTGAATACTCACACACCTTTATTGAATTCATAAGTTGTCTGCATCTGCAAAGTTTCAGGTACCATGCTGCAATAGTTTCCTAACCCAGTGATTTCTGAGAAAACCATAATTTTGATTTTGATATTTAAATGACCTTGGGTCAAGGTCAAGAAATGACATTGGCCTTCATTAATTACTTACCTTCATTGACTCCATTGGATGTCTGCATCTAGCAACTTTCAGGTCTCAGACTGCAACAGTGTCCAAAATATCCATTGTTTTCGCCTTTTCCCATGTAAAAGCCTATGTTTCCAAAATCGACCTTGCCGTAAAATAGGTCAAGGTCATCCTAGGGTCATCATTTCAACAAACTATGATGGGCTGGAGTCCCAAATGCTACATACCAAGTTTCGCGAAAATCGGCCTGCCGGTTCTGGAGAAGAAGATTTTTGAGTAGTTTTTACCACATATGGGCGTGGCGGCCATCTTGGTCATGTGACCTGGATTTCGCGATCAAATTTTCGTCTCCTCTACCCATGGATGCTCCACATAAAATTTCATCTTGATTGGCTTAGCAGTTTCGGAGAAGAAGATCATTGAAAAGTGTGTATGGACGACAGACTGGCCAAGGTCAAGAGATGACCTTGACCTAAATTAATCACATACCTTTATCTACTCTATTAGTTGTTTGCCCTCTACCACTTTTTAGGCCTCATGCTGCAATAGTTTTTAAAAAATCCATAGTTTTCACTTTTTCCCATGTAATAGCCTATGTTTCCAAAATTGACCTTGCCGTAAAATAGGTCAAGGTCATTCTATGGTCATCATTTTATCAAACTATAATGGGCTGAAGTCCCCGATGCTACATACCAAGTTTCGTGGAAATCGGCCCACCGGTTCTGGAGAAGAAGATTTTTGAGTAGTTTTTACCATATATGGGCGTGGCGGCCATCTTGGTCATGTGACCTGAACTTTGTGATCAAACTTTCGTCCCCCTTACCCATGGATGCTCCACATAAAATTTCAACTTGATTGACCTAGCAGTTTCAGAGAAGAAGATCTTTGAAAAGTGTGTATGGACGACAGACTAGCCAAGGTCAAGAGATGACCTTGACCTAAATTAATCACATATCTTCATCTACTCCATTAGTTGTTTGCATCTACCACTTTTCAGGCCTCAGGCTGCAATAGTTTTAAAAAAATCCATAGTTTTCACATTTTCCCATGTAAAAGCCTTTGTTTCCAAAATTGACCTTGCCGTAAAATAGGTCAATGTCATCCTATGGTCATCATTTTATCAAATTATGATGGGCTGATGTCCCCAATGCTACATACCAAGTTTCGTGGAAATCTGCCCACCGGTTCTAGAGAAGAAGATTTTTAGTAGTTTTTACCATATATGGACGTGGCGGCCATCTTGGTCATGTGACCTGGATTTTGCGATCAATCTTTCGTTTCCCCTATCTATGGATGCTCCACATAAAATTTCAACTTGATTGGCCCAGCAGTTTCAGAGAAGAAGATCTTTGAAAAGTGTGTATGGACGACAGACTGGCCAAGGTCAAGAGATGACCTTGACCTAAATTAATCACATACCTTCATCTACTCCATTGGTTGTTTGCATCTACCACTTTCCAGGCCTCAGGCTGCAATACTTTTCAAAAAATCCATAGTTTTCACTTTTCCCATGTAAAAGCCTATGTTTCCAAAATCGACCTTGCCGCAAAATAGGTCTAGGTCATCATATGGTCATCATTTTATCAAACTATAATGGGCTGAAATTCCCGATGCTACATACCAAGTTTCGTGGAAATCGGCCTACCGGTTCTGGAGAAGAAGATTTTTGAGTAGTTTTTACCATATATGGGCGTGGCGGCCATCTTGGTCATGTGAGCTGGATTTTGCGATCAAACTTTCGTCCCCCCTACCCATGGATGCTCCACACAAAATTTCAACTTGATTGGCCCAGCAGTTTCAGAGAAGAAGATCTTTGAAAAGTGTGTATGGACGACAGACTGGCCAAGGTCAAGAGATGACATTGACCTAAATTAATCACATACCTTCATTTACTCCATTAGTTGTTTGCATCTACCACTTTTCAGGCCTCAAGCTGCAATAGTTTTCAAAACAAAAACATAGTTTTCACTTTTTCCCATGTAAAAGCCTATGTTTCCACAATTGTCCTTGCCGTAAAATAGGTCAAGGTCATCCTATGGTCATCATTTTATCAAACTATGATGGGCTGAAGTCCCCAATGCTACATTCCAAGTTTCGTGGAAATCGGCCCTCCGGTTCTGGAGAAGAAGATTTTTTAGTGGTTTTTACCATATATGGGCGTGGCAGCCATCTTGGTCATGTGACCGAGATATCGAGAACAATATTACAATGCTACTACCCAAGGAGGCTCCACATAAAATTTCAACTAGATCGGCCAAGCGGTTTTAGAGAAGAAGATCTTTGAAATTGTGGACGACGACGACGACGAGTGTTAATACACAAGTGATCATACGAATTTTATGACATGACGTTATCCACTGGAAGACATATGATAAACATGCATACCAATATAACTTTACTATTTTTTCAAACTTCAAACATTAATTGTCACGTACGTAAGTGTATTCAGCCAATCTAAATGACTATTTCAGTCATGGAGGTAAAATACTACATGTATGTATACAGTCTATGCAAGAATATGTACCTGATACTTTTGGTTTGGCAACATTACCAAACAGGGATGGTGTTGTATTAGTTGTTTTTGGAGTGGTTGGCGAAGCTCCTCTGTTTGGAATTGGTGACGGCAAGCGTGGCACTGGTGGAAACTGACCAGCTGATGCAGACTTTCTTGGTGATTTTCTCCTTACTATGTTCTCTATACGCTGGGTCTCCTCATCATCTGAGTCTGGAATATCTCGCAACTGCGAAGACTTCTTCGAGCTGACGTGGGATTTCGGCCTCAGAGGAGCCTCTTCTTCAGATTCTGAAGAATCGAAACGTCTGTTCGGTCTGAAAACAAAACCTTTTAATGTTAAACTTCACATTGTGTTATATGTCACCGATGCAAGATTTAATATGTTTGAAAACTAAAAATACTGAAATATAACAAGCATGGATTTATATCACAGGGCTGACTTTCATTCCATTTATCGCACAGTTGATGTCATAAAAACTATGATGTTTTCGTGTATATACAGTAAAACAATTGATAACATTACATATTAACTAGTACTGCGTGTAGATACTTAAAAGGTACAAGTAGGCAATGATCAGGAAAATGCGCAATCAGAAAGAAAACTTTATTTTACTAGCATTCAACACAGACACACAGGGTGCAGCATCAACTGCTTATTTATTCGCCTTGATGCATTTTAAGTGGGCTATTTTGCACCCTTGTTATATAGATAATTTTACATGCAACAAGCAAGTTTTCTGGCAATGCAGAATGTATACATAGAATAATTCATTACATCTTCTTTCTCTTTGTCTGGCCAATGTCATCCTCTGCCTCTGTTTGAATGTCTGAAGTTACTTCAGCCTGCTTCAATTTTGAACGAGCCTTTTCATATGAATCTGAAACATTTAAATGATGCAGTTAGAAATCACCACATAAGGTAATACCGGTAATGATTTTTTTAATGTTATGAAGCTGAAACTATGAATATTGTTATGTTTTTTTTAATCAGCCTATATCT
Organism: Rugalucina vietnamica; assembly: GCA_964017185.1. Lineage (NCBI taxonomy): Eukaryota > Metazoa > Mollusca > Bivalvia > Lucinida > Lucinidae > Rugalucina > Rugalucina vietnamica. The sequence goes on along the minus strand of OZ024883.1, from coordinate 34,084,388 downwards.
GTGATTGTCATTGTCCTGATAACATTATATCCAAAATCATTCAGTCATGTTTGGATCGACAGACTGTTTTGAAAATTTGACATCTCAATTCGAAGCCTGAAATTCTACCAATACGCCACACAGCTCCTGCCAGATAATTTTAATGCCAAATGGCAGCAACTATAGCTGGGATTCAAAGTCAGCAGATTTATATTTTCGCATTTTTAGTCCTCTGTTGGCTGTGATTTCAATAAATTTGTGGGTGATTTAGTAAGGATTTTGTCCTTGAAAATTAAGGACAGATTTTTTTTTATTTTCTGGTTTACAGATCCTCCTGTTTCATATTTTCCAAAATTTAAATAAAAGTTAATGAAACTTTAGTATTCTTATTTTGTTTTCTTCTTCTGACTCTCCCAAGTTGGACAAATTTAAATAAAAGATATACATGCACTTCAACTTGCATCCAAGCATTTAATCAGTGTCTGTATATAGATTGAGACATCATCAATCTGGTGCATTATGGAAGCATGGATGGCTATTTCAAAAGCGCAGAGACATTTTTACGAAAGCGCAGCAAGTTTGTAGTGAAAAGTAGGGCTGGGACGATATTATCGTGATACAATATATTGTTATACGGACTTTGGCGACACGCGTATCGCTATACTGAGTGCTGTATCGCGATATTTTCAGAGATTAAAAAAATGCCAAATTTTGGTTAATATTTTGCCATAAAAATAAGTTATGGTACATTTAATTATTTTATTTTGCTATTTCCAAGATCAACAAAGGAAAAGGCCCTAAAAGGGCATAAAAAGTTAACTGAAAGTATCATCCTAATTCTTCCCATTCATACAGGGCAACCATAATATATACAAATTGTTTATAATTTGCTTTCACTTAAAATTTCTTGAAAAAGAAAGAGAGAAATGCCAATTTGTATGCAAAGTCTCCTTGAGACAAGCCCCTTTAACATGCTTAAACTGACTTGATTAACCTGAAAATGTCTCTTAAAGACTTAATCTCTATAGTATTAAAATATCGTGATACGTATCATGATATGCTCATTACATATCACAATATATCGCTTTACCAAAATTTCTTCGATACCCAGCCCTAGTGAAAAGCGCAGATTTTTTTTTCACAACTTAAACATGTAATAAAAGAGGGGATTTTCATTTCATCAGAGTGAGTTTAAAACTAGATTTGTAGTTATTATCTTTATTAATTAACATATATAATTCTTGCGACTTGTGAACTTGCCTGATTCATATAATACTCGAACCATATGAACACTGAAGTCATCGAATGTGGGACTCGATCTACTCCTAACTGCATTTTGTACTTTAGTGGTCGACTTCCACTTTGGCCAGTAGGTTTTCGTCTTTTTGTCGTGCAGCCAGTTTGATGCCACAACATCCACTTCCTGCTCCTTCAGAAATTCAACTACAGCATACCTGTTCAGTTGAAATATTTTTTTAAGTTATATTGAACCGAAAATTTGAAGACATATATTAATTTCATAATATAGTACTTCAGAGATTATGATATTGTTCACAAAATGTAGCCATGTGTTTGCCATCTTGATTTAATATTCCATACCTTGATTGGTAGCTGTTCATAGTAATCCAAAATATTGGGTATCATATCAATCACTAGTGAAAATAACAATTTCAATTCTGGGGTGATACTATCACATTTATTTATGTTATATATACATTAATTTCACTGCTATTTAAAGTATAAAATAAAGCTATACATAAATATATCCAAACAGACACACCTTAAAAGAATTGTGTGCAGAAGTATAGTAATTTGTATAACATTTATAAGGATCCAAACTATGAAAAATAAACATAAAATGTCATATTTTAAGTTTTCACCTGTGGCAATGTCCAATTTTAATATACTCAACAAAAAAGAACACAAAGATGGAGTTTACACGTTAATTACTTAATTAATGACTGAAATTCTAAATGTTATTATTTATTTCATTAGGCTTTTGAAGTTAAACCATTGCTGTTTGACTTTAAACACTTAATTTTGTTGGCCATGACCATTACAGTTCATTAAATGTGTAAAAAGTCTTGCCGGTTTTAATATAGGGTTTATTTACCATTATTAATGTCATTTTTTGTTCAAAGGTTGTTAAATGACAAGAGCTGCCAAGCCTTTCAAATCAGTTTTTGAAAAAAAATACAAATAAAGATGGAAAGAATAACTGTACATCCAAACACTTGCATCAATCATTGTAGACGGAATTAAAAAGAAATTTTATGGGACTTTTAAACATTTGACTCCGCACCCCTGGTTTTTGACAGATCTCTGAAGTGAGGTTTTGATCTCTCATATTTTAAGACATCACAGAATAGCAAGTATTTGGAATGAAATCAATGAAATAAATTTTTGTCATCACTTATAAGAGTTATAAAAATGATGAATGTTACACTTGCATTTCTTATTTTGTTAGATATAGGTATATTTATGCATATACATCAATTTTAAGTTTACACTAACAGCATATGGAACATGTACTTCACCAAACACTGTCTGTAAATGGAAAAGCAATAAATTCCCGTTTGAAAGGAAATAAAACACACTTTGATTGTATCTCACAAAGTTTTGCAACCTGCAGATTTGTCCCTAATGCTGAAACTCTATGAATACCCAACAGGCTAGAGGACAGTGGAGTCTCAAAGAAAGATGAACTTCTTCTAAAACTATAATAAACAATATAAATTTCAGATTCATATGTAACAATATTTTGTACCAAACCAACAGCATCAGATATGCGCACACAAGAATCTTTTGAGTTCAATTTCAAGCAAAATTTCTCTGTTTGAACAGATCGAAACTGAATACAAGAACCTGCTGGTAAAGAAGAATGAAGTGGACCACGATTATGCTCTTTCTTCAATACTGGAAAACTTTCACTCACTTCTGAGTCAGTTTGCTCAGAAAGTCTTCGAATCACTTGTTCCAAAGGAAAAGATGGCTTTCTAACGAGTCGTTTTAATTTCTGTAGAAAGTTTTCAAATGGGAACGAAGAAATATTGTCGAGACCACCAAAATGCAGGGCATCATTTGCAAGATGAACTAAGCCGTGAACATTATATACTGCCATATCATTTCCATACATCTGGCAAAAGTGTGTAACAAAAGCAACAAGTAGACTATGGGCATACTCACTATAAGTTTGACATAGACTTGCATTCAAAAGGATATGAAGTGCAGCTGACAATACCACAAAATTGTCATACATATTGTCATGAATGGTCTTCAAAAGAACAACTGGCCCAGTGTACAACAAAAACTGTCTAAATTCAGTGGCTTTCCAACGATCAATCTCAGCTAAGGATCTGGGTTTCCTTGAAAATTCACATGGGATATTGTCCTTCAAGCTCAAAAGATGGTCAGATATCTCTGTAATAACCCTAGATCCAAGTCTGCAAATCAAAGGTCCTTTCATCCACAGTAAGATCAGTCGCTTCATTACCCCAAGGCATACTAAATGCATATAGTCAATTGGAAATTGTGACACCATGCCTAAATTTATCTGACAAAAAGGGGTAGGACCTTTGTGGTGTTCTTCATCTGCCATTTCATTGAATGAAGCATCAGTTCTCAAAGGAGCATTTGTCTCTGGGTAGGTCATTTTCCTAGCCCAGACACCATTCTGAGTACATTTATCACAACCATGATAACCTGAATATAACTTTGTATTCTTCACAAAAGCTCTTGCTGGTGTGTCACAAATAACAGATGTTATTTTCACTTTCAATGTCAAATTATCATAATTAAAGCCATTGATTTGGAGCTCACAATATTCTTCAACAAACCTCTGCAAATATGAATTAAGATCAGCTGGTTTACACTTTCCAGAAAATAAACCTATGATAAAAGGCTCTTGGTTTGGTACATTCTCCAATCTTCCTAGTATAGGCCAAAACTGATGACTAGTACTCTTAAACAGAGGAAGGCCATCTATATTGATCTGCAGTCCAAAACAGTAGTCATTAACAAGAATTTCCAAGCAATTCTTAATTTTTGCCTTAATTCCTGCTTCTATTCCAAAATGATAGTACTGGCCGCCACATATTTCCAATATATCATATCTTGTGAAGGTCTTGAGCAGGGTTCTTGGGTCTTTGGGTAATATGGGACAAATGGGTTTAAGTATTGCCAGCAGTTCACTAAGGGATATATTTGAAATTTGGTATTTCACTGCCCAGTCTTTGAGCTTTCCAGGTAACAAATCTACAAAAGATTCATCAACAGAGTCAGGCTCTAAATCAGATGAATCAGAGTCAGTTTCACAATCCTGCTGGTGAAAATATTGTTCAATATCTTCCTGATCATCATGATCATTGTTTCCTGCCATGTCAATATCCTCTTGCAGTTCCTGATCTTCACAAACAGAGGAAGGCATATCTGGATTTTCAAAATTAACATTATCATGGTTTGAAGTTGATGGCGGCTGATGAAAAGAGAGATTCTCAGACTCTGATATATCATATTCTTCCTGCTCAGTGGAACTTATTGCAGTCTCTATATCAGTCAGCTGACTTGATACACTAGCTCGCACTCTCCTTCTAACTGACCAGTATGATAAAATTTTTTCTTCTTTGGACATATTTATTTCAATTTAAAGTGAGCTTTGTTTAAAACCGATGTACTTTAACATTGATCTGTACACCACAATGAATATACTTTGGCTACATTTTGCTCACATTATTGAACTTTTCAACTGTCCTTTTTAAAGCTTTTAATAGAAATTTAAAAAAAAAAGTATCATTGCTGTAATTTTTCTTTCTGAGTTACAGTAAAGGAGTTTGACTTAAACTGAATGGCTTTAAATTTACCTGAAATAGAAAATTTAAAACTAGATCATGTCACGTCGCGTGACACGATGTTCATTTAAGAAATAAATTTCATTTTTCTGTTGTTCATGGAGCTATGAACCGCAGTGGGTTGTGTGCAAAGTGTATGTAAGCTTTGCTAGCGACCCACTGCGGTTCATAGCTCAATGAACAACAGAAAAAATAAACTCATTGCTTGTATTTACATTCATTTATCTGTATCGCTACTTGAAAAATCACCAAGGCGGTCACATTTACAAGCAGACAGAGAATCTACACACAGTGTGTGTTCAAACAGCGGAACGGCATCAATGTTTAGTAACGTCCAATCAGATTGGAGAGATTCATGTTTTTTGATGTCAAGTTTGGATTACGTCGCGTCGCGTGACACGATGTTGTTCATGGAAGTATGAACACAGCTAGATGAACATCTACGGAGGTTGTAGAAAAATATAAATATAATGTATTTACTATTTAAGTCTGGTATGCCCGGTATTTTGCTACTTCTATTTCAAGATTTATATGTATACATGTATATAAGCTTATGCTTGATATAAAATTCTAGATACGTGAAGGATATTTAATTCAAAAATAGAATGTTGTCGTTGGTTCAACAGCGTTTTCCCTGGCGCACAAAAATGTGCATTTTGACCCCTTTTTAACTCCAATGACCCCCAAAACTGTCAAGAGAGGGGACAATGATGTCCCCCAAAATTCTCAAATATTTCTGTTTCCTGAAGTAAATGTCCCCCAACTGAATTCTCAACACTGTCTTTAAAATGTCCCTCAGAAGCTGCCAGTAGTGGGACATTGGTCCCCTAAATTGTTTTACCGATATAAAAAAATAAAAATAGTGTTTCCCCCAGTCCCCAAAAAGGGCATGGCACGGTTGCTAAAAAAGGGCACTTTTTAACGCGCGGCAACATGTCAAAAGGGCACTTTTAGCACGCGACGACAAGCAAAGGGGCACTTTTTTAAGTGGCCCATTTCATGCTATGAGGGCACATTTAAGTACAGGTCATTAAATTTAACACTAAATATATAATTTCTCTGTTTTAATAAATTTGCTTTTCATCTTAAATTGTTCTTTCCTCAATTTCAGGATTCTTTTACCATCTAGACAACTTAGAAAATTTCTTTTCCCTCTGTCTCACATTAATACTGAATGCTTGTCAAAATAAGAGATAACCTCACTCAAGATTTGTAAACTATTGATAGTTGAAACTAATTAACTGGCACACTTATATCACCAGGTAGGACATCCTTTTTTCACACCTTTTCTGATTAACAGCTCATTTGGTGTCAAATTGGGTAATTGTCATTGAGTTATTATCAACATTTGCCTTTGCAATAAAGTGACAATAAACAAGTGATTAAAGCAATCAACAACTGTGGAAGTCATGATCATAAATTTTGCCAAATTTGGTTCTGCAGACTTCAAGCAAAAAGTCTTGTAACTTCCTTATTTTTTGTCCGATTTTGACAAACTTTTTACCAAAATGTAGGGCACAAAATGTAAATTCAGAAAAAGGGCATGGCGCTGGGAAAAAAGGCATGGCGCTGGAGAAAAAGGGCATGGCGCGGCGCCATAGTAAAAGTGGCTAGGGGAAACACTAAAAAAATACTGACCCTTTGTAGGTGTCATAAGATATCTAAAAGACAAACATATTATGTGACATTGTCAAGCCTTTTTAGCTCAAGTTGACATCATTTTCAAAATAGTAGCAAATTTTAATAGCATACAAATTTAGCTTTAATATTTGGTGAATATCGCAATTGTATTTTCTGATTTAAAACAGAATGACAAGAATATAGTTTTTTTACATAAATTTCTATGTCATAAAAAACAAGCATTTCTTAATTTCCTATAATGCAGTGGCCAGGTGGTACAGCATAATTCAGACACTAAATCAACCACTTGTGATGCTGTGTTGTGTCAAATTAACTCCCAAGAATATTTTATAATAACCAGGTAGTGGTGGCTCTGTCCGGACATGACTGAAAATTGTTGAGTGCAACTTTCAAGCCTCTATACAAACCAACGAACAATATAGTACATACAACATGGCTGTACAAACAGCCAAATTTGCAGATGGTTAACTAGCAAGACAAACTCCACAACCATAATTTTAGTTAAACAAATCATCACTCATCAGAGGTAAAATCACCAAGACTAGTCAAGTGTGTAGTCATTTATAACCATGCGGCACCCAACCCCCAACCCAGGCAGGGGAATAGCAGGGATTAGATTTTGGTCCAGCAAATTGGTTAATCCCTGCTAAAATCCTTTCTCAGCCATTTGGTAAAAGTACTTAATCATATATCTCATGACAATAATTTCGAAAGGACGAGCGGTTTAGAGCGCCGTTTCTTCGTCATCAATCATCTCATTGCTTTGTCTGGCGTTCGACCCTCACTGGCCACATGTAAGGCAAGCCATGGTCTGCTTGCGGGTGTGTCAGCTGTTTATTCTCGGGGTTCTCCAGTTTTTGCCCCACCCAGTACTAATTGGCCTGTCTCATTATGAACTGACATATCTTGAAAGGGACTGAATTATATAATTATTTCAAGACTTTTGGAAACTACCACAGATGAAAGAAATAGTGTATGGCAGCTGCACATTCTCCACTCCCCTTGGATCTAGCATCTTCCATTTTGGCTGATCACATGATCATTTTTACAGGCGCACATTTATATTGGTTGATTCCCGCTTTGTGTCTTAGAATAAAGTACAGCATGGCTGTGGAATGGACCCAGTGGAATGGGCCCAGGTAAATTTTTACTCAACACGTCATGAGGACGTACATTTGGATTTCTTGATTAATAACTTTTGCATTATCGGCTGGTTTCCAGCTTATAAAAATCAATACTGGAAATACAGGTAACCAACCCCCCCCCCCCCTGACCTTGAGGCCATGGTGGTAAATGGTTACCTGCTTTTCCAATATTGATTATTTCTGAGCCGGAAACCTGCTGATAATGCAAAAATGGTGAATTCATCAATCGAATCATGGCCAACTGCAATCCACTGGTGCTAATCCTCAGAATTAAGGGCATACCAGTATAACGGCAAAGCAAAAATTCATCATGATCACCATATATGATACTGAAAGGTCAAATATTTGACCTGCATGCTACTAAACACATGTATTTCCAATGACAGTCATCGCTATCAAACATGATTGCATCTTATAAATTTATAAACTTTTATAGGCAAAAAAGGTTGACAAGTAAAATGAGACTTAATTCATTCATGCCTGCACGTCATATTTTGCTTCTTTGTTGTGAAACATTACGCACTTACCCAACCAGTCTCACACTGGGAATTGTATTAATAAAAACCATGAAAACTAAACTTTAAACAATCCCGGCTGATCAGATGAATCACTGCTGATAGAATTACACCATGCATGTATGCCAGTCCGAAATACCAAGCCAGGCGAATATGCCACGCTGTACTTTATATCAATACACTTAGAGATGGTCTAAAGACCGTAGGCCTATCAAAGGAAAATCTACTTCAATGTTGTATTATTTTTTTCTAAATCAAAAAAATACAGCCCATGTAGCAGAACTTCTTTCAACTATTGATTGCTTGTACCTTTTTTGCATTACTATGCAAAGCCAATGGATACATGAGTGCATGTGTTGTTTGCTCAGTTAAAATTTGAAGTAGAATTTTCTTTTGTCGGTCCCGGTTGTGAAATGATCACTTAAAATACAATAAATTCTAGATTAAATTTAGAATATATTTAATAACTTACATTTTGGTGAATATTTTACTCCTCTTCTTCAAAACTTGGATGATGAGAACACTAGCTGCTGCTGCACACTAATTAATTAAACTGTATATATGTATATTTCTATCGACTGTAGGAACCTTTCTGCAGTTTGAAATCGCTGATAACACATGGATAAGAAAGTTTCTCACAGTATCAAGTATCACACTAATGGCAAAATCAATTTGTTGCCTAGGTAACCAGAGTTCAGCATGGTTAACTGGGGGTTAAACAGAGTAATAAGACTGATAAAAGAACATACAGATAACAAATTATGCATCATTACCACCTGCACCGCTGCTATCTAATGGAAATGCAAGCTGGAGTCCATTTATGATTTATTAATATATTTATAATTTATTTATTTTCTATCAGTGATTTTAGTCTTATTTCTCTTTAAGATCTCCATTTTCATCTGCTTTTAATTAAAATAAGTTCCACATCGCACCAACGTCGAACCAACGGTGTCCGACCCACCGTTGCCATACAACGTCGGTCCCACGTCGCATCGGTACTTCCAACCACAATCTTCAAAATCGTATATAAGACAACAATAAAGCTATAAAGCATTTTTATGTTTGCCAAGATGTATTGCGTTGCAACTTCAGATGGTATTTATTATACAACCACCATATATTAACCAACGTCGAAGCAACGTCGCATCCACGTGGTCACTCCCACACAAACATACCGCCCACATTGCGACCGTATGCCCACGTGGATCCCACGTAAGCTTGCTATCTGGGAACTACCTATATATGACGTAGTAGGGATGTGCCGCCTGAATAGCCCCCTTTTTCAGCCTCGCCAGATATATGAATGGGTTACCTTTTTCAAGTCAAAATATATGAATGGCCCCATTTTTCCATATTTAGTCTATGAATGACCAAATGTTTTGGACATCCATGTTTAAGAGCACTTTTTTGCTGACATACACAGCTCAGAAAGTCGAAATAATTGTATATAATTGTGTAAAGGTCAAAATTTTGTACAATCAAATATATGAATAGGTCACTTTTTTCGAAGGCGTGATACATGAATGGGTCCCTTTCTTCGATTACCAGGTATATGAATGGGGTATGTTTTAAAGTATCTGGCGGCACGTCCGCACCAAAATTACCTCCGAGTTACCCCCACCTCCCCACCCCGAGTTTTAAAAAGCCGAAACCTGTGGCATCTGTAAAATATTAGGTTGCCTCCCTTGTATTACGTATTGAAATATAAACGCATGCTATATACTAAAACCAGCAAACGAGAAAAAATAACAAAAAGATAACCATCGTGACCTACATAAATTGCTTGCAAATATTGAAGTTTTAGTAATCAAGCTTTGAAACAAAAATAGAAATGGTTTGTTTTGCTTTGCTTTGTTCCATACGCACCTTTCTGAGATGAAAACATTGTTGTACATAAATAGCCCGTTCCATGTATAATTCGGTTTGTGTCGGACCTGGTCGGATAAGACCAATACTACATAGATAGTACAATCCGCAGTATTTGGAGGTGGCATGCAACATTGCTTGCCACTGAAATCAAATAATAAATAGCATCCAATCTGAATTTGTGAATTAGGAATTTCACAGTGATGTCCTAGGTTCTATACCAAAACCACGAAAGAAACTATTTTGTCCCAAAATAAACCATTTTATTGTTTTATTGAACGTGTACTGAACTCAGCGTGGAACAACAGGTGGCCTACGCCTTATTATAATGCTAGAGAAACGTTTGGCCTTGATGCAGCTTCCATCATATATTCAAGGAAGCGATTTAAACGGTACAGGAAATTATTGTTTTGACAATAAAAGACAAAGCAACACTTCTGCACCTCACTATATACTACGGGGAAGTTAGGCAGATTCCTTTTTCTTTAAAGGCTGCAGGTAGATTGAGAAACCAAATTATATCGTTTGATTTTGACTCTGCGATTGGCATTACTCACGAATTGAACAACACAGTCATTTTGCAACCATCACATTTGGGACTTTAAGAAACATATCATAGCGAAAACTTGCCCATGCAATATACATAGAAATATTTGGCCGTAAAAGTTTGAAAATTTCGTTAGAAAAATGTTGATATTTTAATATGTTTGCAAAGATCGTGGCGGTTCTAACAATCTATGTTTCGGACCAAAAATAAGAAAAATGGTATACCCCTGCATACCCCAGTTTTACTATAGTGAAAGTAGGGTTTAAGGGGGTATTGATTGCAGGGACAAGTTTTCCTGATGATGATGTTTTGTGTTGTACTATCTTTCTCGTTTAATTTGTGTACATACTGAGTCGAATAATTTCTGATAATCACCTCAGTTGTGGGGTGGATGGCTAAATTTCGCCCTCGGACAATATTTCCTGCCTCGGGTGAACAAATCATCAGGTCATGATGACATCCTGACTCAAGGGCAATTATTGTATACCGAATCACTGATGAAACAAAATAGCGATATGCCACATGACAAACGCATGTGACTAGAAGTGCAGCTGCACATTTACATGGATATGACGTCACAGGGTAATATGATCATGCGATATGACAGAATAGCTCCATCCACATGCACTGGTTTAAACAAACGCGCGAGACTTAAAAAGTGGAGCTGTCCGTTTTAGGGCAGATATGACGTCAAAGGGTAATATGATCATGCGACATGACCAAATAGCACCCTCCGCGTGACATACTCTGGACCAATCAAAATCAACACTCAGCCAAAGAATATTAATGAGGTATAATAAATTCTTTCAACACCATAGCACTCAGGCCATCTGGCCCAGGTGCCTTATGTATACTAAAGGACTTTGAAAATGCTTCACCATAAATTGGCCACAATGATGACTATTTCCTTTAGAATACAGGATATTTTGGCAAAAATGCCTTTGAACAGAAAAGTACAATCCGTCTGCTTAAATGTCAAACCAAAACCGAAACGTCAACGCCAGTGATTCACGTCATACAGTATCATTTCAAACGTTACCAAATTTCAGCAAAATCAAACTATTCGGACACAAGATATTCATCAGGTCCGACATGATTTCTGGAAAGAAACACCAAAAGCACAGCAAATGCTGTTAGTTGTACTTCAATTGCACTAAAACTAAGTTAATTACGTCACTTTAACGTTTATGAAGAAAACTTTAATTTTTGCGTGTAATATGAAACGAGTTCGAAAGTTTTCAAACACAATAAATTGGCGCGGACTAGTGTTATAATTACCATAACTGTTGCCGCTGTAATCGTATGCTTGTGTGTTTTGGCAACCTTACGCTTGAGTTCAGCGAAAACGCTAGCTCCTTAAACGGCATTGAACGAATGTCCCGTTTTTTTATTTTGCTTTTTAGTGTGGCTAAGGCCACATCAGCGGAGATGGTTTGTTTTCACAAAAAGCCTTTTTTTGTAGCCGTCCTGAGGTTTTCTTTGACAAAACAACAAGGACGTAACGTTTCAAGAAAACAGTATTAGCAAACAATTAATCAAACACATTTTTATGAATAAATATTGTTTATCATTATGATACACACTATTATGTGAATTTAATACTTCAGATTAATTTTAACCAATTTTAAGCAAAATGATAACCGATGTATAGTTAGGCGTTTTCAAAGTCCTCTAGTATATCTAAATTATTCAACACTTTAATGATCCCCTTGGGGTCAACTTTGATCTCATTCATAGCGGTGCTTGTGTCTTTGGGGGGGATTTCATCTTTCGATTTGTGGGTGAAGGCTGACTGAAACTGCCTATTACAAATATTAGCCTTATGCAAAGTGTCATTCTTCAAGACCTCATTCTCTCTTAGGGTATTGATTCCAGACGCGTCTTTTTAAGGGACTAGACAAATGACCAAAACGTTTTTGCCTTTTCATTTTCCCGGGTACAATCGGGATCTGTTTTATCATTTTCAAAGGAAAAGATATTGGTAACTAGCCACAATATGCATCTCTAATGCTCCTTTGAACATGTGCTCTGAACCATTTGTAATGGTCCTTAATGTCGTGGCTACTTGACTTGCGAGCACGAAAGTATCTTAATCAAGCGCTTGATCGAGCTATCGATCAAAGTCGGTAAACTATATTTTGTTTTGGTCATTTTTGATAGATTAAACCTTTCAATAGCCGAGAGAACCTCCGAGAAAACTGATACACATGTCATTGACTGACATGTGACTATGGACATATGAAAGGAACGAATCCCTGTAGCGCGCCAGATGCTTACGGAGACCGTTCATATCCGCTCATTTATACAGAAAGATCTTATGCGGGGCCTGCTGGATCCATTTAGCCATAATTTAATGCCGTACTCAGTATAGACAATGTCATAATCTGCTTTGCGATCGTGGGCATCCCTTTAACACGGTTAACTGGAGATGGTGAGTTTGTAAAAAGTAAATCAAGGTTCTTGTCTTATCGGATAACCATTTGGGAGAGGCAGTGATCCTGTATTACGGTTAAGAGCTTAGTCTGAACTGGCCTCTTTGGGACCCTCTCGAGTACCTGCATTGTGCTCCACTCAATATCACTACAACTGAAGTCACTTGACATTATCCCGCCACTACCGACGTTTCGAGATAAAAATTCTGACCACGATGCATTTCACCATGAATCCAATTTTTGAGGGATTTTCTTCTATCTGCAGTTATTATGGAACATGGTTGAAAATCTAAAATATATTTTTAAAAACTTAATGAAGAAACTTGTGTAATCTGTAAAATATTAGTTTGTCTCCCTTGTAATACATTTTAAAGTGTAAACGCTTTTTTATATTAGTAAACAGCTAGATGGAAAAAGATAACAAAAGGATAATCATCATGACTTAAATACATTGTTCGCAAATATTTAAGTTTTAGGAATCAAACTTTGAAACAAAAAGATAGAAATGGTTCGCTTTGTTCCATACGCACTTTTATTAGATAAAAGCATTGTTGTACATAAATAGCCCGTTCCACTTACAATTTGGTTTGTGTCGGACCTGGTCGAATAAGACCAATACTACATAGATAGTACAATCTGCAGTATTTGTAGGTGGCACGCAACACTGCTGTCCACTGATGTCAAATAACAAGTAGCATGCGAATTTCCAGGAATTTTCTTGAGTCTCATAATCATGGAAGAGAAGCAATAGTTTCTCCCAAAATATGAGCTTTTTTTCTAATCGTCGTTGTCTGTTTTATTGTATTGAATGTGCACGAAACTCTGCGTGGAACAAAAGTACACCTAATTACTAGTATAATGCTAGAGGAACATGTTTGGACTTGATTAGATGCAGTTTCCACCGTTCATCCAAGGAAGCGATTTAAAGGTAAAGGAAATTACTGTTTGACAATAAAAGACAAAGCAACAATTCTGCACCTCACTATATACCCATTGAGATGAATACGGGTAAGTTAGACCGAATCCTTATTCTTTAAAGGCTGCAGGTCGATTGGGAAGCCAAATGATATGGTTTGATTTTGACTCTGCGATTGGCATTACAGACGTTTCAAGATAAAATTCTGACCACGATTTATTTTACCATGAATCCAGTTTTTGGGTGATTTTGTTCTATCTGCGGTGATTAACGAACAGCGTTGAAAATCCAAATACGAAGACTTAAAAATATTTTATAAAACAGAAAGTTTTGTTATCTGTAAAATATATGTTAGCCTCCCTTGTATTACGTTTTGAGATGTAAATGCATGCTTTATACTAAAACCAGCAAACTGGAAAAAAAATAACACAAGGATAATCATCGTGACTTAAATAAATTGCTTGCAAATATTGAAGTTTTAGTAATCAAGCTATGAATCGAAAAGGACAGAAATGGCTCGCTTTGCTTTGCGTTGTTCCATACGCACCTTTCTTAGATGAAAAAATTGTTGTACATAAATAGCCCGTTTCACTTACACTTTGGTTTGTGTCAGACCTGGTCGAATAAGACCAAAACTACATAGATAGTACAATCCGCAGTATTTGGAGGTGGCATGCAACATTGCTTGCCACTGATGTCAAATAACCAGGAGTATGCGAACTGAATTTAGGTATCTCCCAGGAATTTCCTTGCGTCTCATAATCATGGAAGAGAAGTACTATTTTGTCCCAAAATATGAGCTTTTTTCTTATCGTCGTTGTCTGTTTTATTGTATTGAATGTGTACGGAACTCTGCGTGGAACAAAAGTACACCTAATTACTAACTTGAATTAAATGCTAGAGGAACATGTTTGGGTTTGATTAGATGCAGCTTCCACCGTTCATCCAAGGAAGCGATTTAAAGGTACAGGAAATTACTGTTTTGACAAAAAAAGACAAAGCAACAATTCTGCACCTCACTATATACCCAAAGAGACGAATACGGGGAAGTTAGACTTTAAAGGCTGCAGGTCGATTGGGAAGCCAAACGATATGGTTTGATTTTGCCTCTGTGATTGGCATTACCGACGTTTCAAGATAAAATTCTGACGACGATTTATTTTACCATGAATCCAGTTTTTGGGTGATTTTGATTTGTTCTATCTGCTGTGATTATCGAACATGGTTGAAAATCCAAATACGTCTTGAAAATATTTTTAAAAAGCAGAATCCTGTGTCATCTGTAAAATATTAGGTTTTCTCCCTTGTAATACGTTTTAAGATTTGAACGCATGATTTATACTAAAACAGCTAGATGGGAAAAACAAAAGGATAATCATTATGACTTAAATAAATTGCTTGCAAATATTGAAGTTAAAGTAATCAAGCTTTGAAAAAAAAAATTAGAAATGGTTCGTTTTGTTTAGAGCTTTGTTCCATACGCACATTTCTTTGATGAAAAAAATGTTGTACATAAATAGCCTGTTCCATGTAAAATTTGGTTTGTGTCGGACCTGGTCGGATAAGACCAAAACTACATAGATAGTACAATCCGCAGTGTTTGGAGGTGGCACGCAACATTGCTTGCCACTGAAATCAAATAATAATTAACATCCAATCTGAATTGTGGATAAGGAATTTCCCAATGATGACCTAGGGTCTTTAGAGAAATACTATTTTGTCCTTAAATATGAGCTTGTTTCTTCGGTATCTGTTATATTGTTGTATTGAACGAGTATGGAATTCTGTGTGGAACAACAGTATATGCCTACACTTTATTATAATGCTAGAGAAACGTTTGGACTTGATGCAGCTTCCATCATTCATTCAAGGAAGCGATTTAAAGGTACAGGAAATTACTGTTTTGACAATAAAAGACAAAGCAACAATTCTGCACCTCACTATATACCCAATGAGACGAATACGGGGAAGTTAGACCGAATCATTCTTTAAAAAGGTACAAGTAGGCAAAGATCAGGAAAAGGCGCAATCAGAAAAAGATTCCCACTCCAAAAACCGAGGTGGGAAAAAACCAAACTAACAATCAGGTACTTATACCATGAAACATATCGTAAGCCGAATGAGCAGCTATTTTCCCAATAGGTGGCCACTCAGTTACCTTAACTTAACTAAAAATATGAAAACATACATAAGGCGCCAACAGCACAAAAAATGTTATACACCAAGACATAAAACAAAAAGAACCACCACAGAAGTATCGACTTGGAACGATCAGTAACACAAAGTTACTGGCGGGCTTAAACCGGTTTTACATGGCCATAACCTCACCCTCAGCTTCTGCAGTGGTTCATAACATTTAGTTAGTTATTTGGTCCTCGTGGTGAATCTCTAACTAGTCAATGAATCATCAAGAACAAACAAATAAATCATGATAAACATCCTGATGAATCAAAAACCAGGACTCACAGACTGAGTAGCTGCAGGTCGATTGGGAAGCCAAATGATATGGTTTGATTTTGCCTCTGTGATTGGCATTACCGACGTTTCAGGATAAAATTCTGACCACGATTTATTTTACCATGAATCCAGTTTTGGGCTGATTTTGTTCTATCCAAGCTGATTATCGAACATGGTTGAAAATCCAAATACGACGTCTTGAAAATATTTTTTTAAAAAGCAGAAACCTGTGTCATCTGTAAAAATATTAGGTTGCCTCCCTTGTATTACGTTTTGAGATGGAAATGCATGCTTTATACTAAAACCAGCATACTGGAAAAATGACAAAAGGATAATCATCGTGATCTTAATAAATTGCTTGCAAATATTGAAGTTTTAGTAATTAAGCTTTGAAAAAAAAAAAAGAAAAAAAAAAACAGAAATGGTTCGTATTGCTTTGCTTTGTTCCATACACACCTTTCTTAGATGAAAAAAGTTTTGTACATGAATAGCCCATTCCACTTACAATTTGGTTTGTGTCGGACCTGGTCGAATAAGACCAATAAGCCTCCGTGGTGCAGTGGTTAAGTCACTCGCCTTGTAATCCAGGGGTCGCAGGTTCGATCCCGGGCTTCTCCTAAAACCTCCTTCTGGTTGAGCCTTCGGGTGCTCCCGGAACAACAAACCCACAAAAAAACAACCTCCTATAGTACTGGTCTCGCCCAGGAAAAAAAAAAAAAAAAATACTACATAGATAGTACAATCCGCAGTATTTGGAAGTGGCACGCAACATTGCATGCCACTGAAATCAAATAACAATAATAATATACTTAAGGAATAAAGAAACGCAACAAATACTTTTGGGTTACGAAAAACATGCTTTGTAACGCAAGTTTGTGGTATAACTTGAGCTTCTTACATGAACACAATATCTAAACGTCAAATTGCAACAGGTTGAGCCACAATGTCGGTTACGTATGCTTACATTGACCTACAGTAGCACACCCTGTAACCATGATCAGTAAGTGTCAAATTTGAAATAAAAACCAATATTTTGTTTCCAAAACCCCTAAAAGTGATTTTAGATGTAATCATTGATCAGTTGGTAACATTTGGGTATGTTATGGGACGTTTAACGTCACCAACGTCAATCGAAATATGAGTCAAAAGCCAGTTAAATTTCCTTCGGCATGTGTTATATTCAATAAAATGGTTATTTACGTAAACATTATGATTTATAACGTCAAAATAAAACATCCTGCATTTTAAAGACTCTCATTATGTTTTTCAAATTTTCTGATTTAAAATAATGATCAATTCCGCTTATCGGAAAAGATGGCGATGACGTCATCGATACTCACGGGTACAGAGTCAATAAATACACATACTAATACACATATTTGTGCGGGTAAACGTGTGTTAAATTGTAAATATACGTTGAAATTAAAGCTGAATTAACTAAAACAAACTAGTTTAACTTAATATAAGAACCACTGAAAAAGAATTATCCGCCATCTATCTGAAAAATTATTCTGGCAAGGTTTCTTTTAAACTCGGAAAACGGAAGGAGCTACAGAGAAAGAGTAATATGTAATTGGATAACTTTGTCCAATGTATTCACTTATTTATTTCAGCTCACATTTTTCTAGATTTGTTTTCATCTAACGGCAGCTTATACGTATTTCACGATTTTATTTTGTAATTATGATAATTTAATATAACAAATAGAAATGTGCAATATTCGTGCCATTGAAGTTGTTGGGGTTTTAAAATCCAAGCAATGTGTAGTGAAGTTGCCCTAAGCAGGATTATGAGAAATTCTGTTCTGTTCTATTCTTTTCATCAAAACGAAAGTAGAATCCTGTATTTGTTTTCGACCTGATTTTCATCTTGTTTGGTTAGTAATTAGTTATTTTATTAGTGTTCCCAGCACATATTTACTCCTTTAATAATGAATAATCAATGCCTTGTGAAAATACGTAGGTTTGATGCAAAAAAAGAGAGAAAATTGCATTTGATGGGGCGAAAGTTCGTCTGATAGACGCTTGCACAATCGCCGCTATGATAAACAATAGGATCGTATTGTTTACCGGCAGGAGCTTCAGTTGCTTTGTATCTATGGCAAATGTAACGGGAAACCAGGCATAGCTGTCCTGGGTATATAAGGCGCGCGATTCAGTTATTTCGTTTACTCTGTATCTAGAGGCGAAGGTGTTCACTTCATAAGCCTTTAACAAGCAATAAAGAAATTGTTGGTTTTTGGGCTTTGAGCCAAGCCTGTCTCGAACTTGTTCATCCGAGTGCTCCTGCGAGCTCAGCTTGCAAGAGAGGATTTACAAGTAGTAGACAGCAGAGATCGGGTCCAGACCAACTAGATTTCTTGTGTTCAGCAGCTCAGCAGTTGAAGCTGAGAGGAAGCTCCAGCCGGTATAGGGTTGAGCAAGTGTTGAACTGTGGTTGTGCTGAGCAGTGGTTGAAGCTAATCAGAACGTATTTTCTTGATTTAAATTTGTTGATTATTTTTGTGATTATTTTAAGTTGAAATCAATCCAATCATTTGTATTCTAATCAGGTGGCAAAGTAGCCCATCGGAAAATTTATATATACGTTTTAAGTTCAATGAATTGTTAATGTTTGTTCGAAACACGCTACAAATGTGTGGTATGTTATTGAAAATATTTTAAATATGTCTCCTCTTAAAACAGATCCTACAAAATGACAGCAGAAATACTACGGCGTAAGATTGTCATGAAATTTCAATTTGATTTGAGACTGAAGTGCCTGAAATAGGGTGCATATTAAATAACGACCCAGATAGCACGTATACATTGGCCCTCCATTGGCCCATCGGACGCCGCACGATTGGCCCATGGTTGTAAATCTTGAATGGGCCAACGTAGCGTTTGCTCATCGGCCCATCTTTGGCCCATAACATTGGTTCTACATTGGGCCAATCATGGCTGAGGTTTTGCTTCTTTTGTTGGCCCATCACTGTTTGAATGTGCTCATTACAAGCTATCGACGATGTATTTCTATCGCATATGGTCCACTCATCTGCAGCACCATGGTGACAGTCGAGCTTGGTCTCTTGTCTTTGGAGAAGGTAAACTCTTCATTTTTCGTTTTCTCTGAGCTGGAATACTTTGACGACTGGTCTTCTGAAAACAAACGAATAAATACAGCACCATGACACAAACGTAAACTAGCCTCATTTATGCAACATTTTAACGCATGTATTTTAGCTCATAAAGGAAAAGCTGTTAAAGAAATACTTGTTAAAACTAAAACCTCTTTGTTGCAACGAAGTATATAAATTAATGAAGTATATAATATGAAATTAATTATATTTCTGCCTTTAATAAGATGGAGAAATGAGCTTAATAAGTAATGCAAAATAATAAATAAAACTTACCTTCTAAACCTCTTTCTTAACATGCGAAACTGACTTCTCTAAAACTTCACGCGAAACACCTGTTATTAATTCTCACATGCCTGAGAATTTTTCTCGTTGCTATGACAACTGATGTACTCTTGTTCTCTGGCTGGAGCAGCGAAGCAAATAATAAACCACAATGTTATGATGTTACAGTGAAAAAGGTGTAAACTTTAATTTTGCTCCATTGCTTACTAAATATTTACAGAACAGATAAACAGTAAATTTAAATGGCCTGGTCAAGGAAGTAAGTGCTATTTAAGATAATGGTTTTAAAATCATTGATGTTGATTTACATAATTATAAATCATAATAATTATTTATGATTGATATATAAATTGAAACTATGTTTATTAAGTCTCTTTATTGAATAAGATTTAAAGCCAATTAATCGATTACAAATTAACACCAGTCAATATTTAATCATAAACGAATCGGCCAATGATATGCCAACCATCGGCCAACGGAAAGTGTACACGACAAGTTTTTATTTATTTTCTAAGGCCCCTTTGTATGAGCCTTGTCATACAAGCTCACTACAGTCAACACTTTCCTTAAATATATGTCAATTCGAACTTAAACTATGTCATCTAAACCACTGAACAAAAAAAAAAAAAAAAAAAAAAAAAAAAAAATCCTATTTCTTTCCCAGCAGGCACACAAAATCAACGAACATTGTACAACATCAACTTTTATTACAATGGCTAACAAATATTGGGTCACTCTTGTTTCTGTGAAAGAAAATCACTTTCATGATCCGTTGCAGTAACAGATCGTTTGCCAAAATTGGGCCAACGTTGGCAAATATTGCATGTGAATGCACTACTTCACCAACATTGGCCCAATCATGTACATGCGACCGCAATCAAACGCCAATTACCCAATCAATATGCAATGTTGGCCCAATGATATTTGCTATCTGGGGAGAGATCAAAACCACCCGCGCTTGTCGAAAAATCAAAATATTTAACTGTAAATAAACACGGAAATATTGCGCTATTCACGATATTTTCCTTCCAAATTCAAAATATATGCATTCTGGAAACAATCTTTCCTCATTACACAACAAAACTTTTAAAGATTTTGGCGTTCTACGGTCATTTGTGCAAATAAAATATGACGGTTTATTGGCTTTTAATTAAGCCGCAATTACTGACTTGTACCCGTGAGAGTGACCCGGATGCTGGCTGATGACGTCACGCCATCTTTTCCGATAATCGGAATTGCCAAACGTTTTATTACAGTGCGTAAATCTAGTGTTTACTCAAAGCATATAATCCTTTTCGCTCCTTTACATAACGTGATATTCTGTTTAACAAACGTCAAAGCAAACGCTCCTATGATTCATTTCTACGGTACCTGGGACGTCACTGTTGATTAGAAAGCACGTTGTGTCGTATGTTGGTTCGATATATACCGTTTAGGTACAAATAGGCAAAATCGAATAATTCAAATGACGTAAATAACTCATTTTTCGTTATTGTAAACTTCGGTATTCCGTTAACAAGATTTAACGCAACATGGGATGGCACCTAAGTATACAATGATCCTAGACTTTATTGCACATTATCAAGTCGACGTCACGTAACCCACATGCAAAGAATTCGTCATCTTCCCCTTCGCCCCGACGTTTACGTCCAAATTTGCGTTTTTCATAGTTTTTGACGTTTTATCGTTAATTTTGTCAATAAAATGATGTTTTCTCATTTCATCACGTGCAAAAAACAGTCAGTAGGTCATTTCATAAAGGGATTTTATCAAAATGTCAAATACATCTGTAAAAGTTGAAATTTAGTGTGTTGCGTATTTTAATTCCTTAAGTATATTAGTATCCAAACTGAATTGTGATTTCGCAGGGATTCCTAGGGTCCGTACCAAAATCATGAAAGAGAAGTATACTCAGCGTCAAAGAAAAGTTACCAGTAAATCGAGTTCAATTAACACATGGCAATATTTGATTCATTCTGAATAGATATCTGCCGATACTTCTGCATTCATTTTCATGCCATAGAGTGTCATTCATCATGGCTATCGAAAACGATACTCATCACTGCCGTATAAATTATACACACTCCATGTCAAATGTCAGAATCTTCCATTGAAATGTATGGAGAAATGCAAAACTTGGGTACTTTCTAAAAGTGAGGGCCTCTATTCCACCAGCTGTTTGAAAAATTTAAACCGATTTAGTGGCGTTTCACAGACAGTGTTAGAGGCATGAGGTGGCATGACGACTTGTGAAAATATAGCTTTCTAGGGCCGAGTCGAAAAATTCGAAAATTACAAATTCCACGTGCATCGCGTGAACCATAGCCCCTGGTCGAGTGGACCTCTTTAATGTCACTAAATCAATTTGCCGTTGACCGGAATCATAAATGAAATTAAGATTTTTGAAAGAAATGTTTTATTCTTCAAAATATTGAAACTTTAGTGGTGTTTACTTTTCATTGACGCTGAGTATACTATTTTGTCCCAAAATAAGAGTAGCTAAATGTGTTTCTAAATTCCTCAGTTACAATTTCTTTTAAAACAATTTAATTAATATATGAAAACGTACATAAATGGCGCAAATAGAACAAAACATCAATACACAACACAAAACAATAAGAAATAAAACAGAAATACCCAGAAGTACCGGTCTGGAACCGTCAGTAGTAAAATTACTTGGGGCTTAAACCATTTTTCTTTGGCGTAAGGAGGTGCACGTAAGCGTCACGTCAAAATAAATGTCGTCGGTGTCCTGATAGTCCATTAGCCCTTCAGAAACATAGTTTAGCAATATCGTATGTATTTTACATTACATGTACTAATCAACAATACAAATACTACCTCATCCAAGTTGCATTGAATCTATATATATAATTCGCCTTGACTAGAATAATAGTGTGGTCAAAATGATTTGAAAACCAGGTGGTCAATTCTACCTTAAAATGAGCAATTTTACTGAAATTGATTAATTAGCCAAAATTAAAAGTATTGAAGTAGGACATGTCTGCCATTCTAATGTTGAGCAGGCTCAGACTTACTGATTCGACAATAAGAAATAAAACTGAGATCCTTTAATAAGTATAACGTTCATTGTGTTGTTGTTCGTAACATATAAAATCCATCTCCTGTTTTGCATTTTTTTCAACGGCATTATTTATTATTGAAATAAGAAACTCTTTTCAGTAATTACTTGAATCAGATATTAATTAGCCTTACTATTGGATTCAGTTTTGACGGACGATTCCATTAGTGGGTGTGTTCACTTGTGAAATATTGCGAAAAAAAGTATTTATTGAATTTTGCAGAGTTTCAAAAGCTAATATCTTGATATCATATGTTTTTTAAAAAATTAAAAGATACCTATTAGTCCATACAGTGATTTGTTTCTTTTTGAAATTTGGTTTTGAAGAACCTGAATCACCCTTGGACTACCAACTTCGAAATACGTCATACGGCAGGAAAGGGTTGTTATAAAATTACTAGTGATACACTGAGTGTCGTTCAATAGACATCTTCAAAACCGAAAAAAAAAGTTATAGAATGTTTTTTATTTTCTAACAAATTCAACATTTGTGGCATCCTTTCTGTACGTTGACAGCTGGTTTCTGGGGTTTCACCCATATTTTGAAAAGAAGAAGAAGAAAAAGAAGGAAAACAAATTCTCGGTAAAAGATGGATAATTATTGATCGACCCTCCGAAGATCGAACCTACCCTGTTACAAACACGACGCCATTGCGATGACTCGACTAAAACAATTTGATGTATTTTGGCTATTTTGTGAAATTTGTCAATGAACTAAAGAGCAGATGTTGTGGAAAATATTGTGTAAAAGCTAAGGTAAGTAATAATATTTCCATATGACAGTGACACCTTACAGTAGGCCTACTGATAAATTGATCAATAGTGACCTACTTTCGTAAGTTTTTGCAGAATTATACAAGTTTCAGCTTTTTTGAAAATCTAGATCTATCTCTGTACTTTATGAATTTATGAAATGCTGAAAAAAGCCTAAGGCTGCAAACCAAAGATTATGAGAGATTTGCTTATTATTATTTATTTTGTGTGTGAAAACCAAGACTGGTCATTTAAGATTAGTGGGATTATTGATCCCCTTCATCATCCATCATTTAGTATATAGTTTTTAACCTTTCATCTTGACACTCATCATTCTTTATCTTTTTCTTTTTTATAACCCTAACGCGCAGTGCCTGCCAAAAATAATCGCGAGGGCTTAGGCAGTATTTAAGATAGATAGTGAAAGCCCATTTCAAGCAGAAGCTGCCTAGCAAGACCAGTTAACCTCAAATACAAAAATTGAATCTTTTTTTTTATTTCGAAACAGATCAAAAGGAATGTGTATTAAACTTGTTTTTTCGTCATCTATCAATCTTCCTTTACATCTTAACCTCCGAGGAGGTCTTCAGATGGTGTTCAGGTATACCAAGAGCTGAAGGGGGTTACTTGAAATAAAAACCGAGATCAAGAAAAATAGTGTACAGCTCTTGGCTCATGCGCAACCGGAACCCCGGTCATGATTAGTGTAAGGTGACCAGTGATCGAACAAGGACCAGTGATTGATCAACTAGTGGTTATCAGACCTGGGTTAATCTTAATCGTTAATCATGATTACTTTGAGGCCAGTCATGTTTTTGTTTAGTTACGATAACTGTCGGGGGATGAAAAGGGAAAAATATAGACCACACTGATGTGTTTGTCGGCATTATAAATGCTATTTGCTTAATGCCATTTGCAAATTGCTATTTGCTAAATGCTTTTTGCCAGATGCTAAAATGCTAATTGCTAAATGCTGATTGCAAATTAAACATAAAATTGTCCATGCTTGTACAGTACATACTATGTTTTTATAATGTTAATTAATCCAACATACTGTAAAATTATGAATATTATCAATATCCTTCATAGGCCCATTTCAAAATTCTTAGTTACAATTTATCATATTACAATACACATTTAGCAATTAGCATTTAGCAAATAGCAATAAGCATGTCATCCATATTTTTTTCAATTTGACTGTTAGAAAAGCTGATATATTTCCAATTTTAACAAATAAGCATAACTGATCGAGGAAAATAAACATTTCAATAAATCAATAATTATTCAAAATCACTTCAAACATGTCAAATGCTATAAAATATTATCTTATATACCGGTATACATAAATTATTTTCTTGGAAGAAATCAAGCTTTAGTCAAAACTCGCTCGGCATACAAGCACAGAAGCTCGGGCTCGGCTTCTAATACTCATGGGTGTAGCTAGCTTAATGTGCGACTTGCAAGTCGCACCAATGCAAGTCGCACCAATAATGAGATATGATGCGACTAGTACGTCACACCCATTTCTTTGACAACAATGTTACCATTATCAAACTCAGGCCTCCCAGCGAAACTATTATTAAAACCTGTAAAAATCTATAATTTTGTGTAAAATTAGTAAAATCCTATAAAACCTTCATTTTGGGGGTTGCCCCCAAAATGGTTAAAAAAAATCTATAAATTACCTATATTTTTCTACAAAAACCTATAAACTTTGCAGAAAAAGCAATATGAATCATTTTAAGACCAGTATTTGTTTTCTGACCAGTGCTTGTAAATGTTTTGAAGATGCATTGATCCGGTCGGCAAGCTACTCTTTCGTGAGAAAAAGTCAGTATTGGTTACCAGAACTGCTCCTTTCCTGCCTCTTTGCTCTTTCGGTCAAGGGTATAACTCGTTCATTATCGCTATACTTTAATCATTTTTAGATGCTCATAAAATCATAATTGGCCAGAAATATTACCGGGTTGACTGTTCATACCTTGAGTTGAAGAAATGATAATGATCTAAAGATATTTTCAAAGCTTTTAAGAAAAAAATAATTTTGTTTTCATATCTTCTGCTTTTAATTCAGTAAGGCCATAGTGATAAACAATGAGTCATTCACCTCGTACAAATGACCGATGATGTCATTCAGACTCGATCAATACATTGAACAGCTGTTTGTGCACGTTTTTCTTTGAGTTTTCCAGTCTATGCTGCCGACAGGTTCATTTGTTTCAATTTGATTGCAATTATCCATTCATGATAATACACTTTATAAGTAGCAATGTGGAATGTGTGATTTTATACAAAACTGCGTTTCCGACTGCCAAGAAAGCGTTTTAGATTGCCAAAAAGCATGTGTTGGCAATCGAGAAAGTTCAGTTTATGTTCTACATCGTCATTTTGGCAATCCGAAATGCCATTTTAGGGCAGTGTAGATCTCTTTTTATTTATCAGATTGGTTGTTCATGATTGCCGCTAACACGGTGTGGTTAAGGAAGCTCCAGGATTTGGAAGAAAGTTGCTAAAATTGTGATGGAAGTGAGAAAAAACAAAAACAAAAACAAAAAAAAAACACCTTTGATAACCTATATTTTGGTGACAAACCTGTAAAAGAACCTATATTTTGGGTAAAAGGAACCTATAGATATAAAAACATATATTTTTCAAGTGGGCTACTAGGAGGCCTACAAAGGTTTGTCACTGAGATCTTGAAGTTTTTTTTTGTCCTTTCATGTTTGTTTTTCTACATTTTATGTGATAACCTGATAACCAAGTGCTTGCAGAACTCAAACTTCAGAACACAAAGGAAATATTCTTTTTCGTGCATTTTATCTTGATTCTTGTATGTAAGAAAAAATGCCTTGTTTGGAGTGTAATTGCTTTTTGGAGAACCTTGATTCTCCTTGAGGCTGCGTCCAATGTTGTCAGAGTTCAGTTTTCTCTGATCGCTGGACATGTTGCCTGACACTAGTGTTGTTCGATTATGGAATTTTCATAATCGATCATCGAAAAAATCAGATATGACTTTTCGGTCAATCATCAATTATAATTGAAATTGGAAAGGTTATAGTGCTCTTGATACCAAGACTTTAATAAGGAATTTGTAAGCTTGTTTGGTTTAGTTGCATAAATACTTGTATCTCTGAAAATACAAAGTTTTGTCACATTTAGCTTTTGTAATCTTGTCATGAAATGCTTATTATAGGACAGGTGCAAGGGAAGATTACAATGTCATTAACTTATTGCAATGACTACTTGATACATGTATCAAACTTACATGTACATGTATTTGGAAATGAACTCAGAAGCAGGCTGACTAAAATCTTTGATAAAAGACAAACAATGTCAGCTTAAGGATTTATCAATATTGACATGAGTGGGTGGGGTATGTAAAACAGAAATCTACTGTTTTCTTGAATCTGTTAATCAAATGATGATGTCTATTTATTGCTAATAGACGTCACTGATACTAGGAATGAGTCAATATAGTTATTATTTTAAAATTTTAAATAGCTTGGTGTAAAATTGGAAATGTAACTGGTTTTCGTGGGACCCATTTCCTGGAAAATGGAATGCATTTGAATAAAAATTACGCAAAGTCTGAATGTCTAGGATACATAATCTGACAAATTAAAAGTTATTTTGGGGTCATGGAAATGTATTTCTCTGGGAAAAGTTAGTGTAAACATGTTTTTTTGGAAAATTCTGAAAGTGGGTAACTTGGGGCGGATCGTGAGCGCTTATTGTTTGCTGAAAGATGACATGCCTTTTGTTTCAGGTTCTTATATGATTGAAGTCAATGACTACATCGAAAAATCTGTCTTATTGTTTTCAAAAAGCTAAGAAAAATGGGTCCGAAGATTTCAACCCGGAAGTAACTGAAAAATGACTCACTTGCTCTGAGCTGACCACTCATTCCACAATCATGTATACACAAATCAATGTATTTGCAACATATTCAATAGTCCCATGATAAAGCATGCTAAAGAATGTAGCATTGTTGACAAATTAAACAATGCTTTTTATACAGGTAAATCTTCAATTATGTATATACAGTGACCGCCTATAAGTCCTTAACATGACCCATAGAATTTAAATTGATGATCGATTATGAAAGCATTCTCGATCATCAGTCTGTCGACAGCAAACCAATGATTATCAATATTTGATCATTGTTACAACACTACCTGCCACACCTAGAACATGTATTTAGCTTTAGTCCAGATGCTTGATATTGCAAAACTATTTACCATATTTGTTCTAATTAGCGCACAGTGTACTAAACTTTTAAAAATAACTTAAAATAGTGTTCCATCATTTAAGGCTAGGTTTAAATGCAGTTAATAATATGGCACTACCCGCTATATGTAAAATCTATACAAAATACCAATAAGGCAGTCAAATAGTGTGCACTTATGCACATTTTTTAAACGACCAGGGTGTGCACTTATTTGAGCATGTGCACTAGTGAGAACAATTATGGTATACCGTATTCGTTCTAATTAGCACACAGTGCCCTTAACTTGAAAAATGTGTATGCAGGTTTTTCTCATGTGTGTTATAACAGCTTAGTGTTGATTTGTGCTGTCCTTTCATTTCCACCTGGTGTCTGGGTTGGGATTTTAAATTTGACTGTACAATCTCTGTGCCTTCTATTTTTACTATTCTCATTAGTTTATAAACTTAATAGCAGGATATGATCTGAAATATATATTTCTGATAAACCAGTTCTTTCAGCTGTACAAATTTATAAACAAAAGAAAACAAACAGACCACCAAAACATCAAAGTTTCAAACTTTCCCTGGAAAGCATGCCCCCAGACCAAAAGGCAATGTGTAAAGCCTGCAGCAACCCCCCCCCCACACACACACACTGAAGCTTTGCTAATTGCATGGATGTACCAGCATCTTTAATCCTTACTAACATTTTTTTTCTCTCTTGTACACGCTGTTTATCAGGCCTGAATTTAAAAACTGTTTGTCAGCCATTTGACACTTTGACTTCACAATATAGACACATTGGACATGTGCATGAAGAAATATTATTTTGGAGCTTTGTGAACTTAGACACTTTTTGTGCAAGTTTTCAACATGGGTTCCATGGTAGTGTAGATATGGGCCAATCAACTCCTACCACAGTTTCTGCCGGAGCCATTTGATAATTTGACTTCACAATACAGACACATTGGACATGTGCATGAAGAAATATTATTTTGGAGCTTTGTGAACTTAGACACTTTTTGTGCAAGTTTTCAACATGGGTTCCATGGTAGTGTAGATATGGGCCAATCAACTCCTACCACAGTTTCTGCCGAAGCCATTTGATAATTTGACTTCACAATACAGACACATTGGACATGTGCATGAAGAAATATTATTTTGAATAAAATATTTAGACAAAATTGCAGCTGTTTGAACGTAGACAACATAGACAATTTTTATGAGCATTTGCTATGGTAGGGCTTATATGGGCCGATCAACTCCTACCACAGTTTTTGCTGGAGCTATTTGATACTTTGCATTCACAATACAGACACACTGGGCATGTGCATGAAGAAATATTATTTTGAAATAAATATTTTTGACAAAATTTCAGCTGTTTGAACTTAGACATTTTTTTGTGCAAGTTTTCAACATTTATTCTAAGGTGTGCCTATACAGGCCAATCAACTCCTACCACAGCTTTTGATGTAGTGATCTGATACTTTACCTCAGCGAAATAGATAACGATGCATACTGCGTATGTACGCACGATTTTTCACCCAGTACGCATAGAAATATCAGACCTGTGCGTACTATGTACGCAGTAAAAATCAGCAATACACAAACAGTTTACGATTTAATGCGGACACAGATAAAAATACCTTTAAAATTGTCACAAAATGACAATTTGTCAACTAGTATTGTGAGGCTGCTCTGACAACAATCAAAAAGTAGTTACATTATGAATCCAGCTTCTGATCGTTTCATATTACATACCATACAATATATTATGTATCTTCAGTAGTTATACCATAAACGTGTATTCCGTTCAGTGTCTGTTAACCAAAGGTTTATTCATGAATTTATTAGTAGTGTGTCACTTTGGTTTATTGAATAGGCATTTTGCATCGATTTCTGGTCATATTTTTTTAATTCAAAACTTGATGTATTCCATGTTCTACAGCCATGCCAGTTATGTTTTTCCTCACTTTTGCTCTCTTATTATCTATACTGGATACAAAAGTATGGTTTAACAAGCCTTAATGACAGAATAACATGTATTTTTCATACTTGAATAAATGGTCTTATCCATACGTGTGCATATCTATAAGTTTGATTCTGAATGAAAGGTTAGAATATGAACCTTCAGAAAACGCGTACACAGTAACATTGGCGGTACGCACTGTACATTTATTCTGATGCGTACAGTACGCATTGCGAAAAATAATTATCTACATCACTGTTACCTTCACAATAAAGTCATGTTAGACATTCGCATGAAGAAGTTTTATTGTGAAAAAATAATTTTTGACGAAATTGCAGCTTTGTGAACTTAGACAATTTTTGTGCATGTTTTCAACATGGGGATGCTTGTAAAGGGTCCAGTTCTTTTAGAGCTATTGCCCTTAACTCCTCGTACAGTTTGCATAGGCACATTTTTGATACTTTGTTTGCATAAGTAACAGCTGAAAATCAGTTTTTTTTTACTGACTTTTACTTTGAGGTGGGTATCTAATAAGCCTTGCATATTGCCAATTCTTGTTTTCAGGGACTTTTTGGGGTTTTAGGGAGCAGGGGGCTGAGGAAAAACATTTTAGAGAGCTGGGTAGAAAGGACATTTTTCTTTCAGGGAGCAGGGAGCAAAGCCCCCCTGGGGTGGGGGGGGGGGGGCTCAGTGTTCAATTGTAAAGAATATAGGGTTTTAACATTTAAGTTTAGGATTGAATGCTGCTAATGCAATATTTATGTGCGAAATATGTGTCAAATACAATGTACTAATTTGCTTTTAGGAAACAAGCAGGGTTTGTACTTAAGCATGTCACTGTGTGCTAATTAGAACTACAAAATACAGTATGTAAAAACATCCTGATTAGCAATGTATTCACTTTTAAACAGGAGTGAAGAATGTATGTTTGTACATATGTGACATGTTGACATTGTAGTTATTCAATTTATAATTCCAGAAGTATTTGACCTGCTGCTCCAGCCCCTACCCACATATTGTATGAATTTACAAGTTACATGAGAAGTGATTTTACAAGTTACATGAGGGGTGGACAAAATACAGTCTCAGATCAAGATGTCGGTGCCAAATAGTATCTACTGGTATTTAGTATTTTATACTTCTTTTTCTTTATTAGCTCAGCTGAGCCAAAGGCTAATAGGTGCGCTTATAGGATGGGTAGGCACCGGTTGTCCGTCTGTCGGCCACCATTTTCAAAGATCTTGTTCTCTGAAACCACTTGGCCAATCAAAGCCAAATTTTATATGAAGCATCTACAGGAAGGGGGAACCAATTTATATATTGATAATCCAGGTCACATGACCAAGATGGCCACCATGCCCATATACAGTGAAAAACTTCAAAATCTTCTTCTCAGGAACTGGTGGACTAATTTCAATGAAACTTGGCATGAAGCATTGATGACTCAAGTACTACAATGTTTCATATAAATCATGACCCTGTGATGACTTTGATCTATTTTATGGCAAGGTCAACATGGGTTGCCAGTACATTTGAATGGGGAAAACTGTTAAATGTCTTTTAAAGAGAAAACCTTGCGGGGAAATGGGGCTGTAGGACTGACTATCAATGATTCTGAAAAAAAATGACCCCAGAGACTCATCTGCCCCCATCCCGGGGCAATATACCTGTATATTACCATAATATTCAAAAATCTTCTCTGAAACCGCTTGACCAATCAAAGCAAAATTTTATATGAAGCATCTATAGGAAGAGGGAACCAATGTATATTTAAATAATCCAGGTCACATATAACCAAGATGGCCACAATGCCCATATATGGTAAAGACCCTTCAAAAATCTGCTTCTCTGGAACCCATGAATCAATTTCAATGGAACTTAGCTTGAAACATCGGTGACTCCAGTACTACAATGTATTTATAAATCATGACCCTGTAATGACCTTGACCTATTTTATGACAAGGTCAACATAGGTCCCCTATATAGATGTATTAAATGGGGAAAACTGTTAAAATGTAAATTGAAGAGAAAATCTTACAGGAAATTGACTGTAGGAGTCCTGGACTGAACATCAATGATTATTAAAAAAATGACCCCAGGGTGTCATCTGCCCCCACTGGGGCAATTTACATGTATTTTACCATAATATTCAAAAATCTTGTCCTCTGAAATTGCTTTGCAAATCAAAGCCAAATATTATATGAAGCACCTATAGGAAGGGGGAATCAATGTGTATACATGTAAATAATCTAGCCTAGGTCACACGACCAAGATGGCCGGCATGCCCATATATGGTAAAAGTTTAAAAAAAAAACATACAAAAAACTCTTGAGTCCCATAGACAGATAATAACAAAACTTAGCATGAAGCATCGGTGACTCAAGTACTACAATGTATATATAAATCATGACCCTGTGATGACCTTGACCTATTTTATGGCAAGGTCAATAAAGGTTGCCAATGCAGTCGAAACTTGAATGTGGAAAATTGTTAAATTGTCATTTCAAGGGAAAAACTTTAAAAGAAATGGGCAATTGGACAGAATTTTTATGATTCTGAAAATAAAATTCACCCCATGGGTTCATCTGTCCCTGCCCTGGGGCTATATAGAGGTATATGACCATAATAGTCAATAGTCAAACAAATTTATTGGTATATATCCCAGATCTCAGGTGAGTAAATACAGGACCATTGGTCCTCTGGTTTTATTTTGTGACTAATATGTATAGAAATGGGCAAAGAAATGTGCACATGTTTTGCATTGATGGCCTATCTAGACGACACTGTGCGATTCAGACTCCTAATTATGATTTATAGAAAATGGACTAACACTGTAGTATATTTTATTTACTGGGTAAATGAGTGTTTATATACTCAAGTCTTATAATGCTTTTTTTTCTTTATTCCATTTCTTGTTTGGCTATTGACAGTACTTACTGACTATGAAATTTGAAGCATTACAAAGTATTTGTCATTTAGCATGTTTAGTCTGATCCAATTAAACTGCATTTTGTCACTGATACCATTGCTCACCTTGTGAAGTTTAGATACAACTTACAGTAAGTTCAGCTATACACCTGGACCTTTTTATAACACACTTCATTACAACATGGTTTTGGATATAACACTGATCCATGTTGGACCCCAAATAGCAAGTTTAGAATATTTTTGCTATATGTCTATACATTTTACTCCCGATTAACATGGATTGGATAGTTAACACGGAAATTGTATTGGACCCCAACAATAGTGTTATAAAGAGGTTGTAGTGTAGTACTTTTAATACTTTGTTTCATAATCACATTACATGCCCTTCGTTGCAACTTCCCGTTGTTTTCTTTACAGGACACAGCAGCTGTGAACACTCCACTTAAATAACCATCATAGCACAACAGTATAGTCTAAATGAATCATATACATGGTATGTATAATTATAGAAATGTTCAAATATAAGTACTGTATACATCAGCAATTTATGAGTAGACAGTTATTGGAACGGCTGCTTTGTAGAATTTTGAAATTGAATCCATCATTCTATTTTCCAACTTACATGGATTTATTTTTACGTATATAAACTTTGCTTGTATATTGAGATACTTGAAAGTCTAAATGTTTGAAATGTTTATAATGTTTGTAACTTGTATGTTATTTATTTACAGTAAACATGACTACATTCAGCTTTACTTACGTACTGCAGATTTAGAGGACAGTGCGCTAGTGATTATTTGGTTGTTAGGTAGGTTTTTAAAGACACCTTTTCTTTATAAGTTAAGTGGCTGTCTTGACAATACCGGAAGAATAGTCCAGGTAGATATCCCCACATCAAGTAATTGTCTTATGATCTTAGAAGTGATTATGGGTTTATCAAAATCTACAGATATGGGACCATATGAAGGGTAATTACATACTCAGTTGAATATATACTGCTTCTACTGGCTAGAAAATTCATTTCTATAAGTGCAACAAATGAAAACAATTCAAATTGTGTCATTATGCATTCGTTTTGTGATGATATGTTTAAAATTGTTGGATAAAATGAGCCTCCTCAAGAGAAAACCAGACTTTTATCTCAAAAACAATGGCACAGATCAGCTGTGCAGTCATTGCACTGCTAATAAGCTCCTTTGTTTTCATTGCACAGATATTTCAATCCGTGTTCTTCTTAAATTCAAAATTTCAAGCTTATAGCATTTTTCTGTGACTGTACAGGTCGGTTTGTGTCAGAATCTTGAAGACTGGTTTTCTCTCATCAAGACTTAAATATAAAGGTAAGTTACTGTAGATACTTTAAAATCAGTTAACATTCAAAAAGAGAAGATGGGCTGTATTGAACAAAATCGGATAGTGAACCTTTATCTACAAAGGTATTCTAGTTTGTGAGGTAAAATGTATGTAATGCCAATGTGTCGTGTTTGCTCTTTGTCATTTTCTTATAAACATGTATGAAATTACATTTCAGGTTGAGTGCCAGACAGAATCTGCATCACTGGATTATTGCTGGAATGATATTATGGCACCACAAACATAATGTGAATTTTGGCTCCCTGGTTCTGAGGTTGTAAAACTTTTTTCTTGCTCAACTGAATATGAAATTTATTAAAGTGCTTATAAATACTGAAATAATCAAAATAAATTGAAATTCCAGGCTTAGAATATCAAAACTTGTAATTAATCTTGTTTATAAATGTTAAAATGCCAAGAATTCTTGGCATTTTAACATTTTATGAGCAGGATAAATTTTAGTCTCTGCTGATCTGAGCATGAAAAAGTTATTTGACTACTGGAGCGGGTAGACCTATTTCAACGAAATTTGGCATGAAGCATTGATGACTTCAATGTATATATAAATCATGACTCTGAGTTGACCTTGGCCTAATTTATGTCAAGGACAACTTAGGTCCCCTATTTGAATAAGGAAAACTATTAAAATGTCATTTAAAGAAAAAAATGCAGGAAATGGGCAGTAGGTCTGAATATTAATGATTCCCAAACAACAACAACAACAAAAAAAAAAAACAACAAATAAAACCACAGGGGTTCATCTGCCCCCGCCCTGGGGCAATATACAGGTTCGTTTCAAGTTTAGCACTATGCCATTTGTTTCATAAGTAATGGCATAGCACTACACGTTCTTGAAACTCAGCCAAATTTGATTTACCTGTAGTGTTTGAGGACTTGAACGGATTTCGTTATTTTGTTAAATACATGATAAAAATATGCGCTGATTACATTTTTGATTTTGCTCAATTTATTTATAAATAGTAACACACTAAAATGACAAGCAAAATATAACTTCTGGGATTAACATTGATTTCACACACTTCAACAAAGGTTGAATCTTTAACAGATAATATTGTTAAATTGACAAATCAACCAGTACACTACACCTAATTTGGTATACCCTGTATATATTCAAGCAGATTGAAGCTTGAAATATTGCACCCTACTAGCCGTGGTACACCATATTATACAATCAGTCAGCCTTTGATACATAATGATACATAAAATCGGCTGTGTTTACTATAACACTGGTCGAACAGTTGCATGTAAATATTTGATCCCAAGGAAGCTGCTCGAAAAGGTACTTGCACACAAAATGGCGAAAAGGCAGTCCAAACAATGTAAGGCACTATTAAGACCATATTATACAATCAGTCAGCCTTTGATACATAATGATACATAAAATCGGCTGTGTTTACTATAACACTGGTCGAACAGTTGCATGTAAATATTTGATCCCAAGGAAGCTGCTCGAAAAGGTACTTGCACACAAAATGGCGAAAAGGCAGTCCAAACAATGTAAGGCACTCTTGTAAGATGCAAGATTTCAAGCTTCGATAACCTTGACTGTAAATAGGGTAGACCAAATATTATCATAAGGTGTAGTCTACTGGATGTTCTGTCATTGTAATGTGTTCAAACTTCCCTGTAGTGTGAGAAATCAATGTTTAAGTTGATATTTGTGTCACAGAAGTTATACTATTTCGCTTTTCATCTTTAATGTGTTATCATCTATTTATACATTGATAGAAATCTAAAGTGTTCAGATCATTCATATTAAACTTATGAAACGAACATGTACGTGGCTTGTCCCAAAAGTCCCGTTACAAATACATTTTACTCTGAACGCATAGCAGGAACCAACAATAGTAACTCATGCAGAATAATTGGCCATATTGGAACTTATTTTACTGTACAAAATGATACTAACTTCAATGACCTCACTGCTACAGTTACCTTGGTTACCATAAGTAGGCATGACCGGAGCAAGTCAAATTATGCAAAATATTTTCTAAATTTCTATTTTTCGCAATCTGCTAAATCAACATTGGTATAATATGATAATTTAGAAAATATACCAGCCTAACTACTATTCTATGATCATCATTTAGTGATAATTTTATGAAATTTGAGGAATATTTGATAGTTTGGGAGACAAATAAAGAAGCTTACCTATAAAAATTCGACGACAAAAATACGACGTCGGCAAAAACATGCGGAGCAAACAAACAGGGTCGTTTATTTAAACATTTAAAATAAGTTCTTTAATGGAAACCAAGCAAATGTTCAGCTTGATATTAGTTGGTGGCTTCAATACTATAACACAGCACCTACTTTTAAAACGATATATCAGCTAACAGTAATATTACTTGACCTAATGAAACATGGGCAGTAGTTAACAGTGGATAGCATTTGGTTAATTATTCTTATTTTGCATGTATGATCTTTATTACATTATTTTGACGATTTGGTTATAAATATTTTACTCAGATTTCCAAATATATACTACAGTATCGTTTAGCTAAATATAAATTTAATTTTGAAATAGATTTGTTTGTTTGTAGTGTATTTATCCAAACGGCAAAATATTAAGAAAAAATCAAAATTAACGACAACGTCATTAGACCTGCTCCGCTGAAGTAGGAAAACAAGGGATCAAACCTCCACTGCATTTTAACAAATGCACGTAGCAGTACGAAAATTTGCCCCCAAAGTCCTTAGATATAGTACTTGGTTATCCTAAGTCACAAAAGTGTTGTAAGCTCTGACTTAATGCTATTGTGGCAAAACAGTGAGTGTAATGGAACTTTTGGGACAACCCTCGTAAATGTGTTTATTCTGAAACTTCTTGGCCAAACAATTTACAAAGCCAAATTTATATGAAGCATTTATAGAAAGAGACAATCAATGTGTATATAAAATCAAAGTTGCATGACCAAGATGGCCACCATGCCCATATACAGGCCAACCTCATTATAACGCTATCTTTGGGGTCCATGAGAACAGACCATGTTATAAGTGAACCGTGTTATAATGAGGTTATTTACAATAGACATATAGCAAAATAATCATTTTGGGAGCCATGACATGACCGTGTTATACTGAAAATCGCACTATAGTGAGGCGCATTATAACGAGGTTGAACTGTAATGCAAAAAACCCTTCTACTTTAGTTTTGGAAAAGTGACTGTACTTCCTGACTCTCACTGACAGGTGAGCTCTTGGACTACCTGTATTCTTTAGCATTAACCTGCATCCTCATTCGTTCCCGTCAAAGTAGAAGAAGCTGTGCTACATGCATTTTAAAATGTAGGCGGTCACAAAAAGGCCTTGTTCAACAGAATTCACCAAAAATGAGTTCATGAATTCACATAAAGTTGGATCCTAGGACAACCAGTTTCTTTTGTTACATTTGTCAAGTTCGGATTCACATTCTACAAAAATGAATTAGTCATTTTTCTGACCACTCACCTGTTAAAACGTATGTAGCACTTGTTCAGTATACAAGTCATTTGCATGTTACTGTAGAATAAAACATAAATTATATTATTTGTGCTGCTTTGCATTTTAACTCCAAAATTACTTTGGCCCCATCCATTGAAGTATGAGAGATTAGGTGCTTGTGCATTTAGGCAAAGCTTTTCACTGACTGACCACCTGGTAACTAGTTAACCGCTTGGAAAATGTGAGCCTGTCATGGAGAAGTGGTATAGTCAAATAATCTATACATACAAACCCTAATTATATATTGGCTCATTATATTGTAAAGCTCAATTTGCATGTCTTAGCACCCACTCATGTGTACAGGTCTTATAAAATAGAGGCAATGCTCCAACATGACAAAATTTGCTGACTTGGATATAAAACAACACTTTAAACAAAAGATCATTTTGACAAAATCATACTAGAAAACCGATCAAACATTCCCTATTTATTACTCGCGTGTACTAAAGTACAGGAAGAGCTATTTCAGTCACTTTGGCGTTGGCGCTCGTGTTGGCGTTCGCGCAGCTCTAATGTTAAAGTTTTTATAAGTCTATATCTCTTAAACTTCTCATGGATCAAGTTGATACTTTGCATATTGGTAGATATTCGTCTGAAGCTTTATTCTGTACCATCATGGCCCACCTGGGTGACTTTGAGGTCAAGGTCACGTACTTATAAATTTTGTGTTCAAGTTTTTGCTTAAAGTTTTTATTAGTCTGTATCTCTTGAATGTGAAGATGGATGAAGTTTATACTTTGCATGTTGGTAGATATTGGTCAGAAGTTAAATGCTGTACCATCACGACCCACCTGGGTGTCTTCGAGGTCAAGGTCATGTACTTAGAAATCTTGTGTTATTGTTTTTAGCTCGACTGCACGAAGTGCATAGAGCTATTGCAGTCACCCCGGTCGTCCACGTTCCCGTTCCCGTGTGCGTTCCCGTTCCCGTTCCCGTTCCCGTGCGCGTCACACTTGCGTTAAAGTTTTCTAGAAGTCCATATCTTGACAACCACTCATCAGAAAGCATTCATACTTGGACCATAGATACCCTGTAGGGTTAGCTTTCATTCCATGGCATCGGGCCCCTGGGTCCAGGCCAGGGGTGGGGCTGGAGGTTAAAATCTAGAACACCTTCAAAAATGGCAATTCTTGTGTTAAAGTTTTCTAGAAGTCCATATCTTGACAACCTGTAGGGTCGGCTTTCATTCCATGGCATCAGATCCCTGGGTCCTTGCCAGGGGGTGGGGCTAGAGGTTAAAATCTAGAACACCATTAATAATAATGGCTTTTCTGTGATATAGTATTCTAGAAGTCTATATCTTGAAAACTTTTTATCAGAGGGCTTTCATACTCGGACCATAGGTACCCTGTAGGGTTGAGTTTCATTCCATGGCATCGGGCCCCTGGGTCCATGCCTGGGGGGTGGGGCTGGAGGTTAAAAACTGGAACACTAAAAAATAGATGTACTGCTGTGTAACTTTTACAAGGAGGCATATCTTGACAACAACTTATCATAAAGCATTCATACTTCATACACTTTAGGTTCCATGACATCGGACCTCTGGGTCGGAGTCAGGGGGGCGGGGCTAGAGGTCAAAATCTATAACTCCCCAAATTTTTTTTTCTTTTTATTTCTTAATAGAAACAACTTAGGAGGATGGTTGGTCATTCATCTTTTGACTTTGTGACACTGACTTGTGTGTCATGACGGTAATGGTCGGTTGACCTACTTTCCATGGTTCAGTGATTTTGCCTTATATCTTGACACTCAATTAGTATATTTTCTTACTACTTTTAGATTATGGGTTAGTACGACCAGGCCTTTGACCCCAACTTACTTATAGGTCACTGTGACCTAATTTCACGGTTCAGTGACTTTGCCTTATATCTTGACACTCAATTAGTATATTTTCATACTTTTTTCAGATTATGAGTGAGTATGACCAGACCTTTGACCCCAATATACTTATAGGTCACTGTGACCTAATTTCACGGTTCAGTGATTTTGCCTTATATCTCGGTACTCAAATGGTTTATGAACAAACTTCTTTCAATGTATGTTTGCGTATGACAAGACCTTTGACCCTGAAGTAGTCCTATGTCACTGTGACCTAATTTCACGGTTCAGTGATTTTGCCTTATATCTTGACACTCGATTAGTATATTTTCATACTTTTTTCAGATTATGAGTGAGTATGACCAGACCTTTGACCCCAATATACTTATAGGTCACTATGACCTAATTTCATGGTTCAGTGATTTTTGCCTTATATCTTGGTACTCGAATGGTTCATGAACAAACTTCTTTCAAAGTATGTTTGCGTATGACAAGACCTTTGACCCTGAAGTAGTCCTACGTCACTGTGACCTAATTTCACGGTTCAGTGATTTTTCCTTATATCTTGACACTCAATTAGTATATTTTCATACTTTTTTCAGATTATGAGTGAGTATGACCAGACCTTTGACCCCAATATACTTATAGGTCACTGTGAACTAATTTCACGGTTCAGTGACTTTGCCTTATATCTCGGCACTCAAGTGGTTTATGAACAAACTTCTTTCACACTATGTTTGCGTATGACAAGACCTTTGACCCTAAAGTAGTCCTAGGCCAATATGACCTAATTTCACGGTTCAGTGATTTTCCTTTATATCTCGGCACTCAATTGGTATATGAACATACTTCTTTCACGATATGTATGAGTATGACAAGACCTTTGACCGTAAAGTATTCCTGGGTCACTGTGACCTAATTTCATGGTTCAGTGATTTTGCCTTATATCTCGACACTCAGTTGGTATTTTTTCATACTTCTTTCTGATTATGAATGAGTATGACCACACCTTTAACCCAAACATACTTATAGGTCACTATGACCTAATTTCATGGTTCAGTGATTTTGCTTTATATCTCAACACTGAATGGGTATATTATCATTTTTCTTTCACATTATGAGTGAGTATCACTAGACCTTTGACCCTGCAATACTTATAGGTCAGTGTGACCTTTTTTCACGGTTCAGTGATTTTGCCTTGTGTCTTGACACTCAGTTGGTATATGAACACACTTCTTTCACAATATGAGTGAGACCTTTAAATCTTAGGTAGTTATAGTTAACTTTCATGGTTCAGTGATTTTGCCTTATTGCATCAAGGCAAAAAGATGTATGAGCATAATGCTTTGGGTTACTGGTTGGGTTTGGCCTTATGTTTGACAAAGGTCAGAAGCAGTCGAGCACGCTGTCCTGCGACAGCTCTTATTGGTTTAAGTACTTATAAATCCATATCTCCTGAATATGTAGATGAATTTAATTGATTCTATGCATGTTGGTAGATATTGGTCTGAAGTTTTAGGCTGTACCATCACGACCCACCTGTGACCTTCAGGTCAAGGTCATGGGTCATAGAATTGAATAGATATAGTGGCAAAGCACACGTCAGGCGAGCTACGCTACCCTGCAACAGCTCTTATTCTTTCATTCAAAATACATATTTGGTAATTGGAAACCCTACTTTGATAATCATTCAACACTGACCATTCAATACCAGCATTAAAACAAAAAAACAACGCCGTCTATAACATGTAACACATGTTATAGTTTTTCTTGTTAATGTGTAAAGGTGAATAATCACGTGGTTTATATCAATTTCAGACGAAATCATTAGAAACATTGATCATAATAAAATCGTCAATGCTAAATGAATCCGCGTGTAAAATTACACATGCATTACTTCATCACATTGTCATGAGCAGTTGGAATAAAAGATTCATAGTGTTTCTGGATTTTGCCAGTTACTCGTCGATTGGCTCGCTGGTTAAGCTTTCAGAAAGCATGCAAAACAAACCTCACATTAAGCATGACCATTCAGAGGAAGGAAGTACAAAACTTTCTTGCACACCAGATAGAGAAATCCTACGTTTTACCCCATGTGAGAAATTCTTATCTCACCCTCGTTATCGCACCCCGGTCGCACCCTGCGTTCAAGTGTTCTTTTTTAGCATTGGTTGTATAGGACGTCACGTAATTTCGTTGCTAAGCGCACACGTCACAATGACGTCAAAACGTTTTAATTCAAAATGGCGGGCGCCGCGATTGTAGCATTTTTCTAGGTAAATAACATAAAAATCAAGCTTCGCTGCATTAAGGCGTGCAAGAAAAAGAATCCATCATTTGTGTAAGGTATGGATAGACAAATCTGTCCCTCGGGTCACAATTTGGCATCACTCGGCGAGCCTCGTGATGCCAAACTGTGACCCTCGGGACAGATTTGTCTATCCATACCTGACACTCATGTAAGATTCTTATAGTACAATCGTGCGAGTAACTTGCGGTGAGCAATTCACCAGACCAATTGCATTAACGAGGCATCACCGACGCAAGCACTAATAATGTTCATTAAAAGAATAACAGTATCAACGGAAAATCGTGTGTCTTTTCAGAAAAAGGAGATTCATTTGTACGAGAAAATTTCACAAATACATTGTGTGTCTTTGTGTCTTTGTCTGTCGTTCATTTTAAGTGCTTGTGCGAGGCAGTGTTTTTATTGTTGATGTTACTAAAAATTAGTAATAAATACATACGATATTGCTTAATTATGTTTCTGAAATACTAATGGACAAACGAAATCAAATTATGAGGACACCAACGATATTTATTTTGATGTGGCTGTGTCTAGACTGCATCTCCATTAAAATTGCCCTGCCCCCTACCAGAAAAAGACATCAAGTTGCATTTTTTATGGCTTTAAAATTTACACTGTAATCCATATTAATCAATACGACCTCCGCAATTAATTTCAAGTTGACCACCGGTACAAAATCGACCTAAGCGTTGAAAGGAAAGCTTGAATGATTTTAAAATTATGCCTAAATAGCTAATTTAGTGTTCATGTAACTTACTTCAACGACCTTAGGTTGCAGACAGCTTGCAAAGGCACAATCAGGTCATTTTAATCTGTGTTTGACAAGATTCTACTTTTGTTTTCACCACCTATCAAATAAGGCACAATCGACTGCAGTGAGTCGGTTTATTTTCTTTCAACTACATGTACTACTTCGGGTAGACATTCAATGGCTAAAACTGATAGCCTGATATTCTCTGAGTTTTTATACAACGTTTTTGATCATGAAAACAAATATATAAATATAAAAAAAAAAGAAAAAAAAAAACACATCCATTCTTACCTTCCACGTCCACTAAACTCACGAAAACTAATAGCAGGAAACGCTCAAAACGACCGCCGGATATATATCATTTTTTTTACGTTGACCAACGGCGGTGGTCAATTTGCACTTTACCGGGCGTGACTGGGCCTTGTGGTTTCGGAGAAGATTTTTTTTAAATGTTTTCCCTATGTAAGGCAATGGGCATGATTGACAGGCTTGATGTAGAGCGCCATATGTCATTGCTGCATACCAAATATAGAAGCTTTGGATCTTGTGGTTTCAGAGAAGACTTTTTCATGTACACGTATGTAGTTCCCATTATAAACTTATAACAGATAATGACGCTTCCGGCACAAGGCTTGTATGGACCCAAGGGGCACGGTTGGCATGAGTGGTACTAAACATTGCTACACACTATGAAAGCTCTGAGGCCTTGTGGTTTCGGAGAAGATTTTTTTATATGTTTTTTTTCCGATAGAAAGTCTTTGAGAGCTATCTGTTGCCATGGAAACCAGAGTTCTGATCCGACCTGGCCCAAAACCTGATGCAACCATTCATCACCTTAATGATGCTGCAGATAAAATTTGA
Source organism: Rugalucina vietnamica (assembly GCA_964017185.1). NCBI lineage: Eukaryota > Metazoa > Mollusca > Bivalvia > Lucinida > Lucinidae > Rugalucina > Rugalucina vietnamica. Next base: position 34,041,107 of record OZ024883.1, on the reverse strand, counting down.
ACGCAAAAGGCCCTGTGGCTTTAGATATATTCATGTTTAAAAGTTTTAACGTTCGTACGGACGCCGGCTCGAGTAACATTTGTGAGCCTTCGGCTCAAATGAGTTAAAAATCAAATGTGTCATCCGTCACAAACGTGCGACTTCAAAATGGTGGACGTGACTGAAGGATTCAAAGCAGATGTTAATGCATATAGGTGCAGGTAACATTATGGTCATGGTTAGAGATTATCTATCAAAATATATTTCAATCCAAATATTGCAACTATATTTTATTTCATTATAAAAGCTATTTTAAACAGATGATCTTACACGAGTTGACATTTCATATGGAATTTATTAAACGAGTCTTCTGCGAGTTAAAGAAATTTCATATGAAGTGAAATGACCACGAGTTTGAAAATTCGTTTTATCACATGACTTTTAAAATAGGATTTTATCGCCTTCAAAGTGGACACATTTTCAATGAAAATTTACATTGTTGTTACATGTACATGCAGGCAAGTCGTCAATGGCAATACGTATTCGAATACCTGCAAAATTGTTAATTCACGTGTGGTCATAACACTTTTTATTTAATATTACATGACATTATCCACTGGAAAACAATGACGTCATATAATACAATATTCTTTGTATCATTTGGTCAAAGATTCTCAGAACACGGAAGTGTTTCATTTCTCACTATTCCATAAACTAAACCCTGCTAATGATATTAACAATACATGTACAGGTACATTGTTCCACTATAATATCACTCGCTTTGCACGCCAGGCCAAACAAACAGCATTAGCAAAATCCCGGGAGCAAAATGTCCTTCCTGACTTTGAAAGTGTTTCCATATCGATCTTGTGTTTGCTCTGTGGGTACATGTAAAGTCACTATTTATTAGCATTCGGATCACGTCCGTCCTTGACCAGACTGAGTGCAGATCTTGACCGTTTTCCTGGTCCCCAGTTCCCATAAACATGTAACTGTAGCACCCTGTCCCTCGCCAGTTTAGACGCAGCAGAAAGCCGGGATCCATACCCACTGTCTATAGGATTTCTACTGATTGGGTCCGTAACCGTTTGTTGGGTGCGTTTGAGTCTGCTGTCATGTTCATCTGTCTTAAGTCTATTGTCAGGCATTTTCAACCTTAACACATGATTGCTTGTTCCTTTTATCTGAAGATGGTTCAACCCATTATTGGTAATATCCGATTTTAAATTTTCAGTGTTCTCATTTTCCAAAGCTGTAAATCCGTTTGGATAAGCAATGTTTTGTTGAATGTCAGTGGTATTTAATCCCAAACAACACTTGAATAAAGTTGGTCCATGTAACAGTGTCAGCAGCAAGCAATAATTGACATGTTGCATTTTCGATCGAAATCAATTTTCCTTGTGGAACTCTAGAGCTAAGATAATCTGATATACATCTAATGCCAATGGATTAATAAAGATGTATGGCGTTTAAAATGTATCATCATTATTATATACAATTTTGTCCAATGTAAACAACCACTCGGCAAAAAACCGCCACAAAATAAGAAAGTGCTACATATAAAATTATGCGTCTTAAATAGCCAATTGAGACGTTTATTACCATTTGCTATTTTGAATTACCAGTTAGACACACACCTACAGCACGTATTGAATTGCATTTGATTTGACAGATACTGGGACTGATATGTGTCTACAGAACTGAAGCCCATGGTATCGATTTTGCCACGCAAAAGCCCATTAAATCATAATTAGAAGTCGCCGATACAAAATAACCATCATGAAAACATGTCCGTGTAATGTTTACCCCCTTGAACCCCACTTTTATATAGCAAAAATGGGGTAATCAGGGGTATACCTATTTTTCTTATTTTTGCTCCAAAACATAGATTGTGGGTACTCGTTAGAACCGCCTCGGCGAGGCGGTTCTAACGTGTACCCACAATCTATGTTATGAGCAAAAATAAGAAAAATATCAAAATTTGTATGATGAAATTTTCAATTTTCACAGTAGAAAAAAAATCTCTGTATATTGCATGGGCAAGTTTTCGTAATGACCCCACAAGCAGAGGAAGAAGGCGAGGTTTTCCACTAATTAGACAATACAGGAAAGATCAAAGTATTTGCTCAGGCGTTTAGGGCTGAGTCACACTAGCACTTACGGATGCTGCCGGTTGTTGCGGGCATTATACATGTACGTAGCAATACGCCAAAATCTGTGGGCGGGGCTAACTTTTCTAAATGAATTTACGTATTATACTTACCTATAAATGAGAATACATAGGGATAGTTACGGATTTATTCGGATGTATACGGATAATATACTTGACTACCATCTGTTGCGTTTAGACATACACCTTCAGATACGGATACGCAATGTTACGCTCTTGCGTATGAAACGGTGCAATGTGATGTAAGTAACCGCTGTTTATTGTCAAAGTACCGTCACACAAGCATATACGAATGCTACGGACGCTGCGACAAGTCTTCCGTATCTGTCCGTTATATCCGTAACAATTCGTTATATAACCGTAGCTGTGTTGTATCCACAGTGTCCGTAGAACCCGCGCCCAAATTTTGAAAAAGAAAATGAAACATTTGTCATGGACGAATTATCCGTAATGTTACGTAATTACAATGTAAATGAAGACATTTATTAGAATCTTCTCGTATCCGAACCGTATCAAAAACGTATCTACTCCGTAACAGAACGCATCTAAGTCCACAACCAAGCACCGGCTCTGCAACTGCACATGAAAAAATATAGAACATAACATGCTAAGAATGACTGATTAATTGATCGATCGGTCAATTGATTGCTCGGTGGTGATCGATCTCTCGATTGATCTATGATCGATCAATTGTATCTTTTGATTGATTATCACGATCGATCGGGTGATTGATTTATCGATTGAATGATCGATCGTTCGATTGAATGATTGAGTGATTGATCGATTGCGATCTATCGAGTGATTCATTGATCGATTGAGTGATCTCTTAATTGATCTCTTGATTTATCGATCGAGTGATCGATCAGTGATAGGTTTAAATCCTCATGAACAAGTAAAACAACGGAACTAACTTCTCATAATATTATAAGTTTAGCAACATTTGTGTGTTTATTTGTTTGTTCCCCTATTCCGCCTCCTCTTCAGCTAGCAGAAGCAAAGCAAACTCTTCTTCTCTGAGGAATCCATATTTTTCATTCTCACGAAAGGAACACATTGAAAGCACATGCATATTTGTGAGCAGTGGACGTAAGGTACATATATACTAGTTACAAGGATAACTTTTAAAAAAGCTAGTATCGCCCGTTTATCTGATATAGATCTACACCACCATCCATTTAGTCCTGGATTGCGTAAGAATGGTTATCTGCCAGGATATACATGTAGATCAACTGTCTAAGTAACCTACATCGCGTTACACTTTTATACCTCGGTCTATCCATTTGTGTGGCGGGGTGTCATGTTCTGTTGAACATCCTGCCTAATCAAAATACAGAACTGAAATTTTGGTCCTGAGACGAAACGACTTGCGAAACGACTGTGTACACTCATAATCGCTAAGATACTAATAAAGATATTGTATCTTGTATCTTGTATCTAATTAAATCAAGTCCATCCACAGCAAAGAATACCGAACCAGTTTTAAGACCAAATGTATGATTGGTCGGAATAGATCTAGCCAATCACTTTCTGCCTTTCAATGGTCAGTTCCTGTCGGTAAAACGTTGCTGGTTTCCCGTTTTGTCAAATGGCATGTAAAATATCTCGAGAACATACATATTTTCTTATTTGGATTCTGTCGGTTTTCTTCGCTGTTTCTTTGGGAATATCCTACCGTATAAATTGAACCTCAACGCGACAAAATGTACCTTCAGACATTCCGATATTAATAGCAGAAAGCAGCAAAAATCGGAAAAAATCGTGTAAATACGTTTTAGAAATAATACTGTATTTGTAACCTCTGAACACTAGGCTAACAAGTGAATGAGTTTTAAAACATATTTATTTTCAATAATTGGAGTTATCTGCCCTTGTTTTAGCCCATAATACACATAATCTTTCTATATCTATCGTTATACGGTAACCATAGCAACCACATCATCATACAAATAAGCAAAATTATTACGACAGATTGCCTGTAACATGCAGAAATGCATTACGTTACTTTGACGTCATTTTTCAGGACAAAGACGTCTGTAGGGTTCATATAGTAAATCGCTCATAACTCACAAAATAATTGAAATAATCTGGTCAAATAAAGACTAACAGATTCTAGAAACATCATACATTCAACACAACTTTGTTTTGCTGATACTCAAAGGTACATATTCTCACGTTGTGGCCCATATGTCACCCGTTGTGACGGGCGACAAAAAAGTTTCGAAAGTTATCAGCCGACATAGACTGTAACTGAACGAAACAACAGATATGAAACAGCACCGAACCTCAACAAATGCTTTAGGAAAGATACGTTTAGTTACGGAATAGATATGGTTTTGCTACCGATTGTATACGGGCAGATTCGAATAAAAGCCTTCAGTTACATGTACACGGATTTTTCATCAGTGCCTGTGTTTTGACAATTAGCAAAGCTTGATTGTGGATCTTCCGGGCCCTGTGAATTATACATGTACAGGTACGGACATTAAGGATAAGATACGAATCGTTACACAGATACGGAAGCCCTAGCCGCAGCGTACGTAAATGCTAGTGTGACCAAGGCCTTATTTCTTCAATTGCACCTTTTTTTTTTTTTTTTTTTTTTTTTTTTTTAGAGTAACTGGTTAAAATGACACCCGGTTCCTTCAGTTTATTCATACAACTGTTTTGGTCTCGTGTAGATTTACAAAGAATTTTCAGGAAACCATTTTCTTCCTTTATTTCTACGCATTTCTTTTAATGTGTGTTCTGATTTATTTAACCCTTATTATTCAACTTTGAAGAAAGGCAATTTAAGCCCAATATACCACAAAGAACTATCCCAGAATCCTTGACATAATGTCAAAACGTCCGTGCGATAAACCGCGACTTCTCCCGACGCAGAAGCTGACATTTTGTTCTTTTCAAGAGTGAAATTATTTTTGTAACATATGAATTGTGGTGACATAACACGTATTAAGATTGGGAATTCTAACAACGTTTCTTACCATTACGAAAACTTGCCCATGCAACATACAGAGATTTTTTTCAGCAGAATAAAATGAAAATTTCATCAGAATTTTTTTATATTTTTCTCACTTTTGCTCAAAACATAGATTGTGGGTACTCGTTAGAATCGCAGAGGCAGTTCTAACGTGTACCCACAATCTATGTTTTGAGCAAAAATAAGAAAAATATAAATTCAATTACAACCAAATAATTTCCGTATATTGCATGGGCAAATGTTTTCGTTATGTAAAATGTGGTGACATAACTCATATTTAGAAATTGGAATTCTATCTAACAGGAAATTGGGAGTGATCATTAGATTTTGAAGGTGTCTTTTAATGAAATAGGGTGAATGGATGTTTTACTCAAATGAAAAGGTTTAGTCAGTATTTTTGACGTACCAAAATCTGTTTTATCCTGCTGCTTACCTAAGCTGGTCCTCCTATGCATAGACCGTGACTCCTTCCCAAACTTACTAAGAAATTGCTACTGTTTCAGTCAGACACATGGATCCTTTGTTTCTTGAGACTGCTGGTGGCCACCTTTGTAGGAGTTATTACTTAGGTGCATGTACATGTAAGTGGATTTTCTTCACCCCGTATCAAGAAAGTTCCCCATGAAACAAGTTTTACGTTCTACCAGAGAACCAATGGGCCTGATATCGCTCACCTGAAACAGCAGTCACACATTAGCGTATAAGTGAAACGCGCGCCGGGCGTGTTGAAAAAATACAAATTTCCACATACGCCAGACGCACGTCGGAGACACGTCCCAGGCGCGTTAAGCGCGCGCTGGGTACGCTTGGTGTACGTCCGGCGCGCGTCGCTAAAAGTCGGCGCGCGTTTCGTGCGCGTTTGGGCTAAATAAAATTTTAAACATGCTTAAAAATTTTCTAGAAGTTGGGCGTGTGTCGGGCGTGTGACCTACACGCTACAAGTACGTTCCACGCACGTTACAGGCGCGTTGAATACGTTTCGAACACGCCCAGCACACGCCGATCACACGTTTCAAGCACGTCGTATGTATACGCTACGTGCGCGTTTCGATTTTAACCGGATGCTGGTTTGGGCGAGTGTGGAACGCACCTGTAACGTGTGCCAAGCGTGCTTGGAGCGCGCATGAAACGCATACAGCGCGTCTGTAGCGCGTGCCTAGCGTGTCTGGGGCGTATGACAAACGTACTCCAAAACTGAGATTTTTTATACGTCCGGCACACATCTCAGTCATGCGCTAATGTGTGACTGCAAAAGCGAGTTAAAGGAACAAATTAATTTTATACGTCCAAAATCTTCAGCGTGTTGAGATTTTTCATACGCCCGGCGCGCGTTTGGGTTATACGCTAATGTGTGACTGCTGTTTTAGATTTTGTCTTTGATAAATGACCTTTGGCGAAGGTCATGTTGGTCAAGGTAAAAATAGATTTGACCTCGAATACTTGCATAACTATTAATAATAACACTATAAACTGGCTGTATCTACTTTCTTGCAAATCCAATGCTTCCACTTTTTCCCATTGAACAGCCTATGTAACACTATTTGACCTTGCTGTTAAATAGGTCAAGTCAACCCAAGGTCATGGTTTATACCGACTACGATGGACCAGAGTCCCGGATGCTACATACCAAGTTTCATTGAAATCGGTCCACCGGTTCTAGAGAGAAGACTTTTAAGGTTTTTACCATATCCATATATGGACCTAGCGGCCATCTTGGTCATGTATACAATCTTTGGTTCTCCTTTCCAAAGGACACTACATACATATATAAAGGCTTGGATTGGTCAAGCGGTTTCTGAGAAAATTAAGCTTTATATTTAATATGTGAATAACCTTTGGCCAAGGTCAAGAAGTGGCACTTGAATACTCGCAAAACTTCATAAGCACAATGTGTTGTCTGAATCTACTAGTTTTCAGGTCAAAGGCTACAAAAAATGCTGAAAAATACAATGCATTAAAAAAACCCTGTGACAAAAAAAAACCCAGGTCAATGCCAACCAATGACTTATAGAGACTATGATGGGCCACTCATATACTATATATGGGGATGGCGGTCATCTTGGTCATGTGACCTAGACCATTTATACAAACTTTGGTTCCCCCTTCCCAAGGATGCTCCATATGAAGGTTGACTTTGATTGGCCCAGTGGTTTCAGAGGAGAAGATGTTTGAACATTGTGATCAACGACAACGGCGACGATGGAGCGTGGGTATACTAGAAGTTCACCTTGTAAGCCAAAGGGCTCGGGTTAGCTCAAATGATTGGCGGACAGAGCATGTGTATACTTGTTGACATTTGTGAGCATTTCGGCTCAGGTGAGCTTAAATATTAAGTGTTTTCCATATTTCATTTCGTGCCATTTGGCTACGTGTATATTGCTACCATGTTGTAATATACAGCTAATTTCCCGGTTGATGTCCCGATCAACATTTCTCACTAATGTAAGGAACCAGCAAATGAATTTACTTGGTATTAGCCAATAATGGAGGGAATTTATGCGGTTTACTGTGTCTTGCTTAAGGACGCAAACGGACACCTATGTTGTTCAAAACCCTCGACCACACGATTCGGAGTCAGACACTCTTCAATTAGACCATATCGCCCCCATGTTATTGCATCTGACCATTTGCCGTATCTGGTGTGTTTGTAAAGATTCCGTTAAGGATCTCTACTGATAAGCCGAGAAAAGTCCCTGTAAGCCTAAAATCGAGGCGCCAATGTTTAAAACAAGTAGTTCAAGCAAACTTTTAATCTCTATTATTTGGTATATCTATTCAAATGGTATAAAACGGATTTGGCGGCGTTACAAAATGCGAACAAGTGGAGATTATTCTTATTTTCGCAACTACCAAAATATTTACTGGGACTTTTCTCGGCTTATCAGTAGGGATCCTTTACATTTTATTACTATAATTGAGTCTTACTTTAAAATTTCGAGTTTTGTAACCATTACTAGGGATACCACAAACGTTTAACTTCAGGGGAGCTGTATAATTATAAGCCCTGTTCATTGCAATTGCATTACTTTGCATTAGTTTATGTTCTTCAGGAACGACTCATGAATTGCGGTTATTTCTTCCTTTTCCGCTTAATTAATGCAGATGAGAGCATTATGAAAAACTGCGCAATCATTAACAGACATTTCTTGAGCATTAAAACCTGGAAAATTTTCAGCTGAATTTTTTTTATTTTTTTTTACTCGCCGATGCGGTTCTAACGTGTCCCCGCAATCTATGTTTTGGAGCAAAAAATAAGAAAAATAGGTATACCCCTGCATACCCCAGTTTTGCTATATAAAAGTGGGGTTCAGGGGGCTATACGGACATGTTTTCTTAATGGTTGATCGCTAATTTTAAAGACTGTGAACTGCTAACATCAGGATAGCTTGCCCTAGAAATGTATACCCCTCACACCCCAATATTCTAAAACTAGGAATTACAGGGGTTTACATATTTTTTCTTATTTTCGATACAAAACATAAATTGTGGGTTCTCGTTAAAACCGCCTCGTCGAGACGGTTTTAACATGTAGCCATAATCTATCCAGCATCTATGTTTTGAGCAATAATTTTAGAAATATAAAGTTTTTTTTTTTTTTTTTTTTTTTGTTTTTTTTTTTTAGAATTTTCATTTTTTACTAGCTCGAAAACTCTGTATATTACATAGGCTTGTTTCGGTGAATTTTAACCAGTACCCAGAAAGAATGGCTAGCAACAGCGTGACTTGACTCCTCGACCGTTTTGACAACTATACTACCGACCTTGGATTAAACACATCGAATCAAACAATGCACAAAACCAGTAAGCCAAAACTCAAACTTTTAATGCAACTACATTGCTTTAAGCATCAATTTTGATGATTTAATTAACAGAAACCTTCACCCAACGTATTTACACAGAACGTATTTCATCCATTCATCAGGAAAACATGATACATTGAAAAGTGCTGTACATTACGAAATCTTGCCTAGGTAATACACAAAGATATTTTTCAAAACCAAAAATTGAAAATTTCATTGGAAAAATTTGATGTATTTAATAATTTTGCTCAAAACATTGATTGTGGGTACGGTTAGAACCGCCTCGCCAAGGCGGTTCGAACGAGTACCCACAATCTATGTTTGGATCAAAAATAAGTAAAATGGGTATACCCCTGCAAACCCCAATTTTTCTATATAAAAGTGGGGTTTAATGGGTATACATTTCACGGACCTGTTTTCCTGATGGTTCTGATTTCAGTAAACGTTTTGAACATAAGTCTTGAAATTCTCTAGCACAACCATCAAATTTCTCAACTCGATTTAATATGTTGATCAACTGGATTTAGTTCTCCTGGATAAGTAACACATGTACATTTCTAGTTGTTTCATTCTTAACTGGGACATTGCATAATGTCTACAAGTGTCATATTATGCATTAAAAGTCCTGGCAATCAGCATAAATGTGGAATGTTTTAAGTTTTAGTGGATATGTCAGGTACAGTGTAGTGTTGGTCTACACATGGTGTCATTATTAAGGTATTGTTCCCTGTAATGTCTTGGCACACCCGAGAGTTTCTGTCCCCGTCAATGACGGGACTGGTGTAGTTAATTATGTCGAAATTATCAGGCTCCAATAAAGGGCATAAAACATTTTACATGCTCAGCTCAGATGAGACTAAAATTTATCCTGCGCATAAATGTTAAAATACCAACAATTGTTGGCATTTTAAAATTTATTGGCTTTTTTCAGTACTTATGAGCAATTTAAATTCATGCTGCTGAGTTAAGCAAGAATAAAGTTTTGTAACTTTGGGGCCAGATGCGAAAACACATAGAATATCATAGACTATGGCTAAGGCTCAACATTCGCAATTGAAATCATTAGTGTCATAAGATATAACCATAGAAATACATGTTCATACACAAACGCACCATAGTTCTAAACACTGAAAATAGGTATATAAGCAAAAGCTGTTGCTACTTAGCATGTTTGGCTATTCTTCGATCATTGTTCATTTACACATCCAGTTCTGCCGCGGCATTCTTGGCAACTTTCATCTGCGTTGATTCAAGGATTTTCAGCGCAGCCTCTTCATATTCGCCCAGTATTTCCAGAAGTGTATCCCGTGTAATGACAGCAGCATCCAAATTCGCAATATTCCCAACGAAAGGTACGAACGCCAGAACTGTCCTGACGGTGCCTTTTTTATTTTTGAGTTTGGCTAGGATTTCATCCGCGTCATAAAGATGCCTCTTGTCGGTCAGGGAAGATGTAGAAACACCCGCAACTCTAGCCAAATTCTCGAGAGAGGAGAAGTCTAGCGCAAGTTGACTGGCGTAGAAATCCGTCTCACTTTCGATCAGCTTCGCGTCAATAGCAAGACCAATCCCAGATATTGGAAGCCCGTGGTACAGACAAGACGCAAGACCCACCTTTTCGATTCTCTTTCTTAGTACTTCCGTCTTCTCTTTCAGTATCGATTTCGACTGACCATGGGTTACGCTAAGGACCAGGGCATCTTTCTTCAGCTTCGGGAAATCCTTCAAAAGCTTTTCCTTTGCTTTCTCAAAATCAAACAGTGCCGGTTCATAGCTCGCAATAAGGAAGACGTCGATGGTTCTGATACCTCCATTTTTAAGTTCATCTACGCAGTTTTGTCGTATCTTAGCCAAAGTTGCCTCCATGTTATACGTTTTTCTATGTGCTCTCTTCTCGTTAGCAAGGGCATTGTCGATCTTCGAGCGGAGAAAGAAGAATTTCTTTCCGGCCTTCTCTATCTGTTTAGCAAGCCACAGGTCATTTTCCGTGAACCTCTGACTCGATATCAGGATGTAGAAATCGTACTTTTCAAATCCAACGTCGCGCAGGTATGTTTCTCTTGGATACCTAGCTGTTCCCACCCCTGGCAGATCCCAGTACAGAAGGTTTTTGTTTCGAGGGTCCTTGTAACTGATCGGATCTCCCACTGTGGTTTCAGTTTCCCCGACCGCGGCGCCCCCTTCTTCATCGGCTTCCAGGTCTCGGATAGCGTTGATATAGGATGATTTCCCGGTTCCAGAATTTCCTATGATGGCTATATTCAGGGGTCTGGATTTCCATTGATTCAGTTTGTCTTTAAGGGATGACAGAAGCCCGCTTGGTCCTGAACTCTTGTACGTACTCTTCAGTTCATCAATCGCTTCGTCATCCATGGTTTCAATTTTCTCTGCCATCTAAAATATAAATTAATCAATATTCTACATGTTCTAAGCAATCTACAGTAAACGGTAAACTTATCTATACTCTTATTTTATTTTATACTTTACAGTGAAAACCAATGTATATTAAATCTTGGTAAAATTGGTATTTTCATTGATATGAATTTCACTGATATCAAATCTCACTGATATCAAAAGTCACTAGTGACTGATATCAGCCTATTTCTTCACTGTAGATTTCGGATTACTTCTGACGTTTCCATTTACTTGACGTCATTAAATGTGTCTCACTTCAGAAAATCCAAACGCCTATAACTCCGTTATTTATGAACGAAAACATAAAGTGTGGGTATTCATTTTCTTAGTTAGAACGTAAGGAACAATGTGGTACCAAAATTATTTGTGTTTTCAAAAAATTTTGGTTTTTGCATTTTCACCGCCTGCCTTGTGAATTGGAAAATGCCAGTGTATTGTATAAGAAAATTTGCTTTCTTTTTCGGTGAAGACCAAATATATTTCATCTCGTGAGTTGAAAGCATAAAAAATTTTAGGGATTCTGATGTTTTCAACTCACTCGATGAAATATATTTGGTATTCTCCTCAAAAAAGCAAATATCCTCTATTTATCATACGACGTCGCTGTTTCCCAGTGGATAATGTCATGTAATAAATAGAGGATATTTGCTTTTTTGAGGTAAATACCAGAAAATTTTTATGTTTTCAACTCACGAGATGAAACATATTTGGTATTCACCAAAAAAAAGCAAATTTTCTTTTTTATTTTATGCAATACACGGGCATTTTCCAATTCACAAGGCAGGCGGTGAAAACGCAAAAACCAATTTTTTTTTAAAACACAAATAATTTTGGTACATGTATCATATTGTTCCTTACGTTCTAACTAAGAAAATGAATACCCACACTTTATGTTTTCGTTCATATATAACGGAGTTATAGGCGTTTGATTTTCTGAAGTATGACACATTTAATGACGTCAAGTAAATGGAAACATCAGAAGTAATCCAAAATCTACAGTGAAGATATAGGCTGATATCAGTCACTAGTGACTTTTGATATCAGTGAGAATTGATATCAGTGAAATTTCATATCAATGAAAATACCAATTTTATCAAGTTTTGATATACATTGGTTTTCACTGTAAAGTATAGAATAAATAGTGTTATTACCACATGTGCATTAACACTTTTGCGGGAATAATTAACGTCATTGACGTAACGTAACATCATTAATATCAAGTCTCTGTAACCACCAAAAAATTTCGGCACGCATAGTCTCAGAATTGGATGAAACTTTCACACAATACTCAGTACCACTCAAAACCAAGAAAAAAGTTGTCAATATTTATTTTGCTTCTCCCGTTGCCATGGCAACCGCCAAAATCAATTGTTCCAAATTTCGCAAAAAATGGCAGATTATTTTTTTGAAAACTACACTTTTCATGGTCAAAATTTTTATAGTTCCAAAAAGAGTACATCTAAACCAATGCTTTACTTATGACATCTATCTGCCCTCTTACCTTCGGTAAAGTTCATTTATCAATCTGTATGTGATCTTGCAGCAGCAGCATCTTAAAGTATGGGCATTTAGCACTTTTACAGAAAATGTGAAAATCAGAAAAATAGACACATTCTAAAAATAGATATCTTAAAAAGACTCGGGAGTTGAACATTCTCTTGAGATTGATAAGAAACTACAATGTATGGCAGTTGTATCTGTGAAAACAATAGATTGGGACAAGATCGTTTTCTGACAATAACTAGTGCATATTTTATTGCACTTTTAAGCAAAATGAAAATTAAAGTTTTTAAGACAAGGGTGGTTGTCTGTGACTAGTTTGGTAATAAGACGTGTTAAAAGCGTAGCATTTATTGTCTACGCGCCAGCGCGTAGACTACTCTAAGGTTTGAGACTGACCTACTTACAAGACAACTCATACACCGCTCTACAACTGCAACTGCACGTTGAGTCTAGTGGCTTGACCATCGTGTTAGTAGGATTCCTGGTCGTTTCACCAAGGACCGTGTAAACACCCCAAACACCCATTCACCATTTTTGCATTATCGGCTGGTTCCCAGCTTTAAAAAAATCAATATTGGAAATACAGGTAACCAGAACCCCCCTAAGGGGGGTTCTTGGTTACCTGTTTTTCCAATATTGATTTTTGTCAGCAGGAAACCAGCCGATAATGCAAAAATGGTGAATGCAATTCTCCCTTTGGTTGGTAACATTTGTACCAATGGTGCAGTAGGTACCAAAAATAGGGGCAAATTGTTAAATTCGTGGAACTGGTGCATGATTGCATTCTATCTAAGCAACAACGGAATGAAATGAACCGACGGTATTGTGACGCTATATGGTCAGATATGAAAGCTTTGACTGCGCCCCACCTGCCGTTTAGCCAATTACATTCTATCCAAGCCACAACGGAATGAATTGAACCGACAGTATTGTGACGGTTGATTGTCAGGTGTGAATGCTTTCACCGCGCAGCGTTTTATTTCTGTTCAGTCAAATGCACCACGATGAAATGAAAGTACGGTCAGATTCTCTGACTTTCTAGTTTATATATGCGAAGCGTAGACCAAGCTTTTTGTTAAAGCTTATACTTGTAATTTCCAATAGCAGGTGATATTTGTAATGTATTTTGCTGATAAACTGTTTTGTTTGAAGAAAATGTCACCTGATTTGCATGATTTTTAGCATTAAAATTGAAGAAAATAGGGGGTAGGGGAAGCATATCAGCTGTATATTTTAATTGACAATGATGTAAATAATAACAATTCTCCAAAATGAGCTTATATCCACCCAACTTTATTTCAAAGGCAAAAAAGATATAAATTGTAAGTATAGTCTGTCAGCTGTCTATAAAAACTGACGTTTTGCTAAATATTTTCAAAACAACAAAACCAATCGCTTTGAGGTATGATGCATACTGAATGGTTATCTTATACATAACTAATCTATATTTTTAACATTTTTTACAGTCTAATGATAAAAAGTTTCTTTTGAAAACTGTCCATTTTACAGGGCATTTTGGCTGTTATGAACAAGGGAGTAAATTTGTTTATGTAATAGCCTGGGAATATGCTTCTTTGTATAACTCTATCCTTTGTTAGTATTAAACTGCACAGAAGGAAAATTACACTAGGTAAAACAAAGAACCGGCCTGTGTTACAACTGAAGAAAGACAGTAGTCTTTCAAAAACTTGCACATGGGAATAGCATGGTCCCAAACTGACCAACCCATGGTGAGTAGAGATTGGTAAGTCTGTCAGAAAGCGGTTTACATTGAAAACAGATACCATAATGTAGGTTTTAAAATGTAATGGCTATAATGCGCAAAATGCATTTATAATACCTGTATGTATAACTATTTTAAAAAATTTTCATCTGTACTTTTTATTCACCAAGAAAAAAGAAATGTCACCTAAAACTTTGCCAGAAAAATCGGATGTGATTGTGAACACCTTAAAATATGCTGAAGCATTGACTCTGATAGTGAGGATAAAGAGGCAGGAGAATCAGCTGAGTCTGATAATGACACTAGAAGCTTAATGAAAGTGGTTACTTTAAGCATTATTGAAAAGTCATTTACATTAGTTAGAGCACTCGCTTTGTTGAACGGTATACTATTAATAGGATTCACATTGAATGGCATTAATCTGCCTATAGAAACTTTATTGAATGGGATGTATGCTTGGGTGGTGCATATAGCTGTTACAATAACTTAAAGTACTCCCCTTCATTAAGACTAAATTTTGTGTATTAAGTTTAATAGACAAATGCAAGAAAACAACATGTGAAAATTCTGAAAATGATCAGTTTCAAGTTATGTATAAGTATACAGATAACATTGGCGCAAGAAATTTAACTCTATCACTTATAATAAGCCAGAAATTCAGCAAAACATCAGTTTTTATAGACAGCTGACAGACTATACTTGCATGCTCTCAAGGGCGATAGCTCTTCAAAATTTGATGAAAATCGAAAGAAAATTAGAGAAAATCAGATTTTTGTGTTAACTGACATATTTTTCTAAATAAAACACATTGACGGGCAATCCAATTGCATTTGCCAATAAAAGGAAGCTACCAAAGTGCAATTAATAATAAGAATCCGACGTTGTGCTTACAAAATATAACCTAATTTTCTTGATCTTAGCTTTGAAATTGAGACAAAATAGGGGGTAGGGGTAACATATCAAACATATACTTTTATTGTAAATGCTGAAACCAATCAAACTTCATTTACAAACATAACAATGAACTAACACTACTTTTAAGACGAAACAGATACGAATTGTAAGTATTTGTATGCTGTCAAGGGCGATAACTCTTTGAAATTTGATGAAAACTGAAAGAAAATTTGTGAAAATCAGATTTTTCTGTTTAACTGTCATATTTTTCTGAATAAACCTCATTGGCGGCTAATAAAACTGCAATTACCAATAGTAGGAAACCATTAAAATGTAAATAATTGGATATGCTCATAAAATACAACATACTTTTCTTGAATTTGTGCTGTAGAATTTAGACAAAATAGGGGGTAGGGGTAACATATCAAACATATACTTTTATTGTAAATGCTGAGATGAACCAAACTTCATTTACAAACATAACTATGAACTAAACACTACTTTTAAGACGAAACATATATGAATTGTAAGTATTTGTATGCTGTCAAGGGCGATAACTCTTTGAAATTTGATGAAAACTGAAAGAAAATGTGTGAAAATCAGATTTTTCTGTTTAACTGACATATATTTCTAAATAAACCTCATCGGCGGCTAATAAAACTGCTATTGCCAATAGTAGGAAACCATCAAAATGTAAGTAATTGGAATATGACACTATGCTTACAAAATAAAACATACTTTTCTGATTTTGGCTGTGAAATTGAGACAAAATAGGGGGTAGGGGTAACATATCAAACATACTTTTATTGTAAATGGTGAGATGAACCAAACTTCATTTACAAACATTTCTATGAGCTAAACTTTATT
This sequence comes from Rugalucina vietnamica, assembly GCA_964017185.1. NCBI lineage: Eukaryota > Metazoa > Mollusca > Bivalvia > Lucinida > Lucinidae > Rugalucina > Rugalucina vietnamica. The sequence continues at coordinate 34,024,777 of OZ024883.1, read as the reverse complement.
TCAAAGACGAAATAAATATGGATTGTTATTACGTGTATGCTGTCAAGGGCGATAACTCTTCGAAATTTGATAAAAATGAAGGAAAATGTGAGAAAATCAGATTTTTCTTTTAAACTGCCTTTTTTCTGAATAAACCACATTGCACGTTAATTGCACGCTAATCTTACTGTATCTGCCAATAGGAGGAATCCATTAAAATGCAAATAATTAGAATCTGGCACTACGCTTACAAAATAAAACCTACTTTTCTTGAATTTGGCTATGAAATCGAGACAAAATAGGGGTAATGGGTAACATATCAAACATATAGGTGTATTGTAAATATCAAGATGAACCAAACTTCATTTACTAGAAACTGATCTGAACTTTACTTTTAAAGATGAAATAAATTCGAATTGTTAGTACCTGTATGATGTCAAGGACGATAACTCTTTGAAAGTTGATGAAAAATGAAGGAAAATGTGAAAAAAAATCAAGATTTTTTCTGTAAACTGACACATTTTTTAAATAAACCACAGTTGCGGCTAATATTTCTGTATTCACCATTACAATGTAAATCTGACACTGTGCTTACAAAAAACAACAACCTACTTTTCTTGATTTCGGTTGTGAAATTGAGACAAAATAGGGGGCAGGGGTATACTCTTCTCTCATGATACCGTGTCTTTCAAGGTACCGTAACAACCAATGAAATCGCGAGATTTTGATAAAGCGCCACCTACCCGGATGTTGACATAATCACTCCCGCAACCCGGAAGCTGACCTTTCATCTGCTGTCGTTTTTTGCAAAAATGTCAAGATTACTGGTGAGTTTATCTAGAATTTAATAAATATCTATTAAAACATGGCTTACTGCATTTCCTCCCCACCCCCTGCCTCTTTAAACCCATCATCCAGCATGCTAACAGGCTCTAAAAATTTTGTTTACACTGCAGAAGACATCGTTTGGAATACCTCTGCAGTCAGGAGGTCAAAGGTCATATCTGCCATATTTGGAAGTGATTTCCCATAAGTCAAAAGTATGGGCAGCCGTTAAGACATTTTATTCTGAACCATTGAAAATTGTTAAAAATTACTTGGTTGACACTTTTATTTATTCCCATTTTTATATACAACAGCGTGGCTCTTTATCACAGTTACATGCACTGGCTATTGTTGCTTGCACTTGGACTTTAGAAATCCCTCTGGTTGACATTTTATTCATTTTTATTCATTATTTATAAGGTAGTAAACAAAAGTGTTTTGTTTGTTTGAGAATAGCCATAGGGTGCCAACTGTCTTTACAGGATGTTCCAGTTAAGAAGAAGAAACTGCAGTATGACAGAGCTAATCTAGTCAGGGCTTTTGAGGCAACACAAAGAGGTGTATCAGTTTATAGGGCAGCCAGAGACTATTCAGTCCCTCAACAAACACTGCGTGACAGAGTTAATGGGCTAGTGGATCTTGATGTCAAAATAGGGTTTGACACAATCTTTAATAGAGAAGAAGAGGAAAAACTTGTTGGTCATATCACTTATATGGCGGATATTGGCTATGGGTATGGGGCATCAGGCATCAGATATATGGCAAAAGACTTTGCAGACTCCCTAGGAAAACATGTAAAAGCTAAAGAGGCCTTGAGTAACAACTGGTTCTACAGTTTTTTGAAGAGATGGCCAAATCTGAAAGTTGCCAAACCACAGAAGCTCAGTGCCATAAGAGCCAAGTCAGCATCAAGAGAAACCGTTGACAAGTATTATAAAGAACTTGGGACAATATTAACCAAGCATAACTTGAGAAACAAACCTCAAAACATCTTCAATATAGATGAGACTGGTGTGTCAACTGAACATAACCCCCCAAAAGTTGTCTGTAACAGTAACACTAAACCACAAAACATTACCTCACCAAGATCTTCAAATATGACCATCATAGCTGCTGGAAATGCCTTAGGCAACAGTGTTCCCCCTTACTATGTTTTCCCAGGACAGCGATGGAATCCAGACTTCCTCAGTGGAGCATGCCCTGGTGCTGATGGAGAAATGTCCAAGAAGGGGTGGTCCAATTCTCAAGTCTTCCAGAAGTATGTCACCAAACACTTTGCTACTTTTGTGAAACTGTCTGATGACAAATCAAGTGATCATACTCTAATTTTGTATGACGGACACAAGTCACATATTTCACTTACATTATCTGACTGAGCAAGAAAACACAATGTCACACTATTTGTATTACCTCCTCATTCCAGCCATGTAACCCAACCTTTGGATGTCGCAGTGTTCGGTCCATTCAAAGCTATCTACAACTCAGAGTGTCAAGCACATATGAAGAAATTTCCCGGAGCAAATATCACCAGCTATCAAATAGCAGCATTGACCAATAAACCCTACCTAAAAGCTTTGTCAGCTGAAAACCTGATCTCAGCCTTCCGACGTACTGGTATATACCCATTCAATCACAAGGCTATTCCCGATTCTGAAGTTGCTCCATCAGTGATCTACAGAAATGAACAAAATGAGACTGAGCAGCAGGAACCCGATGAAGAAATTCAAGAAAATGCCAATCAAGACAATGACTGTGAAATGATTCAACAGGAAGGTGAAAGTGAAAAAGAGCAACATGAACCCAACAGTGAACAAAATCAACAAGAGCTTGAAATCAGCTGTGATCTTGAAAACAAACCCTCAAATGAAACAATTATTCATGACTTCTTTGAAAAAAGAACCATAACAGCAGTAGTACAGCCAAAGAAGAAGAGGAAGTTTGTTCCACCTTATATAGCTGGCAGTCTTTTGAAGAAGACCAATGAAGAGATCCTGAAAGAATCTTCAAAGAAAGCACTGCAAAAGCAAATATCTAAATCATGTCCCAAAAAGTCAGTTCAAAGTAAAAAACAGACCATGAAGAAGAACCCAAAAGTGACAGTGAAATCCCTACAGATGACAAAATCCCAGATTGAAACACAAAAGGTATTCAGTGAACCAAGGCCCAGTACATCAGGCACAAGCAAAGGTGGCAAGCCAATTGTTTTATCCCAGAGTAGTGAAGATAGCGAGTATGAATCAGATATTGCAGAGGAGGAAAAATGCTGTGTAAGTCACACTTATGAAGCTGGATACCTCAAGCAATGTGCATATGTTTCCTTTGTCAATTGGGGCAAGTGTGACTTTTGTTCCCACTGGACTCATTTAAAATCATGCAGTGAGGTCAGTGTAGTCAGGAGAGGCGATGTATTCCGTTGCCCCCACTGCCTCACAAAATAAATCATCCAAAAAAGAAATGAAAATACTGTAAATATGTTAAAGTTTGAAGTTTTCCAACTGTTTTATTCAATATTCAACAAAACTTTCATGTTAGGTGTTTATTTTTTATGAACTTCAAAGACAACTCACTAAACTTGCCAAAAACACAACTTTTTGTCATAAGACAGGTCTGGCTTCCCATACATGACCAAACTTTAGAAGTACTACGGTACCAAGGGCAGTAATCCAAACTAGGTCAGAATCAACATGGTGGACAAATTGAAGCGGTGAAAGCATGGAGAAAGTAGAAGTAAATGTTTGAATATGCTGATGTGTAGAGGGGATAACATAGATAATAACCAACACAGTAATTGCAGGTGAGTTTCTGTTTTTATTCTATTCCATCGTCGTAACATTAACTACTACGGTACCTTGGAAGACCGGGCTAGTATACTGTAGGGATAATTTTGGAAGGGGCCATGGGCAAAATTGCCCTTTAATTTTCGAAATGAACCCTTCATTTTGAAATAGTGGGCCGGTTGTATAATGTAAGAAGATACGCGATAATGATTTTAGCGGAGCATTTTCCGCAAAATGGCCCCTTACATTTTCAAACCAACAATATCCCTGCGGTAATATATAAAACATATACTTTTACTGGAAAATGCTGAGATGAACCAATTTTCATTTGCAAACATAACTATGAACTTAACTTTACTTTAGATATTTAAAGACAAATTAAATATGGATTGCTACACAAGGCCCGGAGCTATCTTATTTTGTATGTAGCAATGTATAATTGTCCTCTTTATTAATCCTGCCAACCATGCCCCTGGGGTCAAAAATGGCTCCGCCCCAGGGGTCATTAGCTCCCATAGACTTACAATGGGAAAAGCATAAAAAATATTCTCCAAAACCACAAGGCCAAGAGCGTTTCTATTTTTGTGTAGCTATGTATTAATGTCCTCTTTATAAATCCTGCCAACCATGCCCCTGGGGTCCATACAGGCCCCGCCCAGGGGGTGTCATCGGAAAAACATCAAAACTCCCCTTAAACCACGAGGCGCAGAGCTTTCATATTGTGTGTGTAGCAATGTGTAGCGATCCTCTTTACAAATCCTGCAAACCATGCCCCTGTGGTAAAAATGCTCCAAATCTGAAGGTTATTAGGTCCCATAGACTTACAATGGGAAAAACATAAAACAATCTTCTTCTCCGAAACCACAAGGCCCAGAGCTTTCTTATTTTGCGTGTAGCAATGTATAGTAGCCCTTTATAAATCCTGCAATCCTGCCAACTGTGCATCTGGGGGGTCCAAATAGACCACGCCCCGGGGGCGTCATTGGAAAACATTACAAAGTATTTTTCTCTGAAAACACAAGGCCCAGAGCTTTCATATTTTGTGTGCAGCAATGTATAGTGATCCTCTGTAAATCCTACCAATCACACTCCTGGTGTCAAAAATGACCTCACACCGGGGTTCATGAGCTCCCATAGCTTTCAATGGGCTTTCAATGGGACAAACATAAAAACAATTCTCTGAAACCACAAGATCCAGAGCTTTCCTATTTTGTGTGTTTAAAGGTCCTCTTCATAAATCCTGCCAACCGTACCCCTGGGGTCCATACATGCCACGCCCATGGGCATCATGGGAAAACAAAAACATATAAAATCCTTCAAAACCACAAGCTAGGCCCAGAGCTTTCGTGTTTTGTCAGTCTTCGCGAAATCTTTTTTCAGCTGCAGGACAGCTGTCTGGCAGACTGCAAGATTTTGCTGGACAAAACCCAATTTTGTAGGACAGTTCTATACGTTATCATTAAAACTGTGGTAATTTTTGCCAGACATTTGTCTGACAAAATAAAATATTTTGTCAGTCGGAATGAAATTTTGCTGGTTTTGACCGACAGACCGGCACTTTTCGTGAAGACTGTTTTGTGTGTTGCAATGTTCAGTGGTCCTCTTTATGCATGCTGACAACCGTGTCCCTGGGGTCGAAAATGACCACACCCCAGGGGTCATTAGCTCACATAGACTTATACTGAGATTCACATACAAAATATCTTCTCAGAAACTACAAGACATAGAACTTTCGGGTCAAGTCCAATATAAGACTAAAATACTCCCTTGAGGATGCTTACTTCATGTACTGATAAGTAAATCGGTTTCAAGCCAATGCTTCTATATAAAAAAATTGGCAGGTCGACAGGATACACATGTCAACAGGGTTGACAGGTTGACATGGTCGACATGGTCGACAGGTCGACAGGGTCGACAGGGCTGACTGGTCGAAACATGTTAGAGAGCATTTCGATTTTCAAGTTTTCAATGTTTCGCACTATAAAAGCAAACAAATTGACGTCATTATAATACATATTATGTTACACGTTGCCGCAACAATACGTTACTTAAGATGACGTCAAACGTTCATTACGTCGCGGGAAAACATGTTACCCAATAGTGTGGAACATGTTAGAGAGCATTTCGATTTTCAGGGTTTTTTTATGTTTCGCACTATAAAAGCAAACAACTTGACGTCATTATAATAAATATTATGTTACATGTTGCCGCAACAATTCGTTACTTAAGATGACGTCAAACGATCATGACGTCGCGGGGAAACATGTTACCCAATAGTGTGGAATCTCAATCTGTCAACCCTGTCGACCTGTCAACCCTGTCGACCTGTCAATTCTGTCGACCTGTCAACCCTGTCAACCTTGTCGACCTGTCAACCTGTCGACCCTGTAAACACTGTCGACCCTGTCAACCCTGTCGACCTGTCCACCTGTCGACCCTGTCAACACTGTCGACCTGTCAACCCTGTCAACCTGTCTACCCTGTTGACCTGTCAACCCTGTCAACCTTCGACCCTTTCGACCCTTTCAACCCTGTCAACGTGTCATGTCAGAATTGTGAAAAAAATCGCAGTGGTAAGTGTATGATTGTGCTTATAATGTTTGGACTGTTGCTTATGTATGCCATATTCAAACATAACAATGCATGCCATATTTATATTTGTGTATAGCAATGTACGACCGCACTGTAAATTATGGGTCAAGTCCTGTATAGGACTAAAATAGTCCCTTGAGGATGTTTTCTTCACGTTCATACGTAAATTGGTTTTGTATTTTTTATTTATTTATTTTGCATTGCTAATACTAGGTAATACAGGCATTCATAGTTTACTTATCAGATTCGAAAATTGACAGAATATCAAGTTCGACAGGGTTGACATGTTGCCGTCACAATACATTACGTAAGATGACGTCAAACGTTTATGCCGTCGCACATAATATGGAATATCAAATATCGTATAACCGCTTAGCAATATCAATAACTTTCGACCTGACGGTTTTTGTTTTTGCATTACTACATAGTTTATCTAGTTAACATATTGTCAGATTGACGGGTCGACAAGGTTGACAGGTCGACAGGGTCGACAGGTTGACAGGTCGACAGCTATAATTATCATGTTACATGTTGCCGCAACAATACGTTACTTAAGATGACGCCAAGTGTTAATGACGCCGCGGAAAAACATGTTACCCAATAGTGTGGTATCTCAATCTGTCAACCTTGTCGACCTATCAACCCTGTCGACCTGTCAACCCAGTCGACCTGTCAGCCCTGTCGACCTATCAACCCTGTCAACCTCTCGACCGGTCAACCCTGTCTACCTTGTTTTTGTTTTAGCATTACTACATAGTTTACATAGTTGCATAGTTGCAAGATTGACGGGTCGACAAGGTTGACAGGTCGACAGGTTGACAGGTCGACAGTTATAAATATGAGGTTACATGTTGCCGCAGCACTACGTTACTTAAGATGACGTAAAACGTTCATGACGTCGCGGGAAAACATGTTACCTAATAGTGTGGAATCTCAATCTGTCAACCTTGTAGACCTGTCAACCCTGTCGACCTGTCAACTCTGTCGACCAGTCAACCCTGTCGACCCTGTCAACCTGTCGACCTGTCAACCCTGTCTACCTGTCAACCCTGTCATCCTGTTGTCGACCCTGTCAATCATGTCGACCTGTCAATCTGTCGACCCTGTCGACCTTTCAATCCTGTCAACCTGTCGACCCTGTCAACCCTGTCAACCTGTCAAACTGCATGTCGACCTGTCAACCCTGTCTACATGTCAACCCTGTCGACCTGTCAACCTGTCGACCTGTCAACCCTGTCGACATGTCAACATGTCGACCTGTCGACCCTGTCGACCTGTCAACCTGTCGACCTGTCTGAATCTGAATCTGAATGGTTTACTGATGATAAGCCATATTGACAATACCTCACCGGGGGGGGGGGGGGGGGGTGCGCCAGGAGGTTGCATTTCACCATTAGGTTTTCCATAGGTGACAATGTTAACGTTTTGTCACCTAGCTCGAAAACTAGACATACAAAATTCACAAGACTGGTCTCATTTTAAACGATCATCATTGACCATTAATTTAAATGAAAATTATCAGCATGTTTACCTACTCAATTCAAAGCTATGTCCCGTTAAACGGAAGCACCCTCGGAAACCATGTTTCGTAATGCGGATGGGCCGTCAGAGGGGTTCATGGAGAAAAATCCGTCCCGTTCCCATCCGATACCGGGATTTATCGACTAAAACATGGCATTCGAAACGGCGCATGTTTCAAGTTTTAAAACAAACACTTCACAGCGGAAATCAATCAACGATTATTGACAGGTGACGTCATTTTTGTCTCTAATACAAAGTAAATGCTCTCCCCGAAAAAGGCGGGGCGAGTACTCATGAATATTTAGTAGTATGTACCCAGGAGGGAATCAGTCCCTGGCTCTCACAAGTGATGCGAACTTGGACACACAGTCATCAGACATTTCAGCAGAGGAGAAAAGAGAGTCAGGGAGGTCATTCCAGTCCCTGATAGTCTGTGGAAAGAAACTACTTTTGTACGCTTCTTTGCTAGCTGAAGGTATCTGAAAAGCCAAAGAGTGTTGATTTCTACAACGCCTATTCTTTGGGATAAGGTCATCTGTCAACTCTGGCGACTTGTCAGCCTGTTAAAATAGTTCGCCGTAGTAAATGTATGATTGCGCATATTATGTTTGGGCTTTCTGCTTATCTTCCGTATAGTAATGCGCATGTATACATAACAATTTACATTATTAGTAATAGCTATACGCAGTAATATACTATTAGTAAATTAATGCACATTAATACATTAGAACACCGAACTATTTTAGTCTTATACTGGACTTGAGCCTAAATTATCAGTAACAAACATGCACATTAATACATTATTAGTAAATCAATTATGCGCATTAATACATTAGTACACCGAACTATTTTAGTCTTATAATGGACTTGAGCCGAACTTTCATGTTTTGTATGTGGCAATGCATACAGGTCCTGTTTATAAATCCTGCCAACCATGTCCCTGGGGTCCATACAGGCCAAACCCCAGGGGCATTATTATCTGTCATAGACGTATAATGGAAATAAATGAAAAAATATGTAACTGGACTTAATGTTTATGATTCTGAAAAAAAAAATGGACCACAGGGGTTCATCTGCCCCACCCCGTGGCATTATACATGTATATTACCATAATATTCAAGCATCTCAGAAACCGCTTGGCCAACCAAAGCCAAATGTTATAAAATATATCAAATTGAAATTTGAAGCATGTATAGGAAGGAGATACCAATGTGTACATGAAAATCCAGCTCACATAACCAAGATGGCCAGCATGCCCATAAATGTTAAAAACCCCAGCTACTTTTGTCCAGTTACCGTACTTGTTGACACTAAGGTGAGCTATCGTTGCCCTTGGGCTAGTTGTTGTAAATGCACTTCATATACACAAGTTTTAACAAATCTTTACATCAAAACGAAGTACATACATGTGTTAATTAAAAGTACTTGTATTTTGTCAGGTGCTATTACTCTTCAAACAGTGTTGAAAATGATAGAAATGTTAGAAAATGGGTTTAGCAGTAAAAGGGACATATTTTCTCACTAAAACACATTTTATGAGATAAATAATTGGGTTTGCCAATAAGGAAAACTTATTTCAATGCCAGTGATTGTAATCTGACTGTGTGTTTACAAAATACAACCTAATTTTAACTATAATTTTGCAATTTTCAACATTGTAGTCGATTCAAAGACTATTATTATCCATATGGGGATAAACATATCAAATGTTGGTTAATAGTTATATATAAAGATTGTATGAATTATAAAACTGAATTTAGACGCGAAAAATATAGCTTGTAAACGCAAAGTCCAATAATTTGCACTGAAATTGGTATCCCTATTAAAAGAACAAAGTCCATAACCAAAAAGACAAACAATTTTTATATGGGATGACCAATTTTTATATGGGATGGCATGTTGGATGGGACCATTACTAAGCACTCAGTGTAATGGCAAATGCAACGATAGTGCCCCTCACTCTGCTTTAGGTATTCTGAACCGTTGAACCCTTTGTGCTATTTGTATATAGATTTGTAATATATGTACTACACTCACCATGCCTTGGTCAAAGAACAAATGAATAAACAATATGTACTTTAGAGCCTGTCACATTTTCTTTCAATTAAAGTGAAGTGCTTGTTTAACTTATGATTGTAAAGGATGTTTGGTTGATCCCAGAGTTTACAATAAAAGTAAATATATTATTGATATGTTACCCCTATCACTTATTTTATGTAAAAACTAAAAATCAAGATAATTAGGTTGTGTACGGGTATATTATATAAACACTGAGTTGGATTCCAATCATTGGCATTAAACTTGTTTTCTTCGATTGACATGTGCAACTTATTGCCCCAAATGTGTTGTCACGTTTACTGCAAATAAAAATACCATTTTCAAGCAATTTTCAAGCATTTTTCAATAACTTTCGAAGATTTATCACCCTTGACAGCATACAAGTACTTACAACAATATTTATTTTGTCTTTAAAGTAAATTTTAGTTCAAAAACACGTTTGTTTATGAACTTTGGTTGATCTCAGCAATTACAATAAAAGAATATGTTTGACATGTTACGCCGACCACCCCATTTTGTCTTAATCTCACAGCCAAAGTCAAGAAAAAGTAGGTTGTATTTTGTAAGCACAGTGTCATATTCCAATAATTACATTTTAATGGGGTGCTAGTACTGGCAACTGAAGTTATATTAACCGCCAATGTGGTTTATTCAGAAAAATATGCCAGTTAACAGAAAAATCTGATTTTCTCACAATTTCCTTCATTTTTAATCAAATTTCGAAGATTTATCGCCCAATTTACAGCATACAAGTACTTAAAATCCATTTAAGTTTCGTCTTTAAAGAAAAGTTTAGTTCATATTTATGTTTGTAAATGAAGTTTGGTTGATTACAGCATTTCCAATAAAAATATATGTTTGGTATGTTACCACTACCCCCTATTTTGTCTAAATTTCACAGCCAAAATCAAGAAAAGTATGTTGTAGTCTGTAAGCATAGTGTCTGGTTCCAATTATTTACATTTTAATGATGTCCTACTATTAGCAAATGCAGTTATATTAACCGCCAATGCGGTTAATTCAGACAAATATGTCAGATAATGAGAAAAATCAAAATCTAATTTTCTCACATTTTCCTTCATTTTTAACCAAATTTTGAAAAGTTATCGCACTTCACAGCATACCGGTACTTTCAATCCCTACATTTTTCGTCTTTAAAATAAAGTTTAGTTCATAGTTATGTTTGTAAATGAAGTTTTGTTCATCTCAGCATTTACAATAAAAGTATAATATCTTTGATACCAATACCCCCTAATTTGTCTCAATTTCATAGGCAAAATCAAGAAAAATAGGCTGTATTTTGTAAGCACAGTGTCAGATTCTAATTATTTACATAAAGAACGCTTTCCTACATTTGGAAATCCCAGTTATATAAGCCGCCAATGAGGTTTATTCAGTAAAATATGTCAGTTAAACAGAAAAATCTGTTTGTTTTTTTTTTTCTCACATTTTCCTTCATTTTCAATCCAATTTTAAAGAGTTATCACCCTTGACAGCATACAAATACTTTCAATCCATATCTGTTTCGTCTTTTTAGTAAAATTTAGTTGATAATTATGATTGTAAATGAAGTTTGGTTCATCTCAGCATTTACAATAGAAGTATATGGCTGATATGTTACCCCTACCCCTTATTTTGTCTAAATTTCACAGCCAAATTCAAGAAAAGTATGCTGTATTTTGTAAGCATAGTATCATATTCCAATTATTTATAATTTAATGGTTTCCTACTATTGGCAAATTGCAGTTTTATTAGCCGCCAATGAGGTTTATTCAGAAAAATATGTCAGTTAAACAGAAAAATCTGATTTTCACATATTTTTTTTTTTTTCATTTTTCATCAAATTTCAAAGAGTTATCGCCCTTGACAGCATACAAATACTTACAATTCGTATCTGTTTCATCTTAAAAGTAGTGTTAGTTCATTGTTATGTTTGTAAATGAAGTTTGATTGGTTTCAGCATTTACAAAAAAGTATATGTTTGATATGTTACCCCTACCCCCTATTTTGTCTCAATTTCAATGCTAAGATCAAGAAAATTAGGTTATATTTTGTAAGCACAACGTCGGATTCTTATTAATTGCACTTTTGTAGTTTACTTTTATTGGCAAATTCAATTGGATTGCCCGTCAATGTGTTTTATTTAGAAAAATATGTCAGTTTGCAGAAAATCTTATTTTCTCTAATTTACCTTTGAATTTCATCAAATTGTGAAGAGTTATCGCCCTTGAGAGAATGCAAGTACTTACAATCTATATCTTTTTTGCCTTTAAAATAAAGTTGGGTGGATATTAGCTCATTTTTGAGAATCGTTATTATTTATATCATTGTCAATTGAAATATACAGCTGACAGGCTTCCCCTACCCCCTATTTTCTTCCATTTTAATGCTAAAAATCATGCAAATCAGGTGACATTTTCTTCAAACAAAACAATTATCAGCAAAATACATTACAAATATCATCTGCTATTGAGAATTATTAATGCTACGCTTTTAACACGTCTCATTTCAAAACTAGTCACAGACAACCACCCTTGTCTTAAAAACTTAAATTTTCATTTGCTTAAAAGTGCAATAAAATATGCACTAGTTATTGTCAGAAAACGATCTTGCCCAAAACCTTTTTTTTCACACATACAACTGCCATATATTACAGTTTGTTATCAATGTCAAGAGAATGTTCAACTCCCGAGTCTTTTTAAGATATCTATTTTCAGAATGTGCCTATTTTTCTGATTTTCACATTTTCTGAAAAAGTGCTCAACATCCATACTTTAAGATGCTGCTGCTGCAAGATGTTTAAACAGATTGTTAAATGAACTACATGTATATCGAAGGTAAGTGGACAAATAGATGACATAAGTTAAGCATTGGTTAAGCTGGGCTCTTTTTGGAACTATAAAAATTTTGACCATGAAAAGTGTAATTTTCAAGAAAAAAAAAAATCTGCAAATTTTTACCGAAATTCGGAAAAAATGATTTTGGCGGTTGCCATGGCAACGGAAGGAACAAAATAAATATTGACAACATTTTTTTTTTTGGTGTTTAAGTGGTACTGATTATTGTGTGAAAGTTTCATCCAATTCTGAGACTATGCATGCCGGACCCCCATGTTAAAATTTTGGTGGTTACAGAGAATTGATATTAAATTTCCATTAAGAAAATGTTCAGTCACATGACACATGTTTTAAAACGCTGTAAAATCTAAATCAATGTCCGTAGCTCCGATCGGTATTCTGCTCCAAACTCGCAGCCCAAAGGGCAACGTTTTAAGCGTTTTTTTTTTTTTTTTTTTTTTTTTTTTTTTTTTTTTTTTTTTTTTTTTTTTTTTTTTTTTATATATATATATATATATAATCGAATGGGAAAAAATTTCAGAAATCTGTGATGATTGGTGAAGAAACATGATTTTTTACCAAAACAATTTTTTCGCTTTAAATGATCCCCTGTGCACTGTGAGTATGAAACTGAAACCCGTCTTTTTTAATATGCACTCTGATTTGCTAAAAACAGCGTTTTTAAAATGTGTGGTCAAATGTTTTAATCACATAATGCAAATTTCCACAATTAAGAGAATGTTCAGTCCAATGACAAATTCTTAAAACGCTGTAAAATCTAAACCTATGTCCGTAGCTCAAATTGGTATTCTGCTCCAAACTCGCAGCCCAAAGGGCAACCTTATAATTCTTTTTTTTTTTTTTTTTTTTTTTTTTTTTTTTTTTAAATCGTGTTTTTAACCAAAAATCACATTTTCTGAAATTTTCCCAGGCTGCATTTTAGACACAAAAGTATCGGCATTTCAATTATTATACTTAATACACCTTTGCAGTTGAATGATCCAGTAAGAGGGGTAAATGACAAAATTGGATAGGGTAGGCAACAGTGACAACTTCAATTTCAGGGGGATTCCATCGTTTCTGCAAGTCTGCGAGAAGCACTCGCAGGCAACGCAAAAAATGATGGTTAAAAACACGATTTAAAAATTATGGTTCTGCTTCATATCCGTATAGCAAAGGTTTGGGTGTTAGATTACCAGTATGTCCTGTGAATGAACATAGAGTTTTGATGCTTATCAAACTTTGAATAGTATCATATAACAACTGTTAGCCAACGAGGAGATTTTTCCATAAATGAGCCACCACATGGGAAAACAAACAATCTGCATTGGCGAAAGCAAAGGCGCAGATCAGCTTCGCAGTAACTGCGAAGCTGATCATCGCCTTTGTTTTCGCTACTCGGTTACTACAATTCCTCTACTTTCTAAATCCAAAATTTCCAGCCTCTTACCATCTTCTGTGACTGTACAGCCAGGTTTTTGTCAGACCTGTTCGGAAACCACATTGTTGGTTTTCCCACGAGACGGCTCAAATGTAACGGGCGGAATGGCAGTGCTTAAACAATTGGTTCAAAGCCCTGCTAATCCACGGCCCTATAACCTTGGTATAGGGGCAGTTAATACAAATACATGATGTAACTAGTGCATAAATATTTTGGTGTACATTTTTTTTTCGGAAATTTATCATTTTACTTATGTCGTACATGCAGTTTCGTTACATGTACATGACTGAATTAGAATATAAGCAAGCACATACACATATATACATGTACATAAAATAATAAAATTACACCTCAGCAGACCAATCCTAATGCACCTGTCATTTGTAACAAATTTGTAGATTTTAAGATTTTTGCTGCTTATAGCCATGGCGGCCATCTTGGGCACGTGGCCATGGCCATTTATATAAACTTTCATTCCCCCTTCCTAACCATGCTCCACATAAAGTTTGTCTTTAATTGGCTGAACGGTTTCAGAGAAGAAGATGTTTGAATATTGTGGTCATATATATGTATATAACCCCGAGGCAGGGGCATACAACTCTCTGGAGACATATTTTTTTCATAAACATAAATCTTCTGTCCATTTGCAAACTCTCAGCAAGTTTACCCCCATTTAATTCCATTTTACTATTTTTCCTAGTCACATGCATAGGCGATCTAAGTTGACCTTGCTGTAAAATAGGTCAAGGTCATCCCAGTGTCATGATTTATGTCAAGTTTCAAAATAATAGGCCTTCCTGTTCTGGAGCAGAAGATTTTCAAAGTTTTTGCTATTTATAGCCATGTATCTTGGGCATGTGACCTTGACATTTATATAAACTTTCACCCCCGACCCCCCCCCACCATTCCTAACGATGCCCCACATAAAGTTTGGCTTTGATTGGCCAAGAAGATGTTTGAATATTATGGTCATATACATGTATATAGTCCCGGGGACAGGGGCAGATAACCCCCTGGGGACAATTATTTTTTCATAAACATAAATCTTCTGTCCATTTGCATACTTTCAGCAAGTTCCCCGCCCCCCTCCCCCATTTAATTACATTTTACTATATGTAATTTTCCCCATTCAAATACATTGATGACTTAAGTTGACCTTGTCGTAAAAAGGTAAAGTTTATCTCAGGGTCATGATTTATACAAACTTTGTAGAGCATTATTCCCTGATGCTTTATGCCAAGTTTCAAAATCATAGGCCTGTGACGATATCGGTTCTGGAGAAGAAGAGTTTTAAAGGTTTTTGCTATTTATAGCTATGGCAGCCGTCTTGGTCATGTAACCTGGACCATTTATATAAACTTTCGTTCCCCCTTCCTAAGGATGCTCCATATGAAGTTTGGCTTTGTTTGGCCCTGTGGTTTCAGAGAAGAAGACGTTTGAACATTGTGGACGACGACAGCGACAACTATAACGACGGTCGACGGAGCATTGGTATACAATAAGCTCACCTTGTGAGCCTAACGGCTCAGGTGAGCTAAAACGACAGTGCAATGAAAACGTAACAGGCTGCGGGAAATAGCAAGGTATTTTACTAAACGGGCCATTAAATGAATGTTCCCGCAATGCGGAGCTTTTAGCAGGGGTTTGATTTTCAAAAACTTAAAGTACCTGCAAATTCCCCGGGAGTGGGGGATGGGGGCGCGGTTACTAATGACTGGTGCATAATGCGTTTAGCTGCATATGTATTATTTATAACATAAATTCATTTATGCCATATTGCAGACTGAGGTTTCAGATGAAATCATAAATATAAAAGCATCATAAAGTACCTCCTTTTTTATCCCTGGCTTGAATCAAATGTCTCTGCAATGTGAAACCACCGAATCGCTCCTCAACTGTGTGTCTAAATGACAAGAATCGGATCATTTTATAACACGTTCAATTCATGGAATTGAAACTCTTCGAAGGTTGTTTGCTATTTATAAACGTATTCCTTGAATTGACGGCGCACTTTACGAAGTATGTATTTCCGATGACTTGATATCATGGAAATGCAATAATCATCAGGAACACATGTCTTTGAAAAGTATACACCCTTGAACCCCACTTTTATATAGCAAAACTGGGGTATGCGGGGGTTTGCTTTTTTTTTGCTCCAAAACATATATTGTGGGTACTCTTTAGAACCACCTCGGCGATTACCCGCATGTAACGTGTACCCACATGTTTTGAGCAAACATAAGAAAAAAAAAAATAATTAAACTGAAAAAAAAATCCATTGAAAATTTTCAATTTTTACAAGTTTATACAAATTTGTATAATCACTTTTCGTAATGATGAAAGTAGAGCTATGTGCATACAATGACTGCCTCCAATTTGCATAATACGGTTAAAGCTAAAATAATTGAAGCAATGACCCGGTCCCAGGTTAAAACTTTTTATGCTCAACTCGCATGGACACGAAATTTTAACTGCTAATAAATTCTGGTATAGCCAAAATTTATTTATATAGATAACCAAGTTGATAATTATTCTGCCGATAAATGCTAAAAGTAAAATGCTAATACGTGTAAATGTTAAAATAAATAATTGACATTTAAACATTGTTTAATTGAACAAAATGAGAAACAACCACAGTACAAGTAGCTTTATAGTAGAGTTGCAAGATTATACATGTACCAGATTTATCAGTACATGTACATATGTAGACGGGGTGAAAAACGCTTTATATAGCTCAACTACTTTTTTTTAGATATCTACCATTTAAATGTTTCAAAACTAAATATCAAAAGCGGATAATTCAATAAAAAGCGTAACTCGTCTCGGACATGATAAAAATACGGGTCAACTATTTTTTCACGAGGAATCCATATCGTAGGATATTTCAAGGTACTAACATGCACCATTCAAAAGCTTAAAAATCATCAACAACAAAACATTTTCATTACGAAAACATGCCCATATAATATACAGTAATTTTTTCAGGTGAAAAATCGATAATTTTCAGAGGAAAATTTTTGATATTTTTTCTAATTTTTGCTCAAAACATAGATTGTGGGTACACGTTAGCGAGGCTGTTCTAACGAGTACCCACAATCTATGTTTTGGAGCAAAAATAAGAAAAATAGGTATACCCCAGCATACCCCAGTTTTGCTATATAAAAGTGAGGTTTGAGGGGGTACACATTTCACGGACATGTTTTCCTGATGTGAACAAAAATTAAAGGAGAGAAAGAAAAAAAAGTGACTAACAGTCCCACGGACAAGCCCACCCACGCTTTAAAACAAAAACACAACAACACGATAACCAAAACAGAAGTAGCCACTTTGAACGGCCAGTGAATGTCCTCGGCTTCTGCAGTGGTTCAAAACATTGGTTGTTAACCGGTACCCATTGTGAGCTACTAACTATTAGATTCATTAGATCTAAAACAACCACGGAAACTACATGTGGAGTCAAAGACAAATATAACGTATTGTAGATTCATGTGAGCCAAACAACACTACTAAATCTGGCATAAAAACATCGGTTGCACACCGCTTAGTAGCCCTTGTGGTGTCACCACCCATTAAGACGGCCATTGCTACTTGACCATAAGATAAGCCTTATTGCCACTGAGTACATTTTTATTCAGTTTTACGTCCCATTCAAGATTACTACAAAATGCAGAAGTGTGTGGCAAACCAGGTGGTCAGAAAACAAAAGCAGCCCTACTGGGAAGTGGCATATCCAGTTAAAAATTCAAACATCAAAGAGACCAAGTTAGATGATTGACATGTCTTAAAACATAACAGTAAACGTAGTATTTGATCTTACCATAAACACTGTCAAAGAAAGTATTGATTTTTTAAGGAAGAATCTTCATTAAATAGGTAAAAAATTCTAAATTCTATTGTGAAAATTATTTTCTTGATGCTAATGATGATTGCGAATATGGTTGCAATGATAATGGTGATGATAATAATGGTCTAGTTTAGTTCCATATACTAGTTTGCTCTAAACTGTCAATGTTTCTTTGAAAGTATTTACGGTAACAGTATAGGCAAGCTCAAAGACTACCTTTACTGTTATTCAAAGGACCTGTCAATCTCAGTAGCTTTGGCTCTCTTTACTATCCAGGTGGTTTGCCACACACTTCTGCATTTTGTAATATTTCAGCTAATATGAGACGGGCCAATCAGTAGGTGGGGCGAAAACGGTAGAATCTCGAGAAAAACCACCTGATACACCCGCAAGCAGAACTTGGCTTGTCTCACATGTGGCCAGAGCGGGGCTCGAACCCACACCAGACACAGCGGTGAGAATGAGTAGATAGGAAAACAGGTCCGTGTAAAGCATACCCCCTTAAACCCCACTTTAATATAGAAAAACTAGGGTATACCTATTTTTCTTATTTTGCTCCAAAAATAGATTGTGAGTACTCGTTAGAACCGCCTCGGCGAGGCGGTTCTAACATGTACCCACAAGCTATGTTTAGAGCAAAAACAAGAAAAACATGGAAAAAATTCTACCAAAATTTCTACTGAAATTCAGTATATTGCATGGGCAAGTTTTCGTAATGTATATGAATCTATAAACTAAAGGTCCTACCTCATAGATATATATTTCGGGCGTGGATAGACATTTGAGCCGCCTCGTGGGAAAACCAACAATGTGGTTTCCGAACAGGTCCGACACAAACCGACCTGTACAAGCACAGAAAAGAGCTAGAAGCTTGAAATTTCGGATTTAAGTAGAAGAGAAATTGTACTATCCGAGTAGCGAAAACAAAGGCGCTGATCAGCTTCGCAGTTACTGCGAAGCTGATCTGCGCCTTTGTTTTCGCCTATGCAGATTGTTGGTTTTCCCATTTGGTGGCTCATTTATAAACAAGCCTTTCAAGTAATGCAATTAAACATATTGTTCTTGCAACTTTGCAATTCTTTGCAATTGCAACGTTTACGCTAAAACTCTCTTAAAACCCGCCTGCAGAACGCGTTCACCCCTTACAATTTTTTTCGGACATGTTTTCGGTGATTATTATATTATTTCTATATCTTAAGTGTAGCACACCATGACAAATACTTTTGAAAAAAAAATGCACTGCAATAAAAAAAAAAACAATAGCCTTTTCATGTGCTTTATATAGATATAGATGTGTTTTTCAGGCCCCGGGGTGGGGTTATAAAACTTTATTCATGCTCACCTCAGCCGAGCATAAAATTTTAATTGATCGTTAATGACAAAATAGCCCAAAACATTGAAATTTACCGTGCTTAAACAGCAGTCCCACATTTGCGTATAGGCCAAACGCGCACCGGGCGTGTTTGACAAAAATGTAAAATTCAACATACGCCAGGAGCGTTAGAAGCGCGTTACACGCGCGTTTTATACGCTTGGTGTAGGCTTGGTGCACGCTTGGTGCACGTTGATATACGTCTCTGTAAGTCACTGCGCGCTCCCGGTGCGTTTGGGCTCAATTTTCTTTTTAAACATGCTTAAAATATTTCTTGAAGCTCGGAGTGTCCCGCGCGTGTGTCTTATACGTTTCGAATAAGTTCCACGCGCGTTACAGGCGCGTTGAATACGCTTCGAAAGCGTTCGGCGCACGTTTGAGGCACGCCAATGTACGCTTCATGCTCGTTCCGATTTTATGAGATATTGCTTCAGTAGCATGTGAGACGCGCGTTGAACGTTTGCTGCGCGCCTGTAGCGCGTGCATAGTGTTTAAAACACGTAACACAAACGTACTCCAAAACTTTGACATGCACACGCCTCAGTCACGCGCTACTGTGTGACTGCTAAAGCGAGTTAAAGTAACAAATTGGTTGTATACGTCCAAAATCTTCAGTGTTGAGATTTTTCATACGCCTAGCGCGTTTCGGCTATACGCTACAGTGTGACTGCTGTTTTATAAATGTTAAAATGCCAAGAATTGTTAACTTTTTAACATTTATGGGCAGGATAAATTTTAGCCTCCGCTGAGCTGAGCATGAAAAAAGTTTTAAAACCTCGGGGCTAGGTATAATCGAAGGACAGGGGAACGCGATTACCTGGTGGTAGGGCATCGGACTCCGAATCGAGAGGTCTCGCACTCGGTCCAAACTCGGTGCGTCGATTTGTGTCCTTGAGCAAGACATAACTCCCCAGAGTATACGTACATGTACCTGTATCCAGGAAGGTTTCTCTCTTTCCCGACACGACTAAACAATTGATGACTTGGACATTAAATCTGAATACAAGCAGAGAGATAGTGAGTTGTTTTTCTCTAAATATTGTGGAAGAAACAAACATCGACAATCTATGAAACAATCCTCCTACTGGCTACGAAACATAAGTGACACTTTCCATATCCCTTTACTTCAAGTTGATATTAAACAGATAAAGGCAGGTTACCAGGTTCGTTTACACTAGTTTCACAAAACGCAGACGGAATTCCCCGAAATGAGTAACTAGTTGACCTTGTATTCCAGTTGTGTATTCTAGGAATCTGAAAAGTGCATCCCAGTAACAAGTGAGCCGCCTCGTGGGAAAACCAACGACATAAACCGACCTGTACAGTCACAGAAAAGAGCTAGAATCTTGAAATAGGAACTGAACTATATCCGAGTAGCGAAAACAAAGGCGCTGATCAGCTTCGCAGTTACTGCGAAGCTGATCTGCGCCTTTGTTTTCGCCTAAGCAGACTGATGGTTTTCTGATGTGGCGGCTCAAGTATACCTCGAGAAAACCGATATACGTACATATTGATTTGTTTCAATAAAGCCTGTTATACAAAATTAGAACGCGAGGATGCGGGGCGTCGGGCGGGGCATAATTTTAGCAAAATGCCTGGTTTTTGAGGGCCGGGGCAAGGATTTTAAATAACCCTTCTGAAAGTCGATAAAATTGGTTTTGTAATGGTTTACAAACAGGCTATGGGATTCATTACCATTGTAACAAAAGCATATCGGTCTGCTATGAACTCACACAGACGCATCCTAGTCTTTGATTTGCATAAACTAATATATGAGCATGTACATGTACATGAGAACGCCAACAATCTGGGTTCCGACCAGGTCTGACACAATCCAGGCTGTACATCCACAGAGGCAGGCTAGAAGCTTTAAATTTTGGATTTAGAAAGTATCCGAGTAGCAAAAACGAAGGCGCTGATCAGCTTCGCAGTTACTGCGAATGTGATCTGCGACTTTGCTTTCGCATATGCAGATTGTTTGTTTTCCCATGCGGCGGCTCTCATTATTATTACAATATGAAATAGGACTGCAGAGCCGCGAGGCCAGTTTGAGTTTCGTAGTTTCGAAATGATAACGACTACAGGTTTTTGCAAGTTGTGTACATGATAACACCATTATATTGTTTAAAGGTCATACTGTACAACGAAATTATAGGAAAATGAGCTATAAAATAACTAACTTCACCTTGCTTATAAAATGACATTATTTTATTCGCTTTCACCTATTCATATGAATCTAAATCAATCATAATTTCATTCAAAACAAATGTTTCACATTATGGATACATGGTACATGTACATAATGAAATCTTGGCGCGCGCACACACACGCGCACACACACACACACACACACACACACACACACACACACACACGAAAACAGAAGCCTCCGCGGTGCAGTGGTCATGTCACGCGCCTTGTCCCGTCTCCATATGACCTTAGCTGTTGGGAGTTAAACCCCAATCAACCAACCAACCAGCATACCAAAAAAAACTGACCATTAAAACATCAGCTGTCCCCGAACAAAACAGCGGCGTTCCCAAAGCTTAAGGATGATACCGATCCCAAATTGTGATTGTAATGGCCTGATAATGTTTTCTTAGTTTTATGTTCTAACACACCTCGCCTATATAGCCAATGGTAAAAGAACGGGTAATATTGTGCAACAATTTCACTGGGCGAATAAGCGTGACGTTACTTTGCGGCATTTGTGACGTCAGCTATCCCACAAAGCAGCGTTAGACGGTGAAACGTCGTTTTAGCGCACAACAAACGTAACAAGTGTGTAAATACCAGCATTACAGTCAAATATTTGGCGGGATATCTGCAAAGCAATGGCGCAAAGCTGAACGATATCGACGCCACGGTTTCAACAACATTTATTCCGTTTATTGTGTGTTAAAATCGAAATAGATCAGCTCAAGTGCGTGAATTGTTGGGTAATAATTCACTGTTTGTCGGTCAGTTGTAAGAAGATAAATCACTCGCGCTACGCGCTCGTGATTTGATCTTCTTTACAACTGACCTCCAAACAGTGAATTATTACTCAACAATTCACTGCTAGAGCTGATCTATTTCTTAAAGTAAAGGTATTTTAACACGGTTTCTTTTCACTGAGCAAATAAAAATTGAGTCTCCGGGCCTAATTTTGATTTACACCGGCTGGAGAAGCACCAAATGATTGTAAAAAAAAAAAAAAAAAAAAAAAAAAGAAAAAAAAAAAAAAAAAAAACATTTTTGCCCTGTTCTACTACTACTACATTTTGGCATTAAACTACGTGCTGGACTATCAAAGTCCCATATATTTCAAGAAGACTAGACGTAGTTAGTGTACATATGTACATGAGCTTCATCACTTGTGATGATCTACATGTATTCTAATCCGTTAACCAGCTTCAAAAAGTATTATCATCCGTTAACCGGCTTCAAAAAGTATTATCATCCGTTAACCGGCTTCAAAAAGTATTATCATCCGTTAACCGGCTTCAAAAAGTATTATCATCCGTTAACCGGCTTCAAAAAGTATTATCATCCGTTAACCAGCTTCAAAAAGTATTATCATCCGTTAACCGGCTTCAAAAAGTATTCTAATCCGTTAACCAGCTTCAAAAAGTTGAATCGCTAACAAATGTTTGGTAATTTTGTGATTTTTGTTTGGTTTTCTTTTTAGTACTTGTTAACCTAGCAAATCCATTATTATACAAGAACTAGCTGACAATTTTTCGCGAATACCCCATTATAGTACCAGTAGTTTGTTTGTTTGTATTGAGGCTTAACGTCCCAGTCAACAATTATTTCAGTCATGTCGGGACGGAGCCAACTCTTCCGGGGTTTAACCAGTACTGTAGGGAGTTAATGTGTCTAGCTCAAGGACCAACACAGTGACGCCTGTGGGGATCGAACCCAAGACCTCTCGATTCGGAATCCGACGCTCTTCTACTACGCCACCTCGCTCCTTCAGTGCCAATAGTATTATGTCGATACAATAATGTCAATATAACGATGTCACAACATCATAGAAACAGCAATGACCACAGCCAAAAGCATCCCTGAGAAACACAGCCCAATTGCCCCACCCACCACCTCACACCCGTCATACGACTCTTTGAAGCCTAACTGTCTATCGATTTCATCCTGATACAGCTCCAAATTCGCTGCTTTCACATAAAGTTCAATGGCTGTAGCACCACAATCTTGCATTTCGCTTGAAACACACTTGTATCTTCTGAAAAAAAGGGAGAAAAAATATAAACATTACGAAAATATGCCCATGCAATAAACATATATTCTTTAGCTTAAAAAATTGAAAAATTTCAGCTGAAAAAAAGTTAACTGGTTATAGCGATTTTACGTTAAAATGGCTGCTGCCAGTTGACTGGCAATAGCGATTTTGCGTTAAATTGGCTGCTGCCAGTTGACTGGTAATATAGACCAGGATACCAGGGCTCCTTCTTGTATTCCATATATTTCATACAGTGGAGCCCCGGCTGTAAATGGCGACAAAATTCATGAATTGCTCCTTGTCTCAGAGCGTCTCATTCAGATGTAGATTTACCTTGTTTCCCGAGTCTATCTGTCCAGCCAACGTGCTATTTGTAAGCATATCTACAACTTTGTCGAAATCATAAATTGAAATCAAATTATTGTAGCAAGTTTGTCTCCAATAAATCTTAGACTGCCAAAATACAGCCACCCTCTGTTTCGACCACGCCATTGAGTGAAGGTAAATATCCAAGTCATTCCGCATGTTGTTGTTGTCGTGGGATTTGCCGATGCGCGCGCTTCTCAAGTTTCGGCTTTTCCAAAAGTAGAAGGGAAAAAAATACATGCAGATAATAAGATCGGAAAAAGGTCTCTTTTACAAGAAATGAAGTTCAGACAACTTGAAATTGAGGTAATCAAAATTTCGTCGACAATAAAGAACTCACTTTGACACCTCGGGCTCCAAAATTCACTTCTGTTATCGTAATAAAATGATTATTATTGACGTGTTGACAGCCGAGCAAAACATGGCGGCTGACGTCATCGCCGCATCATCGGTTTTGGGCGATACCATTCGAAACATGGGGAAGTAATAGAATAGAATTGAATAGAATCAAGGACTCTCCGGTTGAGTGTGGGTGTCCGGAATTAACAGGGTGTTGGCCCATAATGATGTGTTTCATTCAAAAAACTTTTCTGCAATAGTTTTTCATAAATGTGTTTCACGTGCCATTTTATATGTTTGTATATATGTTTGTTCATGTTCCATTTTAGCTCCTATGCCTTCAATGGGCCTGGAGTAAATAAAAATCTTGTTGTAAAAAAATCTTGTTGGTAGCAAAATGTTTACAGAATCACGAATTTGAATAAAACAATACTGGAATATTATCAGATTATCGGAGTTCCTCCTCCTGATTTGTAACTTCGACCCTAGCGTATTTCTATAGGACAAACTAATAGTGAAGTTAGGGACACCTACGTCCATATAGCTCTATGTATCTGTACACAAGACACTGCATGGGTGTGAGATCTCCTCAGACGATTATTTATAATACTTATTTCTTTATTCATTTATTTATTTAAATAATCTTTTCACACGAATGTGAAGTGAGGCACGAAGTGTACTCTTGACAACATATGCTATAAATATATACATGTAAATAGAGATATAGTATTCGAAAAAAAAAATAGATCTAGGTTGAAAGATACTTTTTCTGAATTTTTAAGTGAGAATCAAGTGGGTCTCACAGATTGTGATTCAAAACACTCTAAATCTATATTACATAATATGGGCGGTCGTTTGTCGACATATGATGGGTATGACCCAGTGCTGGCCCTATAATCTGAACGGCAAGCAAGTGACGCGGCCCGGGTTCGCTGAATCCACGACCTCCCGCCTCGAAGCGAACGCTAACATTTTATCTTAATCAGTACGGAAAAGCCACACTAACAGAAACTTGCAGAAAAAATTCGCTGCACGGCGTAGTTTTGTCGGCAGTGCGTTCGATTTGCATGGTAGCGGTTAAGGCTCATGAGACCTCCCCTCCCTTCTCCCCCCAGTTCCCAGCTGAGAGAGAGAGAGAGAGAGAGAGAGAGAGAGAGAGAGAGAGAGAGAGAGAATTACTGCTGTATGTCCTCGCATGTCATATGACTTTGAGACTAAAGATATTTTGACTTGACTTTGACTTTGGCTAATAATCGCCGCACTCTTTCAATACGTGGATTGAATGTTCTATCCGAAAACGTGGCTAACCATTCGGTGTGTCTAGTGTGGGTCCGAGCACCACACGGAGCACATGTGACGCACGCCGCCAAAAGCCATGCTGTTTTTTTTTTTTTTTTTTTTTTTTTTTTTTTTTTTTTTTTTTTTTTTTCGGGGTTCTCTCGATTTCGTCCCACTGCCTACCGATTGAGCTGAAATATATAATCTAGAAACAGAAAGAATGCAAAACTGAATATATAAAAACATATCTAATATGCCACCTCTGTGACAAGTTCGGCATCGTCCATAAGAGTAATTATGATACCCGTAAGCGGCAATGTTCACATGTTCTACAGATTACATGCATCGTCCAGTTATTAAAATGCAGGACCAAAATCACATTTGAAACGACGTCTTAGCATTTATTCGTTGAAACAAACATAAACGTTTCAGTATTTTGTCAGCCAAAATCACGGACTACAATTGTCTGGAAGGCAAGAAAAAGTCTTCCGTCTCACGCGCGGATCCAGAAAATTTTCTCGGGGGGGGGGGGGGGGGGGGGGGGTGGGGGGGGGGAGGGTCCAAATTCCCAGAAGGGGTCTGACGGAAAATTTCAACAAGGCAAAAACAAAAACTAATAATCTGGCAATTCTAGATCCGCCCATGCTACTCAATATACCAGTTTTCCTGGGTAGGCATATAGTATTACGTAGAAGTAAACCAGCGAATCTGATGGCTTTAAACTTTTCCTAAACCTTGGTTGAATCAATGTCAATCAATGTCACATAGAGAATTCATTCTACTAAAACATATACTAATGCAAAAGCTCGAAAATTATCACGAAAATTTGCCGGAATTGCAGGATCGCCGACGCGTTAATATTAAATAAAAACAAATCGAGGCAATCTTTTATTACGACTTCGTAATCTGTCCATTATTTTGATGAACTCTCGACAAGACTAACCAGTTTCATTATCGTCTTCGGCATTGCTGAATAACGCTTCCTTTGATTCAAATCTCCGCCCCACCCCCTTCGAGATATCTGAATCGAGGGGTGTTGAGTTCGATCCCCTACGCGGGGAGCACAGTATTGTGCCCATGTGCAGGACAAACTTGCCCCACTGTCACAGTAGTGGTTAACACATAGGAAGCCGTGGTTTCGTCCCTACATACCTGAAAAATTGTTGACTGGGACGCTTTAATAAACTTTAATACAAACACAAATTAAAACAAAGAGCACGAGTCATGAAAAAGAGGATCATGCAGAGACGTCACTTTTCTGCAACATTTTCCTCGTGATTCTTTCATAATTATCGTGTATTTATCTATCATATCAATTTTAATTAAATTAAGAATTTCTTATTTCATTTAAATTTTTTCAATGTCAAAGCCTCCATAAAATCAATGCAGTTGAAAAAGAAATGTTACTTTTTCACAATAGTCAATCACCCTAAAGAAGTTTGAAATATATCCAAGATTTCTTTTTATGAAAGGGGTGTAATCATGAAAATGCTACAATTTGTTGAACCCTTGTATTGAGTGAAAGGTATTAATTTCACGTTTATTAATTTCACGTTTTTGTTTTAGCTCACCTGAGCCGAAGGTGCGCTAATAGTATAGTAGTCGAGCCGGCGTCCGTCCGTCCGCATTTTCAAACTTGAATATTTCTAAGACAACAAGTCCAATCGCGATCAAATTTTATCTAAAGCGTCATTGAGGAGGGGGAAAGGTTGCATCAGGCTTTTGAACTCTGGTTTCCATGGCAACAGATAGCTCCCATTGAGTTATAATGGGGAGACAGTTGTGGCCACTCTAGCAACTTCATTTTAGACTGGATCTTCTTCATTCTTGGTAATAACAAGGACAACCATAACATCTCGGATAAGTTCGAATTTCGGCTAGGTTCGACCACAAATTGCAGAGTTAGCTGCCCTTGAGCGTCTGGAAAAATCCCCATAGACTTATAATGGGGAAATGTTGTGGCCACTCTAGCGCCATTATTTTTCAGTGGATCTTCTTCATTCTTGCAGGTAACAAGGACAATTATAATATCTCGGATGGGTACGAATTTCAGCTAGATCCGACCTCTGACTGTGGAGTTAGCTGCCCTTGAGTGTTTGAAAAATCATTATTTTGTGCCGTGGCCACTCTGTCGCCTTCAATTTTGATCGGATCTTCTTCATACTTGGAAGTAACAAGGATAACCATAACATCTCGGATGAGTTCGAATTTCAGCCTGACTGCAGAGTTATCTGCCCTTGACTGTGTGAAAAAGCAATATTTAGTGTTGTGGCCACTCTAGCATCTTTGTTTTTCAGTGGATCTTCTTCATTCTTGCAGGTAACAAGGATAACCAACAATGGTCCAACATATCTCGGATGAGTTCGAATTTAGGCCAGATCTCCGACCTCTGACTGCGGAGTTAGCTGCCCTTGAATGTTTGAAAAATCAATTTTTAGTGTTGTGGCCACTCAAGCGTCTTCAACTTTGATCAGATAAAAAAAAAAAAAAAAAAAACTTTGTCCAGTGACTGTACTTGTACTTGTTGACTCTCAGGTGAGCGATCGTTGCCCTTGGGTTATTTTTTTTTTTTTTTTTTTTTTTTTGTGTGTGATCAGTTTCGCATCCCTTTCAAGGTTATTTCAGCTCATATGAGACGGGCCAATCAGTGAGTGGGGAGAAAACGGAGAACACCGAGAAAAACCACCTGGCACACCCGCAAGCAGAACTTAGCTTGTCTCACATGTGGCCAGAGCGGGGCTCGAACCCACATCAGACATAGCGGTGAGATGATCGGGTGATTAAGAAACAGCGCTCTTAACCGCTCGACCACGGGGACCGCCCACGTGTTTGTTTGATTGATACTATCAGAACACAACAGTAATTTATTTCCTTTATTTTTTTCTCTCGCAGATATGCAGTTTGTAAACTAAGAAAGAACAAATAAAGTTTGTAAAGTTGGAAAGAACGATTACTGCTGCATATTACTGGGATCCCAACAGAAGTTTTAGGGGTCTGAGGAGAAAGGGCATTATTTACATGGAGCTCGGGAGCAAGTAAACATTTTGGGGTTTTAGGGTGCATGTATTTGAAGAAAAACATTTTAGGGAGGTTGGGAGAATGATCATTTTTCTTCGAGGCGGAGGTCCCCCGCTCCTGGTTCTGGTAGGGCCTCATTATTATACAAAGTCACTTATATACCATTGCATTTTTACTCATACCATACCCATTCCTACACAACACTACAACACCCCACGCCACCCGGCGCCATCTTACCCATTAAATTCCACCCCATCGTACCTTATACCTACATATCCTATTCCACCCACCGACACCACCCTTCTCTACCATTTATTTATTTATTTATTTATTTATTTATTTATTTATTCTGTTTGTCTATCTTATCAAAATAACTTCTCATTTGTCTACATTCAAGAACAAGAAAATTATAGCATGTTCTTAGTAACATGCTATACGGAGGGGTTCATAGAAATTTGGAAGTCTAAAATAATATGAGATTGTGATATCAATCTACACCGACATGAAGAACGTTGAGTGCATTTTGATACTAAATAAAACAGATACTGTGTTAAACCGTAATGTTTTCATCACCACGTCTGAAAACAATTGTTGATTTGACCTTTAAAACTTAAAAGAAACAAACTGTAAAATTCCACCAGCAAAAGAAGATTTTATTTAAAATTCCAAACATATATTCTTGCTATCTGAGTGACCCAAAGTTGTATAGCGTGCTTGTGTCTAACTTGATTGGATTCTCTGAGTCTCCAAAAAAGATTTCAAATACATGATGAAAGTTTGATTTTGCTAGAGCCAATCTGAATAATACTACCACAGAATCAAGCAATAATGGAAGGACAATTTGAATCCAGTTTCAAAGCTGTGCTATAAATATAATTTAAATCTCAGATTATGCGGCATAAGTCAAAATCTGCCATCACGTGACTCAAATGGTATATTCTTAAAAATGAGGTTAAACTAATTTTTTTTGTGGCGTCGTGTGACGTAGCATAAATCCGTACTATAAGAAATCTGGTTACATGACGGATACATGTATGCAGGGTGCAATAACTCTTCGGGTACGGTTTTCCTGCGTTCTAAGTAAATCACAATATTGTTGTGCACATAAAATGTTTCACATGCTACTAGGTGGTAAAAAATTCGAACCATACTGGTTTCATTTTGTCCTTCCATTATTGCTTGATTCTGTGGTAGTAGTATTCTGATTGGCTCTAGCAAAATCAAACTTCCATGCTATAATTTTTAGTAACATGCTATAATTTTCTTGTTATCACAATCAATGTCCGCTTCGGACAATATCGGTTCGTTTCGGGCAGTTTCGGTCCATTCCGGCAGATCGTGATACCGCATGTCAATCATCTATGAAAGCGGACGTGAACGAGAACAATGTATTGGAAACAACATAATTTCATATGGATCGTTTTCCGGTATATAGGTCAACGATCGGAGAGTTCGTCCAAATCTTATAATTTAAAAACAATTGAAACTAGGCAACACTACTTAATATCATTAAACAATACACCTCAAGTTTTATTTTATCATAAGCATCGTATGTACTGATCTCGTAAGCGTGAAGAAAATAGATTTATTTATCGAAGAGATGAAAAGTGACAAAATGGCCGACAAAACAAACTCTAGCCTAGTCTAGCCTCGAAGTGCATGGGGCCCAAGAAAGGGAATTGGATATCGTGCATTGAAACAGTTATAAAAATGCACCTTCATAAACCCATAAGGAGCCTTATTACGTCAAATGATTGACAGAATACTGAAAACATATGGAGAGGTCAATACTACGGTTAAACACTTCCCTCCTGAAAATTGTCTGAGACTGATTAAAGAAACGTGAAGACTAATACGAACAAAATGAATGCCTAGGTTACATTTGCCCAAATCGCCGTATGATTGCTTGGTCTGCGATTTTCCCCAACGATCTGTTAGGCACCGTAGGTGACCATGGGCTATGACCTCTGCGGTTACAGTACATACAGGCGTCGTACGATTTCTTAATCCGACTTTCGTCGACCTTCTGAGTCAAAAACGCGCTTGGAGATCGTACGGAAGTCGCAGGGTCTCCGCAGGCTTTAAGTGGAGATCGTTCGGAGTCAGTGCGATGTCCCTACGGCGTCCCTAGAACTTCTAACTGAACCTTTGCGGTCTCCCTACGACCGCCGAACGATTTTGTTCGGAGTCATTGCGATGTCCGTACGGCGTACTAGAACTTCTAACTAAACCCTATCAGTCTCGCCGTACGATTTTGTTTCACCAAATTATCATACAAAAATCGTGCGGCGACCGCACGATCAGCGCACCTGGTGATCATGGGCTCATGACCATAGGCTGTGGCTTTCGTCGACGTTTTGAGTCAAAAACGCACTTGGAGATCGTACGGAAGTCACAGGGTCTCCGCAGACTTTAAGTGGAGATCGTACGGAGTCACTGCGATGTCCGTACGGCGTCCCTAGAACTTCTAACCGGGCCTTTGTGGTCTCCCTACGATCGCCGTACGATTTTGTCACCAAATTATGATACAAAAATCGTGCGGCGATCGCACGATCAGCACACCTTGTCTCAGTACGGCGCACGTGCCATGTCATGACGACGTGCACTCTATGTGCTACCGTCTTACGATTTAAACACACTGACACACACACACACACACACACACACACACACACACACACACACACACAGGATAAAAAAAGAATAAAAAAACCCAGACTATTACAAATCGTACAGGCTATGGAGACCGTAGAATCCTAGGTAAATCGAAGGGTCACCCTGCGGCGACCACATGAAAATGCAAAAAAATGACATCATACGATAATTACAAGCTAGTGTAGACCAAATGTTACCGAGGCATAGGTAATGAAATATATTCATGAGAGTTAAGACTAGGGATGAGATATGCATGTAATTTGGACCGATTTCTTTGGTATGAGAGACGAAACAACTACGCTGTAAATGAGAGGTAAAACCGGACGAGGGAGAAACGAATTGAAACGTCATGGGTGCGAAACGTCTAGTTTCTTTTCCGATTTTCCCCTTTCCGATAATGGTTTCTTCCGCGCCATCCAGCATCCGGCGAGTAACCAAGCAACCGGGCGGTCCGTCACCATTTACGATCAGCTGTTTCCGAAGCTGAAGAAAGCAGGTTAGACTCTGACCGTCAACTTCTATCGCATGTACCCGTGACGCACAATTAATTAGCTGATTGCTAGGGGTGATTAATTGGCCACGTGCTTTTAATCGACAACGTAGCAACTCCATTGAAAATGGCCGCTCTAGGCGCCTTTTTCAACGAGTCGAACAAATGCAACAATTGCAACGGTCAGGAGATTTTATAGACTTTCAAGGTAAGACAACAAGAAAGATAATATATTTTTTAACAAAACGGCTAAATAGCATGGTGATTGTGCAAAGGACGAAAATACCATGTTTATTTTTCCAAGACCGGGCAAGACCGATTGGGGATTCCCCTGATCGGTTTGTTGGCAAGACTAACTGGTAATAGCGATTTTACGTTAAATTGGCTGCTGCAAGTTGACTGTCACCAGCCATTTTTACGATAAATCGCTGCTGCCAGTCAAATGGCAATTTTAACATAAGATAGCTGCCGCCAGTTGACTTTCATATTTTACAAATTGTTATTTGTACATAGATGAAGTAAAGACAGTGCAAGAGTTGTCAAAATATGAGTTGAAAGGGTATCTACACTATTTACATTACTTACAGTGTTGGTCAAAGCGTCCCATTTTTGTCCAAAGCATGTATATTATGCTTGTAGAAGCCTTCTTGGCTTCAGTTTTGGACTGTTCTTGTAAGCCAGGTGCGGTAACCAGGGTCGCGGGTTCGATGCATAATTTCGGGTTTCTTAATTATTTTGAATGAGCCTTTTTTCGAAGCTAGCAATTATCTCGCTTGACTTAGACGCCCACTTTGCATTCAGAGTAACATGTTACATCTCAAGGCCGTCGTCGGCGTTTGAAAGGTAGTCCCGCCATGGAACATCAAAGACGTTTTACGAGTGCCGAAGACACGAGTTGGGGGAGAGCACGAGAGGGGGCATACCCCCCCCCCCTCTCGTAATGGGGGTTCAGGGGATCTCCGAACTCCTTTAAAGGAAAAATGAATACAAATAGTTTTGATTTGTACGGCATCAGGTGGCTTACACACATGTTTGGGGAAGTACTGAGTTAGGTGGCCTAGTGGTGTAACATTCATTTACACCATTTGAAAAGTACGATACGACGACTTGCATTTTTCGATGCAAATGTCAATATAATTGACCATCAAATTGCTTTTATGGTCCTTATTTAATTTGCAAATATATCTGTACTTTTGCACGCATAAATTCAAGCATCTCTCTCATATTTAAATTTCATCAGAACAATTGTTGGTTTTCTCATCCAACAACAACAGCTGAAAAAAAAAAGAGAAAAGTTAAAAGTCCCGCTATTCCCCGGCCCTACGGGAGCCGGGGATACAAATGACTTGTGCATTACATACTGGAGATAAACTTTAGAAACCGAGCCTAATCGGAGTGAATTCGAGTTAAGAAATTCTGTTACAGTTTCTAAGAGCTGTGGGACATACTAATTACAAGAGGTGTTTCATGTTTATCTGAACAAATTGTAATCAATCTAACATCGTTCCATTTTGATTATTGTTGAATGTGTAGACTATGAAATTTGTAAATAAGACTGCAACGCGTTGGGTAGATGGACAGAGCACGGCCGATTACAGCCTTTCTTTTGTTTAATTCGCAGGAGAGCTGCGTTTAAAATAGCAGTCACACATAAGCGTTTTTGCCAAACGCGCGCCGGGCGTGTGGATAAACATGTAAAATTCAACATACGTCATGAGTAAGTCAGGGGACACGTTAGAAACACGTTACGTGTGCGTTGGGTACCCTTCAGCAGATACGCAGAGGCCGCTCGCAAGGATATTTTCATGTGCATAGCAACGGAAAAACGTTCGATTTCTTTGGAGTTCAAAACGAATCGACAATCAGTGCCTTCATTTGCAGCAATCGCCTGTAATATATAGGCTTTCAAATTTTCTGAGACTTTCAGAGAAATTCCTGCACATATTTCTGCAAATCGACACACGCATTTTTCTCAATACTTTTCGGTCTTTGTGTCTTTTTTCTTCAACCGAAAGTAAGGTTCAGTGGCACCAATAAACAGATGAAAATAACGAATTCAGGCTTAAATAAACGTTTTACTCCCATTTGAACACCTATTTCATGATCAAGATCAATTTTTCGACCATTTGCATCCAAAAATTCCGAAAAATAAGCGTTGGAGTCATTTTTCTTTGCAAATGTTTGTGAACGTACCCTCATTCCAAAAGTCAATAATGGCGGTCAAAAACAAGTTCCCAGCCTGATTCACGCCACCAACATGCTGCAATTATCGACTCAAATGTGAAAGGAAAGATGTGTCACAAAATGCTGATTAACAAAACTTACTTCAAAGACATAATCCTGTAATGAAATCACATAAATGATGTCTGTTCCTGCTTTTTTGTAAATAAACAATCCAAAACATGAACCGGGTTATGACGCAAATTGACCTCCAGATGCTGACGTCATAACTCTCCGTTAAAGGGACATTCAATAAATTTCAAGACAGTCGATTTCAGTTAAAATCGGCATCACTTTATGCAATTTTGAAGTGAAAATTAAAATCTCTGTATGCTCTATATGGCATGGACAGAAATATGCAACGGACCAATACTACAGCATGTCATCATGCGGCACGTGAAATGGAATCCAATTAGTGTCGTGCAGGTGCGACCAATAACCCCCCCCCCCCTCTACTCGCCCACTGAATGATATTGTAATATCGCCACGATCGACGCTGTTTCAATATTGACTTTATGATTGACTATTGTATTTTAAACGTATTTTATTCAGTTTTACGTCCCTTTCAATATTATTTCAGCTCATATGAGACGGGCCAACAAATAAATTGGATCAGATTGGACGAAAACCTGGCACACTCACATGCAGAACTTGGCTTGTCTCATGTGTGGTCCGTGTGGCGTTCGAGCCCACATCACGCATAGCGGTGAGATGATCGAATGATAAAGTGCGGCAATAAAATATCAGCGCTTTTAGCCACGGGGCCGCCTAAAACATACATGTATTGAATGATAAGTATAAATGTGAATATAAATGCGATTAGATGGTCCGTACGCTTCCTCCTCTCCTCTCCTCTCCTTTTTTTTTTTTTTTTTTTTTTTCGCTCTTGAATTTGTAAAAAGGGCCTGGCTGAAAGAAAACGGTTTTGGCCTTTTTCAATTTTCAATATTTTGGTCGAATATCGTGTATCATACAAGTATGCAACGATCAGGAATGGCGCAATCAGAAAAAGATTCCCACTCCAAAAACCGAGGAGCCGGAAAAAAAAACACAACTTACAATAAGGTACTTATTATATACCATGAAAACATTTCGTAAGCCGAATGAGCAGCTATTTCCCCAATAGGTGGCCACTTAGTTAACTAAACTTAACTAAAATTATGATAACATACATAAGACGCCAACAGCGCAAAAACATTTAAACACCAAAACATAAAACAATAAAACAGAAGTATCGCCTTGGAACGATCAGTAATATAAAAATAGACCTTTTCCATTTTTCATGCGGCGACTCATGATTATTGATCGGTGGTCATGTGATTAATAAATCATCAGGAAAACATGTCCGTGCAATATATACCCCCTTAAACCCCACCTTTATAAAGTAAAACTGCGGTATGCAGGGGTATACCTTTTTTTTCTTATGTTTGCTCCAAAACATAGATTGTGGGTACTCGTTAGAACCGCCTCGGCGAGGCGGTTCTAACGTGTACCCATAATCTATGTTTTGAGCAAAAGTAAGAAAAATATTATTCAGTTTTTTTCTGATGAAATTTTCAATTTTTACAGGTGAAAACAAATCTCTGTATATTGCATGGGCAAGTGTTCGTAATGTTAAAATATGACTTCGAGTTCGTTTGCCTAGAAGTTTGCACACTCGTATTAAACAGAAACTGAACAATCAGCCAATGGCATTGATTGAATGCAATCGACCATTCGATCCCACTTCCCCCCGCCTTTTCATGTCAGGAAAACATGTCCGTGAAATATATACCCCCTTAAACCCCACTTTCAAATATAAAACACACACACACACACACACACACACACAAAAAAAAAAAAAAAAAAAAAAAAAAAAAAAAAAAAAAAAAAAAAAAACCTGGGGTTTGCAGGGGGTCTTAATCCTGATCCAAAACATAGATTTGAGCATAAATATAAAATATTTTTTTTTTTTTTTTTTTTTTTTTTTTTTTTTTTTTTGCTTCTGAAAAAAAAAATCCTCTGTATATTGCATGAGCAAGCTGACCAAATTACCTCTTTATTGGGTTATTACCCTTCTTACTAGTGTTTGTGACTGAAATTATACTCTGGTTAGGGGGTCCTCGTCAGTGCCCCGTCTATTAACGTACAACAGATATAGTGATTGTTGTATCGAGGATATTTTGACACGATGATACACAAGGTCAGTATTTATTTTCTACCATAATCATTTATTGTACTTTATGCTATTCGAATTAGAAAATATAGTGATTACATCATTAAAATAGTGATGTAAATCTCTGACTATGTAAAATAATTAGGAAAAGCCTGACTGCACTAGGATAAACGTCACCTACCTAATCACATATAGATCTAAGTTCCTTGAGCCTTGAGCCTTTCATTACGAAAACTTGCCTATGCAATAACTTTATACAGAGATTTTTTTCAGCTGTAAAAATTGATGAATCTCATATGAAAATTTTTGATAATTTTAAAATTTTTGCTCAAAACATTGATTGTGGGTACACATTAGAACCGCCTCGCTGGCGCAGTTCTAACGAGTACCCACAAGCTATGTTTCGGAACAAAAATAAGAAAAATTGTATACCCCTTTATACCCCAGTTTTACTGAATAAAATTGGGGTTTAAAGGGGTATTTATTGCACGGACATGTTTTCCTGATAATTGTCCTCCTCAAAATCTATAAATTTTTGTAACAATTGAACCCACACTGCTATAGATTCCTTAAGGTCCTAAGTATTCACTAAGGAAGTTTTGCGCGGGTGTGTCATGTGTTTTTCTCGGGGTTCTCCCGTTTTCGCCGGCCCGTCTCATATGAGCTGAAATAATCATGAAAGGGACGTAAAACTGAATTAAAAAAAAAAAGAAAAGAAGAAGTTTTGCTTCCCCACTGCTTAAAGTTTTGCTGATATTTGGAAAAACATAATTTACCCGTGAATGGTCTATAGCTGGTTGGTTTCTGTGTCAGTGTAAATTGAAATACAGCATGATATAAAATTATCGCAGTTGTTTCCTTTGAGTTGAAGTGCGTGCATGTCGTCACAATAATGTTCATTCAATGAACTAGAAAGTTGGTGTGCGTGAACTATACACTTCATCTTAAATGTTGAAAGAAAACTGAAAGAAACGGGAATAAAATAGAGGAATCAAAAATACAAGTTGTCGTGATTGATTAATTATTCGAACTTTCCGAACGACCCTCTTAACAGCTTTAATTAAGTGACGTCATTTAAAACTTTCCATTTTCAAGGAAACGTGCATTTTCCAGGAAACGACAACACGAGAAAACCTATCGCGATTTCTAACAAAGTCCAACACAAACCAGCCAGTAAAGTCAGAGAAGAAAGATAGAAACTAGAAATTTTGGATTTGAAAAGAAGAACCACTGACAGCGAATACAGAGGCGCTGATCTGCGCATCTGATCTCAAAGTTTCTGCATCGGATCCAAAATAACCGAGTATCTGCATATACAAAACTCAGGTTTTGTCACGATGTGGCTCATTTTTGTTTACAAAAAATGACAGAAGAAAGTTTCTTGAGCATTCTACTTTATTTTTTTATTGTTACATGACTTATTTTCCATGTATTGTTGGTGCTCAAATGGAGTCTTTTTGCGGTTGAAGGTGAGCATGTTTACCGAATTCGTTTATAATTTTGATTCATGTTTGAGCTTGAATATTTTCGTAATCTACGCGACAATCATTCAAACAATTTTGCTGACAATGCATGAATTTGGTAGATGAAAGATGATGTCCTACAAAGGTGTTTTAACGATGAATGTGTGTTTTATTGCCATAAAATGTGACTGACATTTGGCTGGAACTTCGAGCACTAGCAGCGATAACGTCGATAAAAGTTGGTCATCTTCGTGGCTTATTTGCCGGCCTCATAGAACTTCTCCCGCATAACCCGAATGTTCGATGGAAGACTAAGGTTTCCTCGCAAGACTAAGCTATCCACCCAACAAATTAGCGTTGGAGTCATTTTTCTTTGCCAATCTGAAAGTAGGAGGTATTTCACTTCCTCCAGACTGATCATTTCAGACACTTGTGCAATTTGATCTTAAAAACTCACACTTTTCAATGTTTTGGTTCACTGGTATGCAATTTAAGAAGTAGAATTAAGAGGCTCACTTCTGATAGATTTGCATGAGTGAACAACATTTTGAAAGGCGTTTCTAAGCCACTTTTAATGTCGCTATATTTGGCGGGAATTTCGGCAGCCATTTTAAAGAATTATTTTGCATGCGGAAGAATGTTCCTTATGAAAATGAAAGTGGGTCAAATCGAACGTTTGCTTATCTACTGCTTGGTGTACGTCCGGTGCGCGTCGCTATACGTCGCTAAAAATCGGCGCGCGTTCCGACTCAAATTTTTTTAAACATGCTTAAAATTTTTCTAGAAGCCCGGCGTGTCCCGTACGTGTGTTTTATATAAATACGTTTCGAAATAAGTTCCACACACGTTACGTGCGCGTTGAATACGCTTCGAACACGTTTGGCGCAGGTTTTAGGCACGCCAGTGTACGCTACATGACCCTTCCGATTTTATTAGATATTGCTTCAGTATCGTGCCCCAAGCGTGTGTGAGACCCACGTTGGACGTTTGCTGCGCGTGCTCAGTGTGTTTGGGACGTAACACAAACGTACTCAGAAACTTTGAGATTTTTATACGTCCGACACACGCCTCAGTCTTTGTGTGACTGCTAAAGCGAGCTAAAGGAACACATTCATTTTTATACGTCGAAAATCTTCATCGTGTTTAGATTTTTCATACGCCCGGTGCGCGTTTGGGTTATACGCTAATGTGTGACTGCTGTTTAAGTTCAAGAAAACTTTACTTTTGCTTTTGAAATCGACATTTCAATATGCATCATGTACCAATGTCCATCCGCACAACAGCCATGCTTTTCTTCATCCATGCGTCATTCACGTTTGAACCATCGAGATTATGTTATAGGAACGTACGCAGTACGTGCAAAATAATTCTACAAATAGTTTGGATGATATAAATAAAATGTATTACAATTTAAATTCACGAAACAAACTTCTTTGTAGTAAAATAATATGCAATTATTTCTGTTACCCGAATTTTAGACACAGTTCCAACAAAATAGATAACCGAAAAAGTAACAGATGATACATTTTCTACTCATAATTTGACAATTTTTACACTGTCTTTACTTCATTTAACTATAAATAACAATTTGTAAAATATAAGTCATCTGGCAGCAGCTAATTTATGTTAAAATTGCCATAACCAGTTGACTGTCAGCAGCGATTTATCGTAAAAATGGCTGGTGTCAGTCAACTGGCAGCAGCCAATTTAACGTAAAATCGCTATTGCCAGTCAACTGGTACTAGACCTTTCCTATATATTTTTCTTATTTTTTCTTAAAACATAGATTGTGGGTACACGTTAGAACCGCCTCCGCGAGGCGGTGGAGGCGGTTCTAACGAGTACCCACAATCTATGTTTTGGAGCAAAAATAAGAAAAATAGATATACATGCACATTGTA
The DNA here is from genome assembly GCA_964017185.1 of Rugalucina vietnamica. NCBI lineage: Eukaryota > Metazoa > Mollusca > Bivalvia > Lucinida > Lucinidae > Rugalucina > Rugalucina vietnamica. The sequence continues at coordinate 33,985,424 of OZ024883.1, read as the reverse complement.
TCCCTGCATACCCCAGTTTTGCTATATAAAAGTGGGGTATAAGGGGGTTGTCATTTCACGGACATGTTTTCCTGATGGCTAGATGCTTGAATTTTCAGATTTTAATAGAAGAGGGATTCTACTATCTGTGTAGCAAAAACAAAGGCGCTGCTCAGGTGTGCAGTTACTGCACAGGTTGTTGTTGTTGTTGTTGTTGTTGTTGTTGTTTGGAAAGGTCTTTACCATGCATTTTACATGTGTCTATGAAAGACATCCAAGTAATAATACACGCATCAAGAAAACATGTCCGTGAAATGTATACCCCCTTTGATCCCCACTTTTATATAGCAAAACTGGGGTATGCAGGGGTATACCTATTTTTCTTATTTTTGCTCCAAACCATGGATTGTGGGTACTCGTTAGAGCAAAAACATCAAAGTTTTTCTTATAAAATTTTCAAATTTCATAGCAGAAAAAATCCCTGTACATTGCATGGGCAAGTTTTCGTAAAGTATAATGCAATATAAAATTGAACCGAGGAAACTATAAATGTGAATGAGATCCCGTATTCTCAGGTATAATATCATTAAATACTGCTTCCACAGGCACTTCACGTTTTAACCTACGAGTAGTGTGAGCTTCTAGCCTTCACCACTTCCTCGGCGGCCCCCGTGGCCGAGTGGTTAAGAGCGACGACAGTTCGTTACCGCACTTAACCACCGCTGTGTCTGGTGTGGGTTCGAGCGCCACACAGGGCGCATGTTGGACAAGGCAAGCTCTGCTTGCGGGTGCATCAGGTGGCTCTTCTATGGGTTCTCCCGTTTTCGGCACACCTACTGATTGTTCCGTCTCATATGAGCTGAAATAATCTTGAAAGGGACATTAAAATGAATAAAACAAAAACGTTATGTGTACAGCTTGGAGGCAGCCTTTACACACATTACAAAAACATGTCCATGCGATTTCACCTTTAGAAATTTAAAAAAATAAATTAAAAAAAAGAAGATACTGTATCTTTAATATATAAGGGTATACCTATTTTTCAAAACATAGATTGTGGGTACATGTTAGAGCCGCCTCGCCGAGGCTGTTCTAACGATTATCCACAATCTATGTTTTGAAAAATAGGTATACCCTTATAAACGAAAGTTAAACTGTATAAAAGTTGGGCTTATGGGGGTATTTATTTCACAGACATGTTTTCCTGATGATAAATTTCGATGAGTACATTCATTTTTATACTTCAAAAGACAAGCGGCTTGAGCAAGACACATTTACTCCCTGCAGTACTGGTTAAACCCAAGTACTGTTGGCTCCGTCCCGACATGACTGAAAAATTGTTGACTGGGACGTTAAGCTTCATATCAAATCAAAAGGGATCGGTGTCGATTCGCGGCTCAAATAGAATACCTACCTACACATAGGTATAGTCCCGTTCCTTCCGTGCGCCTTTTCCTCTCGTAGAATGCATTTGTTGAACGATGTTGACAGGGCAACTTCTTTTATACATGCCCAATCAGCTTCAACTGTAAAGTAATAACAAATGAAAACTATGTTCATTGAAAAAAAAATGATATGTTCAAATTTTCAAAATTTATGCTCAAAACATTGTGGGTACACGTTAGAACCGCCAAAAACCTACAATCTATGTTTTGAATCAAAATAAGAAAAATATCAGTTTTAAGTATACCCCTGTAAACCTCAGCTTTACTATATACGTGGGGTTTGAGGGGGTATACTTTTCTTTGGTAACCTTTGGTAACACATTTAAGCCTGGCGTCCTTTTTATGGGCCAAAGGCAAACAGTATAGCCCCAGATGTGACGCCGCTGAACGCGGCGTCCCATCTGGGGCTATTCTGTTTGCTTAGAGAAATTTAATCGTAAATTTAAATAAAACTTTAAAATCACACATGAAGCCCGTAAAATGAAAGTGGATAACGCCGGGTCAATCCATTCGTCATTAATGGGTTAAGGACACGGAATCGAGTTCGATTCAAGGACCTGTCGAAGCTACACCACTAGGGCACCGCTATTCCAAATTCAAATTTTGAATAATAATAATCTTAATTATGCATGTACATACTATCAGCGCTAGTTTTGCAAGTCCTGATGATGTCCAAATAGTCACTAAACAATTTTCCTCTGTTATTAGGAAATCCCGCCTGCTTCTCCAAACCCGACCTGCATTGGCTTGGAGCATTTTCGATGCTGTCAATAAGGCCGCGTAGAGTTTTACTGAAACACAACAAAAATGAGATGATATAATAGCCATAGTGTTTATTGTCGTCTTCTCGTGGCCTGCATCGTATTTTAATTTACATGCATTTCATGATTTCATGTAATTTAAGGTGACACGGAACCAAAATTGAAATTTGAAACATGTTGGGGGGAAGGGGGGGGGGGGGGCGAGGGGGCATCGTATGGTCATATTTGATGGACATTTGCATCGTGTTTGTCTTTTTTGTGTACATTAAATTTCAAGACTCTATCAGCGCATGTGCAAGAAAATAAAGTACACGCATGTTTATAATACCCAAACAGAAAAGGGGACAATATACATGTAGATCGCGGCGGAATGCTTATTTGCGTCTCTATATGTACATGCAACATCTAATTTCTAAGCCGTTAACCAGCTGAGTGAACAGTGCAGGATACCAAAAAGTTAGCTATGAATAGGAAATGGCACAATCAGAACGAAAGTCCCAACCAGGTACTAATACAAAGAGAACATATCCCAATAGTTGGCCACTTAGTTATCTGGGTTTTTTACTCAATGAAAATGTACGTAAGGTGCAAAGTGCATGAAAATTCAACACCAATACATTGAAATTAGAACCAATTTGAAAACAGAAGTATCGCATTGGAACGATCTTAATATAGACCTAGAGGGGGGGGGGGGGGGGGGGGGGGGTATGCTCATTTAAATATGACGTGTATATACTTTGTCAAATGAAAACAGACACTTTGCTCACATTGAATGCTCATTTGAATATGACGTATCCCTTATCCAATGAAAACATACAATTTGCTCACATTGAATGCTCATTCGAATATGACGTACACATGTACATGTATATATACTTTGTCCAATGAAAACAGACAATTTGCACACATTGCATGCTCATTTGAATATGACGTATCATTTGTTCAATGAAAATAGTGGTCTTTCTAACCAATCGAAAAGTAGGAAAGTAGGTCAATACTTGCTGAAGCCGACAAAAATAAATAAATCTTCAAATGTTTAGATAAAACACGTGGCATGTGATGTTATGCGCACTTTAAAGCAAAATCCGTGAACGGGTTTTCCGAAAGTCTGCAGAGCCGGATGAAGCCAAAATGAAAATCGATCAAAATATGCAAGAAAAAGAGATCTTTTTCATGTATTTGTACCTCCTAAGTCTACAGCCCGTATCCTCTAACAGACTGAAGTAGTCAAATCATTTTATTATATAAGCTACTGAAAATCTCGCTTTTCATTGGCCCAAAGCGCCCACGTGGCAAGTCTTCAAATTGTCATATTTGCTGGCAGGTCTATATTAGTTACTAAATTAAGAGCTGACGTTCTGGTTCCGTTTTCGCATAGCGCAGCGCATAATCAGTTGATTTCTTTTCATTGCTTGACATTTTGTCAAAAATTATATAATAAAACAGTTAATGACTTTTGAGGCATTGGATATGATGTGATATCGACCCGAGAATACCAATATTGACCTCGGCTTCGCCTCGGTCAATATTGGTATTTTCGGGTCGATATCACATCATATCCAATGCCTCAAAAGTCATTAATTGTATAATATTCTGTGCCTGTTGAGCGATATAAATCGTCCTATTTTAATATGGTCGCCATCTTAACAGAATAACCGGGAGTGTGGGGTCATTGCGTCGCTTGCGGATGTGACGTCACTGGACTAGGACAACATGATCAGGAAAACATGTCCATGAAAAAGCAAACCCCCTTAAACCCCACTTTTATATAGCAAAACTGGGTTATGCAGGGGTATTCCTATTTTTTCTTATTTTTGCTACAAAACATAGAGTGTTGGTACTTGTTAGAACCGCCTTGCCAAGGCGGTTCTAACGTGTACCCACAATCTATGTTTTGAGCAAAAATAAGAACACTAACAGAATTTTTCCAATGAAAGTTTCCATTTTTACAACCAAAAAAAAATTCTATATATTGCATGGGCGTGTTTTCGTTATGTGTAGTTTTGGAGGAAGGCAAAATTCGACAACTCGAAGCCTTCTGAAAATTTAGATTCAATCGTCTTACCCGCAGATATTGCCGATATGAGCTACGTTAAATGTTAACCTCTTTTCGACATCGAAAAGTGTATGTTCTTTCCATCTATCTTTAAAACTCCAGGCATTGAGAAGTCTGTACCTGCAATCTAGAAAAGAACATCAGTATGAAAACAATCCCATTCAATATACAGAGATTTTAAAAGTTAAAAAAAAAAAAAAAAACAAAAAAAAACAAAAAAAAAAAAACAAAAAAAAAACACATAGATTGTGGGTACACGTTAGAGCCACCTGCATACCCCAGTTTTACTATATATCAGTGGGGTTAAATGGACATGTTTTCCTGATGTTATGAAAACATGCCCATGCAATATACAAATATTTTTTTAACTGTAAAATTTGAAAATATCAAAGGAAAAATCGCTGTGGCGAGCAAGCCAAAAAAAACTTGTTACTTTAACATACTAATTATCTGGACTAAATGATCGCGATGTACGGCAAATGGTGGTTTGTCTAACATTTATCAGAATTTAATGGCTTTGGTATCACAAAATTGGCATTTTTCTTATCTAAACATCCACACACGACACTGCTTTAAAACTTTGTCGTGCTCGTTGCCTTTCGTTCCTGTTATTACTTAGCCAGATGGCTACCTTGGTGGGAAAGAGCTAGTCATTCTGCTCTTCGAGTGAGGTGTTGGAAAAATGTTTTGTTGTGTTTTATGTATTTTCTTTCCCACCTGCTGTCTATGTTGGGACTTTAATTGCATCGATTCCTGGTCCGTCTATTCTTACTTTAAGAGGTTTGATTATACGCCGGGATATGCACATTTGTAAGAGGTGGTGGGGGAAAAGACTTATAGCAGCTTAAAAAGCATGGAAGGGCTTTCAAATTACACATTATGTTATTTGAAATTCAATTCCCTTTTCAAAACTCATTTTTGTTTTTCCGCGTAGTATATTCTCGGAGATGTATTAGACAAATATGTTCAAAAATGTGAAAGGGAAAAAAAAAGTATTTTGCCCTAGAATGCGTATATACATGTACATTTTACCTTACAATTTTGTTATTTGGCAAGTAGTTTGTGAAAACATTTACAGTTTCAAACACATTCCGTTGACATATTTTTATCCTTTCCTTGAAGACTTAAATTGAAAATATTTCAAAAAGTCGGTTTTTCTCATTTTGTTAAAATCTACATCTTTTTTTAAATAAGGATAGCCCGCAAAAATAAAAAAATAGGTATACCCCATTTTTATTATATAAAAGTGGGGTATGAGGGGGTATACATGTCATGGCAATGTTTTTCTGATGGTGTACGAAGATAAACAATGAATTACATTAAATCAGGTTTACACTAAAATGAAGATAATTATTCTGAATAAATGAAATAATAAAACTTTAAAGAATAAACTTCATAAGTCCTGGGTTTTGATTCATCAGGATGTTTATCATGATTTATTTGTTTGTTCTTGGTGATTCATTGACTAGTTAGAGATTCACCACAAGACCAAATAACTAACTAAATGTTATGAACCACTGCAGAAGCTGAGGGTGAGGTTAGGTACCTGTAAAACCGGTTTAAGCCCGCCAGTAACTTTGCGTTACTGATCGTTCCAAGTCGATACTTCTGTAGTGGTTCTTTTTGTTTTATGTCTTGGTGTTTAAAAATTTTTGTGCTGTTGGCGCCTTATGTATGTTTTCATATTTTTAGTTAAGTAAAGGTAACTGAGTGGCCACCTATTGGGAAAATAGCTGCTCATTCGGCTTACGATATGTTTCATGGTATAAAGTACCTGATTGTTAGCTTGGTTTTTTCCCACCTCGGTTTTTGGAGTGGGAATCTTTTTCTGATTGCGCCTTTTCCTGATCTTTGCCTACTTGTACCTTTTTGTATATATATTATTGTGTAACGAAGCATAAAATGATGTCAACTTATGAAACACATACAGGTAGTCCTTCCTTAGAAAGGATTTTTCTTGTGACAGTAAGAATATTTTCTACATGACAACTGCTCTGACTGAACCTTGATAAGACAGCCACCTGTGTATAACAGCCAGCTTAGCTCACTCCCAAAGGTGGCGCTTTGATAGAGGTTTGACTGTACAAATTAATGTAATCTTCAAATAAAACTTTATAAATACCACAAAAACTGTAAAAACCGCCCATTGACATAAATAGTTCTGCGAGGCTGACTCCGTTGATTTTCGTTGCGACAAGAAATGGGCTCCGCAGGTCTAAAGTAGGGCAGTCATGCAATTCCATCAGCAGCTCTCGTCTTGCACTCTCTGTCCTGAAAACGTTGATTAAATGGGTAAATGCACTTCAAAAAGGGAATCTAGTGTTTTCTATACGCTAGGAAGAGACGCAGTTGTCAGGAAAAACATGTCCATGAAATGTATACATCCGTAAGCCTCACTTTTATATAGAAAAACTGGGGTTTGCTGGGGTATACCTAATTTTCTTATTTTTGATCCAAAACATACATTGTGGGTACTCGTTAGAACCGCCTCGCTGAGGCGGTTCTAACGAGTATCCACAATGTATGTTTTGAGCAAAAGTATTAAAAACATCATTATTTTTCTGGTGAAATTTTCATTTTTTACAGCTGATAAAATCTCAGCATGGGCATGTTTTCATAATAATGTGGTCACAAACTGCTGCAGCCTGATGGCTAGTTTCAAATTGACGAAGAAGAGGGATTAATTTCAAATTTAAGAAGATGGATTGCACTATCCATCAGGATAACATGTCCATGTATGATGAAGGGTTTACCCCCGTGAACCCCACTTTTGTATAGCCAACGGTAAAACTGGGGTTTACAGGGGTATGCCTATTTTTCTTATTTTTGCTCCAAAACATAGATTGTGGGCACTCGTTAGAACCGCCTCGATGAGGCGGTTCTGACTTGTACCCACAATCTATGTTTTGAGCAAAACTAAGAAAATATCAAAAAGTTTCTACTGAAAATTGTCAATTTTTACAACTTAAAAATATATGTATATATTGCATGGGCTGTTTTTTTTTCGTTATGCTGAGTAGCGAAATCAAAGGTGTCCAGTTTCTACACAGCTGGTTTGTGCTTTTGTTTTAGCATATAGCATATATCTTTTTTTTTTTCTCGTGACGAGGCTAAAATTCTACGCTGACAATCATGGCAATCTAAAGACCGATTTTGTCATTTTTATCTTTTTGATTCAAACCATAGATTGAGGGTTCTCGTTAGCACAGCCTCGGCGGGGCGGTCCTAAGGTGTACCCATAATCAATGTTTGAGCAAAAATAATCAACCTATCAATTTTTTTCCGATGAAATTTTCAATTTTTTCTCTGAAAAAATTCTTTGTTTATTGCATGGTCAAGTTTTCGTAATGTTACTAACTAACTGCTCCCGCAGTGCAGGGTTTGATGAACATAACCATTACGTAAACACGCCCATGTAATATATATTTAAGGATGTTCGCTGCTAACATTTGACATTTCGGAACTTCCGATTTTTCTTTTGTTGAATATCTCGTTAACGGTTGCAGATATTTTCCTAATATTTTATATTTGGATACATATTGATGATATGCATTGAATGAGCCATGAAAATTGTCAATCTAAGGAACTTCATTTTTTCACCCCATTTTCTGCAACTTTTCTGAAAATTTTAGTTGCCACGGTCAGTAAAATTAAGGGGGTAGGGTAGATTAAACTTGAATATTACACACCATCAAATTAAGTACACTAGTTCGATGTTTATTTTAGCAGCAGTATATGTGTACATGGTCTTCTAAGTCAGTTTTTCTGTCTTTGGTGTGCTAGTTTTTAATATTTTGGGTGGTTTTATGAAATGGGCTTTAAGAACAAAACAGACGAAAAAAGGCTTAAAATGGCGATCGATTTTCAAGTTGTTGGTTCTCTCTTATATGCACACTACATGTACCCTATATATTTCTTTCTTTTATTCGAACAACATTACCAAGATCTTATCTATGTTGTGTGAAAATGCAAGAAAAATGAATCTAGAAATATGGGTTCGACAGATTTTTTCCGACTTTTCAAGTATGGGGGTAGGGTTGGAAAACGACTCTTATAATTTTGTCATCCACTTCAAGTTGCAAATTTTTCTATGCTTTTGGTCCAAAATAGTTTTCATTACGTAAATATTATGACTTTTGAAAGCATTCTAGGTGTATTTTTGTTCAAGACAGGTATGTTTCAAAGAATTAAAAATTAAATTAATTTTACTAAATTTAGAGCCTGGTGTTCAGAGGTCTCATTCAGAGGCCTGTAGCTTGAAAATATGCACACTACCCTATACTTATTTTGTTTTCAAATGTCTTGTGTTGTATTTTGGAATAAAATAAGAGTGGTTAGAAAAAAAGTTTGAATACTTTTTCATTGGCAGCGAACATCCTTAAGTTGTAAAAAAAAAGAAAATTTTCAGCAGAAAAACTTTGATTTTTTCCTTATTTTTGCTCTAAACATAGTTTGTGGGTACACGTAAGAGCGGCCTTGCCGATGCGGTTCAAACGAGTACCCACAATCTATGTTTTGGAGCAAAAATAAGAAAAATAGGTATATCCCTGCAAAACCCAATTTTACCGCCATATAAAGTATGGTTAAAGAGGGTATTCAATACACGGACATGTTTCTGAAGTCCACGATATTCTTCGGAGCTTGGGTGCGCGACTTCAAATGACGAGTGTACTAGCCGATTCTTACCCAGATGTATCGCATAAAAATTCGAACAGAAACGGCAGATTTCCTTCCGGAATCTTCGTCTCCATCGTGTTAAAATTTATCGTGATCAGTCCAGAACTATTTACTTCTTGGATGAGTCTCAGGCTGATATTGTCAAGCCTTATCATTCTCTCGAACGTAGAACATGACGGCGTATCTGTTGTGGAGCCTGGGAAGTGAATACCCCCGTGTCCTAGGATAGATGGGTCATCAGAACCGGGAGACTGCATACCCCCGGGCCCTAGGATCGGTGGGTTATCAGTCCCGGGGAACTGCATACCCCCAGGGCCTAGGATCGGTGGGTCATCGGATCCGGGCAGCTGCATACCCCCAGGGCCTAGGATAGGTGGGTCACCAGAACCTGAAAAAAAACATGTAAACCATGGACCGTATCAGCGGCAATTGCAAACGACCAATTTGACAAACAAAAAGAATTCGAGATTGCCATAAAAAAGCGTTTTGGATTGCCAAAATGATGATGTAGAACATAAATTGAACGTTCTCGATTCCCAACACGTGCAATTGTGCAATCTAAAACGCCCTTTTTGCAGTCCGGAACGCAGTTTTATATGAAATCATACGTTCAACGTTGCCGCTAACACAGTCAAAAATAGCAAATGATCGATAGATGAGAGTAAAGTACTGGCTCCACATTTCTAGAAATCTTTTCATGACTTTAGATCTTAGAACTTCCAGTATTTAATCCTTGTGAAGCAAAAAAGAACACCGATATTTCCTTAATGCATTGATGAAAGTGTTCCGTTGTATGCACAATTTGATGTTAAAATTCTGAAATCGATGGTTGATCTTGATCTACAGCAAACCTTTGAGGCTATATTGTTCATCCTAGAACTATGAGCTCCGACGTTTCAGCTAAAAGCAATGCGGTAATATTTTCGATCGGGAAGCGAGATGAATATGGTATTCACGGACAGGCGGTAATTATTATTAGCTCCGACGTTTCAGCTAAAAGCAATGCGGTAAAATTTTCGATCGGAAAGCGAGATGAATATGGTATTCACGGACAGGTGTATTGTGTAGACGTAAACCGACTCCTTTGCTATCAGCTATGCCGGATATGGTTAGATCATTTCAGGATTGAAAGTCAGAATTTAGCTTTCACTGGATAATGAAAAACATAAGGCTGTTTTAATGTCTGTGAAGCCCGAATTTATATAAAATTATTTTTATTTTCTCACTTCGGTTAAAATGTTATTTTGCACATTGTTTCATGTGTACAACACTCGAACCCAGATTAGGGTCAAAATCTTTAAAGGGATGGGTGAAAAAATACTCATTGATGGTGTTGAGGCCTCAACAAGGAAACCACAGACTCGGTTTTAGATAATTCAAGTCTCATCCTCGGCAGAGCCTCGGATAAGACTAATGATCTAAAAACTTGCCTCAGATTCTCTTGTCTTGGCCTCAACCACATTTAATATGAGAACTTGACCATGCAATATACGAATTAAGAGTTTGTTCACCTGCAAAAATTGAAAATTTCATCAGAAAATTTTTGATATTTTTCTTTATATTTGATTGTAGGTACACGTTAAAATCGCTGAGGCGGTTCTAACGAGTACCCACAATCTATGTTTTGGATCAAAAATAAGACAAATAGGAGTATACCCCTCCAAACCCCAGTTATACTATATAACTGGGGTTTAAGTGGGTATACTTGTAAAACTGGGGTTCAAGTGGGTATACATTTACGGACATGTTTTCCGGGAACCAAAGAGCCATTTTTGACACCGCTGTAATCATTTCAAGGTGAAACGTTATGCATTGGCATTTATATAAAAACAAATCGGTTTAAAACAAATAAATTTCATCAAATATGATTGAAAATTGTGACTTACCTCGGTGTACGAGTACAAGCAAGAAAACAAAAAAGCACCGGACCATTTTGAGGAATAAAATATCCAAATATTAATGTTTTGACAATACCAGTATATGTACAATGATGATACATTTGTATATGAACTATGCAATGGAATAATATGAGCCGAAACATGAGAAAACAAAACTTTGCCGATGCGAAAACAAAGGAGCAGGTCAGCTGCGCGGTAAAAGTGTAGTTGATCAGCACCTTTGTTTTCGCTTCTCGGATAGTAAAATTCCATCTTCCTAAACTTCTAGCCATCTTCTGTAGCTTAATAACAGGCCGGTTGGGTCGGACCTGGTCGGAAACCCCAAAGACAGGTTTTCTCGCGTCGTAGCTCATATGTCTTTGCTGGAGGAACTTTTTTAAATTTAGTCGTTTCTCGATAAAATTATAAATCTAACAATATAAGATTTGCGCCCAGCCAAGACACAGATCCGTCTGGACTTAACAATTGATTAGAGCTAGTTTTGTGGGCATTCTCTGGCAACTTAATGAATAACTTTTCTTGATGCAGTCAAGAGTCTTGTCAGACTGCGTTTGTTTTGTCGTGTTATGATGCATTTGGTGTTACCAAAACAGTACTTATTTATGAGCCTGTGCGTGAGAAAACCGCAACAATTTGCGTTATGACCAGGTCCGGCACAAACCGGCATGTAGAGTCTCAGAAGAAAGCTAGACGCTTGAAATTTTGGATTTAAGTAGAAGAGAAATTGTACTATCCGAGTAGCGAAAGCAAAGGCGCAGATCAGCTTCGCAGTTACTGCGAAGATGATCTGCGCCTTTGTTTTCGCTTATGCAGACTGCTGGTTTTCCCATGCGGGGGCTCTTATGTCTTAATTTTGAAATTGTTTAACACGGCCTGGGGGAAAGTAGTCATTATCAAAATAGTCAAATTGATATGAAATAGGTAAATAAAAATACAACAACAACAGCAAACTGTGATCGGAGAAAAATAAATGCCTAAACGCTTAAATTGTATCTTCCTTTAGCGTCGATTACGACAAAGATGAATACATAGATAGTTGTACGGGTTTATGAAATGAAACATCTGGAAAACACGTCCATGAAAAGAATACCCCCTTGAACCCCACTTTTATATAGAAAATCTGGGGTTTGCGGGGTATACCTATTTTTTCTGATTTTTCCTCAAAACACAGATTGTAGGTGCTCGTTAGAAAGGCGGTTCTTATGTGCACCCACAATCTATGTTGTGAGCAAAAATAAGAAAAATATCAGAAATTTACTACTGAAAATTTTCAATTTTTACATCTGTATATTGCACGGGCGTGTTTTCGTAATGCCATTGTCGCTGACAGGTAAGCGCTTCATGCAGTGACCTGTCGCAGTTGACCAATGGGATCTGAGAAACTTATTCGGGATGCTCTTGCTTTCTTCGTGTGCCGCATTTAGCCAAAATCGGTTGTACCACGAAATTACAATTAAAGCGTCAAAAATTAGAGATCAAGGTGAGGCCTCGTCTGATCTCGCGAGAATGTGAAATGAAATTTTTCAAGACTGCATTTCTGTGATTTTGCCATTTAATGCAAATGCAGGGTTCTTATACGAATATAGCCCGACTTAAAACATTATATATCGGCAAATAGGTCACTGTATAGGTCCATCTGTTCAAGTAGGGAGATTATAGAAAAGTCGAACTCAGGCAGCCTAGAGTGATGTCAGATCCAATTTTGTCCAATCCAGTGAATTAGCAAAGTCGTATTTCATTTGTATTTTCTTAACGGAAAACATGTGAGTTGAATCTTTCAACTTTTACCTAGGTCAAAAGTAGACCATACCCAATAACGTATTCATGAGGTAACGTCCATACAGTAACCTATTTGCCGTTTTATGATACGCAGTGAGGCTTGTTATACCAAAAGTTCCATGAGGAAATCAATGCAATCTATGGACGAAAACACACCTATACAATATATGTAAGTATGCAGGTTTTTACAACAGCTGAAAATGAACATTTTCAGTGGAAAGAATTTGATATTTTCTTTACTATCCTTAATCAAAATGGGCCGCGACGCGAGAAAACCCGGTCTTCGGGGTTTCCGACCAGTAGCTCGTTTCACGAAGCTCACTTAGGACATATCTTATCTTATGATCAAGACTACTCTTAGGAGTGACTTATGATCTATCTTAACGGTAAGACTAATCTTATGTTCGAAGTTGTGACTGGCTCATAAGATTTATCTCATTTCAAGGTCAAACACACCAAACAGTTAGCTTCGAGTATGTTAAATCATAGAATTTATTGGTGATAGTTTAGTGGATTTATGCAAGTAATCAAATTAGTACTTTTTGCCATAATATGAACCAGGCGATCCCAGATCGAATCCAGTTTTCTCTCTTTTTTCTTTTCCTTTTTTCTTTCTGTTTCAATATAAATACATGTACTTAAATCTACCCACTGTTTTATTGAAATGCTTTAGAATATTCCGTCTGCAAATCGAAACCAAATCTCTTTAACACCAGTGTTTGCCTTATACACTGTATGGTAAACCTGATGCATCGGGCGGCCGATGTGTTTATCAAAGCCCTGTTCCGATTTGGGGAAATATGCATGGGGTACTTTACTCGTACTAGCACTTCTACAGGTATTGGCCAATAAATTGTATAAAACATATAGGGAAAAAGTATTTAACACTTTGTAACTTTCTTATTTCTTATGATATTTTTATATCACGAACGGCGTTAGAAAGTATAATTCTTTATCTTTACCATAGTTTTTAAATTTTTGACGTAGCGCTATTATAAAATGGTCTGTTTGGGGACGACCGTCTTGTTGTACGCAATTTAATTAAATATATAGCAAAATTTCCGTAAAACGCGGTTAAATACGCCTAGGTACATGACTTCAGCAACAATTTTAAGCTATAATTTTACATAAATGTTAGGCGTCACAAACGGTCTAATGTAGTAGAAATATTATATTTTAATCTGGTGTATTTTTTATTTTTGTAGCTCAACGATAAATTGGTCTGTTTGAGCAAGGACCAAAAAACAATAAATCTTATTTTCTATCTGGAATTTCCGTGAGTATCCGTAAAATGCACCGATAAGACCCGACTTAATTTCCAGGTATTAATGCCGTGGGCGAAGATTATTGCTCTAATATGAAAATAAAATGTATTTGATGACTGATTGTGTAATAAAGAATTTTATATGAATAAATTAATAGGCTTAAGTTTAGAGAGTGATATTGTGCGGAAATAAAACATTAAACTTTACCATATTTTTTTCCTTTTTCGTCAGTAGATGCCGAATTGAAAACACAGATGTCAATTCGCTCATGAGTTAGTAATGACACTGTGTTAAATTCGCAATCAAGTTCTACTCATCTAATTTATCATTTTATTTTTATGAGAATCTTTTTTATAATTATTTCATGAGGTATTTGTATTTTTCTTTTGATGCTGTAATCCGCAACAGGACGAGTGCTCGATATCTGTCATTCAAAGTCAATCCAAACAAAATAGCAGCTTTTATTAGCTTTAATTAAAAACATAAACATCAAACATAAACGTTTGAGGTGATCATCGCATGAACAGTTGAATCCCGACATCAATTAAAGAAATCAAATTACATGTAAACAATTTAACTTAAGTATTTCACACATACTCGAGATATAATTGAGCAAACCGAACGAGTATAATCACTCATTTACCGAAAGCGATGACACTGTGCCATAACATATTATGCATGCTTTATTTAACCAACGTGGAGAATTCAAAGATATTTAAAATCTATTTTTTAATATCTTTCTCAAAGCATTTTGACACGAAACAAAAAACATTTAAACATTATACATGTATCGTAGTAGATAAGACTCCTACATTTATCAACCTAAATATGTGTAATTACGGATTCGTGAAATGCGCATTCATTCATTCATTCATTCATTCATTTCTTTCTATCTGTCTTTCTTTCTTATAATGTGATATATGAAATCCTTGACGACAAAGCTCAATGAAAATGAAAATGGCAAGTTTCCGCTTTGTTTTCGCTTCATAGATAGTACATCCCTCTTCTTAAATACGAAATTTTAAACTTCTAGCCTGCTTCTATGGCTGTACAGACCGGTTTGTGCCTGACCTGGTCGGAAACCAAACTTGTTTTCTCATGCGAAGGCTCATTTGGTTTTTTTATTCATGTGCATGCGATTGTTAGAAAATAAACCGTTTGCATTATTGAGGCATGTCAGGTTTACACCGCATGGTGCTTTAACAAAACAAAAACATTACGAAAACTTGCCCATGCAATATACAGAGATTTTTTAAGTTGTAAAAATTGAAACATTTCAGTGGAATTTTTTTTTATATTTTTCTTATTTTTGCTCAAAACATAGATTGTGGGTACACGTTAGAACCGCCTCGCCACAATCTATGTTTTGGAGCAAAAATAAGAAAAATAGGTATACCCCTGCAAACCCCAGTTTTACTATATAAAAGTGGGGTTTAAGGGGGTATATATTGCACGGACATGTTTTCCTGATGTGTAGTTTAATAAAACATTAAATTTCGTTTTAAGAATCTAGATCTCTGTATGCAGACTTGGCTAAGAGTAGCCTGCATGATATGCAGAATCAGTTTTGTCTGTCAAAACAGTTTTCCTATGACGCTGCCAAATTATCATGTGAGAATGTTTTTATAAGAAGCGTGACTTTAATACCTTGCGGCGACAGCCTAAATACGCTGGATGTCAGGTGTAATCGTAATCCCTTAATCTAGTCATCCATGATGATCGTTTTAACTACCTTATAATCAGCAAAGCGTGAAAACCTACCTTCTGGTCGGCATTTCTGACCATGTCAGACAAAGACCAGATTGGTTATCATTAAAACTGTATCAAGGTTGAACTGCATACTTGGATAAGAATAACCGGTCTTATGGAAAATGGTGTTTCAGCGCTGTGCAGGTCATCACCGCCTATACACCGCCAATCCTTTCCTGGGCGAGGCCAGTACTATAGGAGGTTGTTTTGTGGGTTTTGTTGTCCCGGGAGCACCCGAAGGCTCAACCGGGAAAATGATTTTTTTTTTTTTTTTTTTTTTTTTTTTTTGAGAAGCCCGCCCGGTTAAGTATAGATGTGAAGAACTTAATTCGATATATCTTTCATGATATATAGGCTGTGAATATCTAAGTTTTTTTACCCAGCGAAAATGTATATTCTAAATTAATTTATTTGGCGCGAATTACATCTAACTTCTATATAAAGAAAAACATATACATTTAATATTTTATATGTGTCTTTCACATTCGGATCTTTCAAAAGGGGAACAACACGTTTATTCTCCATTTAAGGTTACAAACAACTAATGGAGTCTATTAAAATAATATATGCAGCTTCTTAAATCATCTGGAAAATGCAAAGGCGTGTCCGCGTCTGCAAGACGAATGCTTTTGTTTGCTTTTGGGTCTCTGTTATAATTATCCTATATAAAATCATCCAAAGTGACATGGGGGTGGCAGATGAATACCCCCGGTCCCTGCGTCATGCATTTAGTCTTTTAACATGTCAACTGCGCTTAATTAAAATAAAGTTTTCACGCAGAGAAAGCTGCAGAGAAAGCTTTAAAATAAAGCGATGAAATCTTTAATCCCTACAACAACTGTCCCCAGGCAACACTGACATTACCTGGACAGATTGGCCGAACGATAATCGAATATCGCCGGCCAATATCGGATATTATCGGAAAGTCTCCGTAAATTTACCTGAGCGCTAGTAAAATCGATTGCTTGCCTATGTGCCTATATTGAAATACGACTAAAGTTCCGGTTGATCAATTTGCCATATTGAACTTAGGTCTAGTTATACTCACAATTATTATATATATATAATACAGCTCATGATGTTTGCAGTTAAAATAAAAATTGGACCCATTAGGGCCCTGCGAAATTATAGATGAGCCTCTTGTACCGCTCCAAGCCAAGCTTATACGCCCTGTTAACCGCTCTGGTCTGAGCTTGCCCCGAAACCGTGGTAAAGTGAAACCATCCATACACATAAGCCTTACTTTGGTTCTTTATATTGAGCCAAACACAACGCATCACGAGTATAGCATATTTTCGCCTATGAATTAATAGGGTACAAAAGTGTTTGGTTTATTTGGCTCGAATGAGATTTGCAAAAGCGGTTATTGTGGTGGCATGGGCCTCCTGAGAGATTCTGGAAGTCATTTTAATACAAATTGCTCCCTTTTGGATCGTGAAAACTGATAAATTTCTTGAAACGCATAATACAGAATAATACAACCAGATGCTGTTAGATGTGTCAATCACCCGGCAATCTAATCCAGTGGAAATAAATAAATAAAATATAAAGGTTTGATCCTTTGGAAGCAGTAAAACATTCAAAGGGAGATATTATGCCTATATTGCACAATTTCGGGTAATGAACCCTCATCAGTAGCCCTTTTTAAACCGGCAACGAACGCCAGACTATTGTGCTGCAATTTCGAGAATTTACACGAGGAGTCTAAATCAAAGACATATTCCTAAATTGGGTCAAATATGTTTAAACATTGCTTAGAAGTATGTTTCTAAACGTGACTGTTTTGAACGCTCTGAATATCTTTACTGATCTCAAAGGACCGAAATAAAAATATAATCTGCACTATGGATGATGTACGGGGAGACTTTTTACGGCCGCCACACGGCACAACACCAGCTGCAGTAATAGCAAATAAAATATAAAGGTTTGATCCTTTGGAAGCAGTAAAACATTCAACGGGAGATATTATGGACTATATTGCACAATTTCGGGTAATGAACCCTCATCAGTAGCCCTTTTTAAACCGGCAACGAACGCCAGACTATTGTGCTCCAATTTCGAGAATTTACACGAGGAGTCTAAATCAAAGACATATTCCTAAATTGGGTCAAACATGTTTAAACATTGCTTAGAAGTATGTTTCTAAACGTGACTGTTTTGAACGCTCTGAATATCTTTACTGATCTCAAAGGACCGAAATAAAAATATAATCTGCACTATGGATGATGTACGGGGAGACTTAAACATAAACATAGTTGTTGACTGGGGCGTCAAGCATTAACTCAAACAAACTAACTAAAAATAACGGGTGTGCCAGGGTTCTCTCGTTTTCGCACCTCCTACTGATTGGCCTCTCTCATAAGTGCTGAAAAAACCTTGAAAGGGACGTAAAACTGAATAAAAATAAATAAAAATAAAATGTGTTCTATTGGCGTTTATCAATACTGAACCAATAAATAAAACATATGACTCGGTGGCTTAGTGGTAAGCTATGTTATCTTCTGTCCAGCCGATCCGAGTTCGAATCCAGTCTAGGTGATATTATGTTGTTTTTCGCTCTCACATAAACACGTCCGCCATTTCCCACAAGAATTTAAGGATGCATCCATAATCCACCTATACAAGCGGAAAGGAAATCCTCAAGTCTGTGACAATCACAGAGGCATCTCCCTCCTATCAATTGCTGGGAAGATACTTGCAAAAATTCTGTTGAATCGTCTGAATGCTCATCTTGATCAGACGGGACTTATCCCTGAAAGTCAATGTGGATTCAGAAAAGACAGAGGGACAATAGACATGATCTTCACAGCAAGACAGCTTCAGGAGAAATGCCAAGAACAGAATGTAGATCTATACATGACGTTTGTTGACCTCACCAAAGCTTTTGACACTGTTAGTCGTGATGGACTCTGGAAAATCATGGCCAAGTTTGGCTGTCCACCCAGATTCATAGCTATGGTGCGGCAGTTTCATGATGGCATGCAGGCACGTGTGCAGAATGATGGTGAGTTCTCTGAACCATTTGAAGTAACAAATGGGGTCAAACAAGGCTGTGTTCTGGCACCAACACTGTTCAGCATGATGTTTCTGCCATGCTTATGGATGGTTTTCAGGACAGTGACACTGGTTTTCCAATCAGGTACCGTTTTGATGGCAACATATTCAACCTCAGAAGGTTGCAAGCCAAAACTAAGGTCCAGACTGATGTGCTAGATGAGCTCCTCTATGCAGATGATATGGATAAGAATGCCAACACCGAGGCAAAAATGCAAAGAGCCATGGATCAAGTCTCACAGTCATGTGATAACTATGATCTCACAATCAGCACAAAAAAGACAGAGGTTGTACACCAACCAGCCCCCGGAAAACCATATAATGAACCAACCATCACTGTGAATGGGCAAAAACTTTAAGTTGTTGACAAGTTCACCTACCTGGGAAGCACTCTCTCCAGAGCAGTGCATATTGATGATGAGATCACTGCCAGAATTGCAAAAGCTAGTGTAACATTCGGAAGACTCCGTGCAAATGTCTGGGAGCGAAATGGAATCAAGCTTGACACCAAGCTGAAAGCCTACAAGGCTGTGGTACTGCCAACCCTCTTGTATGCATGTGAGACCTGGACAGTATACCAACGCCATGCAAAGAGACTTCACCATTTCCACTTAAGCTGTTTGAGAAAGTTGTTAAAAATCAAGTGGCAGGACAAGATTCCAGACACAGAGGTCCTGAGGAAAGCAGGGATGCAAAGCATGCATACAGTCTTAAAGCTAGCACAGCTAAGATGGACTGGCCATGTTATAAGAATGCCTGATGCGCGACTTCCAAAGAAAGTTTTCTATGGAGAACTACAGGAGGGAAAGCGCTCTCAAGGTGGCCAGAAGAAACGCTACAAAGACACCCTCAAAGCCTCTCTGAAGGATTTCGAAATACCAATGGGGTCCTGGGAACAGACTGCACAGGAGCGATCAAAGTGGCGAGGTCTCATCAACAAAGGAGCAGCTCTCTATGAAAAGAAGAGAATCTGTGAAACTGAAAGAAAGCGAAGAGAGCGCAAAGCCAAAACAAATGTGCCACCAGCAGACTCTATGACATTGACTTGCTCTACTTGCAACCGACAGTTTAGAGCCAGAATTGGCCTAGTCAGCCATCAAAGAACTCACCAACACACATCAGCACTATTCAAGAAATAATGATGGTCTTTCTCATTAGTGAGAGACGAACTATCACTATTAAATAAGATCAATCAGAAGTTGTGTCCTATTGTTAGGCTAAAGTTAGGACATCTTTAAGGATAAGACATATCTTAACCGAAATTAGTCCTAAATTCAAACTTAGGATAAAATATGTCTTAAAACGCTTTGTGAAACGAGCCCCAGGTCTGACACATACCGAGCTGGACAAGTACAGAAGATGACAAGAGGCTCGAAATTCCGGATTTAGAAAATAGAGGAATTGTTCTTCTATCCTAGTAGCTAAAACAAAGGCGCTGATCAGCTTCGCAGATGACCACCTTAAAATTTACGCCATTGCTATTCCGGTTACTCTAAGCTGTCGGAACTTTTTTCAAATGAAAGGTGCCATTTCGTAAGATAAGATGACGCCAAAGTTACGATGATGTTAAGTTGTCACCGTAACTTAACTAAGGTCCTTTTCAGTTATTCACCATAATCCCTAAGAGATACTTAAGTTGGTCGTAAGTTGATCTTAAGCTTAAGATGGCTTTGAGTTACCAACCCCTGATCTGCGCCTTTGTTTTCGCATAGACAAAATTTCTTTTTTCTCACGATGTGGCTCAAATATTGGTTGTGGTTACACGTTTTGGTCCACAATATACATGTAGGTGATACTGATACTTGCAAGAAACCACAATCCGTGCTTTGAATCAAATTTGAAACAAAAATGTATGCCCCTGTTCCACACGTGACGCTAGTAGGGTGTTACATGGATACGTCATCGTGATCGAGATATTGATATGTGTTTACATGTATGATGCGTTTCTTGTTCACAGTTTTTGTACCATTTTATGAACGTTTCATTTTGATTTGCAATTACTGTTCGTAGAAGGCTTACGTCACGGCGGGGTGGTGGTAAAACACACACAATGAAAACCAGGGATCGGTGTTGAGAATCTAAGCCAGTATCCCTTTTTCATATGACTTCAGCTAATAAGTTCTGCGTTAAAGACGAGTTGTCAAATAAATACCGTTACCGTCATTTTTCAGAATCAGAATCAGAATCAGAATAGTTTACTGGTGAAACGTCAAACTGACAATACCACACCAGGGGGATGGGGCTTGCCCGGAGGGGATTAGTCCCGAGCTCTAACAAGAGAAGTAAATTTAGACACACAATCATCTGACAATTCAGCAGAGGAGATCAGAGAATCAGGGAGTTCATTCCAATCTCTAATGGTCTGGGGCAAGAAACTGTGTAAATAGGCATTTGTACTTGCTGAATGTATCTGAAATGCCAAGGAGTGTTGATTCCTACAACGCCTATTTTTGGGGATAAGGTCGTCCGTGGGTATTTTTGCTCTCCCTTTTAGACCTTTGTAAAGCAATATAATTCTATTAATTTATCCTTCCTTCTTTTCTGCAGGGATTCCCATTTTAGTTTTTTAAGGATGTCAGTCATACTACCTTTTTCATATGTACAGTTGCTAGTTACAAACCTAGCCGCACGCTTTTGCACTTTCTCCAAATCATCTATCAGACCTTCATAATGAGGGTCCCAAACTGAGCTACCATATTCAAGAATAGGTCTCACCAGACCTTTGTAGGCAGCTTCTCTCACATCTTGGGGGCAAGAAAACAGATTTCGTCTCAAAATACCAAGGGTCCTATTGGCTTTGGTGCACACATTGCTGATGTGAGTATTCCATTTTAAATCCTTAGTTATTGTTACACCAAGATATTTGATACTCTCAACATTTTCCAACACAGTACCCTCAAGCTTGTAAGAAGCTTGAATTTTACTAGTACGTTTATTCGTCAGCTGCATCATGTTGCACTTGACAGGTTGGAATCTCATACCCCATTTCCTGGCCCAACTACCTAATCGATCAATATCCTTCTGAAGTTTCACTGTATCCTCCACATTCTTAATTTCACGATAACAAACACAATCATCAGCAAAGAGTCTGATTTCCGATTCAATATCTGAGGTGATATCATTTATATGCAACGAAAACAACAAGGGGCCAAGAACGGTGCCCTGTGGGACACCAGATACAACAGGAGCCCAGTCTGATTTAACGCCATTAACCACAACTCTTTGTTGTCTATAGCGAAGGAAGGCATCAATCCATTTAATTGTCTTCCCACCAATTCCATAACTGAACAATTTGCTTTTAAGGAGTTCATGCGGAGGAGTGTCAAAAGCTTTTTCTCAAAATACAAGATAAATGTATCAACCTGACCTTGATTGTCTAAGATTTTTGCCCAGTCATCAATCACTGTAGCTAACTGGGTTTCACAACTATGAGATTTCCTGAATGCATGTTGCCTGTCTGACAAAAGCTTATGATGATCCAAATGAGACTAGAGGGATCAACCATGGTTTTCAGTGTTCAAACATTCGATGGATCACGAGGAAGACGTTTGAACACAAGGCCGCAGGCCGCGTGTTCAAACCCCTTCCGAGTGATCCAGCGAATGTTTGAACACTGAAACAAACCATGGTTGATCGCTGTTCTTGCATTTTCTCTCTAATCCACTTAAAATATCTTGAAAATAACATTAACAACGTAAAACTCACCGAAAACCGCGGAGCTTCTTCAACGTTGGCCATTTTGTTTAGAACGAAACACATGACGTCACGTCGCATTGACCAATGACGTCGGCCAAAACCCATGTTCAAACGGCACGTGAATTTCATGATTTGAACATGGGTTTTGCTATTTGAACACGGGTTTCGACCAATCGAAAACTGCTTCAAACAGTTATGCGCATAGATATCTATGCAAGAAATGATATTAGAACACACTATATGTTCCAGAAGTTTGCAGGGTACGCAGGTCAAATAAACTGCATGGACGATAGTTGCAAGCGAGACCTGTCAGCCTTTTTGAACAGGGGACAAATGTTTGCTAAACTTTGACCATTCTTTGGGGATTTCACCCGAGTCTATTGACTGTTGAAAAAGATGTGCAAAAACAGGACCTAGCTCAGATGCCAATTCCTTAAGGACTCTAGGATGAAGCTCATCAGGACCTAAAGCTTTCGACGGGTTGAAACCTTTCAGAAGTTTTGTTACATATTCTTTGGATACCGTTATGTCTTCCATGAAAGGGGCTTTCTATTCAAAAGGGGGACCTGGCTATGTTCAGTTTTGGTGAACACATCCGTAAACTGACCATTGAATTCACCAGCCTTTTCGAAATCTGATTCAGCAAGACCACTTCCATTTCGCTTTTTCAAAGGGGGGATACCTTGAACATCTTTTTCTGACTATTTATGTACCGATAAAAATCTCTTGGATTAGCTTTAACATCACCAACCAAGTTATTTACATACAACTCATGCTTTTTTCTGATATCTGCTTTGATTTCTCTTCTCAAAGTTTCAAATTTTGTTCTAAATTTTGCACTCCCAGTTTTCTTCGCTTTAACGTGAGTTGCATTTTTCTACGAATCTGTCTTCTTATTTCAGGAGTTAACCATGGGACTGAGGAAACTGAGCGACTAGTCTTTGATGGGATATGTTTATCCACTGAATCCTGGATAAAAGATGTGATCAAATTAAAGTTTTCTTGAACCGACCGTGTGCCAGAGTAACCGTTGAAATATTTCTCCTTTGCAAATTTAAGGGCATCACCTTTCATAGATTCATAGTCACCTTTCTGATATTTCAAGTCCAGTGCGACGTAAAACTGAGAACCCGTCCCCATATGATCTCCAGTTATGAGTTGAATGTGACATAGGATCACCGATCATGATATTATTTTATGTAATTGTCCGTGCTAACACCGTTGATACACTATGAGAAAACCTAATTTGTATTTATGTAGTAGAGCAAACCGCTATAACTTTGCAGTCGGCGTGTGAGTACTACATGTATCTAGTTTAAACTGTAATGCATGTTCTTTCTTGTTTCATTTTCTTCGTTAACCTTCCCATTTTATTCGGCCCTTGAATGATAATTCGGGCCGCAGAAAAGCCAAGGTTTCTCAGGACACGTCAGTCACGTGACAAGTGAAAGGCGCGGTCAACTGATCAATCAAAACTTATAATTGTACATGCAGTAATCGCATAACCGAGGGCTGAAGTAAGATACGATTCTGTGTAATTTTTCGCTGTTTTCTATCGACTCACCATGTTCTTGGCTTTGCTGCTCATAGGAGTATCTACGCATCTTGGTAAGTAAATGTAGCTCCAATTTGAGCCGTGTCATGATAGCGAGAAAATCAACAATGTGGTTTTCGAACAGGTCCGACACAAACTGGCTATACACCCACAAATGAAAGCTAGAATCTTGAAATTTTTGGTATAGAAAGAGGATGAAGTGTACTATCCGTGTAGCGAAAACAGGACAGTTACTGCGCAGCTGGTCTGCGTATTTGTTTTTGCTTAGCCGAAAATCCGGTTTTCTTATGACGCGGCTCAAAGTTTGTTTTGTTTTTTCGATTTTGAGATTAACGTTGTCCAGTCAGTCTACACTGGTTTAAGCAACCGACTCTAGTCTGGTGGTGGTTAGTGTCTGGGGGAACGAGGAAGGGCAAGACATTCCTTGCGAAACCAAAGGAAAACGGGAGACACATGTACAACACTTTACACATACATGCATCCATACATACATGTAGACATCTACCACTGTAACTGTAGTGTAGGAACAACTGACCTGGCCCCGAGGTTATAAAACTTTTTTCATGCTCAGCTCGGCTGAGACTAAAATTTGTCCTGCTCATAAATGTTTCAATGCCAAAGATTGTTGGCATTTAAACATTTATTAGCAGAACAAATTAGAGGCTTTGCTAATCTTAACCTAATTTTTCTATTATTTCTAATATTTCTGTATTTATGAGCAGGTTAAGTTTCATGCGCAGCTGAGTTGAGCAAGAAAAAGTTTTATAACCTCGAGGCCTGTTGCTTATTTTCATAACAAACGTCAGGATCTAGGAGGATACAAACCCGCCCGGCAGCGGCCACTAGTCCATGTATAAAACAGAAGTGCTTCTGTCTGATCTAGCTGTTACGTCCAGCCAGCAACTTTGGTTATACTTAGTACTTGTCTCAGTAGTTTGAAGCTGATCTAATAATCCGACTGGAGCGGGCAAACTTCTAGAACGACGAGGACGGGGGTTGGACGCGGGGTCAAGCTCTTCCGCTCGGGATAGCCTTATGCCATTGTGCGCTGAGGCACTGCGCATCAATGGGGCTGTACTATAACTATACGCGGATGCAACGTTTACTTTACTGTTGAACATTGTGGTCAAATTATTTCTTACAATTGAAAAGTTGTCATCTCAGCGTGTCACCAGGAAAACTATTTAGATTCAGATCTTGTGTTTACCTTCAAAATACGCTATGTTTACATAATTTATGTCCATCGTTTGTGGGCCTCAGGCTAAACAGATTGCAAAATATTTCTAATTGATGGGTGATTCACTACTTATAACATTATGGCGACGAAAAATCAAGATCAAGGTTAAATATACCATTTAAAGATGTCAACATAGTAATGTTATTACACATATACATGTAACAGTGGTCAATAGAATTCCACACTGATGTGCACGGCTTCGTTTTTATGGCTACAATGTACAGACTTTCTAAGCATTACAAAACCAAGGTTTCTCGGAAGCTGCATGAAAACATTAAACGTGCATTAGCTTGCGATGATCGTACGATGCCAATTTTTGCAATTTCTGACGGTCTCCGCAGGGTGGCTTTACGATGTCCCTACGATTCTACGGCTTCCTACCGTCTCCATGGCCTCTACGATTTTGTAATAGTCTGCACTTTTACATGTACAAATGTTTAAAAATCGTAAGACCGTAGCCCGTAGACACGGCATGTGGGCGCCGCACGGAGACCCTGCGATGATAGCGGTCACCGCACGATTTTTTATGATACCTGGGGACAAAAAAAATCGTACGGCGATCGTAGGGAGACCACAAGGTCTCAGTCAGAAATCGAAGGGACTCCTCACGGACATCGCGCGTGCTCCGTACGTTTTCCCTCTTAGTGTGCGGAAACCCTACGATTTCCATACGATTTCCTTACGATCTCCATACGGTTCTGACTCGGAACGTCGACGAAAGTCAGAGCAAGAAATCGTACGATGTCCGTATGAATTATAAACACATACTTTGTAGCCAACGATATCCTACTATGTCAAAAAAATCGCAGGGAAAATCGCAGACCGAAAAATTGTATTATTAGTCGCTCAGCTGAAACTGATTTTGGGAAATAAAATTACCTCATCGTTCGGAAGGATGAATTTGGTCTCACATTAAAGATAATTGATTGTACTTTCAAAATCCGGTTGTCGTAGTGTCAAAAAAGTGTAGCGTCATATCAGAAAAAGGGGAGATAACTCTGTATTTAGTAAAATTAAGAATTGCCCGTTGGTATGGAAAAATGTAAAACTATTTTTATTCGATTTCGGTTTTGAGCCTTTGATTATATTTTCGTATTGTACATTGATATGTCGACACATTGCGGTTGTTTTGATTTTTTGTGCCTTTTAACACACGCTTTAACGGCCGGTAACGTACGTAACACGGTGGAAATTTTGATTTTGACGCCTTGCGTTTTTTATACAGAGTACAGTATTTTAGATATACCAATAATTTTGTATCTATGTAATGTTCAGTTAATGGGCAGTGTGTAGACGTTTCCATTTTTCGCTATTGTATCTCTCCATATTGTCAGTACGCTTTTAAAAACCCAACCCATTCTTGAAAAGTAACGTTTTTTCGACATTAAATCGCCATTCGATACAGAATAACTTATAGATTCACATGTACACTCCCGCCCGCGTATTTGTACTCTATTTACGCGTTTTACGCGAGTATTACGTGAGTATTACGTGCGTAAGGCCAATTACGCGCATTTACGCGTAACATGCGCATATTTACGCGTAACATATCTCATTAATATTCATAAGCAGAGATAAATGCGTCGATACGCGTAAGGTTCAGTCATTACGCGTATGAAGTATCGCCCAATCAGACTGGCAATACGTTTACGCGTATTTACACGTATCATACGCGTAACGACAAGGAGTATAAAAGCTAAAGTACCTAACGGTTGATTTTATTATTCAATCAAAAATAAACAATGTGCAAGTTTTATGGATTTTATTGATGTATCGTAATCGTGAAAATGGCGTGACTTTATTCTAGTTATTGTCAAATTGTTTTATGTTTACATGGGGTTTAAAGTTTACAGATTCAAGAAGCATAAAACTTACCCAATAACTGTCATCATGTCAACATTCAGCCTTCAACTGGAGTGAAAATTCATGCGTGACTAAGTGACTTTCACCTGTAGGTAACCATGTTCAGTTCTGTTCATTTTTTTTCATTGTCGTTTAGTTCCCCCTCCATTTTTAGAGGCACCACCGTACGGTATACGGCATGTTAGATTTTCGCTTGTTTTCCTACCACGTCTCTTTCTTATTTATTGATATTCAATTATTATTTAACAGAACTCGAATGTTTTCTTCTTCAAAATAAAAACCACAAGCAAATATAACAGAAACTTGGTGTTCGTTCGGCTACCGATCTGGGGATGAAGCTTTAAAATATTTCTCACGGATGTTATTTCGTACTCATGAATTGTTCGAGCCCTTAATACTGCAGGCCTTAGTTTGAACAAGATAAGATATTGTTTTGGTCTAAAGCAAAGTCCGGAATTTTGGTTTAACCATAAAATTTCAAGATTGTTGGCTCATTCATTACGCGTATATTACGCGTATTTTTTTACGTAATACTGTTTTAATCTCGATTGGTTAGAACAATACGTATACATACTTCAAATACGCGTAATGACTTGCTTTACTAATTCACCGCTCATTGGTTAAAGTCATTACGCGTAATGTATGCGCATTACGCGTATCATACGCGTAAGAAAAATTGAATTTTGACTGGCTATTGACACATACGCGTATAAAATAGGCGCGTATTACGCGAGTATTACTCGCGTATGTTACGCGCATTCAATGAGTACAATTACGCGGGCGGGAGTGTATATCTTTCGAATTACCACGAGAAAATTGATAAACTTGATAGAATTGTTTTATTTTCCAGTTTAAAGGGGAATAAATGATAAAATAGGCTTATATATGGTGTATATGGTCACGTAGACTACGTGCTTGCAGACAAATATAAACACAATTAGTAAATACAGTATAAATTCAGCATTCCCTATAAAGGCGTTATGCCGATCCGGGGTTCAATATGAAACATTACCTTATCGTTCGGATGGGGAAGTTTAGTCTAAAATGAAAGATGGGTGTCGCCTGGAAGATTTGGTTGTTTTGCGGCCCAAAACAGTGTAGCTTAATTTGACAAATATGGGCACACATCTCTTTCTCAAGCGTATTCATTTTTGGTGCAAAACCAATTTGAAACCGATTCGTAAATTGGCTTTTCTTCCCAATTCTTCCTGACTCAATAACTATATACTCATATAGAAATATGTATAGAGCTTCAAGGTGCATTCTGAGATATTACATATGTTACTTTATAAAAAGGACTTGGGTCGGCCGATAAAAACAGTTTTAAGTTTTTACAATTTGCGGGGGGGGGGGGGGGTATTTGTTCTAGTATTCATGTTGTTCATATCAAAATACAGTTGTATCGGTTACATAAAAGATTTAATGGAAACACTTCAAACAAAATACTACGAATCTATCTTTGACATATATTTCATAATATGTCGTTGAACACTTCGACCCCTATTGAAAAGCTGGAAGATTTAAAGTCGCCCTTCAACCATTTTGCACAAATAAGAGCTATTTTTAATATCTTTCGTCTTGGTAAAACTGGGACAATTCTCTTACAACGTTTAAATAATTTCAAGAAAGAGGTTTCCTAGAGAAATAACGTA
The DNA here is from genome assembly GCA_964017185.1 of Rugalucina vietnamica. Classification (NCBI taxonomy): domain Eukaryota; kingdom Metazoa; phylum Mollusca; class Bivalvia; order Lucinida; family Lucinidae; genus Rugalucina; species Rugalucina vietnamica. The sequence goes on along the minus strand of OZ024883.1, from coordinate 33,956,758 downwards.
TTTCAGTAAGAGCAACGCCATGTAACATACGTAACATTTCTTAATTTTGAACATCAATGCATGTATTGAACATACAGTACCCAATAGGATGCGTCTACTTAGCAAGAATCTTAAACTGTTACTAAATATATCATATCGATTTGTCAGGAAATTTTATTGTTTTAACTAAAACCACGTGTAACACTAAATTTGATTTAAGAAGAACGAGCAAACGGGATCAACCTTGCTTACATCATACACACATGCGAATAATCAAAGAACATGTTGCTTGCAAAGATGTCGTTTTGATATACATGTATATTATATAACGTTTAAGGAATAATGACTTAATGGTAGAGTGTATTTAATTTGATAAAACCGAATAATTGCATCGATTTCTCGGCATTCTGTACTAACTAAATTGAAAACTTACTAAATTGAAAATGTGACGCGCGTAACACCATAAAGTAAAATGACAAATACAAAGCATAACATGGCATGAAATAAACAGCAAAAGAAATAAAGAGGGAAAGAATGAAAGAAAGAATTTGAGAAAGAGGGAAAACACGTTATTGAATTTTATTTAAAGGTAAATTGTGCGCATATACAATATACATGTACTCTGGGTGATATCAAGATCTACTTTGCACCCCAGGATAATTGCTCATGGGTGCAAATGTGTTATTCTGAATACAAAATAGATATCAAAGATACTCCAAGTTAGTTTCTTATATCAAGTTAAGAATGACTAACGCTGCCATTTTATAGACACCACAAATTAATAATTTATTTGCTTTTTAAATGTTGTAAACATATAATATTTATATGAAGTCATTGAGTTAAATGTATTTATCTTTGGATAGCCATACCCTTTCCCAAACTGACACTCTTCCACTGGTATCACTGAAGTATTGCGCACAATATTCAAACATTATCCCCGAAACCTCAATCGTTTTAGCAGAATGATTTTGTCTTAAGTATAAAACAATTGAAAGCTCAATCTTTATAATATTTCCTTTATGTTCAAAATGTAACGTGTATAACACATATATTAGAATTTCATAATTGTCTCACAACGTTTTTTTCCTTAAAACACTGTGGTCCCTTATGTATTGGACCAAAGCCGTCACTTCATATGCCAAGATAGTTCATTTTATATCAAAAGAAAGAATTAAATGATACAATGATACTTTAAGTAATAAAGTTATCCAAATTTGCGATCTCGTATCATGGTATATAATATTAGCCTTGATAATAATTATAAAGGGAATGAGTCTCCTTCTTAGCATACTAAAAACTTTCAGGAAACATGAAAGGTAGCTTTTCGGTTTCCGTTTGCCTACTTTTACCTTTCTGTGTATCATGAGAGTATCACAATTTGAACGAATTCCTGTTTGTATTTTTTTCCACAAAGATGCTTTGTTACAAGCTATTATACCAACAGGTGTTTTGCCATTAAAGGTTTTACATACAATGTATGTTGTGTTGCAAAATTATGAAATTCTGCTTCATCAAAAGCAACTTCGTCATATTCATTTAAAGGGAAATGCAATAAGTATCATTTTATTTGTAGGCGTTAAGGAGAGTTTCAGTAATGTGATTTGTGTGAAAAATGACTTACAACCCATACGGCTTTTCCTTATTCTTTAAATCGGTTGCTAATTCTTCTATCCCGGCACTCCAATGCATTTCTATATCGTTGTAGCTTTACTTAAAATTGCATAACAACATAAAAACACAGATTAAATACCTGCTCAATTTCATTAAAGTCAATAAAATATGAATCCTTATTCAATAGCACCATTAAATAAAAATAAGCTTCTGTATTATTATTGTGTAACATACGTAACATAATTTAGTAATTTGTTTGTACAATTTAACATATAAGTTTGCTTAATTATGTCGAGAACTGAAGGAGCGTCTTTAATGAAAAAGAAGCAATTCTTACAAAGAGACGACAATTTCATCCCAATACTTTATAGTAAGTGCTACACGTTAGTGATGTCGCTGATTTGATTTCAATACTGCTTGTTTCACATATAACTGTTCGTTACCTTCACTATATCTACAGTAAATTGACTAAAATCAAAATTATTAAGAGGTTAACGTCAGTGGATTGGAAACAATCGTTCCCAAAGTGGCTTCTCTTATTTTGTAATCAAGTTTAAGGTTCTATTGATATGCTATAAAACGTGTATGTGTAAACAATTAACAGTGCAAGGTTATCTACGATACGCATAGGAATATTATATACTAAGTAAACATCTATTAAGTAAACATCTCTTATTAAGTAAACATCTCTTTGAATGTACGTTTTGAAAGGATTTCATGTTTTCGCTATCATGGTAACAGCGTGGGCTTAGATTCAGATTAGTAATTTATCAAACTATGACCATATCCGTATCTCTAGATGCTGATTAGGCCCTGCCATGCCAGTTGGAAATAATTGCGTACAGTAAACCATTGCTATCATTCTTGATAAAAACGGAACAATAACTGCACACTGTAAACCTGAGATTGAAACAATGAATCTTATATTTGGAAAGGGCACATGAATACATTTTATTCTAAATATTTTAATTTACTCCAATGACTCCATACAGTGAAGAAAGTAAATAAAATGTAACATATCGTGTTTTGTGTGTAACGTATGTAACACAAATTTAAATGCTGCCTCAGGACATATCGGTTTCACTGAACTCCAAAATAGAACCAAATTACTAAGAAAAAAAAACCCTATAGAACTAAGAATAAAATGTAGGCTTTATAGACATACTCTTATTTGGATCTAAACTTCTATGTTAGGCTATACAAGTCTTCAAACCACTATGCTACAAAATAGTGTAGAGGAAAATACAAACAACGACGACAACAGCAACAGCGACAGATTGCATTTAAATCAAATAAGTATATTTTGGTAAACGAAAACTGCATTAAATGATTGAACGGACCTTAAACTTACTTTGATCCTGAAATTAAACTGTATGCAATGCTTAACTGTTTTATTAATGCGAATGTAGTTTACGTAACCATTTGAATAAGACTTCCTTGTACTTTATACTTCAGCTTTTTTCTCTCCTCCGTCGCGGTCGCGGACCGTGTTCCGAACTTTCTGATCTGGTAAAGGCCAACATTTTTATTTAATAACTTTCTAGAGTGGCGAAGTATCCATTTCTACACAGAAAGCGGTATAATTCAAGAATGTGGTAGGTGATTTAACAATGGCTAACGATATAGAAAAGATCATTGGTAAAGTAAATTATTCATTGCAAAGGCTTATAAATAGCATTTTCATGTACATTTTATTTTATTACGCTATGAAATATTTTATCTTATAGAGTAATCGCATCGCCTGGCGCCAATTCAGTGTATAATAATGTGTTACGTATGTTACGCTTCGTTATGGCAGTAGCGTACGTTCTTAAAATGTTTAAACCAATTACAATGTGCAGACAAATGATTGTATGATGAAACAAATTTAACACAGTGATCAAAATTGAAAAGAATAAATGATATTTCAACCTTCCAATATTCCAACCTGTCATTTAGGATTTAACCCAATAAAGAGGTATCTATCTGCCCTGTCCTGGTTTAGTGTTACACCTTTTTTCAAAGAACAACCACTTTTCTTTAATTTATGACGAAATGTCTCCTTCTGGACGATGAGGTATAGTTTCGTTTCAAAATCATGTTCATGTATGGGCCTATCTATGGGGGCCCGAATTTTTAGCGTTTTGTCTTCTGTATGCATACATGTAGTCTACGTGACCATATACATTTTGAAGCCTATTTCATTATTCATTTCTCCAAAAATGTCAAAAAGAATTTGATTTGAGCCAGTATGTCCATTCCTCGTAGTAAATTAAAAGACATACATGTTTATCCATAAGTTTTTCTCTACCGAATGAGAAATTTAACTTCGTAAAACGACATTTTTCAAGAATGGGTGGGTCACTTTAAAACGCACTAACAAGGTTTAGAGATGTCCTAGCGGAAATATGAGAACATTTACGTGCTTCCCACTGACTGAGCCTTATATAGATAGAAAATAATTGGTATACCTAAAATACTGTACTTTGTATAAAAAACGCAAGACGTCAAAATCAAAATTTTTGCAAGGTTACATACGTTACCGGCCGTTAAAGCGTCATTGAAATATCACAAACAGTTTAAATCAACCACATTATGTCGACAAATTATTGTACAATACGAAAATATAATCAAAGGTTCGAAACCGAAATCGAATAAAAATATTTTTGACGTTTTCGTATCCCCATGGGCAATTCTTAATTTTAACGAATACAGAGTTATCTCCCCTTTTTCTGATATGACGCTACACTTTTTTGACACTACGACAACCAGATTCTGAAAGAACAATCAATTATCTTTAATTTGAGACCAAATTCATCCTTCCGAACGATGAGGTAATTTTATTTGCGATTTAGGGCTTGTTTGAATTTCAGCTGAGCGGCTATATGATCGGGCCAAATGTAACCTAGGCATAAACAACGCAAAAGTTTGTACTGTACCTTTTATTCATCGAACCTAAATTAGCTTCTTGCCCCAGACAGTTTACATAGGACGATCTACATGTATATACTGTCGTTTATGAAAACATGCCGATGTAATACACAGCGATATTTTAAGCAGAAAAAATGAGTATTTGCTGTTTAAAATTTTCATATTATCCATGTTTTTGCTCTGAACGTAGACTGAGGGTACACGTTACAACAGCCTCGTCGTAAATCCCATTTTCAGGCTCTATAAAACATGAGGTTTAAGGGGTTATTCGTTACATGGACATGTTGGCATTGTGTACGAGGCGAGCATGTCCATGACAACTTGACAAGTATACCCCCTTGAACCTCACACTTTGGTTTACAGGGGTATATCTATCTCTCTTATTTTTTTCTCCAAAATATAGATTTTGGATACTCGTTAGAACCGCCTCGGCGAGGCGGTTCTAACGCCGAGGCGGTTCTAACGTGTACCTACAATCAATGTTTTGTGCCAGTATATGAAAAATATCAAAGAATTATTTCTAGGTGCAGATTTTCAATTTTCAGGCGCAAATTTTTAATTTTTCAGTTCTAAAGATTTCTATATATTTCATGGGCATGTTTTTGTAATGTTATAGCACCATACTTCTATATATTTTCAGCGTCGGCCCAGACAGTGTCCGGAGTTGCTCCCGGCTCATGCGCCACTATGGAAAAAGTTGCGGTCATGGATAAAATTGTGATGGACTTGGTGACAAAGATGGCAGCCAGCGGTCTCGTGAATACAACCATGAACCCAAACCCAACGGGTGTCTCAATCCAGGATGAAAATTTGCCCGCCCTGCTGGACATGTTATGCAATGATACCGAGTAAGTGAAACAACGCGAAGAACTAGCTCAGTCACATATCAAAGGATAGCACGGACGGATACCTAACGGATAGTAAAATTCACGTTTGCGCTTGAGTCGCGTCGTGAGAAAACCAACATTTTGCATATGCTAAAACAGAGGCGCAGATCAGCTTCACAGTAACTTCGAAGCTGATCAGTACCTTTGTTTTCGCTATACGGATAGTACAATTCCGACATTTCAAGCTTCTAGCAATCATCCTTGACAGTACAGGCCGGTTTGTGTCGAACCGTTTCTGAAACCATATTGTTGATTTTCACATGACGCGGCTCATATAAAATTATATGTAATGCGTTTCTTGTCCGTTCCTGATCTCGTAGAATTTTAATTTTTATCCGTTTTTATCCGGTGACAAGTTTTGAACATCATGTGGTCAAAATTCGGAATGGATATCACCAGATTATAATATACAATTGTTGCCCTTCAGTGAGGGTGACATGCCGATTTGTTCACCCGAGGCAGGTAATATAATGATGTCGAGGGTGAACAAGTCATGTCACCGTCACTCAAGGGCAACAATTGTTTTATTATACCGAACCAATTTTGAAACAAAATTAACGACATGCCACATAACAAACGCACGTGACTATACAAGTACAACTGCATATTAAGGCGAATATGACGTCAGAGGGTAATATGATCATGCGACATGACATAATAGCACCTTCCACGTGCACTGTAAACAAACGCATGTGACTACAAGTGCAGCTTCACGTTTTAAGGCAGATATGACGTCAGAGGGTAAGATTAGCACCTTCTACGGGACATGCTCTGGACCAATCAAAATCCACACTCAGCCAATGAATATTAATGAGGTATAATAAAGTACAGTTTTATAGCTATTCGTTGATACACATTTTGTCCTGTACTCGTGCGTGCAACAGCCATTAAATATCGTGCTTGTGTCCAATCTAAAACTATGTACTCACTGTCCCAGTTTAGCTCCCCGGGATGAACCATGACGAACGGGATAGAACGTTAGCGCCAACGTGGCGAACCGGGGTAAACCGGGGAGCCTTCATGGTTGTATTAAAATGTTTCATAGAACCGGGGCGAACCGGGAGAGATGTCAAAAACCGGGTTTAACCGGGGTGATACCGTGACAAACCGCAATAGCACCGGGACTCGACCGCAATAAACCAGGATGATCCGGCACAAACTGTGGGTAACCGGTAAGGCGCCGGGGTGAACCGGCACTCCACCGGGATGAACCGGGACGCCACCGGGGCAAACTGGCTTTAAGAATTTGGCCACGGTTAACCCCGTTTGCCCCGATGGCGCCCCGGGTCACCCCGGTGGCGTCCCGATTCACCCCCGGGTGCTGTCCCGGTTCACCCCGGTTGCTCACATTTTCAGTACCGGCAAACACCGGGGCATAACCGTGGCGGGACCGGGGTGAACCGGGACGCCACCGGGGTGAATTGGGACGCTACCGGGGTGAACCGTTTTAAAACCGGGACACACCGTGACGACACCGTGATAGAACCGGTACCAAGACCGGGGCTACACCGCGGTTACACCGTGACTGTGAGAACACGATTCAATTTTGGTAGGGACAGTTCCCCTGGTCAATCACGGTATACCGGCTTGTCTTCACCGGGGCGATCCGGGGTAGAACCGGGACAGTGCGAAAGGGGCTTAACGGAGCCGCATACGTACAGGTACAGATCAAAGGACATTCATCTGTCGAAAAGGATGATAGCCACCAAATCATAAGCGGACAACGTTCGGTTAACATTTTGCAAAACGATTTTGTATGAGATGGAAGCAGTGATATTCGTCTTCCGTGAGAACATAAAGCTAAATTGGGTTTATTTTCATTGAATAGGTCAAAGAACCTAATGCAGCAGTTGGAATCCGAGGCTCAGGCTTGTCCCGATCTAATTCTGACCGCAACTAGTCTACAAGCCCTTCAGATCAAGGGAGTGGGATTTGCGGAGATGTTTGCGTCATTTGGTGACGTCAATAACTTCTGTGGTAGGTTACTTAGGCTTAGCCAAATTATGGACTTGCCTATCATTATCCTATGAGTGAACACATTTTCATTTTAGGGACATCAAGAGGGTTTTAAATTTGATAAAATATGAGCCGTTTCGTGAGAAAACCATGAGAAAACAATGTGGTCTCCGAACAGGTCCGACACAAATCAGGCTGTACAGTCACAGAAACGGGCTAGAAGCTTGAAACTTCGGATTAAGAATAAGGGGAAATGTACTTTGGTTTCCGCGAAGCTGGTCTGCGTCTTTGTTTTTGCATATGCAGATTGTTGGTTGTCTCATGAGACGGCTTGTATTTTTTCTGACAAACATAAAAGCCCCAGTTGAAGCGCCGCGTTCTGCATCAGGGACAACACAGCCGTTCAATGCAGCTCTATTAGAAAATTGTTGTGTTACCTCGTATAATTCACTGTTTAAAAAGTTAGTGGAAAATCACATCATATCACAAGTGCATATGTAGCAAGCGATGTACATTGCATTTGTTTTCAGTCTGGCTGACCTGACTACCGAACTTGTTCAAAATGCCTGGCAATGTCCAAGCATTCAGACGACAATGCACAGCTTTATGTAGCAAAACAGAGATAAAATTGCAAAAACAAAATTAAACATAATTATAACGGAAATGAAATGCAGCGTAGTTTCAGACTTCAGAGCTTTGTCGTGGCATGCCTGGTCCCTAGAGATCCCTTCGTTTGATTTGGTGTGTAACGCCCCAGTCAAAGTTTTTCAGTCTGACGTCCTACCACTTTGCCATGCCGGACGGCCCCTTCCTCCCTCCCCATGAGGCTAACAATGATGCACCATTTTTATAATAAATGAAAAACATAAAACGCCCCTTAAAAATATTCCATTTTCTTAATTTCAGCCTGTCGAGCTCCCCTGCCCCATGCCTGGGCCTTGATGGCCAGTAAGTCGATGTTGACATTTTCAGACCCCACTGCCGCCTATCCAAGCATTGGTGCTGTCAATAATATGTGTGGGTAAGTTAGTTCATGCTTCGATTAAAATAATATAGCTGTTGCCTCCCTTCTTCTGCGCGTCCGCTTCTCTGAGAGTGTGCTGGGTTCAAACAACCCATCCTTTTGTTTGCATTGCCTCATGAATTACACACCGCAAACTCTGAAATGATATTGACACAATTGTTCATTTCAGATCTGTATTGAAGCCCGTAATAATGAGTATCGGTGGCCCCCTGTCTGACGCGTGCAAGATGCCTCTGACGTCACAGGCGGGATTCAGCACGAGCGAGGACCGGATGAAGCTGGATAAAATGTACTTTATTGTGGAGAAGTATTGCCCCGCATATTCTGCAGGTATAACTAAAACCGATTACGACAACATGCATATTCAACATATCAGATTAGTTCTCAATAAGCTGAACATTACAATCGAACATTGTCAGTTCTTGGTTCTTCTTCTTTCTTACAATCGTTAATTGTGGGCACATGTTAGGGCCGCCTCGGCGAGACGATTCTAACGAGACCCACAACTTATGTTATAAAGCAAAATAAGAGAAAATGTTTCCCCTGCACACCCCAGTTTGTCTCTATAAAGGTTGGATGTACATGTTAGGGGGTGTCACTTCACGTACATGTGATTCTGTGAACTAAATTGCTTAAGTTAAATAAACATTCCACATTTCAAAGCGTCGAATGAATGCGTGATATCTTTATGAAGTTCTACATGTATGAAGTGTAGTCAGTGCTTAGGAAAACGGCACGAATTCTTGGAATTTAAATGGTTCGTAAAGGGAGTGAAAGTTCTGAACATTTTATAACGCGGAAACAAAAGGTAATCCGCCTGGCATTCGGGTTTAGTGGCTACAAACCATTGTCAGTTTTATTATACAGTGTATGTGACTTGATAATACAACACGTATATGCCAAGTATATGCTTGTTTCATCAAGCGCATGATTGTTTAACTAATATGACCAGTTGTTTTCTGCAAACTGCTTACTTATGACCTATTTTCAGATGATTGGACATGTGCAACACAAAAGTCCAAGATGGCAGAGTTTAAAGACTGTATAACAGGCATAGGTAACGAAGTGGGAACCAAGGCGAGCTGTAGGTAGGTTATAATTACGGGGAGCGTGCCCGTGAAATCTTAACAGCTGTAAATATTGAAACTTATCAGTTAAAAATGGTATTTTATCATTCCTTATTTCTTGCCCAAGACATAGACTGTGGGTACACGTTGGAACCCATCGGCAAGGTAGTTCTAACGTGTTCCTCCACAATGCATTATGTTTGAAGTAAAATTATAAATGTATGTCCATGTACGTTTTACATACCAGTTTTGAATCTCAGAAACTAAAAAAAAAAAAAAAAAAAAAAAAAAAAAAAAAAAAAAAAAAATACAAATTGGAAATGCATATTGTGCACCATAGTTCCGGGGCATAAGGAATCATAATGGGTCAACAACTGTTGTCGTTGACTAGAAACATGAATGAAGCTGAGGCGTGCTAGAATAATTATATATTTCCCAAAATATAAAAATTTAATGCTTTATATTAAGTTTTCATTAACTTGTTAGTATGTTTCTCATTGCTACTTTCAGCAAGCGTAGCTGTGTGATGAACCACTTAAAGACCTGCACTGATGAAGCTAAAGAAATGTACATTGATGCCGTCAACCTTGACAAGGGCATGCCAGAAATTGTGGACCTGGGCATGTCTCAGGATTGTAACAGTGCTACTGGACTGCAGTTTACCGTGCTTTCTCTTGTTGCTAGCTTGGTGTTACTAATGTGTTAGATTGATTAACATGTAGCGTTTTGTCGATAGTAACATAATAATGAGCCGTGACGCGAGAAAACCGGTATTCGGGGTTTGACACAAACCGGCCTTTACAGTAACAGAAGCAGGCTAGATGCGTGTAATTTTGGTAATAAGTAGAAAAGAGATTGCACTATCTGTGTAGCGAGAACAAAGGCGCTGATCAGCTGTGAAGTTACTGCACAGCTAGCCTAATCTGCGGCTTTGTTTTCGCATACGCAAATATCCGACTTTCTCATGACGCGGCTAATATTATGTATGAGTTCCTTATGGCGGTCCACGTGAAAGACATGTAGAAGATCTACGCAGAGATACCGGGCGGGACAACTAGTCCGATTTAACGAAGTAGACCCGCGATCTTTCCTGGCGTCCGGTACATTTCTTTAATGAAGCATTGGTTGTAAAAATCATAAGAAAATCATCATTTTGCATTTTCGAAAGCAGAGGCGCAGATCCGCTTTTCAGTAACTGCGAAGCTGATCAGCGCCTTTGTTTTCGCCACACGGACATAGATTTCCTCTACTTTCTAAATCCAAAATATACAGTCTCTAGCCATTTTCTGTGCTTGTACAGCTCGATTTTTGTTGAACATGTTAGGAAACCATGTTGTTGGTTTCCTCATGACGCGGGTCATTTCTGGTTCTATAGTCACTAGAAAAAACAACAACAACATGTAAAAGGTGCAATCGAAAGGTGCTGGGGTGTTATGTGCTTCCTATGGAAATTACAATCGATGCGACTGAGACAACCAATGATGAAATCGGTTCTGGTTATTAACAGTAGCGAAAAGGAGTTTCTGCAGTGCGGTTTCTTTGACCGTGTCGGATCACCTCTGACCTTTCTATAGAAAATAAACTATATGTCAGGGGTAAAACGGCACCGTCAAAGAAAACAAATAATAATTATAACCTTTTTCAAATGACTCATGAAGTGCGTGGGCATGTCTTCTGATTAGAATCATTTTGAAGCAGTCTGGTCAAAAGTATCGCACTATACTACGCAAAATAATTGGTCCGAAATACATGTAAGCTATTTCCAAGAAAAATGTCTATACTCCATATTGTCGCTTATTGATGTCTGCGTTGGTTGTTCTTAGTCGTGTTGGTTGACTCTGGACAACCGGCGGATTTACGTGTAATTATCATCAATATCCACTTATATGTGTATGTAAGCATTAATTTGACGTGTTTGTTTTTTGTTGTTGTTTTTTTCTTAAAATACACTAGAAGTGTGAACAAAGTGTGAGCAAAGAAATTCTGTTTATACATGTAAATGTTTGTGTACATTATACAAAACAGTATTCAGGATGCTACTGAAGAAAATCTGAAGAAAAGATTTGCATGTGTGTGTGTGTGTGTGTGTGTGTGTGTGTGTGTGTGTTAATTATTGCATAAGCTACTATTCTATGTCAAGTTTGATATGCTACATGTATCTACAAATTTAATTGCTTGTGTTATAAGACGGACCTTGCATTGTGCTACATGTAGACCTATACTCAGCAAAATTTTCATTTTCATTTTTTCGCATAAAAATAAACTATTTTCAAAATCTAAAATTTTCTAAGGATTTGTAATTCATTTGAGTATTCCACAATAATTATTGAGTTTCGTTGCGATTTAAAAAAAGGTGAACTGTTTTAGGAGAAAACTTTTGAAATCAACATTTGCCCTAAAAATCACAATTGAGAGAAAAATTAAACAGAACTTCTCTTTTAGCATGATCGTTGTGAACCAGCAAATCAGAAAAAACACAAATTAATTGAATTTCATTTACAGAAAAAAATTCTGGGATATTTTAAAAACTGCGTTTTACAAAAAGATTCAAGCGCATTGGAAATTCGACATTTTGATTTTTTGGAAATGTATGTCCCTTTTATTAGCTCACCTGAGCCGTCAGGCTCACAAGGTGAGCTTATAGTATACCCATGCTCCGTCGTCCGTCCGTCCGTCCGTCGTCCGTCCGTCCGTCCGTCGTCCACAATTTTCAAAGATCTTCTTCTCTGAAACCGCTTGGCCAATCAAAGCCAAATTTTACATGAAGCATCTATGGGAAGGGGGAACCAATGTGTATATAAATAATTTAGGTCACATGACCAAGATGGCCGCCATGCCCATATATGGTAAAAACCCTTCAAAAATCTTCTTCTCCGGAACCACTGGACCGATTTCAACCAAACTTGGCATGAAGCATTGATGACTCAAGCACTACAATGTGTATATAAATCATGACCTTGCGGTGACCTTGACCTATTTTACGGCAAGGTCAACATAGGTCGCCTTTGCATTTGAATGGGAAAAATTGTTAAATTGTCATTTAAAGGAAAAATCTTGCAGAAAATGAGCAGTAGGACTGAATATTAATGATTCTGAAAAAAATTGGGCACCAGGGGCTCATCCGCCCTCACCCCGGGGCAATATACATGTATATTATCATAATATTCAAACATCTTCTTCTCTGAAACCGCTTGGCCAATCAAAGCCAAATTTTACATGAAGCATCTATGGGAAGGGAGAACCAATGTGTATATAAATAATCCAGGTCACATGACCAAGATGGCCGCCATGCCCATATATGGTAAAAACCCTTCAAAAATCTTCTTCTCCAGAACCGGTGGACCGATTTCAACAAAACTTGGCATGAAGCATTGATGGCTCAAGCACTACAATGTGTATATAAATCATGACCCTGTAATGACCTTGACCTATTTTACGGCAAGGTCAACATAGGTCACCAATGCATTGGAATGGGGAAAACTTTTAAAATGTAATTTAAAGTGAAAGTCTTGCAGGAAATGGGAAGTAGGACTGAATATTAATGATTCTGAAAAAAATTGGACCCCAGGGGCTCATGTGCCCCCACCCCGCGGCAATATACATGTATATTTCCATAATATTCAAACGTCTTCTCCTCTGAATCCGCTTGGCCAATCAAAGCCAAATTTTTTTTGTGAAGCATCTATAGAATGGGTGAATCAATGTGTATATAAATAATCTAGGTCACATGACAAAGATGGCCGCCAGGCCCATATATGGTAAAAACCCATCAAAAACCCTCTTCTCTGAAACCAATAGACTGATTTCAAGGAAACTTGGCATGAAGCATCGATGGCTAAAGTATTTTAATGTATATATATAAATCAGGACCCTGTGATGACCTTGACCAAGTTTATGGCAAGGTCAACATGGGTTGCCTATGCATTTGAATTGGGAAAACTGTTAAAATGTCATTTGAAGGGAAAAGCCAGCAGGAAATTGGCAAATGGACAGAATATTGAAGATTCAGAAAAAAGAAAATGGCCCAAGGGCTTCATCTGCCCCTGCACTGGAATAAAATACCATAATATTCATACATGTTTATTGGTATATGCAGCAGATCTCAGGTGAGCGTTTACAGGACCATTGGTCCTCTGGTTATAACATAAAGTTAGTTTACATACATGTAACTCTGTCAATGTTTACAATGAGTTAAAATTTCAAGTCGTTTTTTTTTTCCGAACATCCGCTTCATTGAAAAAAAGGTTTGTCTTAATGATACAATCCAGGTTAGGTAATACCATTATTTTTAGTTATTTTGAGTTATTCATATGATTAACGAGTTGAAAAACAAGCAACAGTTACTGTAATGACTCACACTGAAAATTTTGCACATGGACTTGTCTAATTATTCCTACGAATATTCTCTATTGTTGTACAGTACATGTATCTGTTTAAAATGGTCATAAGATTAATGACTAAATGCAAGCGCTGTAAGGCCGTATTTGTATTTAACACTGTATAGATGTGCAAAACCGTGTTTGTGGAAAATACCATTAACTGCATTTATTTGTCCATATTAAACAGTTTTCAGTAACTTAAACAAGGGCACAGTACGTGCCATGGTGAGCACCAAATGTGTATTTGTATTTATCATCATTTATAAGTATGAAGATAACATTGATCATTGTTCATTTGATTTTACATATTTTTGTACTACAATATACATGTAAAACTACTTAAAACTACTTAAAATTTTGTGTCGTTTTCCTTTTTTGTTCCTGCTTGGTATACACATTTGCTGACAGAACTATTTATTTTTTCTTCTTTTTTTTTATAACTATACGTAATATACGTACGTACGTGTAAAAATCTTTCAAAGAGACACGACAAATATAGCTTGGCAAATAAGTTACTGTGTTGGCCGCAACTTTAACATTCATATTTGGGCGTAGGGAGTGCGGAGGCGTAGTGGTAGCGTATCGGACTCCGAATCGAGAGGTCCTGTGTTCGATCTCCACAGGCGGCACTGTGTTGTGTTCTTGAGCAAGACACATTAACTCCCTACTCAGGAAGCGTTGGCTCCCTCACGACATGACTGAAAAATTGTCGACTGGGACGTTAAGCCTCAATACAAAAATATTTGGGCGTGATAGGCTAGTCCATGACTAAGGTATTGTATTTCATTCATGATATATTTCTTACGATTAATCTGTTGGGTTTTTAGCTGTTTTCTAATGGCTTTTACCTATACCCCGGGAGCTAATTTGACACTTTTTCATGGGTGCCAAATCGTTCATTGGGACCCCAGAAATGCAAAGAATTGAGGATAAACGAGGGAAAAATATATCCATTGCAAGGTATTGGATAGGTTATAAGGTCTATCTTTCATCCCTGGGACAAATTCTGAAGGCTGCCAGTGTGGTCAGACGGACCACCTTAATGCCATAAAATATTGTCCTCAATGATAAATATGTTTGCATGATGTAAAATGACATAGTCTTCACACCCACCCCTAGTGCGATTCTGAAGAATAGGGTGTACCTATAAAAATACATCACACCAATAGCGGGCTCTAGGATAATATAATTGGTCTGATAGTGATGCATGAACCTAACAATTTAATATTGATACCTTAAATTTTGATAATTGAATTTGCTTATTCATGAAAATTTGTAAAAAAAAGACACATTGGAAAATATAGGGGGTATACATACAAAATCGCATGTACCAGAGCTATTAATAAACCCAATATGCTGAATGAATGCTATTGCAATGTACTATGACCCTGAAGTATGATTTAAGAATAATCTGATTTTCAGTTTCATGAATTTTCATGAAAACTTAAGAAATTTAAGGGAAACAGTTAAAAATTTAAATGGGTAAACCTACAAAATGACTTGCATCTCAGCAGTCAAAAGCCCTGTTGTGCTAAAACTGGTATTAAATGGTTGCTATGGCAATATTATACCATCCTGTACTACAATATATATTTAAGTTATTTGATATTTTGTTTGAAGAATATTTACAAAACTTTTTGAATTTAGTGAAAAAATACAGAAAAATAATGGGGGTATACGTAGAAAAACGCACATATCTTGGCTACTGAAAGACCTACAGAGCTATAGTTGGTATCAAATGATTGCTAGGACAATGTTCTATGACCATGTAATCAGCAATATATAACATCAACTATTGTTGTTGTATGGATATTAATGAGATCGTCATAAATAAGAGAAAAATCAATGAAAAATGACGGGGTACACCGACCAAATTGCTAATATCTCATTTACCAATAGCCATAGAGAACTCAAAATGGCATCAATTTATTGCTAGGACAATGTGTTTTTGCCAGGTACTCAGATATATGAATCATCTTCGCTGCCAAGCAAGATTAAATAAATTTGTTTAAGCACAGCCTTCAATTTTCTGTTATTTTCACAATTTTTCAAAACTTTATGTAACATTCAGAAAATTTATAACATTTTGTTTGACTATCAGACCACATGGCAGTAGCGCATTCTCCTAGCTATATATTGGTACCATTTTCAGCACTCTAAGGATATTGGCAGTTGATATATAAGCAATTTTGTTGATGTACCCCTTCATTTTTCGTCGATTTTTCTCTTATTTATGACAATCTCTTTAATATACATACACCAACAATAGCTGAAGTTTTATATTGCTGATTACATGGTTATGGAACATTGTCCTAGCAATCATTTGATACCAGATATAGCTCTCTAGGTCTTTCAGTAGCCAAGATATGTCCGTTTTTCTATGTATACCCCCATTATTTTTCCATATTTTTTCACTAAATTCAAAAGGTTTTGTTAATATTCTTCAAACAAAAAATCAAATGACCTAAATACTGTAGTACAGGATGGTATGATATTGCCATAGCCACCATTTGATACCATTTTCAGCTCTATAGAGCTTTTTATTGCTGAGATGCAAGTCATTTTGTAGGTTTACCCATATAAGTTCATAGCTTTTTCTCTCAAATTCTTAGCTTTTTCTCTCAAATTTCTTAAGTTTTCATTAAAATTCATGAAATTGAAATTGAAATTCAGATTATTCTTATATCATACTTCATGGTCATAGTTCATTGCAATAGCCTTCATTTGAAACCTCCTTCAGTATTCTGGGTTTATCAATAGCTCTTGTACAAGCGATTTTGCATGTATACCCCTATTTTTCCACGATTGTTCTCCAATCTATATTGTTTTTTTTTTTATTATTTTTTATGAATAAGCAAATTCTATGATATAAATATAAGGTATCAAGGTTAAATTGTTAAGTTCATGCATCACTATCAGATCAATTATATTATCCTAGAGCATGCTATTGGTGGGATGTGAGTATTTTTGTAAGTACCTCCTATTCTTTAGAATCGCACTAGGGGTGGGTGAAGACTATGTCATTTTACATCATGCAAATGTGTTCATCATTGAGGACAATATTTTCTGCCATTTAGGTGGTCCCTCTGACCACACTGGCAGCCATGGGAATTAGTTAAATGGATGCAAGATAGACCTTATATCCTATCCAAATCCTTGCAATGGATATAGTTTTTCCCTTGTTTTTCCTCATTTTTTGACATTTTTATTAATATTTATGAGATATGCAAATTAAATAATTTTCATATAGGCCAAGATTATCAATAAAATTGTCATATAATATTACTGGTTCAAAAACAAAGTGTCAGAATGACAGTTTGGGCCTGAAATTAGTTTATTTATGGATTTTTAACGTTTTTTTTTCTGTCATTTTTAATGTTTTCATTAAAATTCATGAATATGCAAATTCAACAATTTGCATTACTCACTATAAGATAAAAGGTCTATATCTAAGCTTTTAAATGAGACCAATTTCAGTGGTCTAGGATAAGTAACAGTTGGGATATGGTCAATTTTCTATGACCACCCCCATGCTCAAGAATCGTGATGATGGTTGCATTTCTGTGGTCCCAGTGAACCATTTGGCACCCATGAAAAATTGTCCTGGGGGGTGCAAGGTAGGTCAAATTAGCTCCCGGGGTACTACGTCAAAAGTAGACGATAACAAGTAAAATACTCATGATAAAACACCCACACAGTAACCCTTTTGTGAAATTATACTGTCCCTTATTCTATTCATACTGAGTCGGTCGCATCATAGTGGACAATTTATATAATAAATAAAATTATTTACAAAAACCAAAAACAGATCAGAGGCATCCTAAAAGGCGTACGGTTAATAAACGAGAGCTGCAACTTTCTCATTGCTCCAGAAAAGAAGACTATTAAGTGTTGGGGAGAGAATTTTTCAGAGAATGACAATTTGGTTTCCGAACATGTCCGACACAAACCTAGCTGTCCAAGCACAGAAGATGGCTAGAGGCTGGAAATTTTCGATTTAGAAAGTAAAGGAATTGTTCTATCCGTGTAGCGAAAACAATTGCGTTGATCAGCTTCGCAGTTACTGTTTTCATATGCGAAACGTTAGTTTCCTCATGACGTGCTCATTTATTGGCCATGTATAAATACTTAAAGACGATATTCCACGTACTATTTCGATTAAAAATCCAACTAAATCATATTAATATATCGATCCATGTCCAAAAAACAAAATTTCATATGCGGTTATACAAATTAATGACTTTTTTAAATATTGCAGTACGGAACCATATTATCGGTTGTTTCCGGGTTTTTCCGCTGTCTTACCTGTTTGGGCGTGGCTTAGTATCTGTGACGTCATCTCGTACAAGTCCGATAAAGTCAGACCATTGGATAACGTAATAACAAGGCCATTCGTGTCATGATTATGTTCATTTTGACCATGAATTAAGTAGTTTTGTTTTATTACGAAATGATTTTGTATGTTGTTTTAAAATCCAGACAAAAAAATAACACACTTTCTACATTCACACACATGAGGCCTTTAGCACTTTACCAAAGTTTGAATCCAATGGCAGTTATTTCAGATCCGAGTATCAAAGTAATAAGGAATACATGCCGTTTTTACCCGTTCTTATAAAATTAAAATCTCGGGAATAATTTAATTTTCATTGTTTCACATGTGACATGAAGGATAAAACAACCGTTTTTTTATCATATTTTTTCATTACTTGCGCGATCACAAAGTTGAAACTTGTTTTGATACCATTGTCCGTGTTATGCTGATTATGTTGCGTAAGAATACACGAAATAATATTCTTATTGGCGGCATGCGCGTGTGCGAGAGAGATCAACGTCTGAACGAAAGTATTCAGCTTAAGCGCCGTTACTCGCAAATTAGAGATTATCCCATGACATGCAAATCGAAAATAATCTCTCTCTCTCTCTCTCTCTCTCTCTCTCTCTCTCTCTCTCTCTCTCTAGTGTACAAATTACTTACATCATTTTCCATTCCGGCGAATAAAAAGATGATCAAGTACATTCATTCTTTAGGGACACATTTCCAAATATTAATTTTAATCAACAAATACAAAAAATGTGCAGTCAACACGGTTAACAAATAAAACACAAGCCCCGAGGGACCTGATTTAATCCGTACTTTATTTTGGGGGTTACGTACAATAATAAAGGTACATGTAGTTGTTAAAACAATCATCATTATATACAATAGTTCAGTTAACAATTACACGTATCGACAACAATGTTTTGATCAAGAAGCAAAACCGCAAATATGGGTATATGAGCGCTCATCATGTTTTCATAAGAAAATATTACGATATACTTGTTCATGTAAGTCATATGCCGTGTTTTCCGAACCACATCTCTCTCTCTCTCTTTCTCTCTCTCTTTCTCTCTCTCTGTTAATATTTTAATGCAGCCGCGTAAAGTCCCTGTCCTACTGCGCTTAAGATTGCTCTACAATTGTCTTAATATTCGTTTGGGAATCATTTCTTTGACACCGATGTACAAATTAAGAAGGCAGAATCACGTTGGAAAAATAAATACATATTTTGCATACGCAGTCTTATCAATAAATTTATAATTAGACAATCGTACGATTCCTTACAATTCAGTGGGACCGGTACTTAACAGCTAGCCGGTCATCGTCTCTACCTGTTTTGAAAATATAAATAAAGGTCAAGGGCGGGATGAATGAATTACGTGGTGTCTGCGCTTGAACGTCTCATGCGCATATGCGTCGTGACTGTATGGGGTTACTATCATTTTAAATACAACTTATACATTCGTCACATAAAATCATAGGAATTCCACCTTGGTTTATGCAATTCTTCTCATGACGTCGCTAAATTAAAAATCATATCATAACAAATGCGTGTACATTTTATTAAATGTAGAACATTTTATTAAATGTAGAAAGAAATATCAAAATAATACTTAGTCTATTCTTAATTCAAGCATTAGGATATCTAGAACAAAAGTCAATGTCGGTAGACTCGTTTGCTCAATGAGATTGGAATGTCTTTGAGTATCTGCCACGTGCCGCCGAGTGATACATGCCGCAATCTAGCGGCGTGTGTCGGCGTGTGTCACATAAAAAACATCATAGATCACCGACATACACACCGCGTAAAGTAAGGTAATAAAAGTGTCGGGTATTCAAATTTGTTGTTTTAGCGGCCGTAACAAAAGAAAGATTATGAACTACGAGAAGTTGTCTGTGATAAAAACTGGTTCAAATGCGGGACTTTATGCGAAATGCTATTTTCACATGCAATTATTGTACCATAATTTATTTTCCTTTTATGTTTTGTTTATTAAATGTTTCCGATAATGTTGATAATTATCAAAGAACAAGAAAAAGTAAAACGTCGGCATTGCATAAAAATTTGTGATAAGTGTTTTGCGTAAGCATTTACTTTTTGTCTCTTTCATTTAAATGGCTGATATTTTGTACGACTAAACGTCACTTCCGGTTTGGTCTCGCTAGAGTTTTTCCCCTTTGATTTTTCGGCCCTTTTCCGACACCGCGTAAAGCGCATTTTTGTTTTCGATAAAAAGGTGTTGAAAATGTAAAACATTAGAAAATTTGACTTTCTAGCCTAATAAGAAACATGTTGTTGATATATTAACGACAAGAGAATCGTCAAATGCGACTATTCGGTATGGGTCTTTTAACTACAGGGGTGTGTGGATAAACGCTCCCACGATCAAGCTGACGTTTTCTCGCCCACCAGACAAGCATATTCCTTTGTGTGCCTGTCTGAGATATTTCTGCCTCAGTACTAGTGCAAATTTAGCTGTCTCTAAATGTCAATCATTATAGAAATGTACACCATATAAGGTAGTGATGAGCTAGGTGTCAACTGTCAGAGACAAAAATAGCCTAGCTGGTGTCAATTTCAGGAGGATATCAAGAGTAATTGTAGTCTGCTGCTCTCATAAAAATTAAAAAAATAATTTTGCCGAGAATTTTGTGAATAAAACATGATGATTGAATATTTTTGTAAGGTGAGTGCAAAAACAAATTACTTTTATTTGTTTCACTGGTTAATTTGCATATTGTTTTATGTCCAAACAAAATGACTGCCTGAACAGAATTCGAATCCTATTCAGACTCAAAATGTTTTAAAAAGTGGGTGAGAAAAATAATCAATGATGGTGTTGAAGCCTGAACAAGGAAATCTCAGGCTCGTTTTCAGATTATTCGAGTCTCATCCTCGGCAGAGCCTCGGATGAGACTTGAATAATCTGAAGACTTGCCTGAGATTTCCTTGTCTCGGCCTCAACCCCATCATAGATTCTTTTAATCTGCTAAAGTTTTACTTGTTTGTACTCTTTTCGAGAACAAGGTCATTAACTTCAATAAAACCGTTAATGATGATTGTAAATACATGCATGCGTAT
Source organism: Rugalucina vietnamica (assembly GCA_964017185.1). Lineage (NCBI taxonomy): Eukaryota > Metazoa > Mollusca > Bivalvia > Lucinida > Lucinidae > Rugalucina > Rugalucina vietnamica. The sequence goes on along the minus strand of OZ024883.1, from coordinate 33,935,542 downwards.
GTGCAAAATTATGTTACACATGCTGATGCATACATTTATGACAATTTTTATTTTATATCACAAATGTACCTTGTAAGGACCTTGGCTAGACTCCTAATTATCGACCCCTCATGATTTTCCATTCATTAACACCCGCAAGGTCCCGTGAGAAGTGTTGAAAACCAAACGGCAAAGCAAATCAACCAACCTTGGTTTTCAAATTGACTTCAAGGTTTTCTTCTCAAATATGGATGACAAGATTGCTCTAGTCACAGGGTCTACCCAGGGTATCGGTCTAGGAATAGCTCGACGACTTGCTTCAGATGGTTGTTCGGTAATCTTGACAGGACTGGCAGAACCTGATACTGTTGATAACCTTCTGGATGAGTTTAGAAGGTAAGGCATCGTTCTATTGTTGGAATAAATATGACATTGGTATTCATTAGGACTTAAATCGTTTTTCATTGCATCATTTTGAATGACCGTCGCATATTGTATTGCTTGTTTCTTTCCCAGCTGGACAGTTCCGGGTTTGGATTAATCAATTCCTAGGTTTTATTTTTGCTTCACCGTGGCCATAGCAACTCCACATGGTAGGGAAGCAACTCCACATACAACATCGAGATAAAACGACACTATGTTCATGCAGGGAAGTGTAATATCTCTCTCTTACACTTCCCTGATTATATGTTTTCACCTCATCTCTACAGGCGTCCGTGATACAGAAGTAATTTATTTTTATTATTTAAAGTTTTTTAAAAGAAATATTCTTACATGTACATGATGCGTCTATATGAATTAGTATATTAAATTTCAGAAATTATACCGGGAAATGTCATTTTGTCCCCGGAGATCTGAGATATCCTGCAGCCATACGAGATATGTGCAAGAAGACAACTGAAATATACCCAAATGGCATTGATATCTTAATAAACAATGCAGGTTCGTGGATAATTTTAAGTCTTCCATTTATAAGCATTAAACCGTTTCCTAGTGCTTGATGTTTATGTATTAACACAGATATGAGCCGTCTCCTGGGAAAACCAACAATGTGGTTTCCGAACAGGTCCGACACAAACCGGCCTGTACAAGCACAGAAAAGAGCTAGAAGCTTGAAACTTCGGATTTAAGTAGAAGAGGAATTGTGCTATCCGAGTAGCGAAAACAAAGGCGCTGATCAGCTTCGCGGTTACCGCGAAGCTGATCTGCGTCTTTATTTTCACCTATGCAGATTGTTGGTTTTCCCGTGAGGCGGTTCATATTTTCCGGCCATTGGGTTGTTGGCATTATTTATTTATTTATTTATTTATATACATTATTTAAAGAGGGTGAAACACATTTAACTATATAAAGCTATTCTACCATGTGGCCCTCATAAAACATATAAACATATTTACATAAAACTAAATATTGTAACATAGAACAAAACTTCAAGGAGTCATAAGTTGATACTGGCTGAGGTAATAAAAATGATTAATTGTTGTATATTAAAACTTATACCTAATAAAAATGACATCTAGTGCCGGGCTCGGACAAAACGAAATACATGTGGCGGAAACCAATGTCCAGACATCATGTTTCGTTGTCCGAACACGGCTCTAGGAAATCTGGTTTGAGGCTGCTAAAAATGACTCCAACTTGCTAATATTTGGGCGTATAAAACTTTAAAAAGCATGTGCTGATGATAAAATACATACAGTAATCATTGACTCAAATTTTAAAGGTCATAAAATGTCACAATTATGTTAAAATCTCTGAATTCAGTCACATAAAAACACATGAATTGCACACAATAATTAGAATCACAGAGAAAAGTATTATAGTATGGGTGTGATATTATCCTTAAAACTTTTAAGAGATGGTGCGTTGCGCACTTTGTTTGGAATACAATTCCATAATTTTGGTGCTGTATAAGAATATGATCTATCGAACAAGGACGAGTGTGACCTGGGAACCGCTAATGCACCATTGACCGACGATCTCAGTGTACGGTTATGAGTTTCTGACACAGGTTTTAGTAAATCAGCGATATACTGGGGTGACAAATTATTTAAGGCTTTGTATGTAAAGACGGCCTTATTATATTTCAATCGTTTGTGAATAGGTAACCAATTTATGTTTCGAACATTTGTAATGATGGGGTATTGAAATCGGCGTGCAGTATCACTCGAGCTGCACGTTTCTGAAGTTTAGCTAGTCTCTCAATGTTAGAAGTTGAAGTTGAACCCCATACGACTGAACCATAATCAATTAGAGGTAGGATATAGCCTTGATAAAACTTTTTTTGTACATCAACAGGGACATATTTAGATAATTGCTTTAATAAAGATATCTTTGAAGAAATACTGGAGCATAATTTGTCTATATGGTAAGACCAAGATAGTTTATCGTCGATATGTACACCGAGTAGTTTTTGCTCGTGTGTCTTTTTTATCTGGTTTCCATCTATTTTTATATTAAATTCGCTAAATTTATCTGTTGCACCTAGTATCATGTAGCTTGTTTTGTTATAATGAATATGCATTTTATTTTTTCGACTCCAATCTTTTGCATTGTCTGCACCATATTGTAATTTATTTTCAACTGTTTCGAGAACTTTATCATGCGTGTGGAATGTGGCATCATCTGCAAAGAAATCTGAATAGCAATATTTCATAAAAAGAGGCAAGTCGTTGATAAAAAGTAAGAAAAGCGTTGGTCCAAGTATGGAGCCTTGGGGAACACCAGATTTAACTTGCGCAAAGGCAGAAGTGTTATTACCGGTGACAATTGCTTGATGTCGATTTGTAAGGTATGATCTAAACCATTGCATAGTTTTGAAGTGAAATTTATACTTAGTGAGTTTATCTAAAAGAATTGAGTGATCGACGACATCAAATGCCTTTCTAAAATCCACAAATAATGAACCTACGATATTACCTTTATCTATACTTTGCATCCACTGATCTATCAATTTTACTAAAGCAGTTTGGCAACTATGTTTTTGACGGAATCCAGATTGGTTTTCATGAATTAGTTTGTATTTGTTTAAGTATCCCATAAGGTGTTTGTTTACGTGTTTTTCAAAGATTTTAGAAATAGTAGGTAAAATAGAAATTGGCCTATAATTTGATGGATCTGATTTTTGTCCACCCTTGTAGATAGGAAATACTTTTGCATTTTTCATTTGGCTTGGAAACGATCCAGAGTCAATGCTTTTATTTATTAAATCAGTTATCACTGGAGATAAGGAATGAGCTGCCAGCTTTATTATCTTCGGGCCGATGCCGTCTAACCCTATAGCCTTAGATGCATCAAGATCATTTATTACCGAGAGAACTTGCTCTGTTGTAATATAGGGTATATTAAAATAAGTAGCATCGGGAACCTTATTATTTACAAAGTCTTCGAGTTTAGTCAGATCTGGTTCTGTCGATGATGTACTAGCGTTATCTAAAATCCGTGCTATCGACGAAAAATATTCATTTAGTTTAGAAGCAATTTCGTTTGAATCAGAAACGAGGACATTATCGATAAATATTTCGTCGGGCAAGTTGTTTGCATTTGAAGTCGTTCCCTTATTTATAGCGCTTAGGTGTTTCCAAATACTGCCAGTGCTTTTCGATGTTTCAATTGAGTCCGTAAAATGGGTGCGTTTTGCATTTCTAATGAGATTTCGGGTTTTGTTTCTATATAATTTATATTCTGACCATTTTGTAAGGTATTTGTACTTGTCTCTTAATTTGCGAGCTTCCCCTATCTCAGGAGTGTACCAGGCGGGAAGGTGGTTAGATTTTACCCTTTTTAGTTTCACCGGAGCGTGTTTGTCTAAACACTTTAAGATAATGCAATAGAATTCTGTAAAATCACCATCTATTGTGATTCGGTCGGATTTAAAGTTGGTTAAACAACTTGAAAGGTCAGACAAGAACATAGTTTCATCGAATTTCTTGAAACATCGATAAGAAGTGGTAGTATGACTATTTTTGGATAATTTTGCATTGACTTTTCTAGATAAACAAACGGGAAAATGATCACTTAATGCATAAGTAGGAACGAATGTCTCAATTATATTTTCTGGGTTACTTGTATAAATATGGTCAATGATTGTTGATGTTGACTGCGTAACACGTGTAGGAGAAGATACAAGCTGTGTGAGATCAAAAAGTTGCAGAAGATTCATCCATTTAGTATTTACGGTTTGCGAAAAATCGATATTAAAGTCACCCATGAGGATAAATTCTAACCCGGTCGTCTGTGCAATAGACAGCTCTTCCTCAAAAGATTTCACCCAAGTCGAGCAAGCATTCGGAGGGCGATATGCGCTGCAAATAAGAAACGGCTTGGAATTTGGCAAGGAAATTTCTGCCCATAGAGTTTCGATATTTGAGACTTCAATGTCAGATCTTCTTCTCACATTGAGCGATTGTTTATAATAAAATAATAAGCCGCCACCATCCTTCTCTTGGGTTTCTGAGCGATCTTTACGGTAGAAATTGTAGCCGTCTATTGACACCTGACTATCTGGGTTAGTTGTTCGCAAGAAAGTTTCGCATAGGCCTAAAATATGTGGGCTTTGTTCATTTGACATAAGTATACGAATTTCGTCAATTTTAGGTACAATATGCCGTACGTTTAGATTTGCAATATGAAGGCCTTTCGAAGAAAACGCAAATTCAATAGGTGTTGAAGTGAGCGAAGTGTCAATACATGTACGAATGGTATCATTGGAGTTACCGGTATCGTCGGTCGTAGGTGCATCGTGCGTGCGTTGGTCAACGGGCGAAACTACACAGGGACTAGAAACGACAACCGTGTCGTCAGATAATAATTGTTCGCATAAGGCGTCGTATCGATTAGATACAGGACAAGTTTTGAAATTTGACTTTGGGGTATGTTTTACACGCCCTGTAACATCCTACCAAGGAATGCCGTCACTTCGCGGGGCATTTCGTCCGTTGAACCAACACGTTTGTGTACTGTTAGTTAGTTTTCATGCCTCCACACATGTGGGGTGTACGTAATTATTTTCGTCAAGCTTTTCTGAGAAACTGGAAACTTTTTAGCGACAAAATGCAAGGGTTTTAGAACAACCAAACAATTACCATCGCTGACCTGTGCGTCTGGATGTGTTTTAGATGTTATAAAAAGGAAGGTTGTGCGTTTTATATAGCAACGACGGATAAAAATACAAATTTTACTATCAGGAACTCAGCATGTTGCGCCAGTGGAGGACTACCCTGTAGACAAATGGGATGAATTGGTTGCAGTAAATATGACGGCCCCATTCCTTCTCATCAAATACTTCTTACCATTTATGAAAACTAAGGGTAAGTAAACTAACCCGCGCTGCACCAACTATTTGTGTGGATCATCGGACACAGGAGCGAGAGATCATAGCTTCGGGCCCTATTGAATGTTTCCAAAGCAAAATTGTGCTTTGCTCCGAAAATAGCACCGGACGACGGTACCAATTTTACAAGCAACTGACTATTTTTTTATTATTATTATAGTTAGAAATAATTTAGTGATGCAAAACCTGACTACTGTATATGATATTCCTGGGGAGCAGCTGTTTCCCAGAAGGTCACCTCTCAGCTACTTTAATTGAGCCACATATAGACAATAAACGTCACTGACACTTATATTAGTGCATGTTAATTGATGTTTGTTTGGTTTGTAGTTTAACGTTCCCTTCAACAAGTTTTAAGTCATGTCGGGACGAAGCCGCTGCTTCGAGGGTATGGACCATACAATGAGGAGATAGTGTCTTGCTCAAGGACACAACCCGGTGTTCTAGAAAAGGCTGAACCACAGTTCCTCTCAATTTTTGTAACCGGCGCTCTTTAACACCACACGGCTACCGCACTCCCCTATAATAGACGCAACATTTGTTTCAGGCTGGGGACGTATAGTAAGTACATCTTCACAGATGGGTATGATCAGCGCTCCGGGAAAGGCTTCTTACAGCGCCACTAAAGCGGGACTTATTGGACTGACGAAGGTAAACGAAATAGTTTCATTTGAAGAAATGAATTTCATTTTTTCTGATGTCAGTGGAGATATGAACCACCGTGGGTTGCGTGATAAGTGGATGAACCTCGAAGAGGTTCATCAGCTTTGCATAGCGACCCACTGCTGTCTCTCTAGCCATTTAAACAGTAAAAGTGAGAGTTAAAAATCTGAATTCCAATCCATAACAAAGTCCACGATAGATAAAAAAAAAAAAAAAAAAAAAAAAAAAATGGAAAATTGACGTATACATGTACACTCTGGAAATATACCTTTCATTTACATCTTTATTTGAAGGGAATGTGCAAACAGACATTAAGTTGGAAAAATAATATGAAAATGAGATTTTTGATGCAACTATTCATATACTCGTAATGGTCTGACTTCAATAACTAAAGCTAGTATCTCACTGGCATGCGAATTTCTCGCGACTGTTTTGCGAGTTTTGTCGCGAACTTTCGCACGACATTCGTCTGAGTGTCGCACGATTGTCGTGAGAATTTTCATGTGTCGCGAACTGGTCGCGAAGGTTTTAAACATGTTTAAAACATTTATGCGAATTTTTTCGCCAAAATATTTCGCAAGACTGTCGCGCGAACCTGTCACCGCGAAATTTTAGCGAATTTACAATGCGAAATTTTCGCGACACTCGTACAAATGTCGTGCGACTGTCGCACGACGGTCGCGCGACAGTCTTGAGAAAACGTTCGAAAACCTCGCGACTATCTGGCGAGAAAATAAAACTAAGCGACATTCGTACGAATGCCGTGCGACACTCGCACGAATGTCGCGCGACTGTCGTACGAATTAAAATGAAAATAAGCTACATTCGCGGGAAAGTCGTGAGAAATTCTCACGAATGTCGCGCGACTGTCGTGCGACAGTCGTGCGACTGTCGCGCGATAGTCGCGAGATATATTTTCAAAATTAGACCGAAATTCGCGTATTTGTCGCATAAATGTCTATTCAATGAGACTGCAACGTGAAAGTTGTGTTTATGTCGTCAATCTTTGTCGCGAACTATTCGCGAACTAGTATTCCATTGAGATAGGAACCGCTATTGTGCCTTTTAAATATTATCGGTTTTCTAATAGCTCTGTCACACATTCACGTATCAGCGGCGTATCGCTCACGTATCTATGAAAATGTCGATACGCCGAGGTCTGAGCCGTATTTTGCTCAAGAGACGTATGTACCACGTACGTGTGACGTTCCTGCTACGTTCCCGTGGCGTATCCGTGACGTATCGGTATTCGTATGGATTTTCACTTTCGTATGTACGGCGTATCGATGCGTATGTGCTACGTACTTGTGACGTATGTATGGCGTATGAAGTGTACGCGTGACGTATCTACGGCGTATGTACTACGTTCCATTCTTATCTGCGGCGTATCTGTTCTGTACCAAATGCTTTTTAATACCTATGAGAACAAACGGTTGTGTTCACTTTGTTCATGCAATTCGCTAATTATAGTTATCAATTATCAGAGGTCGAAGATGCCACCGGAGAAATCTAGATAATCTAGATTAACACCGAAGAAACAAAACCGAGGTTGTGGTGGTGGTGGTCGTGGTTGTGGGGGAAGATCTTCAAGCTCTCCATCCTGGTCGAAAGACGACATGAACATAGACGGAGGCTACACCAAGCGTAGCCATGAAAGAACCCTGCACGACACACCAAACCGTGAGAAACATCTGATCCATGACTTCGGAAAAACGAAAACATACATATAGAAGCATTAAGATTCTCTTGGAACGCCACAAAATATTCCTAATACTCCTAATACGTCACACATACTCCACAGCAGCGAAACGAACGTAGCACATACGTAGCACATACGCCATTGATACGCGAGATACGCCACACGTACGTCGCTGATACGCCGTAGATACGAAAAGACATTCGAGGATACGCCACACATACGTCACACATACGTAGCATATACGAAAGGTACGCTGTATATACGTCACGGTTACGTGGCATGTTAACCGCTACGTACGTGTGGCGTATCAGGAGTATGAGCTACGTATCTACGACGTACCTGCCACGTTGCTTTCGTATGTACCATGTATGTGTGACGTATGTACGGCGTATCGGACCTGCTACGTACGTGCTACGAATTTTTAAGTGGACGCATAAAAAAACGTAGCACCTCGGCGTATGAGGAGTATGAGCTACGTATCGAAGAGTATGAGCTACGTATGCCCACGTTTCTACGACGTACGTGTGACGTACCTTTCGTATCTCGATACGCCGTAGATACGTGAGTCGATACGCGAATGTGTGACAGCCCTATAAATGTTTACAAACCTTTATCACATAAAGTATGATTATAAACCGACACCATACTATGATGTTACCATTGTTTATAGGGGGTGGCTTTGGAGACCGCAGAGCATGGAGTAACGTGTAACGCAATATGTCCGGGCTATGTAGACACACATCGTAAGCTATCAAAATATAATTTTTGAAGCAAACATGAATCTCTAGTATAAAGATTTTGTAAGAAAGTAAGTAAGTAAGTAAGTAATTTCTTTATTTAAAGAGGGTAGCTCGGTTGGCATAGCCAATCTTCCCCGAGGCCCTCTAAACATGTACAAACAAGATACAATAAAACAAAAATTATACATGTAGCAAAGCAAATTGTGATCGTCGTCTTGGGAAAACATGTAGTCTGGGGTTCTAAATTTCCGACCTGTTGAAATGCAAACTACAGACGCAAGTCAGCCACTTTAATTAATTAGACTATATACACATCACAAACCATCAAGTTTTCCCTCGACGCAATCCAGGCAACATTTAAAAACATGGCGTACAAGTATGATAAACAATAAAAAAGGTTATTGAAAAGGTAATGGAATTGCTGATATGATGCAATGGTGACGGAGGTACGTGTAAACGACTAAGATGTTCTATCACCTTTCATCCATTGTAAGCAATTGTTTGTAAATGACTCAATTGTACTTGAATTTTTAACCCATAAAGGAATACTGTTCCACACTAAAGCACCGGAATATGACAAACTGTTTTTAAATAGATTTATTTTAGGCCTGGGTATAAGAAAATTCCTATTTGATGTTGATCGTAAGTTTAACTGTGAATAATTTAAATTAGTTTCATTGCTTCTCAACTGGAAAAAATCCGTTAAGTAGATAGGAGCTGCGTTATTTGCTATCTTATACATAGTTTTTGCTTTGTGTAGAAAAACAGTTTCATCAAATGATAAAATATGTAACTCTTTACGTGCAGCATCTAAGGTTGTATAATCTTTCCCGAGGATAAGCTTACACGCCCTTCTTTGTAATTTTTCAATTTTATTAACATTTATACTACTTGAACTTCCCCAGACTACACAACAATATTCCAGATGTGATTTTATATATGCGTTGTAATACAGACGTCTATGTTGCACAGTAAGATAAGAACTAATCTGTGATAACAACCAAAGGTATGTTGAAATTTTTCCGGACACGTGTTGAAAATGACTGTTCCAGACAAAATTGTGATCCATGTGAACACCTAAGATTTTTTCGTTGCTAGAGTTTTTCAACTGCATATTGTTAAACGTAAAAAGAGCCTTAGAGGTGGTTATAATTATGGTCCGTTGCGGTTAGAACTACATCGTTTTATTTTGGCGCCAGTTTATATATTTTTTTCATTTGTATTGTTGAACAGAACAAAACAGAGCAAATACGAAATAATAATAATAATAATAATAATAATAATAATAATAATAATAATAATAATAATAAAAACATATTTTATTTTACTCAGATCATACAACTCGACATATGAGGTTCATACAAATATATAGTAAACTTGTACTCAAATCTTGATCGAGTTCCCATTTACACCCCATTGGTAATTACGAAAACACGCCCATGTCCTATACAGAAAAAATTTTTGGTTGTAAAAATGAACATTTTCACTGGAAAAAAATTCTATATTTTTCTTATTTTTGCTCTAAAACATAGATTGTGGGTACACGTTAGAACCGCCTCGCCGAGGCGGTTCTAACGAGTACCCACAATCTATGTTTTAGAGCAAAAATAAAAAAGGTGTACCCCTGCATACCCCAGTTTTGCTATATAAAAGAGGGGTTCAAGGGGGCATACATTGCACGGACATGTTTTCCTAACACATGTATATATTTCCAAAGTGAATTTAAGATAAACCTTTCAATAATTTTATATTAATACTTTTTATTTGATATTTCCAGTTGTTGACCCACAAATAGAGTCAGAAGCACAAAAACATGGACTAAGCTTTCAGGAAGCTAAGGTAAGGCGGGCGCAAAAGAAATAAAATTTAATAAAATATAGTATTTTGTGTTGTGGCTCAACGAATCAATTGCAGTACTGTCACCAAAATGATTGACGCTGCTACATTCGTATCAGCGATGGAAAACTTAAGTTGTTTATTCATTTTTGCTAGCAAACTCGTCCATATGGGCAATCGTTTGTTTAAGAACAGTGGTTGTTCATGGCCCATGTACCATTTCTGACTCAAGAAAATCTTATTATTAATTTTATCCTTTCGTTCATTTATTCCTGAAGTACTCTATACAAATTATATTAATGAAGTGCATTCAAAAAGGCTTGGCAAATTTAAGGGACAAAAATGACGTTTTTTTTTTTTTTTTTTTTTTTTTTTTTTTTTTTTTCAGCTCATATGAGACGGGCCAATCAGTAGGTGGGGCGAAAACGGGAGAACCCCGAGAAAAACCACCTGGCACACCCGCAAGCAGAAGTTGGATTGTCTCACATGTGGCCAGAGCGGGGCTCGATCCCACACCAGACACAGCGGTGAGATGATCGAGTGATTAAGAGACAGTGATCTTAACCGCTCGGCCACGGGGGCCGCCAACTGACGTCATTTGAGATTAGATGATTTGATGATGCCACTCTTGTCCAGGCAACCTTGACAGGCTTTCAGTTTACGAAAGGAAGTCATTTTACTACAGTAATTGTCATTACTGATTACTAATCCGGTGAGCTTCATCTCGTTTCAGACAAAATGGGTTAATTTCTATAACCCAACACACAGACCAGTGACTGTTTCTCAGGTAATGCCAAACTAAATATTTCGTGAATTAATTGGTGACCTTAAACCAGATACATGTACGAGGTATGGCAGGAAAGTTCGTAGACACCATAAGTATTTTCAACAGGAAAAGAAATTCAGTCAAAATGAATATAGCTGGGTTTGCAAAAATATTTCACGAGCAAATAGACGAAATTTTATGAAAATCTGGCCAACACGACATCTTCTACAGCCTTTTATGAGCACCTCCCTAATCGGGAGCGGGGCAAGGGTCAACGTCTCAGTGACGTTACTTGAAGTTAATTGCTGTCAGTGCTTTATATATTTGTAACAAGTTTAACCATGTTTCAGAGTTATTCCGGGTGGATTCCTTGGATATCGGTACAATTTTATTATGTGTATCCAGCTGTCAAATGCAGATCTGTGCCAACTGTCTTCAGGTTCTCTGATGACCGGTTGAACATATGAAACCATTTTCATTCGCTGAGGATGTAAGACGAGTGCCCTTCCGCAGCCGTTTATCATCTTAGATGATTTATCGAGCATCCAAAAATCAACTATGCCACTTGTAAACTGGCGACAGACAAGCTGATAGTTTTTATGTTGTTGTTTATATCATTTCCATCGTGTTTGTTGGCCATTTCCATAACAAAAACACACAATTTTATGGTTATCGGCTGTTTTCCGACGTCAAAATTACGCCATTTTTTCAAACAATTTTTTCGGACTGCATCTGAAATTTTATTCACAGATATCAAACTGTACTGACGCCAAGGCCCAAACATTCAGAAAACGTTGTTGATTGAACATTCTTTCAGGATCAAAATATTTTATCGTTACAGCACACTTCCGTGCCGTTTCACAAGCAAAAATAGAATGTGAAGATCGTCACATGTTACCACGTTTGACACCTGCCCCGCACGGCCCTACCCTCAAACAGAAAAGTGGCCATACCAAGCGTGTTATTACTTCAAATTGCACAAAATTTCTGAAATATACCCATAAGATATTGCTGCTTGAAATTATGCAAAACGCTTCTTCAACAACGCGTTACTTTTTCTGATAGCTGAAGTGTCTACGAACTTTCCTGCCATACCTCGTATCATGAACCTAAAACTATGGCTAAGATGTCATCATGATAATATATTAAAACTCATTGTGCTTTATCCAATGACTTTGTCAGCTTTTACAACTGAGAAAAAATCTGTATATTGTATGGGCCCGTTTTTCAAAATTTCCTAAAACCAAATTGTTGTCTACAGAAAATACAATGCCCAAATGTCATCATACACAGGCTCATATGTCTACTGACTACATTTCAAGATGGGAATGCTTATTCTAATATGATATGCTGATCATTGAATATTATGAATAATAAGACACCATTTATTCCTACTATTTTCTCGAAATACAGGTAGCAGGTTTGGTAGCATTCTTGTGAGGTCAATTACGTACATCTGGCTTTAAGACAAAATTTATTCCTACTATTTTCTCCATTTACAGGTAGCAGGTTTGGTAGCGTTCTTGTGTTCTGAGGAAGCGGCGAATATAACTGGAACTGCAGTGCCTATTGATGCAGGAAATACGGCGCGATAAAGTGATTTGTACATGTATTATGCTGGACCCTACCATTTATTACAGGAAGAAGCCGTATTAACTCTGACGGCAATAAATAATTAGTTTTATCCCTTTTGAACTATGATACATATACAACAGATCTTGTACTGTATGATTTTGATGTTCTTTCAATATCAATAGTTCTCTTAAAGAATGCATGAAATTTCAAACAGGCAGTAGAATCATTCTTGATGAAGGTAAAGACACCCCGCCTGTAGTCAAAATGACGTTGTGATGCACAATGTCTTCAATAATCATATCTGATTAAAAACGTGAAGCTGTACTTGCGGTCACGTGCGTTTTTTTACAATGCACGTGGAGGGTGCTACTCTGTCATGTCGCATGATCTAATTTGTTTCAAAAAGGGTTCGGTATAATAAAACAATTGTTTCACTTGTTTCTCTTGAGTGAGGGTGACATGACGATTTGTTCACCCTCGACAGGTTATATTGCCTCGGGCTTCGGGCAATATTACCTGCCTAGGGTGAACAAATCGTCATGTCACCCTCGCTCAAGGGCAACAATTTTATATTGATATCAACAACAGAAAGCATATTATACACCCCAAAATCTAATACCTTTCGCGACTTTAATATTATTATATTCAGGATCCAAAGTATGCAATGCCATCCAGGAACATAACAAACAAAGCACTTTTTTGTTTATTCTAAAAGCGTTGCGTAAGGTGGAATTTCAAAGTTGAATATGTATATTCAATGTTGTATTGTATTGTGTTTACGTACATGTATGTAAACAGAGTACACGTTTTGATAGACATTACGAAAACATGTCCGTGCGATGTATACCCCCTTGAAACCCACCTATATATAGAAAAACTGGGGTTTGCAGGTGTATACCTATTTTTCTTATTTTTGCTCCAAAACATAGATTGTGGGTACACGTTGCGATGCGGTTCTAACGAGTACCCACAATGTATGTTTTGGACAAAAAAATAAGAAAAATAGGTATACCCATGCATACCCTAGTATTTCTATAAAAAAAAAGTGGGGTTTAAGGGGGTACATGTATGTATTTCACGGACATGTTTTCCTGATAGAGGATCTCGGAGAAGATTGAACCTGTGCAACTGAGCAACCTTTTTAAATCAAGTCATCATCATCATTTTTATTTAAAAAAGATGACAAATAGTCTGCATATTTTATAAGGTAAATCAGACCAACTTTGAATATGTATAATTTATATATAATAAAAAAAATCACTCAACTTACACTTACGTTTCAACGTAGACAAACGTCACTGATTTTAAAGGTATAATTTTGAGTGAAAACCCTGTTTTTGTTTAATCGAACGACATCATGTGATTGACTACAAAAGATAACACAACACTGGAGTTAGAACAATAGCATTAATGACCTTGAATGCCTTAAATGTACCCTACATATAAATTTACAAAGTGTCCGATATCTAAAACATCATAAAAAGATAATATTTAAGTTTAGCAGCTATTAGAATGCATTGAATTATATGAGCCGCGCCATATTTGCCTAGGCAAAAACAAACTTAAGGCGCAGATCAGCTTCGCAGTAACTGCAAAGCTGATCAGTGCCTTTGTTTTCGCTACATAGATAGTACAATCCCTCTTCAACATAAATCCGAAATTTCAAGCTTCTAGCCTGCTTCTGTGACTGTACAGGTCGGTTTGTGTCAGACCTGGTCGGAAACCCCGAAGAATGGTTTTATCGCGTCGCGGCTCATATTTGAGTGGCATATCTGAATAACCATCATAGCCATCTTAAATATTTGTGTCTTAGGTAAGCCAATACATGATAGAAACTGTTTTCTATATACGATAAAACCGTGAAGTTGGTCGACCTATTCAAGACATATAAATTGTGTTTTCATATTGACATGGTTTGTTGGCTATACAATAACCAAGTCTGTTACTCTTTCTGTCTTACTATTGTTTAGATCTTCTCTTACAGTCTTAAAGTTGTTTAGACCTTGTAAAGGCCCTCGACTCTTGAACCCAAACAATATTCACGTCACAGATATAAGCAATGCTCCGTAAAGTAACACAGTTTTAGCAACTGGGTTATACAGTTTTCCCCATCTATGAAATATGTTTGTTTTATAAGTTGTGATTCGCAGAATAATAATGAAATTACCGTCTGTTTTCACCGTTTTGGGGTTATTTGGTAAGTCTAGTAATCGTAGAGTGATTGGAAATTTTCATTGTTGTACCTTTTAAGCTAACTTGCATGACTTTCTGGTTTCACTTTCAAGGTTTTATAATATCATTACGAAAACATACCCATGCAATGTATAGAGATTTTTTTCAAAAGCAAAAATTGAAAATTTCATTGGAAAAAAATTTGATATTTTTCTTATTTTTGCTCAAAACATAGATTGTGGGTACACGTTAGAACCGCCTCGCCGAGTAGAATACCCCTGCAAATCCCAGCTTTACTATATAAAAGTGGGGTTTAAGGGGGTATTCATTGCACGGACATGTTTTCCTGATGTTAGAAGTACATGTACAGTTGAATATCAAAGGAGGAGGACCTGCACAAAGGGCGAATGGAAACTGTAAGAATTTTCAAATCATGTCTTCGACTCGCTGTATCTTACTTTGTTTATACTCGTCACATTTGTGGCAATTTTCAAAGTACCATAGAGACTCACGCCAAGAGTTTGAAAAAGTGGGCAGGATTTTCCCTATATTTCATGTTGTATTTTTACTAGATGCTAGTAACTGATAAGCCGTCAGTCCTATAGGTAAAAGGGAACAATATAAAGACTTACTTTAAATATACTAGTAAAAGGACTGAGCGCGCCTACAAATCAACAGAAGATAAGTTCTCGTTTGTAGAAGTCGTTCGGTTCTACTAGGGCATGCTCTGTTCATAACAAGTCAGTTAAGACGTCATAAAAAGCAATGCAAAGTGCGGACTTGATGTGTGTAACTTTTCTTTTGTTTCTTAAACGTAAATATTTCTTTCCGAACACGCATATCCGTCTAATATGCATAGCGGACCAAATTAATTATACACGCGAAATATTCATGGTGTACATACAGCTGTTTAGACGATGCAAGATTCGAACTAAATTTAGTGGCTCTAAAAATGGAAAACAGGGATAACTGTCGAGTTCATATGCATTTTATGTATTTTGGTAATGATTCATACTGAGGATAACACTTATTGGAGGGATGTATATGAGTATGGGATCTTGAATAAATGCTAGAAATGTAGAATTTCGGCAGATCCTGAGCTTTTCCTATTTATTAATCAAAAGCGTGTCAAACATCCATCAAATTGTAAAATTCCTGTATAACACTTGAACTTGAACTGCTTCCAGCCTACACATACGGCTGCGTCACACCAGAAGCTCTCACCGTGGTAAATGGCCAGGTTCTAGGCATCGCACAAAAGCTGAGTGAAGTCGGTGCTATAAACTTTAACATCGTGACAGGAACAGCAGAATTAAATGTGCCGGAACTGGCACTTCTAGATACAATGTGTAATATTACGGAGTAAGTATAATATTACTTTCACCGTTTGTTTCCATGAATAAATCAAGTAAGGTTTTTCAGAAGAGCCTTGATTTATTAATGGATATACGATTATACATGTAAGAGACTAGCTTTTATTTCAAGTTATGTTCAGGATATTCCTCAACCAAATCTGCTCAATATGTTTTACTATAGATTGTTATATGTAAATATATGTATGCAGTCGTTGCATTTTAATTAACTTAAAGAAGAAAACAATATTAAACAACAGCCTACATTTAGAACTAATAATTAATCAAAGTAAAGTTTTGAGGTAAATTTTGCTCTTGTCGATCGCATGAGAAAACAAACAATTTGGGCTTCAGACCAAGTCCGACACAAACCAGCCTATACAGTCACAGAAGAAGGCTAGAAGCTTGAAATTTCGGATTTATGAAGAAGTAGGATTGTACTATCTGTGTAGCGAAAACAAAGGCACTGGCCAGCTTCGCGGTTTCCGCGAACCTGGTCTGTGCCTTTGTCTTTGCATATGCAAATTGTTGGTTTCCTGACGCGGTGTCTCCTTGACCAATTCCGTTTCCAGGATAAAAGAAAACCTTCAAGAAATCCACAATTATATAGCTGCCTGTCAACAACTACTCAGTAATTCAACGGCTCTACAAATGTTGAATTTCGAAGGAGTTGATATGGCAGCCCTGTTCACCGACTTCGCTGACATCGATTCATTTTGTGGTGAGTGAGAAGGCATAAACTATTTTGTTTGTTGTTGGTATCACATTCGCAAGTCAAGGACAAAAGTAGCTTGGGTATACGTTTAAACTGTAACCCATCCCAGTGTTCAGAACATGTAAAATATTTTTAATTCAGTTTTACTTCCCTTTCAAGATTGTTTCAGCTCATATGAGACGGGCCAATCAGTAGGTAGGGCGAAAACGGGAGAACACCGAGAAAAACCACCTGGCACATCCGCAAGCAGAACTTGGCTTGTCTCACATGTGGCCAGAGCGGGGCTCGAACCCACACCAGCCACAGCGGTGAAATGATCGAGTGATTAAGAAACAGCGCTCTTCACCGCTCGGCCCTTGGGACGCCTAAAGTTAAATTAACTCAATTAACAAGAGACGAGGGCTTGGAGTTTCCGATGATTTAAGTGAGGTTTTTCGCAGTTCATGTGTATGAGTATTATGAGTAAACTATGTTACAAATTACAAATCCATGACCAAGGAGGACCATTCGGGTTGATTTTCCATAGCGAAAACACATCCATAATAAAAATCTTCAACAGTTGAACATTTTCGTTTAACGTGTTTTACATTTTGCTCAAAACATAGGCCGTTGGTACCCATTAGAACCGTCACCGCAGGATAATTCTAATGAGTAACCACAACCTATAAAAATGAGAAAAAAATATAAATTTTATTAAGCCTATAAATATTATGTCTTACTTATTTCAAAATAGAGGGATACGAAAGGATTTTCATTTCACGTAATGCTATTCTGGTGCCAGTTTCGATACGAATGTCCCTCTTCAGACTGTCGGTCTCCTGTTGCTGCAGCGTGGGTTATCAGGGCGAGCAAAGACCATCTTCGGCAAGAGAATGTAGCATGGTTCTACAATACTACGGCTGATGTTAACGCTGTCTGCAGGTATTATTTGAGTTACAGTAATTTGAGTTACCGTAATGGCACTGATAGCTCAGTGGTTAGAACGTTTACTTCGGGAGCGGTAGATTGTCGGTTCGCGTCCACACCGCGCCATGCAAAAAGCGATAAATTTGGACCAGTGTTTTTCAGCAACCTAAGGTAAGCATGGTAAGCATATGATCGTCCAGGCTTAATGAAGCCGCCCATAGGTTGGAACATAAATCCTTAATTATTTCTTTGTTTGTATTAAGGTTAAACTGCCCAAGTCAACAAGTTTTCAGTCATATCGGGATGGAGCCACCGCTTCCTGGATATTAACTAGTACCGAAAGTAAATGAATAGGCTTTTGCCAGTACTTTGGAGAGTTACATGTAATATACCTTGCTCAAGGCCTCAACACAGTGCCGCGATTGGAGATCGAACCGATTCGAGTCAATTGCTCTACCACTACACTTGACTTGTACCGGCCCTTTTGTGATAACGGGGTACCAGTTAACCTGTACACTACATCACCGCGCTCCCCTGATTTCTTACTTAGAACATATCTAATTTTTACATGGAATAAAAATACTATAGGTAAAATACTGTCGGCACAAACCTAGCTTGCAGACATGCCGATGAAAGAAATCCAAGTGTTTCTTAATTTATTGGATGTTACAAATACAGGAATCTGATTTCTAACGTTATTTTTTTCCAGTAATGAAGTGTTGAAGTATGCACTGGTACAATATGGAGCTACTTCTGCGGAATGCCAAACTGCCATGGAAACGCAGCTAGACTTAACCACTGTTGAAGAAAAACTCAGAATACAAAGTCTTGTGAAACTTGCTGGCACTGCTCTGTGCATTGTTTACTCCAGTGGTAGGATTCTGCCTATAACAGTCGAAATAATATGTTTACAAAATAACATGGCGCGGATGTTACATTGTACATTTCAAAAGCTGCATATTTAAAGCGGCATTGACCCAGACGTGGTCCAATTCAAAAAGCTTCAAATCTTTATATCAGAGTAGGCGTCACTTGATCTACAAGGAGTAACAACATCGCTAGTGATTCGTTAAAATTTCAAACATGAATATTACAAATACACTGTTTTTCTTTGTTGTGTTGATAAAATGTGAGAATCCTTTGCCATGCAAAGGATTATCACATTTTATCAACATAACATAACAGTGTATTTGCTTACGTAGACGGCATTTACTTGCCGACTTGAGGTCTTCACGATGACGTTAAGCTAACGAAGTTTTGAACAACTGACCCCAAGTTCTTGCATTGGTGTTTGTTTGTTCAAAAATTAAAATAAAATCTTGCAGTGGTGTTTGTTTGTTCAACAACAAATTAAAATAATCTTGCATTGGTGTTTGTTTGATTTAGCTTGGGGCCAGTTGTTCAAAACTTCGTTAGCTTAACAACGAATTTTTGTTTATAAGGCCTTTATAAAGGATATATCGTCTTGGCTCCAATGCATTTTAGAATGCTTTCAGAGATAATGGATTGTATTGACACAACGGCCTCGGATCCAAGTGTCCATTTCTGTCTTAACTGGGCCTCTAGCCTAACAACAGATAAACAAACTTGCGGGTAAGTGTGATGCATACAAATGAGCCGCCTCGTGGGAATACCAACAATGTGGTTTCCGAACAGGTACGACACAAACCGACCTGTACAAGCACAGAAAAGAGCTAGAAGCTTAAAGTTTCGTATTTAAGTAGAAAAGGAATTGTACTATCAGAGCAGCGAGAACAAAGGCGCTGATCAGCTTCGCAGTTACTGCGAAGCTGATCTGCGCCTTTGTTTTCGCCTATGCAGATTGTTTGTTTTCCCATGCGTTGACTCAAATATAAATTTTGTTTGCACCTGGGTTTTATGGGGGAACTGGTTTCCGATTGCACCGGTCCCGGATAATTCCGTGCTTTCAACTTAAACAAATGCATCACAGTTACTAGTTTATCAAAATCTCGGGATGACTTCGACTGTTCTGTTTTACGATAGGGCAAATCCTGTTTATCCAGATGTGATTATTTCATTTTCATGGGCCGTATACTGCATGCTCGCATGCTCGAAAATCATTTAGCTGAAACACAGATTGTGGGTACTCGTTAGAACCGCCTCGCCGAGGCGGTTCTAACGAGTACCCACAATCTATGTTTTGGAACAAAAATAAGAAAAATAGGTATACCCCTGCATATCCCAGTTTTACTATATAAAAGTGGGGTTTAAGGTGGTATACATTACACGGACATGTTTTCATGATGTTTGAATTAAACTTCACTTATTTTTCGTTTCAGGAAACGGGTGTGCATGACAACATACGTAGGAGAATGTGGCACTGAAGCTGTTGATCTATATATAGCCGCTGTCAATGTTGAATATCTTGGTGAAATAGCTGACACGAGCGATGTTTGTGAAACCCGTACGTATACCTGATGTAAATCCATGTTTTGCAACACAAGTGACTGGCTTTCGTTGCCAGTTTTTATAGTGTCAGCGATGAGGTTTCATTCCCGAAATTGTATAATATGGCTGACCTTCTCCCTTTAAATGTTTTCACTGATTCGAATGTTTCTAATCAAAATACATGTACGAGGGTTGTCCGGAAAGTTTAAGGACTGTGCCTATACACTGTATCTTACAAATATTTTATGCTATACAATGAAAGATATATCAGTTTATAGATAAGGCTTTCCTTATAACACATGGGGAAATTAGAATCAAAACCTACATACACTTGGAGATATTGGTCTCCAAGTCAACCGATGTGGCGCTTCTAGGAGCACTTTGGATTAGATGTTTTCTAAAACTCGGAGACAAGAAAACAATTACGCACAAATTGGCCCTATGGCTTTTAAATACAGCAACAACTTGCATGGTGTCACGACATCATCTGTTCAATATGTTCGCAAAATTCCCTGGTCTTTCGACGGTTAACAACTTTGCAAAAGCTAACGTAATGGATGTGTCGATCAAAGTGTTGGAAACAATCTCGACGTCGTCGCAACGAATGAAGCAGCGTTCTTTATATCAAACACTGTTCATGCCGAAATAAGTTCACAAATCTAATCAAAATTTCTTATTGTTGACTGAACCAAATTCAGAATGTGTAAGATCATTTTTTCGAAAAATCGGTGATAAGACGAATGGCTACAGGCCGTTCGATGCGTGCGAAAAGCGAAGCCCCATTTAAAACCAGCTCAAAACAGTATGGAGGCAGTCACATGAAAACGAATATGTCTGCCTGATATTTAAATAATATTGCTGCACTCAGAATATTCAAATAAACTTAAAATTATCAAGTGTTGGCGTCTGATGACATTGAAAGCCATTTAATAATGTATCCGATCAGCCAGGTAATTATTAAAAAATTATAACGGATGTACGATGGCCTAATTGGCTCATTTTTTTCAATTCAATATGAATTCATAATTCCGAATTCTGAATTCCGAATTCCGCATTTTGATTTTTTTTTATTTGCAAATTCTGAATTCCGAAATCCGAATTCTGCATTTTGATCTTTTTTTTTTTTTTATTATTATTATTATTATTATTATTATTTGCAAACTCTACTCTTAAGGACACAACTCATATATCCAGTTATGCCGGGTCAAGAGAAAATGTGCCTTTCACCATTTATACAACATGAAAGGAAATACATTTTATCCAATGCAAGAGAAAATAAAATATAAATGGTGAAATGCACATTTTCTCTTGACCCGGCATAACTGGATATATATAATTTGCCCTTACGAGTAGAGTTTGCAAAAAAAAAAAAAAAAAAAAAAAAAAAAAAAAAAAAAAAAAAAAAAAAAAAAAAAAAATGCGGAATTCGGATTTCTTCGGAATTCGGAATTATGATTGATATGGAAATGAAACAATGAGCCATTTGGGCCATCGTACGGATGCGACGTTGTTGACATCAAAGTGCTGAAAGAGTAGCAACATGCTCGTATTAAACTGATTACATCAATACGTTCCCGGAGAGCGAATATTCTTAAATGTTCAGTAATAACTCATGATATAATGTTATATTCCTGTATAAAATTTCAACTGATTCTATTGAATAGTTATTGAGATCTAGACACAATCTCAAAACTTTCCGGACAGCATACGTATTATAAACTTTTCATAGTTTTTACAATTCGTGTCCACATGACTACACTTAATTAACAAAAAAATACAAGCATGTGAAGCCAATTCGAATCAGTTTTTTTTTGTATCTACCAGTATGATTTGAGCCACCACATGGGAAAACCAACAATCTGCATAGGCGAAAACAAAGACGCAGATCAGCTTCGCAGTATGCGAAGCTGATCAGCGCCTTTGTTTTCGCTACTCGGATAGTACAATTCCTCTTCTACTTAAATCCGAAATTTCAAGCTTCTAGCTCTTTTCTATGCTTGTACAGGTCGGTTTGTGTCGGACCTGTTCGTAAACCACATTGTTGGATTTCCCACGAGGCGGCTCATTCGTTCGTGATCTCTATTTTCCTTTTTTCCAATTTCAGATACTGACCTTACATGCGTGGATATTTACGATCTTGAAATGATCAACACAGTAGTGGAGACTATCACTCAGTATCTGAACCAATACATCAACGATGGTTCGGTTGTAAAGGATAGTATACCAACTGTGCTGAACAAGTTCTGCAATGAATCAGGGTTCGTTTCATTTTTTCAACGATTCTAATTTCTGATGAAAAATGATACTGCAGCTGGTGTTGTGCCGTGAAGCGGCCCTAAAAGTCTCCCCGTACATCATCCATAGTGTAGATTATATTTTCCTTTTGATCCTTTGAGATCAGCGAGGATATTCTGAGAAATCAGAAAATTATTATCGGTTTAGATTTATTTTCTAAACAACATTTAAAATTTTGGCCTCATTTGGATTATACTAGTTCTTGTAACGACTACCCTGTCGAAAGTTGCAAAATTACAGTAAACTTGCTTTGGCTCCATGTTTCCATGTTGCCAAATCTATAGGGTCACTGAAGAGGCTTAAGTAGCCGAAACCACCATCCCCTTTCTCATTAATATGCTCACTGCTCTTAAAGGATCTCAGTTTTATTTTTATTCACAATATAGAATACCAAATGTTTAAAACATGTTATGCAAATTAATAGAACATTCATTTGTTTGTTGTTGTTGTTTTTTTCGACAATACAGCTTGAGATAATAAAATAGTCATGACAAATAATATTGATACATCAACGTTGAAAACTGGAAAAGACGTGTGCACTACACATGCTTTACCCTAATGATATTTAAAGAAAAACAACGTGTAGCCTATTAAAAGAATACTTTAAAAGAACCGAATGTGGTTCATGCATTTAAAGCCATGTCAGTGCTGATAACGTTTCTTACGAATTGATCTACTGTAGTATGTGTTTCGTCGTTCCAACTCCGTCATTCTGTCACCTGCTAACCAGGGCCCAGAATTACAATTTCCCTTAAAGTTAAAGAAGATTTTAGTCAAAGTGACACATATTGACACGATATTTTACCCTTAAAATCAACGAGTTTTATTAGATGCAGTTTTGGATTCTTTGTGGCGGCCCCCGTGGCCGAGTGGTTAAGGTCGCTGACTTCAGTGCTCTTGATCATTCGATCATCTCACCGATGTGGGTTCGCGCCTCGCACGGGGCACGAATTCATATGTGAGACAAGCCATGTTCTGCTTGCGGGTGTGTCAGGTGGTTTTTCCCCGGGTACTCCGGTTTTCGCCCCACCTACCGATTGATTCGTCTCGATATGAGTGAGAAAGCTTGAAAGGGACGTAAAACTGAATCAAAAAAAAAAAAAAAAAAGAAAAAAAAGAAAAAAAAAAAAAAAAAAAAAAGTTTTGGATTCTGAAATTCGTCACCTTAGCTAAGGTCTTCCTTATCTTTAAGGACGAATTGTAGTATTTGAGTATGTTGTTTTCATCTGACCTGTTTGATACTCCAGGTTTTCAGGTATATAAGTATATTAATAAAGGCAATCCGTCCATATCAGCGGGAGACATGTTGTTATTTACCACATACCCATTTTATTGTCCGTTAAAGGTTCCTCCCTGCTATTAGGGAAATAGAGACTCTGACGTCACAATGTCAGGCTTTGGACGAGATATCAAACTCATTTCATCGTCTCAATATCAAGCTGTGGAGAGTTAAAGATTTATACAATAGGCTTTCAAGTATTGACACTTTTTGTCGTAAGTATACAAGCGCCTTCAACAATTGCTCTATCTACCTCATTGTAATATTGCGCTAGCACCACCTCACCTAAGACGCGGAAAATAAGCAAGAATAGGAAGTGGAACAGTCAGTCACATTCCTGTACTAAATCGAAATTACAAAACAATACTTATTCAAAGAGAAAAGACTGTATCCAAAAAAGGTGGCCAAAACTTGAATACAAACAAATACAACTATTAAGTTACGTTGTAAGTAAGAATTGAGGGGCCAGGAATCGATTTACTAAGTTTAACGTCCCAACATAGACACCAGTTGTGAACGAAAATACATCACAAACACAAAACACACTCAAGAGCAGAATGACTGGCTCTTTCTCTTCAAAGGTAACCATCTGGCTAGTCTCAACCAAACCCAAAGTCAACGAGCACAACTGCTACAGCGTTGTTGAAGTTGCAATCACCACTGACTGACACTGCTTCTGTGTTCATCCCAGGCTTTTTATGTGGTGTTTATTTATTTATTGTTGTTTCCTTAAAATACGTTTTTGCGTCATGTTACTTCGTTCAATTGGTATGTCTACCCATCTGAACGGTTGTACTTAAGATTCATTTACGTATTAATCAATCATCTATCTTTGTCATGAATGCATCTTCTTCATCTTGAAGGCTGTCGACATGAACTTGTTCAAGCTTGGAAACTGCAAGGCGAAGAGGAAACATGGGAATTTACAGATCAGCAAGCACACTTCAGTACCATAGCTAATATCCCCAGTATTTGTGGGTAAGAGTCCAAACAAAACACAAGTCATGTTTTGCACAAAGGAAACGTGTACATGTAACACTATACAAATTCGAAAAGATTTGAGACTAAATTGTTATTTCAACAAACAGTGGTTAATAAGCGATTTTTTTTAAATTAAGCTAATATCTCAAGTTGCCGTCGCGTGTAACGTCATTTTGTAATCCTCCAGCCTAATGTTAGAAAACTCGATGATAACTGGGTAAGTAAATGAGATGATGTGTTTTGCCAGAACTGAACAAACACAAATGGTCGGAGACATCTTAAATGCTCAAGACGAATGCAAACGAGTATTGGAGGAGGAGGCCGGTTTTTCCAGCTCCAGTAATCCGACATTTATCGAGTTCCATGACCTCATTAACACATGCAACTCAAGTACTGATGGTAAGTATGGAAATGGAGGTGAATCTCAGATCTTAATTCCTAAGCGACCTAGTCAAACCCAGCAGGCACATGGCGTCAGAATGACGTCAGATCGACGTCGAAGCGATGTCATGACGTCGCATCGACGTTGATATGATGTCATGTTGACGTCATGTGTCCCGTTGGAAGTTACATGAAACTTGCAACTCAGTATTGCAATGTGAGTGAAATGAAAACCTCAAAGTTTCGTTTTCATTTCGCAATTTTATGACAAAAGCAGCACCACGATCGAGTTCAACTGGTTGTCACGGAAGGCGAACATGTGTATGTACAGTTTATCCGTAGGTCAAGTCTGAATACTAGGCCAGTTGGACTAGACGCATTAGGCACAACAGTCTCCAGCCTCGTCACAGAATGTCCTTGTCAGCAGTTTGTCCTTGAAAAGTGTCAAGGGACCTGGATATTTAGTCTCATCCAAAGGATTTGATCGAACGTGCAACCCCTGGTTTACAAGGCAAGTGGCTTAACTACTACGCCACGGAGACTTCTCTCAACCACCCCAAGTACAACCTATAATGATTATGGATATGTTTATCAGTATCAAATGTATCATGAATTGCTTTCTACTGTGATGTTTTAATTCTAGTAATGTCTGACTGGAACTGCACCATCAGTATTGCTGAATCTAATGAATTTACGACCTGTGTAACTGACGCAGAGACTGGAGAAGAACAACAGGCTCTCTGTGGGTACGTATTCACCTGTACATAAGTAAACCTCTATTGAATATACAGCAGCGCACTAGTACCTTTCACGAATGCAATAGTGTACTACTATAGCATTCACGAATGCATGGGCGTATTAGTAAAGCATTCACGAATGCAAGAGAGCATGAGTAAAGCATTCACGAATGCAAGAGCGCATTAGTAAAAGCGTTCACAAATGCAAAAGAGCATGAGTAAAGCAGTCTAGAATGCATGAGTGTACCAGTATTTGTCATTATTTTTAAAACTGCAAATAAATCAAATGACCATTAAATCAGTCGTTATTTATATTTTATTCATGACATGTTCTTAAAATTACATATAATTTTGGCCATATAGTTTATGTTAGTTTGTCAAAAATATTATCGTATTTTGTAGAAAGAACCAATGTGTAATAAGGGAAATGCAAGAGTGTGGGGCTACTGCACAGGAACTCTATATTAAAGCTGTTAACATGGAAAATGTAAACGGTATCAAAGAGTCTTACGATGGCTGTGATGGAGCGGATGGTGTTTGCTTGCCATTCGTGGTTTTGATCGCGTGTTGCTTTTTGTCAATATTGCAATATAGTGACCATTGTATAATATGCTACAATATTTAGATAATAATAATAATAATAATGATTCAAACTGTTATTGTGAACTGTTGGTGCACATTGTACAATACATTGCAGTATTGCATAGTTTATTCATAGTGAAAAGCCTATTCATCTACTTTTGTCATCTAAGTAGCCATAGCATATACAGATAATGTAAATGCATTAAAACAAAGCAAAAACAGACAATGGTTACCGCATGTTCATCATGTGATTAAATAATTTGTTCAAAGGCTGGCGGCTTCATAGCTGTTGCCAAAGTTTCTGTTTGTGTATGGAGGATGTATACCCGATATTCATCGTCGCCCTGCCATGTGGAAAAAGTCTCCTCAGCGCGTCTTATCGTATTATCAGCTTAGGGGATTAGTGGTACAGGTAAATCATCTTCGGTTCTTTCCGGTGATTTACGATTTACTTGGCGCCTCTGTCCGTAAAATTACCTGTGTAACTTTAGCCCGAGGGCAACCATAAAATTTGATCATAATTTGTCTTAAAAATTTATGAACTCAAAACTTCGACTATGAAATAATATGAAAATATAAGAAATACAAAATGTGTGGCTTTGATGACGGTAAAAAAAAAACAAAAAAAAAAAAAAAAACACGATTTCGAATGAAAGAAAACTCGTGTTTTTCCCATTCAAATGCACATTGTGGGTACCCGTGACAATCGCATCGTCGCGGTTAAACTCATGGACCAGTTTGTACTGTAAGCATTCAGTTGTATTATTTTTATTTAATTATATTTATTCATGTATTTATCTATTTATTTATTGCTTCCTCAAAATAAGTGCTACGAGTATATGATATATGTTACATATTAAATGTAAGCATTACGAAAACATGCCCATGCAATGTACAGATTTTTCCCAAATTGTAAAAGTAGAAATTATTTGATATTATTCTTATTATTGCTCAAAACATATATTGTGGGCACATATTAGGACCACCTCGCAGCCTGATCACTAGCTTAATCTTTATTTCCAATTTTCAAGTATTTATGTATGCGTAGACCGGTTTGCTTTTGAATCCGTCAAACCTCGCTTGGACAAGTTTTTCAAGTGCACAGGCTGATCGACTCCTTGCATTTTCGCAATATTTATATAACAGGTACACCTTCCATTAAAAATGAGCCGCGTCATGCGAAAACCGGAATTTAACTATGCAAAAACAAAGGCTCAGGTCAGCTGTGTAGCAGTTGCCTAGCTGATCAGCGCCATTGTTTTCGCTACACGGGTAATACAATTCCTTATCTTCCTCAATCCGAATTTTCAAGCTTCTTGCCAAATGGTGTAGTACACAAGCCGGTTTGTGTCAGACCTGATCGGAAACCCCTAGTACCGGTTTTCTCACACCGCGGCTCAAATGTGAAATGGTATAGTTTTATAATCCGAGACTGCATGTCATAAAATCAGGCACGCTTTAAATCATACCCCTAGGTCATAGATAAACTAAAACAACATTGATGCGCCACTGGTCGTGATCAAAATCGTGTCGCATTTTTTGTGTAATATTGAATTGTAGTACTAATCTTTTTTTTTTTTTTTTTAAATAAAATAAAAAAAATGTTGTAACATACAAGCCGGTTAGTGTCAGACCTGGTCGGAAAACCCCTAATACCGGTTTTCTCACGCCGCGGCTAAAATGTAATCCGAGACTGCATGTCATAAAATTAGTCACGCTTTAAATCATACCCTTAGGTCATAGATTAACTAAAACAACATTGATGCGCCACTGAACTGTTCAAAATCGTATCGTCAATATCTGCATTTTTTGTGTAATATTAATTCTGAGATAAAGATGAAGAGATTAGAAAGTCCACCTAGCGGCCACTTTATGATTGTCGCGCGTGTACCTGTGGCGCCACTTACGATCCGCCGCCATATTGTTTCGGAGACAAAACCAATGCTATAAATATCGGCGTTCATTGGCAATTTCATACATCCGATGAGATAATATTTTATTCAATAGAAACTGTTAATATTTAATATTTGATTTAGGAACCAGATTTTGATGTTTGTAGTGTTTTTATTGGATTTTTGATTGTTAATTATACGTTGATAAAACACCTAATTCCTTGTTCGGCGTTTCAAAATGGCGACCAAGCGGATTATAGTCGGTACTTTTTGACTAAAAGGCGTTGTAACTAAAAGGCTAGGTAATCTTTAAACAACAAAATATGAAAGAAGAAAGGCATAAAAATCGTTTTATTTGTTGATACGCACACAATCTATGACTGTGTTTGTCTTACGATCGTATAAATATTGACAATTTTTGTCATTTAAGCAAAAACGGTTTGGTCCGATCTCAAAACGATGTGTAATTGTTTTTATTAAAAAGGCTTCTATGAATGACTTTTCTTTGGCAAACAAGATCAATTTTCTCAAAGAACAATGTCTTACAAATCGTTTTATTGCCCTTCGATACGGTTTAGGTATTTTTAAAAGCTTTAAATCGCCCTAATGAATCGGCTGTTTTTCACAACTTTTCGCCGCTTTAGCGTCAAAATGGAGATATTTCTACACATTGGTTGGCATTGCAAATAAGACCAAAAAGTTACACTTGAATGCAGAATGACATATCATGCTTTAACAGATGATTTCCAGTGATTGGTTGTCTATTTAGCCGATAGTTTATTTTGTATTTATTACCACACACCCTCCCCATGGGCCGTACCCGGGACAGGATTTGGGATAGCCGCATGTCCGGAAATGTGATGGGGACAACAGAACAATTAGTTTCCACATTTTTTCGAAATAAAAACAGTGACAAAAGAAGAAATGACATATGCGTAGCAAAATGTAGGAATTTAATTATACGTTAAGCCCCGATTCGAGAAGGAAAAAAATAGGATCCGGTGAAAGGCGCTCTGATATGCAGATGATGCTGTTATGTTGAAAAACATCCCATTGATGCATTTTCGTGCAATGTGAAATCTGCGAGACCGCGTTTGAAAACAGACACCATAGCAGCTATTGAAAAGAAATCGGTGCTCAGCACGGGCAAGTATACATATAAAGCTAGAGTATTATCTTTTCAACATTTTGAGTATGACTATATCATGATGAGAGCTAACATTGCAAGAAAAGTGTGGTTGCATGTTGGCCTAGAGTGTATTATTATTTTTTATTATGTATTTATTTCAATTACTTTTCCGAATACAATTTTCAATAAAGTTACATTAAACTGTGTCAGGTATCTGTCATTAATGCGGCACGTTATGGAAGGCAAAAGCCGTCAAAAGTCCCATTTTTAAATGAAACAGGCAAAGTAGAAATGAACTCATTCATTTTCAAATAAAACAAACCGTAATATCACATAAAACGAGCGAAAATGACACAAAACAATTCCTAATGTGAAACGGACCAATTCATTTCAAGTAGAAATGAACTAATTCATTTTCAAATAGAATAAACAGCTTTATCACATAAAACAAACGAAAATGACACAAAACAATTACTTATGTAAAACAGACCAATTCATTTTAAAACCAAACAATCATTATCATGATCGATCATCATCATCATCACCGATCATCATTATCATGATTGATCATCATCATCATATTCATCATGATCGATCATGATTATCGATCATGATTATCGATCATGATCGATCATGATTATAATCATTATGATCGATCATGATTATGAATCATGATGGTCGATCATGATGATGATGATTGATCATCATGATGTTCGAGGATGTTGATTATGATGATCGATCATGATGATGATGATCGATCGATCATAATGATGATGGTCGATCATGATGATGATGATGATCGATCGATCATAATGATGATCGAGATGCGATCACGATGATGATTGATCATGATGATGATCGATCATGATGATGATGATCGATGATGATGATCGTTGATGATCGACGATGATGATCGATCATGATGATGATCGATCATAATGATGATCGATCATGATCGATGATGATGATCGATGATGATGATGATGATCGATCATGATGGTGATGATCGATCATCATGGTGATGATCGATGATGATGATGATCGATGATGATAATGATCGATCATGATGATGATCGACCATGTTGATGATCGATCATGATGGTAATGAACGATGATGATAATGCTGATCGATCATGTTTATCGATCATGATGATGATCGATCGATCATCATGATGATGATCGATCATGATAGTCATCATCATGATCGACGATGATGATGATCGATGATAATGATCGTTCATGATGATGATGATGATCGATCATGATGGTCATCGATCATAATGAAGACTATCGATCGTCATGGTGATGATCGATGATGATGATCGATGATGATGATCGATGATGATCGATGATGATGATGATGATGATGATGAAGATGATGAAGGTGATGATGTGATCATGATGAGACTTTGACGTTTTCCAAGTAAGTCGTTTTGGGCCGAACTGACTTGGGTGCATTTTATTAATATTCGATTTTTCGGTATTTCGTTTGACCTACACCTTTTTTATTACCGGATAGGTTTATTTCAGAATCAATTGTTTGGTTTGTGAAAGTTGTCCCATTTGGCGAAGTTGATTGTTTGGTTTTAAAATGAATTGGTCTGTTTCACTTAAGTAATTGTTTTGTGTCATTTTCGTTTGTTTTATGTGATATAACGGTTTATCTTATTTGAAAATGAATTAGTTCATTTCTATTTTGTCTATTTCATTTAAAAATGGGACTTTTGACGGCTTTTGCCTTCAATAGCACGTGCCTGCAACGTGACATAAGTGCGTCTTTAACGGCTCGAAGATCAAACAAGTCGCCGAATCAACAGGTATATTTATCTCAGATTAATTATAGATCTAGTACTAATCTTTTGATAAAAAAAAACAAAACAAAAAAAAAAAACAAAAAAAAAAAAACATTTAATGAATTTTGAAAAAGTAAAAAAACAAAAATAATGAATTGATGTATCTTGCGACTTGTGACTGAGAATGAATATGCGATTCCAGAAAACTCAACAGGATGATCTAGACCGTGGCTGAGAGCAGAAATAAAATAAGAAAATAAGAACGAATCAGCGTAAAAAGTAGCAGCACAGTAAAAACAAATCTTAATTTCATTGAAAACAGTGTACAGTTTCAGTGTTTTTCTGCAGCTTTAACGAGAGAGAGAGAGAGAGAGAGAGAGAGAGAGAGAGAGAGAGAGAGAGAGGAGAGAGAGAGAGAGAGAGAGAGAGAGAGAGAGAGAGAGAGATTTGAATGAAGATAATTAAGAATTTTTATGTCGGTGTTTGCTTTGTTCAAACTGGGACACGGAGACGCTATTGTTTGGTCATCAGATTGAGTAAAAAGTATTACTTATGTGTGAAATGCAAACTTTAATTGGACCAATTGCAATTACGACAATAATGTTAATGTGCATTCTTACAATGCTGTTTGTTGTTCAGAGGTGTCACATTCTGTGAGGATATGTAATGTTTATAAAATTATACTCAAAAGTTAATCGCGATCATTGTGTAGCATCTTTCATAAATTTTAAATCGATTATCATTCGAGGTGAGAAAAAAAGATTTTTTTATTTTTGTGTGTGTGTGTGTGTAAATAAGTAATCTCCATGTTAAAGAAAATAAATAAATAAATAAATAAATAAATAAATAAATAAATAAATAAATAAATAAATAAATAACAAGGAAAAGAAGTATTACACCTTTATGCGAAATAGCAGACGCTTATGCACAGGTATTTCGTAATTTTCCGCCCGGTTTACGGGATTTGCCGATAAAACTATTGATTTACGGAAATTAGAAAAAAAAACGCAAAGTACATAGCTATAAAACACACGCAATTTGTCCACGCCAAATGTCGCTTGATTTTGAAGTTAAGCATGTCTTTAGAAAGATCATTTTCTTCTGATGAATAATCCGAAAGAACAAATTTAGAAAAAAGGTTTTGGAAACGATATATTTGGCATTTAACCAAAGCACCTTTGGTAGATTTTACACTTTTTGTATATGGGATATAAGAAATGATGCGACCAAACAGGACCTTTTTAAATTTTGATTTTGTCCATTCAAAAAATCAAGATAATTTAACGAAACAATATCCATTAAATCAGGAATACATTAAATTACAATATTCCGAAAGAACAAATTTGATATCTGCCGTAATTAAGTTTTAATTAAACATTGAAAGTCAATGTCCTATTCATTTATGTACATTTTTTATCGGCAATAAACTGAACTACAGGTAAGGTATCGGCTCAATATTTCTCCGTATGTGTAAACTGTCACCTAAGGCGTGTGACATTTTTGTTTGAAACTCGTAAGGTTATATAAACTCTTCGTCAAAAGTTTAGCATAATTATATGTCTAAAATGAAGGAAACACGTCTGGTAAAACCTTACCTCAGTGAATAAATATGTTGACGCAATCGCCCCTATTCGATGCCATGGTTACAGCGGAAACAATCAGTGCTTTCTCGGATTCAAAATCGGCAGTTATTTAGATACTGAATGACAAAAGAAAAAGGCTACTGTTTTGAAAGTGCGATTTTCGACACATTTTTAAAACCGTCTTAATAAGCACTCAGATTCAACATTATAAAACGAAACTTAGTAAACTCTTTAGTCCACAGACAGAATAATAATGTGGTATAGACAACATTATCTTATCATTTGAGATGTAGACATTAGTCATCATTAGCGACAAATTTTCCAGAAATGTCAGAGTTTAACTTTCAGCTCTCATTTTTTGTATGTAACAGGTTGTTTCAACATACGCTTCCTTGATCTGGGTGTGAATTTTGTACTGACGTGTCATATGAGGTGCAGAATTCAGATTTTAGAAACACGGCTTATTATCAAAATAATGCATATTGTAGCACATAAATTTTAAAAAATCTGAGAAAAATTTTTCATTTGTTCTTTGCTACGACATGCTACGACATGCTTCCTTTCTAAATCTGTGAATTGCGAATCTGTTTTATGTGCGGGCATTTAACTTTTGCACTTTAAAACTAAAATATGCTAAACTTTTGTCGAGGTGTATTTACCATTGTGTTATAACATTTAGCATATTTAGACTGTCATGATGTACATTGTATGTTCTGCGTGCACGTGGTTTACATTATTTCGGTGACTGATTGCAAACGTCATCATAAAGAAAACCAACCAATTCAGTGAAAAAGTCAAGCTAACAAAGACAGTATACTAGATGAATGTTTTGCCTTGTAAAACATTCTTAAAACTTGCGGTTTAATTAAATCAAAAATTAGGAACAGTGAGAAATACTGTGCAATTGTTTTATTATCATTTCAAGAAATACCGGTATAATAATTTGTTAGAACAGGAAACAATATGTATATTATTATCGTCGGGTGATGATGATGATAAAGATAATGATGGTTAGAACCAAGATACGAGGTTTGTGCTATGTGTAAATAACATGTAGAAATACTATGAAATGGGTACAGGTAGACAAAAATCAGGAAAAGGCGCAATCAGAAAAAGATTTCCACTCCAAAAACTAAGATGGAAAAAAACTAAATTAACAGTCAGGGGTTGGTAACTCAAAGCTATCTTAAGCTTAAGATCAACTTACGACCAACTTAAGTATATCTTAACGATTTTGGTGTATAACTGAAAAGCACCTTAAGTTACGGTAACAACATCGTAACTTTCGCGTCGTCTCATCTTATGAAGTGGCATCTTTCATTTGAAAAAAGTTACAATAGCTTAGAGTAACAAGAATAGCAATGGCGTAAATTTTAAGGTGGCCATCCTAAGTATGTCGTATGTAGGGCGGCTTACGATGCCTTCGAGTTACTTATACGATGAAAACATATCGTAAGCCGAATTGGCAGCTATTTTCCCAATAGGTGGCCACTCAGTTACCAAAACTCAACTAAAAATATGAAAACATACATAAGGCGCCAACAGCACAAAATTTTAGACATCAAGACATAAAAAGAAAGATCCACCACTGACAGAAGTATCGCCTTGGAACGATCAGTAATATAAAATTAGTGGGTCCGTTTTGTTTAAAAGTGCACTTTGATTTGGTGAAATAATGATGAGTTTTTGTTCTCATTACTTAGGTTATGAGTTTCACCCGTAAACATGTACACAGAGAGGTGCAATGGCTACATGTATTCAAGTATTCTTTATTGATTTGATCATTCTGTTGAAACGTTACGTTTATATTAATTTAAATTCGCATTTAATGTTTCAATCATATACGCCGCATTAACTTAGCCGTGAAATCTGATGTTTATTTATAATTGTATTTGTTTTCACGCTACATTTGTTGGAATAAATATATTTTATTTACAATAATTTCTGTTTCTTTTAACCCATATTTGACGAATGGATCCTCCAATCGCTATCAATTGGGCGAGTCCACTTTCATTTTAGCGGTGTTAGGAGTGATTTTTATTTTATCTCATTTTTCAATTAAATTTCTTTGTGCAAACAGAATAGTCTGCAGCGTCACATCTGGGGCTATACTGTTTGCCTATGTCCCACAAAAGGGACCCCAGGCTAATATGAGCTAATTGGATATACATGTATGCATGTACATATGACTTCGTACACGATGTCTAAAGTATAAAGTAATAATTCAGCGCTATAAGGACAGACAAAGTTTACTGAAATGTTGAAGTGGTGGACAGACCAGTCGTATGCTTCTATCATATATGTAACGTTCTCTTCGACTCATTACGAAAACATGCCCATGCAATATACGGAATTAGTTTGGGTTGTGAAAAATCTAAAATTTCATTATAAACTTGTATAGTTTTCTTATTTTTGCTCAAAACAAAACATAGATTGTGGGTACACGTTAGAACCGCCTCTCCAACAATCTATGTTTTGGAGCAAAAACAAGAAAAATAGGTATAACCTTGCATACCCCATTTTTTTCTATATAAAAGTAGGGTTGAAGTGGGTATTGGTTGCATGGACATGTTTTCCTGATGTGGGTCTTGAGGTACGACGTTGACGTCAGAAAACGTGAACGAAAGTTGACGTCCCGATATTGTAAGCGACGTTAATTGTATTTTCGCACACTCGGTCACTAGTGTCAAAACGCCGTCTAATACGAAATGTTTGAAATTTCTACCAAAGGCTTTGAAATTTCTGAGTTTATGACATTTTGCCTTCATTTACTTTTAAAGACAATAGAACATGACACTAAAACTCAGTTATACAAACGTTTTTCAAAGGCCAATTAATCTCTTTTTCAATCAAAAACCAAAAATGAAAACTGGGGGCGGTGCGTCTTTCTCTATTTTTTCTCAATTATCGTATGCGCAATTTATAAAGCTTTTGCAATTGTATTATTAACGTAATAAAGAATGTAAAAATGTTAAAAACTAAATTTCTGACTTTTTGACTCCACAAGACCCAACATGCCAGAGACAATTATAACATATATATGTTATAGAAAAGACCTTATTACTTCCTCAAAGATTTTACAGCAGTAGCAAAGTAAAACTAAACCATTGAATCTAATAAAATGACACTTCTTACATGTGACCGAAATTTGAGACCAGACAAAACATATTAGCAGCCATTTTTGTCCTAAAAGTTTTCGGTAGAATATCACAAAACAATATTAAATATCAAGATGTACAGCGAGGCAATACATGAGTGAATCTGTTTTATAAATCTTTATGTAAACATCAACGAGGCTGTCGGCCTGCCTGCAATTATGAGACCATAAGTATATACATTGCATAGAGACCATCGTTGCTGGTTGTCCAAACAAAATGGTCCCTAGATACCAAACCCGGGTTCTTATTTGGGCTGACAACGGAACTTTCTCCTAACGATGTGCAATAACACAGCTGTGAACAAAATGTGAAACAGCCTTTCGATAGTCACGAAATTTTACTTATTTACGAAGTAGTATATGTTTTAAAAGTTGTGATTTAAAGAATAATGATGAATATCCTCTGCGTATTCACCGCTTGTGCGCTATTTGGTGAGTATAAAAAATGTGTTTTGTAATATCTTTGTTGTATTTTTCTAAACGAAATATTTAAATAAACTGATCCTTTAAAGGCAGTGGCAATATTTAGAAAAAGGAAAAAGGGCTCGACTGACTTTTCGGTCATTACAAAGTGACCGTATAAACTGGCAATATACTAGCAAGCGAATATCATGTAATTTGGCAAATTCAGCACGACCGCAATTAAATATAATTAAGAATGTAATTTAATAATACAGTATTGCTCCCAAACCTATAAAATACTTGCCAGAAATGAGTTCAGTTAAACAAAATGAAACAGAATTTTATAAAACAAAAGCAACTCGATCCGTCCCAGTATGACTAAAAAATTTTTGACTGGGACGTAAAGTCTCAACACAAACAAACAAACAAACAAAACAACTCCATGTTTAAATTGAAAAATAAAATCACAATATCTGAATAAGATATGTCATAAAACTATTTCTAGCGTACGCATATGGCTGTACCACACAAGAAACAATCACTGCCGTGGATAACAATGTCGTCGGCATCGCCTTAAAATTGGCACAACTTCAGGCAATAACATTTGACCTTACGAAAGGAACAGCAGAAGTAAAACTTCCAGTTCCGGAGCTTCTCGATACAATGTGTACGACAGAGGAGTAAGTTATAATTTAATCTCAAAATATTTTAAGATAAGAATATACATGTAGTCACGTTTGTTATTACGTGTTCTCACAGTTAAGAATTTATCAATATTGACATCAGTGGGTGGGGTATGTAAAACAGAAATCTACTGTTTTCTTGAATCTGTCAATCAAATGATGATGTGCATTTATTGCTAATAGACGTCACAGATACTAGGAACGACTCAATATAGTTATTATTTTAAAATTTTAAATAGCTTGGTGTAAAATTGGAAATGTAACTGGTTTTCGTGGGACCCATTTCCTGGAAAATGGAATGCATTTGAATAAAAATTACACAAAGCCTAAATGTCTAGGATACATAATCTGACAAATTAAGGATCATTTTGGGGTCATGGAAATGTATTTCTCTGGGAAAAGTTAGTGTAAACATGTTTTTCTGGAAAATTCTGAAAGTGGGTAACTTGGGGCGGCTCGTGTGCGCTTATTGTTTGCTGAAAGATGACATGCCTTTTGTGTCAGGTTCTTATATGATTGAAGTCAATGACTTCATCGAAAAACCTGGTTTATTTTTTAAAAAAAAAAAGCTAATTCCACGATTTCAACCCGGAAGTAACTGAAAAATGACTCACTTGCTCTGAGCAGACCACTCATTTCACAGTCATGTATACACATATCCGTGTATTTGAAACATATTCAACAGCCACATGATAAAGCATGCTAAAGAATGTAACATCGTTGACAAAAATAAACAATGCCTTTTATACAGGTAAATCTTCAAACATGTATATACAGTGACCACACATAAGTCCTTTATGTCCAAAAAATCGAGTTACATTGAAACCAATTAAGCACGTCATGCATACACGTAAACGTATAAATGAGCCGTCTCGTGAGAAAACCAACAATGTGGTTTCCGACAGGTTCGATACAAATCAGGCTGTACAGTTACAGAAGCAGATTAGAGGCTTGAAATTTCGGATTTAAGAAGAGGAAGTGTACTATGTGTAGCGAAAACAAAGGCGCGGATCAGCTTCGCGAAGCCCATCTGCGTCTTTGTTTTCGCATATGCAGATTGTGGGTTGTTTTCTCGAGACGGCTCAAATATTTCTTCCATGTCATATTAATGTTTTATTTAAGCTGCTTCAGTTTGTTAGGCCATGCGAAAATGACCATGATTATGTTTTGGAGATTCATGCGTTTTTCATTTCTAGGATTAAACAACATCTACAAGAAATTCAAAGTCATGTTACCACTTGTCCACAACTTCTCGATGAGTCACCTGGTCTACAATTGTTGCAAATTGAAGGAGTTGATATGACAGCGCTCTTCACTGACTTCGATAATATCGATGCTTTTTGTGGTGAGTCAGAGTGTGTTCCAACTGTTTGTAAAATCGCGTCATGCATTTTATAATGGCTAGATATTTTTAGTCTAAGACTTATCAAGTTAACAAAATGAAAAATGAAAAGCTTCCTAACTTGATTGTGTTTAAATTCTTGAAACCTGTTCAGTTTCATTCATGTAATAACAGAACTGTATATTGTCTATGTTTTACATTATAGTGAAAACCAAACAGAAGGTATTTAATTAACAATCAAGGATAATGATACAATGCCCTTGTAGCTTCGTTTTAGATTCACCCATTGGCAATAAGAAATTCAGTCATCTACTACGTCCCCACAAACAAGTGAGCCGCCGCGTGGGAAAACCAACATTGTGGTTTTCGAACAGGTCCGACACAAACCGGGCTGTACAAGCACAGCAAAGAGCTAGAAGCTTGCAATTTCGAACTTAAGTAGAAAAGGAATTGTACTATCCGAGTAGCGAAAACAAAGGCGCTGATCAGCTTCGCAGTTACTGCGAAGCTGATCTGTGCCTTTGTTTTCGCATATGCAGATTAATGGTTTTCCCATGTGGCGGCTCTAGTAAGGATTTTTGTGAGATCAACCAACATGGGGTGGCTTTATCTATTATGCAATAATGTTACATTCTCTTCCAGGTTGTAGGGTACCTGTTGCTGCGGCTTGGATTATCAGGGCGAGGAAAGATCATCTTCAGCACGAAAATACAGCATGGTTCTACAACATTACAGCCGATGCAGAAGCCGTCTGCAGGTACATGTATTTTGTTTGCCCGCCTTACAATGACCTACATGTATATTTCTGAATAAGTAATAAAAGTAAAACTGAGATCCTTTAAGAGCAGTGACAATATTAATGAGAAATGGGATGGGCCATACCGCGGTTTCGGCTACTTAAGCCTCTTCAGTGACACAATAGATTTGGCAACATGGAGAGCCAAAGAGAATTACTGTAATTTTGTATCTGTCATCAGGGTAGTTGATACACAGTCTAGTATAATCCAAATGGGCCAAATATATTACACATTGGTGTGAAAATGAATCTAAACCGATGATAAAATTCTGATTTCTCAGAATACCCTCGCTGGTCTCATAGGACCAAAAAGAAAAATATTATCTGCGCTATGGATGATGTACGGGGAGACGTTTTAGCGCCGCCACACGGCACAACATTATGAGTAATAGCAAATAAAACTAAAACTGAGATCATTTTAAAGCAGTGAGCGTATTAATAAGAAAGGAGATGAGCCATACCGCGTGACCCTATAGATTTGGCAACATGGAGCCAATGAGAAGTACTGTAATTGTGCATCTTTCAACAGGGTAGTCGATACAAAGTGTAGTATAATCTGAAGAAGTAATCATCTGTCGGATAGTTCAATAGTTGGCATTAGCAAAGTGGTTTCAGCATTCGACATTAGCTAAGTATTTTCAGCATTCAAATGCATAGAAATGGTATCAATTAGGTCTAATTATAAATATACACTGAAACAAAGTTATAAAGAGGCCACTTTTCAAACTCATTTTTTGTTTCTAAGCCAAGTTCAAAATTGCACAATTTTTTGCCAAAAGACGTGTCTTTCAAGTAAGTAAAGTTCCAAAGTGTTAAGAAATAATTTTCTTTTACTAAAGGCGTTTTTGGAGTAAAAATGCAAAAATCAATGTTTTTAAATAAAAAATTAAATACAGCACACCATTTATTGAAATTAGGAACGGGTGTCATCAAAGGGGTCGTTACGGCTCGGAAAAACATCAAACATTCGAATTTTCTCTACTGGTAGAATTTTTATGCATTTTTAAAAATCGCCAATTTTGAGATTTTTTGAAAAATTCATAAATGTGCCTCTTAAACATGTTGACCCCTGTTAAATTCACTTGATGAGGCCTGGAAATGAGAGATATAATTCGACTGAACTGTTTTTGACCATTTTCGAGGACCAACATGTCAAGGCTGCCGCACACTTCCGGTTTCAATGCCAATTTTTAACGAACAAAATAACAAAATTTGTGGACGATTTTTTTAATTTTCAAAGTTTATCAGAGTCTAGTATTTGACCTAAATAATCGCTGAAAATTTCAATGCCGTGCTGCTGATAATAACGCAACTGGAGAAGAACAAAGTTGGTATGCAAATTGCATACAAAAGCTGAATTCCTGTTATTCAGGTTGTTGTCTTCTTGCATGTGCAAAACAGAAACGAAGATTCTTATTGCAGCAACACTTTTGACTTAATTTTATCTTGCATCATGGCAGTCAGTAGCACTTTCAAATAAATTAAAATGTAAAAACACAACGTTATAATATGACATTTAATTTGATGTTAATAAAGTGTGACTTTTTGAAATAGGGTACCTTTACACATGCTTCGTCTGTGTGAGAAGTATCACGCATTTTGGAATGCAGAAACTCACAGAGCCACTGTTAGACATTGGTTTATTCATATGATCATGAATTTTAATTGATCGTATTTTACTTTCTGAACTAGAAGACAAAATATGAGGTGGCCTCTTATAACTTTTTTTCAGTGTATTGTGAAAATAAAATATGGAAAAATATCTTTCGTGAATGTTATGAAAGTAATGTCTTGTTACAGTAATGAAGAATTACATCATGCCCTGATACAGTTTGGGGAAACCTCAACTGAATGTCAAACTGCCACAGAAAAGCAGGCAGAATTAACAACGGAAGAAGGGAAGCAACGGATACACCGTCTTGTCAAGCTAGCTGGCGCTGAATTGTGCAAGAATTTCTCCAGTGGTAAAATTAAGCACACTGAATGATAAAATATTTACAAAAGTAATCTGGCGTTAGTATTTATTGTCAGATGGTTCTTTAGCTATATAAAGTGTCGTCCCGGATACAAAGTTCAAATTAGTCACAGCAACTCGTCGGTTGAGTGCTATACTGTTCTATCTCCGTTTTTGGGTCAAATTAAGTGTGATATACTGTTGGAATCAGAATCAAATGTTCTCTCTTAGTGTAGTCAGATGTTGATTATTCTGTCTAGAGTTTATGTTATTAACAGTTCTTTTATGTTCTATGCCCAAAATGGCCAAAAAGTGTGATGCTATACTGTTCTATCTCCATTTCTACCAATGAGATGGCTGCATTTGGAGTAATTTAATCACATGACATTTAAGGTCACGTGGTCAAATGCTACTATTTTATTGGATCCATTCGGTATTGGACTTACTTATTATATGATATCTAGGATACCTACAATGGAGACATTAAAAGGTACATTGAAATAAATAGATTTATAATTAATATTCAGCCTTTAAGCCTTACTTTGTTTAATGATTATATATATATATTATTGCAATTGTAAACAAGAGAAAATGCTGCATTGCTTGCTATGGAATCTGGGACACCAAAATGTTCTATCTCAGGGTCATGAAAGCAAAATTTTCTATGTCCAAACACAAAATTCCTATTTTTTTTCCAAAATTACTTCATTTTTGCTGCATTTATTTTCTAAATAAGGCTCATTTAGACAGAAAGACATGTTCGTAATGCATGTTAACTCTACTCCAAATATGAATTTCTGACCTTATTTGAGGGTCTCAAACTTTTGAATCCAATTTTCTCGAAATTTTGAAAAATGGATACAGAACACTATAGCACTCAGCCGACGAACTGTCAAAAATTAAATGCATGTACTGATATTCACTATGATCATTTTGAAGAACTGAACAGAAATAAAATGTCCAATGATGAATTTGACAGCCACCTGTTATCTATAAAGAATCATCTTTTGGTGTTTCAGAAATATGGAATTGCATAAGCGAAACGGCGTCTGGCGCTAGTTTCCATTTCTGTCTTCATTGGGTTGAGAACCTTACAACAGATAAACACGCGTGTGGGTAAGTGATTTTGCAAGCTGAAACTAACTACGCGTGAAACACGCATCTTAAGCAATGACTTGAACACTAGAGACGCGACCGAGCGCAAAAGGCATGTTTTGCTATGAAAACGCGGGAAATTTCGCAGCGGATATCATTGTGTTATGGCTAACGATGAAATAGATCTCCAGATCACTACAGGTGACAAAATATTAGGTGTGCATGGAACACTCATTTTCAGAATATTTGTAAAAAAAAGTTTCAACTTTTATTTGGCTTTTGTCTAGAATAAAATCATATCTCCCTCTTGAACTCAGATCTGTATCTTACAGTGCATACATACAGCTACAGTTCAATTACTGCAATATTGTATGGGGAAATTCTTCGAATTAAAATGTCTCTAAAATAACAAAACTTCAAAGAAGAGCATGTAAAGTTACCGTATTCTTGAAGACCAGTATGGAAATTTAGAAAGCGCTTTGACAACAATAAACATACTTTCATTTGATCAAAATGTTTTTCTTAATAAAGCTAAGACGATGTACAAGGTTGCTAATGGACTTGTTCTACAATACATAATTGATCTTTTTCAATCGAGAGCTGACAGTTTGCCTAATACTTCATTAAGGTTGGTGGCAAATCAGAACTTTACAATTCCTAAACCAAATTGCAGAATTTTCAAAGAAAGTCTTTCGTATTCTGGGCCAGTTATATGGGATGCTATTCCATCTGACATAAATAAATCTTCAACGTTGAATGTATTTGTAAATAAATTACGAGTTTGTATGTTAAATTCAGGTATTTGATACTATTCAAGTTGACACACCTCTACCACCATTTGAGTCATTTTTTCCAAATACTTGTTATATTGATGTGCATGTAACCATATTTGTGAATTTTTGTAGCCTATGGCTTTCTTAAATTGTTATTTTTTGTTATGTGTTTATATGGTGTGTTAGAGGGCCTCATGTAGATTGGTTTGACCTAATGAGTCACCCTCTTTAAATAAAGAAATTACTTACGAGGGGCGAGCAAAAAGTTCGTGGACTTTGTCAATGAAATCAAAAGTGCTTATGCGATTTATCTGAAAT
Source organism: Rugalucina vietnamica (assembly GCA_964017185.1). Taxonomy (NCBI): domain Eukaryota; kingdom Metazoa; phylum Mollusca; class Bivalvia; order Lucinida; family Lucinidae; genus Rugalucina; species Rugalucina vietnamica. The sequence goes on along the minus strand of OZ024883.1, from coordinate 33,892,226 downwards.
TACCGTATGTTTGCGATCAATTTAATGTAAACAAGCATAGAAAGTTTAAGACAAATCGCTTGATGAACGTCGTTGCTATGACAATTTGTTTGATGCGTGTTAGCGCTACCCGGAGCACCCCACGACGTTAACGTCATTTGCTAACGGGTTTTCTGTATAAGCTGGCCGAGTCAAAAGTTCCTATAAAAACATTATTTCTCATTCGACTTCAAGCAAATTTACATATATTTATTCCCCATCCGTGAAGGATTACAGGAGAAAGTTTAAGGCAAATCGATAGAAAAATTTAGTTTTTATGACAATTTCTGTGATAGACGCTAGGATTATCCGGGACATGCCAAGACGTTTAAGTTGTTCGCGAAGATTTTCGTGCTTACTTGTTGTTTTTAACAGCTAACAGTTGTTACTAACACTTTGCACATCATTGAACACTGTTGTATGCATCAGTTCTGATGTGTCTCTAGCTGTCTGTAATAAATCAGACGCTTCTGTAGGTTTTATTCAGAAGTCTCGCACAAATTTTATCGATGTGCAAGTTTTCGGCATTTATCAGTAACGTCATTTTTACTGAATTTTTTGCTTAGACTTGTCTTTCAAAAAGTGACGCTGTAGCATTGTCTTTCGAATGCGAGAAGTGAACTTTCACATTTCAAGCCGAATTACATCATGATCAATATTTCCATAATTTAAAGAGATTTGGAAATGACATTTTTAAAATATTTTTATATTTATAAACATGTAAACAGAGATTTTAGGGCGTGCTCCGGGGTAGCAACCCCACGTGTTTGTCTATGTAATTTGACCAATCAAAAATTTGATTCGACAAATAACATTTTACATGAATGTCGACAATAGACCTTTATTACACTTGTGAAAATACGAAAACAATCGGACGTCAATTATAAAAGTTATCAAGAAAGTCTTCGAACCTTTTGCTCGCCCCTCGTACTTACTTACTTTCTTACTTACTTACTTACTTACTTACTTACTTAACCGAACTTTCTCGAGCTGTTCGAAACAAAGGGTGCTAGTGAATAAATGTAATTTGAGACATATCTTTAAGTTTAAAGTTACACGCGCCCTATATGCAACATGATCATTTTTCGTACCAGATGTTGAAACCCAATCGTTTTGTTTACTTTCAGTGATACTTTAAAAATCCGTTACGCACTTCATAGGTGAACTTGAAACATTTTGTAGGGCATCATCAGTTTGCTGCGGATGTTTGTATCGTTTTTCATATTCGTAAAATTTGACAATTACATTGTCCCAATGATCGTATCGGTAACCATTAAACTCATACACGGCGTGTTTCAGAACACCCGGAGACAAGCAAAACCATAAAAATCTTAGTATCGAAGATGGGAGTAAGATTAAGGATTTGTACTTTCAGTGTGTGTTAGCTTTGCTATTTGAGGTATTTTTCAGGTTTTATGGACATAGACATAAAAAAATTTTATGTCGATTGACCACTTTATTTTACTCTTGTCAGTAAACGAATGTGCATAACAACTTACATAGATGGGCATTGTGGGAATGGCGCTGCCGATCTATATATAGACGCTGTCAATGTGGAACAGCCTGATGAAGTTGCCGACACTCATGATGTTTGCGTTGCATGTGCGTATAATCGCAAATTATTTCCGACAGTTTCTATGCTTAGCATCCATGATCAGGCATTGAAAACATGCATGTACATGAATCTCAAATATAGGATCTATTTGCAGCAATGGTACAAAATATCGGAACTGTAAATGTACATTGTAAATGTGTATTCGTAAGTGAGCCATCTTATGCCAAACAAACCTCAAGGGTCGTTTATTTCACTTTCTTAATTAGAAATCACAGGCTTATATAAGCTGATAGGTTGGCTGCTTCATCGTATTAAATGACAAGCCAGTTAAAGCTTAGGATTATAATGACTTTCACGAACGTAGGCGGACACAATCAATTACTTCACTAATTATTCGACTGTATAGTTACTGTTACTGCCATACCCTTAAGTTTAACTCAAATAGGTCATAAAAAGAAATGTCGTGGTGAAATATTAGATACCTTAGTCTGGGCAGAGACTTGATGGCTGTTCCAAGGGCTGTTTCAAGATTATAATCTGCAAAGTCTCATTTTAATGTTATCAATGACACTAATGTACTTATTTTAAATTCCAGATACTGATCTTACATGCGTGACTTTCGAAGCTCTTCACAATGTCAGCACAGCAGTGGAGACAATTCCTGTACATCTACATCACTATATTAACGACACAGACGAAACATTTTCTGTTCAAAAAGATAGCATACCAACTGTTCTGAATAGTATGCTCTGCAATGCAACAGGGTTGGTACACCATAGCTTGTTGTATATAATTATTATTGTAAAAATATGGCGATGCTATACTTTGTTAATGAGAAAATGTTTCGTTTTAAAAGGTCCCGGAAGAAGAATTGCTTGTGAAAAAAATGACGAAATAGAAAAAGTTTGATTATCAAACAGTGCTTCTTTGCCATTTTTATCCAAAATTAAACAATTTAGATTTTATATTTCATGTGCATTTTAACCCCAATGAAAAAATCTCCGCGGGAATCATCAGAATTTTCCGCGTCGATTTGGAGTTCCCGCGCCGATTTTGAAGTCCCCGCGGGGATTCTGGCTTTTACAGCTAAATATTTTCTGTGTATCATAGATATCAGGTGGCAAATGAGTACTCATTTGCCACCTGTAGATATGTGATCCAATTTGTATAGGATATACTTAAGAGATCCCATATTATATGAATCTAGTGATTTGAAGTCTCTTAGTCTTCTAGAACTACTAGGTCAGTTTGCCCAAATCCTGTTTGGGAAAAACGAATCCGCTGGCTGCTGCATTGGGTGTAAGGGGTAGACATTTTACGGATGTGCTTGTGTTACTTGTGAATGTTATATGTTACTTTAGCCTCCTACCAGCCATGGAAGAAATTGAGACTTTGATAACAGAATGTCGGACACTGGCTGAACTATCAACCTCCTTCGGTCCTCTTAATATTCATGGTTGGGGACTGCAAGATATCTACAAGAATTTTCCAACTTTGGCGATATTTTGCAGTAAGTATGCATGTTCATTTCGAAAATAAGCTTGACATTCGAGATGTGCCATTTATCGCGATAACATGTCCGTGTAATGTATACCCTCTCATACCCCACTTTTATATAGCAAAACCGGGGTACGCAGGGGTATATCTATTTTTCTTATTTTTGCTCCAAAACATAGATTGTGGGTACTCGTTAGAACCGCCTCGCCGAGGCAGTTCTAACGTGTACCCACAATCTATGTTTTGAGCAAAAATAAGAAAAATATCAACATTTTTCTATCGAAAATTTTCAATTTTTACAACTTTGGAAAAATCTGTATATCACAGGGGCAAGTTTTCGTAATGATTATGACTTATACCAAACACATGATCCGTTTTCTTAGATCATGAAGACCTGGGTATTCTACTTCTCGCCAGTGCATTCATGGCTCTACTTTCCTCTTAACGCCATGTTTCTCACACTTTGATTGGACCACATTTAACTTCGCGTTATTGTCTGAGTAACTGAGCTTTGCTTTCCAGTATTTAGTATTAGTACATGTACGTATATATTTTCATAATATATCCTGTAGTTTATTTATATACTTGTGAGCTCGAGTGTAATGTATTTCATATTTCATTTTTATTGAGCACCTGTCCCTTTCTTTAGCCAGTAACGCATCAAATGTAATTGCCGTCTTACTATATCATTTAGACTGCACCCATGGACTTGTACAGGCTTGGAACCTAAGAGAAAAAGAACCAACATGGCTACACACAGATCAACATGCACCCTTCACCACAATAGCTAATGTTGGCAATATTTGTGGGTAAGCTACAGTGTTCAACAAGCAAAACATGAGCTTTATATTATAGTGTTGATATATACTTGGCATTAAATGGACCACTGACTTAGTCTCTGCTGTGTTATTAAATATCCGTCAAATTCAAAGAAAATTAAATCTCATCACTCACTGAGCACCCTTAAATGCCTAGATGATGATGATGATGATGATGATGATGATGATGATGATGATGATACCTGTTCCAGAATCGAACAAAAAGAGATGATTGAAAGCATTGCAACTTCTCAAGAAGAATGTAGGCAAGTGTTAGAGGAAGAGGCTGGGTTTTCTGGTGCTACTGATTCAACATTCAGCGAGCTCCATGACCTTGTTAACGCTTGCAACTCAAGTATTGATGGTACGTATAATACGAATAAATTCATGTTTTTTAATAAAGATAAAACTGAGATCCTTTAAGAGCAGCGAACATATTAATGAGGAAGGGGATGGGCCATACCGCGGTTTCGGCTACTTAAAAATACATATAGAGTCTCAGTAAAAAACTGTCACTGTATTACAATCTGGTCTGAATTTAGGCCTGTATATATTACCACGAATCCGTATAACAACAAATAAGTGTTTGAATCTCAGATCTTACAGCCATGCATTTCTGTTCAATGTGTAACTTATCGGCATTGTACAAGTTACATCCAACTTTCAACCTAGTATTGCCAATGTAGATGGCAGACACTCTGCTTGTTTTACATTTAATTTAGCGTCACCATGGTCACAATCATTAAGCCACTGTCAAAAACTCTACTACCCCATCCTAAAAGTGCACACGTACTTTGTTTTGTGGTTATGGATACATGTACAGGATGTATGTTTTTCGGAATAACATAAATGTACGTATCCGTTTAAGTAATATGTAACATATATCGCATATTGTTTTCTATTTGTAGTAATGGCAGGCTGGGACTGCACCACAAGTATTGCTGCATCTAATGAATTTACGACCTGTATCACTGAGGCAGAAACTGGGGTAGGAGACCAGGCTCTTTGCGGGTACGCATACATGCAACTGTGGTACACTACTACACATGAAAGAGTGCACAAGATCACAATTCGGGAATGCAAAAGCGTACACGAAACATTTGATTGTTTTCAGAGCTACACGAAAATCACTTGATGATTATAAAATGCAATGATAAATAATAACTAAAACAATAATTTTGATTCTCGGGCGATTGTATATACAAATGATCGATTTACCCATTGTTTATAACATAGTCCCTCCAATTTCTTTCTTTCAGATGCGTTTGGGAAGAATCATATTTCTGTGATAATTACAATGCATACATTTTTGCCTCATGGAAATGATAATGTTTATGATAGTTTGCATTTATAAAGTGTATAGTGCGAGTTCTTTGACCGTGCCGGTTGACTTTTCGCGACAACTGCTTCATAACATTGGTGGAGGGGTTTTGCAAGCTTTAGACATGTTTCAAGTGTCACGGGAAGTGCGTAGACATATCATCTTGACGTGACCAGAATGTAATTACTGAAAATGTCTATTTGAAGCAGTCTGATCAACTTATCTGATAGTAAAGGTCAACAGGTACGGTCAATGAATAGTAAAATAGACGTGTAAGGTACTTTATATTTATGATTTGTATAAATGACTATAAATTCATTTCTCATTTTTTGTATTTCGTAGAAAACATCAATGTGTATTCACGGAGATGCAAGGATGTGGTGCATCCGCACGTCAACTATATATTAAAGCGGTCAACATGGAAAATTCAAATGGGATCAAAGAGTCTTACGATAACTGCGATGGAACGAGTGGCATTTGCTTTTCTTTCCTGGTGCTGATTGCTGGATGTCTTTTGTCAATGCTGTAATATTTTGCACTGTGTAAAACAATTAAGGTTCTTAGGTTGATAATTGAAGTGAACGTATCTGCAAACGCTGCAACTTTCAAGTCACTTTCCAACCTTTTTGTATTTTGTATAGAGACGTTGAGTGTTCATCTTTAATCGGAGCTTTGTTCTTATGTAGCGTTTACACTTAGTTCCCGACGGTCACGACAGCCAGGTTTAAGACAACCGTGATCAAAACTGGATTAACGTGAGGCAACGCAGGGGAACGGGATAGACAAACGTAGCAGGCCGTGATAACCGTGGACACCGTGGCAAATTTTTGACAGTTTAAAAATCTGCCACGGCAGTCACGAACGTAATACACCGTGACAGTACGCAACAGTATGTAGCGAAACTTGGGGGCGGTCCGTAGCACATCGGGAAGCTAGTGAATAGCCCGGCAAGCTACGGATCGTCCATGTTCAGCTGCGTTTGATCACGGTCGTCTCACGTCTCGTTCCGTTTCCTACGGAATACGCAACACCTTTTGTTGTGTTAAGTTACGGTGCGCTACGGTCTTTGACGATGTTGACCCCGTTCTACTACGTATGTCACGTTTTGTTTCGGTTATCACGGCGCGTGAAGTTTAAAGATATAAAATGGCATATTATGGGGACAAATTCCTTCATATTGGAGCAGTCATTATAGTGAACAATAGAGACCATACCCTGCACTATGCCATTGAAGAAGAAATAAATCCCGAACTTTCTCAATCAACTCTGCAGTCGGTTTTTGAGGAGCGCGGTTGTTATTATTTCAAAGGGCTTATTCTTATATAAAAGGCACAAAAACGTTGTAAATTGCATGGTGTCTACGTTTCGTCCGTAGCTGACCTTGACAGAACGAAAAAAAAAGTGTTACGCCTTGTTCAAAACGCAACTGAACGCATCGGAGCGTAACAGGCCGTGACAGAACGTGTTAATAATCGTTTAAGAACGTGGATAACCGTAACGTACCTAAATTAGCGCCGCCGCGACACACCGGCTTATCACTACCACGGTTTGTTACGGATATCGTAATACAACGTAGGTCTTTAAAACAGAGAAATGTATGACCAAATTCCACGGCACATTACGTTTCGAGCAAACGGTGCTGCCGGAGCCGCCGGGAACATAGTGTAAACGCAGTATAATTGATTGGGTTTTTTCTATGCATTACACAGAAAACTGTTTAACGTATATCTACATCATTGTAACAACTTTTGTTATTCAGAATTCATTCATGATGTGTTTTATATGAGGGTGTTCTATTACTTTCATTTGTTGATATGAGGGTCATGCGCAGGACGAGAAGTAAACACTTAATAAAACGATTATACAATTTCAAAATAAATGTCCACTTGACAAAACACATGATAGCTCTTTCATAGTAAGTCGAACTTCTGTAGGGCAAGAATATGATTCTTAACGCAAGCCATTACGAAAACATGCCCATATAATATACGGAGACTTTTTTTTTCAGTAGAAAAAGTCGAAAATTCCATTGGAAAAAAAAAAGATTTTTTTAGTATTTTCGCTCAAAACATTTATGTAGGTTCACGTTAGAACCGGCGAGGCGGTTCTAACAAGTACCTACAATGCATGTTTTGGAACAAAAGTAAGAAAAATTGGTATACCCCTGCAAACCCCAGTTTTACTGTATAAAAGTGGGGTTTAATGGGGTATTCATTGCATGGACATGTTTTCCTGATGAATACCACAATTAAATTCAACACCAGCAATTATTCATAATCGATTTCTAATCGATTCCTGCTATCCTGATTTCCTGAATGTAGAGAGTGTATTGTCACACGTTTATTTACTGTGCCATACTGTTATGAACTTAACTAATGGAGTTTACAAATAAGCCACTTCAGGGCCGATTTATGCATATCAGAACAACAAAATATTTTCTTGCGTTCGTTGCCGATTGAATACCTGAAATAGTGGATGTTTTATGCTTACAAAAAAGATCTAACCATTTTATGTTTGGTATGTGTACACATAGAATGCGGTGCATTTTGCAGCCACTGTGTATCTTGGTTTTCAGTTAATAACGTTCCTTTCAAGATTATTTCAGCTAATAGGTGGGCTGGAAACAGGAGAACCCCGAGAAAAACCACCTTGCACACGTCAGATTCTGGGAGTTTTATTGTCGACACGGGTATAAAGTCTACATAAGGAGAACAGTAACCAGGTGATACATATACCTATTGCAAATCAATGCAACTAGCTGACAACGATATAATTTTTGCTTAAACATTGTTTCTAAATTAGTGTTTTTTTTTCTTTTGTCCATCATGGAAGAATTCAATGTTTGCGAGATAAGTGACACTTTTCACAGCTTAAAAATGACAAAAATCACCGATAAGCAAATATGCATACATTTTCCCTTTACCTTTTGAAGGTATGGATCTTGGAAAAAGTTTGAACCGCCTTAGTGTGCCGGTTCTAAGACGTGACCACAATCTTTGTATATGACAATCCTCTAACAGATACTCTAAAACAAATTACGAAAATATGCCCATGCAATATAAAGAAATGTTTTTGGTTGTAAAAAAAAAATCTAAAATTTCTTTAGAATTTTTTTTTAAGTTTTTCTTATTTTTGCTCAAATCATAGACTGTGGGTACACGTTAGAACCGCCTTGGCTTGGCGAGGCGGTTCTAACGAGTACCCACAATCTATGTTTTGGAGCAAAAATAAGAAAAATAGGTAATCTCCTGCATACCCCCTTTTTTTTTTTTTTTTTTTTTTTTTTTTTTTTTTTTTTTTATCTTAATGTGGGATTTAATGGCGTATATATTGCACGGACATGTTTTCCTGATTAATACGGCACAAGGGAGCGTCAATGCTGTACGTAACGTTTTTCTCTGAAGTGGCCAGTTGCAAAAACCTACATCGACTTCTAATGAAAACCAATAACTGAGGCATTAAACCTGAAACCACAGAGGAATTAACTTTTAGACTCCAACATGAGTGTAATTTTTTCTGCACGTAAAGCAGGGATTACCCCGAAAAGCAGTGATATTGCCGCACGTGACATGTCGAAAAAGAAAAAGATAATCAGGTAATGTCACGTGATTATCACGTGTTTCTTTACATATTCCAAATAAAATACTTAAGATGTTGTTCTTTTTCTTTTGAATAATGCTATCTCATAATTGCATTTATTATATGGCAAGTGATGAAATATAGAGAAATATGTATTAAATATAACCAATATTTGAAAAAGTTATATTTTCACATGTGAAAATATAAAAAAGTTATATTTTCACATGTGAAAATATAAGATTTGGGAATACGCAAATTACGATTCCACCGTTTAATTTCTAATTTATACATAACTCAATTTTATAATCTATGCTATTGTTGACGCAATGAACGTTCACACACAATAGCGACGTAATGACGTGACGTAATGACGTCATTTAAGATTTTGACGTCATATGCTTTAGCGCGCAACGTTACAATGACTACATGCAATATAATAAAAAGAAAATTCAAGTTTTTGTCGTGAATATGAGTTTTATTTCATCTCGTGAAGTGAAAAATTATATATTTCATTCGTGCCTTCGGCACTCATGAAATATAAAAATTTTTCACTTCACTCAATGAAATAAAACTCATATTCACTCCAAAAACTTGAATATCCTCTATTTATTATATGGCAAGTGATGAAATATAGAGAAATATGTATTAAATATAACCAATATTTGAAAAAGTTATATTTTCACAGGTGAAAATATAAAAAAAGTTATATTTTCACATGTGAAAATATAAGATTTGGGAATTCGCAAATTACGATTCCACCGTTTCATTTCTAATTATTTATACATAACTAAATTTTATAATCTATGCTATTGTTGACGCCATGAACGTTCACACACAATAGCGACGTAATGACGTGACGTAATGACGTCATTTAAGATTTTGACGTCATATGCTTTAGCGCGCAATGTTACACTGGCTACATGCAATATAATAAAAAGAAAATTCAAGTTTTTGTCGTAAATATGACTTTTATTTCATCTCGTGAAGTGAAAAATTATATATTTCATTCATGCCTTCGGCACTCATGAAATATAAAAAAATTTCACTTCACTCAATGAAATAAAACTCATATTCACTCCAAAAACTTGAATATCCTCTATTTATATATCTGTGACTGACAACAGTACTGGTTGTTTTTACAGACTGAAATATTTCAGCTGAATCCTCTCATGGGTTTATTGCTAGCTTAAATATGATAAACTCATGGTTTCAGAGTTTTTGCTAGGTAAATAATTTACAGCAAGACAAATTAAGAATTGTGATGTTTGAAAGAAAGAAAGAAAGAAAGAAAGAAAGTGTTGGTAAAAAAGGTGCATTGTTCGAATGAGTTCATAGAATCGACGCTGCATCTATGATAGGTTAAAGTGCTTTCATGTAAGTTGAAACCAATTTGAGAGTAGGGCTCAAATCAGTTCTGTTGACTGTTAGAGCAAATGTTAATGTCATCTGCATAGAAAATTGTCATGAATATAAAATTTAGTCCAAAGTTCTCCGTTACATTAATTTTAATGAATTACAATTTCATATTGCCAGTATCAGAGAATTTCAGAGTTATGTTATGGAATAAATTATGACCTGGTTGGCAAACTAGGTTATGAAAAATAAATAAAACATCCGCGAGTCACCCTGATAAATTAAAAAAAAAACGACTCTCAGAACGACATTTGAGCATTCGCATGAGAAAACCAACAATTTGCGCAGTAATTGCACAGCTGATCAGCGCCTTTGTTTTCGCCACACGGATAGTACACTTCCTCTTCTACTTATATCCAAAGTTTCAAGCTTCTAGCTTTCTTCTGTGGCTGTAGAGCCTGGTTTGTGTCGGACCTGGTCGGAAACCCAAATTGTTGGTTTTCTCGTGCAGGCTCATTTCATATCCACATGAAATGTTTCTGACATTATCATGCTATATTGCTCTTTTAAATGATCTTGATGTATTATATGAAAACAATTTTGGTAACAACCGTAACTCATCTTTGTTTCTGGATTTTGGTTTTAAAATAATAATCTCGACTCAAAAATGATGCCATTTCCTCAACCCCATCTCGCCCCCCCCCCCCCCCAAAAAAAAAAAACAAAAAAAAAAACAAAAAAAAAAAAACGAAAAACTATTCGCATGTTTAAGTTTTTAGAAGAAATTTTAACAAAGACAGTACCATTTTTAGAAATTTAAACCTTTACTGGCGGGCTTAAATCGACTTTATAGGTACCTAACCTCACCCTCAGCTTCTGCAGTGGTTCACAACATTTAGTTAGTTGTTCGGTCCTCGTGGTGAATCTCTAGCTAGTCAGTGAAACATTATGGACAAACAAATAAATCATGATAAATACCATGATGAATCAAAAACGAGGACACACAGTTTGAGTAAGCTGTCCGACGATGGAGATCTCTGGTCGCCAAATAACTTACTAACTCCGGAGCAAAAGAAAAACACCAGTTGAACCCCGTTGGGCCAAGCAACAGACAAGAAGCTCCTGCCCAAACCAACTAAATTGTATAGCTTTATGTCGGGGCCATCAAAGAGTCTGACGCCCGACCCACCGGCGTGCAATTAAAGAGGGCAGCATAGTTATAAACCATGATTGGGTTAAAAACTAAGCATGCAGACTGTTGCATAACATTTAAGTTATATCCTATACGTCTGTAACGTGTAATGATTTCTCTGAATTGAAAAGAAAAATCATTCCTTCCTTTTAGTTTCTTAAATTTGTAAACCAAGTCACCATTAAATTCTAGTTCCGAAAGGCACTCGCGTAAAAGGGTCTTTAGCCCAACATTAAATTTGGAAATCAAGTCATAGTGTCTGCGATAAAATTTTGAAAATGTTTTCCGATGGTTATGATACCGATAGTCCTGCTGGAGAAGTTTAGCTGATACACATTTATTTCGCGCATTGAAGTCCAAAATCATGATTGCAGACTCTAGCAAACCTAATAAGTTGCGAAATGTATACACCATAAGAAGCACGGCGAGGAACGTCACCATCCAAGAACGGAAAAATTACTTTATCAAAGTCAAAGTCATCACGTTTATCATAAACTTTAGAATAAACAAATCCATTTGCAACAGTTCGGGTATACATTTTTCTTACTTTGCTTTAAACATAGATGAGACAATGCCGAGACATGATCATAGCAGATAACTGAGACGTAGAACGACAAATCAAAACGAAAAAACGCCCATGCAGTATACAGAGATTTTTTCAGCTGTAAAAATTGAAAATTTCACCAGACAAAAAATGATATTTTAATAGTTTTGCTCAAAACATACATTGTGGGTACACGTAGAGTACCCACAATGTATGTTTTGGGTCAACATAGGAAAATTAGGTATACCCCGCAAAACCCTTTTTTCTGTAAAAGTGGGATTAACGTGTGTGTTTATTGCACGAACATGTTTTCCTGATGCAAACAAACAAAATGGTTCATCAGACTTGATTTATTTTTTTTCTGTGCGCATTTACCACCTTTTAACTTTTGTCTTGTGACTGCTTAAATCTCAGTGCAATATTGATGAAACATTGAGGTTATTTTTGCAAATATAACTCGTCGATAATCTTTTCAATTTAGTAAAAGCATTCAAACAAACGTGGCTAAAGGAGCCAACAATCAAATATTGACTCACTAAACTAACACGCAATATGTTAACAGAGCACGTATTGGCCGCGATTATCTTGAGGATAACGTGTCCAAGAGCTTCAGGGAGCGAGTTCGATCCCCTGTCGGTACATGCATGTTATGTTGATAACATTCACTACTGACAATCACGTGGTATTGTATACGTACAAACCGATAAATGAGCGGTGACACACAATGCAATTGAGAAAGAAGTTGAGGTTAGATTTTTTAGTTTTTACCTACAGCGTTCTTCTACTGACTGATAGATAGGTGCAGTCAATGCAGAACATTTATTGAAAGATAGTAACATAAGAAATCCCAGTTATTTCGTTTTCGCAAACACTTCAATGCTATTGTGTTGGAAGCACTACATGTTCATGGGGCGGAAGTGTTTGCGAACACGAAATAACCTCTAGCTCGTTTCACGAAGCCCTCTTAGGACATCTTAGTATTGACTTATGATCCATCTTGTCGGTAAGATTTGTCTTATGTTTGAGGTTATGACTTGCGCATAAGATTTGTCTCATTTCAAGTATGTTAAATCATAGAGTTGAGTGAATATTAGCGATAGCTCAGTGGATTTATGCAAGTAATTAAATTAGTATTTTTGCCATAATATGAACTACGCGATCCGAGATCGAATCCATTTTTCTCTCTTTTTTTCTATTTTTTCTTTCTGTTTCATTACAAATATATGTACTTAGATCTTAGATCTACCAACTATTTCATACTTTAGACTATTTCGTCTGTAAATCGAAGCCAAATCTCGTTAGCCTTATACAATGTATGATAAACCTGATGCATCGGGATCTGTTTATCAAAGCCCTGTTCCGATTTGGGGAAGTATAGTCAATTTGCCACATTGAAATTAGGCCTAGTTATACTCGCAATTATGTATACAGTTCACGAATAACAATTGGCCCCATTGGGGCCGTGAGAAATAATAGATGGACTGCTTGTACCCGCGACTCCAAGCAAAGCTTAATTATACGCTACTGACTGGCCATCTGATTAGGCTACAGGTCTAAGACTGACTAGAAAACGTTGTTACGTCAAAGCATCCATACGCATAAGCCTTATTTTGGTAGTTACATGTATATACATGTATATACTGAGCCAAACAAAACGCATCCCGATAATGGCATGCTTTCGCATTTCAATGATTGAATGTAAGACATGCACATGCTGGTCAGCAATCGCCTACATGTATGAATTCATTGGGTACAAAAGTGTTTTGTTTTCAGACTATGGACCATTGGGCTCGAATGGGATTGACCAAAGCGGTTATTTTAGTGGCTCCTGAGAGATTCTAGAAGTCAGTTTTAACACACATTACTTCTTTATGGGTCGTGAAAACTGAGACGCATAATACAGAATGTTACAACAAATATATTGTTAGATGTGTCAATCACCTGCCAATCTAATTCAGTGGAAACAAAGATTATCTGTATAACATAACAAATAAACCGATGTTGCGTTACAAGTTGGGCTCAGTATATTTGAAGCACGTTTTGGATCTCATGACATCCTAATTTTGCATAAACGTTCCATGAAATGGAGGCAACGTCTCGACATGAAAATAGCTGTTGACTGGGACGTTATGCATTAATTCAAACAAACTAACTAAAATAAAATGTATTCTATCGGCCTTTATCAATACTGAACCAAAAAATAACAAGAAAATTATAGCATGTTCTTAGTAACATGCTATACTGCTATACGGAGGGGCTCGTATAAATTTGGAAGTTTAAAATGATATGAGATTGTGATACAAGAATAATGATTCCTTTAGTAACGTATAGTGCATTTTGATACTAAATAAAACAGATGCTGTGTTAAACCGTGAATGGTTTCATCACCACGTCTGGAAAATTGTTGACTTGACCTTTAAATAACTTGGCGTCGTGTGATGTAGCCTAAATACGTACTATAAGAAATCTGGTTGCATGACGGATGCATGTATGCAGGGTGCAAAAACTCATCGGGTACGGTCGTCCTTCGTTCTGAGAAAATCTCAATATTGTTGTGCACATAAAATTCTTCACATGCTGCTATGAGGTGACGCATGATTAGCTTTTTATCTTTATAGCTTTCTATGTCCATTCCGGAAACTATCGGTTCGTGTCCGACGGTTTCGGCCCAATCCGGTAAATCGTGATACCGCATGTCAATCATCTATGACAGCGGACGTGAACGAGAACACTGTTTTGGAAATAACATAATTTCACATGGATCGTTTCCGATAAAAACCGATAAATAGGTCAACGAGAGAGTTCGTCCAAATGTTATAATTTAAAAACATTTGAAACTAAGCAACACTACTGAATACATTAAACAATACATCTCCAGTTTAATTTTATCATAAGCATCGTATTTGCTGATCTCGTTAGCGTGAAGAAAATAATGTAGACTCTGATAATGTAGATTTATTTATCGAAATGAAAGTGACAAAAATGGCCGACAAAACGAACTCTAGCCTACATGTAGTCTAGCCTCGAAGTGCGTGAGGCCCAAGAAAGGGAATTCAATATCGTGCATTGAAACAATAATGAAAAATGCACCTTCATAAACCCATAAGGGGCCTTATTACGTCAAATGATTGACAGAATACTGAAAACATATGGAGATGTCAATACTACGGTTAAACGCTTCCCTCCTGAAAATTATGACTCGGTGGCTCAGTGGTAAGCTATGTTGTCTTCTGGGCAGTCGATCCGATTTCGAATCCAGTCTCGGTAATAGTTTGTTGTTTCTTGCCCTCACATAAACACGGCCGCCATTTAGTTTACTATTAATACGATCAATCATAAGATACGTGTATGTCCTATTGTTAGGATTAAAGTTAGGATATCTTAAGGATGAGACATATCTTATACCGAAAGTAATAAGTTCTGACTTAGGATAAGAAATGTCATAAAACGCCTTGTGTCGCTTCCATTCAATGATTTTTCATTTTCTGCATTGACTGCACCTATCTATTAGTCAATAGAGTAGATGGTATAAAAGAAAAGTCGAATTTTTCATCTCAACTACGGGCAGAATTTCATTATGCGTCACCAATTCCATACCACGTGTTTCTGAGCTGTGACTAATGCTCATCCTGACTTAATAAACTGACCCCGCCAATTGGGACTGTGATAAATAGACGGGCGAAAGAGGATCGGTTTCGTAGAAACCATACTCCTCCAATATTTTCATTTTGAAATTTGATATATTTTGTTTTGATTATCCCAGTTATGTTCGTTCGAAATTCAATGCAATAGCAGCTGCAATCTATCGTCTATTCAAATTGTACCACATCATTTCGACCAGGTTTGCTTTACAATGATTATGTCAAAATTAATACATTAAAATGATGTATGCTTCGTCGAATTTTAGTCAATAATTAATTGATATTTAATTGATATATGCATAAAATTATTAAATAGCATTATGCATGCAGAGTTTCGAATACGACCACCAACATGTCGATTTCAAAGGGAGTGATCAACGCTTCCAAACATACTCATTTTTGCTTAGAAAATAGTTTGTACTCAGCTTACCATTAACACAAACTCGCCATGCCATGAGACGTTTTGGTGTGTGGCATTCCTTTAGAAACGTAACACGTTACATAGGTTATCAATTGTTGAAACATGCTTTAAGAATAAGCTGATGTATAAAATTATATAACAGTGTGTATTTTAATTAACAACATAAACAGCAATTTAGTCTCTTTAACATCGCTGAATTGATTGCTAACTCTGTAAATTTAAGGCGCCATCGAGACTAACTCTTTCTTAAGAAAACCTAATTACAACGTTTAAGTGCAAATGAAAGCCAACCAATAGCCTTTGTTTGACTTTTGGTGTTTGTTTCAAGAAATCATGTTGAACTCACAGAATTTACCGAAATTTCGGACGTAAAACTGGATCATAGATCTTGTGCACTATACTAACATGCGTTACTTTTCAACTTGGATCCATTTAACTGTACCCCTTTACTTGTTTATGACATGCCAATCGAGCAAATGTTCCAAAGTTAATGACTAACATTCGAAAATATATACCTGTCTAGAATGCCTGCGAAGGCGTATGACAGTACATAAAGAAAGAAAGATATGAGCCGCCTCAGGGGAAAACCAACAATTTCGGTAACCGCGAAGCTGATCAGCGCCTTTGTTTTCGCTACTCGGATAGTACAATTCCTCTTCTACTTAAATCCGAAATTTCAAGCTTCTAGCTCTTTTCTGTGCTTGTACAGGCCGGTTTGTGTCGGACCTGTTCGGAAACCATATTGTTGGTTTTCCCCCGAGGCGGCTCATATTTTATTTCAGTTTCAGAGCCGATCCCATTAGCGTAATGGCTAGAGCGTTCGCTTCGAGAGTGGGAAGTCGTGGATTAGATTCTGGGACGCATCATACTAGAGACGTTCCAATTGGTACTAGTGGCTACCTTGTTTGGCGCTCATTATCCATTACGAAAACTTGTCCATGCAATGTATAGAGATTTGTTTCACCTATAAAATTGAAAATTTCATCAGAAAAATTTCGATATTTTTCTTATTTTTGCTCAAAACATAGATTGTGGATACACGTTAGAACCGCCTCGGCGAGGCGGTTCTAACGAGTACCCACAATCTATGTTTTGGAGCAAAAATAAGAAAAATAGGAATACCCCTGCAAACCCCAGTTTTTCTATATAAAAGTGGGGTTCAAGGGGGTATACATTTCACGGACATGTTTTCCTGATGTCATTATTATTATTACATCAAAAGTGTAAGCCTAAAATTAGAAGTTCAAGTTTCAAGCGAAGCCCAACGTCAGTAACGGCTATGCATCCACTCGCAGCCCAAAGACCAGACAAGCTTTAATACAGCCTTGTTGTCATTTCATGCGCGTCTTTTTGTACAATTCACTATCACTTTGGCACGGCACATTTGCGTTTTTGTAATGTACGGTCTCAGAGTATGAAACATGACAATTTCTCTAGAGACTAACTATTACAACTTTGATGCCACACAATAATTACCACCCTTGGTTAATTATGTGCATGTATTATTTATGAATGATCAGATACCTGGTTCATAATTTGTTTGCGCGCTGAAGTTAGAGGATGCATAAGTCCCGGTTTTCTACCTTAGGCAATGGTAAGGGGAAGAAGGGGAGTGACATTGAGAAGCGGGATATGACTGCTAAACGAAAGGTCGTTCGGTAGGTCATTCTGTTTGTAATATTTTGACGACAATTTTCACTTAAAATTTTAAAATGATAAAATTCAGTTTAATGGCATAAGAAGCTCATTTTATAACTTTGAACAAAACTGCGTTCACAATTACGGGGCTGTTTTTGCCCCTGTCATATTGTATAATTTCCCGCTAGTTTCTCACAACGTATCTGGCGTGGCGCGCTGTCACAAATGCGTTTTACGGTGCTCGACGTCATGTACTTGTTCACTTTATCCCTGATATGAGATAGAGAGATAGAATTAACAAAACACCAAATGAAATGGTCCTGAATTTTATACATGTATATTTCAAACGTTTGTCGTTGATAAAATCGAGAAACTTTGTTGGCCAATGGAGGCATAAAAATACCGTAATCTACAGAGTTTCTGACGCTTTTGAATTACTTTTGTCCCTTCACTGCCGGTCTCTAGCTTGACAACCGGGGGCTGATAAAAAGAATATGATGTAGCGAGCATAATGTTGTGCCGAATTACCAAGGTGTTGAAATAATACATGTAGGCATCGATATGACAGTGGTGCCAAAGCATCTTGGTGCCAAAATCACTGGTGCCGAATTGACATGGGCCAGATTAAACTAGGTGCCGAAACGGTAGTGGTGCCAAAGTGTCTGTAATTCCATACAATATGCCAAAATAACTATCAACTTCTCCATCCCATCAACAGAAAGCACCCATGCGAGTTTGGATTGTGGACTCTCAAATGGAAATGCGTCACTAATCGGTTAATTATAATGCAAGATACATCAGTCGGTCGTTGACATGTCTATAGGATAGGATATGCAAGGACAGAATACTGAAACATCCGGAAATGCACTTGATTGCATCTTAATCATAACAGAAAATGTGATCACTTAAGCATTTTAATTAAAACTGCTCCGTAGCGTGCTACAGCGATATTGCCATATATCTTTTCTTTCGATATGGTCCAATTCCTATGCGGCTGAATCGGGCTGAATTCAAAGCTAATCTGTGTTATCGTGCGGCATGATTTTGATATTGTGCATTTATGATTTCAAGGCCAAATTATCAAGTTAAGATCCGCGCATCCATGTCAACCGACTGTAATAAGGGGCCTTACTTCGGGTTTTCCGACCAGATCCGACACAAACCGGAATGGACAGTTGCAGGCAAAGGCTAGAAGATTGAAATTTCAGATATAGATTCAGATTTAGAAATTTGAGATTGTACAGTCGATGAAGCGAAAGAAATCACAGCTGATCAGTTGGCTATGCAGTCACATGACTTTGATTTTGCATCTGTAGAAAGCTGGTTCTCTCATGATGCAGCTGAATTCTATGTCTCGAAGTACGGGACATTAAGCTTCATTTCCGATTCTTTTGAAAATGTTAACAGCCCATAAAAGTAACATGTCTATTGCATTTAAATGTTTGATGAAATTCAAGATAACACTATGATTCAATGGCGTCGCAAGAAAATTTCCATTCGGTGTTTTCGACCAGGAGCTAGGCAAAGCTGTCAATAGGCATGAAATGTATACATCAGAAAAACATGTCCGTGAAATGTATACCCCCTTAAACCCCACTTTTATATAGAAAAACTGGGGTTTGCAGGAGTATACCCATTCTTTTTACTTCTGATCCAAAACATGCATTGCGGCGGTTCTAACGTGTACCCACAATGTATGTTTTGAGCGAAAATATTAAAACAAAAAAAAAAAATGAAATTTTCATTTTTTTTTCTTCTGATGGACAAACCTAGCCAACGGACGACACTCTAAGGACATCAATAATACAGCTGATCAGAGCATATTTACATCGGAATACCATGTCCATGTAATATATACACACACATCCCACTTACACCCCACTTTTATATAGTTAAAGTGGGATATACAGAGGTATTTACTTTTATATAGTAAAAGTGGGATATTTAGGGGTATAAGATTTTTCTCTTTTTTCTATCCAAAACATAGATTGTGGGTAAGACTTATCAAAAAAAAAAAAAAAAATAAAAAATAAATAAAATAAAAAAAGATTGTGGGATCTCGTTAAAACCGCCTGAAAAAGTTCACCACTGTATATTGCATAGGCAAGTTTTTCCAAATTAATGTAAGACAAAACTGGATAATTCTGAGTATATTCACTATTACTTTTATTTTAGAAACGCACCAGCCCAGCGTGCAATACATCACATGTTCACATGAATAGTTTTAACTTCTGAAATTCACGAGATGGAAAACAACAGAATTCTGCAAATGCTAGCTGTACTTCATCAGTGTCGTCAGTCTATAATTTAGTCAGAATTAACTCGGACATTTATATCAACATGGCAATACAGATATCGGCCTTCGTCTGTTTCAAGGAAACAAACTTGAGTTTTTTTTTTTTTTTTTTTTTTTTTTTTTTTTTTTTTTTTTTTTACAAAACGCTGTCACTTGAAATATTGACAAAATACTTCAATATCCATTACAACATATCAATATTTGAAACCTATGTCAATAATTATTATTATTCATCGATTGATTTAACGAAATCGACGATGATCTGAAGTGGAATTCTCAAAGATGTGTTAAACAAACCATGTCCAAAGACGGATTCAAAAACCTTCTCGACATTGTGCTTGCTAAACAGAAAACAATGGTTTTGACATTAATATTGTGTACAAAATTTTAACCTTTGTTACCAATAAGTGATCGCCTATTACTAGGAAAAAAATGCATCATCATATAGTAATGTCCCTGATAGTTCAAATGTCCTTAAGTTCGATTCTACTTTTATTTATTTATTTATTTATTTATTTATTTATTTATTTATTTATTTATTTATTTATTCGATACTTTTTGAGGGTGAGGCTCTTAGCTACGAACATTAGCTATTGTACCTCTCGGCCCATATACATATACACTAAAGTACATGTCGGGATGTTATGTCCATTTAATGGGACTAAGGATGTCATGATAACAAAATAAACACCAATGGAAACAACTACGTCTGTACGAGGGATGATCCAAAATAACGTGGGCATTTTCTGCAGCTACTATACAGATCAATCAAATGCTCATAAAATGAACATAAATCAGAATATGTCTACAATGTCCCGACAAAATATCAAGAAAAAATAACAACCCGTTAAAATCAACAACCAAAACAAAAATGTCACGATTGTCTATCCAGCGCACGTCATTTTGATTTCGTAACATCGTTGACGATTTTATTATGTCCCCCCAACCGAAGGTGGGGGACATATTGTTTTTGGTGCGGTTCCCGTCGGCGTCGGCGTCGGCGTCAGCGTCGGCGTCGGCGTCCGCGTCGGCGTCCGCGTCCGCGTAGCTTCTTTCTTACGCGATATCTTTTGAACCAGTGGATGGATTTTGACCAAACTTGCATAGATACATGGTTGGGAGGGGGGAAAGAGTTGCTTAGATTTTGGTGACCTTGACCTCATTTTCAAGGTCACCAGCCCATGAAAACTGATCAAATTAGGTTTTCCGACGCGATATCTTCTGAACAAATGAATGGATTTTAAGCAAACTTGCACAAGAGCATTGTTGGGAGGAGGCTCAGAGTTGATTAGATTTTGGTGACCTTGACCTAATTTTCAAGGTCACGAGTCCATAAAAACTGTTGAAATTAGTCTTTCCAACTCAATATCTTGAAAACCAATTGATGGATTTTGACCAAACTTGCACAGAAGCATTGTTGGGAGGAGGCTCAGAGTTGATAAGATTTTGGTGACCTTGACCTAATTTTCAAGGTCACAAGTCCATAAAGAATGTTGAAATTAGTCTTTCCAACGCAATATCTTATAAACCAATTGATGGATTTTGACCAAACTTGCACAGAAGCATTGTTGGGAGAAGGCTCAGAGTTGGTTAGATTTTGATGACCTTGACCTAATTCTGAAGGTCATGAGTCCATAAAACTGTTGAAATTAGTTTTTCCGATATGATATCTTGTAAACTAATTGATGGACTTTGACCAAACTTGCACAGAAGCATTGTTGGGAGGAGGCTCAGAGTTGATTAGATTTTGGTGACCTTGACCTAATTTTCAAGGTCACAAGTCCATAAAAACTGTTGAAATTAGTCTTTCCAACGCAATATCTTATAAACCAATTGATGGATTTTGACCAAACTTGCACAGAAGCATTGTTGGGAGAAGGCTCAGAGTTGGTTAGATTTTGATGACCTTGACCTAATTCTGAAGGTCATGAGTCCATAAAACTGTTGAAATTAGTTTTTCCGATATGATATCTTGTAAACTAATTGATGGACTTTGACCAAACTTGCACAAAAGCATTGTTGGGAGGAGGCTCAGAGTTGATTAGATTTTGGTGACCTTGACCTAATTTTCAAGGTCACAAGTCCATAAAAACTGTTGAAATTAGTATTTCCAACGCAATATCTTGTAAACCAATTGATGGTTTTTGACCAAACTTGCACAGAAGCATTGTTGGGAGGAGGTTCAGAGTTGATTAGATTTTGATGACCTTGACCTAATTCTGAAGGTCACGAGTCCATAAAACTGTTGAAATTAGTTTTTCCGATACGATATCTTGTAAACTAGTTGATGGATTTTGACCAAACTTGCACAGAAGCATTGTTGGGAGGAGGCTCAGAGTTGATAAGATTTTGGTGATCATGACCTAATTTTCAAGGTCACTAGTCAAAAACTGTTGAAATTAGTCTTTCTGACAGGATATCTTGTGAACTAATCGATGGACTTTGACCAAACTTACACAGAAGCATTGTTGGGAGGAGGCTCAGAGTTGATAAGATTATGGTGACCTTGACATAGTTTCCAAGGTGACAATTCCATAAAAACTGTTGAAATTAGTCTTTCTGACGGGATATCTTGTAAACCAATTGATGGACTTTGACCAAACTTGCGCAGAAGCATTGTTGTGAGGAGGTTCAGAGTTGTTTAGATTTTGGTGACCTTGACCTAATTTTCAAGGTCACGAGTCCATAAAAAAATGTTGAAATTAGTCTTTCCAACGCAATATCTTGTAAACCAATTAATGGATTTTGACCAAACTTGCACAGAAGCATTGTTGCAAGAAGGCTCAGAGTTGATTAGATTTTGGTGACCTTGACCTAATTTTCAAGGTTGTGAGTCTGTAAAAACTGTTGAAATTAGTATTTCCAACGCAATATCTTGTAAAGCAATTGATGGATTTTGACCAAACTTGCACAGAAGCATTGTTGGGGACTGGGATAACCTCCCTGAATCATTGTTTTCCTATGCTGAAATGTCAGATAAGCACCCCTACCCCCTGTGAGGTATTGTCATTTTGGCATTTCACCAGTAAACTATTCTGATTCTGAAAAAAGGATGAAAAACATAAATTTCAGTATTTTTTCAGTGCCTTCAAGTCTGTAAGCACCCAATTTATTGTCTGATCATCACTGAATAACCTCCATTTTTAAGCGCAGGGATGCACATACATACCAGTTTGATATATATGAGTATCCCCCAGGGAGGGTACTCTTGACATTTTGCTAATACATAGGCTAAGCCCCAGCATCTACTCTGTACCCCCCCCCCCCCAAAAAAAAAAAAAAATAACAGTGGATTCTAAAATGACAGTATGACAGTGGATTCTAAAATACCAGGAAAATAAATATTTGTGGGACCCCCAAAAATTACCTACAAAAAACTCCATACCCCATCCCCTCCCCCCAAAAAAATACTGACTCCCCCCCCCCCCCCCACAAACATAAATTCAAAAAAAAAAATATATATATATATATATATATATATATATATATATATATATATATATATATATATATATATATATATATATATATATATATATATATATATATATATATATATATATATATATAGTAAATAAAAAGTTCTTTAGAATGCACAATTTTTTTATTTCGTATGGCTGACCGGTTTCATGATAAATATCAATTTTCAAAGCCTTTTAAAACATATGATCGTAATGAAAGTAAAATGGCGTCCTGTTGTCAAGCGACACGACGTAACGTAACGTCAAATACTTCCTTCCGTTAAATACATTGCATGTAACGAATTGTTTGTTTGAAAACGTCGTAAATACAATGTACGTCATATGTCTCAAAACTATACACAAAAATAATAAATATCAATGTAAAGAGTTCAGTTTAGGTGAAAATGTTCGAATGAAATACTTCTCCTTTTCTTTTCGTTTTATAATACTTTCTGTTTTCATTTGATAAAAGGGGAATATAAAGTATTTTGGGTCCTGGTCAGAGCACTCAGCAATGTGTTGGCTCACAGGTATTTTCCTTAATGCCGCGTGTTTTATATGTTGATTATGAAGTGTTATGAAGTGTTATATATAAAGGTCAACCTCATTATAACGCTATCTTTGGGGTCCATGGAAACAGACCGTGTTATAAGTGAACCGCGTTATAATGAGGTTATTCACAAAAGATATATAACAAAATAATTAATTTGGGAGCCATGACATGGCCATGTTATATTGAAAACCGCACTATAGTGAGGTGCGTTATAATGAGGTTGAACTGTATATAAAATTAGAGCACTCTCTCCCCTGGGGAGTGCCACACTAAAACAACAAAAGGTAAGCATGTTTTATGCCTGAAATGGCCATAAAACTCCAAAAATAGTCCTTTTTCAACAATGAACAACCCTAAAAATTACAACATTTTTGTGGGACCTCCCCAAAAATACTCTCTAAAAACCTGCATATCCCAAAATATACTGATTTAAAAAAAAAAAATAATTAAAAAAAAAAAAAAAACTAAATTCAAAATTTTTAACCCAGAAAAAGTAAGTACACCCTAGAAAAATCAGAGTACCGCCCCCCCCCCTCCCTCAACCCCGCCCAGGGATTACCCCGATAAATACAACAGTAGGTAACCATTTGTTTTATGTACACTCGCAAATAAAAGGATTTCTATAGATGGTGATGTGTCAAGAGCCGACCTATTTATGTCGATTTGGGTCGAGGAATTTTCAAGGTCACGAGTCCATAAAAAATGTTGAAATTAGTCTTTCCAACGCAATATCTTGTAAACCAATTAATGGATTTTGACCAAACTTGCACAGAAGCATTGTTGCAAGAAGGCTCAGAGTTGATTAGATTTTGGTGACCTTGACCTAATTTTCAAGGTTGTGAGTCTGTAAAAACTGTTGAAATTAGTATTTCCAACGCAATATCTTGTAAAGCAATTGAACTATTCAATCCACCTGTCGTATTGATCAATGTCTATAGACCTCCAAGACTAGACTTGAAACATTTTTGTGACAATTTACAAATATTGTACACGAGTTTAGATTGCGACAAGTTGATTTTACTTGGTGATTTTAATGTTGACTTCCTAAAATCCAAGATATTGTCTCTTCAAGAAAGCTTTTCACAAGTCATTTCCAAACCGACAACTCGTAGAAGTACATTGATAGACCATATTTATATCAGAAATGTACCGTATCAAAAAAGCGGAGTTATACCATGCTATTACAGCTATCATGAAATGACATATATAATACTGGATGAGAATGAATTAAATGCTCTTTAAAAATTGAAAGCCAAACTAGTTATGGGTGTTGCCCATAGACAGAGTCCAAAACAAGTTTATACTACCATACCATACAGAACAAGATGGTCATGCTGGCTTGCATAGTTAAACTTCATATCACAAGGTAACTAAACTTCAATTACTAAACGGTTGGGGGGACATAGTTTTCCTCAGAAAACACTGTTTTAATTCATTTTGAAGTAACCACCCGCTCAACGCTCACGGTCATCTATTCAACATGTACCATAGATAAAAGATTTGTTTACTTATTTGTGCTTCGGCCTTCGTAAATTTCCGACAGTATCAGAACTCAAAACAATTCAATTTTCAAATTGCTGCACAAATCGCCGCATCGTCAGCCGTCTGCATGCGATCAGCGTATTTATGTCACCAGAGTCGTGTGTTATTTTTGTTTCGTTCTCCATTTTTGTTTTGTTGTTGATCGTCAGAATCACAACGGGAATATTTTTACACAACTGATTTATGCATTGAATGTTTCCGTTTTGTTCATATTAAGTTATTTTCGGTCTTTGTGTTGGCGTTTTCAAAAATCACGATTGTCAGTAGAAACACATGTAAGAAGGGAAATAGGACAATGTCCAATGTCATTCCTGAACTTGAAAATCATACATGTTGTATGCAAGTAGGCATCAGTCCTTATTTATGGTTTTTCACAAACAGCGTTGAATTTTCCTTTGCAGGAATAATCAAAGAATTCTATAATTCCTGTCCCGTTTGCAGTATTGTCGTACATTGCTGCACAGTGTTCGCCATCTGAACTATCAAGTTGACCCTTTCTCCAAAAGTTTTCTGGTACACGAGTGTTGCTCTGCTTGTAGACAAATGCTCCTTGATCTTCTCTGTATGTCGCCCCAACCCATTTCCCGTATTGTACATTCTCTTTTCGCATGAATTCGTTGATAAAATCCATCTCTGTGTCTGTAGTTATTTCAACCAGATAACTATTCTTCGACTCACAAAAGGCTGCAGCAGCATCCCATATTTCTCCTTTTGTTCTGTGTAGGTAACAATGCCCATTAAACTCCTCCCACCCTTCATCACACACGTTGGTTTCTTGTTTCATTTGAATATTATCGTTTTGCCGTTCATGTATAACGTCCTTTAAAGCTGCGTTATTTGCTTCAATGTTCTGTAGCATCTTCTGGTTGTCGTTTTGTACTGCGGCAATTATGTTTCTCAGTTCCTGGTTCTCTGCCTGCATCTTGCTTAGTTGTTGGTCATGGTTCTCCTGCATCTTCTTATTGTCGTTTTTAAATTCAGCAATTATGGTTATTAATTCCAGATTCTCTGTCTGCATCTTTCTTAGTTGTTGGTCATGGGTGTCTAGCGCATCGCGGATGGTCTGCTTTAAGTTCTCAAACTCATCTTTGACACTGATACGTAGGTTTTCCCATTGATTTGCTAAAATCCCCATAGCTTCACGCTGCCAAACTTTTTCATTTTCTAACCCTGCCCGAGAATACATGATCAGATTCTCAATCTCTTTCTTCAGACCTTCCATTTCAGCTAATTTATCGTTCACTTTTGTGAAAAGTTCCTGTGCGTTTCTATCATTATCATCTACCTGGGTTTTAATACCGTTGTCATTTTTCTGTATGCCTGATCTAATGATGGTTGCCCACAGTTCATCTACCTCAAGTTGTAATGCGTTATGTTTCCTGTTCAGTTTATTCACTTGTATGCTCATGTGCCCTAAATCAGCTGCCATTATGTGGCACAAATGAATGACCACTGCACACGCTATGAACCAAATGCTATAGTTTCTATTCATACTCGTTCACTCCAATTTTCTATGTACAAAATAATCACAGTTTTTTCAATTTGTTACCCGTTTTTGAGGGTTAAACATGGATCATGAGAAAGTCATTAGCACAAAAAAGGGAAGACGCAGATTATCAACACGATAAACATGCACCTGGTCAATGCCTTTGCTTTACTTTTAGCTGCAATGCATCCGTTCTTACTGAGTAACTCAATGAAACAAGAGGGTCGCCTTTCCATCTGGATCAGTCGTGTCAGCTGTGATAGGAAACACCGAATACATTCTTACGACACAGCTCATGACAACGAAAAAAAGCGAATGCTGTTAAGTACATTCACTTAATTAGTGAGCTGGCAATTTCCAAAAATACTTATGGTCATGTTGATTTTCCGTTTTTCATGGATTCTACAATTTTATCATAACATAAATACGAGTGTCACAATTTGATAGATTTGCAGGATACCATGCAGGATGTTGCTGGCATACTTTTAAAGGGTTTCTAAGGACACCATAGTGAAACATCCGGAAATGCACTTGACTGCATCTTAATCAATCCAGGATATGACATCACTGAAGCCGTTTAACCCTTTTTTGACGAATTGGGCGAGCCCACTTTCATTTTCAGGGATGTTAGGAGTTTTTTTTTTTTTTTTTTTTTTTTTTTTTTTTTTAATTTTTCTCTCATGTTTCGATGTGAAGGGTGTCAGGCTTAAATGAATTAAGCCTTTTAATTAAAATTGCTCCGTACCGCTATCGCCGTATCGTGCCACCGCGGCATTGCCATATATCGAAAATCTTTTTGCGATACATAAACATTGAAAAGATCCTTTTTATGCGTGACTGAAATGGGCTGATTTTAAAGCTAATCCATGTAATCGTTTACTATGACTGTCATTCTATGCATTTATGATTTCAATGCATAATCACCAAGTTATGATCCGCGTATCCATGTTTACCAGGGGTAACACCTTCGGGATTTCTGACCAGATCCGCCACAAACCGGCATGGACAGACAAAAAGCTTGAAATTGCAGATTAGGCATTAGACAATTGATCAAGCGAAAACAAAAGTACTGCTGATCAGCTGTGCAGTAACTACACAGTTGATCCGCATTCTTTGATTTCGCATATGTTGAAACTAGCTTTCTCTTGATGCAGCTTATTCTTTATGTTTCGAAGTACGGGACATTAAGCATAATTTCCGATTCCTTTGAAAATGTTAACCGCCATTAAAGAAACACGTCTGTTGCATTTAAATGTTTGATGAAATTCAAGATACTAGAACGAGAACAGTTAATCTTACGGCGTCGAGAGAAACTCTGTCCATGAAATATATAAAGATGTTTACATATTTATTTATTTATATTTATTTATTATTAAAGTCTCACCTCATGTACAAAATAATACAATCAATTTCATAAAAAATAAAATGTAAAAGATTGCATTAAATTTAAAAAATGAGTGGCTCATAAATTGAGCTATGAGAGACTGTTTTTACTAGTTCATAAAATCATTGTCGAAGAATTAAAATGTCAGCTTCAATATACATATATACAGTACAGTAGCTTATGAAATGTATTTACAAAAATAAAAAAAAAACACTCATTTATATAAAAGTCGCCTCCTCATCATAAGAATGTCATTGCAGATTTTGGCACAAATTCTAATTACCGGCACATCGTCACAGCTGAGAATACACATAAATTTTTCGTGTTTGGATTTATCGTCAAAGTCAGGGATATGTTGCAATAGTTTTGAAAATAATGTATTTCTCAAGTCCGAGTAGAGTGGACAATCCATTATGACGTGTTCTTCGGATTCTACACTGGTAGGACAGTTGAAACAAACCCGTCTGTCTTCCGCTAGATGTTCATACCTTCCCGTTTCCAACCTGAGTGGCGCAACACCCATTCTAAATTTCGCATATGAACTTCGATGACTTTTTGGCATGATAATACCAACATAATTTTCTTTGCAGTATTCACTTTTAAATTGCCTATAAGTTCTTAATTTATTCCTACCGTTCCCTCGTCGAGCGTTTTCTCTTTCTAAATCGCTTTTCCAATCGACATTAAACTGTGTTTTAAGGTGTGTATTAATGGAATCTTGGATAAATCTTTTACTTAAAGTATCTGACGAAGCTTCAAACAAATAGCTGAAACCAACTTGTGTAAACATATCCTTTACATAACCAGCCCAATTTTTATGACGTGAGTTATTATGATTGACCGACCACTGATAAACTTTATAATTAAGCCTGTTTACGTCCATGCGTCGAATTCTACACCACTGATTTACGACAACTTTCCACTGTTTTTGGTAAACGGTTTCCCATCCAGTATCACCATTTACGGCTGCATTTGGCGTATATCTTCCGACCCCCAGGTGAAAACGTAGCGCCCTATTCTGGACCGCCGCTATACATGTATGTCAAAAATGAGACAAAAAATCATTTCAGAGTATTAAGGGGCACCTGGAGTACAAAAGGTCGAATTTAGTGTCTTATCTCACTTTTTGCTTAGACAACAACATCTCCCTGAGCTCTCCAATAAACCATTAGCAAAAGTCAATTCTGATTAGATAATGCTTCAGGGAAGGAAGTTACCTGTGAAAATTTTGACAGCTCTTATCAGCTGATTAAGTATTACAGGTATTCCAATTGGCTTAAAGTTACCCGGGCCAGTATTCAAACCACTCCCACAAAAGTCTCAACAGGTAATACCAGGTGATAAAACTATTGCCACCTGGTGGCAAATGTACCCCTTTAATTTATTCGCAAATATATATCGTGGCCACAGTATCCACAATCTAGGTATTTTTAGCAAAATAAGCAAACAAATATATATACCACTATATATACCAATTTTACTCTATTAAATATATACATGTATATTTGGCTTCATTTGGAAAATACTTGTCCCTACATCGACTATACTGTTGAAAATTGCAAAATTACAGAAATTCCCATTGGCTCCATGTTGTCAAAATTAAAGGGTCACTGACGAGGCTTCAGTAGCCGAAACTTAGGTATGGCCAATTCCATGTCTCATTGATATGTTCAGTGCTCTTAAAGGATCACAAGTTTATTTGTATTTGCTATTACTACAGATGGTGTTGTGCCGTGTGGCGGCCCTATAAAGTCTCCCCGTACATCATCCATAATGCAGAAATCAGAAATTCATTATCGGTTTAGATTCAACGTTAGATATTATATCTTTCGCTCCATTTTAATATTACTAGTCCTTATATCGACTATACTGTTGAAAGCTGCACAATTGCAGAAACTCTCTTTTTGAATCAATGTTGTCAAAACAAACTAAAGGGTCACTGACGAGAAGCCGAAACCTAGGTTTGACCCATCCCATGTCTCATTGATATGTTCAGTGCTCTTAAAGGATCACAGTTTGCATTTGCCATTACTACAGATGGTGTTGTGCCGTGTGGCGGCCCTATTAAGTCTCCCCGTACATCATCCATAATGCAGAAATCAGAAATTCATTATCGGTTTAGATTCAACGTTAGATATTATATCTTTCGCTCCATTCCTTATATCGACTATACTGTTGAAAGCTGCACAATTACAGAAATTCTCTTTTTGAATCAATGTTGTCAAAACTAAAGGGTCACTGACGAGGCTTAAGAAGCCGAAACCTAGGTTTGACCCATCTCATGTCTCATTGATATGTTCACTACTCTTAAAGGATCTCAGTTTTAATTTATTATATAATAACGTCTTTATTTGGCATGTAATGACAGAAAGGCTTTTTTCACTTCCTCTGACCAAAGTCGGTATACACTTTGGTCATGTCAGAATGTATGCGACGCCTTGTCCTATCTCCTTGATAATATTTATATTAGATTTGGGACCAAGTTATACAGACAAATTGTTGGAATTCCGATGGGTACAAATTGCGCACCTCTCATAGCTGATTTATTTTTATACTGCTACGAAAATGGATTCTCTTAACCATGATAATCAAGCTGATGTTATCGAGGCTTTTAATTCCACATCTAGGTACCTCGATGACCTTTTGAACATTGACAACCCTTATTTTGAAGGTATGGTCCGCTTTTTAGATCTACATCTTTCTGTTGCAAATGGATTTGTTTCTTCTAAAATTTATGATAAGCGCGATGACTTTGATTTTGATATAGTAAATTCTCCTTTTTTGGATGGTGACGTTCCTCGTCGGGCTTCTTATGGTGTTTACATTTCGCAACTTATTAGGTTTGCTAGAGTCTGCAATCATGTTATAGACTTCAACGCTCGAAATAAATGTTTAACGGCAAAACTTCTCCAACAGGGCTATCGGTATCATAAACTTCGAAAAACCTTTTCTAAATTTTATCGTAGACACTATGAATTGATTTCCAAATATAATGTTGGATTAAAGACGCTTTTAAGTGAGGGCCTTTCGGAACATGAATTTTATGGTGACTTAGTTTACAAATTTAAGAAACTTATAGGAATTAATGATTTTTCTTTTCAGTTCAGAAAAATCATAACACGTTACAGGCGTATAGGTTATAACTTGAATGTTATGCGACAGTCTGCATGCTTAGTTTTTAACCCAATCATGGTTGATAACTATGCTGCCTTCTTTAATTGCACGCCGGTGGGTCGGTCGTCAGACTCTATGATGGCCCCGACTTAAAGCTATATTCATTTTAGTTGGTTGGGGCCGGAGCTTCTTGTCTGTTGCTTGGCCCACCGGGGTCCAACTGGCGTTTTTCTTTTGCTCCGGGGTTAGTAGGTTATTCGGCGCCCAGGGATCTCCATCGTCGGGCATCTTACTCAATCTGTGAGTCCTTGTTTTTGATTCATCAAGATGTTTATCATGATTTATTTGTTTGTTCTTGATGATTCATTGACTAGTAAGAGATTCACCACGAGGACCGAAGAACTTACTAAATGTTATGAACCACTGCAGAAGCTGAGGGTGAGGTTAGGATCCTGTAAAACCGGTTTAAGCCCGTCAGTAATTTTGTGTTACTGATCGTTCCAAGGCGATACTTCTGTGGTGGTTCTTTTTGTTTTATGTCTTGGTGTTTTAAAAAAAAATTGTGCTGTTGGCGCCTTATGTATGTTTTCATATTTTTAATTAAGATAAGGTAACTGAGTGGCCACCTATTGGGAAAATAGCTGCTCATTCGGCTTACGATATGTTTCATGGTATAAGTGCCTGATTGTTAGTTTGGTTTTTTCCCACCTCGTTTTTGGAGTGGGAATCTCTTTCTGATTGCGCCTTTTCCTGATCTTTGCCTACTTGTACCTTTTAATATCTAAATACACAGGTAGTCTGCAACTGAAAAACTTTCAATGTTTTACTCCAGGACATGTAGTAATATATATATATGTATACTGCCAAGGCATAATTTTTGGTATTGATTGTAAAATTAACTTGGCCGCTAAAATCAACATGTCAATAAAGATATCGGTCTTCATTGAATCAAGTCAGTTTCAGAAGCCTGTTTGAAATATTGACAGAATACTTCAATATCCATTACAACATATTATTTTTTTTAAACTAATGGAACTACTCATTCAGGTATTGGTTTTAACAAAATCAACGATGAATTGTTAAATACCGGAAGTGGCATTCTCAAAGATGTGTTCGTGGACTTACGTAAAACAATGCACGTTTAAACTCAAGCCTACAGCCGGAGTTCCAAACCTTACCTGCCTGTACTTGCAAAACATATAACAATGGGTTTGGCATTCTTATTGTGTAAATAAATGGTCAAAGTGATCTCCCATTTATTTACAAGAACAAAAGAAGTGACAATTTCCCTGACAGATGAAATGGCCTTTACTTCTACTTCTGAATTATCTTTTATACAGGTAAATTACAAGGACACTAAATGATTATTTTATTATAGGCAGACAATATAGAATGGCATACTTTGTAACAGATTCCTATCACTGTATTGCGTGTTGCTGTTACAAAATATCTAACATATTTGTAATTGCATTCCACTACTGTATCATTTGATTGTGTTTGAATCATTGGGTATGATAGAAAGAAAGAAAGAAAGAAAGAAAGAAAGAAAGAAAGAAAGAAAGAAAGAAATATGTCTTTCTCGAAATAGAATTACAGATTTCTTGAGGTTCCTTACACCTTTATGAATTTCATATTAATCTTGGAAAATCAGATAGCAAGCCTTATACCGATATCTATTTCAAGTAGTTCATGGGCTCTTGAATTATTATTATTATTATTATTATTATTATTATTATTATTATTATTATTTTTTGAGCCGCCCCGTGGGAAAACAAACAATCTGCATATGCGAAAACAAAGGCGCAGATCAGCTTCGCGGTAACCGCGAAGCTGATAAGCGCCTTTGTTTTCGCTAGTCGGATAGTACAATGCCTCCTCTACCTATTTCCAAAATTTGAAGCTTATAGCCTGCTTCTGTGACTGTACAGGCCGGTTTGTGTCGGACCTGGTCGGAAACCACAACGTTGGTTTTCCCACGAGGTGGCTCATTTGTTGTTGTTCCAGGAAAGTACAGGAGCTATCCGATGACGGAAAAATTCACGTGACAACTTCCTGGAACATCGAATTAGAGTCCCACCGAGTTCCCCACAGAATATCTTTCTGTAAGTTCAACATACATTAATATTTGACAATTCCAGCAGTAAGTGGCGAGTTCTTTGGTGCCAAAATTAGAGAGGGTCGTAAGCAAAACGTAAACCATTTGTTGAATGTAGGCCTAGGGACTTTATTTTTTTTTTTCATATGTAGGATTTATTCACATAGTTAACGGTTACAAAATGTATGTGTGAGGGAGGGACACAGTTAGTAAACATTAGACCCTTGGGCTCATGCTCAACATGCCCTAGCCTGTCTCTTTGTTTATGAAACCTCCTTATAACATTGGTTAATATTATATCTAGGAATCGGTGGCTCTGCAGCAACGTGACTGAATAGCATATTATTTGAAAGATCAGACGAGTAGATGTCACAACAAAGGGATTTTTCTCATTACATAGCTGCAATATAAGATCCTAGGAGTTTTAGTTCATCTTGTACCCCGAAATACAGTGGCATTGATGGTAATTCGTAACGCAACTCCGAAATTTCATACAAAAACTTTTAATAAGATAACTCTTTCTCTTTCTTTTAGTAGATGCCGGCCGGATGGCTACCTCAATGGGAAAGAACTAGTCATCTTGCATTCCATAGGTGTTGTTAAATCTTATTGTCCTTTTTTCACGCATTATGTCTGGGTTGGGATTTTATATTTAATTGTATCAAATCTTAGACCTCATATTTTATTACTCAAAAATACATCAGATGGACTGAGTATAAATATTCTCTCTTTTTCAGCCAGGGACAATTTACATGTGTGGGTAAATGGGAAAGCTGTTGCAACAACGGTATGATTTTCTTCTCTTTTTTTTTCTTCGAATAAAACATCTTTCTGGCTTTATTGTGTAAAGTGTGTGAAGGTTTCTCAACACTTGCTGTTGGAACTCTAATGCTTAATGATTCATACGTATTAATATTTCATATGCAATTACCATTTTTACAGTGCCGGGGAAAATAGTGAAGTGCACGTGCACGTACTGAGGAGTTTTGAACACTATGCTCAGAGGCACCTATTATACGTACGAAAAGATCAATCATATGATCCCCAGATATGCTCGTACATGTGAACTTAGCTTTTATTAGTTTTGACCACATTAAGCAAATAAATGGGGCTGATTTTTTTCTATATTACACGAAATGCTAATGTTTAATGTTTGTTGTTTTGTTGTTTTTTTTTTTTTTTTTTTTTTTTTTTTTTTTTTTTCATTCACAGGGATACATATCGGACAAGGGCTATGATGTAGACCTATTTTTCGACCTGGAAGGGGCTCAGGGTCATATTTACAGTGATGTAGAGGGTCATGAAATGATGAATTACCTATTAATAAATGGGGAAATAAAGGCACAGGACTACCAAGTGGAAAATTGCCATGCCGACTGACAGTTTCAAAGGCGCTGATGACCTTGTTTCACCGGAACTACAACAACATCGACAAGAGCAACACTATAATCAGAAATTTATCATCGTAAACTCACGTCACATGTTTACCTTTACAATTGTGAACTAATTAATTGTATTCGACCTATTGGAACAGCCATGTCATTCATTTTTATAACGATAAATCTGTGACGTCAGTCTACGACGAAAGATTTCTGATTGTACATTTAATAATCATTATGATGAGAAACTTTGTAGGAATATGGCATTTGTACCCAGCAAAGACTCAGTTTAGCCGGAATAGCCACCAAGGCCGATGACATTATTTAGTTACTGTATGTAAATAACATTTTCCAGGTAAAACTAGGATTTGTCCCAATATTGTCACAAACTGTAGTGTTTGCTTTGTCATGGTGTTTGAGCTTGATAAAGTCGATACTCTTGGGGTAAAACATAACCTATGAGTACAATGTCGGATGTTTACGGTGGTCAAGTTTTTCGCATTGTTTTTCTGAAAAAAAAATTGTTACTGAAAATGCATTTTTCTTGCAGAAAATGCATTTTTCAAAATATCACTTTTCTGAAACACCTCAAGAAAAACATGACCATGTGACCATTTTGCATTCCAAAAATCTTAAAAAGTGCCAAAAGAATTTTGAAAATCGGTTAACAAATATGCCAGAAAATAGTTTTGAATAGGGCTTTTTCAATTGTAAAAATGTCAGCAAGGGAAGTAAATATTTTCCCGGAAAAAATCTAAATTGATTATTTTTCATTTAAAATGCACCTAGCTAAAATAAAATTGTATTGTATGCATAGGTGAGCACCAAACTCTTAAAATTGTTCCACACATTTGCTTGATTTTCAATGTTAAGATGTTTGGATTACCTCCCTTGCACATGCAAAAGGCCTATTGAAAATAATTTTGGGCATAATTATTTTATTAGTGAACCGATGTTCAAAATTTTTGCAGCACTTTTTACGCCTTTTTGTGTTGCAAAAATATGACATGGTCACATTTTTGAGGTGTTTGAGAAAAGTGAGGTTTTGAAAAATGCAGTCTCTGAAAGATGGTGTAAAGACAGTAGGTTTTTCTATTGCTGAGTGACTTAGTACAAGTTGTGTAGGCTTTCATTACCTATATCGTATATTACACAAATGAAAAACTGAAAAGCATCTGTAAATCTGTATGGACATATGAGTGATTTTAGTGATTCTCCCAAAAAATATAGCATGACTAACATCCCATGTCTAACGAAAAAGATATGAAAAAGTGTGGCTAATAACAACAAAGGTCCGATAATGATCAATGTCCGTATTCACTGGAGGACCGGCATTCGTGCTACATACGTTATCGGTCTTAAATATAGAAATTATTCTAACTGTTGTTATTATTTTTATTAAAGATTTCAAAAGGCGGTTGGCACAGAAAAAGGTGAAATTTAGCCTTCACATCGTGTATCAGGTCACTCTTAGCGAAAGCAAAATTTTATTTTAAAAATCAGTAAAACAAAAATGCCCACCAAAATATCCTACATTGTACACATTGAAAAGGGTCGCTAGATGTTCTACAAAACAGAACTGTAACACCGATTAGTCAAATGTATTTTATTAATGTTTTGTGTATTCCGACAGTATGTTAGCGATATTATGCATTTGTTTTCTTTCATTTATTAGCTCATTTGTGCATTTATTAGCTCCCCAGATGAGCACACTGTATACCCATAACGAAAACTTGCTTATGCAATATACAGAGATTTTTTTGCTGTAAAATTGAAAATTTCATTCGAAAAATTCTGGTATTTTTAATTTGTGTGCTTAAAACATAGCTTGCGGATAGTGAGAACCCACAATCTATGCTTTTGGTCAAAAAGAAAAATAAAAAAGTATATCCCTGTAAATCCCAGTTTTACAAATGAGCCACCTCATGGGAAAACCAACAATCTGCATAGGCGAAAACAAAGACGCAGATCAGCTTCGCGGTAACCGCGAAGCTGATCAGCGCCTTTGTTTTCGCTACTCGGATAGTACAATTCCTCTTCTACTTAAATCCGAAATTACAAGTTTCTAGCTCTTTTCTGTGCTTGTACAGCCCGGTTTGCGTAGGACCTGTTCGTAGGACCTGGTTTTCCCACGAGGTGGCTAAAATGTGGGGGATAAGAAGGTATGCATTTACTGGACTTGTTTTCCTGTTACATGCATCTATTTTATGTTCTAAAGTTTAAAACCATTACTCTGATAATGTTTTTTTCGCAAAAAACAATTGAGTGGGGGACGTTAGGAAAGTTATTTTCATGTCAAGATCTTAATCTTGTTTGTCCTAATAGGACCTGCAAAAATTTTGAAAATCGGTCAGCAGATAAAGTTTAAATGGCCAGAATGAATTTTAAATATGGATTTTCTACTTGCAAGGGAGATAATCCACGATCCTGAAAATGGGTACTTTTCGATCACGAAGATTTTGTCTCAGGTAAGTCATTTTTGTCAGCTTATAGTGATTTTGAGCAATCATAATGAATTACCAAGAATTTAAAAAATTTTGCGGGAAAGTATTTACTTCTCTTTCACGAATTTTTTGTACAGAGCATCTTTATTCAAAAATATTTTGACCAGATCATTTTTTATTTGTCAACCGATTTTCAAACGTTTTGCTGCACATTTTGCTCAATAGAAATATTTCATCTAGATTTCAACAGTTGCAAAATATCTGCGAAAAAACATTATCAAGTTTTAAAACTTTAGAATACTATTTTCAAAGAATCAGCAATTATTTTATATCGATTGATTATATAAACTTTGTTTCAAATACGTGTAGGTATGCGAAATAATCCAGAATTTTTGTTGAGACTTGTATATAGAATTAAATGTTTTATCTCGATAACTTTGGTCTTTATTATATCTGTCCAATGATATCCTTTTATTCTATTAAATAGTGCCAGTGAGACAGACGTAAAGCTACTCTTGTTTAGACGTAAACTAGACTTGTACAAGTCTCCTACTTATTTTATTTTATTTTAATATATATTTAACATATACTCTTATTTTGCTAACTCGAATGAAATTTTCTCTCATTTAGACTGAAGTCTAATTCTGAAGCTATCAAAGAGGCATACAAAGATGCTGTAAGGTATTGTGAAGATAGAATTATATACAGAATTATAGACTGAATATCAGTCTAGACGTAAACCTACTCTTGTTTTTGTACGGATAGAATGATTGTTAGTCTTTATTATTGTCTGAGTGTATACGTTTAATTATATTATTGACAAAAATACGGGCTCAAATGGTGTCTGACGTGTTTTTTTTTTTTTTTTTTTTTTTTTTTTTTTTTTTTTTTTTTGGCCCATGTACATGTAGGTGCACGGCTCGAATAATAGCTGATTTTGTCTTTTTTTATTTTAGTAGTGTCCCTGGCAAATAAATCTGTGCTTGGATATGCACGGCTCATCCGATAGCTTGCATTTATCATTGTCCAAGTACACACATCTATTCTGTAAGGTCGTAGACGGCTTTCCTGGTATCCATGTGGTAAAATCGAAATATTTGACTGGAGCTCCATTATAGGCTTGTTTGTATACTCCACGTTGCTCCATGTCAGTTATTCCGATCCACCATTTTCCTGGAAAAAAATAATAAAAAACTTTAAACCTTATGACGAATGGTTTCACCCATTGTTAATCATTTAGGTGAGTCCACTTTATTTTTAGGAGCTTCAGGTGTGGTTTTGAATTTTTATTCAATTTTTCGAGCGGCGTCACATCTGGGGCTATGAAATAATTAAAAAGATACCATATGTGACAATGTCATCTGACATTTTTCTAGCTATCGAATATATTTTCGATTTCTTTGGAAAAGCCATTTCAACTTCCATTTTTTAGTTTAAGAAAAAAAAAAGCGTTTTTAGTACCAGTTTAACATTTAGTAGGTTGGTGTGTTTTGTAACTGCTTTTACTGATTTAAATGTTAATTGATGGAGACTTGGTGTATCTTCATTCATTCGCTATCATGTGTCATCTGTATAATTTATTTATCATATACGCTTACCTTTGTGTCTCGGTTTGCTGGCAAGGCAGATTCCTGATTGCATCGTTGTTGAGAATACTGATGTCACGTGAGCATTTAACATTGTACACCAAATCTACAATATACAATAACATTGGTCTCTGGAACAATTTCATGTTCAACTCAGCAAAGCATAAAATTCGTTCTGTTCATAATTGTGAGCCTGACTACAATTCAACATTTGGAAGGATTGTTTATTTCATGCTCAGCTGAGTCTTCAGAAACGTTATCTGATTCAACTGATCTAACAGTGCGTTATTTCATGCTCTACAGAAGAATATCTACTTCATAGACCTGGTTTCAGCATTTGCGATTACAATCTATATTAAGCAAAGAATGATACATGATACTGTTGGTTTTGTTATTGCCCAAAGACCAGAAACGATGTACGATGCCAGTATTTACCATACGTCGAACATGAAAAGTAAAATATAACAATGATCAGGAATGGTGCAGTCAGAACCCGTCCCACACTAAAACAGTGATCGGAAACAAGCAGGATTGCAAACAATGACTGCCATTAAGATAGCATCGACAAAATCCCGAAATGTGACCACTCAGTAACCCGAATTTACCTAATAATAATATGCACATAAAATGCACAAACAGCACAAAGTTCGACATTCTTGGAACGGTCAGTGAAACAAGTTCACTCAATCATCATGGTCAAACAAGTGAATTGAGATAAGTTACGTCATCGTCATAAATCAAAACCTAGGATTCCGTTGATTTAAAGACTGGCCTGTAAACATACAGAACGCGTTTCTCGCAAAGAATATATTTTTTCTCTCCGTCTCTTTCGACGCATCATACGATGCCACTCGACCAAGCAATGTCTTAAAATCTAAACGGGATTTCTCGTTTCTAATACCAAAATCAGACCCCATCTAACTTTCTTTTGTAAAATAAACCGGTTGTATGGATACATATATACTATCATAAACTAACCCAGGCGTCCGTAAATGTAGCCTCAATGTCACTATACCATAGACAGGTTCCAGACGCCTGGTCCAGTTGCCAGCCAACTCGACAAGTTGTTGCGGCATTACCACCGTGGGATGAATGTTCCTTTGGTATCGAGTGGAGTGAATGATCCATTGGCTCTGCAGAGCAAATAAATACATGAATAAATAATCTAAAATATACAGTCAGACATAAGTTAAGCATCACCCTTATTTTTTTCTAAAGGTGTTTTTCAAGTAAATTTCTTGCTAAAACAAAATTTAATTTAATGGGTCTTTAACTCGCGTCTTTCCCTGATTTGTTAGGCCTTTCAGAATGGCATTTGGCCTTGTTGCTCAAGTTCTATGGTGTCTTGAATACGCCTACCCCTATTTTGGGGGTATGTCAGTTAAAGTTGTTTAACCGATCCCCATACGTTCGCCACTGAGTTGGTATAGGCATAGAAAGAAACAAGAGTTATATCGTAAAAATGTGCCAGAAAATGTTCTTCTACTCAATGTTTTAATGGCAGTTACAAGCAGATGCAGGAAAAGTTATTTGCTTGTTTATTAAACATGACGTTTTCACTATGTAACATGCCATTTTTTAAACTTCTATAACTTTTTATGTGTTCGAGATATCTGTCTGAATTTTTCAGATTGATTATGGTGTTGGAATTGTCAAAACATGAAGTTATCATTTTACACTTTTTTTGCGATTTGAAAAATTCACAGATTTCCGGCGGCCATCTTGGATCTATGCAAATTTCACGATTTGCCAAAAGTTGACAGATTTGCATTCAAGCTAGATTAGTTCTATAACTCCTGTAAAGGACAAAGAAACAAAAAAGATTTTAGTACTAAACATTTCTAGGTTAAAATAAATGGTACAAAGCAGGGTGAAATGAATAATGAAACAGTGAATTCGGACTATGTAGGGGTATGCCTGCATAAACAAAGCCTCGTTGTTTACCTTAAGATTACTTTAATCCGGAGTTGCTTTAAATTATCACCCACATATCAAATATCACAAATATCAAAGAAAATATTTCTGTTCTGAAAGGTGTACTGTTTACCGCCAGAAAATATTGAAGTGATGCTTAACTTATGTCTGACTGTATAGAATTTCAATCACAAGTATATATTTTAAGAATATTATTTTTCTGCGAGCCCGCCGATGAATGAAAAAGGACTTACGTTGTGTGCAAAGTACTCAGAATGACGTTAAATGAGACAAATCAGTTATATACATGTACGAGGGTGGTTCAGAAGGTTCTGTCATAGGTGTTATAACTTTGTTAATATACATGATAGGTTGCTGTATTATACCTTGATTGAAAGGGCTACATTTCTCCTTTATAATGATGCCAACACAATGCACGAACGAAATAAATACTTCGAAATACATGCCTTGAAAGACACCTGGGGTAAAACCACTGGCACGTTTTCTTGAATTTGTGAATATTATTGTGTGCGTTTCATGCGTTATATCTTTATAACTTCCGATCAAATTTTCTCCAACTTTACAGTTATAAGTAATAATATATTTAGAAAAGCAATGTGACAAAAATTGCCGTTATCGATGCTAAGCTGACTTTATAATAAAGCAAAGTATATGACGTCATTAAAATACGTACCCCTATAGCGTTTCTGGCACCGCTGCACCATTATATGTGTTTGCTTTTTTATAAGTTTACTATAGAGCACACTAGGATGAAACAATTAAATGGTTAAATGCATTTTAAGCTCCCTGGACTACGTGTAGATGTCAATAAATGTCATTTGAATTTAAACTGTATTTTTAATGTATGTACAACAAGCCAATTTCAATATTTCAGTTTACTATAACTCAATTAAATTCAGCTGAATGATTTTGATTTTTGCAGGATATATTCATCTATGTTTCAAAAATATATTACATGGATTATATTTTTTCGAAGTCGATTTTCTTTAAATAATATTCACAAATTTAAGAAAACGTGCCAGTGGTTTACCCCTGGTGTCTTTTAAGGCGTCTATTTCGAAGTATTTATTTCTTTTCGTGCATTGTTTTGGCATCATTATAAAGGAGAAATGTAACCCTTTCAATCAAGGTATAATACAACAACCTATTATGTCTATTAACAAAGTTATAACACCTATGACAAAACTTTCTGAACCCCCTTCGTATATTGACAGTTTTGATTACCTAAAACATGTAAAAGAAACATATTCAGTGAAATAGGGTCACTGATAAAGGGCTCATGACCCGAAATTAGACAATATGGTCCATACTATCTCCCTTCGCATGCGCGGATCCAGAGGGGGGACCGGGGGTCCGGACCCCCCTGGAATTCGAAAATTTTACCTAAAAAAAGGTAATTTCGGGATTTTTGGGGGGTTGGACCCCCCCTCGTCTGTGACCAAAAATTACCATTTTCGTTGGACCCCCTCTCATGAAAATTTCTGGATCCGCGCATGCAGTTCGAATATTATCACTGATTCCTAAGGATTTATCCTTTATATTTCATCTTTTATATTTTGATGCAGGCACAGAAAACATACAGTGGACTCGACAATGGCGAATCATCGCTAATGGTGAATCAATCGTAAAGTAATTAAATTAGACAAAATATTCTTCATTATAATTTACTTTCATGTTTGCATTGAAGTTCGGTAACCGAATCACGTCAAACGTGTACAATTATTTGAATTTCAGATTGTGACACTATTAAAGGACTGGTATAAAATTATACGCGTATGAAATAAATGTAAATTCAAATTTAAATTATCAGATTTTCAAAATAACGCAAAATATTTTTCTACTGACTGACGCTGTGGGTGATGTATGAAGGGTATTGCATTCCCACAAACAGAGAGAGAGCAGTCTATTATAAATATACATATCCAATATACCTGTTGAGAAATATGTTAGATGTAGGTATTCATCAGTATTCTTAAATCGAAAAACCACATGATTAATGTATATTTTCTGTATACGTATATTTAAAGAACTCACGAGCATTCAAAACTGTGAAAAAACCGAATATTAGAAATATATATAAATCCATTTTTCTGTTGGTTATACTCTACGCAAACAGAATGGTATACAGTTAAACAACAACGTAACTGATCATTAATTTTGTAAACCTGTCTTATATGACAAGAGGATGGATGAAATTATCCCTTAGTCAGTTTTGACAATTCATAAATAATTAATTTTCAGTTGTAAACACAATACACAAAGCCAATTGTCATGTCAACATTTTAATTGTGTGCACTTAAACACGTCGTTGACTCATAGTTTAGAATTAAGTTCTTGTAATTGCTGTAGGAGTATGCATATATAATATATATCCCTGCTTAAAACATTCTTTCTTTACAAATTTAAGAAACTTATAGGAAGGAAGGAATTTTCTTTTCAATTCAGAAAAATCATAACACGTTACAGACGTATAGGATATAACTTAAATGTTATGCGACAGTCTGCATGCTCAGTTTTTAATCCAATCATGATTGATAACTATGATGCCCTCTTTAATTGCACGCCGGTGGGTCGGGCGGGCCTCGACATGAAGCTATTCATTTTAGTTGGTTGGGACAGGAGCTTCTTGTCTGTTGCTTGGCCCACCGGGGTTCAACTGGTGTTTTTCTTTTGCTACGGAGTTTGTAAGTTATTTGGCACCCAGAGATCTCCATCGTCGGGCAGCTTACTTAGCCTGTGGGTCCTCGATTTTGATTCATCATGGTATTTATCCTGATTTATTTGTTTGTCCATGATGACTCATTGACTAGCTAGAGATTCACCACGAGGACTGAACAACTAACTAAATGTAGTGAACCACTGCAGAAGCCGAGGGTGATGAGGTTAGGTACCTGTAAAATCAATTTAAGCCGGCCAGTAATTTTATATAACTGATCGTTCCAATGCGATACTTCTTTGGTGGTTCTTATTATTTTAAGTCTTTGTGTTTAAAAATTTTTGTGCTTTTGGCGCCTTATGTGTGTTGTCATATTTTTAGTTAAGTTTAGGTAACTGAGTGGCCACCTATTGGAAAAATAGCTGCTCATTTGGTTTGCGATGTGTTTTCATGGTATAAGTATCTGACTGTTAATTTAGTTTTTCCCACCTCGGTTTTTGGAGTGGGAATCTTTTTCTGATTGCGCCTTTTCCTGATCGTTGCCTACTTGTACCTTTCGAGAGTACGTCATTAATTTACCATTTTCCGTATTTCTGTTGTACCTTGTTACCTCATATTGGCATATTAAATATAATTCAAATGAAATGACTGTGAAAATTAAAGTGTGAAATGTTCTAACTGTTTCTAAAACACATATTTTGAGTACACTCAAAAATGATTATTACGAGTCCGAACAATCTAGAATTTTAAAGCAAAGTGAAATAAACATCCCCACATGACCATTGTCTTTTTGGTCTAATTTAAAGATGTTTTGATCGGGCGTCAGACTCTATAATGGCCCCGGCATAAAGCTATTCATATTAGTTGATTGGGGCAGGAGCGTCTTGTCTGTT
Source organism: Rugalucina vietnamica (assembly GCA_964017185.1). Lineage (NCBI taxonomy): Eukaryota > Metazoa > Mollusca > Bivalvia > Lucinida > Lucinidae > Rugalucina > Rugalucina vietnamica. The sequence continues at coordinate 33,847,825 of OZ024883.1, read as the reverse complement.
GCTTGGCCCACCGGGGTTCAATTGGTGTTTTTTTTCTTTTGCTCCGGAGTTAGTAAGTTATTTGGCGCCCGGGGATCTCCATCGTCGGGCAGCTTACTCAATCTGTGAGTCCTCGTTTTTGATTCATCATGGTGTCTATCATTATTTATTTGTTTGTCCATGTTGATTCATTGACTAGTTAGAGATTCATCACGCGGACTGAACAACTAAATGTTGTGAATAGGTACCTGTTAAATCGATTTAAGCCCGCCAGTAATTTTATATTAGTCATCGTTCCAAGGCGATACTTCTTTGGTGGTTTTTATTATTTTATGCCTTGGTGTTCAACTTTTTGTGTTGTTTGCGCCTTATGTATGTTTGCATATTTTTAGTAAAGTTTAGGTGGCCATCTATTGGGAAAATAGCTGTTCATTCGGCTTACGATATGTTTTCATGGTACATGTACCTGATTGTTAATTTAGTTTTTTTCCCACCTCGGATTTGCGAGTAGGAATCACTTTCTGATTGCGCCTTTTCCTGATCGTTGCCTTCTTGGCAAAACAAACAAAAAAACAACAAAAAAAAAAACAAAACATAATGGTTACACATTGCAAAACATACTTTCGGCATACTATAGGCCCAAATCGTGAACCAAAGTGTACTTTAAAAATCCGCTTCTTGTTTGGTTTCATTTACTCCTCATCAAGAAAGCATGGCCGTTATCCGTGAATATATAGTAAAATCACGGGGTCTATTCTCTAAGCGTCTATAATCTGGTGTCGTCCAAGTATAAGCCGTTGCGGTTCGTTTTGTGAAGAAAATGGATGCAAACAAAGAAATGGAGTAGACAGGTGAACAGGTAAGTTGTGTGATTACTGTTTTATCTTTTGAATTTGAATAAAAACCTTATGTGCAGTCTCAAGAGAATTTACAAACGCTACTTTAAATGAAAACTAGAGTGGTGAAGATGCAATAGGAAACTTGTTTTTGATGTTCAAAGTTTCGATACGTGGCTGTTTTGATATAACAGTTTCGGCCAGATTCACAAATTTGCCCTACATTTTGAATATTTATGCACTGGATATCGTCCAATTCGACCCACAAAAAATATAACCACTACGTACATTCATGGGAATCGAAATCGCTCCATGAAAGCGAGTCCAAAATAAAACATCTTGGTATAAGCACATCTTTCAGGTGGCCGTGAATGATAAGACGCTTTAGTCAGGTAAAAGTGCAATCTGACTGTCACTGTACCACGTACTCAAATTGTTTATACAATCACAAACACTCTCAAATCTGAAATAATTGAGCTTGTTAATAGTGGCTGAGAGACATATTCACTCAAAAGCTTAACAAGGATCGTATCCCATCCCAACATTTAAAATGGTTCCTGATGAGGGTGAGGTTGGGTACCTGTAAAATCGATTTAAGCCCGCTAGTAATTTTATATTAGTGATCGTTCCAAGGCGATACTTCTGTGGTGGTTCTTATTGTTTTATGTCGGTTTTTTTTTTGGTTTTTTTTCCTTTCTTTGCTGTTTGCACCTTTTGTATGTTTTCATATTTTTAGTTAAGTTTAGGTAACTGATTGGCCACCTATTGGGAAAATAGCTGCTCATTCGGCTTATGATATGTTTTCATGATATAACTACCTGGTTATGCTTGTTTAACAACCCGTGAACAGTGTTGTCACTCGAGCTTCTCGTTCGTGATCAATGTTGCAATAAGCGAATCGAATTTAAATCGAAGTTTTATCCCTAAAATACTGACAGGATAAAAATCAAATCTGAAATTTTATTTTATGACTTTGAAATTCGAGGTCGCTTAAAAATATGCTTAACTTTATGCCAATAGTATATTTATTATTTCTGTTTTCGTCATTGCCGAAACATGTTTAAACTGTGTTATTGTACGTTTTCACGTTTTTTATTCAAGCGACAGACAATTTGAAAAAAAAAAAAAAAAAAAAACATGTACCAAAAGCAAAATAGAAATTTTATGAAGCCCAGCACAATAGCTCGTTCGATAGCGAGTCCGGTTATCGGGTACAATTAGAGGTTTCCAATCATGCATGTTGCAAGCATGTTCATACGACCACAAGGAAAGTAAATCTGCGGATCAGAATGTCCAGGAATATATATAATTCAATAAAAACTAAACACAGGCAACAGGTGGGCAAATGACATTACATTTCGCATATGTCAAAACAAAGGCGCAGAACAGCTTCACAGTAGCTGGCGAAGCTGATCAGCGCCTTTGTTTTCGCTGCTAGGCTAGTACTATTCACCTGTCTTCTAAATCCAAAATTTTCCGCCTCTAGCCATCTTCTGTGTTTGTACAGCTCGGTTTGTGTCGAACCTGTTCGGAAACTACATTGTTGGTTTTCTCATGACCTCATGACAAGACTCAAATGTCGTTTGGAAAATATGCTTTTGTATTTGTAGTCGGGCGTATACGTTTATGCACCATACATCTGGTTCTACACAGGCGGAGCTTTGAATCCCTCCCGACATCACTCAACCATTGTCGACTGGTACGTAAAAGTGACATCCAATGAGCGTTAAAAGTTCGATAAAAACACTTCTTTCTAATACGATCCCATTCCATTACTCAAATTGTGTTTTAGTGTATTTTTTGCATGGGCGTGATAATGCATAGGTTACATTTGGCTTGCAATTTATTTACGATGATCGTACGATACCAATTTTTGCATTTCCGTCCGTGTCCGCAGGATGACCCTATGATGTTCCAACGATCTCCATAGCCTCTACGAATTTGTAATTGTCTGCACTTTTACAAATTTTTGAAAATCGCAAGACCGTAGCCCGTAGAAACGTCATGCGAGCGCCGTTCGACGATGCAATGATCGTACGGTCGGCGCACGATTTATTATGATAATAAGTTAACGAAACTCTAAATATGTGCAACTGCACATATGAATTATGGTATTGCCTGTAAAAAGGTTCCATATCACGAACAGACCTCAATAATAACGAAAACTTTACACTTTCATATTTTTGAAAATATCTCGCAACCCATGATTTTGTGCTTTACATTCACACCACCCCTATATTTTATTCTTATACGTTAGATGTTTACATGTTGTTTTTCCTCCAAAGAAAAATGACATGTTATTTCTTGAATATATCAATCATTGAAGACCAACAAGTGTACTCACCTTTAGCAGTCTGCTCAAAATTACAAGTGTGTCGACAAATCAACTAAAATGTACCGCTAGTTTATCTTCTCGCGGATGAGGCACGTGCTTTTTATATGCTTTGAACATATTCACTGAACACTTTTTCAAACTTTTGCAAAGATGTGTTAATGTGAATTTGATGTTTTGCTATGTATCTAGAGACTGCACTTCAAAAATGTACATTGCTGACCCAAGTTCATTTTGTTAAGAAAACAATGAACCACCTGACTAAATTGACCTTAATCAACACAACTCCAGAGCATATTGGCTTGAAGAATAGACCCCGTGAAAATTGGAATGTAAAGGCGTATACATGAACATAGATTGTCTGTACCCATTACTCGCCGAGGCGGTTCTAACAGGAACCCACTGTCTACGTTTTGAGCAATAATATTGAAAAAAAAATGTTCAAATGGAACAGCTAAAAAATCTCTGTATTTCGCATGGGCAAGTTTCGTAATGTCCTGCTACCTCGGTGTTTACTTGACTGTCTTCTATCTTTTTTCTTCTTTTAGTTCACTCTCTTCTTTGTCTTGGGTCCCGTCTATTGGGTCTGTGAGAAATAAATGGACTACTTGTGCCTCAATCGAGGCAAAGTTCAATCATTTCCTTCTGACCTACTGAATATCACCTGGTTTCTCGTAACCCGCTTTTACAGGTCTGAGCCTTGACTTCGACATTAAGCAACAAATCAAACACATACAAATTCTCTTCTTCTTCTGATTTTTGCCTTCTTCTTATTGTCATCATCTTCTTCTTCTTCTTCTTCTTTTTTCATCATCATCATCATCATCATCATCATCATCATCATCATCATCATCATCATCATCATCATCATCATCGTCGTCGTCGTCGTCGTCGTCGTAGTCATCGTCATCGTCATCGTCATCGTCGTCGTCGTCGTCATCATCATCATTTTTTTTATTATTTATTTTTTTTTATTAATATTTATTTAAAGTCGCTTCATATTTCAACAATCAACATAAGCTCTGTAGAGCTTTTATTGCGACTATTTTAATAACATATCGGACGGGGATCGAACCGGGGACCCTTCGGCCCAAAGTCCGATGCGCTACCGACTGCGCCAGTCCGCTCCAAAATCATCATCATCATTATTATTTTCTTTTTCATCTCCTTTTTCTTCTCCTTCATCTTCTTTTAGTTCATCATCATCATCATCATCATCATCATCATCATCATCATCATCATCGTCGTCGTCGTCGTCGTCGTCGTCGTCGTCGTCGTCATCTTCTTCTTCTTCTTCTTCTTCTTCTTCTTCTTCTTTTACTTCTTCTTCATCACCATCTTCTTCTTCATTATTATCTTCTTCTTCTCTGCCATGACCTCATCTTAATTTTCTGTTCTCCTCCTACCTGACACCATATGAATATATGCATAAGTTGTTTTGTTACTTGTAAAAAAATGAATAAAGTGTCATACTCTCATGGAGCACATGAGGTCAAAATTAGAAAGCACATTGAAACATGAACGTCAACATTTCATGACGTTTAATTAATTAACTTAACAATTTACAAACCGTAATACACTATTTTCATTGTTTAAGTGACAAAAAAGCTAAAATCTTTCCAACTAGAAAAGAAATGATAACACCAAATTAAAACTTGTCTTTCTAATTATGAATTGATAGGATAAATGTTGATAACTTCAGACTAATGAAATACAATTTAGGCGTATAGTATTTGTCAAAGAATCTATCAAGTTTGAACGTCAACATTATTTTGTTCGAAAAATTATGGTGCAATATACAGCTGTACTCTTTAACCAACGTGTGCAAATACGCATTTTACTAATGCCTACTTCATATAATGTGTATGGTTTTGCCACTTTGAGCTCGAGGTTTTATTGTTTTTGTTTTAAAAGTAATGGCATAAAACTGTAACCACAACGAGACCATACGTGTCGTCCATTTGTTCTGTGGTTACCTGTGTGCATATTTTTTGAAAGATGATAGAATAAAATTTGTTGGTAGGTATTAATTTCTTTCACGTTTTGTGCAAATTAACAAATCGCATATGTGATAAATGCGCGCAGATGCTTACTTTACGGATAAACAGGACCTTCTGATTTAAACATAGCCTTATAAGGTAGCTTCTGAATTAGCTATTATAGAGGTACCACTGCTTGTTGGAATTATATGGCCTCTTGGTGCAATATGGTCAGGACTTTGAAGGGCTGTTATACTGAAGTGATTATCGTCATTATCCTATCTCTACATGAGACAATAATGAGGCCAATTTGCAAAAATCTTTACAAATCTTCTTCTCCAGAACCAGAAGGCCTATGATTTTGAAACTTGGCATGAAACATCAGACAATGGAGTTCTACAAAGTTTATTAGCTCGCCGAGCTATTGTTGTCACCTCGGTCGTCCCCGTTTACGTTTACGTGTACGTCCGCGTCACACTTTCGGTTAAAGTTTTTAGAAGTCTATATCTCTTGAACATGTAGATGTATCTAGTTGATACTTTGCATATTGGTAGATATTGGTCTGAAGTTTCATGCATTATCATCATGATCTATCCTGTGCGACCTTGAGGTCAAGGTCACAGACTTAGAAATTCTGTGTTAAAGTTTTTCATTTAAGTTTTTAGAAGTCTATATCTCTTGAACATGTTGATGGATCAAGTTGATACTTTGCATGTTGGTAGATATTGGTCTGAAGTTTTATGCAGTACCATCGTGGTCCACCCTGGGTGACCATGAGGTGAAGGTCACGGACTAAGAAATTTTATGTTAAAGTTTTTCATTAAAGATTTAAGAAGTCTATATCTCTTGAACATGTTGATGGATCAAGTTGATACTTTGCATGTTTGAAGATATTGGTCTGAATTTTTATGGAGTACCATCATGACCCGCCCTGGGTGACCGTGAGGTCAAGGTCACAGATTTAGAAATTTTTTGTTGAAGTTTTTCGTTAAGCTACAGTCACACTGTCACGTTTCGAGGCCTACGTTTTACTACATTTCTGAAACGTAGCAATACGGCAATATACGTAGTAAAACGTATTACAACGTAGTGGAACGTATTACATACGGCTATATACGGCTATATACATGTACCTGGCCGATGCCACGTTCGAACTAAAAAAACAGTTCGAACGTGGCACTCTGATTTACGTAGCTTATACCTAGTAAAACGTAGTAAAACGTAGCAAAGCGTAGTAGAATCGTAGTAAAACGTAGTACATACGTAACAAATACGTACTAAAACGTAAATTACAACCCGGTGGAACTCTACGTATCAATACGCAGGGACTACGTTTCAATACGCTTTACTACGACTTGCTACGTGTTACCCTACATTTTGATAGGTTTCAGTAGGTTTCAGCAGGTATTACAAGGTATCACTTCGTATTGGCACGCTCTACTACGATTTAACTAAGTAATACTACGTTTGGTTACGCATACGGGCCGTAATAGAGGTTAATGCTGATTTCCCAAACATTTTATATGATAAGGAATCATGGCGTTTATATGAATATATTTCATACGTCTTAAGAAGGACACAAAAGCATACGATTAAATTTCCAAAGAATACGACCACCGAACGCTCAAGTTCATGGCCAGTACGCATGGGATTAAGAATTGGGTGCAATTTTGAAACAAATAGTTATATGCACTAAATGTGTACAGTTTGGTTGTGATGTTTTTTTTTTTTTTTTTTTTTTTTTTCAATAAATCGAGTCACAAAATATAGAGAAAAAAGGTTACCTCTTCTGTGTCATCTTGCAGTGCACTTAACAGCCCCGGTGCACGCGCAGATTTGCCACCACTGGAGCTTTTCTTGGGTCATCATGCAACTAATTAATTTTGGTGCGATAATTCCAATAAATACGTCACTGGTACAAGTGAACTACCCGGACGCTACGTAGTAATAACCTGATAAAACCTACTGAATCGTAGGAAAACGTATCGACACGTTGTAAATACGTAGCTAAACGTACCAATCCCTAGTGAAACTGTGGCCCTAAGCCGTTGGATAACCGGACAATACGTAGCGATACGGAGTAAAACGTCGTAAAACGTAGCTATAAACGTACTGAAACCTAACGACCTGCAAAACCGGACAAATTTAGGGCAAAACGTGGGACTTGGAAACGTAGTAAAACGTAGGCCTCGAAACGTGACAGTGTGACTGTAGCTTAAAAGTTGTTAGAAGTCTATATCTCTTGAACATGTTGATGGATCAAGTTGATACTTTGCATGTTTGTAGATATTGGTCTGAAATTTTATGCTTTTACGACCCACCTGAGCGACCTTGAGGTCAAGGTCATGGATCAAAGATTTTGATTAATTTAGTGGCAAAGCACAAGTCAGGCGAGCTACGCTGTCCTGCGACAGCTCTTATATATATCATGACCTTGGGACGACCTTGTCCTATTTTACGGCAAGCTCAATTAGGTTGCCCATGAATTTGAATGGGGAAATTTAGTAAAATGTAATTAAATGGAGAGAAACTTGCTGGGAGTATGCAAATGGACAGAAGATTTATGTTTATGAAAACAATCGGACTCAGGGGTTGTCTGCCCCTGTCCAGGTGCTATATACATGTATATGACCATAATATTCAAACATCTTCCCTGAAACCGCTTGATCAATCAAGGCCAAACATTAAGTGGAGCATCGTTAGGAAAGGGGAGTGAAAGTTAATATAAATGGTCTAGGTCACATAACCAATATGGTCGCCATGGCTATAAATAGTAAAACCATTATAAATCTCTTCAGAACGGGAGACCTATGATTTTGAAACTTGGCCTGAAGCATCAATAAAACAGCTCTACAAAGTTTGTATAAATCATGACCCTTGGATGGCCTGGGCCTATTTTACGGCAAGGTCAGCTTAGGTTGCATATCCCAGTTCTCAGGTGAGCGTTTACAGGACCATTGGTCCTCTTGTTTTAAAATGCCACCAGGTGGCTGAAACGTTGAAAGCCCTCGGAAAACAGCGGTTGTATTTGGATCAACAGTGTTAGAAGAAAATATATTTTGGCAGTCAGAAAGAGATCGGTAGACACCAGCTATCGTTTATTTATCTTGCAACTGGAATCGAAAACGCTCACCCTTTGCGAAACTGTTTTCCATGCGTTTGCAAAAACATGACAGTCATCTATGTTCTACCAGATTTTCAGTAAACTTCGATCAGAAAGAAGAATTCTATGAAATATTTTCTTATTATTACTTACTAAAAATAAACGGAAAAATAGTGTATCAGTTTACTATTATTATTATTATTATTATTATCACTATTATTTAGTTGGGGGTACATAGTATGCGTTTATTCAAGGACATGTGATACATACACGTATGTGTTTCTGTGCTCGAATCTTTGTTCACGAGTATCCAGAACCATTTGAATTATATCATAGTGTCAATACTTAATAAACGGGAATGCCAACGATCATAATAAACACATCCCTCCTTGACACGTATTTCGTTAAGTATGAATACATGACAAAAAGAGTAACATATACAGCTACGTTCGGTTATTAATATGCCCCTGCAATATTCATAAATAAATTGACAACTCTTCTTGTTGAATCTTTGGAACTCGAATATCAGCGATGATTTTCATTAATCCACAAGTTTTTGTCAGCTAAACGTCGTAAATTATACATTGCATTTTTGGAGTCAAGTGAAGTCAAGTATCGTTTATTTGTGTCTCACCAGTGTAGCTTACACATAAAACTCACATATACATATACATGTGTACGACTGCCTTTCTAAAAGAATTGCGAGAGACAATAAGAGTTACAAATTTCAAGTATATACAGTTTAAAAAGCTATATACACATGAAATGACTTATATACATATATGGGCCCTGCCCAGAGAAAAACTGCCTTAGAACTAATGCCTTTACTAAATTTGGATCATCACCAGCACACACAACTGCTGGAATGCCAAGACAGACCTTCTCAAGTCATAGCACATAATTTTATGCACACAGAACATTAAAACACAAACTCATAAAACACAACAGAAATAAAAAAATCTCTTAAGTTTGTGCTGGTGGGTATGAAACTACATGTACATACGCACCTCACACAAAGACTACTAGGCTTCAACTTTTTACATAAAATGCAGTAATGCAGAAGGGTTTTGGCAGGAGACTATACAACAATGTGAAAATAATTTTCTGGAATAAGCTTCACATACTAGTACGACTTAGAAAATTCCTTCTTCGTTCAAGTATCAGTGTACAAACCTTAGAACTCGATCTAACTATTTGTGAATCAGACAAAAGAAAACACAACTTCTGAATATCACTGAGGCCCTCAAAATCAGGGTTGATCAATACAGCTTCGCCTTACATTCTCATATATAGGACATACCATCAAAACATGTTCCTCATCTTCGATGCAAGAGGCACAATGGAAGCAAACCCGTTCGCTCAGGTCCAAATTTTGGTAGCGGTCTGTTTCAACTTTGATAGGAGCCAATCCTGACCGAAACTTAGAAACTAGAGATCCTCTGTGCTTTCTGGACAATATTTCTAGACAATAAGATTCAACATGAAAATCACTTTTCATCTGTCTATATGTACGAAGTTTGTTTTCACCAGTGCCTCTACGAGAAGAGGTCCGATTTAAAAATCACCGTGCCATTTCTCAACAAAGTCTTCATACACTCTATTGACAATCAAAGAACACATGGAACTTGACTCTACAGGATATGCAATTTGGTAGCTATCCTGAGCATTATACGAGGGTGATCCAAGAAGTAATGCGAACTCATGTGTAATTTCTTTCACCATTGCCATTTTTCAAGATAGTTTACATCAGAATTATGGTGCATTATCGAATTTTCCAGATCCGATTTCTTTTTTCACTGAATCACATAGCAACCCTCGTTGCCTAGCAACAAGAGAATGCATGGTAAAAGACCTTGGCCACGGGTAAAATGGAATTTATTTATGTACTGAAGTCACGGGGACCAAACGGTTAATCGTGATTATTGATGCGACGTGGAATGTTAATGCATGCTAATATGAAGTTTCGTATGCGTCGGCGATATTGTTACGAATGCGACGTTCCACATCCTCTGCCCTTGAACGGTAAGTATCACATACGAAAATAAACAAAGCCGAGTTTACAAAATCGGCGTCCACTATGATCTGCAAAAATCTTCTATGTTCCCACTTGAAGTCTATTGGAATACTTACGGCACTTGTGTTTTTCAGCTAATGGTCTATAAAGTTGACCTGTAGATACACTTTTGCCACGGAAACTCATTACATTCTTAAATTCCTTTTGTTTTTCTTTTTAGTTAACTAAAAGTATAGCACAGTCCTTTGGGTGTCTTTATTAAAAATAGGTATCCAAACGGCTTTATAAATGCACATTTATCTACTGAGCGTAAAAAACAGTAAGATAAGCATCTGTTGTATGCATCGAAGACGTTGTTAAAAATTAATATGCGACACAGAAATGCATCGTGGAAGAATGAGACCGACGATTCAGTAAAATAAAATAACAAATGTTGCGATATGGAGACAGTGATGCATTTTCTTCTATAAATATTTTTAGATACATGTTAAAAGGGTCAACTATGGTTTTTACACTGTATTATTACTTGCAGAGGCTGGAGAAAGTTGTTTGAGTCCGACCGAGGCCGAGGGTTCAAAGGGCTCCCGAAGACTCTTCTAATGTAAATGCAATAAAATAACCATAGTTGATCGCTGTTCTTGTATAACATACCATTTCAATGGAAAACTGCCTCGCAACCGCACCTAAAAACCGCATAAACCCCTTTAATTCTGTTGTTTTCCCCCTGCTTATCAGAAATGCAGGGAGCCACCCATATTCAATGATCAAAAAATTATTTGGTTTAGCCTTAGATTCATTTAATGTAAGGAAACATATAAGCTCTGTCACCGATATGTCCTAAAATGATTTGCTGTTTCGAGACAAGAATAAATCAGCTGTGTCACTCGAATGTTGACAAAGCTGAATCAGAAACCCCACTCTGTGAACTCATTCAAAATAAAAATGAAATATGCTTTGAAGCTCGCTCAACGAAGTGCGTGTAGTCCAAGGAAAAAACGCCATGCAATATTTCGCTTGATAAAGACACTCGTTATGCTTCTGCATGTACGTAAATAACTTTTGAAAGAGCACAACAAAAATGTTAATTCTTCCATGACTCATTCTAGTAGTACGTACCTGACCCAATGCGCTGTTTTGATTATGTGCCTCTTCGATGCATACAGAATATGCTTATCTTACTGTTTTTCACGCTCAATAAATAAATGTGCATTTACAAAGCCGTTTGGATACAAATTTAAATAAAGACACCCACAGGACTGTGTTATACTTCTTATTTTAACAAAAGGACTTTAAGAATGAAATGAATTTCCGTGGCAAAATTGTATCTACAGGTCAACTTTATAAAACATTTGCTGAAAAACACAATTGTCGTAAGTATTCCAATTGACATCAAGTGGGAACATAGAAGAATTTTGCAGATCATAGTGGACGCCGATTTAGCAAACTCGGCTTTGTTTATTTTCACGAGAGCAAAACATGTACTACTTACGGTCCAAGGGCAGAGGATGTGGAACGTCGCATTCGTAACGATCTCGCCGACGCATACGAAACTTCATAATAGCATGCATTAATTTTCCACGTCGCATCAATAATCACGATTAACAGTTGGGTCCCCGTGGAAGTGTCATATGCACAGCACAATAACGTCAATAATCGTTTTATTTCAAAGTACAATAATCCCTTGAATAGATTTACATTTCATACCTTTATGAGTTTAACACAGCGAAAATTATTGAGGTTTGGCTATCTGTAACCCCTAGAATTTGAGTCAATTTTGATCTATCAAAATCTCCACATTTTCATCGACGCCCATTCTACTTAACCAAAAAGGTTAAAATCCATACAATATTTGTTTTTTGAATAAAAATTCTTCATTGTGATAGGCTATGGGCATAAATATTGATATTTACATCCTTATCGGAGTCAAATATACGCACGACTTATAGGTATTTGTCGTATTTCGTCGAAATTGTGATATTTTTGACAGATGCCGTTGCTAGGCAACACAGAACAGTCCCTGCTGATCTTTGCATTTCGCTTTCTCTATTAATTCCAAACATAAGGCATATATAACACAACTAATATGATATGTATGTATATAAATGTCAGTTTAATAAATTGGAGCACAAAATCTTTTCCTCTACCCCTTACAAAATTGACGTTTTCAGTCAATTTCGCGTCCATGTCGACTTCGGGTCGACAAATCAAATATTCTTTAAATCTCAGTCCGTCATCCGAACTTCATGATATTACACCTAATTACTGCACATATATACACGTGTACATATGCCAAATTATTTAAATGAATCTGCTTTGGTTACTAAAATACAGTTGTGTTCGCATTACTTCTTGGATCACCCACGTACTTTTGATATTGCTTCTTTACTTTTTTGCAAGAATTGGAACTTTTAAGATCACACCACTTAAATACTTTCTTGTTCATTCAATTATTACCATATTCACGAAACGGCACCAATGATTTAAAACAGACTTCCATTACCTGCACTCCATTGAGTACCATGCAGTGTCGCAATTCACAGCAGCCACTGCATTCTCGCGAGATCTGACGAGACCTCATCTAGATCTCTCGCATTTGACGCTTTGAATTATGGGATATAGCCAAAATCGGCTAATCTCGTGTTCATGAGATCAGACGATACCTTATCTAAAACCTTATCTAAATTTTTTTTTTTTCTCCAAAACTTATGTTTATATTTATCTTGGTAACATAATACACATCGAAAGAAAATCTTACAAAATACCTTCAATTCCTGATCATAAAATGAATGTCTGGTACTCTAATTATGGCGGAAAATATGGCCGCAATGGCGGTCAATCCCAGAAGCCAAGCGTCAACTGCGACAGGTCAGTGCTTACAGCGCTACCTGGCGGCGACAATGCAGCCACTGGAGTGTATTTACCAACATTTAGGGAATATCTAGCAGCTCGATTTTGTACCGCCTGAATACAACTATAAGATTCTGTACCCCATATTGGGGCGCCATACATAATTACTGGACAGACAATACTCTCATATAACTTATAAAAGACATTATATGTAACCCACCAACTGACTTTGCTTTAGCTATTATGAGACCTAATGCTCAATTTGCAGATTTAGCTACTGCTGTTGCTGTTTTTGAAAAGTCTAAAAATTCAGTTAAAATGAGACCGAAGTATTTATACGACTCTACCACATCCAGGGTTATATCACCAACTTTAAAAACTACATCTGAACGGAAAATTTATAGTGTTCGGAAGTGAACTATGTTTGATTTTGATCCATTTATCACCATTCTATTCAGCTTACACCATATACTCAAGGTGTTCAGTAGCACTTGCAAATCTTCCGGGTTTTCGGCCAAAAGTACAATGTCATCGGCAAATAATAAAATATTTACCTTATCCTCTCCGCAAGCCACACCTATACATATACTTCTCATTTTCAAGGCAAGATCATTGATGTATTAAAAAAAAAGCTGAATAGGACTGGAGATAATGGACAACCTTGCTTCAAACCACATTTTACTGCAAACCAGTCAGTACTGAAACCATTTACTCTTACTGAGCAAATAACCTTATCATACAGCCCTTTAATGGCTGCAAATAATTTATCTTTCAGACTAATACTTTGTGATTTATGCCACAAAATATCTCTATTCACAGTATCAAATGCTTTTTGAAAATCTATGAAGGCACAATAAATAGAGATTATCATATGACAATTTTCATATTGTACCTCGTATCAACCCGAGAATCCCGTATCAGCCCGAGACTCTCGTATCAGCCCCAGGGCCGAAGGCCCGAGGGCTGATGCGAGAGTCGAGGGCTGATACGGGATTCGAGGGTTGATACGTGGGTACGATATGAAAATTGTCATATCGTAATCTTTTTATCATATATTTTAATTCATGACCATTTTTCACTTTCTTTGTTTTATTTATTTTATTTTATTTTATTTTATTTATTTATTTTGACATACCGCCAAAGCGCGCATACGAGGTCTGTCCCGGGAAATCATAAAAATGTCTGATATTTTGTGAACGGTTCGTTGAAATTTAAAGATATGTTCATTTTACAGTTGTCATGCTTTTAAACTACATTTGTACTGAGCAATCTGTGAAAATATTAGTCCAATCGCTTACAAATTGCAAAAGTTATGGAGATTTATATGATGGTGTATCCGCGTTTACGGAGCACGTTGAAAATCATTTTGCTACGTTTTTGTGGAGGGGTGGTTGAATGTTTTGTGTGCAGTCTCTTTATTAGAGCCGTAATGGTGATGAATATTGTCATCTAAGCATTGATTAAGTCTTCTTAATTAAGATTATCGTCAATAATTTGAGTTAAATGATAAGTAGAAAAAATAGCATGATCAGTTTCATTTTATATGAGGGAACACTAATTTTATTTTAGACTGAAATAAAACAAAAACATGTTGCTTGTTTAAAATGACAACAAGAAGCGAGCATTTAGAATATTTAAAGAAAAAATGCATTCAGAATCATCACAGGATTATAAATGACACAATAGAAGATTGATTTTATAAATTTATTTTGTTAAATATACTTAACTGGAAAGAAAAGCTTGCGGAGGGTCTAATTTTGCGCCGCAAAACTTACATTACGTCACTATTTTCCAATAAAATAATTGCAGTAAGTTTAAGAATATTTCTATAAAATCAACGCTGATGGTGGAAATTATTTCAAATTTTCAAAAACTTATCTTACATAATTACTCGTGCAACTGATAGTTAGAACTGTGAAAAAATCACCTCAATTCGCAATTACAGGAACTGTTGAATTTGATCTTGATGAATGTCAAAACAGTGTTTTTGACGTGCGCCGTAGACACCTACCCCTCTTGGAATAAATGCATATAAATCTGTTGTGTAAGGGGTGAATTCATCCATATTTGTACGAAATGTTTATTAGATGTATGCAAACAGATAATATAAATTTCATTAAATCCTGCAGACCCATTACTGTTTTATCACAAATGTCTACGTATTTCTGGGACAGACCCCGTATTATTCAAATCGAAAATTCGTCTCGACATGACAAAATACTGTTGTCTTTGACATAAAACCACAATCCAAACAAATCTAAAATGCCTGCAGTTCACTACCTAATGAACTCGATACAATAGGAGCCGAGTGCTCCGAATATAATTTTGTTAGCCAATCATTTGGTGATACGGCTTTTTCTCCCTAGGGATGATATGGGTCACGTGGATATTTGAGCCAATCATTTGGTGATATGGCTTTTTCTCCCAAGGGAGTGATATGGGTTTTATCAATTTTCGAACGGATACGGCTTTCGAGATACTGTGCCGCGGATACGTGAACGTAACTCTTGTCTGTATCGCATATGCAAAAAGAACATATTTTGTAGTAAATATATGATAAGTGTGCTTTTTGGGGTTTTTTTCCTGGTTTCAATAATGCTGGTTAAAGTACTCAAATGATCTAATGTACTCCTTTTTTCCTGAATCAATTCTGTTCATCAACAATAATATTATACTGTTCATTCCGGCTAATTAACCTTTCATTCAAAATTGAACAATATACTTTATATGTCACAGATGCTAGAGTAATACCTCTATATGAGAGTTGATCCCTAGAATCACTGGTAGAGGCTTTTGGAATTGGATTTATAATACCATTCGACCATGCCTCTGGAATTTTTCCTGTAATAAAACATGTGTTAAAAAACTTATGCAACAATTCAATTAGTTTGGCATTTTTCAAGACCTCACCAGGAATCTCATCCACCCCATAGGCTTTGTTTGACTTCAACTGTAAGATCGCTCGACGAACTTCCTCGAGAGTGATTGGACAGCAGAAATCACTTACATCAGAAAAAGTCTGATTACCATGTACATTATCAAAACCTTGAGCATCTATCTCATGCTAGATGATGACTGTACATTATACATTTTCTCAAAATCCTGCTTCCACTTTGTAATGTATTTGGATCTGAAGTAATGGAGCCTTCCTCCGTATTGACTTCGAATAGAAGTTTTGGTTCCTATTATCAGCTACAACAGTGCGACCTATTGTTTTCCAAAACTCTCGAGGATTTGTGTCTAAGCTACTGACCATTTCATTTTGTAACTGGACCCAATATTGTATATCTTCTTTTTGTACGCTGTTACTTCTCTATCAAAATCTTAACGTATCCGTATAAAAACTTTTTTCAGCTCATTTCGGTTCTTATCTTTTGTTTTAAGCCAGTTACGCTCTGCTTGGCAAACTTGGTTCCATTTGTCTGCAAGACTATCATTCCACCAGGGCTTTTTGTGTCTTCGACGTTTATTTTCAAGTCCAAATTTCAAAGTTTTATGTGTATCTGACAATTTCTGTAACATTTCATTTTCCAAAGCTCCGCAAAACTCATAGAACAGAATTTGATTAACTAATTTCCTGAATTTTCTCATTTAATGATAATAAAAAAACTTTTATCTTCACAAAAGCCCAGTGGAATGGTACCACAGTCACATTTGGTAAAAGACACACCAGGTACACAGTTTTTACATGGACTTTGCTCATTTTGACCAACTAGCGTAATGCTGCACTTCAATAAAGAATGACCAGGTACATGTTTCGACTCAAATCCCATATCTTTACAGGCTAGATGCACTAAACTTGATTTGACTCAATAAATAGAAGTAAGCAGTAGATAATTGTTCATCAAACTGGAATTAAGGGTCATTGTGCAAGATTTTCTTAAGCATGTCAAGACCTGAAATAGAGCTGATGAATAGCTGACTGCATTATATAACTAACTATCCTGTAGTTTAACCCATATTTGACGAATGGATTTTCCCATCATTATCATTTTGGTCAGTCCACTTTCACTTTTAGGGGCGTCAGGAGTGATTCTTCAATTTTATTCAAATTTTTGATAAAAATTCTCTAAGCAAACAGAATAGCCCCAGATAGGACGCCGCGTTCTGCGGAGTCACATCTGGGGCTATTCTGTTTGCCTATGTCACATAAAAGGGACGCCAGGCTTAAATGAGTTAAAGCCCTCACCAATATTAATGTACTTCTTCATCAACGAACTAGCAACGGAAATAGAAAATAGCAATAAATGTGGAGTGTAATTTTCACCGATTTAGCAGAAAGTTCATTATTGATGTTTGCCTATGATTTCACTTTAATATCAAATCTGATGATTGGATTGCAGACTAATTAAACGTACTTCACTTGATAACTTTTGTGTACTTCATAGTGATTGTGCCATTAAAGGTAAACGGGTCATTATCCAGTTTAATCACATGCTTCACAAGCATTGTCTTACTCTGTGAAATGTCTAGTATTATGCTCTGTTGGTGGACTTTCTTTTCTAACTTCTTCCTGGTATGAATTACCTGAATTACCACCTGCCAAATGCTTATCATAAGTTACAAAATGGTCATAATAAATATGACTGATTACCATTTAAATTTGACACTATGAGTGAAAAGTGGTATAAACTTTACCACCACAGCTATCAACATTTACATCAAGTTATGACTCTTTAGGCAGTTATAGCCTTTTATGAATCAGCTACTCCAGTATTATGCAACAGCGCAATTGTCTTAAAGGTTAATAAATCGTTATGAGAATCAGTTTTAGTCATTGCATTCTGTGATGAACTGTACACTTACGGGTACCCTTTTTACCCACTTAAATAACACCCACCAACGGTGGTTAAACTACAAAATAGGAATATTCCAAGCTAGATAAAAATTAGATATATTTTGGTTAAGCTTATAAGTCATGATGCGTTTGGGGGCAGGTCATCGGCAAAATACTTCAGGGATACAAAGTCACTGTATGCTGGAGCATTGCCTATAATCAGCACAACTCATGGTCCCCTTGTGGCTTTGAGTGGACAGTGATGGGTCTGTAACTTAAATGCCATTTTATTTTTTGTTATTAAGTCCACAAGTACATTTCCCATCGCACTTTTTAAGTCGTTTGTTTATTATTTTTTAATCTATGTCAAATTTTATCAAACCTGATGCAGTATCTTTCATTGACGCAATTGTTATCAAATATTGTTGTGTTACCATCCGATAATAACCGCACGATGTGCAAACTATAAAACATTCGATTAAAATTTTAAAATCTGAATTTAATTTTAAAATTGAAACATATGAATTTGACAATGAAACTTTCGTTTGATGCTAGTTACTGGGCTTTGGCGTCGCTGCTCGCAATTGCAAAAGCAGACGAGAACCCATGTATACCGCGCAAATATGATCAGGAATCTGTTGTGTGCGTTTGTAACGCCACCTACTGTGATGACGTAGGACTTACTACTTCTTTGCTGTATTCATACTACAACACCTTTACAACCGGCATGGATGGAAAAAGATTAAACAGGGATCTGGGTTCCTTCGAAGAAAAACCAAATATAACGAGTTTCGCTGAAATCGGAAACCACACATTCCAAGAAATAATTGGCTTCGGCGGCGCTGTAACCGACGCGGCGTCCATGACAATCAAAAGCTTGTCTGCGCAGGCACAACAGAAGTTGATTGATTCTTATTTCTATCCAACCAGCATCGAGTACACAATTGTCAGAATTCCGATGGCCAGCTGCGATTTCTCGACACGAATTTATTCTTATGACGATCATGTCGACGACTTAAATATGTCCTTCTTCAACCTCACGGACGAGGATTATTCGTACAAAATACCAGTGATAAAGGCGGCGCTGAACGTCAGCAAGCGGCACATCAACTTTTTCGGAAGTCCTTGGAGTTCTCCCGCATGGATGAAAACAAACAATAACATGACCGGTAAAGGCTCAATAAAGGGACAACCAGGCGGTGTTTACTTCAAAGCATGGGCGCTGTATTTTGTGAGATTCGTCCAGGAATATCAGAAAAATGGTATTGACATATGGGGCCTAACAGCTCAGAACGAGCCGAGTGATGGTCTGATCGACGATTTTTCCTTTCAGTGCTTAGGCTGGACAGCTGAACTCCAACGTGACTTCATCGCCACCGATTTAGGTCCAGCACTTGATCAAGCTGGGTTTAAGAACATTAGCCTGATGATTTTGGATGACCAGAGGGTGTTCCTCCCGCTTTGGGCGGAGACTGTCCTTCGGGATCCCACTGCATCAAAATATGTCAGTGGAATAGCAGTACATTGGTACGAAGATTTGTTGGTTCCACCATTCGCTTTAGACGAGACGTATAAGCAATTTGGACAGAACTATTTTATGTTAAACACGGAAGCTTGTGAGCAGGACCTTATTAATAAAAATCGATCCGTGTTGTTAGGCAGCTGGTATCGCGCGGAGAGATATTTCAGAGATATTATGCAAGATTTGGAACATAACGTGGCCGGTTGGGTTGACTGGAACATGGCTCTTGACTTGAAAGGTGGACCCAACTGGCAA
This sequence comes from Rugalucina vietnamica, assembly GCA_964017185.1. Classification (NCBI taxonomy): domain Eukaryota; kingdom Metazoa; phylum Mollusca; class Bivalvia; order Lucinida; family Lucinidae; genus Rugalucina; species Rugalucina vietnamica. The sequence continues at coordinate 33,828,181 of OZ024883.1, read as the reverse complement.
GACAACCGAGCCGACAGCCCAATCATCGTTAATGCAACCGCGGATGAATTCTACAAGCAACCGATGTACTACGCGCTGGGTCATTTTAGCAAGTTTGTAGTACCGGGGTCGAAACGGATAGAACTGGTGAATAAACCAAACGATATCGACATGTTAACATTTCTTAGACCGGATAATTCAATAGCAGCTCTGCTCGGGAATTACGATGAATACGAAAAGTATTATACAATATATGATCATATGGTTGGATATTTGAATGACAAAATACCACCAAAAAGTTTTATAACAATAGTATGGTACAGAACATAGACAGCATTTTCAAGTACATAAATTATTAAATGATTATTATGCAAATATTTGACCCCAATTTTAAAGAGTGCTGAGATATTCGATGATTCTCCAGCTGAACTTATCGACATGCTCATCTTTTCTTCATCAGATTAAATTTCATAAATACAAATATCTACAGCATTTAAATAAAGACAACTGGTTTAGTCATTACAACTCGTTTAATCATTACATTGAGCCTTAAATCCTAAAGCGTTGTCTTTATTGAGACGTTAGCGTAAAACAAAGTACACGTTAACGGCATTAAATGTAAGAAAGGTAACACGATACGTTCTCCGTCAAAAAGGTCAAACGTAAGATGTTAGAAAAGCATTCAAGCGTTATTATGTCGATCACTCAACCTCAAAAGAATCAGTCATTATTTTATTGCCGTTACAATTTCACAAATGAATGTTAATTAATACTACTAAGTTTATTATGATTATGCATTTTAGTGTTGCGTTTTGGATATGAGTTTTTCTGGACATGGATTTGCGATGGAAAAATGGTAAAATATTTATCAAATGACATTTGCTTAATAAAATCGCTACCTTTTCTTTATTAAGGAAGGTATAGAGGTATTCCAAAGTTCCTACGTCATAAACTAAACATAATGGATTGTTATAGATATCGAGTGCTTTATTTTGTACTTCAGCGTGTTTGTTTACAAAAATACAAATTACTCAACATGTTATTCTCTTAAATGTACATGTAGGAACATTTGGATATGACTACCAGCTTTAAATACTGCAGGTGAATTTCAACGATTCCTTTGGACTAAAACCTACATTCTGAACAAGCTTGTTTATGATTGTCATATATATATATTTCAGAAGTAACACATTTAATAAATCTATCTTTTGGTATAATAAGTGTTTACGCCTTATGCATTATATCTAGAAGTCAGAAAGACTCAATTCTTTGTCAAGAACACCAGCCGCTACTAGATACCTAAATCCCTATATTGAATAGTACGGTATCATCGGCATAATTACTACATGCCATTCTTTGTCATTTACGAAGATTGAAAATAATGAAGTACTTAGATAGATCCCAGTTGTATACTGATTGGAGCCAATTGTCAATTATTCATACAGTTGTTTTATTATAATTAGAGCTTATCTTCATCTGCCTACCATTTCAGTGTGACCTTGAAAATAATTCCTTGCATGACACAAGTTTCAGTTGCTTTGATTTACAAAAAAGTAGGTCACGAAAAGTAGATCACCACACGATAACGTCGGTACTTGAAACAAATAGATCATCACAGACAGAGCATCATAAATTTCTACTACCTTGAAGTCGTTCTTAAATGTACGAATGTGTAGCGCTAACCAACGGTAACACAATTTTAAGTAAGTAGGCAACGATCAGAAAAATGCGCAATCAGGAAACGATTCCCACTCCAAAAACCGAGGTGGGGAAAAACTAAATTAACAATCAGGTATCATATCGTAAGCCGAATGAGAAGCTAAAGACTAACGGAAAAAATGTTTGTTTTTATTGATACTTTACATCGCAGTCGTCAGCTATGGCCCATGTCTGGGAGTTACCTCCATTTTATGACACTTATACCCAACATAGTGATGTCACGACAGCCGAAATGTGTTTTCCAAAATATAACTGCCCCAAGTAAACAACTAAGGATCAAATGTATGAATGGTTTGTCTAGACCACTATAATTGATGAACAGGCTAAGACCTAAGACCTAAGTGGTTAAAATGGTAAAATGTGATGGTACAATGGGTCATTAAACGATAATTCATCACCGAACAATCACCAAGAACACCACTGTGTACCAATGTTTGTTTTTTTGCGCATCTGTAGTTGTTGAAACATTACTACGAAAACACCATTGTTACATCTTTGATCATTTGCCATAGGATGTATTACCTCATCATGTGACTGGTACCATAATTATAAATGCCTATGGGTTTGTAACGCTTAACGTTGTTGTTCCAGTTTGTATTCAGTAAGTCAGTAAGAAGCAAAATCAAACAAGGAACGTGGTATAAAAATGACGCAATTAAATAAAAAAAATCTTTGCCCAGATACATGAGGGAACGAAACAGACACCAAAGTAATAAAAAAAGCGTATAAAATCAATGTGGCAAGATCATTCTCACTTAGGTGACCATTAAGCTAGTAGCTCGGATCAGAGAAACAACATAGTAGACGAATAATATAGATACAATCACAGTAGCGTCTATTATATATATGAGCCTTCGCATGAGAAAACCAACAATTTGCATATGCGAAAACAAAGACGAAGATCAGCTGTGCAGTAACTGCACAGCTGATCAGCGCCTTTGTTTTCGCCACTCTGATAGTACTATTCCTCTTCTACTTATATTTAAAGTTTCAAGCGTATAGCTTTATTCTGCGACTGTACAGCCTGGTTTGTGTCGGACCTGGTCGGAACCCAAATTGTTGGTTTTCTCATGCACAGGCTCATATGTTAAACGTGTTAAAAGCCAGAGTCATCACTGAGTCTCTATAACCATCATAATATTTTAAAATACACAGAACCAGTGTGGGACGGTCAGTAGAGAATGAATTGGAAAGCTTACACCAACATTAAGCTCACCAGAGAAAATCACGTTTATTATGTAATATTTACATTTTTATTGCAATCGCCCTTGATGAAAGTATCCTTCTTGCTGTTCTTCATTTCCCAATGAAAAACATTAAGTCACGTGATCTTAGAGGCCACGCCTATGGGCGGAGCGACGTCAAAACAAGCCAGTAACTGCGTTTCGCAAGAACGTTTCTCACGAAAGCCATGTTGTAATCCATACAGTATATCATTTTCATTCAGATGCCGAGCAACATTTGAGGCAACAATGTGCTCCATGACTTTGCACAAAATAGAGGTCAGCGAAATAGGCCTATAGTTTGCGTGATCACACTTATCACCCTTTTTGAAGAGAGGGGGTCACCCTTGCTTGTGTCCAATCTTTTGGCAGTTGACCTGTTGCTAGTGATTTCTCAAAGATAGCTTTGACCACAGGGGTAATCTCATTTCTGAGTTCTTTTAAAACTAAAGGTTTTATGTCGTCCAGGCCGGCAGCTATTGGTCTTTAGGTTTGATAATAATTTAAGAATTCCTTTTGAACTGATAGTAATTTCTGGCATTACAGGATATTTACACTTAACGTTTTCACGGATTTCTTCGAAAAGATCTTGAATTTTGTCAATACATAGCTGGCCAAGACGCAAGGGAGACAACTGTGAAAAACCTGACTGAAATTGTAAATTTAAAATGGTGGCTTTTGCTGTGTTTTCTGTGACCAAAGTGTTTTCTTTTTATCATAAAGGGTTGAGATTCCCTGTGACTCTTGTCTTGCATTTTTATCAGGGAGTAAAGCATTTTTTGAATGAAACCAGAGGGCTTTGGCAGCTAATCGTTTAAATAATTATCATATGCTACACGGGTTTTGGACTGGATCAAATGTTTTACCTGTTTGAGGTGATGCCTGTCCTTTGTCTTTCTGGAAGCTCTCTGTGTCTGAAACAATTTGTCGCGTTTAGGAATTAGTCTTTTAATTTCTTGAGTAATCCAGGGAAGGCTTTTCTTTACTCCAAACTTTTTTATAGGAATGAATTTTGAAATACCTTGATTTATTGTACTTTTAAAAGAATTCCATAAATCTTCAACTGTTTTATTTTCATAATCTGTAATAAAATCAGATGCAAAATCTAAAAAACTACTTTCTAAAGCCATCCCAGTCAGCTTTTCTCCGAGGTTTCTGACGGCCTATTTGAGGCTTGAGGTTTATGTCTGCAACCATGATCTCATGGTCAGCAATACCTGGTAAGATCTCAATTTTTCTGAACAAGAGTATGGTTTGATGTCAGAAAGTAGGTTCAGTGACCATCTGAACCAAGCCAAAATCATCTAGCAAGGACATAAAATCATCATACATATCTGTGAAACTGCATCCTTACTTAATGGAGGGCACATGGTTTGTATGGTTTGTACTATAGTGAAACTTTGCAGAATGTTGCACTTGGAAACTTTGAATGAAACCGAATCTTGACTTATAAGAAAGAAAAGTCCACATAATTTTACGTAATAATCGTTCGTAAATTCAAAGATTCTTTAATAAATGTAAATGTTTGGAACATTGCATGTGTTACATTGAAATTTTCACTAGGAGAATAAACTTTGAACTTTGGATGTTCAATTAAACTCATACAGCTGTTAACCATTAAAAGTAATTATCAATCAAAATCAATTGTCTAAATTCTATTTTATTGACATTATCACTGAAATTGACACCAAGACAACTTGTGTGGTTTGAAATAAAAGAATATTAAGAATGTTAATTTATTATTGCGTATATATATTATAATTATTTTTGGCTCGAGTAATGTAGGTGAGTGGCCACCTTTTGGGAAATAGCTGGTCCAACGATTTACCATATATTTCAGGTACATATACAATGATACAATATGTGTATGTGTTTGGTAAATTTGTTATTTCCAATAATCATGATACAGTTTACTCGACAATGGCGAATCACTAAGAGGTCAAACGCTATTATTTTAAACATGACCATGGGAATGTTATTCTATTTGGTACGAAGAACATCTAACATATCTCAGCTTTACAGGAAAATGATAATTTTAATTCATTCAATTTCTTAATGGGAGATAACTCTGTTGATATGATACCTCCTGCATTAGACAATGGCGAACCAAACTCGACAATGGCGAATCAAATAGCCTAAAGCCCAAAGAAACCATTTTAGAAGGGTATTTTTGCACACAAATGGTGCCATCATCATGCGAAACTAAATGGTGTTCAATAATATTGTGTTTATTTGCTGTTGTGCTTTACGTTAACTGTCAACAGCAAATGCCATATCGGAAAGGTCAATTTTACCGATTTAAGCATGTCTTATTGCTTTAACGCATCAATGTAAGCTAAAAAGCAAGATGGTTAAACCACGACATGCACTAATTTTAGTTACACCATTGACCAAACCAAATGGTTCCAGGGCAAGCCTTCCAAAGGTAGATTACCATTACTTTGTGCACATTCTTTTCACTACACAAAGTATGATTCGCTATTGTCGAATTTACATGTACATCTTTCCCCGCTTATATCTACCTTCAATGTCAAAACTTTTATCAAAAACAGGCATATTGCATAACTAGGGATATTAGGCAATAAAATTATGCAAAAGAGGTTATAATCAATTGCTTAGAAACGAGGTATAAGACACATTTTATCTGAGCGTTACTTTTTGTATAACAATAAACTAGGCATCTCAGTTAAGGGGTTAAGCGTTTCAGCAACCCTGATTTTATTGTCCGGTGGAATTTTGATTTCATTCTTTTACCAAACCTCAAGGCATAGATGAAAGTAAATGTCTGAGTTATATAACAAATCATATTTTGTCTAAGTTTCAAGAAATTCTGCAATATCTCTACGAGTGATTCGCCATTGTCGATGATTCTCCATTGTCGAGTTCACTGTATGTTTATACAGGTTTTAGATCTTGATCATTGACAAGTTTTATTTACATTTACGGACAAATAGTGTAGAACTTGGATCACGGTAAAGCTAAGCCTTTAAACGTCCTTAAAACTCAAATGTAGCAAAGCCTGGAAAAATACAGGGACAATGCGCCATCGCACTGAGCTTTAAACTGATTTAGTATTGGCCACATCTAATGCTTTTAAAACATCATGCCCATTTTGGTTATTTGCTTGTGGGGGTCCTTGAGGATTTTTTTCACCATCTGCCATACATTTTTAGAGTCTGTTCTGTACTGTCAATGCAAAGATATTAACTGAACTTACACTTGTGTAGTATATTAAACACATTACATTCGAGATACGTTTTATTTGTTTTATCATGATCATGTGTTCATCTGTATGTGCCAAACCTTGAAGCAATTAGCCTTTGATCATAAAAATCAAAATTTTATTAGCTTGATAAACAAGCCTTTTATTCATCCTAAATCTTGTTTCCACTTGTAAACAATTAAATGATTGATAGTTATGATATTCACGGTCCTTTGTTTTAACGTGTTAAATATGTCATTTAAACCAGTGTAAATTAAGGTTACTGGCCAATCTTCTGGCAAACGTATTATGAAATTTGGTTGTATTAAAAGGAAACTTTGTGAGATTTTCAAAGCTTCTCATCAGGAAAACATGTCCGTGTAATGTATTTCCCCTTGAACCCCACTTTTATATAGTAAAACTGGGGTATGCAAGGGAATACCTATTTTTCTTATTTTTGCTCCAAAACATAGATTATGGGTACTCGTTTGAACCGCCTCGGCGAGGCGGTTCTAACGTGTACCCACAATCTATGTTTTGAACAAAAATAAGAAAAATATCTTAGAAAAATATTTTTGAGCTCAAAAAATATCCGTTTATTACATGGGCAAGTTTTCGTAATGTGATATGGTATTGTCCATGTTTCCATGTTTTAAACATGCAAATAGTGTGACAATGTTCGTATGGTGATTATGTAATACAAAGCATATTTATTCTTTCTTTCGTTAGTCGAAGTGACATTGTTCGTTTGTTATTTTCTTTCTCGGTTATTGGTTAGACAGTGCCATATACTAATAGTATTCAGTTTCTTTTTGACTGTCGAAATAGCACTACAAAAGCGAGAATAGCATCCTGTTGATTTCGTTTCGTTTGTATTACAGCCTAAACGAAAATCTCGATGGTACCGTGAATCGAAACCTGAATATTCTAGAACGAACCAATTACGTAATCTGGTACCAAAGGACATCGGCGATATTTCTCTTGAACATAAAGAGGTTCAGAAAAGGCCTGGATATATAAAGACGTCTTCTTGCCCATTAGGATATTACACATATAGGTTGGAGCAAAACGGGTATCCTTGTAGAACTCCCGACGTCAGTTGTTATTATAACGGTAATACTATGAGTAAAGAAATGGAAAGGCGAAATAAGATTGAATTGGAACGACAAAATAAAATTTGTGAAAACTGGCTAATGAATGGTCTTAATAAGCCAGTCGTTATTAGCAACAGTGCAGATAGAAAAAGAAATAATTATAAAATTGAAAACAAACACCAAGGAATAAAACAGACAAGAAGTCTGGATATAGACGAAAAACGAACTGATGGTAGAAATCGATACGCAGAAAACGGTGTGGAAGATAAAGTACGCAAACATCATGCTAGTGAAAAGATACGAAGATCCACAAGTTCTAAATATAAAAATGAAGGGTTGGAACATAAACATGAATATCACAAACATAATGTACATAGAAGTGATAAAAAACGTTGTGACAAACTGGAGTTTATAGATGCATTTGATTTTTCTGGCGAACAAAGTGGCATAATAAATAATCAAGGAACTCGGACACAAAAATTAAGTTCCTTGAATAAACATCACGAGGACAAAGAGGAGCACAATCTGTCGAAGAGGCACCGGTCTAATTCAAGTAAACGTTCAGATGAATCTCAAACACATAAAAGTGTGAGAGAAAATCCAAATGAAATGAAAAGACATAAAGAGAAAGCAAGATATTCGTCTGTTAACGCAGAGACTAGTGCTAACGAACTGTATTCACATAATAAAAAGAGAAGGTCGCGTTCTAAACGAAAGGAAATCCATACAAAACAGCCAACCTTCTATGGACTGTCTGGTAAAGATTTGGAATTACCTCTGTCTACCTCAGTAGTTCCTGTGAAAGGAGATAAAAGACAGATTCCAAAGAGAAGTGCTGATGCTGGTATAATTACCTCAAAATTTTCAGTATTAGAGATAGGCGACGTTGATCATGGCGAAAGAAGAGGTATTATTATTATTATCATTATTATTATTATTATTATTATTATTATAGTTGTCATTTTCGCTACAGGTATTGCATTTACTGACTGGCACGTCTATCTTACATTTGAGCCGCCTCGTGGGAAAACCAACAATGTGGTTTCCGAACATGTCCGACACAAACCGGCCTGTACAAGCACAGAAGAGAGCTAGAAGCTTGAAATTTCGGATTTAAGTAGAAGAGGAATTGTACTGTCCGAGTAGCGAAAACAAAGGCGCTGATCAGCTTCGCGGTTATTACTCCTTAATATAGCTCGGCAAATAGGTCACTGTATGGGCGTTACCTTATGAATACATTATTGGGTATGGTCTACTTTTGACCTAGGTAAAAGCTTAAGGTATACAGTTGAGAGACTCAACTCACATGTTGTCCGTTAGAATGAAATCCGAGTTTGACTAATTTACTGGATTTGATAAAATACAGGTAGCTGATCTTTAACGGTAAATATGTGACAGCGCTCTAGGCTGACTGAGTTCGACTTTTCTATAATCTCCCTACTTGAACAGATGGACTAGCCGACCACGCCCAGATATGAATATTAAAGTTGCCGCCCATACAGTGACCTATTTGCCGAGCTATACTTTACATAATTTCTTGAAACCCTCACTGGTTTTATTCTAAACGATTTCGAAAAGCCAAAATGCTATTAATACTTATTTCGTTTTCAGATGGTTCAGTATTTCAGAGAAAGAACTGCTGTCTCATTTCCGTTCTGTCAGCAATATCATTAATACTAGCTGGTGTTGTGACGGCGCTTCTGATCATGTTTCTGACAGACGGAGGTAAATACGACACATACCAAGCTAACAGAGTTTAAAAAGCCAGTTTCATATAAACTAACTGGTTGCGATGATGTTTTTTTCTGTTATGACCACGTATTTGAAAGAAAAAAAAACTATTTTTTTTCATTATTTCATTTATTATTCAATTACAAAGTTTAATTTTCATTCGGCTTGTAAGGCTTTGTGCTGTTCTTTTTTTCCGCCTGGTGTCTAGTAGGGGTTTTCAATTCATTTGCCTTCTATTCTTTCTTTCTTTCTCTAAAATACTGTAATAGCAAAATACGAGCTCGTATTTGCAGACGGATGTCAACGTATAGGAGTAGACGGATATTTCTTAACGAAATTCATTCTTCATAAATCAGTCCATAAATAGAGAATTACCATACCATTTATTATCTTTTCAGAATAAATGCGTGCATTTATGTCATTTTATTAGTTTTTTGCCGAATAAATTTGCATTTCAATTTTGTTACTGCCAACAGGCAACACTCATCACAACCGTTTTTGCCAAAACAAAACCTTAAACTGTGTTCTAAGTTTCTGGCATAAAAGTGCAGATATTTTCCGTTTGGTCCTTTGAGATCAGCGAAGAATTTGTAAGAAATCAAAAAATATTACTACTGTCTAAACACCATCTTCCAGAAACTGCATTTTTCAGAATCTCATTTTTCTGAAAGACCTAAAGAAAAATATGACCGTGGCACCATTTTGCATTCCAAAAGTCTCAAAAAACTGCCAAAAAATTTCGAAAATCGGTTAACAAATAAAAGTTTTATGCCAGAAAATAATTTTGGATAGGGCTTTTTCCATTGAAAAAATGTCAGTAAGGGAAGTAATTATTTTCCCGGAAAAAAATTAAATTGAATATTTTTCATTTAAAATGAACCAAACCAAAACAAAATAGCATTGTATGCAAAGCTGAGCATCAAACTCTTAATATTATTCCACAAATTCGCTTGATTTTCAATTTATAGGCATATGGATTACCTCCCTTGCATATGCAAAAGGCCTATTCAAAATATTTTTGGGCATATTTATTTTACTAGTGAACCGATTTTCAAAATTTTGGCAGCACATTTTAGGACTTTTGGGTTGCAAAAAGATGGTATAGTCATATTTTTCTTGTAGTGTATCACAAAAAAGATATTTTGAAAAATGCAGTTTCTGAAAGATGGTGTTCAGACAGTAGTATCAGTTTAGATACATTTATCTGAATAAATTTTGTTTGTTTAGCTCTAGTTTGGATTTACCCCGCTTTGTATTGACAACCCAGTATTTTTCTCTGGCTTCATGTTGCCATACGGCTGTATTTGAGCCGCCCCATGGGAAAACCAACAATCTACATAGGCGAAAACAAAGGCGCAGATCAGCTTCGCGGTAACCGCGAAGCTGATCAGCGCCATTGTTTTCGCTACTCGGATAGTACAATTCCTCCTCTACTTAACTCCAAAATATCAAGCTTCTAGCCTGCTTCTGCAACTGTACAGGCCGGTTTGTGTCAGACGTGTTCGGAAACCACATTGTTGGTTTTCCCACGAGTCGGCTCATTTATAGGGTCACTGACGAGGCATGAGTAGCCGAAACCGCGGCATGGGTTTTATTAAAGACACATTTCCCTGTTTATCCTGGGACCGTGATCAATAAACAGTCTAGGTAGAATTCCCTACATCAAAGTATTACATGTATATACATATGCTTTACCTGGCTGGGGCCACACAAAGCGAAATAATCGATAATCACTCGTATCACGTCATTGTCCTCTACCTCTAACCGTTTATCTCATAAGGGTTCTTATCCTGTTACTTGCCAGTAGTCATTGTCGTGTTATTCAATCCAAAACGATCTTTTATCCTTTCAGATTCGTCAGATGGAAAGAAATTTGGTAAGCTCTTGTCAGAATGTGTGTTTGAATGCATGTTTCAATAATTTTTGCAAAGCCGATGCTTAAAACCAATATATGTTCGCGAAAGAAACAAGGCGAGATCAAATCACAGAAAAACAATGTCTTCAAACGCAAAACTAAATGTGGCTTATTCATTTAAAGTGATTTTTATTCTGAAGAATACTAAAGACATGGCTAAAATAATATTTACCGGTACCAAATGTATATTTACAGAAAAAATACGACAGTATTTACAGTGTTTAATCATCTGCATTCAGTACATGGTCGTATATATTCTAAAAGGGAGAAAATTCGAGGAAAACAAACAACGTATAAACTATTTGAAACGGGTCTTATTTTTATTGTATTACAGATATGCTCCGCGCCCATGTAAAGCTGAGAATTATCAACAAAAAGTATACAGACAAGATGAGCAACCATTCCGATATTAGTTTTACTTCTATCGCAAGACCTTTCTGTGAACAGGTACATAAATTATGAAATCTTCGCCCATTTGATGAATTACCATTTACAGAAATTTCATCGAAAAATGAGATAAGAAATAAAAATCACTCCTAACACCCCTAAAAATGAAAATGGACTCATCCAATTGAATCTATTCGTCAAATATGGGTTAACCCACAAAACCATACCAACCCTGGTTTCCTCTGTTGTCCTCTTTGTGGGACATGTCATGCAAACAGTATAACCCGACATCAGATCATCTGTGCCTGATACATTAACTTATAGGAATTATGTGTATCGACAAAAATGATAGAACTCTTAAATAACGCCTGATGCCATAAAAATGAAATAGGCTCACAAAAATGGACTATTTAACAGTATATTACATACATTGTAGGCGTGTTATGATGAATTGAAACTAATTACTTTCACATAATTTTTCAGGTTGATTATCTATTCATAACGAGTAAATTACACAACGAATATTTTGGTTGTGAAACCAAACAACTAAGGTAACCTATAATGGTTCATTTCTTTTTAAAAATATCATAAACCTTAGGCAATGATAATCTTAAAGACACACTAGTTTTAACCGTGTTTTTCGGGGGAAAACTTCAAGTAGAAAACGCAGAAACCTTTATCTAGCCATCTCAATTTAATTTGATTTACTTGCAGGGTTGTATTATTGCATTATTTTTACAACATGCGCGCATACTCTAACATGATACTCAAAACAAAAAAAAATGGATTGAAAGCATTTAATCCACAGAGTACATAGAAAAGTCTCTCAAAAATAAATAAAGAATAAAAAGTAAATTTGAAAATGTCAAATGATACTACTGAAATTCGTTTTCAGCACCGGAAGCGTCAAGCTGTATTATGTCACACCCTTCCTAAACACAGACCAATCTCGGAATGTGACAAATATCAAACGGATTCTCTCCGTACCAGCCGATGGGAAACAGTCTGTGAAAGACAGCACAGTGTATCACGGGGATTTTCTTGTTGACGTTAACAGTATTAATATTGTCCTGGAAAATTATCAAATAGACAATCTACCACAAAGACCAAGGCTCATCTTGAACGGTGAGATATAGGGTAGAAAATAGTTATATTTGGTATGAATCGAACATATATACAGAATGATCTTAGTCAAAACAAAAGGCAGTAACCCAGTGCAGGAAAGAAAGCTTACATTGTATCAATTATGTCGCAAAAATCTTACAAAAGACACAGCGAACCAGAATTGTTTTTAAATAACTGTACAGCAATGTAAAACAATTACTTGAAGCCAGTTTTATTTATCTGAAGGTTTTCGTGAGTTTGATTATAAGTCTGATTTCATGATTGTCCCTTTATAAAAAGTTTCGAGTTTTTGTTCTACAGTTTTTAGTTTGTAGCCCTGAATACTTGCTTTTGAAAAATGTTTTCCAATTTACATAAAATATAAATCTTTTTAAGATATTTCGCATGGCAAAGCTACAGAAGCTACAACATATTCAGTAAGCAAAGAAGCAGAGACGACAACTGAAAGTTGGTCATCTCCTACAACCACAGACCCTTTTGCGTATTTCTATGAGGACTGGACAACCACTGAAGACGCCCATGTTTCAAGTAAGATCGTTATAATCATTACGAAAATACGCCCATATGATATACAAATTTTGAAACTGTAAAAATTGAGAAACAAAATAGTTTACTTTCAATCCGTTTCGTATTTTTGTTCCAAACTAAGATAATGGGTATACTTTACTCGTCGAGGCGGCTCTTATGAGTATCCACAATTTAAGAACTGAAGCAGAAATAAGGAAAAGATGTACAACAACGTACATGTATATCACTACATAAAAGTGGTGTGCAAACGGGTATTTATTTCCAAGACATGTTTTCCTGGTGAAAAACTTTGTTTTGTATACAATCTTCAATTTGAACTGAAATATGCGTGTAACCTTCTTCGTTCCAGAATGAGGTTTCAAATAATAAAAGAATAACAGTTAATTGTTCCTTCAAGTTAGGGTCCATTTTGAAACTGATATATCAAATAAAACAGACACTTTAAAAACAACTAAAATATTCCAGAGAAACAGGTGTTACCAGGCCGCAGTTTCGGTTTATTAAACCCACAGAGGTGACCCCATACATTGACAATTTCATTATGCCTATTAGTTCAAATGACTGACATATGTCAAATCAATTCTTAAAACGGAGGAAATTGAACCTTACATAAGCTTTCTCTACTTTTCTGCAGGGATGGACTCTTCATCTGTAGCGCCAACATCGGTATCAATAGCAGGATCAAGTCATAAAACAGCGTTAAAAACTTCCACAGGCACTACCTCAGCATCACCGCATTCTTCTACGAGTGATGTTCCTACAACAGTATTAAAACCTTCGAGACAGTCTACCATAGCGAGCACTGCATCAACGATCCATTCCACTACTTTAGTCACAGAATCACCGACAGCATCATTATCCACAAGTACAATTTTGCCCAAATTTTCACCTACTCTTATAGCCTCAATTACGCACAGAACTTTGTCTACACATATAGCTGCAATTATGCCCGGATTTTCACCCACACCTACGGAGAAATCATTTGGTTTAAGTTCTCTCCCAACTTCTCGTAAGTCTGATATTACAGTAAGGCGAGTAAGCACGAACCAAAACTATTTTATCCCCTCGATTACTCCACTTTCGAATTTCAAATTTCGTACAGACTTTGATAAAGTGCTTTAATGACTACTGCTTTACCAACACCTGCTCCTCCTATTAAGAAAGCATAGACTGGTTTATTTTTCTTATCCTAAAATACACTTCTAGTTTGTTTTATGTATGTTCGTCTTTTCTTAACTATTTTCTTAGTTTATTGAATCGATAACCCTCATCATGGCTGTAGTTTTATATCATTTTGTCGAACAATTGTCCGAATATAATTTTTGTTTCAGGGTCTACTTCAAATCTGGCAAGTAAAGTTCTGGAAACAACAACCAAATTTTGGTCGCCTCCTACAACCACAGATGATTTTGCCTATTTCTACGAAGACTGGACTACGACGGAAGAAGTCCTACTTCCCAGTAAGTGCATCGGCATATTGAACTCATCATAATTGTAGTTCTGGTAAAATCACCACATATTACCAGATTTTCATCCACACCTCAGGACGAATCATTTGGTTTAAGTTCTCCCCTAACTTCCCTTTAGTCTGATATAATTGCCTACTTGCCTATAATTCTCCCACAACTTCTCTTAAGTCTGATATAAGTGCCTATTCTAATGACTTCTGATTTACCAACTCCTGCTATTTTTGTTAAGAAACCATAAACTGGTTTATTTTTCTTATCCTTAAATACACTTCCAGCTTTTTATGTATGTTCATGTAGTAAATCAGTAACGTGGGCAAATCATTAGTCATTCGAGCACTTCATCAAAGTCTGTATGAAATTTTAAATTCGAAAGATGTGGAAATCTAGCTGCTTACTGTAATTGCCTACTTGTACCTTTTTGTGCCTGCTTGTACCTTTCAATACCGAACATGCATATACACCATTTATTGCTGTTTCGTCTCATGCATTAATTCAAGTATAATTCAAAAATACATATTCATTAATGATTACAATTTCACCTTTATGTGCGCTCTTGTTGTGTGTAGCTCGTATTGTTGATGCCACTCACTATTCATAAAATGATAAAAGTAGCAATGTCTTATAATACCAAGTATTTGTTTCAGGTATTAAAATGACAGGAGCAGAGGTTTATTTGAATGACAAACACGCTCAGCTGCGATGTATCGTAGAAGGGCTTAAAGCATATTCGGGTCAAATCAGCATCTTTTACCAGAAAACAAAGGAGGTGGATCCCAAAACCTTACTTACCCTTATCAACAAAGGCGATTTGTATTCTAAAATATATCAAAACATTCCAGAAAGTCTTGTTATAAATCATACGACAAAGGATTATGTTGTGACAATTGACCTTAATTTTACGCAAGTGGGCTGCACTGATGTTGGTTATTATACGTGTGAGCTAAGGAGTCAGGGAAATCTATATTCTGACACGGGGTATCTAAAGGGCTTTGGTGAGTTATTTGATTTGAACTGTTTGTTTGTTTGTTTTAGTTTGCTGGTTGTTTGATTTCATATTGTTTTCTTTATTGTCTCACTTTACGTATTACGAAACTGCAATATTAAGTTTACACGCTGAACATTGATGTTTGTTCTGTTTACAATCACGAAGTGTAAAAGATGTTGGAGGAATAAAGAAACACGTATTCTTATATCTTATATCAAAATATCAATATGTAATACTATGCATTCAAATTCCGTGCCAAATTTCAGCCCTTCCTGA
The DNA here is from genome assembly GCA_964017185.1 of Rugalucina vietnamica. NCBI lineage: Eukaryota > Metazoa > Mollusca > Bivalvia > Lucinida > Lucinidae > Rugalucina > Rugalucina vietnamica. Next base: position 33,812,548 of record OZ024883.1, on the reverse strand, counting down.
TAAGCCCACACTTCTCATACAGTCATCAATAATCGAGGGCCAAGAGCTTCTACAACCAATTACATGTACCTCGCACGTGGGCTACCCTCCCGGATATCTCCGCTTTGAAATCAAACCACGTGGTCATACAACATTCTTCCCGTTGCAAAATGGGAATACAATAACTTCCGGGACATGTGGAACTAATAAGACAATATCTCTTATGTATACACCAACGAAAGACGCCAATGGAACATTGCTGAAATGTGTGGTAGATAGCAAACATGCACCACATGAAAGGACACTGTCTTCTATAGTGGAGCTGAAAGTAATACCAGGTATTTCTTTGCTTTTTAAAATGAAAATTGTAGGTAACAGAAGAAATGCATGAAAAACAATATACGTTGAAGTTATTTATCGATTTCTTAATATATTCAAAGATATGAGTATTCATTTTTGATTGAAAATAAATGGTAAAACGTTTGCAAGTATTATCATATTTTGCACCGGAACTAACAGTGTTATCATGATTTTTTGTTTGTTCTTGATGATTCATTGACTAGTTAGAGATTCACCACGATGACCGAATAACTAACTAAATGTTATGAACCACTGCAGAAGCTGAGGGTGAGGTTATGGCCATGTAAAACCGGTTTAAGCCCGCCAGTAACTTTGTGTTACTGATCGTTCCAAGTCGATACTTCTGTGGTGGTTCTTTTTGTTTTATGTCTTGGTGTATAAAAATTTTTTTGTGCTGTTGGCGCCTTATGTATGTTTTCATATTTTTAGTTAAGTTAAGGTAACTGAGTGGCCACCTATTGGGAAAATAGCTGCTCATTCGGCTTACGATATGTTTCATGGTATAAGTTCCTAATTGTTAGTTTGGTTTTTTCCCACCTCGGTTTTTGGAGTGGGAATCTTTTTCTGATTGCGCCTTTTCCTGATCTTTGCCTACTTGTACCTTTTCATAATGTAGCCGCTATTCCAATTAAAGCTTACCAATGTTTGGACAATGTTTGGACAACTGACCACATGTTCTTATAGCCAAAGAAATAAGTTGTGATGAAGGCCATATTCAAGCAATGTTATACTTATACATTCAGTAGAAACTATCAGTTTTAAAATATTTTGTCTTAAAATAATACTATAGGCATCCCTTTCTGGAAAATCTTCCATGAAGCTCTTTCTATGGTACTGAATTTAGATAGCAACGGTCAAAATGTAATTAACACTTTGTTTCAGCGAATATCTGTGATGCTCATGGCGAAAATAAAACAGTTCGACATCCATTTGAATGTAACAAGTATCTTATATGTCATGGGAAATATTTCGAGATACAAGAATGTGACAATGGCGTATGCTATGATCAAGAGACTGAAAAATGTGGACAAACGTGTAAGTTGTTGAAGTTTAGTCGTCAAAGACTATTCTTGCCTAGAAAAAGTATAAATAAAATATAAAGGTTTGATCCTTTGAAAGCAGTAAAAACATTCAAAGGGAGATAGTATGGACTATATTGCGCAATTTCGGGTAATGAACCCTCGTCAGTAGCCCTCTTTAAACCGGCAACGAACGCCAGACTATAATTGTGCTGCAATTTCGAGAATTTACACGAGGAGTCTAAATCAAAGACATATTCCTAAATTGGGTGTTCAATAATTAAAAAATTGCTTAGAAGTATGTTTCTAAACGTGAGTGTTTTGAACACTCTGAATATCTTTACCGATCTCAAAGGACCGAAATAAAATATAATCTGCACTATGGATGATGTACGGGGAGAGTTTTTACGGCCGCCACACGGCACAACACCAGCTGCAGTAATAGCAAATAAAATATAAAGGTTTGATCCATTGGAAGCAGTAAAAACATTCAAAGGGAGATAGTATGGATAATATTGCGCAATTTCGGGTAATGAACCCTCGTCAGTAGCCCTCTTTAGACCGGCAACGAACGCCAGACTATAATTGTGCTGCAATTTCGAGAATTTACACGAGGAGTCTAAATCAAAGACATATTCCTAAATTGGGTGTAAAATAATTAAAACATTGCTTAGAAGTATGTTTCTAAACGTGAGTGTTTTGAACACTCTGAATATCTTTACCGATCTCAAAGGACCGAAATAAAATATAATCTGTACTATGGATGATGTACGGGGAGACTAAAGTCGTTATCTTAAAGACAGGGCTGGACTATATAAAGGGGATTAGCATTCAGTTGTCATTTTCTCACTAGACTTCAGACCATTCACATCAAATTTCAGCCAATAGATGATATATAGTCCTAAATATAGTAATGTGATTGGCTTATTCCTGTAACCAAAAAATCGATAATTGATTACCTGTGTTTTACCTGTATTTTGACCCCCCCCCCCCGGCACAGAAAAGTAAAAAGTTTTAAGTAAAAGCAAGTATTGCAATCAAAGAAAAATATATTCATAATAATACTCGATCATTTTTATGATAAGAACACTAGCCTTTATCATTATTTCTGACCGAATTATTTTAGTTTATAGTACGATATGAAATTTACAATGTAGTGGTTATAGGTTTTAATACTGAGAACTGGGAAATGCATTGAGCAAAACTGTTGATCGACATAATTTTCTAGTCAATACTCGTAAAGATTTAACTTTTAAGCGATAATCATTTGAAAATACATGTAACAAGCATGAACTGTATAGAATATTATTAAGACATTATTGCAAACTACTATTGCGTTACTGTTTATGGCAGAGCTTTGCTTATATGATTTTACTATTTTAATATTTTGTTTTCATCTTTCATCTTCTAGCACTAGAGATGAATGATGTAATTGCCTATCTGAACGAAGGGGTTGCTTCACTTAAATGCCATCTTACCCATACTGGCGCCTGGGATAAGATTACAATATCTAAAGCGGATCCTTGGTACGGCACCAAGATGGAAATTGTAACAATACGAAATGGACAAGAACCGATAATACATAACACAACTATGAAAGACAGGCTGTTTGCGAATATTGAAAGAGAAACTCGTTATGAGCTTGGAATAAATGTCTGGTTATATAAGCTAACCTGTGAAGACCAAGGTGAATACTTCTGCGAGGTAGATGCGCCCATGAAACTTGCAACAGCTAGAGGAAATATTGATATAAGAGGTAAATCTTAGAATACACATTTAACATGTGAACCTGCAACAAGCAAATTTCAAATAAGATGATCGCTTATTTGATAATTTTCATTTCTGCATTATTTTCATATTCTTTTGTGAGAATTTTGTTGTTTTATCAAACAAACGGTAGAACACTTAAATGCAACCGATCCCGGCAACGTGAAATAATGTAATTGGTTTAAATCATATACATATGCGAGGAAAAGTATTGCCTGTCTTGTGTCAGTCAAAAAGGGAATATATGAATATCATTTAGTCGTACATATCGTTCATTTCATTTTATATCATTTTTCAGTAAAGCCAACGGCACCGTCTCTATCCATTCCTAGCGCGATTGTAGAAGGTCTTCCTGTAAACTTTAACTTTACCTGCGAAGCTGACGTCGGATTTCCACATGGCCGGCTAATTGTGAAGACAAAGCTTCAGAATGAAACAGATTTCAAAGCTCTGTGGATTCGTGACGAAGTTATCGAGGAAGAAACAAACTGTTCAAAGGTACAATAGTTTTCTACAATGTAAAATGTATAAGATTGTATAAGAAAAAAGGTTAAATAAACAAATAAATAAATCTTGCTCTTAAGCTTTAAATAGTGAGTTAAAATAATCAGTTGTTTTTGAAAAGTCGATTTGTTCGTCTCGAAATATTTTATTGATTCCAGAACCAACCTTGCGCAAATTATGCAAAACCAAAAGTTCATTGCTCGTTTAGTATTATTTTCTGCAATCTACATGTATAAGCAGCATACATGCATAGTGTCAAAATGAAAATGGTAAAATATCAGCAACAAGAGCTTCGCTTATACCTGACCATTTCCTAATTATTAATTGGTGTCAACGTCTTTATTAATCTTAACGTCATTACAATAGCCATAAAAACAATAATCAACGAATTTGAGCGAAAGCTACTAGCAGCTTATTTAGCGCATCTTCTTTATTAATGATTGAAATCGTTATCATCAAAAATGGCTTATAACGTTGATTTTCAACTAAAAAGGTTGTTGTTTTCTGATCTCTGTATTATAGGTTGTGAGGCGAACCTTTCAATTCATCCCGTCAATGGCACATAATGGAATGACAATTATGTGTGAAGTCCACAACCCAGCAACACTTCCTGAGGGTCATACTATGGTGACGACACATACCATACACATTGTACCAGGTCAATACTGACAACATTACCATTGGCAAAGTCAAACGTTCAAACTTTTTTCTACTTCTTGTAGTTTTTTTTCTGATATTATTTGCTGAGCTTTCAAGTATTTAATCTTTTAGTGGTCTTTTTCTGGCATAAAACATTTTGATCTGAATTGGAAACATGTTTTCTACTACAATCAAAAAATAAATCAGATATGATAAATTATACGGTTATCATAACTTTATATATAATATAATATTTTTAGACTTTTAAAGTGTTTTCTTGAAAGCGTAATAAACTGTTGGTGAAGATATATCAACAATATGAACAATATGAACTACATTACCAGGCAACTTCTGCAAGACTCATGCCGACTCTACAGCCCATGTACATCCTTACGACTGTCACCAATATGTCCAGTGCTCCGATGATTACATTTATGTTCAGCGATGTGGTAGTGACCATTGCTTTGATCCTGAAACTCTTAGGTGTGACCTCCCTGACCTACACAATAAACATACATGTGAGTATCAATGCATGAATACGGTATAGAATAAAGGACAATGCAGAGACTTTTCTGAACATGTGAGATTACTTCTTGGAGGTACATGTATATTTGATTGTAAACGTTTAAGCAATTTATGAAATCAATTTTTGTAGGCAGGCATCAAATTCAGTCAAACACATTAATTTTTAAAAAGTTATTTCCTGCAGCAGTTCACTTAAACTCATTTATTCATTTAATTCATTTTAATATTGTACTTGATCTCAACATGTGCAGGAGTAGTTGTTGGGAACATTTCTGTTGTGAAATCATTTCTGCGGACTTACTAATATTTTGAGACAAAATTGCATCGAAAATAATTAGCAAATATACCATATACCACAGTATATACCACTGTATTACATTGTTTCAGTCGATCCAAACTACCCGTGCCGACCAAACCAGAACGGCGTATTCTTCCATCACCCGTTTCTGTGTAACAAGTACATCTGGTGTGTACAGGGGGAGGAGATAGTCCAGCATTGTCCAATAGGAACGCTGTATATTGACAGTGGGCAGTGCACGTTTGACGTTGACCAATCAAGATGCTACAAGACAAAGGACCAGACTTCAATTACATAGGGGAGACTTTAGTGTTTGATAATTGCAACATTGATATACTTAGCCTTTGCTAACCAAGGGGTTTACGAATCCTGCGTGTTGGAGCGTGATGTATGGCACCGAAACCATAATAATTGGCTAACATGAATGCGCATATTAATGGAGCCTGAAAATTGCAAAGAGAAATGAATACATTATCACGCCGATTGTTTATGCTAAAAGATCTCAGCTCATAAAGAAAGACAACACTTACAGAAAGAGAAGTTATAACAATTATTGTTGCGAATAGCAAATATTTGATTTCGATAAGACAGATCGTCACATTACATTTTGTTTCTGCTTGTTTGATTTTTCCTTAACGTCCCAGTCAACCCCTATGGTTACGTCGGTGCGTTGCCTCCATTTAATTGGACTTCTACAAACCATTGGAATGTCATGCCATTTAAAATATGCTTCAATGTATAATTACCCAAGTCAACAACTAATTTTTTTCATCTGTAAAAAATGAAAATTTCACCAGAATTTTTTTTTGTTCAAAACATACATTGTGTGTACTTGCGGTTATAACGACAATGTATGTTTATGATCATAGATAAAAAAAATGGTACACCCCTGCAAACCTTAGGTTTTCTATATAAAAGGGGGGTTTACGGGGGTATACATTAGATGGACATGTTTTCCTGATCTAACCAGTACTCAGATGGTCAGTCCTTCAGCTCCGATTGCAGGCACAAGAAGCCCGGCTATATGGTACTATATAGTACCAAATGCAAGGAAAGTTTTGTCTTGACCAACCGAATGATATTTAATTATCATTCCGGTGATATATCTAACAAAACATAATGTATAAAGTTCGATTTTAAAATTGTATTTATGATTTCTGTTGTTCTAGTATTGCAGGGCCGTCGTCGGCTTTTAAAAAGTGGTCCGGCCATGAAACATCAAATACGTTTTACGAGTGCCGAAGGCACGAGCTGGGGGAGAGCACGAGATGGGGCATTCCCCCTCTCGTAAGGGGGGTTCGGGGGATCTCCCCCGAGAAAATTTTATATCATCTCCGGACGTCCGTAGAGACGATTTTAATGCACTTTGTGACAATATTTACCCTTTAAGCACTGCTTATTTTATAGGTTTCATTATAATGAAGCCATGTCCTGGTCGAAAACCATGAAGCCTGAAAGCTCCTATTCACAGGATTGCCTTGCCGAAGGAACGCTGAGGTTGATTAAGAACCGGCGGTATATCCATGATAGAAGAATAACATGCACGTTTTACAAATTTTGGAATATGGAGAAAATAATGTTTACGAAAATTTTATACGTAAACGATTTTTCGGCATGTTGTTTGATTTAATGCAATAATTATAAACAGTGATTGGGTTATTGAAAAATTATGTTTAACTAAAGTTTTTTCACTTTACACTTTTTCTAATTCTTTTAAGATTACCATGATCACAGAGAATCGGTTTTATTCACAATGAATTAACAAACACTTTGATGCACCTTCACTTCAAACGATAATCCGTCAAAATCCAATAATGACAATACCTGTCTTTAAAAAGAGGTGTCATTTTCATGATTGTTTTTATAACGACCGTCTTTCACACCCTCGAGAAGATTGACCGAGTACGCTCACACTTCAAAAAAGTCGAATAGGCTATCACATTTTCGGCCGAATAATCGAAAATTGTGGTCCGGCCGAAACCATTTTCGGCCAAAAAAGTGGTCCGGCCATGGCCGGACCGGCCGGACCGCCGACGACGGCCTTGTATTGTTGTTTTTAAAAATCCCAAAACCATCCTTGATACACTTAATTCAGTGCAAAGAAATAAAGTACTCAGATTAGCTACACCATTAGCCCAATATAAAATAGCATGCAGGTCAACCAACATGGTTCTTTCCTATGAGATGAATCTCAAATAAGTTACGTTGGTAATACAATTCGATGTCGTCTACGAGCAAGACGGCCCATCTTTCATGTAAGTGTCTGAAAAATTACTGTGTTCAATAAAAATCTTAATTTTCAAATAACGCTGTCTAAAAATTAGTAAAGGCCAACCCAAGTTCACAATAAATGTTCCGATTAATTATAAGTATGTTATTAGTCAAGTTTCGTTGAAATAATTCCAGCGTTTCCGGATAAGATCTTTGAAATATGTCTCCAATATAGCACGGTGGTCTACATGACCCGTGGCGTTTATAAAACTTCAAATCGAATCTCCATATCCTAGCTCTACTTTGATTAGCCAATGAAATCTTTGGAAATGATAGACGGGCGGCGGTGAATGGGTATACATGCACATAATTATTAGCCTGCTTTTCTGGCGAGTTCATTATCAATCACACGCCAGCCAGCCACCAACTTGTTTATTCTTTGTTTCCATGGTTTCAGCCAATAGAAAATTCTTTCTGTTCATGAGTCAGTCAATGCACTCAGAGTGCATATTAGAAGTACATCCACGAATCCTTGAATATATATAGTTATTGCTGTACAGCTGTCCGCCTGTGTCATTGGATTTTAAAATCCGACACATGCGCAGTAGAACAGTCAGCTCTAATTGTAAGCCCTACGGCTCATGTGAGCTAAAACGACAGGAACTGATAGAATTAAATCTGAAAGCTCTATATCAGATTGAACTGCAGAGTATCACATAGTATTGCGACAAAGGTTTGTAAAAACTCCCGTATATGACTAAAAGGGTTGCCGTATTGTGTTGACAGTCACTGTGGACTTTGGTCATTAAAAGTCTACTGAGTCCTTCGTGGTGATGTATACTAATGTTACGAAGGCGATTAGCTGCGGTGACACACACACATGTGGCGTTATGTAGGTTTACGACAGCGAGCCGCTCGTTTTTGTACCTGTTCCAATGTACCTGCTGTTATTTGGAATTGGAGGTATGGAAGCGTACACCATCGTTCGACGGATCATGGTATTGAGCTCTGTCACTGGTATGGTGCAGTCCTTCGAGTTCCTTCGAGTTCCTTCTTACGAAGCCCAGAGCCCTGATAGTCTTACACACTATGTTCTGCACATGTACACGTACCTCATGATAGGTCATCTGCGATGGTCACTCCGAGGTAGGCGTCGAACATTTCTAGTGTATGACGGGGCAGCTGGTACTGTGTTCGTAGTTTGTTTCCGCTTCTTCTATGTACAGATCTTCTGCACTACACATCTGGTGGTGTTGAAACTCATCTGCCAAGGTTTCTCCCAGTGCTCTGCTCCAATGCTGATAGATCTTTCTGGAGAGCATGCCATTTTTTTGATGACTGAATAAGAGACTGTCATCTGCGAACAGCTTGGCCAGCACTGTTCCCTGGGGTACTCCTGAAAAGACTGCTGCTGTGTCAGACCCAACTCCGTCAAAGACCACTTGTTCTATTCGCTGACCCAGGAAAGGCTCAACCCAGCGTTTGACATTGTCCTTCACTCCATAGCGGTCTAGCTTGTGTTTTGTGTAGAAGTTTTGTGCGAGGGACTCTGTCTTGTTGTCCTTTTCTTGCACCATTGACGGTAGTTGGGTTTCACACGATCGTATATACTGGAACCCTTGTTGGTTGTCAACACAAGATTCTGTGCTGGTCAAAATGCTTCATGATGTTACTTTGGATGATATGTTCCTGCAACTTACATCCGATAGAGGTGAGAGATACCGGTCTGTGAAGTCAAATGAAGTATTCAACGTCGGTTTTCAATAATACATGTTGGTTTAAACACTAGTCTATTAATAAATTCACAAATAACAATAATGACAATCAATAAATCAAAGGATCAGAAAACAAGCTTGAAGGAAGCTTATATGAATTTCCCCTAGCGTGAAAAATACATAATATAACATGTTAACACACGCTCCTATCTATAGGACTGACAAATGTAATATATCACAGGTTATAAATGAACACATATATAAGAGTAATGAAATAAAATATAATACTTATTTACAACATTTATGGGAGACCAGTTTGATATATATTGCACTATTGTAACCATCTTCAGTCAAGCCAGGCCCGAGTTTGACGTATAAGATAACTCATATATCAAGCCCGAGCACTGACTCGAGGAAGGAGTATATAAACCTCTGAAATACACCTTGGGCCAAAAGGCGAAAACGAAAGGCGAAAGCATGTCCCAAGTTGCACTAAAAAGATTTTTATAAATAAATATAATACTAAGTTTGCTTTTTTGGCCTAAAAAGACCTTACACGCAGGTGACAGTTGCCTAGGCAAGAAAAGGGAATCACAGTACCAAGAGAACAGGTTTAAAATTGAATAAAAATTCTACTTACATAGAGAACTTACATAGAAAGCATTCTTGTCTGTTGCTTGGCCCACCGGGGTCCAACTGGTGTTTTTCTTTTGCTCCGGAGTTAGTAGGTTATTCGGCGCCCAGGGATCTCCATCGTCGGGCAGCTTACTCAGTCTGTGAGTCCTGGTTTTTGATTCATCAGGATGTTTATCATGATTAATTTGTTTGTTCTTGATGATTCATTGACTAGTTAGAGATTCACCACGAGGACCGAATAACTAACTAAATGTTATGAACCACTGCAGAAGCTGAGGGTGAGGTTATGGCCATGTAAAACCGGTTTAAGCCCGCCAGTAACTTTGTGTTACTGATCGTTCCAAGTCGATACTTCTGTGGTGGTTCTTTTTGTTTTATGTTTTGGTGTATAAAAATTTTTTGTGCTGTTGGCGCCTTATGTATGTTTTCATATTTTTAGTTAAGTTAAGGTAACTGAGTGGCCACCTATTGGGAAAATAGCTGCTCATTCGGCTTACGATATGTTTCATGGTATAAGTACCTGATTGTTAGTTTGGTTTTTTCCCACCTCGGTTTTTGGAGTGGGAATCTTTTTCTGATTGCGCCTTTTCCTGATCTTTGCCTACTTGTACCTTTTTACATGAAGCACCACTCCAGGTCTTTATAAACTGCTTAAAATGGTTAAAATATGTTATTTTCCTGGCTTTAATATTCTGGCAAAGAATTCCATAGTTTACACTGATTTTCAATAAGTAGGTCCAACTCACATTTTCTGACACACAATAACTAGGATAGACGATCTTTGTGTCCTATAATTTGGCAAAGGTAATAGTACACAAACACAGAAAAAATGGTGTTTCTGCCTGCTGATTTGTTGTTTTTACATATCAAAATGTGTCGATATTTAAACCTTCGTTACTGTCGCCAAGACAAAACTCAAAACATACCTGTTTAAAATTTTCTAGTAAATGGAAGCTTATATACAGTTTTATATGTTTAAAATATCTGCTAGGTATTCTAGTTATTGAATTATTTATTTGTTATGCCGGTGTGCAAATAATGCAATGGTAGCCATTCACCTGTTTACGTGTCGCCAGAAAATGGTTTTTGTATAAAACCTGCGTGATTGCTATATGCAACATACTGTGGAAGACACTTATAAAATGTTTCAAACATCCTTTGTAACTTCAACGTGACCACTAAACTAGACCATGTTGCCATATTAACATATTTTCCATATAAGGGCATTGTCTACATGTTAGCTTCTGCTGGAAATAACCTACTATGTTTCAAAAGTAAATTGACAAAACGTTCGTGACTACAAACATACAGCAAGGTAAGGTCCACAGGTTGTTTACAACATACACACTGTCTTTGTACATGCTATCCCGGGATTTTTAAGCCAGACACTGACAGCGTATGTTGCAATACAATCAGTTACATGTATTTCAAAGGTGGTTTTAAACCTTCGAGATTTAAACTTTCGTTATCGAAATATGCAATGGCATACGATAAATCGGGATTGTGTATGAAATAGGTCTACATATGTCTCAATATAAGGCATCTGGTGAAAGTACCTACCCCTGCCGACTAGAAAACGTCGAAAAGAGACCAATGAAAGAAGACATAGCAACAGATTTTGGTTTTCACTTTGAGGACAACTAGGTAAAATAATGTTATTTATAGAGATAGAGCAATTAAGAAGTAGAGCATCGATCCTGAACATTTTTTCTATCTATATGTAGCAAAGGACATTTTTCAGTGAGATGCAAAACTTAGGGCGTGCATGATTTCCCTCCTATGCTGTATTTTGCACATTAACTACAGCAAACCTTCGTTACTGGTCGGTAACGAAAGTTTTGACATCAGTATTTGGAGCTTTTGGCTTCTGTAAGTGTTTCTATTATCGACATAAAATCAAATATATAAATCATATCATACAACAAACTTATTGGATGCTTTCATTTGCATTATTTTAAGTTCAGCGACGTATGGGCGCAAATGTCTCGAAATAAACACATGATCTGCTATGTTTGTAACAAAACAGTTCTTTAAAATGCAACGTTGTACTCAATTAGTACTTAATCGAGCACGAGAGTATGTATGGAATATTCCTGTATTCTTTAAATGAATCATGAACCCAAACATAGCACATGATATCCATAACAGAGACAGTAAATAAAATTGAAAAGATGAAATCTTCGTTACAATATTTCAGGCATGTTAAGTGTCTCTTACAGTGTTCCAGATAATTCAACATTTTGTCACAAATAAAGAAGACGGACGTGTGTGTACTATGTTTTAAATAGGCTTGCAAACACCTACTTTTAACTGAACTGTAACATGCAAAGTATGATACTTAAACCTTCGTTAAAAACTTTCGTTACGAAAACGACTTGGTATAACTAGAATCCACATGCTATACATCATGTACATTATCAAATTCTTTTGTGATCTATTATATTTTGAAGCACTCTTATTCAAAATTAAGTACTGTAATTAACATTACTTTTTGTTTAGCTAGTACGAGGATCCCTCAAAATCTATCAAAATCTTCGTTATATTTAGCAGTGTTGGCATAAACTAAGACTCGTGGTGATGATAATTAAACAAAACTCAAAGTAATACCGGCACATGATATGGAACGGTTAACTATTTTATTTTTCAGCCATGATTATTTTTACACTCCCTAGTTCAGTTGTAATTTAAACTTTAAGTTTAGGCAAATTTGTTAGCCAGGTCAAATGATTTGTGTACCAAAATGGGGAAGATTTTAGGCCCTAGTAAATACGTTAACGTTTTGAAGAATCAAAAATTCAAATCTTATTTGGTTTTATCAGTGTCCTTACAAATCGTTTCTACCATGACAATACTGATTTTCAAGAATGGTATCTAATTATACACTACCAAATAGATAGGGTACTAAGTATCGAAGGTTTTTCCTTGGACAAAATTGCCATTTTACCACAAAAATTTGAATGGATGTAGCAAAAAATCTAGAAAACTGTTGCATTCAGAATTTTAGGGCATAGTTTCTGAATGGCTGACCTAAGTTAAAATGTATAAAACAAAGGTATTCTAAAAAGTTGAAAATCGGATTTTTGTTTTATGCAGTTGGACCTACTTATTGAAAATCAGTGTTAGCTGCTTGGTATCTAAAACTGTTTGTACCATACCTTGTGCTCATAGTTCTGGGAATTTCTAATAGATTAATTCGTATATCTGAAATTGTAAGAGGAGTCTTTAAAATATTCTTGTAAATAAGTGGGAGTTAGACCATATGCAACCTTAAAGGTTTCGATGGCAAGCGTTCTAAGCCTTGAAAGATGAAGTGAAGTGCTTCCTGCTTTGAAAATCAAATCTTCATAACTTGAATCAAAATCCTGAAATAGACTACAAATTTTAAGGCTCTGAAATTATTATATTTTTTCCATTTTTTCTGTATTGGATTTGAACAAAAATGTCATATAAGAGGACAAAAGTTAAAACTTTACATTAAAGAGGCATGGTAAACTGGCCAATTTGTTTGATGACATTTATCTGTTGGGATGCTTTCCTGCACATTGCAGAAATGTGAACATCAAATTTGAGTTGAGAGTTAATCTCTACTCCGAGAAGCTTGACCGTCTTCTCAAACTCGACCTACACCTCACCAATCTTTAAAACCGGTTTCAGAGCCGGTGTTTTTCGCCAACAGCCAATGCCTCATCTGGTATTTGTACAACAAAATAACAATGCCGGTACCATCAGAAAAAGTCCGGCAAATAAAATTGAATTCATCGGTAGCCCGTTGTACCTCCTTTAAGTTTACTTTAGGTCAGGTCAGATTATCTGCTACTGTAACATGTAATCAGTACTACCTGTTGCCATGCGGTGCAGATGGGGCTCGTTAGCCTTGGACGGCAACCCATCTAGGAGTTTGCTAGTTCTCTACACAAAAACCTAGCTGGGCAGGGGGAACTCATTAGTTTTGGTTGACAGTCCTCCTAGGAGTTTACAGGTCTCTAAACAAAACCTATGAAAGGGTAGATGGAGCCCTTCAGCTGTGGCCAGCAATTCATCTAGGAAAAGGTAATTCCAAAATAAAACCTGTGTGTCTGGATATGCCTGGTCCAGATATGCAAAGACTGTTTCGGTAGACGGAGCGGAAGAAATCATCAGATTCAACGGTTCGGAAAGCGATACAGCAACATGTTGTGGAACATGCAGAGCGTGATAAGGCACTATAGATGTTACGGTCATCCACTGCATCCAAACCTAACTCCAGACGTCTTGACCTGTGTCTTGCCTCTGGGCACAGTTGGGTGAGGACGAGTGAGTGAGGTTGACGTTGCGCACCTCTTCCTCACTATAATCCAATTGCATAGCGCACGTCATCTTATTTCTCAACACACAAGCACTTGCATACACAACAATTTCATCACACATGCACCCACATACCTACAAAAGTCCTGTGGCGATGGGCGAGCGGCGAAGCAGCAGGTGTAGGACACACTGGGAGCTGTAGTTGCAGACCTGCACGCAGGCGGCTCAGTTCTATATGGTCGTTTTCCGTGAGGAGAAGCAGTAAGCGAAATTCGGCAGTCGGCTGAGCGACTGAGCAGACCTATTTAGGACCGCACTGCTCACCCCCGTAGCATGGGGAAGGGGCTAGAAAAGGTGCCCTAAACAATTGCCTGCTTCAAACCCCCTGGCTGGTTAACCGCGATCAGCGGGGATCCCTTTTCAGCGGTCGAAAAAATAAGAAAAAAACAAAGATAATCCCTTTGAGGATTGGCGCATGGAATGTGCGAACATTGATGGACAGTGCTGGGTCAAATAGACCGCAGCGTAGAACGGCCCTTGTGGGCAGAGAACTTGGGAGGTATGGAATTCAGATAGCAGCTCTGAGTGAGACTCGGTTAGCAGATGTTGGGGAGATCAAAGAAGTTGGTGCTGGATACACCTTCTTCTGGAGTGGACGTAAAAGTGAAGAGAGGCGTGAAGCAGGAGTTGGCTTTGCCATTAAAACAGAACTTGTTGGTAAGCTTTCAGGATTGCCAAAAGGCATCAATGACCGCCTAATGACATTGAGACTTCCTCTGTCAGGCAATAAACATGCAACTATTGTCAGTGCCTATGCACCCACGATGACCAATCCAGATGAGGTTAAAGACAAGTTCTATAATGACTTAGATGACATTATTTCTGCTACACCCCGTACAGACAAACTTATCCTTCTTGGAGACTTTAATGCCAGAGTTGGTACAGACCATCAGACCTGGGAAGGAGTTATAGGTCCAGAAGGTGTTGGAAAGTGCAACAGCAATGGTCTCTTGCTTCTAAGGAAGTGTGCTGAACATGATCTTCTAATCACCAACACAGTCTTTCGTCTACCTAACAGAAATAAAACATCCTGGATGCATCCCCGTTCCAAACATTGGCATCTCATAGACTATGTTATAGTGCGAAGAACAGATAGGCAGGATGTCAGAGTGACAAAGACTATGTGTGGTGCAGACTGCTGGACAGACCATAGACTGGTTGTCAGCAAACTCAACCTTAGAATCCAGCCTGCGAGGCGACCTCAAGGCAAGAAAGCTGCTAAAAGACTGGATGTCTCAAAGCTGAATCAAGACAGCATGCGACAAGCTTTCTTAACAGACATTTGCAACCAACTGGATGCAATCAATCTCAGTTCAGAGAACCCCGAAGAAAACTGGACAGTCTTCCATAAAACAGTTCATTCTTCAGCTGCTACTACTTTAGGACATCCATCTCGCAAACATCAAGACTGGTTTGATGAGAATGATGACGAAATTCAGAAGCTTCTTGAAGAAAAACACAGATTGCACAAGGCACATCAAGATGATACTAGCTCAGTATCCAAGAAAGCAGCCTACAGCAACGTTTGTAAGACAGTCCAGACCAAGCTTAGGGACATGCAAGATTCCTGGCTGAGGAAGAAAACAGAAGAAATTCAGTCTTTTGCAGACAGAAAGGACATGAAGAAATTTCATGATGCACTGAAAACCATTTATGGCCCTAAGAGTTCTGGAGCCACCACATTACTCAGTGCAGATGGAAACACTCTTCTCACAGACAAAGAGGCTATCTTGAAAAGGTGGGCAGAACATTTCAATAGTGTGCTAAATCGACCATCAAGCATCAATGAGGATGCAATTGACAGACTGCCACAGATAGAGTGCAATGTTCTGTTAGATGAATTTCCAACCGTCATGGAAACAAGAAAAGCAGTTCAACAACTGTCTTCTGGCAAAGCTCCAGGTGCAGATGCAATTCCTGCAGAGGTTTATAAGGCCGGGGGGCTACCCATGGCAGAGAAACTGACTGAGCTGTTTCACTGTATGTGGAGGAAGGAGGCCATCCCACAAGAATTTAAGGATGCATCCATAATCCACCTATACAAGCGGAAAGGAAATCCACAAGTCTGTGATAACCACAGAGGCATTTCCCTCCTATCGATTGCTGGGAAGATACTAGCAAAAATTCTGTTGAACCGCCTGAATGTTCATCTTGATCAGAAGGGACTTATCCCAGAAAGTCAATGTGGATTCAGAAAGGACAGGGGGACGATAGACATGATCTTCACAGCAAGACAGCTTCAGGAGAAATGCCAAGAGCAGAATGTAGATCTATACATGACGTTTGTCGACCTCACCAAAGCGTTTGACACAGTAAGTCGTGATGGACTGTGGAAAATCATGGCCAAGTTTGGCTGTCCACCCAGATTCATAGCAATGGTGCGGCAATTTCATGATGGCATGCAGGCACGTGTGCAAAATGATGGAGAGTTCTCTGAACCCTTTGAGGTAACAAATGGGGTCAAACAGGGCTGTGTTATGGCACCAACACTGTTCAGCATGATGTTTTCTGCCATGCTCATGGATGCTTTTCAGGACAGTGACACGGGTTTTCCAATCAGGTACCGTTTTGATGGCAATATATTCAACCTTAGAAGGTTGCAAGCCAAAACTAAGGTGCAGACCGATGTGCTAGATGAGCTCCTCTATGCAGATGATATGGATAAGAATGCCAGCTCAGAGGCAAAAATGCAAAGAGCCATGGATCAAGTCTCACAGTCATGTGATAACTATGATCTCACAATCAGCACAAAAAAGACAGAGGTTGTACACCAGCCAGCACCTGGAAAACCGTACAATGAACCAACCATCACTGTGAATGGAGAAAAACTGAAAGTTGTTGATAAATTCACCTACCTGGGAAGCACTCTTTCCAGAGCAGTGCACATTGATGATGAGGTCACTGCAAGAATTGCAAAAGCCAGTGTGGCATTCGGAAGACTCCGTGCAAATGTCTGGGAGCGAAATGGAATCAAGCTTGACACCAAGCTGAAAGTCTACAAGGCTGTGGTACTTCCAACCCTCTTGTATGCATGTGAGACCTGGACAGTATACCAGCGTCATGCAAAGAGACTTAACCATTTCCACTTAAGCTGTTTGAGAAAGCTGTTAAAAATCAAGTGGCAAGACAAGATCCCAGACACAGAGGTCCTGAAGAAAGCAGGGATGCAAAGCATGCATACTGTCTTAAAGCTAGCACAGCTAAGGTGGACCGGCCATGTTATAAGAATGCCTGATGAGAGACTTCCAAAGAAAGTCTTCTATGGAGAACTACAAGAGGGAAAGCGCTCTCAAGGTGGCCAGAAGAAACGCTACAAAGACACCCTGAAAGCCTCTCTGAAGGATTTTGACATACCAATTGGGTCTTGGGAACAGACTGCACAGGAGCGATCAAAGTGGCGAGGTCTCATCAACAAAGGAGCAGCTCTCCATGAAAAAAAGAGAATCTGTGAAGCTGAAAGAAAGCGCAGAGAACGCAAAGCCAATACCAATGGGCCACCAGCTGATTCAATGACATTGACTTGCTCTACTTGCAACCGACAGTTTAGAGCTAGAATTGGCCTAGTCAGCCATCAAAGAACTCACCAACACACACAAACCTATTCAAGAAATAATGATGGTCTTTCTCATTAGTGAGAGACGAACCACCAAGTTTACTTCCGGGTGACTCATGTTTCCTGTTTAAATTTGACATTTCTAAGAAAAAACGCTGTTTAAAACGGTTCCCAGCTTTATTATCAAGAAGGTAGCTATTGTTCCAAATGGAGAATCCATTTCCTTGGCCGAGCTTACAAATTTACGCGTGTTAAATACACGATTTGGCAACATAATTAACATTTTTCTGAAAACAAGTACTACTTTAAAAAAAAAAAAAAAAAAAAAAAAAAAACGGTTCCCAGCTTTATTATCAAGAAGGTAGCTATTGTTCCAAATGGAGGATCCATTTCCTTGGCCGAGCTTACAAATTTACGCGTGTTAAATACACGATTTGGCAACATAAATAACATTTTTCTGAAAACAAGTACTACTTTAAAAAAAAAAGAAAGATCCTGAAACTGAACATGTATTTTTTTTAATCTTCTTTCACACAATGGGCAGGATTTTTTGTTCGGAATATTTTTGTAGAACAAATAGGGAAAGATACAGCTTACTCTTTCCAATGTCAAAAACATATTTGCATGATTAATGCGCACGCTTCTTATTCTAATTAACCCACAAATTGCTGCTTCAGACGTCCATATTAAAATTTGCTTTGGTCTGAATCTGAATAGTTTACTGGTGACACGCCAAATGACATTATTTCACCAGGGGGTTCGGATAGGGGAGAAATAAGTCCCTTGAACGCACGAGTGAAGCGAACTTGGACACACAGTCAATCAGTCATCAGGCATTTCAGCAGAGGAAACAAGTGAATCAGGGAGGTCATTCCAGTCCCTGATGGCTGAGGCTATCCGCATGACGGTCGTGCCGATAAGCGGCTTTATTCGCACGACGGTCGTGCCGATAAGCGGCGTTATCGGCCCCACCGTCGTGCGGATAGCCAATACTACAGGTATTGGCTATCGGCACGACGGGAGTATAAGATTTTCTAACAAGCTTACGTATGTATTCAATTATTAATTTGTCATTATTCATTAAATAAATTTATTATATGTGTTTAGCTATTGAAATACACTCGAAATTAAAATTTTCATTAATTATGAATAAGAAA
Source organism: Rugalucina vietnamica (assembly GCA_964017185.1). Lineage (NCBI taxonomy): Eukaryota > Metazoa > Mollusca > Bivalvia > Lucinida > Lucinidae > Rugalucina > Rugalucina vietnamica. The sequence goes on along the minus strand of OZ024883.1, from coordinate 33,793,841 downwards.
ACTAAGTTTGATTTGATTAATCCAGCTGATGTAATCTGAATCACAGTAGATTTCTAACAGCGGAGAAAAATTTTTTTAAATTGTGTTACTGAAATGTTTCCATACTCAATTGTTAAAATCAAAGGCTGTTTATACTTTTTGATTACCACATTCTTGTATTATTATGTTACGATAAATACTTTCTCATTTACGCATACGCATGACTGATTTTTACAGGTAAATTTAGGATTCACAGTTAAGCCAATTTCAGCAGAATAACAATTTTGTTAATTAAAAAGTGAAAAATTCCTGCAAGTGTAATATTATGTGTCAGTTTTGCAGCAGTGTATAATATTTATCAACTTAAAATGTATCCACTTCTGAACATTTTTAATATTTGGATGTCAATTTCCCTGTCGTGCGGATAACGCCGCTTATCCGCACGACGGTCGTGCCGATAAGCGGCGTTATCGGCACAACCATCTTGCGGATAGCCAGTGTCGTCCCTGATAGTCTGTGGAAAGAAGCTACTTTTGTACGCTTCTTCTTTGCTAGCTGAAGGTATCTGAAAAGCCAAAGAGTGTTGATTTCTACAACGCCTATTCTTTGGGATAAGGTCATCTGTGGGTATTCTGGCTTTACCCTTTAGACCTTTGTATAGCAATATATATAAGTCTACTATCCTTCCTCCTTTTCTTAAGGGATTCCCATTTCAGTTGACCTAAAATGCCAGTCATGCTCCCAGTTTCAAAAACATAATTTCCCGTCACAAACCTTGCCGCACGATTTTGGACCTTTTCCAGTTCTTCCTGGAGGCCATGAGTGTGAGGGTCCCAAACTGAGCTTCCATATTCCAAGACCGGCCGCACCAGTCCTTTATAAGCTGCTTCTTTCACATCTGGGGGACAAGAATACAAATTTCTCCTCAAGAATCCGAGAGTTCTGTTAGCCTTTGTACAAACATTGGAAATATGAGTATTCCATTTCAAATCATTTGTGATAGTTACACCCAGGTATTTTATGCTTTCAACATTTTCCAGTAAAGTGCCCTCAAGGGTGTAGTTAGCCTGTATCTTACTAGACGGTTTATTAGTCAGCTGCATCATGTTGCATTTGACGGGTTGAAATCTCATTCCCCATTTTCTAGCCCAACTGGTGAGGAAAGGATCTTGCAATATTTTCCTCACGAACCATTACTTGCCCTGAATCTGAATGGTTTACTGGTGAGTAGTGTATTGCCAAATTGACAATAGAATACTTCACCCGGGGGCCTGTATACTGTTTTTACATACATGTTTTGCTTATCTATCTATCTATCTATTGATAAGTACTGCATCACCCCCATTACTGAGTAGTATCAAAAGCCTATGAAGCAGGACCTTAATTAATTTTTTAGACAATAGGGTATTTACCCACATCTTTTTCATGCAATTGGGTATCTGAAATTTTAATTGGGTATGTTCAATATTTTTACCCACTCTGTTTTCAATCAATTGGGTAAAATGGAAAAAAACAATTGGGTAATTTGTCACGAAAAAAAGATCATTTGGGTATTGTGTGTCAAATCCTTTTTTTTATCATTTATTAAAGCTTACTTTTAACTGTTTCACTGTTATACTGAATTGAAGGACAAAATGAAGCCAAATGTTAGAAAGACTGTAAAATTTCTACCTCAAAACAGAGATACCACTCAATGGATTTTAGCTGATTTGAGTGTGCTGCAGACCTGTTTTATAGGCTTACTTAATGATTTGAGACCAGCCAAGGTACTTTGAAAAGCTAAAAAAAAATCTCTCATTCGTGGACTGCATGAGTGGTTCTACTTTCGTTTCCAATTAAACCATGTTCACCCCCATTAAAAGTGATTTCAAACCCAATTTCAAACATTTATTCCCGACCTGACACTTGTCAAAACGTTCTTTCACAATTCCAGTGAAGAAAGGTTGCATATAGAGATCCAATCGGCATAGACCACTGGTTTTTATCGTAATTTATTTGCGGCAAATGGAAGTCATGTTTTCCATTTTTGAGAAAATCCCCCGATGCTGGATCTCTTCGTTATCGGATATTGCAGAAAACCGCTACAGGACGCGCTGGAAACTAGTGACGAACCGACGAATTCCGAATGATATTGGTACGACTACTTGCTGAAAGGAAACGGCTCAAAGTTTTGATAAAAACTGGTATGCACTTGATTTTCCTGGTATTGCGTATCGGCGATTTCTTTTGCGTTTTCTTACGCTACGGGATTGTTACGAATTGTGTATTTTGATGATTTTATTGCATATTTACGCAAATACACATGCTTAATAATTTTATTGCGTATTTACGCAAATACGCATGCTAATTAAGGTACTCATGAAGGCGAAAGCCTGCATCGGCAATAGGGTTAGGAAACACATGTGACTAATTTTCCCGGCTTTCCGCGCAGATATTTGTTCAATAATTAGAACAAGCATAGTGAAAGGAACATGTTGAGATAGCAGCAGGAGTTAATCAACGATTAAATTAACATGTACCTGATAATCAGCGATAAACAATAGCAGTCGTGGTGGTATGGCGATATACAAATGCATGTAAATAAAATATTTAAATACATAACAACCAGCGTACCCTAAAAGAGCAGATTTATAAATGTCATGATAAATATTTCAAATTGCGTCTGAATAACTTCATCACAAATTTCGGAAAGGATGCATGTGAGTGAGCATCTGTCTAAAGAGAGGCATATAATTAATGAAAGAAAGTTACTTTAACGCAAACAGTTTTAGTGAGCTTTTGCTTTACTTTGGTGAAATACATGATCGCAATGTAAAAGAAGTCAGAAAAAAAATCTCGCTTTTCTGTTCAACTTTCATTTGGATCGTGGAAAACACTTCGTGACATTTTCAAAGAAAATGTGCATTTTGCTCGCGATTTTCAACTTTCGTGCATTAGCAGGTATTTGAAAGTTTTGCTGATTCAGTCAACAGTTTTTCAGTCATGTCGGCATGGAGCCACCGCTTCCTATATGATCCTCTACTTTGGAAATTTTATGTGTCTTGTCCAAGGACACAAACTGGTTTAATTTGGGATCAAAATGCTAAGCGGATATCGACCCACAGTCTGTCACCTAACTGCCAGACCGCCTTGCTCCCCTTATTTTAAGGGAAAGACGAATAAGATTGCAATACTTTTTAATACTTGTTTTTATTTTCATCTTTTTTTCTCCCGTCCTTATTGGAACAAATTTCATTGCTTTCTCCCAGCAAGAATTTAATACTTGTTTTTGTTTTCATCTTTTTTTCTCCCGTCCTTATTGGAACGAATTTCATTGCTTTCTCCCAGCAAGAATTTAATACTTGTTTTTGTTTTCATCTTTTTTTCTCCCGTCCTTATTGGAACGAATTTCATTGCTTTCTCCCAGCAAGAATTTAATACTTGTTTTTGTTTTCATCTTTTTTTCTCCCGTCCTTATTGGAACAAATTTCATTGCTTTCTCCCAGCAAGAAGTTTCTGAAACTCCTTGTTTCAAGTAATAAACTTAGTTATATTGATATTTAGCATTAACTAAAAATATGAGTAAATTGCAATTTTGTTGACGGTGCAGCTTTACCTCTGATATAGAAAGGTCAGAGGTAAACCGGCACCATTCGAGCAATCGCACTATATAATTAAATGCATTAACATTATAGAACACGCTTCTGTTGAATTTCACATTTTAAATGCATTGGTTTTATGTAAACAGTCGATGCGTTTCCACACAGAAAGTCCTTGATACAACATAGTCAGCTTAATTAAATTGTGCCTTTACTTGAAGGAAACATTTCGATTCTGGTCTCAATTACATAATCCTTGTCAATAACATGTTTTCAGTTTTCTCTAAAAGAATAAAATTTCATTGCATTTCTAAGCTACGTCTAGAATTCATGATAACAGCCTAGAAAATAATTGGTCTAACAACAGGTTCAATTATGGCCCAATTTTATGCCTGCTGTGCAATACATATGGCACTGCAGAGGTGCAATTTACCTATCCCATGAGCTGTTTCTATTTATAACACAACCATTTCAGGTCTGCTACGTCATCACATGTTATCGGTATGGGGGAAATTAGTACTGTGCCTTTCCAATACCTATTATCAGCAGATGCAGATAAATAGAATCCATCATGGGTGTCCAGTGGAGATAGGAAAATCCCAACCCGAGGGTCCACCCGTTCCAGTGGGAAACGAGGCTCGCCGAGTTTCCCTCTGGAACGGTGGACCCGAGGGTTGGGATTTTCCTTTCTCCACTGAACACCCATGATCGATTCTTTTTCTTACATACTCCGATTTTATCCTTTTACCGGTAACGTAACCTGGTACCGTGCTTTAACCCTTGTGACGTTGTGCATATTACGGATGTGACGTCAAATGTAAATAAATCGCTGTCAAAGTCAATAGAGATGTAGTTTTTATTTGTTTTTATTTTAAAACGAGCGTGATTCATGAATACTCGCTGTGAAAAACATCACTTTTGTCTAGTTTTGGTGAACGCCATTGCTGCAAGCAGTAGAAACGATTGAATTATATCGTGTGCTTTTCTTATCTTGCATGAGCAACCAAACCAGCAGTGTAAGATCGATTTATCTACCACCACTAAAATACCGGAATTTTTCTATCTTTATGATAGAGGTATGTAAGAAATATATATATAAGATACTCGACCTGTAGGTCCGGGTTCAAATCCCATCAGGGAGGTGGGATTTTCCCAAACTACGCATCATCTGTTAGTTACCAATTTTCATATGAAAAAAATTTAAATTATAAAGTTTGGGTACCTACCTAACTGATCGTTCTTAGTGAATAATCCATATGATAATTTGTAATTAAGACTCAGTTTGATTCTTCCCCTTCCTATACTGCTGCCAATTACACTTTTTCAAAGCCATGCCACTATTGCCACATCAAAGTGTGCCGTAGGGTGTAGTATGGGGAAAATTTACAGTGCGTAGCTAAATTCTTGAAATTTTAAAATGAATTAAAATTCAAATAGTTTGGCATATGTCATATCACCTGTATAAATTATTTTATGTGTATGCATGGCTTTAGGTTCTGTCATGCCACTGTGGAGAGAGAAGGCACTGTTTTGCATAAATGAATGTTTTAGTAGTACCTGTTTGTGTGTGGGCATCTCACGAGTAAGCCTACATTAAGTCATTATACTGACAAATGTGTAGACACAGGCAAAGATTACCCAGTACAATGCATACAGCCGCGTCAGTGCTCTTTGAATTATTTTTTTACACAAATCTATGACTGAAGCTTGCTCTTGTCACAAAAATCAGACTGGTGTGTGTAATTTGTTATAATTGAAGGTTAAAACACATGGTTGTTTGTGACAAGGCACATAGATTTGGCACCTTTCAATGAACAGGAAATGTGCTGCTGGCGTAACTGCAGAAACATTTGATGTGGTATCAAGAAAAAGAAGGAAAAATGAGCCGCGTCATGAGAAAAAAAAAATGTTTGCCTATGCGAAAACAAAGGCGCAGATCAGCTTCGCAGTAACAGCGAAGCTGATCAGCGCCTTTGTTTTCACTAAGTACAATTCCTCTACTTAACTCCAAAATTTCATACTTCTAGCCTGCTTCTATAGCTTTACAGGCCGGTTTGTGTCAGACCTGTTCAGAAACCACATTGTTTGTTTTTCCATGAGGTGGCTCATTTGATCTGGTATCAAGAAAAAGGAGGAAAAATTATGCTGTGCCTTCAGAAAAGTCTAGCTCATGTTTAGCTTTAGTTGAGTCTTAGTGAAAGTTTTCACTGCTGTCAATGTATTTACCAAGCTCCTACTATTGGGATCAAGCATGGTTTTCTATTAGACTCAGACCTTCAGCTGTTGTTTACAATCTCCATGCATGTTTACACAAAAGCATTCCGAATGTGTCACACAGCCTCAGTGCCATCCGTGTACTAACCGGTCAAAAAATGTTTTACTTTACACATCAAATTTTCAAACAAGAAATTCACTGTGAATAAATAAATCCTGCTCACCCTTACTTCGCATACTGCTCACAGAGATACTAAATTTTCTCTCCAGATGACGTTCCATAAGTCTCTGATTTCCTGCTTTAAATCCATAATTTCAGTGAGATTTACACATTCAGCTAGCTCATTTGCTCCCATATTTGGTCCGCAATGCTATGCCAATCAGAAAACGGCTATCCATGCTCATGTGTCAAAGCTCGCGCTGTGACGTCAAGGCATCCCCGTGACGTCAAAGTCGAGTTAGGATGTACTCACCACGTGTCAACCATGTGTAATCCTGTTTTATTCAATCGGAAATTGTTTAGATCAAATAGAACCGTCAAGGTCGGCAACGGAACATAGTGGAGAGAGGTTTCGCAACTAGGTTTTCTATGCATTAACAGCAAGCACTTAAGCAAATTACCTGATTAATACACACTTTCCTCTCCATTAATACAAGCCTTTTAATACTGCATGACATAGCATTTATGCTAAATGTTAATGCATGTACTTGTGTTTAAAAAATATGCTATTTATTTATTTGTTCTATCTTGTGTTTTTCAGACTGCCTTTAGATTGATGACAGACTTCTGAAGACAAAACCTACTAATGGTAAGCTTTTATCCCTTTCCACTAGTGCTCCATGGGCCATGGCCTACCAGCCCATTATGAAAATTTGCCCATGCAATACACAGATTTTTTTTCAGCTGTAAAAATTGAAAAATCCATTTAAAACATAGATTGTTGGTACACGTTAGAACCGCCTCGACAAACATAGATTGTGGATACTCATTTTATTGTGGTACCCTCAACTTATGTTTTGGAGCAAAAATAAGAAAAATAGGTAAACCCCTGCATACCCCAGTTTTGCTATATAAAAGTGGAGTTTAAGGGGGTATAAACTTCATGGACATGTTTTCCTGATGCGCTGGGGAGGGTTGGAAACCTACATGGGCTTAGTTTTTTTCACATTGGGGTTTTGGGTGGGAGGGGGTGAATACTTGGGGTTGATTTATGGATAATAGGACAGTGTAGTGTAAACATAGCAGACTGTGGAGGAACACAACAATGGTTTCACAACAAACCTGCAGTGTAGGGCTTTTAAATAGTGGAGGGGATGCTTGTCAAAAGTCCTTGTACTTCCCTGTGGTTGGGGGAAACATACAATAAGCAGTTGTAGTTGGTCAACTGCCAGAGAACAAGGATAACAGATTTTGTAAAAAAAAAAAGAGAGAAAAGTTTCAGTAGAAAATTTTTGATATTTTTCTTACTTTTGCTTTAAACATTGATTGTGGGTACACAACTACACGTTAGAACCACCTTGGCGAGGCAGTTCTAACGAATACCGGTGCCCACAAACTATGTTTTGGATCAAAAATAAAAAAATTAGGAATACCCCTGTAATCCCCAGTTTTACTATATAAAAGTGGGGTATGAGGGGGTATTCATTACAAAAAAAACATGTATTCCTGATGTACTTGGTCTGCCACTGTTATCATTTGATAAACTTAAGTCAGGGTTCGCGCTAGCGGTCGCCATCGTCGCCATTTGCGAAGATTTTTATCTTTTGGCTCCTAAAATTTGACTTTGGCGAAAATAAATGGCGAATATATAGAGCCACTTTGTCCAGCCAAAAAGCCATTGGTTTCCACTGAAAACCATCATTTGATTACCTGTATATTCGCACCTACAATAGAGATATTCCTATTCTTTATCGGTGTTTATTCAAGTGTTGCAGTGTGTTGCTAAAGCATTCAATTGACAGGTGTCATTTCTGACTTTGTGTATTCAGGCGTGTACTGCATAACATGCTTGGCGCACGTGATCCGTTAAGTGATCCGGTAACGATGTAGACTGTCACCAGCGTGTTAGTGTTGAAATAATGTTTGAGTGGAAATGAGGGGGAAATGTCAATATATACCATTTAAAAATGAAACAGATTCTTTTTAGAATCAGCAACTCAACTTTACCCATGCATTTATTTTATAGCTTTAACTCTTGATTTTGTAGAGAGTCATTTATTTTTTTTCTATTAAAGTATATCAGGGTCTCTATAGAAGGGGTCAAGAAACTATGCATTGATTTTTCCAATAATCAAAAACTCAGGTATGTCAAGTACCATATATACGAACAGTGTAAGAAGTTGCTAAAACACTTACTCAAAAATGAATTTATCACAGTAAAAATCGTGAAATACCAATTAAAGATATGAAATACATACCAATAGGCAATGCAACATATCAGCTTCACATTCATACAATTTTCATCAAAATAAATTGTGCAATGTTCCATAAAATTGTGAAAATGCATGAAAAAATATGAAAATAGACACTGTGGTACATATTAAGTCAAAACAGATATAAATTCCAAACTATAGTACTTTTATTAATGAAGACTGGATAATTTAGCATGTTCTGATATAGAAAAAATGAAATAATTAACAACAGGATTATGGTAAATTGACATTAATTATAAATTTTCAAAGTATGTTTTTTTAGGTGAGTAAATACGAAACTGACATACAAGAGTTTTGAACATAGGACAAAGATTCTTGACCCCTTCTATAGAGACCCTGAGTATATGAATTTTAATATTTCAATCTGTCTACTAATCTTAAAAGTTTGTTTCTTGATTTTGTACAAGCATAAACTAATAATTTTAGTAGTTGTTCCCCTTGTTTACAAATACAAGAACAAGCTTTATAAAACATATTTTCCCAAACTATATGTATAGGGATCTCAGTCTACACCTGCCCTTCAAATCAGTTGGAAATTCATAATTACATTACCTGGATCTACTGTTGAAATATAACTTAGTACATGTAGCATGTATGGGACTTGGGTGAGAAGGGCAATATGTATTTTTAGGGAACTGGAAAGACCAAGTTAAAAAGGGCAAACAAAATATTTGGGGGATTAAGTGAGCAAGGTGTCCTCTTGGCGAAAAAAATGGCCAAGATTTGGCTCAAACTTCAAGAAAATGGCGAAAAAAAATCTCAAATGGCGAAAGTGATGGCGAAAGAAAAATATATCCTAGCGCGAACCCTGTAAGTTAATTAATGTTATCTTGGAAACTCATTAGTGTGTACAGTTATGTAATAAAGCAAATAAATGCTATAATAAAATGCTAATTGCTTTAACAGTTTATTTGAGGGTTAAACTAAAATGAGCCACTGCATGAGAAAACCAACAATTTGCATATGCAAAAAAAAAAGGCACAGACCAGCTTTGTGGTAACTGCAAAGCTGATCAGCGCCTTTATTTTCGCTACACAGATGGTACAATCCCTCTTCTTCTTAAATCTGAAATTTCAAGTTTCTAGCCTGCTTCTGTGACTGTACAGGCCGGTTTGTGTCAGACCTGGTCAGAACCCAAATTGTTGGTTTTCTCACGCACAGGCTCAAATAAAATCAGGAATATGTAATCAGAGAAAAGGGGATGTTGCCTGGCATTCTTTTATTTGCTTCAGGGATGAAGTTTTTATGGAAATCTAGTAAATCAAATGACTAATCAAATATAATTAGTAACCTTGTTTTACATACCTGTTATGCCAGTATACACAACCAAGTAGGAATGCTTCTGTTTAGTATAGGGTACACTGATATGCTTTGGGAAAAGTTAAATGGAACTGAGACCCAAAAGTCATTAGCTTGAGATTTAACACTGGGTCTTTTCTGTTAATGTTGTGATAAAGAATATCAACTCAAGGCTGAAACAAGTTATTTAGTAAAGATCTGGAAGACTTCTGTTCGACTCAAACAATTGAGCCGCCTCGTGGGAAAACCAACAATGTGGTTTCCGAACAGGTCCGACACAAACCGGGCTGTACAAGCACAGAAAGGAGCTAGAAGCTTGAAATTTCGGATTTAAGTAGAAGAGGAATTGTACCATCCGAGTATTGAAAACAAAGGCGCTGATCAGCTTCGCGGTTACCGCGAAGCTGATCTGCGTCTTTGTTTTTGCATATGCAGATTGTTGGTTTTCCCACGAGGTGGCCCAAATAATTGTCTTAGTACCCAAGATGCCTTTTCTCGAAGTACAGCCTTGTTCCAGAGAAAAATCAGACTGGTATCCTGCTGGTTGTTATTGAACATCATCAAGTAAGTGTGATAATCCTAGAACCAGTCAATAACAGGGGGTGTAACAACATGATTTTATGTGGCCATGTTTTTCTCTCACCAAGTTAAAAAGCTTCAATTTAGCTATCAGTTCCCAAAAAGTTTTAGAAGTGTACACATCCTGTTGTAAGTCGACATGTATAGCAAAATCAAATGAATTTTAGCACAATATATTTTACTAGAAACAAAAACAAAATGAAATGATCAAACATTTGTTAACTATATTGTAAGCCCTGAAGAATCCCAGAATCAGCCACTTCAAGGAAAAAGGTTAATTTCCAGATTAAGAGCATCTAGCTTGTGCAGCAGTTACTGACATGACAGTCTGGATCTCGACATTGGTTTCTTGACACATAATAATAGTGACTATGATTACATATCCTGAGTGTGCAGGTTGATTGTAGCCTTGATTGAAATTGCACATGGCATTGTGTAGAATTTTACATGTGTAGCTTCACTATTAGTGGTAGAAGTAGTTGTCATTTACAAGTAATGGAAATAATGTGCTGTAAATAATCATGAGTTCTGCTGTTGTGATTAACAGATTATGCTAAGAACTTGTGTATACAACAAGAGCTTACACAAAGTCATGGAATTTCTGGAGTTTTACTAGTGCTGCCTTGGTTTCTAAGATGTTTTTGTGGAAAATCTTGTGAAATGGAATAGAGTAGTGACAAGTTCTATCAAGGAATTAGATAGAAAGTGCATCATCACTGTAAACTGGTGTAAATTTTTGACCCAAGCAATAAATCCTGTTTTCTGTGGCTGTTACATTATTCTAGTGAAGTTTATTTTAAATGATTCTGGCTTAAAATTGATGGTTTTGCTTTTTCAGAATATATTGATCTGTTCTTTTTGATTGTATAAGTAAATGTATGTATGTATGCATGGTATGTAAGCTTGGTTAATTAGGAAATGAAAGAGAACGTACCATTACAAAACATCTCCATGTAATATACAGAGATTTTTAAAGTTGTAAAAAATGAACATTTTCAGTAGAAAAATTTCAGTATTTTTCTTATTTTTGCTCAAAACATAGATTGTGGGTACACGTTAGAACCGCCTCGCTGAGGCGGTTCTAACGAGTACCCACAATCTATGTTTTGGAGCAAAAATAAGAAAAATACGTATACCCCTGCATACCCCAGTTTTGCTATATAATAGTGGGGTTTAAGGGGGTATTCATTGCACGGATATGTTTTCCTGATGGAAATGATAGAAGGAAGGATTCTTATAACGACAGATCTAGAATAAATACTTTTATATTATGGCCAAGAAGGCTAAGAGGGAACTAGATCAAAAAAATAATGAGTGTATGTATAATTCTGTATGCTATTTTCCTATCATGGGCACTTTAGTAATTGATTCTGCAGGAAAAAAACATTCACACTACTTAGGCTTTGCATACTTTCTGAAGAGTTTTTTAGTGCAACAGGAAGTTATTATAAGATTTTAAAGAAAAACAATTAAATATTTATTGTTTCAAAATAATGCTTTTGGACATTCTGACATGCAGTTTTTCTTTCAATTTTCCATTCAAAATTGCATTTTTAGTTTCAACAGCTTGGCAGCTTTTTGGCTCATATTCAATCAGTTGGTCATTGATTATATAATGTTTAAATATTTAGTTGACAAGAAATCGTATGTTAAGTGAGCTTGTCTGTTGCATCTATCTAGAACTGTGTTGCCAATCATGTTTGAACAGCTTTCAGACCTATTTCATTTAGATCATGTAGATAATTCTCCTAAGCCTTCCAGATGGAATTTTTCGTAGCAACTCTAAACATTGGGATAGCAACATTAGTAAAGGATTCTTACTAACTTTGGGATGTTTGGTTTCAGTATGCCAGTCAGTCCATAAATGCTGCAATTCTTACTGTTTGGAGGTCTGGAATTTTCAGAGTTTGTCTTAAATCAGGGGTCTTGGGTTTGATCTCGGGCTTCTCAAGTACAATGTATTTCATATGAGACTTTAATCCAAGATCCCAACTCCATATGACTTTAGCTGTTAGATGGTACATAAAACATTTAACCAACCAACCAAACAAGTTAAGTTTTTGGTTATTGACTTACTTGCCTTTGGGTTAGACTGAGTTTAAAGCATATCTATTGTGCCAAAATTAAAAAAGAACAAAAAAAAAAACAAAAAAACAAAAACAAAAAAACGATAAATAAACTGTGAACTTTCATCAGACTGCTTCTCACATAGAGCAGCCTAACTTTGATCTCTGCTTGAGAACTGAAGGTAATCAAATCTGGGGAAAGAAGGGTCAAACTTCTGTGAACTGGCTGCATGGGGAGTCTGATTTTTAGGATATTCAGGCTGTACCAAGTGTAGACTAGCTACTAGTCTGTAAAACATATTTATGTCATATGATTATTGTTTTCATTTTTATTATTTTCTTTATATTGAAATTTCTCGAGTCTCTAAGCTAGTCTATCAATGAATTTTTCTTCAATCATCTTGGCTGAGTTTTACAAATCGAGCCCCATCTATAGACTAGACTAGCCGCAGAGATTAAAAAGAAAACGAAAATTACGAAAGGAGTTTTTCTTTATTTCTAAGCCTTGGGCAAGGCTATACCAAGTGATAAGTATCAGCTGGCTTGTATTTAGAAGTAAGTCTATGTTTTCATTACTTAGACTAAGTGGCTGATGATTTTTGGATGTTTTCTTACTGATATTTTGTCTGTGTCTTATTTTTTCATCATTTTAATGCTGAACATCACTTCTTAAAAAGTTCAAAGTGTGATATAATATTTGGTTCTATTAGATGCTAATGGATGATAGCCTCCTTGGATATGTTTCTGACTCAATGCTTTAATTTGTTTGAATAGTCAAGGTATCATAATATGTGAATGAAACTACATGTAGTTTGAATTTCTTAGAATGTGAATGAAAATTCCCTCAGGTATTGGAATATAATTGAGCCACCTCATGGGAAAACCAACAATCTGCATAGGCGAAAACAAAGGCGCAGATCAACTTCGCAGTAACTGCGAAGCTGATCAGCGCCTTTGTTTTCGCTACTCATATAGTACAACTCCTCTTCTCCCTTAATCCGAAATTTCAAGCTTCTAGCCATCTTCTGTAGCTGCACAGTCCGGTTTCTGTCTGACCTTGTCGGAACCCCCGAAGACCGGTTTTCTCGCGCTGCGGCTCATATTGTATGCATCATTATAGTATGCATTTCTATAATAACATCAGCTGTTGATTGAAATGCACAGCAATTAGTGTATCTGTAAGAACCATTATTTTGGAATCAGCCTTGTAGGTTTTATGCCAATCAGTGTATACCCAAATCAGACTGAAAAGTAAGGTGCATCAGCTTCAAAGTTTTGGGCTCCTGAGTGTTCTTATGACCTCATTATCTTAGGAAGAGTACTGGTGATGAAAATGTCTGAACATGTCGAGTCTTAAATGTTTTGGAATTTTACCACATTTTGTTACGTCACCTGCCTTATGTTTGCCAGAAATTCTTATAGATGAGTGCATAGTTTTGATGGAAAAGTAAAACTATCTTCTGAGAATAAAGGAAAGAAGAAAAGCTATAGTAAAACACTAGTGAAACAAGTTTGAAATAATCAGAAAATGGAGCATTCACATAGTAAACCCAGTATCAAGAGCCCAAGCACCGAGTTTTCAGATGAATTTGTTGACATTGTGAATGAAATTAACGACTTTATTCATGTGTTGGAAGTGAGACAAAAGGAGATTGCGGAAGGGACCCCAAAACCAGTGGAATGTCCCAGTGTTTCCCCTATTCCACCTAGTGTGTCCCCTATCTCGGACCAGTACCCCAGATATTCGGGGTCAGAACAATACAGACCAGATTCAAGGACCGAGTCTAGTGTAGGAGCTGACTCGCGGACTAATTCTAAGTCAGATTTACAAAGTGATTCACTCAGTAATTCAGGGACTAGCTCACTCTCAGACCTAGGTGGGTAGTTTGTAAATGTATAATGCATGGTGTGTGCATGAAGGAACTTTGTTTTAATGGGGTGGGGATGATTCAAGTTTAATACTGTTGAATAGGATCATGTTAAAGCCATTTACCTGTGACAGCATGATTACCCATTTTTGCATGTACAAGAAGAGAGAGCTGTTTTTTCCCAGATACTAGATAAAAACAACTGTTGACAGTTATCAGCAAAGGGCATGTGCACTTAGTACTGGTAATCTGTGAAATTTTGGTGAAATACCAGGTAAGTTTGTAGCAAAGATGACATAGATTGTCCTGAGATAATCTCAAGATCAGTTGTTTACACTGTGGAGTAAAGCAGCTGCATCTAAACAAGCAACATGATCTTTACCACACCGGTCATTCAGAGACAATACAATTGAGAACAACAAACACAGTTTAAATCAATGTAAGACAGTATAACGCAAATAACTGTCTGCCAGCAACTTCCCACAGATCAAAACTCCCAAACAGGTATTTACTTTCTATTGTCACATAATGATTTTCATCTGAGTAGGTTCTTCACAGTTGCATTGGTAGTCTCTCGATAACGGGTATCATGCATGTATGTAAATACCATATTAATCTGAGACCAGTGAACCTGTAGTAGTCTATCTAAACCAACTTCCTGATGTGTTTTCAAGAGTTTCCCATCTTAATCTAACTTGATTTTACAGTTTGTTAATTCCAATTTATGTGCCTGTTAATCCTAGCATGAAACTCAGTTCAGGAGATTAGTAGCCAGAATCTGCCAAGAAACATTTGAGTGCCAGGGTCCAACAAAACCTTATGAGGTGCCCCTGTTTCCTCTCTTAATCATTGGCTCCTGCCACAGCTGTGTTGAGAGCAGGTTCGAGCCCCGCGCAGAACAGATAGGACAGGCAAAGTTCTACTTGTGACCTTGAATCCAGAGGTCCTGTGTTCAAAACCCACTGCCTTGTGTCCTTGAGCAAAGCACCCTCTACCCAAGAAGTGTAACACTGTCCCTACATGACTAAATGGTTGTTGGCTGACGCATAAAGCCATACCTCTACCAACCAACAGGTCTAAAATAGGACTGTACAGACTCTTGTAAACATCGGTATCTTACCACCTTTGAAATTCAGATTTTCTCATGGGTTGTTGGTGCATTACTTAGCTTCTGTTCATAGGGGTAAGTGCACTTACTATAATTACAGCAGACTGATAATGATCTTATCAGAAATCATTGGCATTGGCATTAATGAGCTACATGTATTTGGACTTCCTGATAACTTTTCCATAAACACCATGAAAACAAACTGCTCTTCCCTTTACACTAACTTTTGAAAAATCAGTTTGTCATGACTGCAGTGCCTTAAAAGTGTCATCTATTATGGTATCATTGTTTTTACTTCTGATCAGTGCTCCTGCAAGGTGCCAACGGTCAGGGAAAAACTCAGGGAAAAAATATATTTTCAAGCTTAGGGAATTGTCAGAGAATTTTGACATCAGCAAAGAGATTGGTGCTCCGCGTCTCCCCAGATACGAGAAAATAACGTGCAAAATACACAAACTTGAGTCAGAGAAATTTGATTTCAGTCAGGGAATTGCTTCGCTCAAATTGCGACCTATTTCCATACCGTTGATCCAGAGACAACCAATGTGACTGAGAACAACTTGTGCAGATGATGCTCATATGTATACGTCTGTGGTGTATTATACCTGTTTTGATCCCTGGCAAGTTGTTCCCAAGCTATCACCCCTTATTTGGTTGTTCTCAGTTCTGGATAACCAGTGTGTTTTTCTATAGTTTGGCGGCCACTACCCAGTCACACACCTTGACCCAGATTCAAACCTGAACTGCAGCCGTGACAAGCGAGCGTGATATCTGCTACGCTATCCAGGCCCTATATCATGAGGAAGATTTTTGCCTATGCGAAAACAAAAGGTGCAGATCAGCTTCGCAGTAACTGCGAAGCTACTCAGCACCTTTGTTTTCGCTACTTGGATAGTATAATTCCTTTTCTACCTATATTCAAAATTTCAAGCATTTAGCCTTCTGTTATTGTACAGGCCGGTTTGTGTCAGGCTTAGTTAGACACCATGAAGACCGGTTTTCTTGCTTTGCGGCTCCTATATATAAATAAGTGGTACGCAGATCATCTTCAGTATTGGTACAAGCCTGAAATATGAGTAAGCACCTTAGATATATCCTGTCTTTGATTGCTTCTCCATGTATATATACATGAACGTTTTTATTGCCTAGATAAGCATAAGTTTGCTTACATTTAGATAACAAATATATAAACATGCAATAAATCAGCCTTTTTGCTGAGATTTACCCTATGATAGGCTACCTTTTTTCGTGTACATGTAAGTTATACATGTAAGTTAGGGGATGAAATTGTCTTAAACTACATGCAGAGGAGTTGGGGCGGGTAATGGGGGGGGGGGCATAGTTGCTTATGTCTTGTCGAGCTGTAGTATTCCACCTTCGCTAAATTGGGGCTCAAGTGAGAAATGTTTGCCTTCTTTAACTGCTTATGATCAGATACTTTCTTTCTTGGTATTGAATGATAATATTTCTGGCATTGTTATGTTTTTTCTTTTATGAGAAATGAGATTTCTGTCTGAAATTAATGGACCAAAACATTATTTTCTTTCATATCTACCTTAGTCTCAGAACAGGTGGAATTCCAGACTCAGTGGGAGTGTGATAATATGTGGATTATCTGTG
This sequence comes from Rugalucina vietnamica, assembly GCA_964017185.1. NCBI lineage: Eukaryota > Metazoa > Mollusca > Bivalvia > Lucinida > Lucinidae > Rugalucina > Rugalucina vietnamica. The sequence continues at coordinate 33,777,097 of OZ024883.1, read as the reverse complement.
AATATATCATGGTTTTGAAAACAGGTCTTCAATGGGTTCCTGACCAGGTTCCACAAAAACTGGCCTATACAGTCACTAAAGAGGGCTAGAAGCTTGAAATTTTGGATTTGAGAAGAAGAGGGATTGTACTATCTGTGTAGCGAAAATGAAGGCGCTGATCAGCTGTGCAGTTACTGCATAGCTGATCTGTGGCTTTGTTTTCGCATATGCCTTTTTTTCATGATGTGGATTATCAGTGAATATATCACAGTTTTGATATTGAAAAGTAGCTGAAACATCAGATTAGGAAAATGGCAGGTACAAAGAAACAAGTATTCTAGATAAGATGTTTGTTTGAAAGCTTGCTGATACAAAAGTACATGATATGTAGTTCTTCTAAAAGAAAATGTTCTTAGTCAGTGTTTGAAGGTAGAAATAAAGGCAAAAACAAATGCACTATTCTGCTCTTGTGAAGATATAGTACTGCTTCAAGCATCTTTACAGTGATGTAGATAATTATTTTTCGCAATGCGTACTGTACGCATCAGAATAAATGTACAGTGCGTATTGACAATATTACTGTGTACGCGTTTTCTGAAGGTTCATATTCTAACCTCTCATTCAGAATCAAACTTATAGCATATGCACACGTATAGATAAGACCATTTATTCAAGTATAAAAATTCAAGTAAACTGGTTGATAATCCTAAAATTTCATGTTATTCTGTCATTAAGGCTTGTTAAACCATACTTTTGTATCCAGTAGAGATAATAAGAGAGCAAAAGTGAGAAAAAAACATAACTGGCATGGCTGTAGAACATGGAATACATCAAGTTTTGAATTAAAAAAATATGACCAGAAATCGATGCAAAATGCCTAATAGTATTGAATAAACCAAAGTGACACGCTACTAATAAATTCATGAATAAACCTTTGGTTAACAGACACTGAACGGAATACACGTTTATGGTATAACTACTGAAGATACATAATATATTGCTTGGTATGTAATATGAAACGATCAGAAGCTGCATTCATATTGTAACTACTTTTCGATTGTTGACAGACCCTTGATCCATCCCATTAATGGTTGGAAAGATTTATTCATGAAAATATATCTATTGCTGTTCTTCCTCATACGCTTATTGAAAATGAACAGTCTTTAGTTAATAGTAGCAAAAGAAATGTGCACACAATACTGTTGATCTGATTTGGGCAGAATTGTCCCAGATACAGTGTGACTGGGATAAGTATCCAAACCTAGCTGTCTTACATCTGTTTTACATGGACAAAACCAAGCATATTTAATTCACTTCATTATCAAGTGATCATAAGAAAACAGATTGTTAATAGCTTTCTGTTTTGTCTTTCAGGTAAAGCCTTTGATCATGACTTCCTAACTGGGCACCGGACTGTAGAAAATGACTACGAACCCATTGCCAACATCTTCCCGAGCCGGGCAACAGCCACCGCGACTGTGATAGAATCCTACGTCTCGGCCGCAGCCTCGGCCAGTCAGAAGAAGCCTGAGTTGCCGCCCAAGCCCCCGGGGTTACAGATAATGGTTGAGCCTGGGGCAACCCCCAAAAGGGTTCAGGCTATTTATAACTTTAAAGGGACCAACAATGATGAGGTATTCTGTGGTTACTATGGATTTCCAATATTTTCATTTTGTAATACACTGCAATCTCACTAAAATGCGCCTCATTGTAATGCAGTTTTCAATATAACACTGTCATATCATGGCTCTAAAATTGATTATTTTGCTATATTTGTCTATAGTTAATAACCTCATTATAACTTAGTTCACTTATAACACAGTCTGTTTCTATGGACCCCAGGGTTGGGGTAATTAAAATTGTAATTGTAATCAATTGCAATTTAATTACATTTTTCAAAATAATTGAAAATAATTGTAATTCAGTCTTTACTTTAATTACAATAATTGAAATGTAATGAATTACAGTGTCAAAAAGGGGAGTTACAAATTCACAATTACTTTGAATTACTTTCAATTACTTTAAGGAAAAAAATAGCTCTTACATATATTTAGAGCTCAATATTGTAAGAGAGTACAGTCAGTACTGTAAATTATCCTGTTGAATATTGTTTCCTCAATGCATGTCCTATTGAAGCATCAGTACTCAAATAGAAAAAAAATCTCATAGCCATCAGTTACAGCAGTTGTCAAAATCTGTCTCTTCATCTATCAAAACTTTCTTCATCTACTGTCTAAGTCTTGGGTACTTTTAACCCTTTCCTAACTGATCAATTAATCATTCAAATAATGATTGAGCAAAGAAAGTGTAAAACCTCAAACAATCATTATCTTTTCTTTTGTGCCCTTGATTGCTGTTTGCCTACAGAATTTCTTGTTTTAATTTTTCGCACCTCACTGATAAATAAGATGCATTGTTCAGAGTAGTGTTTTAGGCTATTTAAAGGATTTGAAGTCATCTTAACCAAAATGGTCACAAAATTAAACTGCCAAAATTAATCTCTCTAATTGACTAGTTAGAGATTCCCCACAAGTAAGGTCTTCGTGCATAACATCCCCTTGTATATCTAAAATATAAAAGATGGAGTGAAATTGAAGATAATGTTTTCCAAATGGGAAACTGATGGAAATTACTGATCAAAATATCTTAATATTGTATCTATGATTGTATGATACATTTACATCAGACAGTTTAGACCTTGTTAAGGGCAGTCCATGCAGACGTTGGACCCGTTGGATGTTTTACACATGAAATGTTTTTTTTTCTATTATTATTATTATAATTTTTTTATTCATTTGCCATTCATTAGAAATAAGGGGTGATCATTTCCCCCATCTTTCACCAATAACCCAGCATCACAGTCAACAAACTTATCTTGGTAGAATTTATAAAAAATATTTATTATGTGCTTTAACGTGAGAGTCAACAATTTTTCAGTCATGTAAACAGATATATTTCTTCCTAGTGATTAAATTATTAACGGGTGACATGAGGAGTTATTATATATGCAAATAATTTTTGACATTGGATGGGATATGTAACTATGTTAAACTTAAAACCATATCATTTGATGGATAATTCTGTATACATCAGCGTTTTGTGCAAAAAGAAGACGCATATTACAAAAGGTTCCTATCAGGTAATTCTTAGTCGTTATCACTACATGTGTTCACAAATTTTATTTCCATATATGATTATTTTGGGGTATTCAACTTTCATGTGTCTCAACACCGTGACCCGATGCAAAGTAATTGTATGTAATGAATTACATTAGGCTAAGTAATTGTATGTAATGAATTACATTAGGCTAAGTAATTGTATGTAATGAATTACTTTCCTTAAATACCTTGTAATTGTAATTGTAATTTAATTGAACAAATATCAATATAATTGTAATTCAATTAATTACTTTTCAAAGTAATTGACCCCAAGCCTGAATTGGACCCCAAAGTTAGCGTTATAATGTCGGCCTATACTGTATTCATTCTATAGAGCATGTATGCCCAGCCCAAGGTGAATTCATGAAAACGCTCAACCCACCTAGGTGGTTAATAATAGAGACTAAAGTGTCATACTCCAAATCGAGAGGTCATGGGTTCAAACCTCACCAGTACCTGATAGAGTCCTAGTGCAAGGCTCAACAGCCCTCGGTACTGGTTAATCATACCCAGGTAGTGCTGAGTCTGCTGACACTGGTTAGAAACAACACTCTAATTTCTAGCTTATCTAAGATAGTTCAAACAAAACAGAAGAAAAAAAAACGTCTATATTTCAAGATAACCTTGATGAATATGAAATGTTCTGATATATCATTACCTGGCATTTGGCATTACCATAGAGTTACAAAATATTCCCCGGATAGACCTATGTAGACCCTTATCAACAAGCAGGTCACTGTGGTCTGTATTGTTTTGTCATTTCATCTGTTCCATTTGCAAACATCACTTTACTGTTTGGCCATATAGCCTAATTTATTTATTTATATCATTTTTTTTATTTTTTTGATTCAGTTTAACGTCCCTTTCAAGATTATTTCAGCTCATATGAGACAGGCCAATCAGTAGGTGACGCAAAAACGGGAAAACCCCGAGAAAAAACACCCTGCAAGCAGAACTTTGCTTGTCTCACGTGGCCAGAGTGGGGCTCGAACCCACACCAGACACAGCGGTGAGATGACCGAGTGATTAAGAAACAGCACTCTTAACCACTCAGCCAGAGGGGCCGCTGCCTAAATTTTTGGTGCATTATATGGTAGATTTGCCTGACTTTTAGGCTTCTGAATTTTTGAACTCACTGTAATCACCTGTTTATTTTGGCTGGAATTTCTCAATCTTAAAAAGTACCTATGGATTTTACCTGTTGCTTTGACATATATTACATCCATTTGAGCTTTACAACAGAAAAAGCTGATCAGCGCCTTTGTTTTCGCTACTCGGATAGTACAATTCCTCTTCTACTTAAATCCGAAATTTCAAGCTTCTAGATCTTTTCTGTGCTTGTACAGGCCGGTTTGTGTTGGACCTTTTCGGAAACCACATTGTTGGTTTTCCCACGAGGCGGCTCAAATGTTATTGCGACTAATGACTCGCAATAGCATGATTAGCACTAATTACTCAAAGAGCTAGTGTAAGACTAAGACTGCACCGAGATATTAATCCCACACATCTAGGAGTCAACAACAAAGATGCTGACCAGATGGTTCATGTTCAAAGAAATTGCCAAATTAGCTAATAGTATTTATGCATTAAAGTTTCTCATCTTTCTGAAAAGCTGACATTTTGTTTAGACTACCAGCATTTAGAAGCAATATGAATAAAACCTTTCACATGTGCAGGAAAATTATAGATGATGGAAGTCTTCTGGACTTCATTTACTTCAATTTTTTGGGGCATTCCAAAGTGTGCCATTACTATTTAAGTTTGTATGTTGTCTTTAAGTTTATTGTTTCAGTTTTGTCTTAGTAAAAGGGAATTAATTACCGTGCAACTAGTAAAAGGAGATAATATTTTCTGTTTTAGTAAAGGGGAGTTAATCGCAGTGACACAATGTCTAGATGGTGGATAGTGGGAGGGGTCATTGAGTGGAAAGACAGGATATGGCTTCCTAGCAACTAGCCAAGGGCAATTAATCTTCATATTATTTTTGTTTCATTTACGTTTTAGTAAAGGGGAGGTGATCACAGTGACACAATGTCTAGATGGTGGATGGTGGGAGAGGACATTGAGTGGAAAGACAGGATGGGTTTCCTAGCAACTAGTCAAGGGAGATAATTATAACATTTTCTGTTTCAGTTATGTTTTATTAAAGGGGAGGTGATCACAGTGACACAATGTCTAGATGGCGGATGGTGGGAGGGAACATTGAGTGAAAACATGGGATGGTTTCCTAGCAACTAGTCACGGGAGATAATTATATTACTTTCTGTTTCAGTTATGTTTTAGTAAAGGGGAGGTGATCACAGTGACACAATGTCTAGATGGTGGTTGGTGGGAGGGGACTTTAAGTGGAAAGACAGGATGGTTTCCTAGCAACTATGTCAGGGAATACAAAGCTGGTGAGTACAAAGAATGAACATTTTAGTGGGATTTACTGATTATGAAAACATGCCCGTTCAACATACAGATATTTCTTAAGTGGTAAATTTTGGAAATTTTCATTTGAAATTATTTTTATGCATTCTGTATTTTTGCTAAAAACATTGGTTGTAGTCCACATTAGGAACGCCTCATCGAAGCAGTTCTAACAAGTACCCACAGTCAATGTGTTTGGTGCAAAAATAAGAAAAATAGGTATACCTTTGTACGCCCCAGTTTAACTATTATATTATTTAGGTTTAAGGAGGTATACATTTCAAAGCTGTGATCCTGATGATGAAGGTTGGGTTTACTCCATAGAATACTAATCTCTAGAAAGCAATGGGTCAGTCCTGATATGAGCCGCGACGCGAGAAAACCGGTCTTCGGGGTTTCCGACAAGGTCCGACACAAACTGACCTGTACAGTCACAGAAGCGGGCTAGAAGCTTGAAATTTCGGATTTAAGTAGAAGAGGAATTGTACTATCCGAGTAGCGAAAACAAAGGCGCTGATCAGCTTCGCGGTTACCGCGAAGCTGATCTGTGCCTTTGTTTTCGCCTAGGCAAAAATCCGGTTTTCTCACGATGCGGCTCATATGATTGAAATTATTGACTAGGTAGTTAAACCTTGAAACAAAGATGAAAAATAAATGAAAATTCTTTTTCTTTTCCAGAATTAACGGGTAGCCTGAAAGGCGGACCAGGGGCCACTGTTACTATAAATAAACCTCAGGAGTTGCCCAAACACTACAGGGAAAGCATGCAATATTACCATAATGTAGTAAGTATTGAAACGTTTTCCCGCCAAGTGTGGTTTGTACTAAATCTTGGGTTGAACTGGCAAAGTGGTACCATTAGATCTATGTGTAGAAATAGTTTGCATGTAAATTACTCATAAAAAACAGCAAATTATATATTCTGTAACTCATAACTATGAATAGTTTACTTGTAAAACAAATACTCGACAATAAGAAGCGTAATATTTTATGCATAAACATTTGGAAAGAGTGATATTCTAGGCGTAAATGCATGTCTAAAGTTGGCCCTGAAAAAAATAATACCATGTTTTTATCCAAAGTACATAAAGCTTTCTTTTCACTTTCATTCCAGGTCTTACAAAGTGTGATAGAAACAGAAAAAGCTCATGTGAATGAAATGACATCTGTTCTACAGAACTATATCAGACCTATAAATAATTCTGATATGTAAGTGCTTGTGTCATCTGTTTAACCCATATTTGATGTATGGATTCTCCCATCGTTATCAATTGGACGAGTCCACTTTCATTTTTAGGGACATCAGGAGTGATTTTATTTTTTATCTCATTTTTCGATGATTTCTCTGTGCAAACAGAATAGCTCCAAATGGGACGCCGCATTCTGCGGCGTCACATCTGGGGCTATACTGTTTGCCTATGTCCCATAAAAGGGACACCAGGCTTTAATGAGTTAATTGAGCGGGTGTGAAATCTTGATAGCAGATGAATCCTCATGACGGGCACATTTCATTCATGAAACATTGCTATTAATAAAAATATTTAACCGCTCTTCAAGATACAAGACAAACTTTGTTTCTATCTTAAGTGACAATTACGTATGGGAGGACCAATAACTGATTGTCATTTTAACTGATTATCCTGTCCTTTCCACAGATAGTATAACTGTTGAAAAAAATCTGCCGCAATTAAGCAATGAAAAAATAATGAACATATTTCCTTTATATGAGCCACATCATGAGAAAACTGGATTTTTGCCTAAGCAAAAACAAAGGCGCAGATCAGCTTCGCAGTTTCTGCGAAGCTGATCTGCGCCTTTTTTTTCGCTACTTGGAAAGCACAATTTCTTTTCTTCTTAAATTGGAAATTTCAAGCTTCTAGCGACCTACTTTAGCTGCACAGACTGGTTTGTGTCAGACCAGGTCGGGAACCCTGAAGATGTGGCTCATATTATTTCTGCCTTAATGTTTGAAACTTTAAGGCATAGAAATATTTTAATTTTAAAGAATTCTGCCTATTAATAAGATTTTGTATTCGTTGTTTTCCAGACTGAGTACAACAGAGTTTAAAGATCTCACCGGCAATCTTGAAGATATTATAGCATTCCAACAAAACTTCCTCGTCTCATTGGAAGAATGTTCAAAGTGAGTCAGTTGTTTATCTTTTACAACTGTTAATACCTACAAATTGATTGCTTCATCTACACATGACTGAAAATTTATTGACTGGGTTCTTAAGCCACAAACAAAGAAACAAACCAAAAACATTTTTGTCAGATTTGTTACAGACATTCTACTTATTAGTGAAAGTCGATGGTATGTTTATGAGACTTGCTGTCCGAAGACTGATCAGAATAGCTGGATACGTAGATAGTCTAATCTTCCCTCTTTGTTCTTGTAATTTTCGGACATCCTGCTCATCAGAGAACTGTCGGTGGTATGTTTATGAGACATGCTCTTAAGTTAAAGCTTTTTCATGCAGCCATTAATGAAGACTGATCAGAATAGCTGGATATATCGTCTAATCTGAGTCTCCTCTATAAATAGTACTCTGATTTAAATGATTGTTTTGTAATTTACAGACATCCTGCTCATCAGAGAAGAGTTGGTGGTGTGTTTATGAGACACGCTCCTAAGTTAAAAGAACTCTACACAGCATATTGTGCTAATCATCCAAGGGCAGTTGCAATATTACAGAAAAACAGGTAAGAATTGAACATGTGACTAGTAAATCATGCAGTTTCAGGGGCGGATCAGGGATTTCTGAAGAGGGTGCTCAAATGTAGAAAGTGTGTGTGTGTGTGTGGGGGGGGGGGGGGGGGGGTCGATTGCCTATTTTCACACCAAATTCCCCATGAAAATGAAATAATTTGGCTACAGAGGGGTGTTCAAGTGAACCCCTTGAGCTCCCTCTAAATCCGCCACTGAGTTTTGAAGTAAATGTTGACAATATTTAAGAATATTTTGCTGTAAATTGCATTTCAAAACACTGACACGTTTGAGCCACTGCATCAGAAAACAAACAGTCTACATATGCCAAAATAAAGAGGCAGATCAGCGCCTTTGTTTTCGCTACACAGATAGTGCAATCTCTATACTTCTCAAATCAGAAATTTCAACCTTCTAGCCATCTTCAGTAAGTGCACAGGTCGGTTTGTGTTGGACCTGGTTGGAACCCAAATTGTTGGTTTTCTCATGTGAAGGCTCATTTGTTTTTGTGGAGAATGGTAGCTCAGTGGTGGTAGTGTGACTTTGGATCACTTTGCAGCTAGAGGTACATTGTTTGAAATCTGCTTCTCCTGTGTTGTGTCCATGAATGAGATACTTTACATTGAGAATGCAGAAAGAGATGACTCTTTCCTGACATGTTTCTTGTCTATTGGTAACTTGAATTTCTGAGATGTCCGAATCAAATAACCATATCCTCACTTTGTCATGTACAGAATGTTGCAAAGTAAATCAGTTGTCAATTAAGATTATGAAATTGAAATTTTGTCATTGCACACACAGGATAGATTAAAATAGGTTCTTACAGTTACACATCAGAACAAATGTAGAATACTATTGTTTTGTAAAATGTAAAAATGTTCCTGTGCTATGTTTCAGGGATGAATTAAGTAAATTCATGGAGAAGTTAGGTGCGACTCCTCCCGGCTCTATGACACTAACCACCAACCTGTCCAAACCCTTCACACGCCTTGATAAATACCCTAGTCTATTGAAAGAATTGGAAAGACATATAGAGGTAATTACATTGATGAATATTTGTTAAGGGAGCCCGATGGCCTAATGTTAGAGCTTCGGACTCTGAATTAAGAGGTCATAGGCTCAAACACTGCTAGAGTACTGAATTGTGTGTTTGAGCAAGGCGTATTTACTCCCTAAACTGTTTTTTAGCTCACCTGAGCCGAAGGCTCATAGGTGAGCTTATAGGATAGGCAGGCATCCGTCGTCCGTCGTCGTCCGTCCGTCCGTCGTCCGTCCGTCGTCCATCCACAATTTCAAAGAAGAATATTTCTGAAGCTAGTAGGCCGATCTTGATCAAATTTAATGTGAACCATAATTGGTTTGGGGGATTGATGGCATTAGGTTTTGGAGCAGATCATATCAAAATTGTGGTTTCCATGGCAACAGATAGGTCCCATAGACTTACAATGGGAAAAACTAAAAAAATCTTCTTCTCTGAAACCACTAGGCCCACAGCTTTGATATTTGGTATGTAGCAATGGCTAATGGTCCTCTACATAAATTGTGCCATTCATGCCCCTGGGGTCAAATTTGGCCACACCCCAGGGGTCGATAGTCTCCATAGACTTACTATGGGAAAAAAATTCAAAAATCTTCTTCTCTGAAACCACAGGGCCTACAGCTTTGATATTTGGTATGTGGCAATGGCTAATGGTCCTCTACATAAATTGTGCCAGCCATGCCCCTGGGGTCAAATTTGGCCATGCCCCGGGGGTGGATAGTTTCCATAGACTTACAATTGGAAAAACTAAAAAAATCTTCTTCTCTGAAACCACAAGGCCCAGAGCTACAATATTTTGTATGTAGCAATGTTTGGTAGTCCCCATTATAAATTGTGCCAATCATGGCCCTAGGGTCTAATTTGGCCATGCCCCGGGGGTTGATAGTCTCCATAGACTTACTATGGGAAAAAAATAAAAAATCTTCTTCTCTGAAACCACAGGGCCCACAGCTTTGATATTTTGTATGTGGCAATGGCTAATGGTCCTCTACATAAATTGTGCCAATCATGCCCCTGGGGTCAAATTTGGCCCCGCCCCGGGGGTCGATAGTCTCCATAGACCTACAATAGGAAAACAACTAAAAAAATCTTCTTCTCTGAAACCACTAGGCCAACAGCTTTGATATTTTGTATGTAGCAATGGCTAATGGTCTTCTACATAAATTGTGCCATTCATGCCCCTGGGGTCAAATTTGTCCACGCCCCGGGGGTTGATAGTCTCCATAGACTTACTATGGGAAAAAAATTCAAAAATCTTCTTCTCTGAAACCACAGGGCCCACAGCTTTGATATTTCGTATGTGGCAATGGCTAATGGTCCTCTACATAAATTGTGCCAATCATGTCCCTGGGGTCAAATTTGGCCACGCCCGGGGGTCGATAGTCTCCATAGACCTACAATAGGAAAAACTAAAAAAATCTTCTTCTCTGAAACCACTAGGCCAACAGCTTTGATATTTGGTATGTAGCAATGGCTAATGGTCCTCTACATAAGTTGTGCCATTCATGCCCCTGGGGTCAAATTTGGCCAGGCCCCGGAGGTTGATAGTCTCAATAGACTTGCTATGGGAAAAAAATTCAAAAATCTTCTTCTCTGAAACCACAGGGCACACAGCCTTGATATTTTGTATGGGTTGGGGGATTGATGGCATTAGGTTTTGGAGCAGATCGTATCAAAATTGTGGTTTCCATGGCAACAGATAGGTCCCATAGACTTACAATGGGAAAAACTAAAAAAATCTTCTTCTCTGAAACCACTAGGCCCACAGCTTTGATATTTGGTATGTAGCAATGGCTAATGGTCCTCTACATAAATTGTGCCATTCATGCCCCTGGGGTCAAATTTGGCCACACCCCAGGGGTCGATAGTCTCCATAGACTTACTATGGGAAAAAAATTCAAAAATCTTCTTCTCTGAAACCACAGGGCCTACAGCTTTGATATTTGGTATGTGGCAATGGCTAATGGTCCTCTCCATAAATTGTGCCAGCCATGCCCCTGGGGTCAAATTTGGCCCCGCCCCGGGGGTAGATCGTCTCCATAGACTTGCAATGGGAAAAACTAAAAAAATCTTCTTCTCTGAAACCAAAAGGCCCAGAGCTTCTATATTTTGTATGTAGCAATGTTTGGTAGTCCCCATTATAAATTGTGCCAGTCATCATGAGTGCCCCTAGTGTCCATGCATAGACTTTCATTGGTCGATTCTCAATTAATTTAAATCTCATGAGCTTACAATGTGATAATCTCTCAGGTGAGCTACAGGACCAGTGGTCCTCTAGTTACCCAGGGAGTGACGACTCTGTCCGGACATGACTGAATAATTGTTTACTGGAATGTTAAACCTCAATACAAACAAACAAACATACCCATTGGAAAAGGGGAAGAAGACGGAACATACCTATTGTTATGTTTTTATGAAACAAGCAAAGAATCTGACAATTTTCATAAGCTGAGGACATATGTTCAATGATAAATAAACATTATTTTACATCTTACACATCGGCATGCTTAATTAATTTCATATGAAATGACCATGAGTGTAAGGTAGTTTTATCATTGACCTTTAAAATATGATTTTATAGCTGTCACAGTTGATATATTTTCAATGAAAATTTACATTGTTGATATGCAAAATTATGTTACAATTTCCAGCAAAAAGTGTTAATACTCGTACATGTGTGGTCATAATATATTTATTACACGATGTTGATGTCATATGATAGTGTTCCTTTCTCCATTTACAGGAGTCACATGTAGATAGAGGAGACACCCAAAGGGCAATAGCTGTGTTTAGAGATATATCGGTAAGGATTTTTGTTGTTATTGGCATTTTTGTCTCAACTCATGAGTCTTTGTTCTAATAGATACTCTGCGACTATGTAAAAATGTTGCAACAGCTTATAAGGTCGACAAACTTTTATTGGAAATATTATGTATACAACTGCAACACACCAACTACATAAGGCCAGAAGACAGACATATATTGGCTTTTTCAATTCTGTTTCTTATTAACCAGAGTTTGAAAGTACCATTGGTAGCTAATACATGTATATTTGTTTATCAAACTCCAGTTTGTGAAGTGTTTGTCAGTTATATTCTTATCATGTGAGCCGTGACTTTGGGTTTCCGACCAGGTCTGGCACAAACCGCCCGGTGTAGTCTCGGTAAAAGGCTAGAAGCTTGAAATGTTGAATTTAAGTAAAAGAGGAAACATACTATCCGTGTAGTGAAAACAAAGGCATTGATCAGCTGTGCAGTTACTCCGTGCCTTTTTTTTTTGCATAGGCAAAAAATCTAGTTTTCTCATGACGCAGCTCATGTTATATTTTCAGAATCATTGCATGGAGATAAGAAAATTAAAAGAAATGGAGTATGAAATAGTCACAAGTACAATCAAAGGTTGGGAGGGAGAGGTATGGTGTAGGGAGTGTAGGACAAAATCCCCTGTTGAAGAGGGATTTTGTCCAGATACCATGGTATAGGCCATTATGGACTCTCGTAAAAGTGCTTTCAAGAACAAATGAATCAAATCATTTTCTCCATTGATAATGTGTATAAAACAGAGCCCTTAGAGAGTTGAACATTTATGACCCTAGTGTGTATATTTGGTTCTTTTATAGATATAAATGTATTTGTACATTGTACCTACTCTTTTCTTTGAATGGTCACATGCTTCTCAAGCCTGAAACCAATGTCTTATTTCTCTAACTCTGTACAGCTGTCAAGTGGGACATAAAACATGAAATATACCAACCAACATTTTCTCTTTATTCGGTGCTACCTTTTACCTTACAGGAAATCTCAGCTCTGGGTGAAGTCCAGCACCTGTCTCAAGTGAAAGTAGAAATGTTATCCGGTGAAAAATATGACCAGATATTTATCCTGTTTCCCAATGATCTGTTAATGCTGTCAATGAGTCCTAGGCTCAGTGGTTACCAATACGAGGTAATGTAGAAATGTTGGCCAGAATATTATAAAAAAAAAAGTTTTTCATTCTCAACTCAGCTGAGCATGAAATTTACCAACAATTGTTGGCATTTTAACATTTATAAGCCGGAAAAATGAATAGCTTTGTCAGCCTTACCCTGGAATTTCTAAAAAGTTTGGTTATTATAGTATAAATATATTATACATTAGCACCATGTTTTGTTCTTGATCAAGTCACATTAACTCCTCAAAGTACTGGTTAAAACACAGAAAGTGATGGCTTTATCCTGACATGACTGAAAAATTGTTAAACAAACATATCTTGCCAAACATGGCTGAAAAACTGTATATTTCTGAAGAAAACGCAATAAAATAAATTCTTGCTGTTTTCACACCCATCACTTTCTGTTATCTATTGAATTAAGCATTATTATACAAGTCTAACTGTCATCTGTTATGTCCATTTTCTAGGGCAAGTTACCACTAAGTGGTATGAAGGTCAGTCTACATGAGTCGGAGGACCCTGATCATCATGCGTTTGAAGTTTCAGGTAATAAATATATGTGCAGTTACTGCACAGCTGATCAACATCTTTGGTTTAGCTGCATGGATAGTACAATGCCTCTTCTTCTTTAATCCAAACTTTCAAGCTTCTAACCTTCTACTGTGGCTGCACAGGCTGGTTTGTGTTGGACCTGGTCGAAAACTCCCAAAATCAGTTTTCTTATGTCGCGGCTTATATCAGGCAAATGAATTTTCTGTCAGAGTGGCACTTCAAGAAACTTCTAAAATATCTCTTATCTCTGAAAATTTTGAAATTTTATTTTTGCATGTCCAAGGAAAAGTTATAGCCTCATATCCTTTCTTTACCTATAGGACTTGCGGCTTATCAGTTACTAGAATCTTGTAAAACCACAACATGAAGTACAGCTCAACATCATTTTAACAGTTTCTTTGGGGTCCATGGAAATAACCATGTTATAAGTGAAACATAGACATTAAGCAAAATAATGACTTGGGAGCCATGACATGGCTGTTTTATATGCGCTTTAATGAAGGGCATTATAATATTGAGGTTGAACTGTGCCATCTTTTGCAAACTCTTGCCATAAGTCTCTATGGTGTTATTAAGTAAACTTACTTTTTGTGATTTTCAGGTAACATGATAGAAACCATGTTGGTGACCTGTGGTACAAAAGCTGAAGTGACTGCGTGGCTTGAAGCTTTGAAAAACTATGTGGTTCATACACAGACCTCACCTAGTTCTAAACCAGTTAGCTTGATAGTAAGTATAATACATGAAGTTCTTGTTGACAGAATGCTATACATAGAACAAAACAAAGGCATTGGGGTTCAGACTAGTTAAGCATGGTCATCTTCAAAAATAGAAGCCCGCATGGCTACTTGCCTTGTAAGCCAGGGGTCACAGGTTCGATCCTGGGCTTCGATAGCTGTTCCGTGAGAATTAATCAAGAAATCAACCACCAGCTTATAGAAAGCAGCTAGATAGAAACAAGTTATGCTAACAAGGCCGCAATGCAAGTGCAAAGGCTGATCAGCACCTATGTTGTTCAAAAAGGCTTACCAGTGTGAGTGAATTTCTTATTTCTTGGCATATTTCAGGTATCCACATCCCAGCCAGCTATCTGCACCCTAACCCCTGCCAAAACTGCCAAAGTCACAAATGCCCTGAGTAACTTCTCCGTGAGTAAGACCTGGTCTATGAGCTGTCTCCGCCCCTCACCCCCACTCCGACCCCCAGTGCTGTACCGGGATGATGCTATGAGGAGCCCCAGAACGGGACGGAAATTAGGAAGAAGAAAACCAGGTAGGTTTCCTGTTCTAAATTTAGATTTAGATAGCAACAATCTCCATACAACTTTTCCAGTTGTGTTTCATCATAATAATTCATCCACTTTTAGGCAATTTTTAGGTGTTTCATAATAATTCATCTACTTATAGGCAATTTTTAGTTGCTTTATTGTGTTTTATAAAGAAAGCTTTAGATCCTTGATTTTATTGTTTGATCAGACTGGATGGATGCCCAGGCTCATTCGATACGGGTTGCAAAGGCACATAAATGTGATCTGTGTCTTGTTTTAGTAAATGTAAAAATCCAGCTTTTTGTGACAAATACATAAAAATAGATTCATTTTTTGCATATTTCAATATTTTCTTCCTAACAGAGCGGACCCAGTCACAAGATGAATATGATAAACGCTTCAAAAGATGTTAGTATGAGAATGGTTCTACGATATTTATGCTCATGCAGAGTCATTACTGTAGCCTCTTTAACCTTTAATATTTGAGCCTGTGCGTGACAAAACCACCAATTTGGGCTCCGACCAGGTCTGACACAAACCAGGCTGTACAGTCACAAAAGATGGCTAGAAGCTTGAAATTTCGGATTTATGTAGAAGAGGGATTGTACTATCCGTGTAGCAAAAACAAAGGCGCTGATCAGCTTCGCAGTCACTGCGAAGCTGATCTGTGCCTTTGTTTTCGCCTATGCAGATTGATGGTTTTCCCATGTAGCGGCACAATTATTTCAGTTTAATTCAGTATTTGCTTATTTTACAATATGATATCATTGAAATGTTTTGGCCAGATCCTGCTAAATTAAAGAATGCCAACAAAATTTGTATTTATTGATCCTTAAGACAAGACAAACAGATCATGAAAAAAGTTCTGGAAATATCACAATGTCGCTAAATTAGAATGGTTACAAATATGAGCCGCTGCTTAAGAAAACCAACAAATTGCATAGGTAAAAACAAAGGGGCAGATCAGCTGTGCAGTAACTGCACAGCTGATCAGCATCTTTGTTTTCGCTACACAGTACAAACCCTCCTCTTATTAAATTCAAAATTTCAAACTTATTGCCTGCTTTTGTGACTGTACAGGCCCGGTTGGAAACCCAAATTGTAGGTTTTCTCATGTGAAGGCTCATATATGTTTTGGTGGTGTCTCAATTTATATAAGCTTAACTAATTTAAGCCTGGTGTCCTTTTTATAGGACATAGGCAAACAGAATAGCCCCAGATGTGACGCCGCAGAATGCGGCGTCCCATCTGGGGCTATTCTGTTTGCTTGGTAGGGGATTTCATCGCAAAATGGAATGAAAATTCCCAATCACTCCCAACGCCCCTAAACATGAAAGTGGACTCATCCAAATGATAATGATGGGAAAATCCATTCGTCAAATATGGGTTTAATGGTAAGGTTTGCTTCCAGTAAATGACTCTGCATATACATTGGATGTTGTCATGTTTTCCCGTTGCATTTTAGACAGAGTTTGGAATTATCCCTATTTTTTATTGTAGCCCGTTTTGAGAATGATTGTTATATTTTGTAGTACATGTAGTTTGTTTGCTTGTTGTCGGTCTCAATTTCGCCTTGAATTTGTGTGTTTATATGATTTTGTATATGTTGAAGATAATCATTGGCCCACCAAACGAGACACCATAGATTTTGATATTGTCAGTCACTTAATATATGCCTGTGATTCTTACAGTGCAGATTGATGCAAATGTAGTGCAGTGATGAGAAGCCTGAATGGTTGGGCCTCGCTGTAGGTATTTGCAAAATTGATATTGCTTTGCTGTATGTTGTGTCCAAATCGATAAGGCTTCCAATCGCTGCACTCTGTTCTGTCATTTATTGTGTGCACATTTGTGTGCAACAATTTGTGCTGTAAGAAATTTGGTTGCATCACAGGTATAAGAATGTAGAGTAATGATACTGTACAAGAACAATAGTGGGAATACAGCTCAGCTTGGCTTCGTCTTTTACCAAAGTGGCTATGCAGGTTTAACGATATGAGCCTTTGCGTGAGAAAACAATTTGGGTTCCTACCAGGTCAGGCACAAACTGGGCTGTACAGTCACAGAAGCAGGCTAGAAGCATGAAATTTCTGATTTAAGTAGAAGAGGGATTGTACTAGCTGTGTAGCGAAAACAAAGGCGCTGATCAGCTTCGCAGTTACTGCGAAGCTGATCTGCGTCTTTGTTTTTGCATATGCAGGTTGTTGGTTTTCCCATGCGGTTGCTCATATGTTCTCTTTGTATAAGTACCTGATAATCAATTTAGTTTTTTCCCACCTCGGTTTTTGGAGCGGGAATTTTTTCTTTCTGATTGCGCTATTTCCTGATCATTGCCTACTTTTACCTCTGTCGTATTACTTCGCTCAATTACCATATTTATAAAGATAAATTTGAGAATGACAGTTGTTGTATTGTGATGTAGTTTGATATTGTTTGCTGAATGTTTGTATTTTAGTTTGGTTATGTTTATGTAGTCATTGCGGGAGGTTAAAACCATCCTGTATACATGTGATGCAAACAAATTTCTTACCAAGCACGGCCCAGTTGTTCAAAACTTTGTTAGCTTAATGCTGTCATTAAGCCCCCATTTTGTTAACTATATATGAAGAAGTTTAAAAGCTAATACACTGTTATTTTTTGTTGAAAAAATGTGAGAATCCTATGCAATGCAAAGGATTCTCACATTTTTTCAACAATTATAAAATAGCAGTGTATTTGTAATATTGCCATTTGAAATTGTAACAAATCGTTAAGTAACAACATCATTAATTTTGAACAACTGGTCCCTGATATATTGATGGAACATCACACAACACCTGAGCCATCGCATGGGAAAACCAACAATCTGCATAGGCGAAAACAAAGACGCAGATCAGCTTTGCGGTAACCGCGAAGCTGATCAGCGCCTTTGTTTTCGCTACACAGATAGTACAATTCCTCTTCCACTAAAATCCGAAATATCAAGCTTCTAGCTTGCTTCTGTGCTGGTACAGCTCGGTTTGTATCGAACCTGTTCGGAAACCACATTGATGGTTTTCCCAGGAGGTGGCTGACCTGACATAATGGAATGCAACAATTGGGAAGCTGGATTGATTTGGCATTACAGCATATCAATGATCTCATCACTGTAGGTTGTTGCCAAATTGAAATGTCTTACTATTACAGCACTCCATTTTGTCACATGTTGTGTGATGTTGCTGCTATCTGCTCTGTAAGAATCATGGGTATCTAGGGTGTATAAGTGCCTCAAAAACAGATGTGAATATAGCATCATTGGATATATATGTTGTTGCATGAGTATGTGTATGATCCAATAAAGAATGAGACTTTTCGAATTATTCCTATGTAAATAAACCTGGCTTATTGTGAATATCTTGTTAATATTGCTCAATATAATGTGCACACGATACACTGGTTAAAATTCAAATGTAGACAACTACCTTCTGTTGCTTAGCAACAGGAGAATGTGAGTCAGATGTCCTTGGCCATGTGGTACTTATGCACATAAAATTGGTTGCCATGGCAACTGGTGATAAAAATTCCAATCATGGCACACATTTATAGTGTTCATAGCTAGCTTTATGCCAGGCAAATATCACTTACATACAGCTGATAATTCAAGTACGCTGGGCATTTTTGCAAGAAAAGTTGGGTTTTAGTTGCGAAAAAAACAATGATTTTGTGGGTAGGGGTGGTAAATAACTTATAACCTGAGTATACAGGACAAAATACATTGTTTTCAACCTTGAAATGATCAATTATTGGGTAAATATTGCAAGTTTTATGTTGCCTAGCAACGATGGAATTTGGAAAATGTTATAAGCCAGGATTCATAGAGGAAAGTGGTTGCTAGGCAACCACCTCTTGATTACTAGCGCAAGACTCAAATTGACCAAAGCAAAATATTTCAGAGATGAATGTTAATACAATGCAGTGGCAGAAAATGGCAACTTTTATTTCTGTTTATTTTGTGTTAGAATCGTAATAGATCCGCTCAAGTGCATGAATTATTGTTCAGTAATAATTCAGTTTTTCGGTCAGTTGTAAGAATATGAATCACTCGCGCTAAGCGCTCGTGATTTGATCTTCTTTATAACCTCCAAATAGTGAAATATTACTCAAGAATTCACAGCTAGAGCTGATCTATTTCTTAAATAGCACCAATGACATCATGACAGTAACAATGTCCAGTTGCATAGGTGAGAGACATGTTTTTTTTATGTCAAATTACTTGATCATGTGATGCCGTGTGACACAATGTATTTCATGGAATTATGAACCACATTCATTTAGACTTTGCACCAAAAATAAAGATTATATGTCTTGAATGGCTGTGATGTATTGTTTGGTGTCTGTGTTATGTCCTCATACTCTCATTTTCAGCATTTTATAGTGTTAGAAGTAAACGAAAAAGGAAAACAGGAAGACGTAATAGTGACCACAATCTTTATTGTATATGTTATGCATTTGCATGACTGTTGCATACATACCGTAATCATATGTGTACAAAAACTCTTATGTTATTTAACATTGAAATTTCTATTATTAACACAGTGCATTTGAAAATGTTGGCATTATTATTTTACATGGCATCCACTGAGTATAAAAATTTGTCTTGGTACATAGCTTAGTCATGGGCATCTCTGTACATGTATGAGCCGCCTCGTGGGAAAACCAACAATGTGGTTTCCGAACAGGCCCGACACAAACCGGCCTGTACAAGCACAGAAAAGAGGTAGAAGCTTGAAATTTCGGATTTAAGTAGAAGAGGAATTGTACTATCCAGGTAGCGAAAACAAAGGCGCTGATCAGCTTCGTGGTTACCGCGAAGCTGATCTGCGTCTTTGTTTTCGCCTAAGCAGATTGTTGGTTTTCCCATGAGCGGCTCGGATCATATTGAGAAGACCTGAGACTGACCCTCATTCATATCCAGCTCCTTTCTTTCATGAAGATTTGGTAATGAAAATATTTCTACAGCTATTTTACCTCTTGCCCATTCAAGAAGAGATCAATTAGTGGTGAAAATAATATGCACTATGTACTGGCAATCTGCCTCAGAAGCAACAGTACTAGTGTAGTTAGGATAACTGACTGTTCTTAAATGTTACACTATATGGGCGGTTTGCCTTTATTACGTCAGAGTGAACATTTGTCACCAAAAAGACAGGCATATGTAGCAGCCAGGTATCGAACCTGCAACCTCTTGATTGCTAAGTGAATACGCTATCCATTACACCACTGCGGCTGTCTGAGTTATGACCCTAGCTGTTGACTGTGTTTATTTAACGTTAAATGAAATACACAAAAACGGAGAACATACTGGCCTGGTTTAGTGTTAAGGTGTCTTAAATCCAGAAGTCAGGAGTTGTGTGTGTGTGGGGGGGGGGATCCCCTCTGACACTGGGTTGTGTCCCTGAGCGAGACACACTATCTTCCCATTTTACTGGACAATACACAGGAAGAGATGGCCTTGTCCCTAGATGACTGAAAATGTGTTGACTGCTATTGTTTAAGACTGATATCTTTTTTCTAAGCATGAATTATGTATACTGAATGGAACACTAGGCTGATGATAATTTAAGCTATAATTTATGGTGAATTCTTTCTAAAAGCTATGTTGAAGGAACTATCTCAACTTATTTTCTGTCAGTGGTAATCAAAACATGTAGATATTCTCAAATACATATTCCAGAGGGAATAGATGATAAACACTAGGGTAATTTTTCACTCTATTTCAAATTTTCGGCACAAGGCCTTCATCAGGAAAGTAACTTAAAATTTTTGCAACTAGGTCCATTTGATGCCACCTAGTTGCAAAAATTTAAAGTTACTTTCCTGATGAAGGCCTAGTGCCGAAAATTTGAAATAGAGTGAAAAATTACCCTAGCAAAAACATGTATTTTCTATTTTTTCTGAAAAATGATATTTAAAATGCTTGTAATAACAATTCACTTCGCTTGATTAATTTGTTATGGCAAATAAGCACATCTTTTTTTTTCCTTTCATAATTGTCAATATACAAACATGCACTAACGAAATAATTCTCCATATTTTAACGGACTTAATTGACTGTGTCCTTAAAAGTTAAGATTTTAGCAAGAAGTTGGAAATGGTACAGATTTGGAGCAAATGTTTTAATTTCAAATTTTCGGCAAATTTTCAAAATAGGTTTTATACTGTTTTGTATTTGTTTGTCTGTAGAAAATGTACCAAAGACGAGCTAGAAAATAGATTGTTTATATGCAAATGGCTAAATAAATATTATGCACAATACTTTTAGAAACATAAGAAAACATCTTGAGTATCATATTATTTTGTTACATGTGTACTTTATTTTGTTGCAGATGACCCTCGAACAAACTCAGAAGATGCTCTCATTCTTAAAGTGATAGAAGCTTACTGTACCAGTGCTAAAACAAGACACACAGTCAACTCATGTGAGTATAGTCAAGCCCTCTTATTATGCTTTCTACTATTAGCTTCCAACCAGGCTTAGCGAAAACCAGCTTGTTCAGCCAGAGATATGCAATTTGTTTTATAAAAATATAGTCTACTGCCTTTGCGATAAATAACAAAGTCTGGATTATACTGCATTAAACTACATCTGATGTCTTCCTTGATTATTTAATTGTTACATCATGATGGGGTTAATTTAAAAAAAGAAATTTTGTATGTTGTCTGATGTGGCCAATGTGTCTGTTTGATTTTGATTTGTTGCCATTGAAGTGTTGTCTTCGTTTTTTCACTAAAAATGTAGATGAAGAGCTCTTTTCAATATGTTTTTGTCGAAAATGTCCTATTATATTGATCTTAATTTTACATTTACACCAAAATCTTTGTCTTTTTATAATGCTAGTGTTGTTGCTTTGTTTGGTTTTCTTATGTTTTGTATTTGAATGTTACAATTTGTGTAAAGAGAAAACATGTTTTTAATGTAAAGTTGAACATTGAAATTGTTCAACACAATTTTATATTTCTAACAGCAGTATAATAGTGAATGTTATGTTATTTTGGTTTTTATTTTACTTAAACTTTTACATCAAATGTATTTGTTGTTGTTGCATAGTGCTTATCTGTATAGTGCTTAAAGAGCAATGTGTATACATATAGTGTGATTGCTTTGACCATGCCTCCTTACCTCTAGTGACAACTGTTTGTTGATATTAGCAGAGGGGTTTCTACTGGCTTGATGCAGTCTGTTCAACAAACAGGTATCTCTTATGAAAGGTTAACCAGCATGGTCAAAGAAATCACACTATACCTGTGTTTATTATATAATTCGGCAAATAGGTCACGGTATGGGCATTACCTCATGAATACGATATTGGGAATGGTCTACCCTTGACTTAGGTAAAAGCTAAAGGCGTACAGTTAAAATATTCAACTCACATGTTTTCCATTAGAAAATAAGAATGAAATACGAGTTTGTCTAATTCACTGAATTGGACAAAATACAGGTAGCTGATTTCTAATAG
Organism: Rugalucina vietnamica; assembly: GCA_964017185.1. Classification (NCBI taxonomy): domain Eukaryota; kingdom Metazoa; phylum Mollusca; class Bivalvia; order Lucinida; family Lucinidae; genus Rugalucina; species Rugalucina vietnamica. The sequence goes on along the minus strand of OZ024883.1, from coordinate 33,754,578 downwards.
TATACAGTTAAAATATTCATCTCGCATGGTTTACGTTAGAAAAGAAGAATGAAATACAAGTTTATCTAATTAACTGGCGAAATACAGGTGGCTGATTTCTAACGGTAAATATGTGACAGCGGTCCAGGCTGACTGAGTTTGACTTTTCCATTTTCTCCCTTCTTGAATACGTAGATGGACTAGCCGACCACGCCCAGATATGAATATTTAAGTTGCCGCCTATACAGTAACCTATTTGCCAAATTATACAAGTACACGTACCTGTATAATATTATTGCATAAATACCCGTGTCACAAGATATTAACAGCCGTTTATTAATGAAGAGAAAGCCATGCATTAATATTGCAATTCACACTTGCACATGCTGTTAATACATGACTTTTTTCTTATGCTTGTTTTACTTATGCCACGCAAAGCAGTGCTAATAATGAGAAACTGTAGTCCGCCTGGAACGAGCATAAAATGAAAGCTTTTGCGCGTATGAAAATGTGATGAGGCTGTAAAATATGAGTGCACCATTTCGTTTGTGCAGTATTTTTGCAATAATAGCGATACAATCAAAAATGATTTTCCATTCATTAACATTCACTAGGTCCCTCGGGTAGTGTTGAAAACCTAGGGCTACGCCCTTGGTTTTCAACACTCCCTTTGAGACCTAGCGAATGTTGATGAATGGAATATCATGTTTGATCCCTATATTAATGTACAATAATCATATATTTTGCATTTTGTCATTGAATTATTTTAACAAGAAAATATGTGTAAACATTAAATGTTGTTACACCTTGCTTTTGTTATCGTTGCTTTTTATGTTATGATTGACCAGTTGCTCTGGGACATTGTTACAATGGGATAACTGTATTAAGTATATTCATTTGAAAATAGATGTACTGTAAGTTCGGAAATTTTCACATGGCTTTCATTTCGCAAATTTTTGATTTCCGAATTAATAGCAAGTGCTTGAATTCACGAGCAAGTATTCATGCAGTCTATTAAGCTTATTGTGATTTTTTATTAGTGAGAACTTTATTTTTGTGAGGCAATGAACTCAAGAATATTAAAAATTAAGTTAAAAATTAAGTTCTTGTGAACATTTCCCAATTTACAGTATATATTGTTTTACAGACAAAATGGCTGCTTATGTTTAAGTAAAATATGTAGTATTAAGAAGCTGCAAATTCGAACATTTATATGAAATTTACAACAATAACCCTGACAATGCGTCATACTTATTTAACCTATGAATAATCAGGTACAAAACACAGTATACCTGAATTACCTGAGGAGAAACCAGGTATTTATATGTGTGCATTTGTGCCATCATATATACCAGTTAGTTTAGTAGGTTTTAAGAGAGTGAAAACATGCATTAAAATAGTCTAGGAGAAATGATAGTAATCACCCTGTATACCCATCATGCAACTAAATTTCTTACAGCGCGGATTGATGCAACATCACACAACGTGACAAAATGGATTATGGTGATTGGAAGCCGGATTGATTCAGCAGCAACCTACAGAGAGACAATGATCAGGCTGCTGTAGGTTGTTGCCCAATCCATCAGGGCCCAGTTGTTCAAAACTTCAAAAGCAAATACACTGTTATTTTTTGTTGAAAAAATGTGAGAATCCTTTGCACTGCAAAGGATTCTCGTATTTTTCAAGGCGGCCCCCGTGGCCGAGCGGTTAAGAGCGCTGTTTCTTAATCACTTGATAATCTCACCGCTGTGTCTGGTATGGATTCGAGCCCTGCTCTGGCCACATGTGAGACAAGCCAAGTTCTGCTTGCGGGTGTGCCAGGTGGTTTTTCTCGGGGTTCTCACGTTTTTGCCCCACCTACTTTCTCATATGAGCTGAAATAATCTTCTGTCTCATATGAGCTGAAATAATCTTGAAAGGGATGTAAAACTGAATTAAAAAAAAAAAATCAACAAAAAATAACAGTGTATTTGTAATATTCATGTTTGAAATTTTAACAAATCGTTAACTAACAACATTGTTAATTTTTGAACAACTGGCCCCTGGCATCCAATCACAGCACATTTTGTCACCTGTCGTGTGATGTTGCAGCAGTCTGCTCTGTAAGAATCACGGGTATATAGGGTGGGATTTTGGGAGTGAAAACTTGCATTAAATAGTCTCGGAGAAATGATAGTAACTTCATTTGTGTCTAAAATGGTCACATAGATGTAGAGCTATTTCACAGAACTGAATAAACTGGATGAAGTGCATAAGATATACAGCCCTTTTCACTCGAGCTTGCAGTTAGAGAATTAGTATTACACAAGAAGACTATGTGTTACAAAGATCTGCACATTGAACTTAATAGGGAACTTGAATTGCATAGTACATGTATATGCATGTGATGGAGAAATAAGAATTTGTGAAGTATATAATACATTTTTTTTTTTAACTTTTATATGCCTGATTTCAATTTGAGTGGAATTCTGTATCAAGTTTTGTTAAGCATAATTAGTAGTATGTATGTGATTATGAAGTATAGTATCAGTCAATTGTGTGTAGTGTGCTTTACATAATCATTCTTTGGAATTTAATTTTTGCACCCTGAATACTCGTGATTCAACCAAATTTCTTTTAGCGCAGATTTATCCAACAACATCACATGACAAAATGGAGTGTGCTGATTGAAGAATGTTGCCAATTCATTCTGGCTTCCAGTCTCTGCATTCCATCTGTCATGTGTCATTTTGTGATGTTGCATCAGTCTGCGCTGTAAGAAATGTGTTGCATCAGGGGTATACAGGGTGCTATGGATGTCATGCTATTTATTGTTATCCACCATTGAATATTGTAATCTTGTTAAAGGCATGTATTGGTTTGCATTTGCTTGATTCGGCATAATCACCCTTAAAATTTTTATAGACAAGTCTCTGCATGAAATGCAGACCCACTCAGATAATCTTGGCGACCTGGGCCCAGTTGTTCAAAGCATCGTTAGCTTAACGATATCGTTAAGACATAAATTTGTTAAGCAAATATCAGCTAAAGTAACAAATACAGTTATTTTTTGTTGAAAAAATATGAGAATCCTTTGCAGTGCAAAGGATTCTCACATTTTTTCAACAAAAAATAACAGTGTATTTGTAATATTAACGTTTGAAATTTTAACGAAACGTTAACTAACGACGTTGTTAGTTTTGAACAACAGGGCCCTGGGCAAGATGTTTCTTCATAGTCATTCTAATCTGTGTCAGATCTACACTGATTGAGTTTCTGTGGGATAACTCTTTGGTTATGTCTTAAAGTGATTAAAATGCAAAGATATCAGTTGAAAATGGGAATAATGCTGTCTACCTAATTTCTACAAAGCTTGCCTTGACCTGTGTAATATGCATGCCTTTCTTAGCTTGTCACATAGTTCTGTTTTTTTTGGGGGGGCGTAGTGTTTGTGGAAATTACTGTTTTGATTGCATCTTGGTATCGTACCATAAATTCAGACTTGTATATGAGCCACCTTGTGGGAAAACCAACAATGTGGTTTCCGAACAGGTCCGACACAAACTGGCCTGTACAGTCACAGAAGATGGCTAGAGGCTTGAAATTTTGGATACAAGTAGAAGAGGAATTGTACTATCTGAGTAGCGAAAACAAAGGCGCTGATCAGCTTCGCGGTTACCGCGAAGCTGATCTGCGTCTTTGTTTTCGCATATGCAGATTGTTGGTTTTCCCATGAGGCGGCTCATATGGAGACATCTATATGCACATGTTAGATGGTCAAATATTAAGGTACTGTTTTAATGTTAGAAAGATATTTAGCACGATTGTTATTCATATTGATAAAACAACAACAGAAATTATATAATTTTAATCATGTATTGCCCTTTCTGTTACTGCTGCTTTGGATTATCATTGGTTGTCTCCCTTGGACTGGAAATTAAATATGCACATAAATTACACGCCTCAGTGGATCTTAAGAAGCTCCGCCTCAGCACGGATGACAGTGGGATCGGTCACTCAGAGCCACTAAGTTCTCCAGAATGGGACGAGTTTCCATTCACCAATACGGAAGGAGGGATGATACATGGATTCTGCTGTGCCACGTTTCCCCTGGCAAAGGGGCTCATCAGGACAGCAAAGAGATTGTGACTATCCGACTCAACAAGATGAACTTTTTGAAAAGTTGCAAAGTTTAAAGATGATAGACAATTTATGCAGTAAACACTGCAATAATGCACTCAGTTTAAAATGAGTGAAAATATAAAGAAAAAAGAATTTTTGATTTTTTTTCTTTTCTTGAAGGAGAGAACGTGTTTGAACTTCTAATTTATCTGTAACAATTGCTTCATTTATTCTTAAAGTTTTAATTTGTATGTGTGATTCTGCGTCAGGTCAAATCATAAAGAGAGACTACTTTATTCTACATACATGTAATGTGAACACTTTTATACATGTAGCTATCTGGCAACTTATTCATTTTTATGTGCTTAAAGTTGTAATGTGTCTGCAATTTTGTGCGTCTGTAATATTATTGTATGTCTTGTGAGTTTTTGACACTAATGGAATAAAAATTCTGACTCCAGTCAAAGCATTTGATTATCACAAAGACCCATTTATGCTGCGCAGCCTGGTGGAGTCAGTAGAAACCCTGATCTTTGTCCAAAACATTCATCTTGAAGATTTAGCCATGAAAATACTTTTTCCTACAGCCATTTCTCTAACCCCAAGTCAGCTGAAAATTACTTTTAAAAAATCATAAGAATGTCAGAACTGGCCCCGAGGTTATAAAACTTTTTTCATGCTCAGAGCTGAGCTGAGACTAAAATTTATTCTGCTTATAGTTGTTAAAATGCTAACAATTGTTGGCACTTTAATCTTTATGAGCTGGATAAATTACTAGATTTTGAGTTTTGAATCTGAATTTTCCATTAATTTTGACCATTTCAGCTTTTATGAGCAGTTTTAACTTCATGCTCAGCTGAGCTGAGCTTGAAAAAAGTTTTATAACCTCAAGGCCTGGTAGCACTAGCTTTGAAAAAGTAACAGGTTATTCTACTGACCACTGATCTTGCAAACATGACCTTGGGAGTTGCTTGTTTTCTTTGAATATAAAAAAGTAAATCAAGTCAAACAAGATACAATTTTTCTTCCCCAGAAATATTGCAGACATTGTTAAGCTCAATCAGTTCTCACTGTTTGTGCTATTCACATATACACTTCCTAAAAATATTTTTGAAAGTGTTTTATGGCTTGTTAGAATTACATGTAGTGTTGTTGCATAAGGAAATGTGAACTAATAGTGTGTATGATGTTTGCTCATGCTGTCTGACCATAAGCATGTCTGTAGAAGATATACTCAGAGATTGCTCAAATATTTTCAAATTGTTAAACTCGAAATTGAACCGCTTCAAGAGTTTATCTCATGTATCGTGATGGTAAGTGTTTATGTATGGAAGAGTTTGTGAGCCATCAGAGATTATATACAATGCATTCGCTACATTTTCTGCCAATTTGTTTGTAAGTCTTTGACTTTTTGCTTAAATTCTGCCAACTAATATCATTCTATTGTGCTGCTCCCTTTCTCAGTATTAACTCTGCAAAGAATTGGCTTATAAAAAACTGAAAAAAAAGAAAAGTTTTGCATCGTTGGTTTCAGCAATTAGAAGGAATAATTAATTTTACCAAATTAGAATGTCAACAAGACATGTATTAAAGAAACGTAACATTTTAGAATGTCTTTTTTTTTCTTGCAGCCATATTGTATAGTCCCAATGTATTAATTCCTCAAGAAGAAAAGATAATTGTGGATGATGGAGGACATCCTGACACAGTAGAAGAAAAGTAAGTAATAATACCCTATATAACGGTGAAGCTTCGAAATTTCTTTCAGCACAGATTGATGCAACATCACACATGTGACAAAATTTAGTGTGTTGATTGGAAGCCAGATCGATTTAGCAACAACCTAAAGTTAGGCAATAAACTCTTTGCTTGATGCTGTTGCCCAAGCGAATTGGCTTCCAATCTCGTGTCATGTGATGTTGTATCAGTTTGCAATGTAAGAAATTTGGTTGCATCAGTGGGGAACAAAAATGAGTAATATGGCGTCTTTCGGCTGTAAAAATGAAAATTCTTGATTTTGATAAAAAACATAGATTGTGGGTACATGTTATGTGATGTTGTATCAATTTGCGATGTAAGAAATTTGGTTGCATCAGTGGGGAACAAAAATGATAATATGGCGGCTTTAGGCTGTAAAAATGAAAATTCTTGATTTTGCTAAAAACATAGATTGTGGGTACATGTTATCATCATTAGAAGCCTCCGTGGTGCAGTGGTTATATCACTCGCCTTGTAAACCAAGGGTCGCAGGTTTGATCCCAGGCTTCTCCAGTCCGTCGGATGGGACTATAAACCGAGGTCCGGTCTCCATATGACCTTAGCTGTTGGTGGGACGTTAAACCCCAATCAAAGAACCAACCAACATGTTATCATCTTCCTTTAGGGGCTTAAATGAAAAATATGTACTGTATACTCTTTTACATCCCAGTTTTACTGGCTATAAAAGTTGGTTGTAATGTGGTACACTTGTCATAGATAGGCTATATTGATGTGGTGTAAACTTATCCATAACAAAGGTCTACATCATATGAGCCGCGTCATACTAAAACAGGGTTTTTGCATGTGCAAAAACAAAGGAGCAGATCAGCTGTGCAGTAACTGCACAGCTGATCAGGGCCTTTGTTTTCGCTACATAGATAGGACAATTTCTCTCCTACTTAAATCTGAAATTTCAAGTTCTAGCTTTCTTCTGGTACTGCACAGGCAGGTTTGTGTCAGACCTGGTCGGACACCCCAAAGGCCGGTTTTCTCGCATTGCGGCTCATATATGGAAAATGGCCCAGTTGTAGAGCAACTGACTCCATGTGGAGAAGTTTGGGGTTCAGATCCTACAAGTGTAAACTTGTGTCCATAAGCAAGGCACATTTACATAGTTCTTAAGAATCGTGTGATAACTTAACTGTTACAAAATTTCGTCTCTTTCTTTGATTATGGTTAGTTAATACATTAGACCTAATGTCACCTAAGCCCTAGCGAATAAGAACATTAAAATTTTTATTCACTTTCAATTTTTTGTCACACCAGAAAAACTCCACCCAAAAAGTTTGAAGAGATCAGCAAATTACCCGAGGCAGTTTATCAAAGTATAAACAATAAACCCAAACCATGGGCGGGGTGAGTCGGTCATGCTGCAAGAATTCAATGTTGTGAAGATAGTTAGTCCATGTATTGTGTGATTATGGTTTTCTGTTTGATGTTAAAATTCCTGTTCTTAAATTATAAGCCTTAATTATACCAAAGTTTGCTGTACAGCATGGTTTAATTGGCATGTGTATAAACTTCTGTCCCATTTAGAATGGGAAAATATGAAAGTTGTTTGGTCGATTGCATGATATTTCTTAACAAGTCTTGGCTGTTATTTCTTTCCTTGTTTGAAAATTATCTTCTCACTGAAGCTGGTGGTTCAACAACTTATGGCTGTCCTGACAAGACAGAAATGTTGTTAGTTGTTATTTGGGATAATAAAACCAAACAAAACTCCTTGGTTGCATGATTCATCAGCATGCTTTGTTGCATTGATGTTGTCCAGTTTCTTTTCATACGTGTTTAAATACATGTATGCAATAGGGGCCTTGTATCATTGTTTATTTATAAGGTTTTTATTACAATTTTCATAAAATATCAGTCAATACAAAAAGACAAGTAAGAGCAGTGAAAGCACATGTTTTTGATATGAAGTTAACAGCTCTCATATTAAAATGAATTGAATTCATCATTTTTTCTGGTGCAAAGTTCTTATTTGTACAACATATCAGATGATTAGTAGATCTTAATGTCTGTGCATATTTTTAAATTGTTATTATCCAAGTTTGGTCCTGGGTATGCTAGGTGTTTTTTTCTCGGAGCGCTCCCATTTTTCCCTCCACCTACTGATTTGCATGTCTCGTATGTGTGAAATAATCTTGAAAGGGATGTAAAACTGAATAAACAAATGTGTTAATTTTTTCAGATCATTGGTGGATACTGTGTATTCATTGAGGGACCAAGTCAAAGCTTTAGAGATGGTAAGCCATTTATTTATAACTTAAGGACATAAGTTCTACACGGGTAAAATATATGCCAAAAACAGACAAAGATGAATTCAAACACTAATTTTGTGCAACAAAAATTTCATTTTTCTTCAATGTATTGATTTCATATTCAAATTGTAAACATAAAAATTAACATCACAATCAATGGCTCAAGACAATAATCATGGTCAGACATCCTGCAGATCTATGCATATAGACAAATTTTCAGTCTTGGTGTTAGGTGTCACACATGGACAACAGAATCGTACACTTATCTGCAACCATGTCCATACATTTATGGCTTTGTGTTTGCATGAATGAAAAAAAAAAAAAAAATAATCTCAAAAAACAACATTGAACAGGTTTTCTTTATATTGTGCATGATAAATCTTTTTAACTAAACCAAACACCAGTTTATACAATGCTTGTCATAATCAGTAAATTTCACATGCACTATCTGTGTAGCGAAAACAAAGGCACTGACTGCACAGCTGACCAGTCCTGTGCCTTTGTTTTTGCATAGGCCAAAATCTGGTTTTCTCATGATGCGTCTCAGATATTTTTAACTAAACTATCAGGTAATGGTTAAACATCAGTTAATATTTACAGTGTCCACCTTGCTTTTCTTCATACCAGTACTTATAAGTAAATTGTATGTTTTTAGGAGCAACAGAAAATGAAGCGGGATCTTCTAGACGAAGTCAAGGCGCGGAAATCTCTGGAAAACATGCTTAGGAAATATGTGAAAATTATCCCCACCCCCTCGGGACAGCTGGTACCCCCTGACAAGGACAAAGATGACCTCACTTGAGGGTTCTGATATCATTTGAGCCTGTGCATGAGAAAACCAACAATTTGCATGGGCAAAAACAAAGCCGCAGATCAGCTTCGCGGTAACCGCGAAGCTGATCAGCGCCTTTGTTTTCGCTACACGGATAGTACGATCCCTCTCCTACTTAAATACAAAATTTCAAGCCTCTAACCATCTTCTGTGACTGTTAAGGCCGGTTTGTGTCAGACCTGGTCGGAAACCCAAATTGTTGGTTTTCTCATGCACAGGATCATTTGAATATTAATTATATATGAGCTGGGACTCGAAAGAACTTACAAGGATGAATCAGGATTTACGACCAGTCCAGACACAAATCAGACTGCACAACCACATAAGAACGGTAGAAGCTTGAAACTTTGGATTTAAGAAGAAGAGATGATGCAAAAACAAAGACACTGAATAGCTGTACAGCTATTGCATAGCTGATCTGCATCTTTGTTTTGCATTATACTAAAAGCTGGTTTTCACTTAAGCTATTATTTATGAGCTGGGACTCAAAAGAACTTGATTGATGCTCATGTCAGACACATTAAGATTTCTTTCATTAAGATTTGGTCATGAAAATATTTCTAAGGACATTCTTCCTCTTCTGCTGATCCAAGATAAGCATTTGTCAGTTAGTGGTTAAACAAATGTACACTAAGTACAGGTAACCTGCATTTAGTGTGGCTAGGATAACTATCAACCCTATGTGATCTTAGATGTTGACCAAGGACATAATCCTAGCAGTGTAGACCCTAATCTGACTGCACTGAATGAAATTATCATTGTCTGTACTGTCAGTCTTAAAACTTAATGTCTGAAAGCTCAGTTTCAGTACAATTATTTTGTTTTTCCATTCAAACTTGTGTTAAAATGTTTTAATATCTATGAATTCTTCACAAAAATGTGCTATAACTAAATTTGTTTCCTACAAATGAATGTCCCAAATAAAAGGATATTGAACAGGTTAATATTGTACTTTTGTTCAAGGTCAGAATGAACTGGAGTACTGATGTTTTGTTCCATTGAACATACAGTACTACATGATACACCAAAACAACACTTAAGGCATAATCAAAGCATAATGTACTTGTATAGAGTAGTCCACCATTAGCAGAAAAACTAGGCCATTGGTTCAAAAATCTCGTTGGTGTAGAAAGTCCATCAGGTTTCCAGCAGGGTCCAACAAAAATTGGTCCTTCAACAAAACTGCTAGAGATTTTAGAGTAAAATATTTATCTAACAATTTGTATTCTTGCAATGTTTATTGTCCTTTAAAGGTAACTTTTGGTTCCAAGGTAACTTTTGGTTCCAAGGTAACTTTTGGTTCCAAGGTAACTTTTGGTTCCATGTTCTGTTTAATGAACAGGACAATTCAGACCACATGGAGGCATCATGATGGTATTAGAACATCTAGGTTTGAAAACAATTACCAAGCAATTCATGTTTGTTTTTGGTTTACTTTTTGATTAAACTTAATCAAGTTATGTTTTAAAAGCAACTGAACTTACAGTAAATACTGGCAATCATTTTAGTGGAGTAAACTGATCAGACTGTTCTGGTGTTTCTTTGGCTCTTTACACAGTGACTCGTATAACTGAATACATGTTCTGTGAATGTCAAGGTCACACTATTAGCAGAATTTGTTTAGATCCCAAACTTACATTAATCATATTGTGATCATATTTTCTGATTAACATGTTTAAAATAACCATAGTTTTGTACATATTGTTATTAATATAAACATATACATGTTATTACTATTATTGCAACTTTGTTGAATCAGAACAAAGAAATAAAGCGGAAAACAAGAAACTGATTTTTGTGTTTTTTCCCCCCGAATAACCAGTTGTCGTCATTGCAATGAAATTCAACAATATATGTAGAGTATTTGCCCTGCTGTGGAGTTATCAGCCCCTGACCATATAAATCATTAACTTTGCACAAAAACTACTTGGTTTAGATTATCGGTTTAGATTCATTTTCTAAGCAACGTTTAATACATTTGGCCTAATATGGATAAAACTAGTCTTTGTATTGACTACCGGGTACCCTCTTGAAAGTTGCAGATTTAAAGTAATTCTCTTTGGCCTTATGTTGCGAAATCTGAAGGGTCACTGATTAGGCTTGAGTAGCTGAAACCATGATATGACCCACCCTTTTCACTGCTCTTAAAAGGATCCGTTTTATTTTTTTTGCTATTACTGCAGCTGGTGTTGTGCCATGTGGAAGCCCTAAAAAGTCTCCCCTTATATGAACCATAGTGCAGATTATATTTTCTTTTGGTCCTTTGAGATCAGCGAAGATATCCTGAGAAATCAAATTTATCATCGGTTTAGATTCATTTTCTAACCAATGTTTAATACATTTGGTCAGAAATTTATCATCGGTTTAGATTCATTTTCTAACCAATGTTTAATACATTTGGCCTAATGGATAAACCTAGTCTTTGTATTGACTACCCTCTTGAAAGTTGCAAATTTAAAGTAATTCTCTTTGGCTTCATGTTCTGAATCTGAGTCTGAATAGTTTACTGGTGACACGCCAAATGCCATTATTTCACCAGGGGGTTCGGATGGGGGAGAAATTAGTCCCTTGAACGCACAAGTGAAGCAAACTTGGACACACAGTCATCAGACATTTCAGCAGAGGAGATAAGTGAATCAGGGAGGTCATTTCAGTCCCTGATAGTCTGTGGAAAGAAAGTACTTTTGTACACTTCTTTGCTAGCTGAAGGTATCTGAAAAGCCAAAGAGTGTTGATTTCTAAAACGCCTATTCTTTGGGATAAGGTCATCTGTGGGTATTCTGGCTTTACCCTTTAGACCTTTGTATAGCAATATAAGTCTACTATCCTTCCTCATTTTCTTAAGAGATTCCCATTTCAGTTGACCTAAAATCCCAGTCATGCTCCCAGTTTCAAAAACATAATTTCCCGTCGCAAACCTTGCCGCACGATTTTGGACCTTTTCTTGTTCAACCTGGAGGCCATGAGTGTGAGGGTCCCAAACTGAGCTTCCATATTCCAAGACCCGCCGCACCAGTCCTTTATAAGCTGCTTCTTTCACATCTGGGGGACAAGAATACAAATTTCTCCTCAAGAATCCGAGAGTTCTGTTAGCCTTTGTACAAACATTGGAAATATTGCCAAATCTAAAGGGTCACTGATGATGCTTGAGTAGCCAAAACCGCGGTATGACCCACCCATTTCTCATTAATATGTTCACTGCTCTTAAAGGATCTCTGTTTTATTTTTAATTGTTCATTGGTTGTATTAGTGTTTTTTTTACGTCTAACTCACGACTTAAAGGAACTCAGTTTCAAGTCTCCTTCAAAAGACTGGAAAAGCACCAGATTGAATTCATGACCCCGGGTTTACAAGTCAATTGGCTTAACCACCATGCCCTATGGAGACTACTGAAAAAAATATTGGAACAGAAGCAACCATGCATCAGAATTTCTCGTTTTACAATTTGGTTTTCCTAAATCAAGGGTCCAGTTGTTCAGAACATCGTTTAACTATGTATCAACTTCAAAAGCAAATACACTGCAACCTCCTTATAACACCCCTCATTACAATGCAGTTTTCAATATAACATGGCCATGTCATGGCTCCTAAATTCCTAAATTGATAATTTTACAATTTGTTTATAGAGAGTAACCTCATTATAACACAGTTCACTTATAACTTAGTCTGTTTCTATGGACCCCAAAGATAGCGTTATAATAAGGTTGACCTGTACAGTTACTTTTTTTTTTTTTTGTTTGAAAAAATGTGAGAATCCTTTGCAAAGGATTCTCTTATTTTTCAACCAAAAATAACAGCGTATTTGGAATATTGCCTTTGGAAATTTTAAATCGTTAACTAACGACATCGTTAATCTTGAACAAGTGGGCCTAGGATTGCATGTGACTGCACAGCCTTTGTTTCTGACTTTATTCGAAATCCAAGTCAGGCTCTCTAAACGACCAAACATGATTTGCATGGCTTTGCATATGAACTAAATCCAGGACAAAGATTAATCAGCATTTTACACTTGAATGTATTGTGCCACACATACATTTGTTTGTCCTGGATGTTTGTCCAACATTCTCTGGGCAGTGTATATTTAGACCCACAGATGGCGTTTTGTCAATTTATACATTGGGGTGGCAAGACAGGAAAAATAAGATTTGTGTTTCTTTAAAAATATCTTATTAATTTTAATATACGAACTCTAGAAAATGAGACTGAACAACAAAGAATCAGCCACACCAACATTTGAGCCGCGTCATAAGAAACCAATAATGTGGTTTCCGAACAGGTTCGACACAAACTGAGCTGTACAAGCACAAAAGATGGCTTGACTGGAAATTTAGAATTGTACTATCAGTGTAGCAAAAACTAAGGCGCTGATCAGAATCTGTGCCTGTTTTTCGCATAATTATGCAGATTGTTGGTTTTCTCATGCAGCACCTCATTTGTCATGCTCAGCAAAATGCTTAAAAATGAAGGAAATTTTAGAACTACAACATTCTGATGAGTCATTGTTCTGCTTTGCACAAAATAACTTCACATTTGTTCAATTTGTTATTTGAGCCTTCTCGTGGGAAAACCCAACAATGTGGTTTCCGAACAGGTCCGACACAAACTGGCCTGTACAGTCACAGAAGCAGGCTAGAAGCTTGAAATTTTGGAGTTAAGTAGAGGAGGAATAGTACTATCCGAGTAGCGAAAACAAAGGCGCTGATCAGCTTCGCGGTTACCGCGAAGCTGATCTGCGCCTTTGTTTTCGCATATGCAAATTGTTGTTTTTTCCACGAGGCGGCTCATTTATTTAAATGTATGTGTTAGGACAGTAAAAGGATTTTGAAAAAATAAAAATCAAATACAATATCACAGTCTAAAGGGTAAATGGGCCTTGTACATGTACTTTGAAATCCGATCTAGGCTTTAAACAACAAAGCCTTAGTAGTATACCAATAAGCAGGCCGATCCAGGAAATGCACTTGAAATATACTTAAACGCAAAAGTTTCGCAACAATTTACATCCTCGTTCTCTTCTATATTGCATATGTAAGGATATTTTTGAAAGTATATTTTATGTCCCTACACAATGGGTAATGATTTGCCATAAATGGGATTTAATCGCATGTTATCGTTTTGACGTCAATGTGACGTTTGTAATTTTTTACAATTTGCGTCTAAAATATGGATGTTTATTTCGATTTAAAAACAAATAACATCAATCGATAGGCTGGTGTCTGTACATACAGAATACAACAAAACATTTGGAAATTATTGTTTAGCAGCACTCTCAGTTGATGCGTTTCTTTGTTGACGCTAGCTTATTTTTTCAAACATCCATTTCATGCCCATTATGCTTGACTAAGACGCGATCTTTTTGTCATTTGTGCAATGTGATAAGAGCTACATTATGCCGTTTTCAGATTTCGATTATTGGTATTCGTTTGCCTATTAACAAACAATTACGTCAAAAGTTAAACACGTCACACACACGTTATAAACGTCGACCAAAGCATAAAATTTCCATATTAGCATTTGTTGACCTATTTGCTTTTGAAAACAAACATTGGTTTAAAATTCCGTTTTAGCATACAATGTTAGGTATTGCACCCCCGTGACTTTTAAAAAATGGGCTACCTTGACGTTTTGACGTTTTCTCGGCAACCATAAGCCGCAGAGCTCTGATTTTCATGCTGTATGCGAGGCAAAGAACTGGACTTGTCAGTCGTTATATCACCAAATGAAATATTTGAGCCGATAAGAAGAAATTTGCATTTTATAAGTGTTGCGAAACTTTTGCGTTTAAGTATATATACAACATTTCTCAAAGAGATGTATTGTTCACACGTAATTTGTTATCCAAAATAAAGACCCAGAAAACACTAATTTTGAAAATTCTGGACTTCTTATAAACAAGGAAAAGAACTGATGACTTTAGTAGTTATGTCTTTACTCTGTATCTTAAAAAGTAACTCCAAAGAATCTCTGGATCAAACTCACAAGTTTCCATTTTCCACACCCCACATATCTTCCTGAAATTTATCAGCGACCAAGAACTTTGAAGAAATATTCCACCTGAAATTAATAAAACGTGTTTGAAATTAAACATACAAGAGCCTTCACATGAGAAAAAACAACAATTTGGGTTTCCGACCAGGTCTGACACAAACCAGCCTGTACAGTCACAGAAGCAGGTTAAAAGCTTGAGATTTTGGATTAAAGAACAAGAGGGATCATACTATCTGTGTAGCTGAAACAAAGAAGCTGATCAGCTGTGCACGGCTGATTTTTTCACCTTTCTTATGTGGCCGCTCATATCTTTTTTAGGCAGACATCCTTTGACCAGACAGTAACCTAAACCATATTTGCTTTTGTTTGTTCCACATATATAAAATATTTTAAAATAATTAATAAACTGTTTCATTTGTATTGAGAAAAGCTGACTTTTGTGGTCACTCTGTATGTTATGGACAACACCTCAGTTGGACAACAGTTGAAAAATATTATTGTATTTTTTATTTTATTTATTTTTATTTTTTATTTATTTATTTTTTTGGTATTTTTGCTTCAAAACCATAAAGTGTCATGTGGGTACTCGTTAGGGCCTGTTCTAACGTGTACCCACTATCCATGCTTTGAGCAAAAATAAGAAAAATATTAAAATTTTTCAAATGAAAATTTTCACATTTACAGCCAAAATTGTTTTTTGTTCATTGTATGAGTGTGTTTTGGAAATTACCTCCAGCTGGCCATCTTCTGGGAGATCTGTGCAATGTACAGCATTCTTAATCTTATCTTGACCAAATAGAGCTCGCAGTGTTCTCGGTCGTAAGTGACGAGCAATTTCCTACAAATAAGAAAGGTGAGAGATTAAGAATATTTCAACACAAAACAGGCTAATTGTGACTTTCGTCACACCTTATTGCATAGTGTTATTCAGGATTTGAACTTTTGGCCCATCTGACTCGTCTGTCAACAATGAGACTCCTGTGTGAAGCACCTGAAAAGCAAGAAACACTGCAAAGTAACAATACTTGAATGCTCTTCAAATAAGCCCTGTCCCAATGGCCTTGACCTATATTTCACAGTCCACTGATTTTTTTTTTTTTAATATTTTACATCAAATCAAACTAAAAAGTATTTCTCTATATCAGTGATAGCAGGCCACAAGCATGAAACCTTGTACAGTTATTGCCCTTAACATACTCTTTGGGCATGCAACTTCACCTTATGGCTATAACCCTATTAAAGGGTATGTCACCTATTTTTCACACAGAGATAATAATGATATTTTTTAAAGTGACATTTCAACTTCAAATCACAAATAAACTTACAGGGTCAGCGGGTCCAGTCATTTCCCGGAAAGCTGTGGGTGCGTCCTGTGCACGAACCTCCAGTACAATACACGGCCCGGAGGTCAGCTCCAAAACCATAGCGTGGTACTCCTGGACCACACCCTTGTAAACCTCGTAGAACTCTTCAGCATTAGCTTTGTCCATGTGGAACATTTCTATCATAGAGACCTCGAAGCCGGCTTCCATAATAGCACTGATGATTTTCCCTGCTTGACCTGTGAGAAAGAATATTATCAGGATTATTTCTTTTCTGGATACCCAAGATTTTGCTGTTAACATTCTGGGCCCAGTTGTTCAAAATTAACAACATCGTTAGTTAACGATTCATCAAAATTTCCAACATGAATATTACAAATACACTGTTATTTTTGTTGATAAAATGTGAGAATCCTTTGCAATGCAAAGGATTCTCACACATTATCAACAAAAAATAAGTGTATTTGCTTATGTAGTCGGCATTTACTTAACGAGTTGTCTTAACGATGATGTTAAGCTAACAAAGTTTTGAACAACTGGCCCCTGAAGTTCAAACTAAGAGGATTTATCAATGTGCTTTTAGTCCGGAACACATAACTAACTTTGTTTAACTAAAAGATCACTATGGTGATATCCATAGTACACAGCTGTGATTGTGTAGCACTTAATAAGCCTGTGTAAGATTCTCAGGCAGTTTACCACTTATTAGTGTACATTCTTTCACCACTTATTTAAATGGCTGTTCTAGAAGCCATAAAAAGGGAAAAATATCACCGAAATAACATCATGAATGAAGTGGATAAGTGGGATTATTGTTAGTTACTTGCACGACAAGTGCCGGCCTCCCTTTCAAAAGAGCTACCAAACACGAAGTGGTGAAATGATTGTCAACCAACCTGATAACACAGCGTGTGGTTTGATTACACAGCATGTACAGTCAGTATATTTGGCAGTGTTTTGTCTTGAGCCACCCCGAGTTGGGAAGAAAAACTCAAGTTCTGTGGCAGCTGAGGCAATATCAGCGGAACCGTGGACGGCATTCTCTGTGGTGTCTGAAAATTAGAGATAAATGCTGTTATTCAAATTCAAACTTAATTTTTAGCCAAATAGCAAAATTTTGAAACCATTTATTTCCAGACCAGAGTGACATTGATTGCTAAAAATGGTAATCCCAGGCATAAACCAGGTATGTCATGGTTCACCACCAACACCATGTATGATTACTGTAAATCCGTAAATTTTCGCAAGAACTTAATTTTCGCTTATATTTGCGAATTCGTTGCATCGCGAAAATAAAGTTCTCGCTAATAAAGAATTACTATAAGCTTTATAGACTGCACAAGCACTCGCTCGCGAATTCAAATACTCGCTAATAATTCAGAAATCGAAAATTTGCGAAAGTCGAGCGAAAATTTCCGAATTAACAGTACATGTATATCATGAGAACCTAAGAATTGTTCATCTATTTGGGCCACAACATGAGAAAATGTACCTTCTGACATTTTTATTGAATATTAAACCAGAGGACCATTGGTCCTGAGAACGCTCACCTGAAGCCTGATCTTGGAGTATTAAGTCATAATGAAATGACCTTGACCTTGAATACTCACACACCTTTATTGACTTCATAAGTTGTCTGCATCTGCAAAGTTTCAGGTCTCAGGCTGCAATAGTTTCCAAACCCAGTGATTTCTGAGAAAACCATAATTTTAATTTTGATATTTAAATGACCTTGGGCCAAGGTCAAGACATGACCTTGGCCTTCATTAATTACTTACCTTCATTGACTCCATTAGTTGTCTGCATCTAGCAACTTTCAGGTCTCAGGCTGCAACAGTTTGTTTTCGCCTTTTCCCATGTGAAAACCTATGTTTCCAAAATTGACCTTGCCGTAAAATAGGTCAAGGTCATCATAGGGTCATCATTTCAACAAACAATGATGGTCTCCCCTACACATGGATGCTCCACATGAAATTTCACTTTGATTTGCCGAGCAGTTTCAGAGAAGATCTTTGAAAAGTGTGTATGGACAACAGACAGGCCAAGGTCAAGAGATGACCTTGACCTATATTAATCACATACCTTCATCTACTCCATTAGTTGTTTTGCATCTACCACTTTTCAGGCCTCAGGCTGCAATAGTTTTCAAAAAATCCATAGTTTTCACTTCTTCCTATGTAAAAGCCTATGTTTCCAAATTTGACCTTGCCGTAAAATAGGTCAAGGTCATCCAAGGGTCATCATTTTATCAAACTATGATGGGCTGAGGTCCCCGATGCTACATACAAAGTTTTGTGGAAATCGGCCCACAGGTTCTGGAGAAGAAGATTTTTTAGTGGTTTTAACCATATATGGGCGTGGCGGCCATCTTGGTCATGTGACCTGGATTTCGCGATCAAATTTTCGTCTCCCCTACCCATGGATGCTCCACATAAAATTTCACTTTGATTGGCCTAGCAGTTTCAGAGAAGAAGATCTTTGAAAACTGTGTATGGACAACAGACTGGCCAAGGTCAAGAGATGACCTTGACCTACATTAATCACATACCTTCATCTACTCCATTAGTTGTTTGCATCTACCATTTTTCAGGCCTCAGGCTGCAATAGTTTTCCAAAAATCCATAGTTTTCACTTTTTCCTATGTAAAAGCCTATGTTTCCAAATTTGACCTTGCCGTAAAATAGATCAAGGTCATCCAAGGGTCATCATTTTATCAAACTATGATGGGCTGACATCCCCGATGCTACATACCAAGTTTCGTGGAAATCGGCCCACCGGTTCTGGAGAAGAAGATTTTTGAGTGGTTTTTACCATATGTGGGCGTGGCGGCCAGCTTGGTCATGTGACCTGGATTTCGCGATCAAACTTTTGTCTCCCCTACCCATGGATGCTCCACATAAAATTTCACTTTGATTGGCCGCGCAGTTTCAGAGAAGAAGATCTTTGTAAAGTGTGTATGGACAACAGACTGGCCAAGGTCAAGAGATGACCTTGACCTATATTAATCACATACCTTCATCTACTCCGTAAGTTGTTTGCATCTACCACTTTTCAGGCCTCAGGCTGCAATAGTTTTCCAAAAATCCATAGTTTTCACTTTTTCCCATGTAAAAGCCTATGTTTCCAAATTTGACCTTGCCGTAAAATAGATCAAGGTCATCCAAGGGTCATCATTTTATCAAACTATGATGGGCTGACATCCCCGATGCTACATATCAAGTTTCGTGGAAATCGGCCCACCGGTTCTGGAGAAGAAGATTTTTGAGTGGTTTTTACCATATATGGGCGTGGCGGCCATCTTGGTCATGTGACCTGAATTTCGCGATCAAACTTGAAATGCCACTACCCAAGGAGGCTCCACATAAAATTTCAACTAGATTGGCCAAGCGGTTTCAGAGAAGAAGATCTTTGAAATTGTGGACGACGACGGACGACAGACGACGGACGACGGACGGACGCCGGATCATGGCTATCCTATTAGCTCACCTTGTGAGCCTTCGGCTCAGGTGAGCTAAAAACAATGTTACTTTGAATGTTTGATGTTTTCAGTCTGTTAGTCTTTGTGTGACCAGATTATTTGTTATTTTGTGAGTTATGACCAGTTTACTATATGAACCCTACAAACGTCATTGTCCTGAAACTCAGTGCATTTGTTTAAAACTGTTTGAGCACAGGTAAGAACCTCTTGTTGAGATAGAAGCATATCATCCTTACATGTATATGCAATCTGTTGACATTACATCTTTGTATTTTGGCTATTTTTATGATGATGTGGTTGCTATGGTTACCGTTTAACGATAAATATAGGACTATTATCTAAATTATGGACTAAAACAAGGGCAGATAACTCAAAATATTGAAAATACATGTAAACATGTTTTAAAACATATTCATTTGGTAGCCCAGTGTTCAAAGATTACAAATACAGTGTTATTTCTAAAATGTACATTACATCATTTTTCCACTTTTTGCTGATTTCTACGAGTAATATCGGAATGTCCGAAGGTACATTTTGTCGAGTTGAGGTTCATTTATTTATAATACATGTATTTTTCTATTCATTTGATTGACTTGAACAGTAAACATAGTAATATTTGAAGACCAGTAAGGAAGTGAAAAGGTGTATTTGATGTCAGAGAGCCGCATTGTGAGAAAACCGTATTCTTGCCTATGCGGAAACAAAGGTGCAGGTCAGCTTCGCAGTAACTGCCAAGCTGATCAGCCCCTTTGTTTTCGCTACATGGATAGTACAATCCCTCTTCTTTCTAAATCCAAAATTAGCAGTCTCTAGTCATCTTCTGTAGCTGCACAGCTCGGTTTGTGTCAAACCTGGTCGGAAATCCCAAAGACCGGTTTTCTCTCAACACGGCTCAGATAATAGTGGATAATAATCAAGGGCTAATATTGCTCATTTCTTCATAAAAGCCTATGCTGTGAGCATACATTAGAATCCGTTAATCACTACCTTTTCCAAATCTAGCTCTGAGTGAGGTCGGTGCATCTTGTCTTGCTACTGCACAGTCTGTTGGACCAATCAGATCTCTCCATTTGGACACAGCGCCCTCTCCCATCAGCTCCATGGCGATTACAGGCCCTCGGGTTACGAAATTCAGCAGTTTACTGGAATAAGAATACAGAAATCATAATGCTTTATATTTAGCAAGCATGTGTAAGTTTCAATGACTTTGTATACACTCCAGATTCTTCAAAATTCAGAGTATTTTACTCTTAACATTTTCTATATTGACTCCAAATGTTCTGAAATGTCTCAACAGAAATGTGTAGCAAACACCAAAATTCAAGGGCAGAAGCTGAGACTTGATTTTTACTAAAACAAAATCCTAGTGTGCTATTATATGAGAAAATCAAATTTTTGCCTATGCGAAAACAAAGGTGCAAATAAGCTGTGCCGTATCTGCACAGCTGATCTGCACCTTTGTTTTCGCTCCACAGATAGTACTATTCCTCCTCTACTTAAACCCAAAATTTCAAGATTCTAGCTTGCTTATGTGACTGTTAAGGCCCATTTGTATCAGACCTGGTTGGAAATCCAACCTGTTTTCTCGTGCTCAGCTCATATAGTCAAACTACTATTCATCATAGTTTGCTTGTTTAGCTCCAAAACACAAAGTAAAAGTGCTTGATGTCAACATGGCCTCAATAAGCTGATCCCAATTTTAATTGTACACTTGAAATTTGAACATTAAACCTTCAGAACAGAGAGTATAAATTAACAAGTAGCCCAAGGGCAACGACTGCTCACCTGAGAGTCAACAAGTACAGTCACTGGAAAAGTAATTGGGGTTTTTACCATATATGGGTATGGTGGCCATCTTGGTCATGTGACCTTGAAACCCTACTTACATCAGCAGAAAAGCCCTTGTCTAGATTGTGATCATCTATTCTGCCATTTTGGTTCACTTGAAAAAATCATCTAACAAGGTCAGGGTCCAATAATGAGCGCCGGGGTGGGGCCATATTTGACCCAAGGGGCAAGATTGGCAGGATTTATGTAGAGCTCCACATGACAATGTTGTATATCAAATATACAAGCTTTGTGTCATGCTGTTGCAGAGAAGATTTTTTCATATATTTCCATTATAAGTCTATGGTAGATAATGACATGCCTGGGGCGTGGCCTGTATGGACCCCAGGGGCACTGTTGGCAGGATTTATAAAGGAGAGTATTATACATTAGCCAAGCTCTTGGCCATATGGTTTCGGAGAAGAAGATTTTTTACGTTTTTCACATGACGCCCCCGCGGCAGGGCCCGTATGGACCCCAGGGGTACGGTTGGCAGGATTTATAATGAGGACCACTATACATTGCTACACACAAAATATGAAAACTTTGGGTCTTGTGGTTTCGGAGAAGATTTTTTAAAGTTTATCCCATGACGCCCACGAGGCGGGGCCCGTATGGACCACAGGGGCATGGTTGGCAGGATTTATAAAGAGGACCACTATACATTGCTACTGACAAAATATGAAAGCTCTGGGCCTTGCGGTTTCGGAGAAGAAGATTTTTTTATGTTTTCCCCATTGTAAATCTATAGGAGCAAATGACCCCCGGGGTGGGGCCATTTTTAACCCCAGGGGCATGGTTGGCAGGCTTTATAAAGAGGACCACTATATGTTGCTACTTATCTGCTTATAAAATATGAAAGCCCTGGGCCTTGTGGTTTCGGAGAAGATTTTTTTATGTTTTTCCCATTACGCCCCAGGGGTGGGGCCTGTATGGACCCCAGGGGCATGGTTGGCAGGATTTATGAAGAGGACCACTATACAATGCTACACACAAAATATGAAAGCTCTGGGCCTTGTGATTTCGGAGAAGAAGATTTTTTATGTTTTTCCCCCCGAGCTAGGGCCTGTATGGACCCCAGGGGCACTGTTGGCAGGATTTATAATTAGGACCACTATACATTGCTACACACAAATTATGAAAGCTTTGGGTCTTGTGGTTTCGGATAAGAAGATTTTTAAAGTTTTTCCCATGATGCCCCCACGGCGGGGCCCGTATGGACCCCAGGGGCATGGTTGGCAGGATTTATAAAGAGGACCACTATACATTGCTACACACAAAATATGAAAGCTCTGGGCCTTGTGGTTTCGGAGAAGAAGATTTTTTTATGTTTTCCCCATTGTAAGTCTATGGGAGCAAATGACCCCAGGGTTGGGCCATTTTTGTCCCCAGGGACATGGTTGGCAGGATTTATAAAGAGGATCACTATATGTTGCTACATACAAAATATGAAAGCTCTGGGCTTTGTGGTTTCGGAGAAGAAGATTTTTTATGTTTTCCCCATGACGCCCCCAGGGCGGGGCCCGTATGGACCCCAGGGGCATGGTTGGCAGGATTTATGAAGAGGACCACTAGACATTGCGACACACAAAATATGAAAGCTCTGGGCCTTGTGGTTTCGGAGAAGAAGATTTTTTTTATGTTTTTCCAATTGTAAGTCTATGGGAGCTATCTGTTGCCATGGAAACCAGAGTTCTGATCCGACCTGACCCAAAACCTAATACAACCTTTCCCCTTCCTCAACGATGCTTTAGATAAAATTTGGTCACAATTGGCCTTGTTGTCTTAAAGATATTCAAGTTTGAAAATGTGGACGGACGGACGGACACCGGCTCAACTACTATACCATAAGCTCACCTTGTGAGCCTTCGACAACTAACAACTAACATAACACAAATCTAAAATAATCTGAAAAACGTAATCCATGTATGTGTAACAAATATAAGAAAGGCAATCCAGGTGATATGAGGAACTTCATATCATTGGCAAATGCTTTGTATCCAAACTAAGACTGATCTTTAAGTGGGTAAGAAAATCAATATTAAAACAATTGTTTAATCAGTCTTAAAACAATTGTTTTTTTGTGTGTTTTTTTGTTTGTTTTTCTAAACCATAACAAATGCAACAAACATAACAAAGATAAATTCAGTAGTAAGCCCTACCCATCCTTGTCCACTAAGCTGTAATAAAGTAACGAAATATCTATTGTAGAGATGAAAAACATATGAGCCGCCGCATGAGAAAACCAACAATTTGCATAGGCGAAAACAAAGAGGCAGATCAGCTTCAACCGCGAAGCTGATCAGCGCCCTTGTTTTCGCTACATGGATCGTACTATTCCTCTTCTACTTATATCCAAAGTTTCAAGCTTTTAGCTTTATGCTGTGACTGTACAGTCTGGTTTGTGTGGGACCTGGGTGGAAACACAAATTGCTGGTTTTCTCATGCACAGGCTCATACATGGAATAGAAGTTACAAAGGGAGATCCAATGGTAAATTTCATATACTGGGCCACCATCATTACGAAAACACGTCCATGCAATATACAGAGATTTTTTTCATCTATAAAAATTAAAAATTTCACCAGAAAATGTTTGATATTTTTAATATATTTTCTCAAAACATACATTGTGGGTACACGTTAGAACCGCCTCGCCGAGGCGGTCCTAACGAGTACCCACAATGTATGTTTTGGATCAATAATAAGAAAATTAGGTATACCCCTGCAAACCCCAGTTTTACTATATAAAAGTGGGGTTCAAGGGGGTAAACATTACACGGACATGTTTTCGTGATGTAATGGATCAAAAATAAGACTTAAAATCATATGTGTTTCCTTAATTTTGCAAGAGGCCCTCATTCTCAGACAAAAAAAAAAGCACAAAATAACTAATCTCCATAAATTTTTGCAAAAGTGTTTTTCTCCATACATTCTGCAGACCATTCTCATGGTGAGCTGTATTTATGTTGTTGTAGCATATGTTGTAATGGCTTTATCAGGTGCCATACTTATAGTAGCTAAATTTTAAAGGTTAAAATCTGATGTACATGTACTTAACACATCAAAAAGAAAATCAACTTACTCTAGGAAAGGTTTTCCTTGATGTTCCTGGTACAGTTGGAATGCCTCGTTTCTGTTAAGTTGACACATCTTGAGTTTTGTTATCATTAATCCACTATCATAAATAGCATCGAGGATAGGGCCAACCTTAGACATGGCATCTGGCTTAATCATGCCAAGTGTTCTGAAATAGTACATTTACAAAACATCAAAATGAGAAGTATGATGAGTAAACCTGTATTTAAAGACATTGAATGAGCTGCGACGCGAGAAAACCGGTCTTCGGGGTTTCCGACAAGGTCTGACACAAACCGGCATGTGCAGCTACAGGAGATGGCTAGAAGCTTGAAATTTTGGATTTAGGAAGAAGAGAAATTGTACTGTCTGTATAGCGAAAACAAAAGTGCTGATCAGCTTTGCAATTACTGCGAAGCTGATCTGCTTCTATGTTTTTGCATAGGCAGAATTCCAGTTTTCTCATGACGTGGCTCAAATCTTGTATGATGCAGCTTACTTTAAAACGATTACATCCATAACAGGGATAACTGCTTTCAGTATTTCCATAACTTCAAAAAGGAGATCTATCACACATTTATAGCTTTTTTCCACTCTTTTAACTGCATAGTACACTAATTTTTTAAAAAACTGTCAATTATATTGGAAAAGACCTTGTGTCTTGGTGTGCCCTTCTTGTGGTGTGTTTGGCAAGCAGAATAAATATGGTAATGTGGCTCTCAGTTTACCTCTCTTTTTTACAAGACAATCTTCTT
Organism: Rugalucina vietnamica; assembly: GCA_964017185.1. Classification (NCBI taxonomy): domain Eukaryota; kingdom Metazoa; phylum Mollusca; class Bivalvia; order Lucinida; family Lucinidae; genus Rugalucina; species Rugalucina vietnamica. The sequence goes on along the minus strand of OZ024883.1, from coordinate 33,729,201 downwards.
CTTGTGAACTCATCACCATAATCTACAAAGTTTATCTGTCTTGATAGAAAGTCTATGGTGCTGCCGATATATAATTTATCTGGGGTGATTCCCTCTGCTTTTGTCCTCTTCAGGAATTGGCGATTTTGTTTCATATCAAACTAAAAATAAAAATAAACCTATGCGTGAGAAAACCAACAATTTGGGTTCCGACCAGATCCGACACAAACCTGGCTGTACAGTCACAGAAGATGGTTAGAGGCTGGAAATTTTGGATTTAGAAAGTACACAGAGGAATTGTACTATCCATGTGATGAAAACAAAAGCGCTGATCAGCTGTGCAGTTACTGCACAGCTGCTTCGCATCTTTGTTTTCGCAAAAATCAGGTTTTCACACGACACAATTTGTAGGTTTTGCTGTCATGAAATGCATTGTTTCTTTGTGTATTTCAGGGTTTCCACTGAATTTTGAAATTGAGGGTATACTGGCTTAATTTTCTTAGTTTTATGCCTCTTATGTATAGGCTTATGTTTGCAATTCTGGGGGGTACATGACACATTTTGAGAGTAAAAAAACCTCAATAGAGGGTAAATGGGAACCCTGATGTTTGTTTGTTGGTTATGCGGTATAACATCCCAGTCAACAATTTTTCCATTCTGTTGAGATGAAGCCATGGACAAAACCTGGTGCCCTAGCCAGTTCGAACCTAGAACCTAGAGCTGTATTCTGAGTTTGACACTGAACAACTAGGTAACCATGCTCCCCCATTTGAATATCAACTGGGTTCGAGCCCGCTCTGGCCATATGTGAGACAAGCCAAGTTCTGCTTGCGGGTGTGTCAGGTGTTTTTTCTTGTGGGTTCTCCCGTTTTCGCCCCACCTACTGATTGGCCTGTCTTATATGAGCTGAAATAATCTTGAACGGGACGTAAAACTGAATTTAAAAAAAAAAGAATATCAACTGGTATGTGGCCGTAAACTTACCATTTCTACAGAGCAATCTCTAGGGTAGTACATAAACTGGTATCTCCTAATGAGAGCTGCCAGCTCGTCATACCATTCCACAATGAAGCAGTATCTGTCAGAATCATTTTTGTCCCCCTAAAAATAAAATAAATAAAGATATTAATATAAATCAAGTGAATCAAAGCAAATACATCTCCATCTCTTTATAACACTATTGTTGGGGATCAAGCCAATTTTATGTTAGCTATCCAGTCCATGTCATACCCACAGTAAAGATGTGTCACAGAATTTGTCTAAGATAGTAACCATTTGGGTTCAAGAAATGAGTCAAATGACCTGCGTTAAAATTTACTCACAGCAAAGACATATGATGGGTTTGCTGGATGAAAAGTCAAAGTCACCCTATCCCAGGTACCTCGAAGGAAGATCACCGGAGAAGAATGTAGGTCACGTGATTGCCAATTCGCGGACGATACGAGATTTGGGCGAGAGTTCATTTGATTCCGCCATTTGTATACGAACAGTTAAGCTAAAATCTTGTTGAATTTTATCACATGGAGTCGGATTATTTTTTAGCAGAAAAACTTATCATTTTTATAAGAAATAAAAGAAAAAGTGTCTGTTGTATAGATGATTTGCTTTCTAAGGTATATTCAATGCATTTACTAGTGTAATTTTAGGTCAAAGATGAAGGGCTTCTTCGCGGTCCATAGGACTGTTTTTCCAAAATGGCGGAAAGGTCGGATTTCATGCCCCAATTGTGCACCAAACTTTGGCTAAACGAAGCGTCTTAAGATTTTGATACTCTCAAATATTTGAAGCTTGTATGTTGTAGAAGTTTGGAAACTAAATGTTTTTTCGGCATAGCGCGCAAGTGGCCTGTAATAAGGTTATAAAAATAGACAAAATGGCGGAAAATCGCATTTTTTAAATTATTTTTGCATAGCCAAATTGTGTCGGTTAAAGCATTCGAAACATGGCACATGCTCTCAATTTTACACTTTTATCATAAAGTACAGATATTTTCCCACATAAGTAAGTATGTTTCAAATGAGAAAGTCGAAAATTACATGCTGTCCCAATGCCACAAATATCGTGATTTTTGGGGATTTTCAGTACTTGTATACTTCATGATGTGGAAATGATAAGAGATACAGTTTTATTCAATTTCCACACCTTTTCTGATTAACAGCTCATTTGGTGTCAAATTGGGTACTTGTTATCGAGTAATTATCAACGTTTGCCACTGCAGTATAGTGACAATAAACAAGGGATTAAAGCAATCAACAACTGCGGAAGTCATGTTCATAAATTTTGCCAAATTCGTTTCTGCAGAACAGAAATAAAAAGTTTTGTAACTTCCTAAGTTTTGTTCGATTTTGATAACCTTTTTACCAAAATAAAGGCACAGAATGTAGATTCAGAAAAAGGGCATGGCGTTGGGAAATAGGGCATGGCGCTATAGAAAAAGGGCATGGTGATGGGCCACAGTGAAAGTGGCTAGGAGAAACCCTACAATGTTTCATCGTCCCAATCAAGAAAATCATCATTTCCGTACGACATTATGACACAAAATGAAATGCGTACGCGACTACATGTACTTTTGTACATTTGTTTATTTTGGCCTTTCTGATTAATTATGATTAAAGGGACTAGGATTAACGGACTATTAAAAGTAATTAAGTAAATTAATTTGTGACATTTAAAGGATCGTTGTTGCGGCGATGTTAGTTCCCAATTAAGACCAATTAGAACTTCAAAGCGTTACGCACCGGTTGAAAAAAAAAAAAAACACTCAATCAAAAAATGAAAGATGTACATTGTGCCGCTTTTTGTCTATCTTATCATTATAATAATAATTATCATTATAATAATAATTATTATTATACTGTTTCCCAAAAGAAGAAATTAAACCCATACTTGTTTGAAGAAATCAAACTGTATCAAAGTATAAGTAAATTGAGGTATAAAAGCGAGAATTAGCGCAGCGATCACCCACATATCGTGTTTGGTATCAAATTCAGGGTTCGAAAAACCCGGGTATTAAACCATAAAACCCAACCCAGTGGGTTTCTGCGGGTAAACCCGTATACCCACTGGGTAGCGGGTAGTGACCAGTATTAGAAATTTTATAATCTTTATATCTAATGATGATACTCGAGTATTGCGCAAGATATTAAGGCATTTTACGAATGAATGTACAAGTAACAAGACATTTAAATTTATCTCATTTGAACAACCTAATTGGTTTGTGTGAAGCAATCCCAAAAGAACAATCAGCTATCTAACCAAGCTGGCAAGATTGCATTAGGGGTGTTTGACGATTAGACAGAATTGAAAAGATACAGAGGTTTTAACTTCTTGTTGAGTTTTTTTTGTTGTTGTTACTAAATGGCTGATCGACATGCACAGAAGAAAGACTTGGTCTGTGACAGACTTATGATAAGAGAATGGTGAAAGATATTTCTAGTGCCATAAAAATAATCAGATAAATCTAGCTAAGTCACATTTTACCTATAATTCATCATTTAACTACCATGCCAGATGTCATTACAGCTAGACATACAAGGCAGTCAACTAAGTGACATAAATTTAGAACAAACATACAAAACAATTAGTTAACACCTCATTTTAGCAGTGCCTAAATAGGTGTCATATGGGGTATTGTTATAAAAGTGTTATCAACACTTCCTAGAGCAATAATTAGGTGAAAACACAAACAAAGGATTAAAGCAATTGTCTATTAAATGTGAGAGACTGATTGATGATATACTTTCATTGCTAGCTTTCATTGAAGTACAGTTCTAAAACTATCATTAGCTCCTACTAATATTCAAAACTGATGGTGTCATGGAATTGTAGTGGATATAATATAAAGTACACCTTAGTAGTAAGTTTTACTTAAGTATAATATGTTTTTAAAGAAAAAAAAATGTTTGTCTGTCAAATTACTGTAAAATACACAAATGTGAACATCAAAAATAGTGAGGACCCACTAAGTACCCACTTTTTCAAAATAAGGCTTAAAGCCCAACCCGGGTTTACCCGGGTAAAACCCATGGGTAAACCTGGGGAGAGATGGGCACTTCGAACCCTGATCAAATTGTAGCAAAAAAAAAAAAAAAAAAATTACTGCGATGCGTATGTTTATTTCAATTTTCCATACTCGTCTGACGATGTAAAAACGAAGGAAAATGTTGCAATAAACAGGCATATCGATTTTTTCTTATAGCGACCGATTATTGTCTACGCGCCAGCGCGTAGACTACTCTAAGGTTTGAGATTGACCTAATTTTAATTAAATTACAAGACAACCCGTACACCCCTCTACAACTGCAACTGCACGTTTGAGTCTAGTGGCTTGACCATCGTGTTAGTAGGATTCCGGGTCGTTTCGCCAAGGACCGTGTAAACACCCAGGCAAACCTCCCTTTGGTTGGTAAAACATTTGTACCAATGGTGCAGTAGGTATCAAAAATGGGGCAAATTGTTAAATTCGTGGAACTGGTGCATGACTACATTCTATCTAAGCAACAACGGAATGAAATGAATCGACGGTATTGTGACGCTATATGGTCAGGCCTGAAAGCTTTGACCGCACCCCACCTGCCATGTAGCCAATTACATTCTATCCAAGCCACAACGGAATGAAATGAACCGACAGTTCTGTGACAGTCGATTGTCAGGTATGAATGCTTTGACCGCGCAGCGTTTTATTTCTGTTCAGTCACATGAACCACGATGAAATGGGAGTACGGTCAGATTCTTTGACATTCAAGTTTATATATGCGAAGCGTAGACCAAGCTTTTTGTAAAAGCTTATACTTGTTATCTGAATCATTGCTTCATTTACCTGGATTTTGACTCGACAACGCACAGGTAATTTTTCCGATAATTGTATTGTAGTTGCGTCTCCGGTACATATTGCTTCGAGCAGGTACTGAGGAAGGCATTGTTACAAATGCTAAGTTCAATCTTAGGTACTGCCTAGAACAGGCATGGCCATGTGAATTTGAAATTCTTACTGATGAAACAAATAGACTTGTTCTTTTCTTTTTTCTAGAATACACTTACTAGATGGAAGTACCTACACTGCCCTGTGAGTTCGCAATTGCAATTACGACACACCTAAACTGGAAGGAATACACAAATAGATTGTCATCTTTACTTTTTTTTTTCTTCTTTTTTTAATATTTTTGGAAATAAATTTGTTTTGAAATACCAAAATATTGAATGTTTTCACAAAGAACATAAACTGTAAAGTCAAGGAAAGAAAAAGAGATGAATATTTTGTCTAAAGATTCAAATGAGATTAACGTTTTTTCTTGAGTTAATTAAAACCAGAAGGACATGGAACTTAACTACCAGAAAACTGTAACATGTAGATAAATGAAGACAATCAGCATTAAAACCATTAAACGTGAACATGTCAGACATGATAATTTTCCAAAACAAAGATGTGGGACAACACCCGCAACAACAACTTTTATCCAGCATTCACACGCTCGCACATGGCTTACATGCGATGCTACATTTGAGTTGCAAACAGCAAAACTAACAATTTTTAAGGGAGAAAAAAGTTGATATTTGTGTGTGTCTTGTGGGATGGGGGTGGGGGTGGGGGTGGGGGCTTGCTTTCAATGCATTCATGCCATTGCTTTTTATGATGGCTCCTGCACACAAGTTATTGGTTTTAGGGCAAAAATTAGAAATAGCCATGCAGTCTCTACAGTTCAGCTGTTTTTCCCAGTCCATGGCGTTTTAGAAAAGCTTTTATTTGCTTTACTCACTCGTTTTTCCGGGACTGATCCATAAGAAATGGGACACTTAACATGTCAGACATGTTAACCTCAACAACATATATGACATGTAAAACTGTAAAAAAAGGATGGAATAAGCATGAAGCCATGACCAGGTCTAACGACATAATTATGTCAAAGAACAGATATTCTGTCGTTTGACAGACTGTACCTATCTATGAAACGACAGATCTATCTATCTATCTATCTATCTTCCTTTACATCTTAACCTCTGAGGTTACCTGGATTTTTTATCACAATTTTCATATGAGGGTGATTGCATATCAAGAGTAACAGCAAAATATGACTGTTGGACTTCCCCAGAAAATGCACTTATCTAGGCACTTCTGATCTTCACTAAACGGTAGTTTCCATTGAAAATTAATGATTTCAACATGTATCTCGATGCGGTTTTGTTGATTTGCATGTTTTTCTCATGAAAACAACTTTTGAAACAGCATGTATCTGTCGATCAGCAGATAGTCAGATCTGTCAAACGACAGAACTTCTGTCCTTCGACACAATTCTGTGGTTTCATGACATGAGATTCTCTGACCTGATGATGGGTGGCTGAATGAAAGTGCGACCGATATATTTTAAAGAGAAATCAATGTTACTGGCCGTTGTACAGATGAAAAACATGACATATATTGCTTTAAAAGTTCCTAAAGTTCAATTTACCATTTTGCTCAAAATAATGTAGAAAATTTGAAAAAGGGAATCTGCATGAAATTTCTTGTTGTAGCAACTAAAAATTCTTCCAAATCTGTATGTTACATGGAATCTGATTGGTCAAATTTTACAAGTCGACCCGCATCGCCTCAATACTAAATCTAGTTCCATGGTCCATCGAAACACCATCGAAAACCAATAATCAATGATCATGTCTATCTATCTTCTGATACCGAGTCATCATCACCTTAGGTGTGGGGTGGGTGGCTAAATTTAGAATTTAGTCAAAGGGAAAAACATTTGTAAATTTGTAAAGATTTATAAATTAAGATCTTAGTTTCTGTAGATAAAAATTTACTGAGACGAAGTAAAACATTAATTTGTCTGGCAGCTTTCTCACATTTTTTTAAATATGTAGGTCAAAATTGAGCATATAGTCAAAAGTGACACCTAGGAGATTTACTGAGTCTTCACATTGGATCTAAATTGAGACTCTTACATTTTAAAAATCCTTGTAAACCGAGCATGATTGCTTGAAATTTATCAGGATTAGCCTGCATTTTATTATCTTTAAACCAGTCAATACATATAATGCTTTCCTCAACTAGAACTTCTTTAGTTATATCCAGGCTTTCATCGCTGTATGATACCGTGTTATCATCAGCATAATTATAAATTTATGACTTTTTCTTGAAATAAAAGATAGCATTCATAAAAATATTGAAAAGAAGTGGTCCCAAGATAGAGCATTGGGGCACTCCTTTCAAAATGTGAAGCCAGCTACTTTTAGATTGCCCAAGCTTAACCCTCTGCTTTCCGTTTGTAAGGTAACTAGATAAGAAGTCACAAGCATCAGCAGAGAGGCCATAGACACCTAATTTGGCTATTATGAGGTCATGCGGAAGACAGTCGAAGGCTTTGGACAGATCCATAAGTACAGCTCCAACATATACAGTTGTTTGTCCAAATCCTTCTTCCAGTCCTCCGCAAGCCTAAATAAAGTTGTTTGACAGCCAAAACCTTTTCTGAAGGCAGCTAGGTAGTTGTCAAAAACCTGATTAAAATGATCAGTTAACTGATTAGACATTAAGTCTTCAAAATTTTTGGAAAATGATGTGAGAATACTCACAGGGCGATATTTTTTCTTCACAAAGAGGTCATCCTTCTTAAAAATGGGACAGACCTGAGCTCTTTTTAGGTCATCAGGAAATTTATTATTTTTGGCACAGAAATTGAAAATTGTGTTAATAGGGCCAGCCAAAGCATCAGACCCAGCTTTGGTCAATTTTGCAGGTAACTGGTCGACACCAGTGGCCTTTTTAGGGTTTAGTTTCTTAATGGACTTTGAGACAAAATAGATCAGAGCCATACTAAAGCGTATGGTTACCTCTGGACCCAGGACTTAAATAAGAGCCTTAAATTCTTCCGTTGTCTTAGATGCGACCGCTAAAGAAAGAAGACTATTCCACAGTGGAATAGTCCTTAGGAAGATTGAATTCTTCCGGGCATCGCTATAGGACAAGTGTCGTGTGCGCTATGAATCATGAGATGCCCTGGTATATCCTTGGATTAATATATATCTCAGTCTGGGTGCCGGGATCAGATATCTATATTTGTCAAGAGACACTGTGGTAAAAGAAAGTTAAGGAAGACTTTAGCCAGCCACGGATGACCATTCAAGTACGTCAAGCATGTCGTCGACGCTACGACATGCAAATTAGCTTCACGCTAGTCTAGCTCCCAGAACTTGATGTACATGTAAATCCTTGCATATATATTGTTTTCTTCATATTAATACTATTCTACTAATGATGCCTCTTGTCTTGATATCAAGACAGTACGGTACGACTTAGCTGCTTTCAGAATTCTGCTAGCTGTAGCCTGCAAGCCACTGAAGTGTTTATTGCTTTACTGACCACAAACTGATCACTTACTGATAAGGCAATTTTTTTTTTACCTTCTCAGAGAACTACACAGACTGAGAATTGTTCAAAAGGGCATCGATTTGGATTTTATTACATTAAGGGCACTTATATTTTTGGTGAAGTGTTACCATTTGTGATTTTGCAAGGCGACATAGTGGGGCTTAATGTATCCACATGTAACAACTACATGTGTATTTTAAAAATAATTCAACACATCATAGTATCAATTCACATGTTGTTATTCAACTTGTGCGTGATCTGATTACTACAGTGATTACTGATTAGCATCCCATTCCAGTTCAGAATTAACATAAAAACTGTCTGATCAACAACTGCAGTCCAGATTTTATATTGCACTGTTTGATAAGCAACTGCAGTTTAAACTTATCATGTACAGTCTGATTGGCAAATGCAGTTTACTTAGACGTATCATGTACGTATCACCAGCAAATGCAATTCAGACTTATCAAGTACACAGTCTGATCAGCAAATGCAATTCAGACTTATCACATACACAGTCTGATCAGCAACTGCAATTCAGACTATCATGCACAGTCTGATCAGAAATTGCAGTTCAGAATTACCATGCACACAGCCTGGTACAGACGAATCATGCACAGTCTGATCAGCAACTGCAGTTTCTAAAGACGTATCATCTATACAGTCTGATCAACAAATGCAATTCAGACATCATATACACGGTCTCGGAACAGAAACTGTAATTCCGACTATCATACACAGTCTGATCAGCAACTGAAGTTTAAACGTATCATGTACACAGTCTGATTAGCAAATGCAGTTAAGACTCAACATGTGCACTGTCTGATTAGAAAGTGCACTTCAGACATATATAGACTGATCAGCAACTGCATTTCAGATTTATTATGTACACATTCTTGTTAGCAACAGCAGTTCAGACTCAATATACACAATCTGATGAGCAATTGCACTTTGATACTTTACACATACACCGACTAATCAGCAACTGCAATTCAGACTCATCATGTACACAGTCTGATTAGCATCTGCATTTCAGAATCAAGGTGCGCAGTCTAAATAGCAACTGCACTTCAGACGTATCACATACACAGTCTTATCACCAACTGCAATTCAGACCTATCACGTAAAGTCGGAACAGCAACTGCAGTTCTGACTTATCGTGATGTGCAGTCTGATCAACAACCACATAGCTTGTCAGTAATTTGAGTTCAGACTCAACATACACACAGTCTGATCAGCAACTGCAATACAGACTTGTCATGCAGTCTGACCAGCAAATGCAGTTCAGACTGGTCAGTGGGTCCATTCGTTTTTTACTAGTCTCCATATTTGAGTTGAAGCACTTCTTATTTGACATGCTATTTTCTGTTGCTGGCTTGCTGTTGGCCATCAGATTGACACATTATTTGAATTCTCAGGACAATGACATTGGGAGACTTCCAGTTAACTTGTTTCCAGTTTACTCCAGCATACACGGAACAGCAATTGACCAACAACTTATGGCTCACGTACCACACTTTTGCAGTGTCTCTATTCTAAGGGCTAGTCTCAGGTTTAAAGATCACCGCTCTGGTAAGCTCATTCATTTATACATTTTTACTCTTCTGATAAGTAACTCCTGGGACACCGAAACAAATCCTGGTCCAGAATCCCTTATTGACAATTCTCACTTTCCGTGTGGACTGTGTGATGTCAGTGTTGGATGGGATGACCGCGGGATTTGTTGCGACTCATGCAACATCTGGTACCATATAGACTGTCAAGGCATGACTTCAACTATGTATGGGATTTACAATAAATCACTTAGCAAAAGTATAGCATGGGAATGCATACGTTGTGGAATGCCAAACTTTTCCACTTCGTTGTTTGACACTACAGCTTCTCTTGAGATATCCAACAGATTTGAGTCCCTTTCGTCCCTGTCCGAGCCTGACAGTCCGATACCAGACAATATTGGCCCCCCCAATGCAGCTTCTTCGCCTATTGTGCAAACAAAAGAAGCAAAACCCAGGACCAAAAGGGCGGTCCTGAACCACCCCTTGAGAATTTTGATCATGAATTGTCAGTCAATTAAAAATAAAAAGGCTGAAATTCACACTGTCATAGAATCGGCTAAACCTGACATCATATTGGGGAATGAGTCATGGTTAACCCCAGACATTAAAAACTCAGAGATTTTTCCAGATTCCTTTGATGCTATCCGGAAAGACAGAGCTAGTGATGCGCATGGTGGTGTCTTCATTGCTTTTAGGCGTGATCTTCTCTGTACTGAAGCTCCGGAATTGGACACCAAGTGCGAAATAATTTGGTGTAAGTTGAACATTATTGGATGTAGGACTTTGTACCTTGGATCATTCTATCGTCCCCCTAGGTTCCCAACTCAGGAGCTTGAACTGAAATATCTTGAGGATTTTAATACTTCACTTTCTCGGATTATGTCAAATAAAAATGCCCATGTTCTTGTAGGCGGAGACTTCAATTGTGGTGATATTGAGTGGAGCACAATGCAGGTACCCGAGGGGGTCCCAAAGAGGCCAGTTCAGACTAAACTTGTGGAGATAATACAGGATCACTGCCTCTCCCAAATGGTAAATATACACACCCGAGAAGACAAGACCCTTGATTTACTCTTCACTAACTCGCCATCCCCAATTAACCGTGTTAAAGGGATGCCCCCCGATCGGCAAAGCAGATCATGACATTGTCTATATTGAATATGACATAAAGGCTAAACGGATTCAGCAGGCCCCGCGTAAGATTTTCCTTTATAAACGAGCGGATATGGACGGTCTCCATGACCATTTAGCGCGCTATAGGGATTCGTTCCTTTCAACTGACCATAGTCAGGTGTCAGTCAATGACATGTGGGTCAGTTTTAAGTCGGAGGTTCTCTCGGCTATTGAAAGGTTTATTCCATCAAAAATGACCAAGACAAAATATAGCTTACCATGGATCGATAGCTCGATCAAACGCTTGATAAGGAAACGTGATAAACTTTACTTTCGTGCTCGCAAGTCAAGCAGCCCTGACATTAAGAACCATTACAAACGGTTCAGAGCACATGTTCAAAAGAGCATTAGAGATGCATATTGGAAGCATATTACCAATATCTTCTCCTTTGAAAATGATAACCCTGATCCCGATTGTCCCCGAAAAAATGAAAAGGCAAAAAAGTTTTGGTCATTTGTCAAGTCCCTAAAGAAAGACGCGTCTGGGATCAATACTCTTAGAGAAAATGGTATCTTGAAGACTGACACTTTGGATAAGGCTAATATTTGTAATAGGCAGTTTCAGTCAGCCTTCACTCGCGAATCAGATGATGAAATCCCCTCCAAAGGCACAAGTCCTTTCACCGCTATGGGTGAAATTACAGTTGACCCCAATGGGGTCATTAAACTGTTGAATAACTTGAATATACATAAGGCGCCTGGGCCAGATGGCCTGAGTGCTAGGGTGTTGAAGGAATGTAGTTCTGAAATTGCTCCTGTACTGACCTATATCTTCAATGAGTCGTTTGCTCAGGGTGCTGTACCAGACGATTGGCGACAGGCAAATGTAGCCCCGGTATTTAAGAAAGGTGAGAAATACGATGCAGCTAATTATCGACCGGTGTCGCTTACTTGTATCTGTTGCAAAACTCTAGAGCATATAATAGTCAGCAACATAAACAAACACTTGGCTCTTGAAAACATTCTTGCTGACTGTCAGCATGGGTTCCGAAGTCAAAGGTCTTGCGAAACCCAGTTAGTTCAGTTTTATCATGATTTGGTTAGTAATCTGGACCGAGCAGTGGGTCGTGGCCACAGGCAGACGGATGTGATTGTCATGGATTTCGCTAAGGCCTTTGACAAGGTACCACATAAAAGGTTATTATACAAACTTGACTTCTACGGGATTAGAGGATCTACACATAAGTGGATCGACTCGTGGCTCTCTGAGCGCTCTCAAAAAGTGGTATTAGATGGCCGTGCCTCAGACCCAGTCCCGGTTCTTTCTGGTGTCCCACAAGGATCGGTCTTAGGACCGGTCCTATTTCTTATTTTCATTAATGATCTTCCTGACAACATCAGGTCATCTGTTCGGCTATTTGCTGATGATTGTGTTTTATACAGAAATGTCAAGTCACCATTGGATTGTCAAATTTTACAAGATGACCTGAATAGCTTGGCCAAATGGGAAATGGATTGGCAAATGAAATTCAATGTTAGCAAATGTCATTCAATGAGGGTGACGTGGCTACATCCAAGCAGGCATATAGATTTCAATTACACACTGCATCAGCAAACATTAGAACAGGTTCAGTCCGCTAAATACCTCGGTTTAACTATCACAGATGATCTTGATTGGGGTCAACACATTTCTGAAATTACATGCAAGGCAACTAAGACTTTGGGTTTTCTTCGGCGCAATTTGGCACTGGCACCTAGGCATACTAGTAGGAAGTTGCATACAAAACATTGGTTCGGCCTCAACTTGAGTATGCAGCTCCTATTTGGCATCCCTATCATGAAACTCAGATTGAGATGGTGGAGAAGGTGCAGAGGACTGCTGCCCGGTGGACCTGCAGGCGATGGAGGAACACCAGTAGCGTCGGTGAAATGCTAGACGAACTTGAGTGGCCATCCCTGGAGTCTCGCAGGGAGCGGTCCTCCTTAACCTTCTTCTACAAGATACACTCCGGTACAGTGTCTCTTGATAAAGACAAATACCTGACCCCGGCACCCAATCTAAGGCATACTCGGGCATCACATGAATCACAATACACAAGACCATTTGCCTATAGTGATGCCCTGAAAAATTCCTTTTTCCCCAGAACTATTCCGGTTTGGAATAGTCTCCCTTCTTCAGTGGTCCTATCTAAGACCATTGAGGAATTTAAGGCTTCTATTTAAATCATTGGCCCAGAGGCATGCGTTTTAGTATGCCTCTCATCTATATCTTGTAAATAGTTTTAATGGTCCACCCCAAATGGTTAATTTTCCCTTGACTAAATTCTAAATTTAGCCACCCACCCCACACCTGAGGTGATGATCAGAAATTGATCGACTCAGTATCAGAAGATAGATATATTACCAGCAGTCAAAAATAGTTCTATCTTAGAGGCAAGGCAAATAATGAAATTCAATGAATTTTAGAATTGTATGAAAAAATAAATAAATAAAAAGTAATGATATGGAGACTATTGGCTAATCTAGCTTCATGCTTTCTTTTCTTTCTTTCTATATATGCTGCAGCACCCTCTCGCCGACGCGAGGATTATGTGCAAGTGCATGCTAATGGGTGTTCCAATGGACTAGGGAAGAAAGGGAACGAAGCGACTTGGATTCGTAATACCCGCATCCGGACTTGCGCGTGTTGTTTGGCGGTTGCGTCCTTGGAAACGCATAAACTGAGTAACCAGCAAGCACACAACTCTGTGATTTCTGTGTTTTATTTAGAGAAACAATCAAATAAAAATGGCATTGCCATTTCTACCTGGAAATTCATTTAATAATGCAGTAAGTGCTTTTAAATTCGCCGTGAATAAGTTGAAAGAGGCGGAAAAAAATGAAATACAGACATTATCTACTGCAATGTTTCTTGTCCTATATAATCCTCACAAACTTCCACAAATTTCGTTGAATGCAGACATTTACCCAGACATTAAGGGGACAAAAGGATTGTTGTTCTACAACATATTCTGATATTCTGCGACACTGGCTATCGGCACGACGGTCATGCCGATAACGCCGCTTATCAGCACGACCGTCGTGCGGATAAGCGGCGTTATCCGCATGACAGGGAAATCGATATCCAAATGTGAATAATCTTTAGAAATGGATACATTCCAAGTTGACAAATATTATACACTGGCTTCAAAACTGAAACAGAAAATTACCCATGCAGGAATTTTTTACTTTTTAATTAACAAAATTATTATTTTGCTGAAATTGGCTAACCTGAAAATCAGCCATGTGTATGCGTAAATAAGAAAGTAGAAAGTAATTATCGTAACCTAATAAATAATAGAAAAAAATATGGTAATCCAAAAGTAAAAAAAAAATTGTTGTTGTTGTATATCTATTTATGCCATTATATTGTTGGCTATGAACTCCATGTGCTTTAAAATTGTTTGGTCTTCTTTGTGCTTATTTTTTAAACTCAAGGTACTTTCACTCATGATGGATGCACATACGTGGGGATCTCATATTTTCAAAAATACAAATGTTTATAAAAGTTTTTCACATACAACATATTGCACACAAAAAGATAAGTTACTGAGTCTTTAAAAATGAACACCATCTCTCAGCTAGATGAATCACTGAGTGTTGATACTACTGGCGTGAAGTTAACCTCTCAAAGAGGTTAACATACACTGGACAGTCCCTGACTCCTGCTCCATGACTTCCCTTGCAGTGTTAGAAATAAGACCGATACAGTTACTTGTCCGAGGGGCAACCTGAGAGTGTTTTGAACTTTCCCCATGGGATTCGAACTTGCCCATACTAAAACTCTAATTTTCACGAACAAAGCTATATTTTGGTTTTTAGTTTTGAATAAGTTAAATAGCTGTTTCGAGATTATTACACTGCTATCAAGAGTTAAAAAATGTTTTAATAAGTTAAACTACTTGAACATAATTATTTTTGTGCAATTTTAGGATGTCCAGGGGGCAACTTTACAAGTCAATCAACTTGCCCCCAGCAACTTCAACCCGTGTGGGGGCAAGTGGGCAATTGCTTATTTCTAACACTGCCTTGCAGTTGTAACACTTGATCTTTCCTTTGCATCCACCTTTATGACTTTCTGAGCACTTTTCACATCTCTCCTCATTCTCACAGCTGCTTGCAATATGTCCATATTCTTGGCATCTGTAGCATCTGACAGGGATATTCCTCTTTGATCTGTATGGTACCACCCTTACCTTCTTCTTGGCTATTGTGATGTCCGCTTTGAATAGAGCTGCTAAAAAAAAAAAAAAAAGCCTTTGATTTTAACAACTGAGTATGGAAACATTTCAGTAACACAAAAATCATTTACAATGTTTATATTTTTCTCCTCTCTCAGCTGGAACTAGTTTTCTTATTCATAATTAACAAAAATGTTATTTTCGAATGTGTTTCAATAGCTAAACACATAATTAATTTATTTAATGACAAATTAATAGTTTAATGAATATGTATTAAGCTTCTTAATGAGAGAAAATCTCGTACTCCCGTCGTGCCGATAGCCAATACCTGCAGAATAGCCAATACCTGCAGAATTGGCTATCCGCATGACGGTCGGGCCGATAACGCCGCTTATCGGCACGACCGTCGTGCGGATAAGCGGCGTTATCGGCACGACCGTCGTGCGGATAGCCTCAGCCATATTCTGCAAGGAACCCCGGAAACAGTGCATCAAAATAAAGGGGGGGCGGGGGGGGGGGTCATCAAAAGAGAACATTCTCAGTTTGTGCTGGCACGAATCAGAATCCAAACAGTTTACTGGTGAAACGTCAAACTGACAAAATCATACCAGGGATTACAATTACGGCAGTACATTATAATTGCCCACCTAAGATACTTCAAGCCAGGTCTGATGTGAGATATAGACACTGTCTACTCTAACAACACTTACCATAAAAATGAAGTGATACCCCCAGTAAATATTGATCAAAGCTTCACTTTAATTACATGTAGTTAGTAAACATTGTTACGATTGTATGCTATTTACTTTCATTTAACTAAATGTCATTCTGATCTTTTAATCAACAGCTAGGGAAGAATAAACATCACAAGTCACACCACTTTGATGTCAACAATGATGTTGCCATGCTGGTTGGCGAACAGAAGCCAGGAATCGGCGGTGAGCCCCTGCGTGGTCAGAAGCTGAGGACACGAAACAGTGCCTATCCAAAAGGGGAGGGGAGCAATCTACCAGCATGGGTAGCGTTTGATCGTCAAGTATTGTGCTTTGATGCCTATTTCCAAGAGGCTGTCTATGAAAAGCGTGAGGAGCAGTATAGAGTCAGAAACTGCAAGATATACTTCTATCTTGAAGATGATTCTATACAAGTCATTGAACCCAGATCTAAAAACAGTGGTGTGCCACAAGGTATTGCTTGTTTCATATTATGAGACTTTAGTTATGATACATTGTATAATTATTTTGTGTGTGTGTTTTCTTTTTTGGGGAAGTGTTGTGGCCTAGGCTAGTGCATCAGGAAAACATGTCCGTGTAAAGTATACCCCCTCAAACCCCACTTTTATATAGTAAAACTGGGGTATGCAGGGGTATACCTATTTTTTCTTATTTTTGCTCCAAAACATAGATTGTGGGTACTCGTTAGAACCGCATCGGCGAGGCGGTTCTAACGTGTACCCACAATCTATGTTTTTAGCAAAAATAAGAAAAATATCGAAAATTTTCTTATGAAAATTTTCAATTTTTACAACTTTAGAAATCACTGTATATTGCATGGGCAAGTTTTCGTAATGGGTAAAGTGTTCATTGTTGAATACCGAATTGAGAGTCCTAAGTTCCAACTCTACTGGGCTGCAATGTTGTGTCCTTGAACAAGATGCATTAACTCCTCATAACCTGCACATAATCCTCGCGAGAGGGTGATGCAGTATATAGAAAGAAAAAAATAACACTGGTTAAAATTAAGCAGTTGGTTGGTCGCGAGGTCACTTCTAGAATTGTTGACTGGAATGTTGAACGATATTTAAGCATGAACAGTCAGGTTTACAAGAGAAATAATGTGCAACTCTACAGTGCATGTACATTTTGTATATACATGTACATGTATACATATGAATTCTTCTAACTTTCTGTATAATGTCACAAAATAGATAAAAAAATAATTCTTATTAATAAATAAATGAATAAAAAAAAAAATGATGGATGATATTTTCCCTGCCGTTTTTCTAGGAACACTGATCAGAAGACACAGAATTCCTAAACCTCCACCAAATGATGATGACTTCTACACTGTAGAAGATTTCAATATTGGCGCTGAGCTAAACATGTATTCCAAAGTTTTCAAGATCACAGAATGTGACGAGTTTACCAGTAACTTCCTGCGTAAGCTTGGTGTAAGGATGCCACAGTCCAGTTCCATTCCATCTGACCCCTATTCATCATACAGAAAAGCTGTAAGTTTGTTTTACTGAACTGGTATATATCTGTAATCTGCTCATGGGCCAAATGGCTTATTGCATGAATCAACAAACTTGTAAACTTACAAATGATGTTGCTTTTCTGCCTTGTTCTGCCTTAATGGACCAGTTCTGCTACATTCTAGTGTACATGTATACTAAGCTGATCTTCAAAGTTTGGAATGTCAACTATAATACACTCGAGCTACATGTTTGAAAAGGCCTAAATTCAGTCTGTTTACTGATTTGGGTATCTTTAAAAGTCAGGCATAATGTCAGATCAAAATTGATTTTCTTTACATAGAATAGTATGATTAATTCACAGGTACATCTCAGTAAAATCTGCATTCTATGGACCATTTGGTTATCTTTTAAGTAGCCTTTTAGACAATTGTTTGAAGCACACAAAAATGCTGCAGCTTAAGTTTCATCTAACATTTCTATCAGTTTCTTCTGTCTTGCAATACATTCAAACATGTAAAATATAACAGTAACTGATGTAACTTGCCGAAATCTTTTACAGATGGATGAAAGCATGCAGCCACTCCGACCCTATGAGAAGCATGACACACTCAAGCAGTTCTTGGACCATGATCGCCATGTTCTTCGATTCTACTGTTACTGGGACGACACAGAGAGCATGTTCGGCGATCCTCGTGAGATGATCCTGCATTACTTCTTGGCTGACGACACAATTGAAATCCGCGAAGTGATTCCTCCCAACTCTGGCAGGGATGCTGCACCAATGTTCTTGAGACGTGGAAAGATGCCGAAGAATGTTGAGGCTCTGAAACAGCCCGGCAAAGTCACAGACAGGACTGTGCTCAATGTGTTTGGACCAACAGGTCACGGTGGCAGATACATCTTGGACAGTCTAAAGGTTAGTACTATTAAAAACAAAAATGAGTATCAGGCTTGGGTGCATAATACCAGAAAAATATAGATTATAGAATTATAAGTAGGGTCAAAAACTTAACTACGCAATAGATTTTCCATTGTTAATGTTTCTAGGAATGAACTGTTGATTGATACTTGTTTGATTGCAAGAATTTTAATCTATCTAAATGTCATAAAATTTTATTCTTAAAAGTCAAGTGACATTTTTTCAAACAAAAATCCATCCAAGTCAAATCAAATCAGTGAATATGCATGTTTTACCTCTACAGACTGGTGCTGAAGCCACAGAGTTCTACAAGGACAGTGACCTGACCCTGGGAGCTGTTCTCAATGTTTGGGGCAGAAAATTCCTCATCAGTGATTGTGACAACTTCACCAAAGAATATTACAGAACCAAATATGGAGTGGGTGAGTATAGTTTGATGATGTCAGGTATAACACATGCTGGTTATCCAGAGACAACCAACCGCGTAGAGGTGGGCGGTAAAACCGGTATACTGTGGTTCTCTTTTGTTTTGGTACGTACCGTGGTACTTTTTCACTGTACCGGTTTTTATGGTACATGTAGGCAGTCTCCATTGTGAGGCTGTTTGCTAAATAAATTGCTAATATTTCCATATTTGTATGTGTCCTTAAATGATTAATTTGATCATGATCTTATATTAAAACATATACAGAGAACAATTTTCAATTGCCCTTCCTCCGCCAAAATGTTGGCTATGTTGTTTTCATTCTAAATTAAATTATCCAAAGTCCAAAAAATTCAGACATGCTTGAAATGACTTAGAAAAAATATGTACATATGTTAATGTTACATATGTTAATGTTACATATCAGTAAGCTCAAGCTGTGGTGTGTCGCTAATTGTTGAGTATGTTTATCAATCAAACATCTGTAAAAGCCAATTCAATTTACTGGTGGCCAGAGATATACAGATTAATCATTTGATTACAACGTGTACACAGACTCATGACAACTGATATGCCCTAAAATAGTCCTACACTTTATGTACTAATAGGCAGTGTTAAATCTATCTTTTTAAGGCTGATTTTGGTAATGGAAGAAAAACAAATGAATTGCCCAACCCCCACACATTTAATGTGCTGCACCAGAAGGCCCAAACTGTTTCTATATATAGCTTCTGGTACACCGCGATACATACCACGGTACTTGACTGAAAACCGTGATATACCGTGGTACATTTTTTTTCGTGGTACCCAGCTCTACAACCGCGACTGAGAACAACTAATGCGGATAAAAGCAATAAGCACCAGTAGATAATACATAACTGTCTGGCAACAGCTGACCTTGGATTGGTATGATCAGTGGAATGTTTTCCCAGTCATGTATTTGAATACTTCAGCCTTGTATTGATTTCATCCACATCTGTTTTTCTCAGTCCTGTTTGTTAGTTTCTGGTTAACCAGTGTGTAACAAGGGCAAAAAACAAGAGCATGTGTTTATTCTCAAGTGTGATGGCTATAGGTTTAAGGTTGATCATGACCCTTTGTGATTTTATCCAGCTTTGCCTGACACTTGTACTATCTTAAGATAAAATACATTGTCTGTGAATATATTCATATATTCAGTTTGTCACATTGAAAAAATCATGAATGCATATTAGTCAAATTCAGAGAAATTCTTCTTTTTCCCCGTAGAAAACTTCACGCCAGTGTCCTACAAATCTGATGCCTACAAGGCCCCGTCCCGAGAATGGCCCCCATACAATGGTTGGGGAAGTGAGGAGGACTCGCTATGCTCTTGTATGGGACTCCTACCCAAACCTCCAAAACGTGACTTTATCAAGTTCATGGAGAAGGATCGCCGAGGCCTGGATAGCAACGTTTTACGATTCTTGGCCAAGATGGATACCACAAAGCCTATTGATATGGAGAGGCGATTCATCATTTCCTATTTCTTGTCAGATGATACAATTCTTGTGTTTGAGCCTCCAGTCAGAAACTCAGGTAATGTATTGCATGCTGGGTAGCTGAACATCGTACTTCTCACTCAATTTTCAAAATTAAACTTTACAATTCACAAATACCATCATTGTGTCAAACAGTTTAAGTCAACATTATTATAAGCAGATAATATATTCACAAAGTAACAGTAAAGTAAAAGATCAAGCTGCAAACAAAACTTGAAGCAATCATATTCTGCCTCCCTTTCCACATCTTTTTGGATGCTTTAGATCTTAAACTTTATGAATTGCGAACATATGTCTTAATCTTTAAAGAACATTTTTAGGATACCAATGTTTGAGGCCAATGTCAACAAGTTTAGTTTGTAGAATTTTTTTTTTGAAAATGTGTCATAAAATGTTTCTATAAAATTGAATACCTGTATTGCAGGTCGAGGTATGGTAATTACATGTAGTAGGACAATATCTAGATACAGTGTACTAGTCATTAACGTTTTAAGTACAGGGCATAGATAAATTTACATGTTTATATTTAAGAACAGACTTGTAGTATTACAGAAAAAAAATGATATTCATAAAGCTTTTAGTACATATCCAAAGCTTTTACATGTACTTAGTCTAGAAGCTATAGAACTTTGTAATGAAGTTCCACTTGATATAGGAGCTCATCTTCAAATGAAAGCAACACTGAGTTGGTCATGAAATTACATCTTTTTATCAGCAGTTATTGTAGAGCATTTATCAATTTATTGGCAAAGGGGTGTGCATGCCAATCCACCTTTTTTTTCATTTTGCCTTTTTCAAAAACACTCACAGGCAATGTGAGATTGTCACCCTTTTTTGCTTTTTTTAGTCATAAAAACTGCCAGAAAATGGAAAATTGATTAAAAATAAGAAACTTACTGTGAAAGTTGAAAGCAGGTTGGGTCATAATTTTCCTGAAAAAATTGAAAAAACTTTTTTTTTTTTTTAACAAAATGCTACAAGCCAATACCAAATGGTACATTATGGTAAATTCAATGGGCTTTAATAACACAGTTGTGCTGTTCATTCAGGTATTATCGGTGGCAAGTTCTTGGAACGTTGCCGTATCAAGAAGCCTGACCAGATGAACTACAGTACCCGGATGTCCGAGTATTACCTGGCACAGGACCTGTACGTCGGTGCCAGGGTCGACTTTAACAGACACAAGTTTGTCCTCATTGATGCCGATGAGTATGCATTTAGATACATGGAGGAACATGCTGGTGAAGTAAGTATTGGTTCATTTCGGAAAAAAAAATCTGCTATAACACTGCAAAGTTTGAATTTCATTAGTCTTGCCAGGCAATGGACAGTACCAGTACCTTTAGGCTCAATATCTATACACTGACATGCACTCTGATTAGATGAGCCGCCTCGTGGGAAAACCAATGTGGTTTCCGAACAGGTCCGACACAAACCGGCCTGTATAAGCACAGAAAAGAGCTAGAAGCTTGAAATTTCGGATTTAAGTAGATGAATTTTACTATCCGAGTAGCGAAAACAAAGGCGCTGATCAGCTTCGCAGTTACCGCGAAGCTGATATGTGCCTAAATGTTTTCGCAAATGCAGATTTTTGGTTTTCTCACAAATGTAATCTCACCTAGCTCTGCACTGGTAACTAACAATCTGGCCTAAAAATAAGGCTGACAGTGCCGTCTGTAAGTCCTTATTTCATAGAGCATGTTAGAAATGAAAACTTTAATACTTTTAACACACTTGTAACTTTTTTTAAAGGATAATTGCATCTAGCAATTTTGTGTCAAGTTTTGTTTCCAAGCCAATTTAGATTTAGAGAGTCCCCTGTACTAAATGTTCACACAAGCATCAAACATTTTACATGATAGGACTCGGTTAACTGTTCATTGTGACAAGTTGTCTTTTTTTTCCAGTTTCCTAAAGCCAATGTTGAGAACATTATCGCTAAAATACGCCATGTGGTAGGCAACAAGTCAGATGAGGTCCGCTCTTTCTTCATGAGGAACGACCCCAATGGCACTGGTGTGATACAGTTTGACCAGCTCGGAGCTCTGTTGAGACAGGTCGACCCCTCTGTCACAGAGCAAGAGATTATGACCCTTGCCAGGATGTATTGCACTCGTACTGGGGAGGATGCCATTGATACCAGAAAGCTTGTTGCAATAGCACAGGAACAGCTTAGAAAGAGGAATTTTGAAGGATTTGGGAAATTATTAGAGGCTTGCTGCCAAGAAGATAAAACAAAGTAAGAACCAGTCTTACTAGGGATGGTATTACATTAAAATTTTAGTTCTTTAAGTTTAACTAGAGAAAAAATGGTCTTAGATGGTCTGAAAGTACCTTGACAGGATGGAACATACAAATTTTTTATATGGTCAATTTCCATATTTTTATTGAATTTAATTCATTTGCATTGTCATTGTTTTGTTGTTGTTTTTTAATTCAGTTTTACATCCCTTTCAAGATTATTTCAACTCATATGAGACAGGCCAATCAGTAGTTGGGTGAAAACAGGAGAACCCCCCCCCCCCCCAAGATAAACCACCTGGCACACCCGCAATCAGAACTTGGCTTATCTCACGTGGCCAGGGCGGGGCTCGAACCCACACCAGACACAGCAGTGAGATGATCGAGTGATTAAGAATCAGCGCTCTTAACTGCTTGGCCACGGGGGTAATTTTAATATATGATGTCGCACTATGTATGAAGATGCAGTTTTCTATTGGGTTGATAAGAGTTTCGCCCATTGTGATGTTTGAGATTTCCTTAGGGAAGTTTATAATAAGTTTTATTGTTTTCTTTGTAGGTCTTGCTGTCTAGGAGCAGACACTGTTAGAAATATTTTCCAAGCTTTCCATGTACCTATACCAGATGACATGCTCAGAGCCGTTATATCATTGTAAGTAATTTTGTTCATACTCATGCCCATGCAGTATAGTGATTTTAGAACTGTAAAAATTGCAAAAATTCAGATAATTTTTTTTTCTTTTATATATTTTGCTTGTTTTTGCTTAAAACATTGTGGTAAGTAACCCCAATACAATATCAGACCCATGAAACGGTCACTGTCCCAATATGACTGAAAAACTATTGACAAAAATGTTAAGCATCATGCTAAATATATTTTTTCCCATTTCAGAGCCCCAGCAGGTGAAGAGGGCCAGGTAGACTATGATAAACTCATCCAGCACCTCAACTGGCGTGACTGCCCCGTACCACCGATGCAATACCAGCCTGTGAAACAGGAAGAGGATTGGGCTGGAAATAAACCATCTAACGTCATCAGTCAAATCAGCTATCAGCCCTTGTTAGACGATTTACTGGGGAAGAAAACAAGTGATTAAGAAATTAGAAAAGCTTATTGACTATTTGATAAAAAAATAATGTGAAGCATTAAAACACAAAAATTGACAAAACTACAGTATTTCAAAAAAGAATGCATAAAAATTATTAGAATATTGGAAGTTCAAGTGAGTTAACATTTCCAGCTTTGGGTAAACAAAAGATTCAGCTGATGGTAGAAATGGAATTTTGTGAACAATTTTAAGTCACAAGAATTTTAGTCTGTCTAGGAAAATGTGTTAGTTTTTCTATAAAATTTACATGCCAGCAATACAAGTTAATAACTGCCACTTTGCCATAATAATTTTAACGACCCAGTTGTTCAAAGCATCGTTAGCTTAACGATATCGTTAAGACATAAATTTGTTAAGCAAATATCGGCTAAAGTAACAAATACACTGTTGTTTTTTGTTGAAATAATGTGAGAATCCTTTGCAGTGCAAAGGATTCTCACATTTTTTCAACAAAAAATAACAGTGTATTTGAAATATTAATGTTTGAAATTTTAACGAAACGTTGTCGTTAGTTTTGAACAACTGGGCCCAGACTCCTAGAAAATGATGTTTGATACTCAGTTGACTGTTGTGAAGAAGCATTTTAATATCCAAAAGGTTTCTAATTTCTATTTAGCTGATTTTAAATAGTATTATTTGAAAAGCCTAATTTTCTTTTTATTAAACTATATTTTGTTGCATGAATGTGATACAACTAAGCTACTGCCGTCCAAAAGCAAACCTGTGTTATCAATATTGTACTTGTTATTATACACAAAACATATTTGAATTAAAATTGAAAAACAAATAGACTTAAATGATTTAAACACCAGTTAATGCCTGCATGTTCAGTTGTCTATATTACCCATGTCAACACCGAAAACACTTAGATATACATGGAGCTCAAGATGCTTGTTTTTATGCCCCCAACTTTGAAGAAGTTGAAGGGGCATATTGGTTTGGGTCGTCCGTCCGTCCAGTGTGTCCAGTGCGTGAGTAATGCTTAGCACTCGGTCAGGAACCGTTTAGCACTCGGTCAGGAACCGTTAGAGCTAGGATCTTGAAATTTGGTATGTAGTTTGTATATTAAAATTAAGAGGACACATATTTTTTCTTTCAAGCTTTGGGCCCATTCTGTGAGTTATTTCCCCTTAATAATTCTTAATAAAGTGAATAGATAGTGGGTACCTTGTGTGTGCAACTCCTCCTACAGTTTAATACAGATTCTCTTGAAACTTTACAGACATTGTGACCATGCATTGAAGATATGCATGTGGTTTGGGTATAATCCTCAGATTAATTTTTGTCAATTTTTTCGCAATTTGAACGTAGCCATTTTTGGGGCATTTTGACAATGAAAGTGAATGGACAGTGTGTACCTTGTGTGCGCACCTCCTCCTACAGTTTCATGCCAATTGGTTTAAAACTTTTCATGTGTTATGGGTGTGGTCTGAAGATATACATGTGGTTTGGATATAATCCTCAGATTATTTTTTGTCATTTTTTTCCAAAATTTGAACTTAGTCATTTTTTCAGACAATCTAGTGAATGGATAGAGGGTACCTTGTGTGCGCAATTCCTCCAGTTTAATACCGATACTTTTGAAACTTTACAGACATCATGACCATGCTTTGAAGATATGCATGTGATTTGGATATAATCCTCTGATTAATTTTTGTTACTTTTTTCACAATTTGAACTTTAATAGCCATTTTTCGGGCATTTTGACAATGAAAGTGAATGGACAGTGTGTACCTTGTGTGCGTAACTCCTCCTACAGTTTAATAGAGATACTTTTGAAACTTTACAGACATTGTAACCATGCTTTGAAGATATGCATCTGGTTGGAATATACTATTATACTACTCAGATTAATTTTTGTCATTTTTTGTGCAACTTATTTTTCTGACATTTTCACATCTTGAAAGTGAGTTACCTTTTGGGGGCATAGTGTTTTATAAACACATTTTCTAGTTTTTCTTTCAGTAGACTTTCATGCAGTTTAGAAAAATCTGATGCACACTATTATATTTCAGCCTGTAGCCTGTGAAATAGAAATCTGTGCTGAGCTCTCTTGGTCAGAGTTCAGTTACTGTAATAATCGTTTTTGCACCTTATCTCGGTGAGCCTGTAGCTCAGGTGAGCACGAATTCTTCAGAACCAAAACCTCCCATGATCTTTCAACTTCATTTACCACATTGTGGACTTGAGCTCTACAAGGTTTCTAAATATAATGATCATAGGTAAAGCTCGACCTGATTTATTATGCTCTGGTGTTTATTTGACCATATAAGCCCTCTTAGTTTGCTTCTTTCTAGCATGGAAATCATAAAAGCTTGAACGTTCAAGTTCAAAGCATGGACAAACCTGGCCTATCAAAAAATCTCCAGAAACTGTGTTGTAGATTTCCGACAAACTAAACTTTGCTGCCACATAAAAGGCTAGGAGCTTGGTATTCCATATTTAAAAAGAAGAGGGATAATCGGATTGTACCACAGAGGTTGTACATACCTTCATGATTGCACTATCATTGAAACAAAAATAAAGTAATTGATAATTTGTGCAGTGACTTTGTTATGTGTTAAGCAGGTTTTTCATTCTGCGATGCTTTTATTTTTGAGAGCCAATATCATGGTTATTCCAGAATAAGAACTCGAAGCATAATTTTGTAATTTTTCATTTCTTTAATAATAAACTTAACGAATAAACTTAAAAATAGACTAAACAAATAATTAAAAATTAACACTTTCAGCTTAACAGGTATAAAACAAACCAATATATAAAATTCTGAATACAGTATTTCATGTATTAATAAATACCCTCACTCATGTAGTGGTTACAGCATTTTGGATGGAGCCACTGCTTCCTGTGTTAACTAGTGCTGTGGCTATTGATACGATCGGCGTGACGTCATAGGTCATTCGTATGAGGTGAATTCCTCGGTGTTTATCGCTGTAACCTTACTGAATTAAAATCAGAAAATATGAAAACAAAATAAAAATATTGATAAAAGCCTTGCATGTCTTTTTAGATTTTCATTATTTATTCAACTCATGGTATGAACCCCGTTGTTATTCTGACCAATTATGATTTTATAAGCGTCTAAAAATGATTAAATCACAGCGATATTGACCGAGTTATACCCTCGACCGAATGAGCGAAGAGGCAGGAAAGGTGCAGTTCCGGTAACCAATATTGATTTTTTCTAACGGAAGAGTAGCTTGCCGACCGGGTCAATAAATGTGTCTTGCTCAGCCTCCATGGCATGGCCAAGCACCAGTGGAATCAAACCCAGGATCTTTCAGTTTGAAAGTTGACCTTCTAGGCTTCCACTAATACTTGGTCGCCTCACCCACTCTGTGAGGAAAACGAAGAGAAAGTGCTGTAGGCCTTCATATTCTAAAACTTAAACTTGATCAGGTTATGTAAAATTAGAAGTGTCAGGGCATCAGGAAAACATGTCCGTGTAATATATACCCCCTTATACCCCACTTTTATATAGCAAAACTGGGGTATACAGGGGTATACCTGTTTTTCTTATTTTTGCTCCAAAACAGATTGTGGGTACTCGTTAGAACCGCCTCGGCGAGGCGGTTCTAACGTGTACCCACAATCTATGTTTTGAGCAAAAATAAGAAAAATATCAAAATTTTTCTACTGAAAATTTTCAATTTTTACAGCTTCAGAAAATCCTATATATTGAATGGGCATGTTTTCGTAATGGAATCAGACACTGGGTTAAGATTTTTTGTTTCATTAGTTCTGTAGTTTAATGTTCCAGTCAACAATGTTTTAGTCATGTTGGGATGGTTTTAACATTTTCTGGGGAATATATCTTTTAAACTACGCCTAATAGCAATCTGATTAGGACATACCCTTCTTTGTAAAAATCTGCATCTAATTTATAGGCAATTTTCATCTCATAATATCAATAATTTTAACAACCAAACATGAGCTACACCATGAGAAAACCTGCTTTTTACAAATGTCAAAACAAAGAGGCAGGCTTTGACCAGCGCCTTTGTTTTTCACTAATCAGTGGATAAAACGATCTCTTCATTTTCTTAAAATTTGAAATTTCAAATAAAATCCTTTAAAAGCAGTGAAAATATCAAAAAGAAAGGATGCGGGTCAGCCTTATGTGACTGTTCAGGATGGGTTGTGTCCAACCTGGTCAGAAACCCTCAAAACAGGTTTTATCATGACAAGGCTGAATTCAGCCCGTCCAGGGGTTCCAACCAGCCTGTGCAGCAGAAGACAGAAGCTTGGAATTTAATTTAGTATTTAAGAGGAATTTTTACTATCTGTGTAGTAACTGCACAGATGATCTGCATCTTTATTTTTGCATAATATATACTGATCAAAATAAGTTTATTCCTACTTTATTATTATTGGTTATTCTTATATGTGTGGGGTATTTCTTAATTTGTGTTATGTAGTAATTGAGAAACACATTCAAGAAATGGTTCACGGCAAAAGTTTACTTAAAAATTGTCTTCACGTCATTTAACGTCATTTTATCCATATTTATACCATTCAAGTGCCCACATTCTTATGTGCAGTCACGTTCCTTCAAACTTGCTTTAAAACATCTGTTTGGTGTCAAGGAAGCAGGAATCCGCTCAAAGTTTTGCAATTTGTTTTTTTCAGACACTTGTGAGCGACTACGTTATTCTGACGTTAATTTGCCTTATTTTTCAATGTGCCCATAAACGTTCAAAACTTCTCAATTTTGAAAAATTCTTTCTGCATGACTGTTCCCTGTATCAAGAGCTTCTGATTATGACAAAAATTTCGTCTGTACATTTGTGGATATTCTACTGAATAAGAAAATCGTGCATTATTTTGCTTGACTGGCGTTCGTTTACGTTGAAATGAAGCAAATCTCAATCACTGCTTTTCAAAAGAGACACAATAGAAATTGTTTAAGCTGTGTTTAAATCACAAATTGACGTTTTCAGTAAAGAACACGGACGACTTTACTTTCAACGTCAGCTTCGACGTTTCAGTCACGTTATGCGGAAATCAGTCTTTGGTCGCAAGCTTAATCCAATATTTAGACAGTTTTTAATGATTCAAATGACCAACGAGAGTATAAAATGTTTATGTCGGTGACCTGAACCAAAATGATTTCCAGCCTCGGTTCTAAAGCAAAATGATAACCTTTTCTGTCTCTACCATTTTACGTCACTTGTAACACATACACGCAATCATATGCACCAAATTCCATGCGGAAATAAAACTTTGACATGTACTCTTTTGAAATTGATATAGAGATAAAATCTTGTCCGAGTAAATGCCGATCTAATGTTTGCTGAAATGTCCTTCTGTTTCAGCAGCTTCATGTGTGAATTTTCATAGTGACCCCTTCTTGGAACCAGGGTCGATATGTTTCACCTCGGCCTATCTTTTGCAGTAATGTTTGTGTAACAATCATCAGGAGGGATTGCATTAACTTTCTGAGAGGGAGAATCTGCTCCAAGTGCTTAATGCCTCACAATATTTTCAAAACATGATAGTAGGAATAAACTTATTTTGATCAGTATATAAAGCAAAAATTTGTTTTTTTTTTGTTTTTTTTTTCAAGACAAGGTTCAACTGGAATGTGTTTCTTCTTTGTTATTAATTTTAGCAGCCCTCAGGTACGTCAGGCATATGATGTTCTCTGGTTCTCCATAAACTGCTGTTGTGGGGCTGTATCTGGTACAGGTACCAATCTCTGACTGAGAATCTGATCCATCTGCTGCAGATAGGCATCGGCATCTCTCTCTGCTTTCTCAAAGATGGACCTGTTAATGAAAATGAGACTTGTATAGAAATATAATACATTTTTCACTGCTTCCAAAGGATCAAACTTCTACATTCTATTTGTATAGAAATATAGACATTTTTCATGTCAGAGGATAACATCTAACACATACATATGCTTCGCTATCATATGAGCCGTGACGCGAGAAAAATTGTCTTTGGAGTTTCTGACCAGGCCTGACACAAACCGACCTGTACAGTCACAGAAGCAGGCAAGTAGCTTGAAATTAGGGGTTTAAGAAGAAGAGAAATTGTACTATCCTTGTAGCGAAAAAACAAAGGCGCTGATCAGCTTCGCAGTTACTGTGACGCTGTGATCTGCGCCTTTGTTTTCGCATAGGCAATAATCCTGTTTTCTCACGATGCAGCTCATATGGACTTGTTTTTTGCAAAAGCTATAATGCCATTTTGTAAACATGTGGCAAAGGTCATTTTGGTTCCGTGTTCCATTAGCTAAACAAATAAAACGGGACAAAGTTGGTCACAGAGAGGTGACAATAAACAATGTGGCCACTGTACCGTCCCTAGTTATTTACTTTTTCATTCAAAGTATGAAAATTTTATTAATATCTGCAAAGCTTGTCAAAATTTTTACCATGCCCTGGGCTAATATTCTTTTTCGTTCTCAACTTAGGCCAACCAAATTAATTTTAAGATTCTCATCTAAATTTAGGAAAATTAGAGGGTAAATTTTTTCATTTATTTTTTTATTTTAGGATATCTAGTATGACTGTTTTGGAGGCCATGATTATGGAAAGTTGTGTGTGTGTTGTTGTTGTTTTTGTATTATAATATACACAGGCAAATCAAGTAAATGAAATTATTATCTTGAATTTTATTGAACATTTTTGCTACTTGTTCCAACCCAAATAAAAATAATGAAATAATGGGATGGGAGGGTTTTGGACAGGGGTGGGTGTGGATCAAAATCTACAAATCAATTTGGTGCAGCCTTTATTGTCAGAGCATTTCTTGAGTGATTCAAAGACTAAATCACATTCTTACAGCAGTTGTTCAGCAGCCACTACACTATATGCTCTGTTTTCATCCTGGTCCAGTTCCATCTGTAGTTCCTGCAACTGTTTTTCTGTGTCTGTGAATTCTCTCTCATACTCTTCACCTAAAGTAGATCAATTTTCAAGAGTTTTTTTTGTTGTTGTTATTTTTTAAATATTGCAAATTTTTTAAGTGTTTTTCTATGTGAATTCTCTCTCATTCTCTTTCATTCTCTTCCCCTGAAATAGGGTAGATTTTTCTGTGTTTCCCCTTATAATATAAACAATTTCCCAAAACAAATGTAAGTTTACATGTACTTTAATACTCCTATGGTGCAAAGCATCAGGATAACATGTCCGTGTACTGTATACCCCCTTATACCCAACTTTTGTATGGCAAAACTGGGGTTTACAGAGGTATACCTATTTTTTTTTTAATTTTTGATCCAAAAGATAGATTTTGGAACTCGTTTCGTTAAGAACTGCCTCGGTGAGGCGGTTCTAACGTGTACCCACAATCAATGTTTTGAGCAAAAATATTAAAAATTTTCCAATGTAATTTTCAGTTTTTAAAAAAGAAAAAAAAATCTTTGTATATTGAATGGGCGTGTTTTTGTAATGGGCTAAAGTGTACCTTACCTTCTTCTAGACTCAACTCAATTTTAAGAATTTTTACAATTTAAAAATTATTTTCTCCTTTTTCAAAAATTCAAGATTCTGCTCACCTAATTTTTCCAGCTGGACTTCAGCTTCTACTGACTCCCTGAATTCCTTCTCTACCTGCTCATCACTCTGTAAGGCCAACAGTAAAATAATATTTGTTTCTTCTTTCTCAACAGGATAACATGTCCATGAAATACTTTACGGAAACTTCTCCATGACTACTTGGGAATTTATATCAATTACATATAACTTATCTATTTATGAACTAAATTTTAATTTTACAAATATTTACCTTGCCTATCATAAAATAATTGTTTATAATATACATTGATTTTTGAACGAATTTAGCATTTTTGCCTTTTAAATTAAATTACATAATTACATCAATTATTGATTTTTTCTCTAGACCCCGTCAAAGCTAAATTTTACAATATAAGTACAGGTTTGAAGGGGTAACAGTTCCACACGTAGATGTTTCCATGATGTATACCCCCTCACACACCACCTTGGCAAATCTGGGGTGTACAGGTGAATACCTATTTTTCTTATTTTTGCTCTAAAGATAGATTGAAAAGTTTTAACTTTAACAGCTCTAAACTAGAATTTGTTTTCTATGTGAAAACTGATGTCTCCCCCCTTTCTATGTGCATGTCCAAAATATGCAAGCAAGAGTTATAGTTCTTGTGCATCACATATCATGTCATTCTGTTTTATAAGTGTACCAAGTTTCATTGAAATATCTCTTACGGTTTTCAAATTATAGAGCGGGCACGAAATTGTATGGAAAATAATCAAAGGGAAATGACTCCAAAGATATGAAAGCAAGAGTAATGATTCTTGTGCATGACACATCGTCTGCTTTATAAGTGTACCATGTTTCAATGAAAAATCTCTAATGGTTTTAGAGTTTAGAGCATGAAAAATAATCAAACGGAAATAACTCCAAAGATATGCAAGCAAGAGTTATGGTTCTTTAGCATGACACATCATCTCATTGTGCTTTATAAGTGTACCAAGTTTCATTGAAATATTTTCTTATGGTTTTCAAGTAATACAGCGGACATGAAATTGTATGGAAAAATAATCAACAAAGGGAAATAACTCCAAAGATATGAAAGCAAGAGTTATATTTCTTGTGCATGACACATCGTCTCATCATGCTTTATAAGTGTACCAAGTTTCACTGAAATTTTTCTTACAGTTTTCAAGTTATAGAGTGGACACGAAATTGTATGGAAAATAATCAAAGGGAAATTACTCCAAAGATATGCAAGCAAGAGTTATGATTCTTTAGCACAACACATCAACTCATCGTGCTTTATTAGTGTACCAAGTTTCATTGAAATATCTCTTACGGTTTTCGAGTTATAGACTGACACCAAATTGTATGGAAAATAATCAAAGGGAAATAAATCATAAAATACTCAAGCCAGAGTTATGATTCTTGTGCATGACACATTGTCTGATCATGCTTAATAAGTTTTCCAAGTTTTATTGAAAAATCTTAAACGGTTTTCAAGTTATAGAGCGGACACAAAATTGTATCGAAAATAATCAAAGGGAAATAACTCCAAAAATACTCAAGCTAGAGTTATGGTTCTTGTGCATGACACATCGTCTCGTCGTGGTTTACAAGTGTACCAAGTTTCATTGAAAAATCTTTAACGGTTTTCAAGTTATAGAGCGGACACGATTTGTGACGGACAGACGGACGCACGGGGAAAAACAATATGCCTCCCGACCCTGAAGTGGGGAGACATAATTCAATGTATATTGCATAGGCATGTTTTGGTAATGATTAAAATTACATTTGAGCATGGATCTGATAAAAGGGGTCTTCGGGCATTCAAGTACATTTTATGCTATTTCAATTTAAAAATCATCAAAATTTGAAACATTTGGCCCACATTTTTAAAACCAGGTGCGTCATCTGTAATGCATGTTTTATCAAACGGTGAGTGAATTTGTGACTATTGCATAGCCTATCAAGTGGTACAGATGTTTAACTTGAAGAAACATATAGATTTTCGAGAATATTAGCCATTGCCTCTTTTAATCATAATGATATAAAGACGTTAACATCATCAACGTCGAAACGTCATCAGAATTTTCATAACATCGTGTTTAGATTGCAGCATCTACAAAACTTTCAACGCTCATATCTTTGCTATTTGTGAATAATCTCTTCAAATTTTCAGGAAATTCTCAGAAAAGTTTGGTATTCCACATGCTATAAAAAACTTAATTTTCAATTTTTAGCCATAAGGCCCCTTTTATTAGATCTTGGTCCATTTGTTTCTTCTTTCCTGAAGGGCCCTAAAAATGAACCTACCCCCAAATATCATATTGAGCCCCTGTCAATTTGGGCTGTGAGAAATAGATGGGCTGCATGATCAAATTAATCAAAAGACCCTTATTATATTTCACATCAGAAACTTTGCTGTTCTATTTAAAATTTATGCAAATAGTTTGCCCTGCAATTATAGCGCATACCTATCAGAAATGAACATTTGGTGGACAATCTTATACATAAAGAACATCAATTAAATTAAACGTAGTATTTGCATCATGCAACAGTTTTTATCCTTTTTTTTTTAAACATTAGGTATAGATGAACTCTATTTTCTACAAATCCATGTTACAGAATGATAAATATACTTACATACAAGACTCTAGCATTCCTCATGGCCTCTGACACAGAGCTCAGGCCTTCTTCAAAGTTTTCTCTGCAAATTCCCGCATAAAGATATGCAAGCCACGTCATGAGAAAACCGGATTTTTGCCTATGCGAAAACAAAGCCGCAGATCAGCTGTGCAGTAACTGCACAGCTGATCAGCGCCTTTTGTTTTCGCTAGTATGATAGTACAATTTCTCTTCTTCCTAAATCCGAAATTTCAAGCATCTAGCTTTCTTCTGTAGATGCACAGGCCGGTTTGTATTAGACATGGTAGGAACTCCCAAAAACCGTTTTTCTCGTGTCGCGGCTCATGCATTTTCATAATTGCAACATAGGTTGATTTTGTGTATTATTTTGTTCGTTTGTAATGAAGTTAAACATCCCAGTCAACAATTTTAAGTCTATGTTGGGAGGAAGCCACTACTTCCTAGTTATAAACTAATTAATAAGCCTTGCTCAAGGACACACCCCAGCAGAAGTGGGATTTGAAAGTCCTGTCTCTGGATATAGAGTTCAACACACTAACCACTAGGATTACACACTCCACGGTTTCATGTTTTATGTCCCACTCAAAAGACAGGAACATGCTTAGAAGTCTGATCGGACAGACAATGTAAACCCAAAATCAAATCTGTGATCCCTGGTTTACAAGGCAAGTGGTTTAAATAAACAATATGCCTTGCAATTAGCAACCAGATTTCAGACTTTCCACCACAAAAAGCTCTGTCATTTGCCATTAAAATTTACCTAACTGCTTGCTGACAGTTTATATGGAGGCTAAAGAATGGACACTGATAAATGGTTAAATTTGGCAATCTGAATTAAAAATTGAATTGAACTGTAAAACAGCAGTCACACAGTAGCGTATAACCCAAACGCGCGCCGGGCGTATGAAAAATCTCAACACGCTGAAGATTTTGGACGTATAAAATTAATTTTTTCCATTAACTCGCTTTTGCAGTCACACATTAGCGTGTGACTGAGGCGTGTGCCGGACGTATAAAAAATCTCAAAGTTTTGGAGTATGTTTGTCGTACGTCCCAGACACGCTAGGCACACGCTACATACGCGCTGTATGCGTTTCATGCGCCCTCCAAGCACGCTTGGCACACGTTACAGGCGCGTTCCACACTCGCCCAAACCAGCATCCGGTTAAAATCAAAACGCGCACGTAGCGTATACGACGTGCTTGAAACGTGTGCTCGGCGTGTGCTGGGCGTGTTCAAAACGTATTCAACGCGCCTGTAACGTGTGTGGAACACACTTGTAGCGTGTAGGTCACACGCCCAACTTCTAGAAAATTTTTAAGCATGTTTAAAATTTTAT
Organism: Rugalucina vietnamica; assembly: GCA_964017185.1. Classification (NCBI taxonomy): domain Eukaryota; kingdom Metazoa; phylum Mollusca; class Bivalvia; order Lucinida; family Lucinidae; genus Rugalucina; species Rugalucina vietnamica. Next base: position 33,694,112 of record OZ024883.1, on the reverse strand, counting down.
TTAGCCCAAACGCGCACGAAACGCACGCCGACTTTTAGCTACGCACGCCGGACGTACACCAAGCGTAACCAGCGCGCACTTAACGCGTCTTGGACGTGTCTCCGACATGCGTCTGGCGTATGTGGAAATTTGTATTTTTTCAACACGCCCGGCGCGCGTTTCACTTATACGTTAATGTGTGACTGCTGTTTTAAACAGGCACCAGTGTAAATAGTTTGATCTGACAAGGAATGAGATTCCAGAGAAAACCTTATTTACATAAGCAAGATCAAAGACAAAGATCAGCACATTTGTTTTTGCTTCACAGATGAACAGTACAATCTCTCTTCTTCTCAAGTCAACCACAGGACCTATGGTCCTGTAAACGCTCACCTGAGATCTGAGATACATACCAATAAACTTGTACTATAATGGCCAAATACATGTATAGAGCCCCAGGGCAGGGATTAGTTTCTTTTAAAAATCATAAATATATATTCTGTTATTCTGCCCATTTCCTGAAAGTTTTTCCCTTCAATGACATTTTAAAAGTTTTCTGCATGTGACCTCAATTGAACTTGCTGTAAAATTTGTCAAGGTCATCACAGGGTCATGATTTATAAACACATCATAGTACTCTGGTTCCATTGCTGTATGTCAAGTTTCATTGCAATAGAATCAGCAGTACTGCACAAGATTTTTGAAGGTTTTTTACCATATATGGGCATGGTGGCCATCTTGGTCATGTGACCTGGATTATCTATAAACACATTTGTTCCCCTTTCATATAGATGCTTCCTATACAATTTGACTCTGATTGGCCAAGCGATTTCAGACAAGATCTTTGAACATTATGGCTTAATATACATGGTTATTACCCCAGGGTGGGGGCAGACCAACCCATGTGGTCCAAATTCTTTTTAGAATGACATTTTAACAATTTTATGCATGGGTGACCCATGCTGACCTTGTCATAAAATAGGTCAAGGTCATCACAGGGTCATAATTTACAAACACATTGTAGTACTTTAGGCTCAGATGCTACATGCCAAGTTTCGTTGCAATAGTTGTAGTACTTTAGGCTCAGATGCTACATGCCAAGTTTCGTTGCAATAGTTGTCGTACTTTAGGCTCAGATGCTACATGCCAAGTTTCGTTGCAATAGTTGTCGTACTTTAGGCTCAGATGCTACATGCCAAGTTTCGTTGCAATAGTTGTAGTACTTTAGGCTCAGATGCTACATGCCAAGTTTCGTTGCAATAGTTGTAGTACTTTAGGCTCAGATGCTACATGCCAAGTTTCGTTGCAATAGTTGTAGTACTTTAGGCTCAGATGCTACATGCCAAGTTTCGTTGCAATAGTTGTAGTACTTTAGGCTCAGATGCTACATGCCAAGTTTCGTTGCAATAGTTGTCGTACTTTAGGCTCAGATGCTACATGCCAAGTTTCGTTGCAATAGTTGTCGTACTTTAGGCTCAGATGCTACATGCCAAGTTTCGTTGCAATAGTTGTCGTACTTTAGGCTCAGATGCTACATGCCAAGTTTCGTAGCAATAGTTGTCGTACTTTAGGCTCAGATGCTACATGCCAAGTTTCGTTGCAATAGTTGTAGTACTTTAGGCTCAGATGCTACATGCCAAGTTTCGTTGCAATAGTTGTAGTACTTTAGGCTCAGATGCTACATGCCAAGTTTCGTTGCAATAGTTGTAGTACTTTAGGATCAGATGCTACATGCCAAGTTTTGTTGCAATAGTTGTCGTACTTTAGGCTCAGATGCTACATGCCAAGTTTCGTTGCAATAGTTGTAGTACTTTAGGCTCAGATGCTACATGCCAAGTTTCGTTGCAATAGTTGTAGTACTTTAGGCTCAGATGCTACATGCCAAGTTTCGTTGCAATAGTTGTAGTACTTTAGGCCCAGATGCTACATGCCAAGTTTTGTTGCAATAGTTGTAGTACTTTAGGCCAAGTTTTGTTGCAATAGTTGTAGTACTTTAGGCTCAGATGCTACATGTTGTAGTACTTTAGGCTCAGATGCTACATGCCAAGTTTCGTTGCAATAGTTGTAGTACTTTAGGCTCAGATGCTACATGCCAAGTTTCGTTGCAATAGTTGTAGTACTTTAGGCTCAGATGCTACATGCCAAGTTTCGTTGCAATAGTTGTAGTACTTTAGGCTCAGATGCTACATGTTGTAGTACTTTAGGCTCAAATGCTACATGCCAAGTTTCGTTGCAATAGTTGTAGTACTTTAGGCTCAGATGCTACATGCCAAGTTTCATTGCAATAGTTGTAGTACTTTAGGCTCAGATGCTACATGCCAAGTTTCGTTGCAATAGTTGTAGTACTTTAGGCTCAGATGCTACATGCCAAGTTTCGTTACAGTAGTTGTAGTACTTTAGGCTCAGATGCTACATGCCAAGTTTTGTTGCAATAGTTTTAGTACTTTAGGCTCAGATGCTACATGCCAAGTTTCGTTGCAATAGTTGTAGTACTTTAGGCTCAGATGCTACATGCCAAGTTTCGTTGCAATAGTTGTAGTACTGTAGGCTCAGATGCTACATGTTGTAGTACTTTAGGCTCAGATGCTACATGCCAAGTTTCGTTGCAATAGTTGTAGTACTTTAGGCTCAGATGCTACATGCCAAGTTTCGTTGCAATAGTTGTAGTACTTTAGGCTCAGATGCTACATGCCAAGTTTCTTTGCAATAGTTGTAGTACTTTAGGCTCAGATGCTACATGCCAAGTTTCGTTGCAATAGTTGTAGTACTTTAGGCTCAGATGCTACATGCCAAGTTTCGTTGCAATAGTTGTAGTACTTTAGGCCAAGTTTTGTTGCAATAGTTGTAGTACTTTAGGCTCAGATGCTACATGTTGTAGTACTTTAGGCTCAGATGCTACATGCCAAGTTTCGTTGCAATAGTTGTTGTACTTTAGGCTCAGATGCTACATGCCAAGTTTCGTTGCAATAGTTGTAGTACTTTAGGCTCAGATGCTACATGCCAAGTTTCGTTGCAATAGTTGTAGTACTTTAGGCTCAGATGCTACATGCCAAGTTTCGTTGCAATAGTTGTAGTACTTTAGGCTCAGATGCTACATGTTGTAGTACTTTAGGCTCAAATGCTACATGCCAAGTTTCGTTGCAATAGTTGTAGTACTTTAGGCTCAGATGCTACATGCCAAGTTTCATTGCAATAGTTGTAGTACTTTAGGCTCAGATGCTACATGCCAAGTTTCGTTGCAATAGTTGTAGTACTTTAGGCTCAGATGCTACATGCCAAGTTTCGTTACAGTAGTTGTAGTACTTTAGGCTCAGATGCTACATGCCAAGTTTTGTTGCAATAGTTTTAGTACTTTAGGCTCAGATGCTACATGCCAAGTTTCGTTGCAATAGTTGTAGTACTTTAGGCTCAGATGCTACATGCCAAGTTTCGTTGCAATAGTTGTAGTACTGTAGGCTCAGATGCTACATGTTGTAGTACTTTAGGCTCAGATGCTACATGCCAAGTTTCGTTGCAATAGTTGTAGTACTTTAGGCTCAGATGCTACATGCCAAGTTTCGTTGCAATAGTTGTAGTACTTTAGGCTCAGATGCTACATGCCAAGTTTCGTTGCAATAGTTGTAGTACTTTAGGCTCAGATGCTACATGCCAAGTTTCGTTGCAATAGTTGTAGTACTTTAGGCTCAGATGCTACATGCCAAGTTTTGTTGAAATCATTATGACTGGCCAAGTGGTTTCAGAGAAGATCTTTGAAAATGGTGGACGACGACGAGTTGAGGAAGACGAGGAGGAGGACAACGGACAAAGGCTGGGTGCCTACCTATCCTATAAGCTCACCTGTGAGCCCACGGCTCAGCTGAGCTAAAGATTTCAAGCTTCTCGCCTTTTTCTTTGAATATACAGGCAGCATTGTGTTGGAAAAGGTCCAAAACCCCAAAGACAGGTTTTCCCTTTACAAGGAATTATATGAGCCGCGACGCGAGAAAACCGGTCTTCGGGGTTTCCGACCAGGTCTGACACAAACCAGCCTGTACAGTTTCAGAAAAAGTCTGGAAGATTGAAATTTCGGTTTTAAGAAGAAGAGAAATTGTACTATCCGTGTAGCGCAAACAAAGGCGCTGCGAAGCTGATCTGCGCCTTTGTTTTCGCATAGGCAAAAATCCGGTTTTCTCACGATGCGGCTCATATTGTACTTACTTACATTTTAGTTTCTCGCTCTTTATCCAATTGCTTAATGTCATCACTCACTTTGGTCAACATATCTCTCTTGTCCTCATTTGAGCTCTCCAAACTGAAAAAGAGAAACAATAATAGCTAAAACAGTAAAACTTCTAAACCAGCTATTTACATTTTATTTTATATTTTCTTCCAAACTTTCAAGCTGTTTTTTAATGTAAAATTTTGTATGTGGAACACTTTATTTCAACTAAAAACTTTTTTGTTAAACACATTGTTTTATCAATGTGTAAACTCAGGCAAATCACTCACAAACCTTTTCATAAAGCCTTTTGGGCTTTTTTTCAGTTTGTGAGCAATTCACCGGAGCTTACACTATAAAATACACAAAATAAAATTTATTCCTATAGTAAACCTACCAAGATATTCTGACAACAAAACATGCCTACAACACCAATGCACCAGCCAGCCAGTGTGTGCAGCCAGCCAGTGTGTGCTTGTACACAGAGTATTTGAAAAAGATGTGTATTTACGCTTACTGGAGTGTGTGCGATAATTAGAACAAATGAGCCGCCTCATGGGAAAAACGACATTCTGCATAGGCAGAAACCGCGAGGTGGTAACCGCGAAGCTGATCAGCGCCTTTGTTTTCGCTACTCGGATAGTACAATTCCTCTTCTACTTAAATCTGAAATTTCCAGCTTCTAGCTCTTGTCTGTGCTTGTACAAGCCAGTTTGTGTCGGACCTGTTTGGAAACCACATTGTTGGTTTTCTCACGATGCAGCTCAAATACAGTAAGCTACCTGCTACAGAGGTCTTGACTTTGGTTCAGCTTGTACAGTGCCACTCTCCTAGTTTCTGTAAGACAAAGATACCCAAAGGTTTTAGGATTTCAGCTACCAATTTTAAGGGTATACCCTTCAAGTTTCTGTAGACATGGTACAGATGAAACTTGAAGTACCCCTATGGATTTCAACATACCAACATGGTCTTAAGAACAGGCTGCACAAGATTTATTAAAGACTCACTATAGACAAAATACAATAAAAGTTTCTTTTCTCTGCTGTTAGTTGTTAGTTAATATTGTACTGCATATTTAATTATATAAATACATGTCCTGATTAGTTTTGTCTAAAAGTACATGTATACCTTGCATCTTTGCTTCCATGTCTCTGGCCTGTGCATACTTCACATCAACTGAAAGAAAACCATAAATCTTTATTCTAATTTTAGAATACTTAAACAGTAATTTTAATAGGGATCATATGTTTTTTGCAAGCATAAACATTTGCCATGGGCCAGGCTCAAGGAATGTGTTTGAACACAAGGCAGGCAAATGATTTTTGGCAATGAAATAAACGTGATTGCTATTTGCTCAAAGATTTCAATCTAAATACTTGTTGCAAATATACTGTGTTCCACAATCATTGCAACTCGTCATTAAAATTTGAAAAACTTTTTGTGGTTTCAGTTTACTCATCCGAAATTCCACATCTATATATAGCCCAACCATTTATAAAGACGACTTGTGAATATCAACCGTCAAACCTTTTTCGTTTGCCTACAATTGCTTAAAAACTGACGAAGGTGTCAGTTTGACAATTGAAGGAAATCAGCGATTATGACGAATTTCTTGCTAAATTGTGAAAACCACCTCATTCTGAAGCAGAGAAACACAGTGAAAAACAAATTTCCCATAACTGCAATACACTTTATTCGATAAGGCTAGGTAGCCAAACACAAAATTAAGCATATGGTTGGCATCAACAGTGACGTCGAATCGTCGATCACATGATCATGTGACCAAGTGACGTTGAACACCTAAAAACAAGCAATTTTGGGGTAATCAAAATCAATGGTGATTTCTGGTGTTGAGCCATAGGTTACAACATTGAAATTGCCATACACTCACCTTCAATGATTTGAATCGTTTGCATTGTTTTGAAAAATTTTGAGCCCACACACGCAAGGCACAGAAAACGCATTTCTGTATCCTGAGGCATGTTCATGCGCATACACACTAAAACTTTGAATTTGATAACAAACAAAGATTTTTCAGTCATTCTGATGCTGATTGGGCACAAAGGTTTTCAGATAATTGGCCAATTTAAAAGAAGAGATGAAAAACATAAAGTTGCGTTGGCTTTGGAACTCAGTATATTATTGAATTACATGTAAATTAGCTGAGCTGATCAGTGCATTTCTTGTTGCTCCAAGTTTAGTACAACCCCTCTTCTAGTCTTCTCATTAAACTGTTAAATTCATACGAAATTATATGCTTTAAGCCTTTATCTTTAATTGTACAGATAAGTTTGTATTGGACAGTGGTCGGAAATCCCAGATAATCCCTGATTTCTCATGATAGACAATTAGACATCAGATGAGGTACAATAATTGTATCTAAAGAGGCTCTGAAAACCACCTACTGGCTTCCAAAGCTGCTTCTTGCTGACATCTCTTCTGACGAACCTCAGCTAGTTCTTTTTCCAAACATAACTTTGCTGAAACAAAATTGTAATATCACAGTCACTCAGGGAACTCCTGAAAATTATCACTTTTTAATTTTTATCATTTTTCAATGTTCACATCGAAAAACTTCTTGTTTAAAACTGGAAAAGTGAAGAAAAAACATCTCATCCAATCAGGTTTTTTAAATTAATAAGTGACCTGGTCATCACCTTAGGTTTGTTTGTTTCTAGGCCACATTTAGCTGAGATAACTCTCAGGTTCTACAGGCCCTGGACTGGATCCTCAGCAGATGGGGCACCATTCATTGTGGCCTTTTGAAATGATATCACTACCTTAGCCTTACAGGCACGTATGATCACGTATGTGGCCTTGAGCTACTCCAATTTTTTGAGTTCGCATTCATTTTTTTTTATCGGATATTGTCAGAATGAATGCAAACGTCGCAATTCAGCTAGATAACATAAACATAAATATAAAAAGAAAATGACCAATGAAAACGTAAAATAAAAACGTGGATGATAATAATTGAATTGTGAAAGTCTCATTTGTCACAATTCAGCCAGATAACATCAGGAAAACATGTCCGTGTAATGTATACCCCCTTGAACCCCACTTTTATATAGCAAAACTGGGGTATGCAGGGGTTTACCTATTTTTCTTATTTTTGCTCCAAAACATAGATTGTGGGTACTCGTAAATTGTACCGACAATCTATGTTTTTAGCAAAAATAAGAAAAAAATCAAACTTTTTCACCTGAATATTTTCAATTTTTAAAGCTCGAAAATTCCCTGTTCATTGCATGGGCAAGTTTTCGTAATGACATAAACATAAATATAACAAAAAAAGATATGACACAAAGTGTCATATCATTTGACTCAATTATGAAGAAGATGTTGTTGCAGTTACTCTACAAGGCCGAAAAATGTTTCTCAAAAAATGCCCCTCCCTCATCTGTTTCAACCGCCCCTCATCTTATGGCTCAAATAAAAAATGGCCTCTTTTTGGTTCAAATGTGATAATTTGTAGCAGTCTATACTTGGCATTGGTTTTTGCTATTCATAGCCATGGTGGCCATCTTGGTCATGTGACCTGGACCATTTATACAAACTTTCGTTCCACCTTCTTAAGGATGCGCCACATGAAGTTTGGCTTTGATTGGCCAAGCGGTTTCTGAGGAGAGGATGAAAAGTGTGGACGGCGACAACCACGACGACGACGACGGACCACGGAGCATGGGTATACTACACTGAAAAAAGTTATAAGAGGCCGCCTCATATTTTTTCTTCTAGTTCGGAAAATAAAATACGCATGATCAATTAAAATTCATGATCATATGAATAATTCAATATCTAACAGTGGCTCTGTGAGTTTCTGCATTCAAAAATGCGTAATATATCTCAAACAGACGAAGCATGAGTAAAGGTACCCTCTTTTCATAAAGTCACACTTTATTAACATCAAATTAAATGTCATATTATGACGATAATTTTTACATTTGAATTTACTTGAAAGTGCTACTGACTGCCATGATGCCAGATGAAATTAAGTCAGATTTGATGCTGCAATAAGAATCTTCGTTTCTGTTTTGTACATGCAAGAAGACAGCAACATGAATAACAGGAATTCAGCTTTTGCATGCAATTTGCATACGAACTTTGTCCTTCTCCGGTTGCGTTATTATCAGCAGCATGCCATTGAAATTTTCAGCGATTATTAAAGTCTAATACTAGACTCTGATTAACTTTGAAAATTTAAAAAATCATCCACAAATTTTGTTATTTTGCTCGTTAAATACTGGCATTGAAACCGGAAGTGTGCGGCAGCCGTGACCCGTTTGTCCTCGAAAATAGTCTTAAACAACTCATGCTAGTTATATCTCTCATTTCCAGGCCTCATCAAGTTAATTTAACAGGGATTAACATGTTTAAGAGGCACATTGATGAATTTTCCAAAAAATCTCAAAAATAGCAATTTTTAAAAATGCGTAAAATATCTACCAGTAGAGAAAATTCGAATGTTGGGCGTTTTTCCAAGCCGCAAGGGCCCCTTTGATGACACCCGTTCCTTATTTCTAATTTCAGTAAATGTTGTGCTTTATCCAATGTTTGATTTAAAAACAATTATTTTTTGCAATTTTACTCCAAAATCACGTTTAGTTAAAGAAAAGTATTTCTGAAAACTTTGAAATTTTACTTACTTGAAAGACACGTCTTTAGGCAAAGAATCGTGCAATTTTGAACATCGCTAAGAAACCAAAAATGGGTTTGAAAAGTGGCCTCTTATAACTTATATAAACTCAGGTGAGCTAAAAATCTCAAAGGTTTAGAGTTCATTTGTGTTACGTCCCAGACACGCCGCTAAGCACGAGCTGTAGGCGCTCAGCAAAAACGTTCAACGTGCGTCTCACACACGCTTAGGCCACGATACTGAAGCAATATCTCATTAAATCGGAAAGCGCATGTAGCGTACACTGGCGTGCCTGAAACGTGCACCAAACAAGCATGTTTCATGCGCCTGGAACACGCATGGAACTTATTCGAAACGTATATGTCAGACGTCCGAAACACGCAAAGCTTCTAGAAAAATTTTAAGCATGTTTATTTTTTATCCCAAACGCGCACGAAACACACACCGATTTTTAGCGACGTACAGCGTCGCGCACCGGACGTACACCAAGGGTACCCAACGTACTCGTATCGCGTTTTGAACGGGTCTCCGACGAGCGTCAGGCGTATTTGGAATTTTGCAATTTTTTCAACACGCTCGGCGCGCGTTTCACTTACACGCTAATGTGTGATTTCACTAGCACTCCAGATGCCGCTAATATGTTAGGAAATCAAATTTCCGTGAATTTGGTCGCTTCCCCGGCCCGGTTATGGTTTTTATCGATAACCGTGACGTAATGTTCTTAAAATAGATATGAACGCATGATTCCTCGTCTTAAAAATAGATATCGACTAATCTGCGAATCTGTACTAAAGCAGAGTATTGAGTCGTTTCGACCCAAAATAAAATAAAGAATATCACAAAAGGACAAATTAATGAAGCCAACAGTGCATCACGAAAAACAACCATTATGAATAATTATTCTCACGAATAGACAGTCAATGTAAACATTATAAAATAGCTAAAAAATAATGTTTTGGGCATTCTGTAATTATACTTTAGAAAGCAAAAGCAACAATCTGTATCGAAATAGATGGGGGCGAAAAATATAAGTCTCCCACAGACCGTTAACTGAACTGGCTGGACAATTTACGCATTAAGGCCAATTATCTGACTTTTCAATTCAAAACTTCAATACCATTCAAATTGTTAAGTAGCACAATTGACCAAACAGTTGATTTTCATTAATAGGGTTATAATTTTATTTCCAAAAAATAATAATTTCGACAAATAAACAGTCTTTCAAAAACGGACTATTTTGTCCCTCGGACGAATATCTATAGTAAGTTTTGCAATACATAATGACATCTATAATTGGTTATGGAGTGAAGAGCTTTGAGTCATAAAAAGAAAATGACCAATGAAAACGTAAAATAAAAATGTGAATGATAATAATTGGTCTCATTTGTCACAATTCAGCCAGATAACATAAACAAGAAAATGACCAATGAAAACGTAAAATAAAAATGTGAATGATAATAATTGAATTGTGAAAGTCTCATTTAGTGCGACTAGCCTTGAGCAAGTCGAGTCACAATTCCATATGCAGCTCCTGATCATTCAAAATCAGTAACAAACCTGAATCTGAATAGTTTACTGGTGACCAGTACCTTAATTAGGCTGCGTATTTGCGTAATTACCCAATTAAAATATGAAAAAACGCAATTAATAACGATCTGGTAGCGCAAGAAAACGCAAAAGAAATCGCCGATACACAATACCGGAAAAATCAATTGCATACCGGTTTTTATCAGTGTGCGCCGCACAACGGCTTACGCCGTCTACATTAAACAAAAATGTCATTGGACATGCGCAAATCGATCGATTGGAAGCCATTTCTTTTCTGTTTTTTCGTTGGTTGACTGCAATTTTATTTAATTCTCTCAACCAATCAATGTTTCCCTTTTTTTATGCTTTGCAAAAGCGAAAGTAGAAGAAAATAAGGAAAGTACACCTCGAACATCATTTTTACCAAATTGTTTTCCATTTTACCCAATTGATTGAAAATAGAGTGCGTAACAGAATTGAACTTACCCAATTAAAATTCCAGATACGCAATTGAATGAAAAAGGGGTGCGTAAATACCCTATAGGCTAAAAAATTAATTAAGGTACTGGGGTGACACGCCAAATGACATTATATCCTTGAGTATGCTAAGTTCGTGGGGCTAAGAAGTCAAAGACAGCTTGCACAATCTTCAAAGAAAAAGTGTCTAATTTCCTACCTTATCAAGTCACCTGTACGAAATTGTCCAACAGGAACACAGCAGTATTACCACAGGAAAATGAGACAAGATTCCTGGCAGGAATCCCTTTGACTATTTGATTTTTCTTATAAAGATTACGACAGGAGTCAGTGTGGACTCCCTGTGGAATCTGGCGCGAAATATTTAAATTAGCAGGAATCCTGCCAGGAATATGAACCAGATTCCAGGCAGGAATCCTGCCAGGAAAATGAACCAGAAATTTTGGCAGGAATCCTGCCAGGAATTTAGAGCAGATTCCTGGCAGGAATCCTGTTAGGAATATGGAGCCAATTCCTGCTATATGTCTGCATAGAAATGACCTCTTTGAAAACACATGCATATGAAAGTTTTTTGAACAAAGAAAATGTAAGGGGCTAGTGTATCATATATATCCATAGATGCAGCCATTATATTTTGTTATAAAAATGCTTGTATCAATGAGTAGTAATGATAAATATCATTTTCAATGACAAGTCTTAGAAACTTCCTTAAATAGACTGATTAAAATTGTACAGAGGTGGGTGGGGAATATTTTGAAAACAAAAAGCATAAAGAAATTAGTTAATGCTTACAAAGATCAATGCATGAATAAAATGGAAGAAAAACATACCTTACTTTTACCTTAAAGTGTTCCTCATTTATTTTCACCAAAATTTGATAGCAAACATAGTGTCAGTATCAAACAAATTGAATAATTGTTTAAAAAAAAGCCCAACCTCATGGCTTCCTGCCTGTTGCAAAGTTTTACCACCTAATTGTTTACACATTTATGAAAGACAGATTTAGGTCGACAGTACTTTTATCAAGCAGGAATCCTACCACGAATTTTGTCTATTTTCCAAGTGGAAAAGAGAAAAATTCCACGTGGAAAATGCAAGCATCTCACTGTCCTGTTAGGAATCAGGCTGAAAATCAGATTCCACACTGACTCCTGTCTTTGTCCAACTGGACTACCAGTGGAATCCTGTTGAATTTTTCGTACGGGGAGTAATTTATTCCTTTCCTCTGTGTCTAAAGCAAATATGAAGTTTCAAACACCAAACTTTTCATTAAAATACTCTTTTTACAAACATTGCCTGCCATATTGGGCAGCCATTTTGTATATCCTAAGTCGGTGACGTCACTTGTTTGGAAATTCCCGCCATAAAAATAGGCCACAAAAATCAATTATTGGGTTGCTGAAAATTCTTAAGGCACATTAAAATGATTCCAATGAGAAAAAGCCCTGAAATTCAAACAAAATTTGGCAAATGTGATGATGATTTCATCTCCAACTGTACCTCTGCAGTCATTTATGAGCTTATAATCTTATGCACCAGTCATTTGTAACCACTGCCTCCCCACCTACGGGGATGGGCGGGGACAGCAACTTTTTACAAAATAAAGCCCTGCTATAACCCCCGCACTGTGGGGACATATTGGAGGTAAAAACACTGCTCTTTTTCCCCCACCCCCGGGGACATGTAAAAAATTTTGATTGTAGATATCAAATATTTCATCAACAAAAACATTTACCACTTTTATGTAAATACAATGCCCTGCAACAGATCTTTTTGCAGTACATCATTTTGTTAAAATTCAGTTGAAGTCTTAATACATGTAAACTGTCTGCATTGATTAATTACACTCAGAGGCCATAAGTGAGTTCCCAAAGTGAAAAAATGCAAGATCTTTAGTCATTTTTTGTCAACATAATATAATTTCTATCATATTACATACCATCATGTAGGGAAAACATTTCCAAGCAATCTTAAAATATTTATATTATTCTTGATGCAAATGGAGTTTGTTGGTAAGCAATTTTACAACACCACATAAAATATCTAAAGCATCAGTCTGCTGTTTGTGGTTGCCATGGTAACAGTGGGGTGAGATGAAAGGTAAGATATTAGGCGCTAATCTATAAGTGACCTAAAGGTCTTAAAATAATGAAGTTTAAAATGGCACTAGTTATATGCAGCAGAGATTCTGAGAACACCTTCACTCCCATTGACTCCCATAATAATTTTGTCTTTTTTGCTTGACAAAAATTTAAAAGGCTGCAGTTTCATTTTGGCGTGTTCAAACTTGTCCAAACATATATTTATGCAAAGGTAAATACATAGTCCTTACTTTCAGTGGTAAATCAACCAGGTGTTAACATGTATGTTACCATGGCAACAATTTTAGTTGAACGGGTACCCATTTTTTTCAGTCAAGTTTTTAAATTGCCTAGCAACCAGCCAAGAATTTAAGATCGCAGTTATGATCAACAAAACATTATTTTCTTTTAGAAATTTTACTTTATAACATAACAAGACAAGAATTGTTTTGCAATATAATTAAAATGCATATTTCTATCCCCCAAATTCACTTAAAAACTTGCATTTTTTCACTTTGGGAACTCATTTATGACCACTGAGTGTACATCGATTCAAGGAGGGAATAAGCTCTCACTAGGATTTTGAGATCAGGATTCTAAGAAGTTGGAGAAGAAGAAGTTGGAGTCAGAAATGAAAACTTGGGAGTCAGAAATGAAAACTAGGAGTTTGACCATGAAAACTTGGAGTTTTACCCTTAATAACGGTATAGCTATATAGCGAAAGGAACATTCCTTTCGCGAAAGGAAGATTTTCACACGAAAGGAAGATTTCATTTCAAAATTTTGAACTCATTGACTATAATTGTGCATGTTTTAAGTTTTAAACGGGTAAAGGAAATATGTAATAGTTTTTGTATGAAGTTCACTTCACTTTAAATTGATTTTAGAAAACCGTAAGGCAGCGATGAACCTTCCTTTCGCCAGTGCGGCTAGTGTCAAATTTTATTTTGCTGTCCTCCATTTCGACCAAATTTTCTTAATAGTAAAATTGCATTTTACTTTACCTTCTTATTATGTAGAATGTATAAAAAGAAAAAAAATGTGTATGTGTGTGTGTGTGTGTGTGTGTGTGTGTGTGTGTGGTTGGGGGGGGGGGGATATGCAGCAATGATGATAATGGTATATAGCGTTCATTTCATAGGCAAACTTCCTTTCGTCGCCTAAATTAAGTGAGGTTTCTTTATTTATAAGTTCCGCTTTTTGCACAAAATAACTTTTTTTCTTTTTTACATTTTACACATTTTACTTGATATTGTTTTATTACAACATGTGTAAAAAAAAAAAAAAAAAAAAAAAAAAAAAAAAAAAAAAAAAACCAATTAAAAGCTGTTAAATATCAATGGCGATAATGATAAAACGTTCCTTTCGTACAAAAATCTTCCTTTCGCGAAAGGAACCTTCCTTTCGCTGTTTAGCTATACCCCCTTAATAATATATTTCAAAAACTTTTTTTTTCAACTAGGATTCCACTGAAAATTTGCTCATGTCCATTTTTTTTTTGTTTTTTTGTTTTTTGTTTTTACAAAAGCAAATACTTGTTTTTTTCCAGAGTAACAAAATTGTTAGAGAATACTGAAGTAGAAGCAGCCAAAATTTATAAATTAAGGTTTTTATCACACATGAAGGCAATTAAGACCAATACCGATGCCAGGAGACTGCTGAATATTCATTACAAAAATAAAAATGCTTGTGCTTTAAAGGGACCGATGTAATGTCATTAGTTTTCGTGGCCGTAGAAAGGTGTGTTTTTTCTCTTCTTTTCTGCCGATTTCTCATTCAGAAGTTCTTAAAATCTGAATCTGAATAGTTTACTGGTGACACGCCAAATAACATTATTTCACCAGGACATTAAAAACATTGTGATTCATTCTCTCATTCAGAGAATTTTTATGCAAATAGTAGTGGAAACATGTGCAAAAAACGGGAAAATCGCACAAGAAAACGATCTCTCTATTGTGTAAATTGTTCCGTCTCTGTAGCGAATTTTCCTTCCAAAATTACCATGAGCATATTTGCGTAGACGTATTTCACTGCAGTGTCTTATCGCTAACAATATATAACTACATCATGAGCTAACACAAATTTGTGATCCGTGAAAATTGACCTGTCAATCTCCATCAACAAAAACTTGATCGTCAGCTTACTGCGCTCTGATTGGCTAAGTGCACAATTAGTTCACGCCTACTGCTTCCCCATGTCAGTGACACGTGTCCGTCACTAGCTTGACCTTTGAACAATGTCTAGCGGCTACGATGCCTTGATCTCTCAGCAGTAGCTAATTTTCTCACCTAATTTATGGAAAATTTTGGACGCGTCGCCAGAAACAAACATGGCGTAATGCGCGAGAATCCACGGCAGTGAATTTTAGGCGTGCGAAATGCAAAACACGCGTAAAAATACGCCCATATTGGAGTTATCGAGAACGCAGAAGCATCTGCGGGAATAGGTATTTTTGTTAAAAATATTGATAGAATTTTCTCACTTTTGTTTTGCTTCGAAGCCACCATCTTCTTTGAAATGTCCTCGGGAGATTTCATCGTTACTGCTCTGCTAAAAGACGACCATCGCTCCGGTAAAACACGCGTAAAACACTGCTATTTCTCCGGCCCATTCCACGGCTATCGCCCCGCTATTTTGGCGCCAAATCACTATCCCAGCACTTACACGGCCCTGCCGGGGCACTCAACAGGTAATTATCCCACTCATTAGCCCGGCCATTCCCCGGCTATCCCCGTAGGTGGGGGGCAGTGGTTACAAATGACTGGTGCATTAGGGGCATTTTTTTTTCAAGAATACCAAGAAATAGCAATATTTTCAAACTAAATATGACTAATAATGAAAATTTAGACTTTGACAAGTCAGATAATGCAAAATCAATCCATCACATTTATTTTGTATGCAATTAAAATACATTAGTTTTTATTTTAAAGACCTACACATTCTTAGGTAAAGGGTAAGCACCCCTAGGTTGCAACAACCAAATAATAAAAGTGTTTTTGGCCTTGCTCTTCCTGGAAATCACATGACCTTGACTGCCATATTGTAAACAAACTTCAGACACATGCTGGTTTTTGACAGTTCTTATTTAGTAGCTTTTATGGCATTTTAAGAGGTACAAAATTTGGAAATAAGAAAAATTCAATATTTTGTGACCTTTGCAAAATAACTGCACACACTGGTCTTATTTAGATCAGAATTACAACAATTTATTTATAAATGAAAATAGTTGACCCTTTGAAACATTTTGGCACCTTTCCAATCATTGCACAAGCAGACGTCTGCCAGAGAGGCACACAAACATTGACCCCACGAACTTGGAATATTCACGGACTTACGATATTCAACGATACTATATTTCACCCGGGGGTTCGGATGGGGGAGAAATTAGTCCCTTCATTCATTCCCACACTGAGATACTCTTACCATTATGAGTCTCTCTAAAGCTCTGATTCAAAGATTCGATGTCCAGGGCCGGTTTATTTGACATATTTGTTAAGCTGTCAAATGAGCTGTGAACTGTCAAAATTTTACCGCGCCAAAAGTCAAAATTCGGATCCTTTCGGTGTTTTTTTCTTCAACTAACCGAAAAGGTTCGGAACGATCCGAAACTTACAAAGTATAGTCTAAAACCTTGTCTCTGATAATGGTCTTTCGCGTGCGTGCGTGCGTGCGTGCGTGCGTGCGTGCGTGTGTGTGTGTGTGTGTGTGTGTGTGTGTGTGTGTGTGTGTGTGTGTGTGTTTGTGTGTGTGTGTTCAGAATCATAAGAAAAAAGGGTTAAGAGTAATCATAGAAATCAGATAATGAATTATTATTGTGCCCAATAATTGGAGAAATTCGATTTTCACTGAAGTACGCCGTAATCAATATTGGAAAACCAGGTAAACAGTATACCCCCCCCCCCCCCCAAGTTAGTAATTGGTCAGTATTCAGTGAAAACACCTTCAAACAGTGACCAATGACCAAGGAAGTGACGCAGAATTACACCCAGCCTGTCAGTGTGATAAAGTGCATTCTTAATAATTTGTCCTTATTTAAAAAAATTGATAAATTTAACAAGTGCCTCACTCGATTAATTAGTGGAGACGCGATAAGATTCGATCCTTTGTCTATATAGGTAGCGCGGTTACGATGATATCAAATTGATTAGCACCTCTCTATGCAGTCTCCGTAGAGATTCTACTTGACCTAATTGGTGCTAATTGGTCCAATAGTCTGTACTTATTCCTCCTCTCTTCCCTGCAATGACTAACTGAGGGGGTTTTACTGGTTACCTCGATTTTCAATATTGATTGTTTGTAAGCTGGAAACCAGCAATGTAGATATGTTATGTTTGTTATTATATATTAATAATAACTCCAGACTCAATTCTGATATTTAATTATAACTACTACATTTATACAACAGGGGCGGATCCAGCATTTCAGAAGAGGGGGTTCAAAGGAAGAAAAGGGGGTTCATTTGCCTAATTTCACACAAAACCTTTTTACAATTCTCCATGAAAATGAAATAATTTGGTTCAAGAGGGGGGTTCGAGCGAACCCCTTGAACCCCCTCTAAATCCGCCACTGTACAACAAGCATACAGTATAGAAAGTCTAGCGCGAATGCTGACCTGCTATTAGAGAGGCACAATTAAAATATACCTAGTCATGTGACTGCTGCTACATGAGTCAGATGTTATGAGCAAATACTTTATATACAGCCCCTTTCACTCGAGTCTTCCGTTTGAGCATTTGCATCACACAAGAAGACCATGTGTTCCGAAGATCTGAGTTTCTTTTCATGTTGTCCTCAAAGACATCTGGATTGATTGATCTGCTGATTTGAGTGACAGCTTCAAACTAAATGACCTTTAAAAACGGCAAACACGAGTGAAATTTTTAACTATCTATGTGGAATTTTTGCCATGTAGATACCGATAAGGTAACTGCTTAAATTGATAAAATTCTGATATCCTGTTACAAATGTGTGTTTCAGAATATGCATATGTTGTGCAAAGAATTTGAAATACAAATGTGCTTTAACCAAGCAATTACGATGTTTTTATCAGAAGAGGTGACATCATTACCTAAAGATAAATGCTGAATAGATTTTAAGAACACCTGGCACCTGGAACACTGTTTCAGTTCATAAAAAAAGAATAAAAAGTTACCTGATTTACAAACAAATGGCAAACTCGAGTTAACAAATTTGATTGACCTAAATGCTCAAACGGCAAACTCGAGTGAAAGGGGCTGTAACAGTCAATATATGCTTTAATTGATTCTTACTGACATAATTTGGGTGCAATAAGTTATTGGCAGGTTGTTAATTATTGGTCACAGAATTTGACCTGCCCACTCATGGTAAAATTTTTAAATGGTACGATTTAGTTGTAAAATCTACAGTACAGTAAATTATCCAGTTCCGGGTCACTTTTTTTCGAAGTGGTTTCCAGATAATTGCTCAGAGCAAATTAGGTTTCGACCTAACCATTAGAAAGTATAATCCTTCTTCTAAATAATGAACTTCAATTTGATTAATTGTAAATATTCTGTGTTCCACACGATGACTTTGAAGCAGACCTTCAATTTATCCAGTTCCGAATCATTTATCCAGTTCCGAATCACTTGCGATAATTTTTAAACAAGAAACTCCCTGGCGCTATTGGGTTATGATTTTGATTTTGTAGCTCCATAAGTTCTTTATAAAACAAGACTTACACACAGTTAACCATTTCAGATAGTAAAAGTGTCCAAAAACTGTGTACATGTATACTACGTATAACTTACGTTCTGGATATTGGCGTCAATAGAGAACAAATACAGGTTCTAAGTCGATAATGGCGTCTGTACAGGTAACTGGTTCCAGATTTTTGCAGTTAAGTGCTGGTTATCATGGGATGTGCATTGGTTATTCTCATTTTTGTTTGTTTGTTTGTTTGTTTGTTTTGTTGTTGATGTTTTATGAGTTTAACTTTCACCTGTTTGATCAACATTGAATTTCAAACACAGCTTTAAGGTTGCACAAACAGGTATATCTAACAGGAGTATGTCAACTAGACTAGAATTCCTGACAGTGTGTTTTGTTCGCGATGCAGATCGACTGCACAAAGACTCACCTGCGTAAGAAAACGGCCATTTGATTTTTATCATGGGGGGGGGGGGGGTGTGAGATTTTTTGAATATAAAAAAGCTAGATCCAATTTTGGCCGAAAAATATCTATGACAGGGTAAATTCTATTTGTATTTAAAGAACAACTCAATTGCTGTCTTCATTATTGTCAGCCTCCGTGGAGCCGGGGCCTTTAACGTAACAGGACTTTAAAAATGAAAAATCAAACTGCATATAATGCACCAGTCATTTGTATCCCCGGCTCTCCTAGGGCCGGTGATAGCGGAACCAAAGCGGGGCTAAAGTGCCGTGATTTAACCTCTGATGAGTCCCGGCAGTGCTGGGGTTTTATTTTCCCGCCATCACATTTATTTAAATTAGATAATAGCTGTATTTTAACATTTAACTAATTACTTGTATGTTCTTATTTAATTGACAAAGGTACCTGTACATTCACATACGCAAGCCCCTATCCCATATGTTTTCATTAGAATATCTACCAGCTGTTATTCTATATTATTGTCAGCCTCCGGCGAGCCGGGGCTTTTAGTAGGGATTTTACCAGAAATATGACCCCGCAGTGCCGGGCTTTTAAACCTGAAAAATTAAACGCCCCGCTATTACCAGAGGGGCCGTGGATACGAATGACCGGTGCATTGTGGTACTTCTGTTGTACATGTAATTCTATTTGTTTCGTGTTTTGGTGTCGTTTTTATGCCGTTTGTGCTGTGGCATTTGCGTATCTATTCACATGTATTCATTTATTTATTTATCTATTTTGAGTCAGTTTACGTCCCTTTTAAGATCATTTAGCTCATATGAGACGAGCCAGTCAGTAGGTGTGGTGAAAACGGGAGAATCCCAAGAGAGAGAGAGAGAAAACCTGGCACATCTCCAAGCAGAACTTGTCTCACATGTGCACAGTGTGTGGACTTGAGCCCACCTCGGTTTTTGGAGTGGGAATCTTTTTCTGATTGCGCCTTTTCCTGATCTTTGCCTACTTGTACCTTTTTGAGCCCACATTAAACACAGCGGTGAGACGATCGAATGAAACGCGTTAATGATGAAATCAGCGCTCTTCACCACTCGGCAACGGGGTGGGGGCGATTGACATTCATTTATTTAGTTAAGTTTTGGTAACTGAATGACCACTTTTAGGGAAACAGCTACTCACTTAGACTACTGTGTCACAAGAAGAAATCAAAATAATAGATAGAAGAATTTTGAGAGAGAGAGAGAGAGAGAGAGAGAGAGAGAGAGAGAGAGAGAGAGAGAGATCCTGACTTGGGTCTTTTTTTTTTTTTTTTTTTTTTTTTTTTTTTTGATTTAGTTTAACGTCCCTTTCAAGATTATTTCAGCTCATATGAGACGCGCCAATCAGTAGGTGGGACGAAAACGGGAGAACCCCGAGAAAAACAAAACCACAATCGCAAGGCAGAATTTGGCTTGTCTCACATGGCCAGAGCGGGGTTCGAACCCACACCAGACACAGCGGTGAGAACTTTGGGCACAATACCCATAAAATGGGAAAAAAGTCCTGACATGACCATAGCTGTGGACTAGAACGTTAAGCATCAATTCAAACAAACTGCATTGCAAATGAAAGACTGTGGTATTGTGGCGACACGCACGCACGCACGCATGCACGCACGCACGCACGCACACACACACACACACACATATCAATAAACTTGTCGACTTTTAAGGTCATATACCTGTATATAACCCCAGGGCAGAGTCAGAATACCCCAGGGGTTAATTATCTTTTTCAAATTCATAAATATTCTGTCCACTTGTCCATTTCCTGGACGTTTAAAATTCCCATCAGTGTCCTTGTAACAGTTTTCTGCATATGTGACCTATGTTTACCTTGCCGTAAAACCTGTCAAGGTCATCACAGGATCATGATTTATACACACATTGTAGTACTCTAGTCTTAATTTTCGTTACAACAGGTTCAGCAGTTCCTGCGTAGAAGATTTTTGAAGGGTTTTTACCATATATGGGCATGGCTTCCATCTTGGTCATGTGGCCTGGTTTATTTATAATCAAACTGGTTCCCGCTTCATATAGAGGCGTCATATAAAATTTCAGTTTGATCGGCCAAGTGGTTTTAGAGAAGAAGATCTTTGAATATTATGGTCACATACATGTACAATGCCCGGGGCAGGGGCAGACCCACCACTGGGTTCCATATTCTTTTCAGAATCTTATATCTCCAGTTCATTCGCCCATCTCCTGCAAGTTTTGCCCATCAACTACCATTTCCCCATTCAAATACATAGGCGACCTATGTTGACCTTGTCGTAAAATATGTCAAGGTCATCCCAGGGTCACGATTTATATAAACTTTGTAGAGCTCCATTGTCTGATGCTTCATGCCAAGTTCTGGAGAAGAAGATTTTTAAAGGTTTTGCTATTTATAGCCATGGTGGTCATCATGGTCATGTGACCATGACCATTTATACAAACTTTTGTTCCACATAAAGTCTGGCTTTGATTGGCCAAGTGGTTCCAGAGAAGAAGATGATTGAATATTGTGGCCATATACATGTATATAGCCCCGGGCAGACAACCCCCTGGGGACATTTTTTTTTTCATAAACATAAATATTCTGTACATTTGCCCATTTCCTGCAAGTTTTGCTCTTCAAATCACATTTTAAAAATTTTCCCCATTCAAATGTATGGGCGACCTATGTTGACCTTGCCGTAGAACAGGTCAAGGTCATCCCAGGGTCATGCTTTATATAAACTCCGTAGAGCTCCATTGCCTGATGTTTCATGCCAAGTTTCAAAATCATAGGTCTTCTGGTTCTGGGGGAGAAGATTTTAAGGGTTTTTGCTATTTATAGCCATGGCGGCCATCTTGGTCATGTGACCTTGACCGTTTATAAAACTTTCGCCCTCCCCCCCCACTCCTAAGGATGCTCCTAAGTATGTTACTTTGACTTCTAGGCACCTCGATGACCCTTTGAACATTGACAATGCTTATTTTGAAGGCATGTTCAATCAAATTTATCCACCTGAACTACAGATGAATAATGCCAAAACCACAGATACTGAAGCATTCTTTTTAAATTTACATCTTTCTATTGCGAATGGATTTGTTTCGTCTAAACTTTTATGATAAACGCGATGACTTTGATTTTGATAAGTTGTAAATTTTCAGTTTTTTTTTTTTTTTTTTTTTTTTTTTTGTGTGTTTTTTTTTTTTTTTTTTTTTTGTGTTTTTTTTTTTTTTTTTTTGGCTGGTTATGTTCCTCGCGGTGCATCTAAAAAAATAATTATGGTGTATACATTTCGCAACTTATTAGGTTTGCTAGGGCCTGCAATCATGTTGCGGAGTTCAACGCGCGAAATAAATATTTAACAGCCAAACTTCTCCAGTAGGGCTATCGGTATCATAAACTTCGAAAAACATTTTCTAAATTTTATCGCCGCCAAATTTCCAAATTAAATGTCGGACTAAAGACGCTTTTGCATGATGGCCTTTCGGAACCAGAATTTTATGGTGCTTGGTCTACTTTAAGAAATTTATAGGAAGGAATGATTTTTCTTTTCATTTCAGAAAAATCAGAAACGTTACAGACGCATAGGGTAAAACTTAAATGTATGCGACAGTCTGCATGCTTAGTTTTTAACCCACTCATGGTTGATAACTACGCTGCCTTCTTTAATTGCACGCCGGTTGGTCGGGCATCAGCATCTAACATGGCCCCGACATAAAGCTCTTCATTTTAGTTGGTTGGGGCCGGTGCTTGGCCCACCGGGGTTCAATGGGTGTTTTTCTTTTGCTCAGGATTTCAGTAACTTATTCGGCGCCCAGGGATCTTCATCGTCGGGCAGCTTACTGAGTCTGTGAGTCCTCGTTTTTGATTCGTCATGGTGGTATCATGATTTATTTGTTTGTCCATGTTGATTCATTTACTAGTCAGAGATTCACCACGAGGACCGAACAAATGTCTAAATGTTATGAACCGCTGCGGAGGATGGGGGTGGGGGCCCTGTAGGGCCGCTTTAAGCCCACAGTGATTTTTTGTTACTGATCGTTCCAAGGCGATACTTTTGTTGTGGTTCTATTTGTTTTATGTTTTGGAGTCGAATTTTTGTGTTCTTTGAACCATGTATACGTTTTCATAGTTTTTGTTAAGTTCAGGTAACTGAGTGGCCGCCTATTGGGAAATAGCTACTCACTCGGCTTATGAATGTTCCATAAGAATAAGTACCTAATTGTCAATTTGGGGTTTTCCTACCTCGGTTTTTAGAGTGGGAATTACATTCTGATTGCGCCTTTTCCTGATCATTGTCTACTTGTACCTTTCCACATGAAGTTTGGCTTTGATTGTCCCAGCGGCTTCAGAGGAGAAGACGTTTGAACATTGTGTACAACGACGACGACAAGAACGATTACAACGACAACAACGACGGACGACGGAGCATGGGTATACTATAAGCTCACATAGTGAGCCTAACGGCTCAGGTGAGCTAAAATGTAGCTGCACGCTCGACTTACCGTATGATCTACTTTCCAGGCCATTCGGAATTCGACGATGTTATACTTGTCAGTTGTGACTAGCGGGGCGTATAACTTAATTTCTAACAGAGACTGCGTTGGTTGAAACAGCTAGTATTCTGCAATAGTTGATAGATAGCTCATGGTCCATTTTTGAGCTAGAGGGACGGTGGCATTGCACAATATGCGGCCTGTAGACATAAATAATGGGACATATAACTTCTGCTTTGAACTTGGACATCTGTTGCATATTTTAATGATTTTGTATCTCGACCTTGTGCCACTAGTGCATGGCTTTATCATGAGGTATACGGTATAAAGCGTGCCTTGTTTTTGCTAAATGTTCACCAATCTCCTGTGGTGTTTATACATAAGAAGCGCTGGAACATGCCTGTCTTGTTGGTAACTTATGCCCACACTTGTCGCCTAAATCGAGTGATCTTTCTGCATTTCTCTATAGATTATATACTTCCAATGTGTCAATCTAAATAACGAGATGCAGGATTGAACTGTTTTAGTCAGCATAATTTGTATCAAAATACACTATATTATACTATCTTCTGATACTGAGTCGATCAATTTCTGATCATCACCTCAGGTGTGGGGTGGGTGGCTAAATTTAGAATTTAGTCAAGGGAAAAGAAAACATTTGGGGTGGACCATTAAAACTATTTACCAGATATAGATGAGAGGCATACTAAAACGCATGCCTCTGGGCTAATGATTTAAATAGAAGCCTTAAAATCCTCAATGGTCTTAGATAGGACCACTGAAGAAGGGAGACTATTCCAAACCGGAATAGTTCTGGGGAAAAAGGAATTTTTCAGGGCACTATAGGCAAATGGTCTTGTGTATTGTGATTCATGTGATGCCCGAGTATGTCTTAGATTGGGTGCCGGGGTCAGGTATTTGTCTTTATCAAGAGACACTGTACCGGAGTGTATCTTGTAAAAGAAGGTTAAGGAGGACCGCTCCCTGCGAGACTCCAGGGATGGCCACTCTAGTTCGTCTAGCATTTCACCGACGCTACTGGTGTTCCTCCATCGCCTGCAGGTCCACCGGGCAGCAGTCCTCTGCACCTTCTCCACCTTCTCAATCTGAGTTTCATGATAGGGATGCCAAATAGGAGCTGCATACTCAAGTTGAGGCCGAACCAATGTTTTGTATGCAACTTCCTTAGTATGCCTAGGTGCCAGTGCCAAATTGTGCCGAAGAAAACCCAAAGTCTTAGTTGCCTTGCATGTAATTTCAGAAATGTGTTGACCCCAATCAAGATCATCTGTGATAGTTAAACCGAGGTATTTAGCGGACTGAACCTGTTCTAATGTTTGCTGATGCAGTGTGTAATTGAAATCTATATGCCTGCTTGGATGTAGCCGCGTCACCCTCATTGAATGACATTTGCTAACATTGAATTTCATTTGCCAATCCATTTCCCATTTGGCCAAGCTATTCGGGTCATCTTGTAAAATTTGACAATCCAATGGTGACTTGACATTTCTGTATAAAACACAATCATCAGCAAATAGCCGAACAGATGACCTGATGTTGTCAGGAAGATCATTAATGAAAATAAGAAATAGGACCGGTCCTAAGACCGATCCTTGTGGGACACCAGAAAGAACCGGGACTGGGTCTGAGGCACGGCCATCTAATACCACTTTTTGAGAGCGCTCAGAGAGCCACGAGTCGATCCACTTATGTGTAGATCCTCTAATCCCGTAGAAGTCAAGTTTGTATAATAACCTTTTATGTGGGACCTTGTCAAAGGCCTTAGCGAAATCCATGACAATCACATCCGTCTGCCTGTGGCCACGACCCACTGCTCGGTCCAGATTACTAACCAAATCATGATAAAACTGAACTAACTGGGTTTCGCAAGACCTTTGACTTCGGAACCCATGCTGACAGTCAGCAAGAATGTTTTCAAGAGCCAAGTGTTTGTTTATGTTGCTGACTATTATATGCTCTAGAGTTTTGCAACAGATACAAGTAAGCGACACCGGTCGATAATTAGCTGCATCGTATTTCTCACGTTTCTTAAATACCGGGGCTACATTTGCCTGTCGCCAATCGTCTGGTACAGCACCCTGAGCAAGCGACTCATTGAAGATATAGGTCAGTACAGATCTACATAGTTGAATGGAACCAGCTGGATGTAGCTAGGTGCTTCATACTGTGACAGTGTAGAGCTTCAAGGACGCGATCACACGGTGTTACTAGACAACGCCTCTCTCTCTCTCTCTCTCTCTCTCTCTCTCTCTCTCTCTCTCTCTCTCCGGTGTGTAAGTTACTAACGCTGACCAACGCTGTAACTAGCCCTACACTGTACGAAGCAGAAGAAGAAGCAGAAGAAGAAGAAACATCCAGGTCTGGTCATGACGGTTGGACCGAGACGACCCTTGTACGAGTTGTCTTCCCTGAGGAAATTTTACACGAGAGCCGCCATTTTGCAGGTTTTGTGCTATTTTCCTGGGTTTTTAACCCAGGATATCTCGCTTACGAGAATAAAGGGCCATTTATTTGGCCACTAGAGTGATGCATGCCTCTCTCAAATGCAAATAAGCGGGTTCTTCACGACCAGCAGAAGAACGAGGAGGAAAATAATCGCAAGAAACGGCGACTGAGTGACAGCAGCATTTCTCCGTTGCACAAAAGAATAAAAGACACTGAAAACCCTGCGGATATGAACGATTCTCAAAAGAGAGCCAACTTTTCCGCTTTAGCAAGTCCAGGAACGAATGGAATCAGTCGACATGCTTCGCCTTTGGCCAGTAACAAACCAGGAACAACGAAAAAGCTTGTCATAAAAAACTTCAAAGGTGAACAAGAAATAGCTTTTAAAAAAGCAAATTCTCATTATGCAAGAAAGTCAAGGATCTTGAAAATGATTTTCTATTTTTTCTTTTTTCACTTTAGTTTTAATGGCCCATCCCGAATGTTCACATCTTGCTAAATTCAAAATTTATCACCCCACACCTGAGATGATCAGAAATCGATTGACTCAATGAAGATAGATAGACTACATTAGAGCCAAAGAGACACAAGAAACTAACTGCCCTCCTGGCGCACCCTGTCGTGAAATATTGTCAATTGAGTGTATACAATGTTATTGTTTATATCATTCGGAACTCCTCGCCTAATCAAAAATCAATGAACTCTGATTGGATGAGTCAGTTCCGATTGTGTTTACATTTGCTATGCGCATGCACACAGATCCAGAGATAACTCCGATTACCTGGATTGTCTCCCCTTCTGGTGGGCACTGGGCAGAAAGTGCCGATTTTCATATAAACACATTATGATGTAGGTTCAATTTGTCGCTTTATTTTGTAGAAATATCAAATAAAAACTTTGTTTAAAGACAATGGGTAAATAAATAAACATCTTTAATTGTAAGTTCCAGCCAATTTCACCTTTTAAATTAGATATGTTATTTTTGGGGTCAGATATTGCGGAAATATTGTCAATATAGGAGGTATTTTAATTCAATAAAATCTATCAAAAAATCAATGGAAATCTTATGAAAAGACTATTAATTCGTCAAATATGGATTAGATAAGTAAATCAACAATTATCAAATCTATATACATGTGAAAAACATGGAATTGGGCGAAATAATTAACACAGACTTTCCATTCGCCACTATGGCTGATATTGATGTTTTCCCACCCACCGGAATTGGCGTTCGATACCGGAAAATAGTAACATTGTCTGATGACGTAAGCTTAGTACTTGTCTATAATATGGGCACAGAAGCGCATTGGTTGAGTAAGAGACCATGGAGCCTGAGGAAATGGGGATTGAAACCTAATGCTGCAATATATACACAGGTACAATATTATTGTTTACATTATTTGACCTTGACCTCGATGACGTAGTGCGCGTTGCATTGTGGTTAAAACTTTCACTTCCGGGTGGCAAAAACATTTCCGGTTCAATGTTGTTTACATACATGACTGAGTTAGAATTAAAGTGAAACGTGTGGTGCCATCACAATCAGGGGACGACGATGACATCTAAATACAAAATAACAAATAATTTTGGCATTTGTATTCATTGATTTGTTTGCTCTTTTATAAACAATTTAATTTCTCACACCTTCTTGGGCATCTAAAGTATCCTAAATGATGATGGATCCGCGCGAATAAAAACATGTATTTCTTAGATATTACTTAAAAGTTTTGCGCCAAACACGCGACCACGTCTCTGCAATCATCCTAAAAAGATAATTCATATTGGTTAAATAAATAAATAGTTCTTGTTCCTTTTTTCCAACCTTATTTGTTCCGAACCTAGAAGTACTGAAGTACATTAATTTTTCTTAGCGCTTTTTATGAACAAAAGTTTCTTCTTTTTCTCTTTTTTTTACATTCTTCAGAACATCAACTCTTGGTCACACTATATTAACTCATTTACGTCTGGCGTCCCTTTTATGGGACATAGGAAACAGCATAGTCCCAGATGGCCGCGGAACGCGGCGTCGCATCTGGCGCTATTCTGTTTGCTTGGAGGAATTTCATCGAAAAATGAGATAAGAAAATAAAAAATCACTCCTAAAAGCCCTAAAAATGAAAGTGGACTCACCCAGTTGATAATGATGGGAAAATCCATTCGTCAAATATAGGTTAAAATAATCCCATTCAAATATAACTTGGTCCAGTTGTTTAAATAAAAACTATTCAAAGGCTATGCATATATTAATGATAATCTATTTCAAAGAAACGCGGTTTCGGCTATTGAAGAAGTTTTACAATGTATATGAGACGTCTCAAATAACGATGCCCATAATCATAATAATCGGCTTCTTTAATTATTATACATGACACCTTCTTCAAAGAAACGGCACATTCTTGGGGTACAATATGAATAAAAGGGATTAATGAAGCCCCTGGGGCAGCCGGCTTGTGTGACCAGTCGGTGTTGCTATCGCATGGATTAACAAAAGAAGATAATTATGATTCCAGTGTCGTAAATAAAAATGGATACACTATAAACAAAAAGTAATTTTAATTTGTGAATTTATTAGATTTATTACACGGACTGAAAATAATGTAAGTGGTTTTATTATTTCACTGCATGCAAGGCCAATTTAAATCGTGTGCTAGAGAGAGAGAGAGAGAGAGAGAGAGAGAGAGAGAGAGAGAGAGAGAGAGAGAGAGAGAGAGAGAGAGAGAGAGAGAGAGAGAGAGAGAGAGAGAGAGAGAGAGAGAGAGAGAGAGAGAGAGAGAGAGAGAGAGAGAGAGAGAGAGAGAGAGAGAGAGAGAGAGAGAGAGAGAGAGAGAGAGAGAGAGAGAGAGAGAGAGAGAGAGAGAGAGAGAGAGAGAGAGAGAGAGAGAGAGAGAGAGAGAGAGAGAGAGAGAGAGAGAGAGAGAGAGAGAGAGAGAGAGAGAGAGAGCACCCAACTGATGGCTTACGATATTCCCGGTTTTTCCTTTTTTTTTTAAACTTGACAACACGGCTCATATAATTTTAACGTTGATATCTTATTTCTACCGAGTAAATATTTCATCTTTTGATATGTATTAAATATTTCTAATTCCGCACGGGAAGAAACGCTAAATACTAATAATACTAAATTAGAAACAAGCACCAATAATTATTATTAATGTACAAACATATTTGGAAATTAATTTGTTATGAATAAGTAATATTTTGACATTATTTTACACTTTTATACATCAAAATATTACAATTCATTACACATTCATTGGCCGGAGGTCGCTTTTTTGCCACCCGGAAGTGAAAAGAGGTCACGTGAAAGTCACATGACTTACCTGTATTTTATAGACCACGTGGTTTGTGACGTATTGTTTGTACCTGTGTATACATGCTGTGCACTTGAACAGGCCTCTAATAATCTCCCAGAGAACTGGTTTAGTACTCAGGAAGCATTAGTTCCATCCTGGTGTGACTGAACATTGATACTGAGGACGTAAGACATAATAAACCCAAACAAATACATTTTAATGATATTAGAAATTTAATAAAAATAATAATGTCCATTTCCAACAGTCCAAAAAGTAGAAAAAAAAAATCATTTTTGTGACTTTTTTTCCTGTGACTCTTTCCTAGTACCCAAATCAGTGACTTTTTTTCCTACATTCAAATCAGCAAAGGGTGTGAAATTGAATTTTCTGCCTGGTTGTATAAGCTAGTAACTACTATTGTTATTATTATTAGCAACATTTTTTGTCCCCCGCTTTCGAAGAAAAGCGGAGGGACATGGTTTTTGGCTTCCCGTCATTCCCTCTGTCTGTCCTTCCGTCCTTCCGTCCCCCTATAGGAGTATGTACCTTGTGCAAGCAACTCCGCCTACAGTTTTATTCCAATTCTTTTGAAACTTTACAGATGTCTTGACCATGCTTTGAAGATGAGCTTGTGGTTTGGATATAATCCTCAGATTAATTTTTGACACTTTTTTCGCAATTTTAACTTAGTCATTTTTTCTGACATTTTGACAATGAAAGTGAATGGACAGTGGGTACCTTGTGCAAGCAACTCCTCCTACAGTTATATTCAGATTTTTTTTGAAACTTTACAGATGTCTTGACCATGCTTTGAAGATATGCATGTGATTTGGATATAATCCTCAGATTAATTTTTAACACTTTTTTCGCAATTTGAACTTAGTCATTTTTTCTGACATTTTGACAATAAAAGTGAATGGACAGTGGGTACCCTCCTACAGTTATATTCAGATTCTTTTGAAACTTTACAGATGTCTTGATCATGCTTTGAAGATATGCATGCGATTTGGATACAATCCTCAGATTAATTTTTGATACTTTTTTCGCAATTTTAACTTAGTCATTTTTTCTGACATTTTGACAATGAAAGTGAATGGATAGTGGGTACCTTGTGCAAGCAACTCCTCCTACAGTTATATTCCGATTCTTTTGATACTTTACAGATTTCTTGACCATGCTTTGAAGATTTGCTTGTGGTTTGGATATAACCCTCAGATTAATTTTTGACACTTTTTTCGCAATTTCAACTTTAATACTTTTTTTTTCAACATTTACACAATGAAAGTGAATGGACAGTGGGTCCCTTGTGCAAACAACTTCTCCTACTGTTATATTCGGATTCTTTTGAAACTTTACAGATGTCTTGACCATACTTAAAAGATATGCATGTGGTTTGGATGTAATCCTCACTTTAATTTTTGTCACTTTTTTGAAATTTGAACTTAAGTCATTTTTCAGGCATTTTGACAATGAAAGTGAATGGACAGTGGGTACCTTGTGCAAGCAACTTCTCCTACAGTTATATTCCGATTCTTTTGATACTTTACAGATGTCTTGACCATGCTTTGAAGATTTGCATGTGGTTTGGATATAATCCTCAGATTAATTTTTGACACTTTTTTCGCAATTTCAACTTACTTTTTTTAAGAAAGTGTATGTGGTTTGGATTTATGTTATCCTAAGATTATATTTGTGTAACTAAACTATCAAGGCGGGGGACATAAATTCTCTGAATTTGCTTAATTTAAACATAACTAGACTGACATAGAGATAGATAGACCAAGGTCCTTTCTCGATTTAATTTAATCATTGCTTTTGAGTGGGACGTAAAGCACAAATGAATTAAATAACCATCCTCAGGAATCAAAAGGTTTTATAATTTGCTTTGGAGCAACTGCTGATGTACAACTCCAATTCATCCATTACACATCACCCACGTCATTTGAGCCGCCTCGTGGGAAAACCAACAATGTGGTTTCTGAACAGGTCTGACACAAACCAGCCTGTACAAGCACAGAAAAGAGCTAGAAGCTTGAAATTTTGGATTTAAGTAGAAAAGGAATTGTACTGTCCGAGTAGCAAAAACAAAGGCGCTGATCAGCTTTGTGATTACCACGAAGCTGATCTGCATCTTTGTTTTCGCCTATGCAAATTGTTGGTTTTCCCATGAGACGGCTCATTTGTAAAATATTGTTCTGCATGTTTGAAAACAAAGAGGCAGGTCACCTTTGTTTTTGCTAAATAGATAGTACCATGTACAGTTCCTCTTTTTCTTCAGTCAGATTTCAATCTCTTAGCATTTATCTTTGGATGTACAGACTGGAAGATTGACTTTCTCATGAAACGGCTCATATACATGTAATATGAGCTGCCCCATGGGAAAACCAACAATCTGCATAGGCGAAAACAAAGGCGCAGATCAGCTTCGCGGTAACCGCGAAGCTGATCAGCGCCTTTGTTTTCGCTACTCAGATAGTACAATTCTTCTTCCACTTAACTCGAAAGTTTCAAGCTTCTGTAGCTGTACAGGCCGGTTTGTGTCAGACCTGTTCAGAAACCACATTGTTGGTTTTTCCATGAGGTGGCTCCAACTCTTCAGTCATTCGCTGAATCTTTAATTTCAGAAAAGCCAAAACTACCAGACAACTACCAACAAGAAACATGGGTGAAACTTCAGGAAGCTGTGAATGCAATCCACACGAGTCATGCCATACGCTCCAGCCTAGAGGAGTTATACCAGGCGGTGGAGAATATGTGCTCGTACAAGATGTCCGCCTCCTTGTACGAGCAGCTCAAACAAGTCTGCGAGGCACATGTGAAGTCTAATATACATCAGTTCCTACAGTATCCTTTCTAGTGTTATATAAGCAGTACTGATGTTTGCTTACATGCGCAAAAACAGAGAGACGCAGATCAGATGTCCGTTCAGCAGGTCTCACAGCACTGCTGATCAGCACCTTTGTTTTTATTACTATATAATAATTCAACTTACCTGCCATTGTAACACAGTAATGCTAAAACATTTACTAATCTATCCTCAAATATATGCAGCCATGGCATTCTTAAAACCAAAATTTCAATCCTCTAGCCTTCTTTTGTGACTGTACAGAGGAGTTCATGTTAGACCTGGTCAGAAATGAAATGAAATAATAAATAAAAAAAATACCTACTTAACGTACCAAAATAACTGGACAATTACAAAATTACTGATTTAGCAGTTTTCTACGATGATAAAAAGGCTGGTTTTTATATAATATTGACATTCTATAATAGTAAAGTACCAAAATATGGTTTCATGTGAAGAAAAACAGCTACATGTACCTATCAAAATCTCACGAATTAGAAAGAGATTTAACAACTTTTGCTAGGGGAAGCAATTTACTGTGTGTTTCAGTGTAAATGATGAGTCCTTTTCTTAGAAACAGAAGAAACTGACTTTTTAAAGCTCTAGCAAATAAATCCTACCCATTAAAGGCCTATTCTGGTGATAGTCTTAAGGGTCATTTACACGGTAAGATTAATCTTATGAGATATAGTCTTATAAGACAAATCTTACCATGTAAACGCTGCTAATACTAACTATTATGTGATTTTTTGTCTCATGAAAGGAATCTTGTCAAATGGAACTTGATCTATTCTGTAAGATTGTATCTTAGCATTTTAACCAATAATCATTGAGGTCACTGAGGTTAATGTGTTTCTTGCAAACATAAAAACTAGGTTATACATTTTCATTCATAAAATAGTGCTGTAAAAACGTGGGTGAAACCAAAAATAGTAAAATGCCTCCAAAATCATCAAAAGAAATCCGGATATAGAGTTTTTGATCGCAGAAACTCATATCGTATTTGTGAGATCTGCGTCTGTGAATCCAGAATTGAGCCCATGTCTTGAGCCTACTCATGTCTTGCCTGATGCTCAGCATAAAACTTGCTATTATTATCATACAAAAGGAAACAACAACATTGTCTTCCTCCATGCTGAAATTATTTCCAGGTATATGGGAGAATTTAGCAGATCATATATGATTAATATTACTGTGTAGACGCAAACAATCTTAAGACTAATCTTATGAGACAAATCTTTCCATGTAAACGGCCTTTAAATGTATACCTATTATAAAATGAGCCATGTCATGAGAAAACCGGATTTTTGCCTCTGCGAAAACAAAGGCACAGATCAGCTTTGCAGTAACTGTACTTTCTAAATCTGGAATTTCAGTCTCTAGCCATCTTCTGTGCTTGTACAGCTCAGTTTGTGTCGCACCTGGTCGGAAACCCCAAAGACCTGTTTTCTCATGTCTCGGCTCAAATGATAGTTGATATATCGGTTGTTTCCTTAACAGTTGATAGAGAAAATATAGGATATGAACAGTTTCTCAAGATGATGGATACATGTTGGCAGTCACACTGTAGACAAATGGTACGGGATTTTGAATGAAAATAAATAAAAAAAATATGTTTAAGCAAAAGTGGAGACAGTCCAGCTTGTTCTTCTACTCGGTCTATTGCATGAAAGTTTGAAATGACTTCTAAATCTTTAGTTTCTATACCGAAAATAGTACATGCCTAAATGAGAGCTTGACCTTGCCAACTCAAAATAAATCATGTCTTGTCTTGCCTGGAAATTCAAGTAATAAAATCATCATTGCAATTTTCTCTTCTAGGTTTGGTCTATGGCTGTCCTTTTACAATGCTTTATGTTATTGTCAATTTCTTAAATCCAGGTATTGATTCATGGGATAGATAAACATTTATTTAGTTGTTGTTTTTATGCACTAAAATTTGGATTACTTTAAAATTTTTCAGATAATGATACGAAGTATATTCTTGTTTCTGGATAGAACCTATGTGCTACAGAATTCTGCAATATTATCTATATGGTAGGGTTTATGTCAACTTTTCTAATAATTCAGACATTTTATGATCTTTACATCCCCATTTTTTCTGTCTAAATTGCACCCCGTATACTGGGGATGCATCCAAATTTCTTACAGCACAGATTGATGCAGCATCATACATTACATGACAAAATGGAGTGTAGTGATTGGAGACCTGATCGATTGGGTAGCAACCTACAGTGAAGCAATATATTAGTATATTAGTAGGTTGTTGCCCAAGCACTCAGGTCTTCAGTCACCATACTCCATTTATTCATGTGTTGTGTGATGTTGCATCAATCTGTGCTGAAATAAATTTGGTTGCAACACAGGGATAAAGAGTGAATTAGTGGCAAAACTTGGAGTTTAAAACAAGAACTTTGAACTCCAAAGGCATTGTATTTGAGCCGCCTCGTGAGAAAACTAACAATGTGGTTTCTGACGAGGTCTAACACAAACTGGCCTGTACCGTCACAGAAGATGGCTAGAAGCTTGAAATTTTGGAGTTAAGTAAAGGAGGAATTGTACTATCCGAGTAGAGAAAACAAAGGTGCTGATCAGCTTCGCGGTTACTGCGAAGCTGATCTGCACCTTTGTTTTCGCAAATGCAAATTGTTAGTTTTCTCATGAGGCGGCTTATTTGTTATATATCAGAAATAAGAGGCTTACACACATTTTAGAATACAAGTATTAAGAAAATTGATTTATCTGAAATAGATGCAATATTAATTTGTCTTTTACATATTAGATCAAACAAATGAAAAAAATCAATGGAATTGTCTACAACAAAATTAAAAGTTTAAAGCTGAGCAATTGCCATTTAAGGGTTAGAAGTAATGACTGGTTCTTTAGAAAGAAACTTAAAAAACTGAATGAATACATGACATGTATGTTTTTGTTAAAATAGAGCTTATATTGACAACCATTACAGGGATATGGGCCTTGATTCTTTCCGAAATCACATAGTTGGCCACAGAATAGTCCAAAACCGGACGGTAGACGGTCTACTCCAACTCATCGAGAGGGAACGCAACGGTGAAACAGTGGACCGACATCTGTTGAAGAGTCTGCTCAGGATGTTATCAGATCTTCAGGTACTACCACCGTAAACCTCGTCTTTGGGTTTAGAAGCTTGAAATTTTGGATTAATGTAGAAGTGGAATTGTATTTTCCTGAAGCAAAAACAAAGATGTTGATCAGCAGCGGTTGACTGGGATGTAAAGGTCAGTATTGTCACCTTTCAACTCCTCTATAAAAATTTTGACAGCAAAATTTAATATCAAGCTGCTTAACTAGCTATCTACAAATCATGAGTAGCCTTGTTTGAGTTTGGTCATCTCTGCCACGCGAGAAAACAGGTCTTTGGGGTTTACCATCAGGTCTGACACGAATGGGCCAGAACATTCACGGAAAAAGGCTAGAAACTTGAAATTTTGGATTTAAGAAGAAGAGAACTTGCACAGTCATAGAAGTCAAACCAAAGGTGCTGATCAGCTGTGAAATTACTGCACAGCAGATCTGTGCCTTTGTTTTTTCATAGGCAAAAATCTGGTTTTCTCATGGAGCGGCCCAAAATTTATCAAATTATGTTTCATTTTTCCAGATTTACCAGAATGCATTTGAGAAGAAATTCTTGGAGGCATCAGACAGATTGTATAGGGCAGAGGGACAGAGGCTGATGGAGGAACGGGATGTAAGTTCACACAGCTTGTTGGGAATGGTGACACCATTTCTGACACCATGCCTGATGCCGAATTAGAAAAAAGTCTTTTTTGACCATGACATAATATCAAAAATGAGCCTGTGCGTGAGAAAACCAACAATTTGGGGTTTCGACCAGGTCTGACACAAACCAGGCTGTACAGTCACAGAAGACGGCTAGAGGCTTGAAATTTTGGATTTAAGAAGAAGAGGAACTGTACTATATGGTAGCGAAAACAAAGGCGCTGATCAGCTTCGCGGTTACCGCGAAGCTGATCTGCGTCTTTGTTTTCGCATATGCAAATTGTTGGTTTTCTCATGCACAGGCTCAAATGATACACAATTGAGATCCAGACCTATGTCAGACACAGTATGATCTAGATGTCTGAATTTCTGTCAAAACTGCCTGCCTCAAAAAATGTCTAATTATTGGGGAAA
Source organism: Rugalucina vietnamica (assembly GCA_964017185.1). Classification (NCBI taxonomy): domain Eukaryota; kingdom Metazoa; phylum Mollusca; class Bivalvia; order Lucinida; family Lucinidae; genus Rugalucina; species Rugalucina vietnamica. Next base: position 33,657,838 of record OZ024883.1, on the reverse strand, counting down.
AATAAGTTTGTTATTGAAAGTCATTCACAATGTCACTCAAAAGTTTGTAAAAACCTCTGTGGTGTAATTGCTAAAGCTACCATACTCATCTTCTCTGGTAGGAAGGTTATGTATGCTGCTTGTCAGACATGAAATATGAGCCGCGTCACGAGAAAACCAGATTTTTGCCTATGCTAAAACAAAGGCTCAGATCAGCTTCGCAGTAACATTGTTTTTTGTCCATTTCCAGGTTCCAGAGTATTTATTACATGTGGAGAAAAGATTAGATGAGGAGTCAGAGCGACTATTACATTATCTTGATCAGTCAACTAAGTAAGTCATGAATACAAACTGAAATTCTTCTCTTATTTACTGTGTATATAGGAATGTTTTAGAGAAAAAATGTTTTTTGTCAAATTTTCGCCAATTCAAGAATTCATGAATAGTTCTAGAAATGATAGTTGGCAATATAAATATCATTTTAAAAATTCTTTATTACAGTATTAGTTTTGCTGTATTCTTTGCCTGTTTTTGCCATACAAGTCCAATGTTGGTGTTGCAGAATTTCATTCAATCATACATGGGGGATTGGCTAAATTAAATAAGAAAGTGATTATAGTAATACCAGCACATCAGGGTTAAAATTTGTTTAAATTTTCTTCAGAGAAAATAAAAGATATGCCTTCATCTGTTTTACTAAGTGACATTTTGAGCCGCTGCACAAGAAATTAGTCTGCATATGCGAAAACAAAGATGCAGATCAGCTGTGCAGTAACTGCACAGCTGATCAGCGCCTTTGTTTTCGCGACATGGGCAGTACAATTCCTCCTCATCTTAAATCCTAAATGTCAAGGTTCTAGCCTGCTTCTGTGAATGTACAGGTCGGTTTGTGTCGGACCAGGTCGGAAACCCAAGTTGTTGGTTTTCTCAGGCTAAGGCTTATTTTGTGTTTCCAGAAAGCCTGTGATATCATGTGTAGAGAAACAATTACTAGAGCAACACCTGAACCAAATTTTACAGAAAGGTAAGAAGTTTTACTTTTGAGAACTTAAAGTAAAGAAAGAAAGCCCAGGAATTAATGCCATTAAATTTAGAATCTCAACCAATACAACAGGTGGGAAATAAAAGACAGAACGAGGCATCACATAAATTATTATGCAACCTGTTTACTAATATGGCGGCCCCAATGGCAGAGTTATTAAGGTTGTTGATCTTATTTCGCTATTAAAGTTGTTTGTCACTTTGCATTTCAGGTTTGGATCAGTTATTGTCAGAAAACCGAATCAGTGATCTTACTCGGTTATATCATCTCTTCTCAAGAGTTAAAGATGGTCTGAAAAGTCTCTGCACTTCATTTGCCACCTACATAAAGGTAATTTTGTTCTTGTGAATGATTCATTGCTATGGTAGAGCCCGCTAGGCAGACTCCTGAAACTAAGCTGATGCCTTAAATCGGCAAACATTTACGCATTGTGGATTGTGGTGCCCCCTAGGCAGACTCCTGAAACTAAGCTGATGCCTTAAATTGACAAACATTTACGCATTGTGGATTGTGGTGCCCCCTAGGCAGACTCCTGAAACTAAGCTGATGCCTTAAATCGGCAAACATTTATGTGACACAGTGGTAATGGTGGCTGATTACATTTCTGCTAAGTCATTCGATCATCTCACTGCTGAGTCCAGTGTGGGTTCAAGCCCTTTGTAGGGCATATGCAATACAAGGCCAAATTCTGGTGGTTTTACCAAGGGGTACTCTAGTATTTGCTCCGAATTCGACTGAAATAAACTTGAAATGGAAATAAGATTGAATAAAAAAAATCTCCCATAGGCCTTCAAACAGATTTTGTTATTCCCTTGAAGCAAACAGAACAAACATCTTTGTAAAGACCTTGAAGCTGTGGAATAATTATGCTGCATTGGTTTTTCTAAGTCACATTTCTTGTCTCCTGGAAACTGATGTGGTATACTATTGTTGTAGATGGCAGGTCGACAGATAGTGTTGAACACCAATAATGACCCAGATAAAGACAAAGACATGGTACAAAACCTCTTAGGTAGGTGGTGTCTCAACAATAATAATATGAGAATATTACATAACAGTAGTTCAATGGTTTAGAAGCCCCTTGGCTTAGTAGTAGTGCTTTGGACTATACCAAAAATCGGGCTTAAAACCTATGTTCAATTTGTTGTCACACTACTTTCAGTACTACCTCTTTTAAAAAGATGGCCCTGACCAGTGCATGACTAAAATTCTAATCTTGATAAAAGGATGCATTTAACACAAACTATTTAGTGTTGTCTGAGTATTATACAGAAAGTACACAAAGTGTATATGTAATGGACTGACAATGCCCCTTCTGGAGGCTCTAGTCCATATCAGTCTTTATTCTTTATCCTTGATTACAACACATGATATTTGAATTGGGTTTTACCATTTTAGTGTAAGTGTACCTAAACCACACTGTATTAGCGACAATGTGGAACTTGTGATTTTATACAAAACTGCATTCGCCACTGCCTAAAAGGGCGTTATAGATTGCCTAAAAGCACATGTTGGCAATCGAGAACATTCAGTTTACATCACTGTTTAGGAAAAGTGAAAATATTGGCTTAAATTCCTTTTCTTGTTGCCAGATTTCAAAGAGAAGATAGATAACATTATCACCATATGTTTTGGTAAGAACGAGGTGTTCATCAACACAATGAGAGACAGTTTTGAGAACTTCATCAACGTCAGACAGAATAAGCCAGCGGAATATATAGGTAAGACTACAGGAATCTATCATGATGAATGGATGGATAGGATGGACAATTTTATCACTGTTAAGCTCCACAAGGCCCCCTGGGTGAAACAAAAGGCTGACCTTTGGGACAAAATTTTACATCCTTGTTTCAAGCATAATTATGTAGAATTCTTCTTCTTAATTTTGATAGTTTAAAGGGAAACATTACTAATTGATTCCCGCATATGATTTTCATGAAACTTCACATGCTTCAAGTTAATTGTATGCTTGGACTAAAATCGAATTAAAAATGAGGGGTCACCGGCCTCGTTTCCATGGTATCAGAACTTTTTGGATGTTTCTTGTGCATTTCAGAAAACCGCTCTCGTAGCGGACATGTGTTTTAATACATATGTTATTACTGCAAAAACAACTTAAACACACAATGGATATTATTTTCTTACATTTTGATACTTTTTGCTCTTAAATTGACGAGATTACAAGCAAAAATAACTTTCCCGCCATCTTTTCAAACCTGGAAAAAGTACGTATTTTTGCGATATCTCTTAAACTACGCATATGATTTTGATTAAATTACACCAACAGATAGGAAACGTTTTAACCATTTACAAGTTCAAATAAAAAGTGGGGGTCTCCGGATTGCGTTGGAAAATATAGAGAATAAACGTTCAATATTCCCGCCTTTTTCGTTTTAACGCCAAACGTTGCACTAACGTCGCGTATATTTATGCGACGTCATCAATAGCGAAATAACCGTTTTCACATATAATTAACCTTATACACGAATTGTGGTTAAACAATTGCCACAGATCTTCTTTTAAAATAAAAATGCACAATATGTATACCCGCTTTAGGACTTAAATATGCAGAAACAAACAGAATAAGATTCAACAGCCTGCAACGTCATTGAGAAATCAAAACAAAACGACGTTATAAGCTACGCGTAACATGCACACACTAAACGCCGACGTTGCGCAAACAGTGTGCTCATAAACAATAGTAATGTTTACCCTTAAATAAATTAAATTACAATCATTAGTTATTAATTTCCTGTTGTTTTGAAAAACAAAACCTCATTTCACTAAATGACAAAATTAAACCTGTTTGTTAGACTAGATAGAATTCAAGCAAATATTCCCTATAAGCTATCCAGTATGTAGCTACCTAGCAGAATTAGTCTTGTATAAGCATTTAGGGCTTAACAGTAAACTTTGTTAAATGCACAACAGTTATATTGAACCATGTTATAAAGAGGTTGGTGTGGTAATTATTTTTTCAGCCAAGTATGTAGACAATAAATTACGAGCTGGAAACAAGGAGGCTACGGAAGAGGAATTAGAAAGATTACTAGACAGAATTATGGTTCTATTCAGATTTATACATGGTAAATATACCACACTGTCAGTTGATGTGATTGGGTTGGGGTGGCATGGGGTGGGGGGGGGGGGGGTAGGTAAAGGGGGGATAAGCAGGGTTTGGGTTAAGCAAATGAAGAAGAAGTAGAAAGATTACTGGACAGCAGTATGGTCCTCTTCAGATTTTAACTTATACACAGTAAATATTCCACACTGGCAGTTGCTGTGAGTGGGGTGGGTGGCAGAGGAGTGTCTGTGTGTGTGGGGGGGGGGTCAGCAGGAGGGACTTGTATAAAGCTTAAGGAAGCCGAAAGATTTCTAGACAGAATTATGGTCATCTTCAGATTTATGCATGGTAAATGTACCACATGCGGGATTAATGTTCAAGGGTAGGGCTGGGGGTCTACAGCCACTACTAATATAAATATACCACATGGTTGGGTAAGGTGAGGTTGTGGTTTTAGGTAGAATAATGCTTTTGAGGAAGAATGTGAAAGATTAATGCATAGAATTAGATATCCTCTTCAGATTTATACATGGTATGATGATATATACACATTGTCAATTTGGCTGCGTACGGTGTTTGGGAACAGTTTGGGCTAGGCCATGTGAAAGTGATTGATTGAATCGCAGTCCTCTTAAGATATATATGTTGTTTGTATGCCAGGCTGCCAGTAAGGATTGGCTTTGCGGGAGAGGGTTTTGCTCTAGAAAGATTACAGGATAGGAATGAGTACATCTACATTCATAGCAAAATTAAAACTTTTAGTAGAGATTGATTTAAATGTTTTACCTCTTTGATAACTAATGTTTACTGTCTTTTGCTATTTATAACCATATTTATTGTATGTGACCATTCAGGGAAGGACGTTTTTGAAGCCTTCTACAAGAAAGACTTGGCCAAACGATTACTGGTGGGGAAAAGTGCCTCAGTTGACGCAGAAAAGTCCATGTTGTCCAAGTTAAAACAGGAATGTGGCAGTGCTTTCACAGTGAAGTTAGAGGGGATGTTTAAAGATATGGAGTTGTCAAAGGATATCATGTTAGCTTTTAAGCAGGTTAGTTATGAACTGCATCATGAGAAAACCAGATTTTTGCCTATGCGAAAAGAAAGGCGCAGATCAGTTGTGCAGTAACTGCACAGCTGATCAGCACCTTTGTTTTCGCCTTTCGGATAGTACAATTCCTCTTATACCTATATCCAAAGTTTCAAGCTTCTAGCTTTATTCTGTGACTGTACAGCCTGGTTTGTGTCGGACCTGGTCATAAACCCAAATTGATTGTTTTCTCATGCAAAGGCTCTTATTATTTTCTAATTTCATTATTTGTCTTACTACTGGAAAACTAGTATTAAGATTTCCAATCCAAACTACTGATTGTCTCTATTATATGAGTGAAATAATATTTAAAATATTGAAGTGAAAATAAAGTAAATCTGACGATCCAATACATTTTGCAGTAGCTTCACAAAAATAATTGATCAAAGAGTTTGGATGCAGTTTTATCTATGCTTCTGTTCTTGCAGTATGAATTTCTTGCTCTTGAATATTTCAGCATGTACAGCATATCGACACTCCAGCTAGTATAGAACTGACAGTCAATATCCTGACAATGGGCTACTGGCCTACATACACACCCATGGAAGTCCATTTGCCTGACGAGGTGCGTATTTTACCCCATATCTAATAAGTTTTACCCTTACATTATGTATTTTACTCCTAAAATGAGGACGTCTTATTTAGGGCTAATCTAATGGCTTGGAGGAAGTTAATTGAAAAAATGAAGTAAAAAAGAGAAAAATCACTCCTGATGCCACTTTAAATATAAGTGATAATGATGGAAAGTCCATTTGTCACAAACAGTTTTATTTTAGTTCTCATACTTTCCATCATAGTATGGGCTGTGTCACTAGAAACAATCTATGTTCCAACCAGGTCCAACACCAGCCTGTACAGTCACAGAAAAGGGCTAGAGGCTTGAAATGTTAGGATTTATCATGAAGACGACAGACTTTCCTATCTGTGTAGCGAAAACGAAGGCGCTGGTCATCTGTGCAGTTATGCACAGTCATCTGTGCAGTTATGCACAGCTGATCTTTGTCTTTATTTTCACCTAGGTAAAATTTGGTAAAATTCTCATGAATCGGTTTATATATTTCAGATGATCAAGTTCCAGGATATTTTCAAGACATTCTACCTGAGTAAGCACAGTGGACGTAAACTGCAGTGGCAGCCGACCCTTGGACATTGTGTCATAAGAGCTCGGTTCTCAGGGGTAAGATGGCTACATTATGTTGATTGATTTACAGATAAACTTAGCCTGGGAGCATGATGGCTTGGATTCAGCTTTGAGAGGCCCTGGGTTTGAACCCTGCCTTTGCTGGCTGTGTCCTTGAGCAAGACACATTACCGATACAGGATTATACCAAGACTAGGCTCTTTCCCAACATGACTGCAAAATGTTGACAGGAACATTGAAAAACAAAAGACTACAAACTTCATTTTTTCCAGACATTGTGTTTATTGTTATATGAGGGATGCAATAAACCAAACAAAAAGCATTCAGAACATCCCTTCATGACTGAAAAATGTTGACAGGGACGTTAATCTTCATGATATTTTTACTTACAGGGCATTAAGGAGTTACAGGTGTCATTATTCCAGACGTTGTGTTTATTGTTGTTTAACGAGGGTAATGAGTTTACGTTGGAGGAAATAGCTACCGCCACGGCCATAGAAGACAGTGAACTGAGACGTACCCTGCAGTCCCTCGCCTGTGGTAAAGCAAGAGTGTTGTCCAAAGTGCCAAAGGTACTGTGGAAATTATTATTAAATGAGCAGTGTAACAGGAAAACAGGACTTTTGGGTTTCTGACTTGTTCTGGCACAAACCAGGCTGTACAGCCACAGAAACTAGTAAGAAGCTTAATATTTCGGATTTTAGTAGAAGACATCATAATGTCAAAGGCACAGATCAGCTTTGCAGTTACTGCGCAGCTGATCTGTGTCTTTGTTTTTGCTTCATACAGATTGTTGGTTTATTGGTATGGCAGCTCAATAAATAATGATACAATTCGGATGAAAATTGCATTAGAAATAGTAATGTGATGGTTCTAAAGACATTAAAGACATACACTGCAGTCTTTCACTTGTGGTAAAGCCTGTGTGTTGTCCAGAGTGCCAGAGATATAAATGGACTTCATGCTAAGTTACCAAAAAAATCATAAAAAATGAATATTAGTATACAAGTGCTCTCTCTCTTTTTTTTTTTTTTTTTTTCCACCCCAGCTTGGAACCGTAGCTTGGAATTAAGACAAATTACATGTAGGACTTTTAACCTCCTCATTATCTCATGACTCAGGAACCGTGACTAAAAAATTTACTAGAAGTTGTTGTAGAAAAATACTTTGCTTCTCAATATTGTGGTTTTTTAAAATTTTGAATTCGTTAAAGTGGTACATTTGCCGCCTTTAAAGGGCAACCTAGAGTATAAAAGGCCAAATTAGGGTGTCTTTTCTCAGTTTTTGCATAGACATCAACCTGTCAACATCTCTCTGAGCTTTCCAATAAACACCACTAGCAATAGTGAATTCTGATAGGAGGAAAGTTACCTGTGGAATTTTTGACAGCTCTTGTCAGCAGATTAAGTACTACAGGTATTCCAATAAGCTTAAAGTTACCTGGCCCAGTAGTTAAGCCGTACCCACTAAAATCACAACAGGTAATAAAACTTGACCGCCGGCGTCAATTGTGCCCCTTTTAGCACTCAGTGGTTAATGGAATAGGTATTGTGTTACATGTACATGTTTTGTTTTCAGAGTAAGGAGATAGAAGATGGTGATAAGTTCCGTTTCAACGACGAATTCAAACACAAACTGTTCCGAATCAAGATTAATCAAATACAGATGAAAGAAACAGTAAGTATACTGACTTTGAAAACACATCACTATACATTAGTTATCATTTTGCTTAAAACTGGTTAAAATTAATCTGAAATATAAAATACACATAATAGTGTGTATCTTAACATGATAAACAATATTTATTCATAAAGATTTGTTGGCTAAATTTTGCTAATACTGTTTTCTTGATACGTAACATCTTTGTTGTTTTGTCAAAGAAAACCTTCAGATGGCTGCAAAAAAGGCTTTTTCTGAAAACAAACCATCTCCGGTGATAGTGCACAACCTTTAGCACAAGGAAATAGCAAAATAAAATGGGGACTTTCGTTCAATGCCGTTTAAGGGGGTAGCGTTTTTCAATGACGTCAAGCATAAAGTGGTCGAAACACACAGACATACGATTACAGCCCCAAAAGTTATGGTTATTTTTACAGAACTCTTTGCCTATTTATTGTGTTCAAAAACTTGAATTAAAGGTTTCTTCATAAGCATTAAAGTGACGTAATTACCACAGTTTTAGTGCAATTGAAAGACAACTAACAGCATTTGCTTGGCTTTTGGTGTTCTTTCCAGAAATCATGTTGGACATGATGATATTTTTCGTCTTCATAGTTTTTTGTTGAATTTTTGGTTATGATTGAAATCATACTCGTACTGTATGGCGTAAATCACTTAGTGTTGACATTTCAGTTTTTGTATGAAATTTAAGCAGACTGATTATACTTTTCTGTTTGAAAATATTTTTGCCGAAATATCCTGTATTCAAAAAGAAATAATCATCACTGCAACCAATGTATAGTGAGGCGTTTTCAAAGTCCTTTAGTACTGATTTGTGATAAAATCGGTCTGGATGTCAGACAAGGTCTAAAGCAGGTTTACCGAGAACAAACAGAAAATGACGTGTCTTGACTTTCCAGTAGGTGTACTATTGTTCGAATGACCAGTTGAATTAAGAGATAAAATATGCCAGTTGAAAATATCCCCAATATTCAAAAGATTCTGCTTTGGTTATCAAAGAGTTCTGAAACGATTAAGCTTCAGACGTAAATTACTGTAAATTCGAAAATTTACTGCATCAAGAATTTTCAAGAAACTTAAGTTCTTGTGAATATTTCCAATCACTGTAAGTTATGTACTATTATATTTTGTAGCAAGAAGAAAACGTCAGTACCACGGAGCGAGTTTTCCAGGACCGCCAGTACCAAGTTGATGCGGCCATTGTCCGGATCATGAAGACCCGGAAAAATCTCACCCACAATCTTCTCATCACAGAGTTGTATCAACAGCTCAAGTTCCCAGTCAAAGTAAGTCAGTGCGTGAGAAAACCAACAATATGGGTTTGGACCAGGTCTGACCCAAACTCTGCTGTACAGTCACAGAAGATAGTTAGAGGCGGGAAATTTTGGATTTAGAAAGTAGAGGAAATGTACTATCTGTGTAGCGAAAACAAAGGCGCTGATCAGCTTCGCAGTAATGATCAGCTTCGCAGTTACTGCGAAGCTGATACTCGACATTGTTTTCGCACATGCAGATTGTTGGTTTTCCCATGTAGCGGCTCATCTGTGCCGTGAACAATGTAAGTCAGTGCATGAGAAAACCAACAATATGAGTTTGGACCAGGTCTGACCCAAACTCTGCTGTACAGTCACAGAATATAGTTGGAGGCTGGAAATTTTGGATTTAGAAAGTAGAGGAAATGTACTAACTGTGTAGCGAAAACAAAGGCGCTGATCAGCTTCGCAGTAATGATCAGCTTCGCAGTTACTCGCCATTGTTTTCGCACATGCAGATTGTTGGTTTTCCCATGTAGCGGCTCATCTGTGCCGTGAACAATGATTTTTTTGTTATACCCCCGGCATATACTAAGTATATAGGGGGTATATAGTTTTTAGCTCACTTGAGCCGTCAGGCTCACAAGGTGAGCTTATAGTATACCCATGCTCCGTCGTCCGTCCGTCCGTCTGTCCGTCGTCCACCATTTTCAAAGATCTCCTCTGAAACCGCTTGGCCAATCAAAGCCAAATTTTACATGAAGCATCTATGGGAAGGGGGAGCCAATGTGTATATAAATAATCCAGGTCACATGACCAAGATGGCCGCCATGCCCATATATGGTAAAAACCCTTCAAAAATCTTCTCCGGAACCACTGGACCAATTTCAACCAAACTTAGCATGAAGCATTAATGGCTCAAGCACTACAATGTGTATATAAATCATGACCCTATGATGACCTTGACCTATTTTACGGCAAGGTCAACATGGGTTGCCTGTGCATCTGAATTGGGAAAACTGTTAAAATGTCATTTGAAGGTCAACATAGGTCGCGAATGCATTTGAATGGGAAAAATTGTTAAATTGTCATTAAAAGGAAAAATGAGCAGTAGGACTGAATATTAATGATTCTGAAAAAAATTGGGCACCAGGGGCTCATCTGCCCCACCAGGGGCTCATCCGCTCCCACCCCGGGGCAATATACATGTATATCTCCATAATATTCAAACATCTTCTCCTCTGAAACCGCTTGGCCAATCAAAGCGAAATTTTATGTGAAGCATCAATAGGAAGGGGTAACAAATATGTATATAAAAAATCCAGGTCACATGACCAAGATGGCCGCCATGCCCATATATGGTAAAAACCGTTCAAAAATCTTCTTCTCCAGAACCGGTTGATCGATTTCAACGAAACTTGGCACGAAGCATCGATGGCTCAAGCACTACAATGTGTATATAAATCATGACCCTGTGATGACCTTGACCTATTTTACGGGAAGGTCAACATAGGTCACCAATGCATTTGAATGGGGAAAACTTTTAAAATGTCATTTAAAGTGAAAGTCTTGCAGGAAATGGGCAGTAGGACTGGATATTAATGATTCTGAAAAAAATTGGACCCCAGGGGCTCATGTGCCCCCACCCCGGGGCAATATACATGTATATTTCCATAATATTCAAACGTCTTCTCCTCTGAAACCGCTTGGCCAAACAAAGCCAAATTTTAAGTGAAGTATCTATAGAATGGGAGAATCAATGTGTATATAAATAATCTAGGTCACATGACCAAGATGGCCGCCATGCCCATATATGGTAAAAACCCATCAAAAATCATCTTCTCTGAAACCAATAGACTGATTTCAAGGAAACTTGGCGTGAGGCATCGATGGCTAAAGTACTCCCAATGTATATATAAATCATGACCCTGTGATGACCTTGACCAAGTTTATGGCAAGGTCAACATGGGTTGCCTGTGCATCTGAATTGGGAAAACTGTTAAAATGTCATTTGAAGGAAAAAGCCAACAGGAAATTGGCAAATGGACAGAATATTGAAGATTCTGAAAAAAGAAAATGGCCCAAGGGCTTATCTGCCCCTGCACTGGAGTTAAATACCATAATATTCAAACATGTTTATTGGTATATGCAGCTGATCTCAGGTGAGCGTTTACAGGACCATTGGTCCTCTGGTTGTCTTTTCTGTAAAGATGTTTGTGTGCGTGCGTGCGTGCGTGCGTGTGTGTGTGTAAACTTTTTTTCTGTCAAAGATTTCTCTGGAACTGCTTGACATAGGATAATGAAGTTTGGTACAAACATTGGGTATGGTAAGTTGTATTGTGTAAGAGAGAATCAGCCATCTCCTGCATATCAGTCCCTTTATTTGTCCATTTTTCTTTCTCTCTGATTTAAAATTCTGTCACAGATTTCTCAGCTCTTATGTATGCCAGCTTGTTCAAATTTTGTAATCATCTAGACAGTGTCCTGGGCCCAGAATTACAATGCTTCCTTAAAGTTTAGGAAGACCTTAGTTAAGGTGGCGAATTTCAGCATCCAAAAAGATGCATTTAAAACACACTCAAATGAAACTGTTCAGTTTTATTCTACACACCCGTATATTTTCTTAAATACTGATATTGATTTTTACGGTACAACACCGTGTCGAAATTTGTCACCTTAACTAAGGTGGGCCTTAACTTTAAGGAAGCATTGTAATTCTGGGCCCAGGTGTATTTTGTAAGAGAAAATCAGATGGCCAGTATTTGTTTTTCCATTCTTTTTCCACTTTTTAGTTTTTCCATCTGTCACTCCTGTATAATGAATGGGGAAATTTCTGTCAAAAATTTCTCAGGAACTGCTTGACATAGGATGATGAAATTTGGTACAAACATTGGGAATGATAAGTTGTATTGTTTAAGAAATACCAGCCATCTCCTGCTTATCAGTCCCTTTATTTGTTCATTTTTAGCTCGCCTGCACGAAGTGCATAGAGCTATTGTAGTCACCTCGGTCGTGCGCATTTACGTTTACGTTTACGTTTACGTGTGCGTCCGCGTCACACTTTCGGTTAAAGTTTTTTAAAAGTCTATATCTCTTGACCATGTTGATGGATCAAGTTGATACTTTGCATGTTGCTAGATATTGGTCTGAAGTTTTATGCAGTACCATCATGACCCACCCTGGGTGACCTTGAGGTCAAGGTCACAGACTTAGAAATTTTGTGTTTAAGTTTTTGGTTAAAGTTTTTTAAAAGTCTATATCTCTTGACCATGTTGATGGATCAAGTTGATACTTTACATGTTGCTAGATATTGGTCTGAAGTTTTACGCAGTACCATCATGACCCACCCTGGGTGACCTTGAGGTCAAGGTCACAGACTTAGAAATTTTGTGTTTAAGTTTTTGGTTAAAGTTTTTTAAAAGTCTATATCTCTTGACCATGTTGATGGATCAAGTTGATACTTTGCATGTTGCTAGATATTGGTCTGAAGTTTTACGCAGTACCATCATGACCCACCCTGGGTGACCTTGAGGTCAAGGTCACGGACTTAGAAATTTTGTGTTTAAGTTTTTGGTTAATGTTTTTGTAAGTCTATATCTCTTGACCGTATTGATGGATTGAGTTGATACTTTGCATGTTGCTAGATATTGGTCTGAAGTTTTACGCAGTACCATCATGACCCACCCTGGGTGACCTTGAGGTCAAGGTCACGGACTTAGAAATTTTGTGTTTAAGTTTTTGGTTAATGTTTTTGTAAATCTATATCTCTTGACCATATTGATGGATTGAGTTGATACTTTGCATGTTGCTAGATGTTGGTCTGAAGTTTTACGCAGTACCATCATGACCTACCTGAGTGACCTTGAGGTCAAGGTCATGGGTCATAGATTTTAACAGATGTAGTGGCAAAGCACAAGTCAGGCGAGCTACGCTGTCCTGCGACAGCTCTTATTCTTTCTCTTCTGGTTGTGTGAACTTTCTTAAATTTTATACAAATCTACACCAGAAGATACCTTGATGTTCTATCTTTTTAGAAGTGTACAGTACACCTAGGTATTCATTTGATGACTAGATGTACAGTAAATTGTCCAGTTCCGGGTCACTTTGTTTTTCGAAGTGAATTCCAGATAATTGCTCAGAGCAAATTAGGTTTCGACCTTACCATTAGAAAGTATAATCCTTCTTCTAAATAATGAACTTCAGTTTGATTCATTGTGAATATTCTGTGTGCCACACGATGACTTTGAAGCAGACCACCAATTTATCCAGTTCCGAATCATTTATCCAGTTCCGAATCACTTGCGATAATTTTTAAACAAGAAACTCCCTGGCGCTGTTGCGTTATGTTTTTGATTTTGTAGCTTCATTAGTTCTATATAAAGCAAGACTTACACACAGTTTATCATTTCAGATAGTAAATGTGTCCAAAAACTGTGTGCATGTATAGTATGTATAACTTACGTTCTGGATATTGGCGTCAATCGAGAACAAATACATGTTCTAAGTCGATAATAGCGTCTGTACACGTAACTGGTTCCAGATTTTTGCAGTTAAGTGCTGGTTATCATGGGCTGTGCATTGGTTATTCTCATTTTTGTTTGTTGGTTTGTTTTGTTGTTGATGTGTTATGAGTTTAACTTTCACCTGTTTGATTAACATTGAATTTCAAACACAGCTTTAAGGTTGCACAAACAGGTATATCTAACAGGAGTATGCAACTAGACTAGAAATCCAGACAGTGTGTTTGTTCGCGATGCAGATCGACTGCACAAAGACTTACCTGCGTAAGAAAACGACCATTTGATTTTTATCATGGGGGGGGGGGGGGGGGGGGGGATCTGTAAGATTTTTTGAATAAAAAAAAAAAAAAAAAAAAAAAAAAAAAAAAAAAACAGGATCCAATTTTGGCCGAAAAAATATCTAGGACAGGGTAAATTCTATTTGTATTTAAAGAACAACTCAATTGCTGTTCCTCATTATTGTCAGCCTCAGTGGGACCGGGGCCTTTAACGTTACAGGACTTTAAAAGTGAAAAATCAAAATGCATAATGCACCAGTCATTGGTATCCCCGGCTCCCCTAGGGCCGGGGATAGCGGAGATAGCGGAGGCACAGCGGGGCTAAAGTGCCGTGATTTAACCTCTGATGAGTCCCGGCAGTGCTGGGGTTTTATTTTCCCGCCATCACATTTATTCAAATTAGATAATAGCTGTACATTTAATTAATTACGTGTATGTTCTTATTTAATTGACAAAGGTACCTGTACATTCACATACAGAAGTTCAAGCCCCTATCCCATATGTTTTCATTCGAATAACTACCAGCTGTTGTTCCATATTATTGTCAGCCTCCGGCGAGCCGGGGCTTTTAGTAGGGATTTTACCACAAATATGACCCGGCAGTGCCGGGCTTTTAAACTTGAAAAGTTAAATGCCCCGCTATTACCAGAGGGGCGGTGGATACAAATGACGGATGCATAATGAGCATTCCAATGTGGTACTTCTGTTGTACATGTAATTCTATTTGTTTGGTGTTTTGGTGTCGTTTTTATGCCGTCTGTGCTGTTGTATTTGCGTATTCATTTATTTATTTATTTATCTATTTTGATTTTTGAGTCAGTTTACGTCCCTTTTAAGATCATTTAGCTCATATGAGACGAGCTAGTCAGTAGGTGTTATGAAAACGGGAGAATACCGAGAGAAAAAACCTGGCACATCTTCAAGCAGAACCTGTCTCACATGTTCACAGTGTGTGGACTCGAGCCCACAACAAACAAACACAGCGGTGAGACGCTCGAATGAAACGCGTTAATGATGAAATCAGCGCTCTTCACCACTCGGCAACGGGGTGGGGTGGGGGGCGATTGACATTTATTTATTTAGTTAAGTTTTGGAAACTGAATGGCCACTTTTAGGGAAACAGCTACTCACTTAGACTACTGTGTCACGAGAAGAAATCAAAATAGAGAGAGAGAGGGAGATGCTGCTAGATTCCAATCCTTATTTTTTTTTTTTTTGTTGTTTTTTTTTCTTCAGTTTAACGTCCCCTTCAAGATTATTTCAGCTCATATGAGACGCGCCAATCAGTAGGTGGGGCAAAAACGGGAGAACCTCGAGAAAAACAAAACCACCCGAAACACTTGCAAAAACAGAACTTGACTTGTCTCACATGGCCAGAGCGGGGTTCGAACCCACACCAGACACAGCGGTGAGAACTTTGGGCACAAGTCTCATAAAATGGGGACAAAGTCCTGATATGACCATAGCTGTGGACTAGAACGTTAAGCATCAATTCAAACAAACTGCATTGCAAATGAAAGACTGGTATTGTGGCGACACTAACGCACGCACACATGCATGCACGCACGCACGCACACACACACACACACACACACACACATCAAATTAAATACTTATTGAGATTTAAACACTCCCTCCTCAGCTCCTTTAGGTTTAGCGCTAAGACGTGTACTGCGATATTAATAGATTACGAGTACATGTACTATGTCGAAACAATTGATTTTTACTGACCCGAAACTAGCTAAATTGGCAGATAAAAATTAAACAGCTCCTACGCAACAGAAAATCAATAAATTAAGTTCAAGTTTTCCTGGTGTGATATAATTAATGTTGGAACGCATGTTGGAACCAAAAATGTAAAAAAAAAATATTCTAGGTTCGTGCATTTTGCGGAAACCTGCACCTTGCGGATAATTACACAAGTGCAATATACATTCTAATTCGAAAGGTCATCTCGAAGAACAGATTTATTTTTAGCATGCAGTTAATTAAGTTTTCAAAATCTGACTTCGTGCAGATGGAAGAGAAAAAGATGGACTTCATGACCATACAAAATGTTTGTTTTTTAATCGAACAGCTACTGTGTAGTTTGTGACGATACGACCACTTGATTCGGAACTGGATAAGATTCGAACTGGATAATTTACTGTATACCTTTCTCTGTAATCTGCTTTTTGTCTCAAAGTGGTATAACCTCTGATGGCTACCGCCGGGGGTATGGGAGCTTTACTCACTTTTGCTATATTTGTTGTTGTTGTAAAAATGAAAATTTTCAGTTGACAAAATTTCATGTTTTCCATATTTGTGCTCAAAGCATTGTTTTGTGGGTACATGTTAGAATCGCCTTGGTGAGGCAGTTTTAATGAGTACCCATAATCTGTGATTTGAAGTGAAAGTAAAGAAAAATAGGTATACCCTTCTACACCCCAGTTTTACTATATGAAAGTGGAGTGTGAGGAGGTATACATTGCACAGATATGTTATCTTGATGGAAATTTTGTTGGTTAAAACTTGTACAGGGGTGTATGGTGGCCTAGGGGTGGCGCCTACACCTGGAATCAAGTTCTGGGTTTGTACCTGGCTGGTGTTGAGTGTTCTTGAGCGAGACACATTATTAACTACTCTTAGCACTGGTCAATAAACAGGAAAGAAGCCTCCATGGTGCAGTGGTTATGTCACTCGCCTTGTAAACCAGGGGTCGCAGGTTCTAAACCGGGCTTCTTCAGTCCGTTGGATGAGGCTATAAACCGAGGTCCTGTCTCCATATGACCTTAGCTGTTGGTGGGACGTTAAACCCCAATCAACCAACCAATAAACAGGAAACATGGCTCTGTACGGACATGGTTGAAAAATTGTTAACTCAGATGAAAAACCTCAATAACAACAAACAAAAAATAGTTAAATGTGTGTGCATATTCTGGGATTTTGACAGTAAAAATTTCTGGGATTTTGACTGGAAAATTGTTTACTGAGATATTCACTTTAACATAACTATACCATGTGGGTGTGGGTGGGTGTGTTTGAGGGGGGAAGTGGTAGAGTTCAGGTTTCATATCTACCTCTGCTTTGTAGTATCCTTAAGAAAGAACTTTTAAACCCCACAGTGTACTGATCTTACTGAAAAATTGTTGACTTGGTGTTTAAGCCATCAAAACCAATATTTTGGAAATATGGGATGGATCCTTTTCACACTGGTAAACGTAAACGCAGTGGCTAAGGCACGAACGTATTGGCTAAGGCAATTTCAACGCTATGGCTAAGAAAGAAAATGGCGGACAATGATACACATGTGCAGGTTTGTTGTTGTTTTACACTTTCATTTTCCGGTTATCAATGATGACAGCTACTGGCTTGGCGGCGCGGGACCCACAAATGAGTCACAAACCTACGTTCGATGGTCAGATGTCGCCAGCTGCAGCCAGTAAAAGTGTAACCTCGACAAAGTGGAGACAATGAACCACGAAATCTCATGATTTTTCACGAAATACTGTTTTTCTATGATATCGTACGCTGTCTTGTAGTTTATACACATGCAAATGATAAATCGGACGCATTTGAACACGATTCGTAAAAAAAATGAAATTGAAGGAGCCTCAGCGTGTCACAATACTTGAAGTTTCATTACAACGCTACTGGCTAAGGAACTGGAAACAACGTAGTGGCTAAGACCCCAGAGTTTCTCGGTGGGGAAAATGTTATAGTATGGTAGTAAGACTCGTAAGTGTCTTTCTCAAGGTAGGTTTTGAGGTCTAAATTATTGTTCAAACATGGTCTAGAGCTGCGTTAAACCATTTGAAGTTCGTTTGAGGTTACAACCCCCCCCCCCCCCCCCCCCCCGAAAAATATCAAAAATTGCCAAAACGCATTAAGAATAGTCCCTTTTTCGACATTAAACACCCAAAACATATACAATGTTTTATGAGACCCCCAAAACATCTCCAAAAATCTCCCTGACCAAAAAAGAAAAATCGATTTTTACAGAAAACTCTCCAAAAATATTGACATTCAAATTTTGATCCCAACCCACAAAAAATGATTTATAGATACTCTTCTTACACCATACCTTGGAACTCACCTTTTTCAATACCCCATTGTTCTGAAACACCAGAAGAAAAGTATTTGGTCGTCATCCTTTTACAATACAAGAGTCCCCAAAACGGCCAAAATTGCAAATCGGTTCACAAATAAAAAAAAATATCCCCAAAATAATTTTGAATAGGGTTTTTAGCACGTACAAGGTAGATAGTACAATTTTTTTTTTAAATTGGATATATCTAGCAGATTTAGAGTTTTTATTGAAGTGTTGTGCCCTCTATCAGGCATAGTTTACCGTTTGGCATTGATTTGCAGCATTTAAATGAAAAATTATTACTTTTATCCTTTTTTTAGGAATGTTCTTGCACCCATTTTACAATGGAAAAATACCCTATTCAAAGCTACTTTTGGTCATAAAACTTTTATTTGTGGACCGATTTTCAAAGTTTTTGCGACAAAATTTAGGACTCTTAGAATACAACGGGAGTGGCATCAAAATATTTTTATTTGGATGTTGCAGATCTAGCGGATATAAAATGTGGTTACCACGGGATGGTGTACAGAAAGTAGTTTCAATTTATAGTATAAATATGTTCAATTGATTGCAGTCATGAGTAGAAAGAAGCCTCGTCTGTGGCTAAACAAGCCAAAAAGGAAACGGAAGCCTGTAGCCTCAGTACCTCACAACAGGACGCCCGCTAAAAGTGTGCAGAAATCCCCAGTTTGCTCACACCAAAGTCTACACAGAAAAAATCGCGTAAAAAGAATAAAGTGTCCCCTACCATAACACCTGCCCGAGAATTGGGTGAGAATGTTTTATTCGACGAATTTGAAGAGGAAATATCACAGGAGGCGAAAACATATATCGATATCGCAACAGACAAGACCGTTATAGACTCACTGTCGAAAGCTGGATATCTTTCATATCTAATTTCATTCTTTCATCTTGTCAAGCAGAACAAATATCCCCTCAGAAACTTGGCTTTTCTTTTGTGGCTTGAAACAGTGCGCTGGTTTTCATGCATTACATTACCGGAGATATGGTACTGGAATGAGACCAAAAAATTTTGGCGAGCAGGATATCTAACATTTATGTCTGAAGGGCAAATCGTTATAGTACTCATGGTCATGGTACTCTGTCTAATTCCCAGGGATTAGGATAACTTTGTTGTTTAATTCCCCCTGTAAACCCCCCCCCCCCCCCCCCCCCCCCCCCCCCCCCCCCCCCGAAGAAAAAAATAATAGGTGCATAGGTGCATAGATATGATTTTTTTTTAATTTTCATTAACACAGCTCTATACCATGTTTGAACAATAATTTAGACCTCAAAACCTACTTTGAGAAAGACACTTACGAGTCTTACTACCTTACTACCATACTATAACATTTTACCCACCGAGAAACTCTGGGGTCTTAGCCACTACGTTGTTTCCAGTTCCTTAGCCAGTAGCGTTGTAATGAAACTTCAAGTATTGTGACACGCTGAGGCTCCTTCAATTTCATTTTTTTTTACGAATCGTGTTCAAATGCGTCCGATTTATCATTTGCATGTGTATAAACTACAAGACAGCGTACGATATCATAGAAAAACAGTATTTCGTGAAAAATCATGAGATTTCGTGGTTCATTGTCTCCACTTTGTCGAGGTTACACTTTTACTGGCTGCAGCTGGCGACATCTGACCATCGAACGTAGGTTTGTGACTCATTTGTGGGTCCCGCGCCGCCAAGCCAGTAGCTGTCATCATTGATAACCGGAAAATGAAAGTGTAAAACAACAACAAACCTGCACATGTGTATCACTGTCCGCCATTTTCTTTCTTAGCCATAGCGTTGAAATTGCCTTAGCCAATACGTTCGTGCCTTAGCCACTGCGTTTACGTTTACCAGTGTGCTTTTGGTCATATAGCCTCAGTTCGTAGTTCCCACATGGCTTTGTGTTTCGATATGCAGAAGGAAACTTAATATGCACAAGGTTTAAAAACATTTGTAGCAGGCATATCATTTGGGAATGAGCAGAAAACAGGTTCTAAGGACATGAAAAGAAAACTTCTCATCAATTCTGTATTAATAAAGAAAGCAAGGATTAAAAAAGCAGGCATTGACACAAATTTAAAATCCCAACCCATACTCAGGAAAGAAACAGACGTCATTAGACATGGGGGGCTTACACAAAAATTCTTTCCCAGAATTTTTGAATCTCATATACATGTATTAGATATTTCTAACTTTAAGAGAGATTATAGCATATTCAAATTTATGTTTTGTATGATTCCTATTTCAGCCCGCAGATTTGAAGAAGCGGATAGAAAGTTTAATAGACAGAGACTATATGGAACGTGATAAAGACAATCCCAACTCGTACAACTACGTAGCTTAAACCCGCAAAACACTGCCCCCTAGTAATACCTGGCATACCTTGTAAATTACCTGGTTTTGGTGTAGTGGAAATTTTTCATGCTCATCTTGGCTGTGCATGAAATTTATCCTGCTCATGAATGTAAAATTGCAAATAAATTGTTGGCATTTTAACATAAATCAGCAGTATAAATGACTGGCATTGGCGTTTTAAACCTGAAATTCCCATTTATCTTTGCTGTTACAATATTTATGAGCATTTAGATTTTAATGCTAAGCTGAGTTGAGCATGAAAAAAGTTTTATAACCTCAGGGCCTAATTATTGCAAAAACTTCTTTCTACAAGATTCAGAAAGTGTAGGTCCCCTTAAAAGTTTGTAATTGGTAAAAAGGACACCTTGAAGGCAAATTCTCTTGAAGTAAAAGTGATTACTGTTAATTTGGAAATTTTCATGCAACTTTTATTTCTATTTTCAAATCATAAGCAAGTTCTTGAAATATAGGACCAATATGCTGTTTATAAAGCTTGTAGCGAGTCTATATTAGCAAGAATTTTGAATTTTTAAAATAAGGAATTCATAAATATATAGAGGATATTTACTTTTTTGAGGTGAATACCAAATATATTTCATCGAGTGAGTTGAAAATTTAGATGTTTTCAAGTCACGAAATGAAATATATTTGGTATTTACCGATAAAAAGTAAATTTTCTTTTTATTTTATACAATACACGGGCATTTTCCTATTCACAAAGCAGGCGGTGAAAATGCAAAAACCAAAAATTTTTGAAAACACAACTAATTTTGGTACCACATTGTTCCTAACGTTCTAACTAAGAAAATGAATACCCACACTTTATGTTTTCGTTCGTAAATAACGGAGTTATAGGCATTTGAATTTCTGAAGTGAGGCACATTTAATGACATCAAGTGAATGGAAACGTCAGAAGTAATCCAAACTCTACAGTGAAAATATCGGCTGATATCAATCACTAGTGAAAATATCAATATCAATTCTGCAGTGAAAATATCACTTTTATCCATTTTTGATATACATTAATTTCACTGCTAAGTATAAAATAAAAGAGAATATTGTGTGCTCATGAAGATTTCCGAACTTAACAGTAGTATACAAAGAAGGATGTTTAATTTGGTCGGAAAAGAAAGATTTCATCATAGTGGTATGCTTGGTATTACTGGGCCGTTCTAGTGCTAATGTTCTGTGATGCTGTATATAAGACTTTACATACACCAGGACATTTTTGGAGAAATGAGCCGCCTCGTGGGAAAACCAACAATGTGGTTTCCGACCAGGTCGGACACAAACCGACCTGTACAAGCACAGAAAAGAGCTAGAATCTTGAAATTTCGGATTTAAGTAGAAGAGGAAGTGTACTATCCGAGTAGCGAAAACAAAGGCGCTGATCAGCTTCGCGGTAATCGCGGTTACCGTGAAGCTGATCGGCATCTTTGTTTTCGCCTATGCAGATTGTTGGTTTTCCAGTGAGGCGGCTCAAATATGTGCTTATGTTACGAAAGTGCTGTATGCTAGTTTGTAATTTTGCTTGGTTATTGGTAAACAGCATAAGTTTTGTGGAGATACCCAAAGCAATACTTGAAGCAGTTAACCACTTTTCGAGGCCTATTCTTCCACAAGTAAATCACAAATGAAGGCGGCTTTGACCGGGATCAAAAGTTTGAGCTGCCAAAGACCAGGTTTAACTAAATAAGTATGTTGTATGCTAGAAGAGGTGTTTGACTTGTTCAGCTTTCTTGAGCATGGTCATGATAGAACCTAGCTTTGTCAGCTTTATCTACTTAGAAGCATTGTACAAAACAAGGAAGTCACTGAAAATTGGGGAGCATGGTGGCAAAGTGGATCAAGAAGTTTGGGGTTTGAACCCCATTGGCACAGCCTTGTGTTCTTAAGCGAGACAACCTTATGTACTGGTACCAAGGAAGTTACGGGGCTGTCCCAACATAACTGAAAAATTGTTGACAATGTAAAACCTGAAAACAAGTATTCTTGAGACGAATTATCCTGAATATTTTATGGCTGCATTACCTGACACTTGTTGTGCTTGACATACTGATGAACACACTGCTTATCCAGAGACAATAATCCGAGAACAACCAACGCAGATGAAATCAATAAGCTACAACAGGGACTAAATACCTGTCTGGGGACTATTTGCCACAGGGTTAGTTGTTCTCAGACAGGGCATCACGAAAACAGGTCTGTGTAATATATACCCTCTTATACCCAACTTTTATATAGTAAAACTGGGGTATGCAGGGGTATACCTATTTTTAGCTCACCTGAGCCGTTAGGCTCACAAGGTGAGCTTATAGGATGGCCATGATCCGGCGTCCGTCCGTCCGTCCACAATTTCAAAGATCTTCTTCTCTGAAACCGCTTGGCCAACCAAAGCCAAATTTTATATGAAGCATCTATAGGAAGGGGGAACCAATGTGTATATAAGAAATCCAGGTCACATGACCAAGATGGCCGCCATGCCCATATATGGTAAAAACCCTTCAAAAATCTTCTCCAGAACTGGTGGACTGATTTCAACGAAACTTGGCATGAAGCATTGATGGCTCAAGCACTACAATGTGTATATAAATCATGACCCTGTGATGACCTTGACCTATTTTACGGCAAGGTCAACATAGGTCGCCAATGCATTTGAATGGGGAAAACTTTTAAAATGTCATTTAAAGTGATGTCTTGCAGGAAATGGGCAGTAGGACTGAATATTAATGATTCTGAAAAAAATTGGACCCCAGGGGCTCATGTGCCCCCACCCCGGGGTAATATACATGTATATTACCATAATGAAAACACCATCTCCTCTGAAACCGGTTGGCCAATCAAAGCCAAATCTTATGTGAAGCATCAATAGGAAGGGGTCATCAATGTGTATATAAATAATCCAGGTCACATGACCAAGATGGCCGCAATGCCCATATATGGTAAAAACCCTTCAAAAATCTTCTTCTCCAGAACCGGTGGATCGATTTCAAAGAAACTTGGCATGAAGCATTGATGGCTAAAGTACTACAATGTATATATAAATCATGACCCTGTGATGACCTTGACCTTTTTTTACGGCAAGGTCAACATAGGTCACCAATGCATTTTGAATAGGGAAAACTTTGAAAATGTCATTTAAAGTGAAAGTCTTGCAGGAAATGGGCAGTAGGACTGAATATTAATGATTCTGAAAAAAATTGGACCCCAGGGGCTCATCTGCCCCCACCCCGGGGCAATATGTATATTACCATAATATTCAAACATCTTCTCCTCTGTAACTGCTTGGCGAATCAAAGCCAAATTTTATGTGAAGCATCTATGGAATGGGGGAATTAATGTATATAAATTATCTAGTTCACATGACCAAGATGGCTGCCATGCCCATATATGGTAAAAACCCTTCAAAAATCTTCTTCTCCGAATCTGGTGGTTCGATTTCAAAGAAACTTGGCATGAAGCACCAAAGGCTGAAGTACTACAATGTATATATAAATCATGACCCTGTGATGACCTTGACATATTTTACGGCAAGGTCAACATGGGTCGCCAATGCATTTGAATGGGGAAAACTTTTAAAATGTCATTTAAAGTGAAATTCTTGCAGGAAATGGGCAGTAGGACTGAATATTAATGATTCTGAAAAAAATTGGACCCCAGGTGCTCAGATGCCCCCACCCCAGGGCAATATACATGTACATTACCATAATATTCAAACATCTTCTCCTCTAAAACCACTTGGCCAATTGAAGCCAAATTTTATGTGAAGCATCTATAGGATGGGGGAACCAATGTATATATTAATAATCTAGGTCACATGACCAAGATGGCCTCCATGCCCATATATGGTAAAAACCCTTCAAATATCTTCTCTGAAACCAATAGATTGATTTCAGTGAAACTTGGCGTGAAGCATCCATGGCTATAGTACTACAATGTATATATAAATCATGACCCTGTGATGACCTTGACCAAGTTTATGGCAAGGTCAGCATGGGTTGCCCATGCATTTTAATGGGAAAAACTGTTAAAATGTCATTTGAAGGGAACAGCCAGCAAGAAATTGGCAAATGGACAGAATATTGATTATTCTGAAAAAAGAAAACGGCCCAAGGGCTTCATCTGCCCCTGCACTGGGGTTAAATACCATAATATTCAAACATGTATATTGGTATATGCAGCAGACTCAGGTGAGCGTTTACAGGACCATTGGTCCTCTGGTTCTTTTTGCTCCAGAACATAGATTGTGGGTACTCGTTAGAACCGCCTTGCCCCACAATCTATGTTTTGAGAATAAGAAAAATATCAAAATTTTTCAGCTAAAACTTTTCAATTTTTAAAGCTCAAAAAATATCTGTTTATTGCATGGGCAAGTTTTCATAATGGATTTGTATCCTGCAATATTGATTTGAATTTGTTCTTAGTTGCGTTGGTTGTCCCTTTATAACCGGTGTGATGAAATGTATTTTCCTAGTTTGGACAGGTTACATAATATTGATCCACCTTGTATTGCTGCTTGCTTGTCTAAAAAGTTTTGAGAGCAAAAGGGTAAAGTATGAATGAAAATGGCAAAGAAAAAAAAAGGCTGAACTGGAGAAACCAGATGAAAATGAAGGGACAATTTTGCCATTCAGTATGGATGAACTGTGTCACAAGTAGCCCTGTCTATGGGATTTCAGACCAGGTTTGACACAAACTGGCCTGGACAGCCACAGAAAATAGCCACAGGTTGAAATTTCATTAAAAGATGAGTGATTGCACTACCCTGTAATGTAAACACTTGACGCAGATCATGAGTACTGCACAACTGATCTGATTTTTGTTTTCACATATCTAAGTACATGTAGCTAGTTTTCTTTTGATGCAGTTCAAATAGTGTTTCCAAAGGGACACAGAGTTATCACCTTCAAGAGCTTCTTGCTTGGTCCAGTTTTTCTACAGATTTTGAAAATCTTTTCTAGAATACCCGTGCTAAATTTCAAATCAGGCTTAGACACTAACCAGCATGAAGATATAGGAACTATCTGTGTCTGTTAGTTATGCTAATACTGTAACGTCAGAAATTTTCGTGTAACTTTTATTTTGCAAATTTTCGAATCCGAGTCTTAGAATTCCTTAGGAGTACTCATGCAGTCTATAATGCTTATTGTAATTCTTTATTAGCAAGAACTTTATTTTCGCAAGGCAACAAATTTGCGAATATTAGCGAAAATTAAGCTCTCGCGAAAATTTCCGGATTTACAGTAGCTTGTTTTCTGATGTGATTAGAATCACACTGGTTAACCAGAGATATAACTGGCAGATGTCAAGACGACAAACGCCACAGAAGAAATCATAACCATTTTGTAGTACGCAAATACACGTATTTGAATAACAAAACACCCATCAGTAGCACCATGGCAAGTTGGTCCCAGAATGTTTTCACTTCATTTCATCTGGGTTGGTTCAACATGTGAGCCACCTCATGAGAAAACCAACAGTTTGCATAGGTGAAAACTAAAGGCACAGATCAGCTTCGCGGTTCAGCGTCTTTGTTTTCGCCACACGGATAGTATGATTCCTCTTCTTTCTAAATCCAAAATTTCCAGTCTCTAGCCATCTTCTGTGACTGTACAGCTCGGTTTGTGTCAGACCTTGTCAGAAACCCTGAAGACCGGTTTTCTCGTGTATCTGGGTTGGTTGAACATGTATTCAGTGATGTTGGTTGTCTGTGAATAAACGGTGTCTTCATGCAAATGAGCCGCCTCGTTGGAAAACCAACATGGTTTTTGAACAGGTCCAACACAAACCGAGCTGCACAAGCACAGAAGAATGCTAGATGCTTGAAATTTTGGATATAAGTAGAAGAGGGATAGCACTATCCGTTTAGCGAAAACAAAGGCGCTGAGCTGATCTGCACCTTTGTTTTCGCATATGCAGATTGTTGGTTTTCTCATGAGGCGGCTCAAATAATTGGGTAAATGGAAAGAGTATGTGAGGATTCTACAGATTAACAATACATAGTTCTTGTCCTTTGTACAAAGTAAATTATTGTAAATTTTAAATAAATCTGGAAAGAATTGTGTGTGTGTTCATAAAATCCACCCACATTATCAGGCTTTAGATCTGCATCCAGTGGATAAAGGATCATTACGAACACTTGCCCATACAATATACAGAGATTTTTTTAGCTTTAAAAATTGGAAATTTTCAGCTGAAAAATTTTGATATTTTTCTTATTTTTGCTCAAAACATAGATATTGTGGATACACGTTAGAACTGCCTCTCAGAGGGGGTTCTAAGGAGTATCCACAATCCATGTTTTGGAGCAAAAATAAGAAAAATAAGTATACCACTGCATACCCCAGTTTTGCTATATAAAAGTGGGGTTTAAGGGGGTATATATTGCACAGACATGATTTCCTGATGTAATTTGAGGAAAATCAAGCCTTATGTTAAGATGTAGAAGCCTCTGTGGTTTAGTGGATAAACCACCCACCGCACAAACAGGGATTGTGACTTCGCTCCTGGGCTACTGCAACCCTATGGATGAGACTTAATATTGAGGTCCAATCTTCATATGACTTAAGCTGTTGAATGGGACATAAATCAACCAATTTGCATAAGATGTGCAATTAAAAATTGTCATTGGTATAATCTATTAAAGATTGGAACTTACGTCACTATGACAACAATTAACTGGCTTTGGGCTTTCATGGAGTTGTTATAAGGAACATAAGTTTCAGGTCTCAAATCATTTTCTAACTGGCAAGAAAGGTATTTGAATTTCATCCAGGTCTTAATTAGCATTCTCCCTAAGAATCATGCAGCTGGTGATAAGTGACTAGTCACAGAAATCGTTCATTTCACCTTCATTTTATCAGACTTGTTGAAAAACTTCGACAAAATAAAGCATTCCTTTTTTCTGACAACGGTTGCCATGGAAACCAAAAATCAAAAATTCATGGAGATTGGCAGAAAATCGTTAAAGGAAAAAGTGCAAATTGACACTTTTTGAGGTGGTATTTGAGATATGATTATCGGTTAGAATGTCTATATTAGTACTTATATCAATAGCATGTCATGACTTTTATTTGAAATTGTATTAAAAATTGAAAAATAAAATTTGAATTTTGTTGCCTAGCAACGTAAGTACTACCACATAAATCAAATTTTCAAATTTCCAATTTTGGACATTTATCTCCTAACAGCATGAGTGTATACCAGCTATATATATAGCGCATTAACAACCAAATCTTGTTGCTGAAATGCAAAGAATAAAATAACTCAAAATGTTTCTATTTTTTGTAACCATGGCAACCAAACAATGGGACCATCAGTAATTTTTCAAGAAATGATATTTTAAAATCAAATTATCTCCTAACAGAACAAGTGTTTATGAATTATACATATAGTTCCTTAATAACCAACACTTGTTTGTCAAATGCAAAGAATAAAATAACTCAGAATGTTTCTAATTTTTGTAACCATGGCAACCAAACAATGGAATCGTCTGCAATTTTACAAAAAAAAAAAAGACATTTTTAAACCAAATTATCTCTGAACAGCACATGTATATATGAATTATGTATAGAGTGCCTTAATAATCAACACTTGACTTTTGAAATGCAAAGAATAAAATAACCCAGAACATTTCTTATTTTTGTTACCATGGCAACCAACCAATGGAACCTTCAACAATTTGACAAAAAATGACACTTTCGAACCAAGATATGTCCTACCAACAAACAAATACATGAACAGTGTATATGTTGTCTTAATTCAGAACTTATGCTTTTTTTAAACAAACAAACATTAAATAACTCAAAATATTTCTGACTTGTGTAACCATGGCAACCAAATCAAGCATGGCAACCAAACAATGGAACCGTCAAATGACATTTTCAAACCAAATTATCTCCTAACAGCACAAGTTTGTATGAATTATGCATGTAGTGCCTTAATAACCAACACCTTTTATTGAAATGCAAAGAATAAAATAAATTTGAATGGTTATAATTTTTGTTACCATGGCAACCTACTAATGAAACCTTTAACAATTTGACAAAAATGACATTTTCAAACCAAACTATGTACAACAAACAAACAAACATATGAACAGTGTATATGTTGTCTTAATTTAGAACTTTTGTTGTTGTTTATTTAACAAACAAACATTATATAACTTAAAATATTTCTGACTTGTGTAACCATGCCAACCAAATCAAGCATGGCAACCAAACAATGGAACCGTCAGCAATTTTGAAAAAAAAATGACATTTTCAAACCAAATTATCTTCTTACAGCACAAGTGTGTATGAATTATGTGCCTTAATAACCAACACATTTTTAAATGCAAAGAATAAAATAACTCAAAATGTTTCTAATTTTTGTATCCATGGCAACCAAACAATGCAATTTTGCAAGAAATGACATTTTCAAACCAAATTATCTCCTAACAGAACAAGTGGATATGAATTATGCATAAAGTGCCTTAATAACCATCACTTCTTTTTTTGAAATGCAAGGAATAAAATAACTCAAAATGTTTCTAATTTTTGTAACCATGGCAACCAAACAATGGATTCGTCAGCAATTTTACAAAAAATGACATTTTCAAACCAAATTATCTCTTAACAGCACAAGTGTATATGAATTATGCATAAAGTGCCTTGATTATCAACACTTTGTTTTTGAAATGCAAAGAATAAAATCACTCAGAATGATTCTAAATTTTGTAACCATGGCAACCAAACAATTGAACCCTCAACAATTTGACAAAAAAGTGACATTTTCGAACCAAAATATTTCCTAACAACAAACAAATATATGAACAGTGTATATATGTTGTCTTAATTAAGAACTTTTTTTGTTTTGTTTTTTTTAAAAACAAACATAAAATAACTCGAAAAATGTCTGACTTGTGTAACCATGACAACCAAATCAAGCAGCCATCTGCAATTTCTGACTTTTGTAACCATGACAACCAAATCAAGCAGCCATCTGCGATTTTGCAAAAAGGGACATGTTAAAACGAAAATATCTTTTTCTTACAAACACAAGTGTACAGTGTATATGAACAATGTATATACTGCCTAAATTGCTGCAATTTGGTAATTTAATGCCAAAAACATAACTGAAATTGTTTCTTTCTAACTTTTGTAACCATGGCAACCAAACCAAGAAACCCTTAGCGATTTTGCAAAAAAACAACAACAACAAACAACAAAACAACAAAAACAAAACAAAACAAAAACACATATACTCGGATCATATATTTGTTTGTTGTTAGGACATATTTTGGTTTGTAAATGTCATTTTTGTCAAATTGTTGAGGGTTCCATTTTTTGGGTGCCATGGTAACAAAAATATAATAATTCTGAGTTATTTTGTTCTTGGCATTTAAAAAAAAAACAAGTGTTATTAAGGCAATACATGCATAATTCATATACACTTGTGCTGTTAGGAGATAATTTGGTTTGAAAATGTCATTTTTGTAAAATTGCTGACAGTTCCATTGTTTGGTTGCCATGGTTACAAAAATTAAAAATATTGTGAGTTATTTTATTCTTTGCATTTCAAAAACAAGTGTTGGTTATTAAGGCACTATATGCATGCCTCATATACATCTATGCTGCAATGAAATAATTTTGCTCGAAAATGTCATTTGTTTCTAAAATCACTTGAATTTTCACAGTTTAGTTACCATGGTTACAAAAGTAGAAACATTTTGAGTTATTTCATTTTGTGCTATTGAAAATCAAAGGGTTTGTCATCGTTGCAACACAGACATTGTTCTTATAAACCTTTGTTGTAAGGAGATAATTTTGGTTTAAAATGTCATTTTTTAGCAAATTCGCTTGGTTGCCATGGTTACAAAAATTAGAAAGAAACAATTTTCGCTTATTTTGCTTTTGGCATTAAATTACCAAATGACAGCAATTTAGGCAATATATACAATGTTCATATACTCTTTTGTTTGTAAAAAGATATTTTCGTTTCATTTTTGCAAAATCGCAGGTGGCTGCTTGATTTGGTTGTCATGGTTACAAAAGTCAGATATATTTTGCGTTATTTTATGTTTGTTAAAAAAAAAAGTTCTTAATTAAGACAACTGTGAACATATACACTGTTCATGTATTTGTTTGTTGTTAGGAAATATTTTGGTTTGAAAATGTCACATTTTTGTAAAATTGTTGAGGGTTCCATTGTTTGGTTGCCATGGTAACAAAATTATAACCATTCAAAGTTATTTTATTATTTGCATTTTCAATAAGAAGTGTTGGTTATTAAGGCACTATGTGCACAGTTCATACAAACTTGTGTTGTTAAGAGATAATTTGGCTGGAAAATGTCAGTTTTTGTAAAATTGCAGACTGTTCCATTGTTTGGTTGCCATGGATACAAAAAAAGAAACATTTTGAGTTATCTTATTCTTTGCATTTCAAAACCAAGTGTTGATTATTAAGGCACAATATGCATAATTCATACACACTTGTGCTGTTAGGAGATAATGTGGTTTGAAAATGTCTTTTTTTTTTTTTTTTTTTTTTTTTTTTTTTGCAAAATTGCAGACGGTTCCATTGTTTGGTTGCCATGCTTGATTTGGTTGCCATGGTTACAAAAGTCAGAAATACTTTCAGTTATGGAATATTTGTTTGTTTAAAAAAAACAACAGCAAAAGTTCTGAATTAAGACAACATATACACTGTTCATATATTTGTTTATTGGTAGGAAATACTTTGGTTTGAAAATGTCATTTCTGACAAATTGTTGAAGGTACCATTGTTTGGTTGCCATGGTAACAAAAATTAGAAACATTCTGAGTTATTTTATTCTTTGCATTTCAAAAACAAGTGTTGATGATTAAGGCACTATATGCATAATTCATATATACTTGTGCTGTTTAGAGATAATTTTGTCTGAAAATGTCATTTTTGTAAAATTGTTGACGGTTCCATTGTTTGGTTGCCATGGTTACAAAAATAGACACATTCTGAGTTATTTTATTCTTTGCATTTGAAAGACAACTGTTGGTCATTAAGGTACTATATGCATAATTCATATACACATGTGCTGTTAGGAGATAATTTGGTTTGAAAATGTCATTTTTGCAAAATTGCTGATGGTTCCGTTGTTTGGTTGCCATGGTTACAAAAAATAGAAACATTTTGAGTTATTTTATTCTTTGCATTTCAACAACAAGTGTTGGTTGTTAAGGCGCTATATGTATAACTGGTATACACTTATGCTGTTAGGAGATAATTTGGTTTGAAAATGTCTAAAAGGGGTGGTCTCACGGTATATGAAATTTACATAGGGTTCTGCCCACGCACTGATTTTTATTATATTATGCATATTGCTTGCTTGGTGCATGTCCACTTCATAAGTAGTTTAGATTTTCTCTTAACTACTTAAAATTATTAAATACAACATTTTGTATTAGAGGGGGTGTGAATATAGGGGTATGTGTGATTAAAGTCGCCCATAACCGTCATAAGAGTCTCTTCATAGTTCTGTTTGTTTGTAAAATAATCTAGAATGATCACCCATCATTTTTGTATTGCATTATTGTTGATAGCTGCAATATTAAATTCAGCTGATTATCATTTGTTTTGCAGATGACCCCAAATTTTAGCTCCATAATGGCGTAACCACATGTTTGATTTTCAATTTTAACATGTTCCAGGTTTTGTCAACCTATAATTTTAACCTCAAATTAGGCTACACGTATATAGATTATATGCTGAAATTTTCGTAAAATTTGAAGACCGGTAACATCCTTTTCTAGAACATTAAATGATACAAGTCAGCATTCTGAAAAACGTAAAATTAATAATGATTTATCCAATTATAAGTATTTCATGTTATTAAAATGTTACATAGCAAAATTTTTGTGAATAATCTTCTAGGTAAACATTTTTTGTGTCTTGCTTGACCACCAACACTATTGTATATATTTTAAATATTGATTTAAGCGAGAAAATTGCACCCTGTCTTGGACCTTATAAAGCATATCTGCCAATTATTTTTAGTTTTCATAATTAGATTTTAGAACATGATTATATCTATAATTTAGCCATTCTTTATGATTTATTCGTGTTTATGATGCAACTGCCTAATTTTTACTGTTTTGATTATTTTTTCCAAAAATTAAGTTGTTTAGGTTTTAATTAATTTAATGAACTTAGACTGCTATATGGCTGATTTTCACATTCTGTAACTCATGCCATATGGAAAACCTAAAGGATGTAGCATTTTGCATGAAATAAGCAGATGAGGCTAAGGACAGTTCATTTCCTGCTGATTTTATCACGACCTCAGAAAAAACACCCCACCCATCCAAGTATATCATGAATCAAAACCAATAGGATGAAGAGAGAAAACGAAATCTCAATAGATAAAATTATATGATATGTTGCTAACAAGGGGAATCGGTTAACTACTTGTGTGTGTGTTTTTTTTTTCTTCTTTTCTCCTCCATTTGAAGCAATATATGCATGTACTTGACAGCAATTTACAATATATAATAGCATGTTTGAAACATGTTATACCATATATCAAATCTGAGATGAAAGTTATTAATCTTATGCATGCATTTAACCATCTAGGCAAACCTATTACTGGAAGTTTCAAACATACTTCCAACACTTCACAATTGGAAACCCATAATCGAAATGGGGCTTTTCAACTTATAAACTTACATGTAGCTGATAGGTTTTATTACCTAGCATATAATTGACAAAACAGCTAAGATTTCTAACCAAAGATAGAATTAAAGAAGAGTATCTAGACAACTATCAGCATGAAATTACAAACATTTTGCTGCATTTATAATTGACTATTTATTAAAATAAACCCATGAACATTTATGGATTCATGAATGTGTTAAAGGCCTTGAGATTTTTATACATCAAGTTTTCAGTTGTTCAGTGTCATTATTCATTACTCTAATATTCATTTCAAAAATAGAAACCACATTTAAATGGTAAACAGATTGTCAATAATGGATATGTTTAATGAAGAATTAAAATAAATCTGATATTTAAAGTGAAAGCTATACCTGAGCATCACATCTGAACACTTCCAAAGAGTAAAGCCTGTCACATAGCTGAATTATGCACTTACTGGATAAGTATAAAGATAACAATGATCGAAACGTTAGAATGTGCCACTGTATTTGGTATTTTTGTCAATCTTTTAACTAAAGTTGGCATCAGCAACAATTAAATATTTAAAGTTATGAATAAGTATAATCTTATAAATGACAATACAAAGACGGTAAAACAAATGGAGGAATCAATCAAATGTCTTACCATTATGGTGGTCAGTCACAAATTAAATGAATTTTTCTCAAAAAGAATTATCCAAATATATCTAAACCTAAAGAAATATTAAGTGATGAAATTATAGAAACAAAAACATTTCATTAATATATGTAAATCTGAAAGTGTTTTCTGATCACTTGTATTAAAAATTAACAATAATTTTGAAGTAGGTCACTATAAAATATGTGAAATTGCCAAATCAGATAAGCATCTTTATACTAAGAATTCATATTACTTATGTGATTTATCATTTCTAATGATAAAATTATGGAATGACATGATTTTACACGAAAAAACAGCTAAAAACGTTAAAATCCATTTTTGTCAAAAAATTGACCAACATGTTTATCATGTACATTTCAACAATGTTACCGGTTTTGAAAATTTATAAAACTTTACCAACATAAAGAGGGTACCACTGGCCAATTTTATAGACAGTATCATAGGTTGACAAGCACTGGAACATATCAAAATATGAGACACAAATTGTCATTCTCGAAAATATTTTTGATAAAATTTTGACAATTTCAAGTTTAAGTTTCCATAAAAATGTTATCTGTTTATCTATTTAAGCCAAAATGGTATTAAAATAACCCATATGGAGTCCTTTTTTGAATTCCAGTTTTAATTTGTTTAATAAAAGTTAAATAAGTGATAATATATAGGCAAAATATGTCGCAGGTATGGTCACAAAGGTGGAGTAAGTCAGGGTGCTATCCTGAGACTTGAAAATGTTTTTCAAAACAAATAAATGCATTTTTATAGGTGTTAGAATGAATGCATTCACCAAGCAAAGCAAAGACAAAATTGGTGCGTGGGCGCATATGAGACCCCCCCTTTGAAGTTTGAAAATTTGATTTATGTGGTGGTACTTACGTTGCTAGGCAAGGAATTGCAAATTTCATTTTTCAATTTTTAATACAATTTCATATAAAAGTCATGACGTGCTATTGATATAAGTACAAATATAGACATTCTAAACAATGAACATATCTCAAATACCACCTCAAAAAGTGTCAATTTGCACTTTTTCCTTTAACGATTTTCTGCCAATCTCCGTGAAATTTTGATTTTTGGTTTCCATGGCAACCGCTGTCAGAAAAAAGAGATGCTTTGTTTTGTGAAAGTTTTTCAACAAGTCTGATTAAATGATGGTGAATTAAACGATTTCTGTGACTAGTCACTTATCACCATTTCTATAGGACCTGCATGATTCTTAGGGAGAATGCTAATTAAATTCCCAGAAACAAGTGAAAATGGTGTCTCCATATTTTCCTGAGTGGCAGCCCCCTTTAACAGCGCCAATCTTAATCATTTCATTATCTCTGGTCAAATGAGACAAGCCAAGTCTTGCTTGCAGGTGTGCCAGGAGTATTTTCTCAGGACTCTCCAGTTAGACCCAGCTACTGATTGGCCATGTTTTATATGGTAAAACCTTAGAAAATCTTGTTCTACCGAATCCAAAGACATACCATCATGAACTTGGTGTGTAACTGAGGACTAAACCAAAATAAATTTAGCAATTTTTGATCGCCTTAGAGCAATTTTGGACATTAATTTAAATGAAAAAAAACAGTGCCTTAGGCACATGATACGATGTGTTTAAAAACGACATCCTTCAGAGGCTTCTGGAACAACCAAGAAATACAGAAAGGGTGTGAAAGTAAAATAAACAATATAAATGGTTTTATTCCAAACTATGCATACAATAAGGCATCAGAAAATGTCACCCATCTGTAATCTCTCAAGCTATACAGATGAACATTTGCCGTATCATACACTTCCATCCAAACTTTTTCACCAGAGTTGAGTCGAACAATCGCCGTATTTCCTGCCATGACAAAGTGATCTATGTTCTTCGTTGAAGCAATGACATCTACAATGTTCATATTGTTTGAAACCAGTTTTACATGCAATCTGTTGTCCAGATATGCAGAATTAATGGTAAATGTTAGGAGATACACCCCAGTTTCTGGTACAGTGAATACCCCAGTGTATGGACTGTAGGCATTCCCGTCATTTAACAGAACTTGGTCACATTTAATGGTGAACCCTATACTCATGTTAGTAATAACATGACCTAGGTATGCTGAAAAAGCAACTCCACTACTGATTTGCCTCTTTTCTTGACTTACAAGTGAAGTAACTGTTGTTGCTTTTATTCCTCTATTTTTGTCATTGATCAAAGTGTTCACAGACTCGAAAATGCCAGTATATTCACTAGAATTTTGTTCTGATAAATTAGACATTTTGGCTGTAAAATTTCTCCAGTTTGAATGTTTGTGCTCCTGTGCACCCTTGGCGTTGGCAGCGAACTCAGAATTTATCTCTTCATTCCTTAATGTTCCCATCTTTTCCTCCTGATGTTTGTTGTATAAGTTTTGTTTAACATCTCCATGTAGTTTAAATTTCAAGTCCTCTCTTCGAATGTCTCCTTTCCTTGGTATCATTTGAGCCGCGACGCGAGAAAACCGGTCTTCGGGGTTTCCGACCAGGTCTGACACAAACCGGCCTGTACAGTCACAGGAGCAGGCTAGAAGCTTGAAATTTCAGATTTAAGAAGAAGAGAATTTGTACTATCCGTGTAGCGAAAACAAAGGCGCTGATCAGCTTCGCGGTTACCGCGAAGCTGATCTGCGCCTTTGTTTTCGCATAGGCAATAATCCCGTTTTCTCACGATGCGGCTCATTTCATCTAGGATCCTGGCAATTTCATAGTCTTGACTTGTTACAGTTCTTTCCAGGTGTTGAATTACTTTTTCCCTATCATCCAGTTTCTTCCTCAGTTCATTAACAACAATTTTGTATTTATTCATTATATTTTCCACAAATTTCAGTTTCTTTTCCATAAGCTTCATTTCTGTCTCTTGCCTTTGAATGACTGCATCAAATTCATTGATTTTGTTTTCAGCCTTTTCCATTTTCTGCCCTTGTTCCTGAATAATTTGACCAAACATTTGTAGAATTTGCTTTTCTAGATATTCAATACTTTCTGCAGGCAACCTTTTGGTGTCAAATATCTTGCTTCCTATAAAGGAATATTTAGCCTCTGGGACTCCTTTGATGTTGTGAAAAATAGCTGCAATAGCTATTACAAGTATAACAAATTTCAGCATAACTGCTTTTCCAAATTAGTCACTGACTCTAGAAGAATAGTTATTCAAATTGTTATTTTTGACATTTCATTTTAATTAGCCTGACTTTCTGAAACATTTTCAAGATAAACACATGATAAAAAGATGATAAAAAGATTATAAAAACAAACATGACCTGGTATATGTATTTTTGTTTGAAAGAAATTTTGTCTCACCATAACTGATAATAAATTAGGTTAAAAGTTTTCTCCTTCTATATTTTCAAATCATAAAATTTGTCTACAGTCCTTGCAAATGCTTGGATGCAATTTGGTAAACAGCCACAAATTTTCCAGAAATTTAAGCAAGCAATAAACATTACGAAAACATGCCCATGCAATATACAGAGATTTTAAAGTTGTAAAAAATGAAAATTTTTTGTAGATTTTTTTTGATAATTTTCTTATTTTTACTCAAAACATAGATTGTGGGTACACGTTAGTACCCACAATCTATGTTTTGGAGCAAAAATAAGAAAAATAGGTATACCCCAGAATACCCCAGTTTTGCTATATAAAAGTGGGGTATAAGGGGGTATTCATTGCACGGACATGTTTTCATGATGACCTCACTTTAAACAGAGTACAATATAGATTTTTCACAAGCCGTTTGTGTTGAAAGGCTGCAGTGAATATTAGATGTAATAGGAAAATTTTAGGCTTATTACAATACACAAACACTGGTGGTCAAATTCATTAAAATTTATGAACTGCAACTTTGTAGAGTTTCATAAAGGATCTCTACTGAAAAGATGAGAAAAGTCACTAAAAGCTTAAAATAGTGGGAGCAATTTTATAAACAAGCAATTAAAGCAAACTTTAAAAATGTATTATTGGGTATTACAGTATAAAACAGATTTTGCAGCATTCCCATATGTCAACTCTTGCTTTTTTGTGTCAACACAAACATTTACAATTTCTTACACAGCTTATAATCTTGGAGCAAACATTATATGCACTATCATCAACACTCTTGATTTCAAAGTCAAAGGTTTGATATTGGAATAAACAAAATGTTAAAAAAGTAATGATTTTTAGTTAATCATAAAAATCACCAAACGCAGGGTGGTGCAAGACTTGATTTTC
This sequence comes from Rugalucina vietnamica, assembly GCA_964017185.1. Taxonomy (NCBI): domain Eukaryota; kingdom Metazoa; phylum Mollusca; class Bivalvia; order Lucinida; family Lucinidae; genus Rugalucina; species Rugalucina vietnamica. The sequence goes on along the minus strand of OZ024883.1, from coordinate 33,619,841 downwards.
AGTATGATCGCAGATCTGACAGAAGGGGTCTTCGGGCATTCAAGTACATGTATATTTTATGCTATTGAAATTAAAAAAGTATCTAAATTTGAAATATTTGGCATGCTCTGATATTTATTTCATACTGTAAGACAATCCAAGACACATTTATTATGACACAACATTATTAGCATCACATGTTGCCAGGGCAACCATTGTGCCTTAAGGACAACCCTCATTTTAAAAGGCGGGTATGCCCTTTGTTTTGCATGTTTTATCAAACTGTTTTTGAATTTGTGCCTATTGGATAGTCGGTACAGTAGTATAGATGTTAAATTTCAAGAAACACAGAAGATTTCCAGAATTTTAGTCTTACCTCCTTTTCATAACAGTGAAGATGTTAAAATGTCCAAACGTCCTCAACTGTTTTCATGACAATCAGATTGCATCAACTGCACATCTTTCAACGCTTATAACTTTACAATTTGTGAATATAATCTCTTCAAATTTTCAGGAAATACTCAGGGAAACTTGGTCTTCCATGTTATTCATGTCTTAAATTTTTATTTTTTCTGCCCTAAGACCCCTTTTGTCAGATCTTGGCTCATATCTTTTATGTTGTCTTGCATTAGTTTGCTGTGCCAGTGGCAGCCAGGTTCATATGGGCCGCGAGAAAACCGGTCTTCGGGTTTTTCGACCAGGTCTGACACAAACTGGGCTGTACAGTCACAGAATATGGTTAGAGGTTGGAAATTTTGGATTTAGAAAGTAGAGGATTTTTACTATCCATGTAGCAAAGTTTAACTGCACAGCTGATCTGCACCTTTGTTTATCGCATATGCAAAAATCCAGTTTTCTCATGACGCGGCTCATATACCGGTAGCCGAACCAAATTAAGTCGACATATTATTAGCTCATCTGAACTGTTAGCTCGAGTTATTGTAAATATCATGTGATTCTACATGGTAAGCAAGACATGATCACATGCAGCACATGTAGATAGCTGCATCGTAATCTTGAAGATGATCTTGTAGCGGGGTTCCTGTTTCCATTACGAAAACTTGTCCATGCAATAAACAGAGATTTTTTTAGCTTTAAAAATTGAAAATTTTCAGCTGAAAAATTTTGATATTTTTCTTATTTTTGCTCAAAACATAGGTCGTGGGTACACGTTAGAACCGCCTCGCCGAGGCGGTTCTAACAAGTACCCACAATCTATGTTTTGGAGCAAAAATAAGAACCAGAGGACCAATGGTCCTGTAAACGCTCACCTGAGATTTGCTCCATATACCAATAAACATGTTTGAATATTATGGTATTTAACCCCAGTGCAGGGGCAAATGAAGCCCTTGGGCCATTTTCTTTTTTCAGAATAATCCATATTCTGTCCATTTGCCAATTTCCTGCTGGCTTTTCCCTTCAAACGACATTTTTAAAACTTTTCCCCATTCAAATGCATAGGCAACCCATGTTGACCTTGCCATAAACTTGGTCAAGGTCATCACAGGGTCATGATTTATACATACATTGGAGTACTTTAGCCATCGATGCTTCACACCAAGTCTCCTTGAAATCAGTCTATTGGTTTCAGAGAAGAAGATTTTTGAAGGGTTTTTACCATATATGAGCATGGCGGCCATCTTGGTCATGTGACCTTTAATATTAGTATACACATTGGCTCCACCATCCTATGGATGCTTCACATAAAATTTGGCTTTAATTGGCCGAGCGGTTTCAGAGAAGAAGATGTTTGAATATTATGGTAATATACATGTATATTGTCCGAGGGTGGGGCCATATAAGCTCTTGGGTCCAATTTTTTTTCAGAATCATTAATATTCAGTCCTACTACCCATTTCCTGCAAGATTTTCACCTAAAATGACTTTTTAAAAGTTTTCCCCATTCAAATGCATAGGTAACCTATGTTGACCTTGTCGTAAAATAGGTCAAGGTCACCACAGGGTCATGATTTATTTACACATTGTAGTACTTTAGCCATTGGTGCTTCATGCCAAGTTTCTTTGAAATCGGTCCCCCAGTTCCAGAGAAGATTTTTGAAGGGTTTTTACCGTATATGGGCATGGCGGCCATCTTGGTCATGTGACCTAGATTTTTTATATATACCTTGATTCCCCAATTCTATAGATGCTTCACATAAAATTTGGCTTTGATGTGCCAAGCGGTTTCAGAGGAGATGATGTTTGAATATTATGGTAATATACATGTATATTGCCCCGGGGTGGGGGCATCTGAGCACCTGGGGTCCAATTTTTTTCAGAATCATTAATATTCAGTCCTACTGCCCATTTCCTGCAAGACTTTCACTTTAAATGACATTTTAAAAGTTTTCCCCATTCAAATGCATTGGCGACCTATGTTGACCTTGCTGTAAAATAGGTCAAGGTCATCACAGGGTCATGATTTATATATACATTGTAGTGCTTGAGGCATCGATGCTTCATGCCAAGTTTTGTTGAAATCTGTCCACTGATTCTCGAGAAGAAGATTCTTGAAGGGTTTTCACCATATATTGGCATGGCGGCCATCTTGGTCATGTAACCTGGATTATTTATGTACACATTGGTTACCCTTTCCTATTGATGCTTCACATAAAATTTGGCTTTGATTGGCCAAGCGGTTTCAGACGAGCCGAATATACAATAGGATTTTGGCTGGGAACCTACGAAAAATACCAAACACTCCGCATGACTACACAGGTTGGTTTCCGATCTACACAAATTAGTCATCCGGTAAGCCGAAAACCTGTAATGTTTTAAACGTTAGCAGTGATTGGTTTAATGAAATCCAGCCAATCATCATTTTTCTTTTAAGCAAAGTTCGGATGTAGACCATTTTGCGTATGCTGATATCGGGGCCGTAAGGGTCGACTAATTACCGAACAGGAAATCCAGGAAGCAGGTCATCTCTGCCTTTTTACTTTTCGGTCTTACCAAGTCCACTCGGCCTTTCTTTCTTTTTTAATTCAATTTTATGTCCCTTTTAAGATAATTTCAGCTCATATAAGTAAGTGGGTGGTACGAAAACAGGAGGTCCACAAGAAAAACCATCTGGCAAACCGCAAGCAGGTCTCGCACCGTGATCAAAGGGACCTCACTTTCACTGACACAATTCACACCAAGTAAACCATGTACACGACTTCCTCTAATTTCTATAGCTATTTCATTGCAAGCAGTACTGTGGCTAATGCCTACTTAATGACTGATTAGTGTGGGTCGAAAATCAACATGTTTTTTTTATCTCACTTGTCCATTATATTTATGCACACAAAGCCGTTTCTAGCCTATAAAAGTGTAACGGAATCTCTCTCTCTCTCTCTCTCTCTCTCTCTCACACACACACACACACACACACACACACACACACACACATTTACGACTAATTCTCATGAGATCAGTGTGAGAGTAATCTTGAGCTCATGCACATCTAAATAAGAAATTTGTTTTCTCAGAAACCACTAGCATACAAGTTTATTTGTTTAAAAAATGAATAGATTTCCAAAATGGTGTGGTCATAATACAAAATGCTAAACGAGCCGCTTCTAGCTTTTTTAAAAGCTATCCTTGTTGAATATTATGGTAATGTACATGTATATTGCCCTGGGGTGGGGGCATCTGAGCACCTGGGGTCCAATTTTTTTCAGAATCATTAATATTCAGTCCTACTGCCCATTTCCTGCAAGAATTTCACTTTAAATGACATTTTAAAAGTTTTCCCCATTCAAATGCATTGGCGACCCATGTTGACCTTGCCGTAAAATAGGTCAAGGTCATCACAGGGTCATGATTTATGTATACATTGTAGTGCTTGAGGCACCGATGCTTCATGCCAAGTTTCGTTGAAATCTGTCTACTGGTTCTGGAGAAGAAGATTTTTGAAGGGTTTTTACCATATATGGGCATGGCGGCCATCTTGGTCATGTGACCTGGATAATTTATGTACACATTGGTTCCCCCTTCCTATAGATGCTTTATATAAAATTTGGCTTTGATTGGCCAAGCGGTTTCAGAGGAGAAGATCTTTGAAATTGTGGACGGACGACGGACGGACGCCGGATCATGGCCATCCTATAAGCTCACCTTGTGAGCCTAACGGCTCAGGTGAGCTAAAAATAGGTATACCCCTGCAAACCCCAGTTTTGCTATATAAAAGTGGGGTTCAGGGGGGTATACATTACACGGACATGTTATCGTGATGCAGAGTCCAACGCTCTACCAATAGTGAGTATGATGTCTCTATATTTTCTCGGCCAATTTTGATCGCATTGTTTTGAATTCACAGGTGTAGCTCGATTTTGACCTCTAGCACGTCAAGTCAGAAGAGTCAATGAAGCAGCACCTGAAAGGGTATGTATTCAGATACTTACTGCACCTGCATCCGAAGTGTAATGGCAAACTTGCAACATTTCGTCTTGATTTTCCCTACACTTGCTACTTAATGGAATTGCCTGACTTTTGACGCCCCAGACGTCAAATTGAGCTATAGTCAGGCTGTCAACCAAGTCTTCTAAAAAATATAAGAGTTTATATAGGAAATTTTTCTGAGAAATATAGGAGGTTTTAGCTTATTTTGAGGAAAAATATAGGAGTTTTCTCTTGAAAATCGCTTCAATCTATGCTCTTATACTAACAATCCTTACCTCCAAACTCACTTTTTCCACATTAAATAATGTCTAAAATATCTAGATAAAGTAACCATTCAGATCCACAGCATCACAATCAAGACAGGTAACCATTCATGTGAGATGATGAAGTGTGCTGAAGCATTATGCAGGATGGTGATAATACACAGGCCCATTAGCATACACTCACAGAATTAAAGGTTTTTATATAAAGGCATTCTTTTGGCAAAATAAAGTCTTTTTCATTGTAAAAACATATACAGAGAATAGAGAAAATCAAGGTCATCTTTTTCTCTACTTCCAAACTTAGACCTACTTTTATTTTTCACTGATCATTTATAAAAGTAGAAAATATAAAAAATTATTTCTGAATGAATGAGTTATCATATTCTTTCTCAAAGGTAAAATAAATGTATGTAACTCTGAATCTCAGCTGAATTTCCAAGGTGCATATAATGTACTGTATGTAATAATCCAGTGAAATAAGGCGGGGGTCTGGGGGCCGCCAAGGCCCCCAGAAGCTCTAGGGTACATACCTTTGTCTCCTGTGATCTCAGCTTTTCCTTGGATCAATTGTACACTGTACAGTTGCATCAATTTACAACAAAATTAAGGCATAGGAAGAAAGAAAATAGAAAAAAAGACACAATATAAAAACAAGACAACTTTGATGGAAACTAGGATATATAATTTATTAATTATTATGAAAATGGGACATGCTTTGGACTTAAAAGTAACCCTGACTAAGGAGTAAGGGGTAACATAAAGACCATTTATGCACTATATAATATACAGTATGAATATGATTTTATTTAAAAAATAAAGGATGAAGAATAAAGAGGCAGTTTCAGAGCACTACTATTTGCTATATATGATCATTCATCGGCAACAAATTTTCCTAAAAATACAGGAAATATTTTAAAAATATAGGAGATATTATAGGAATATAGGAGGTGCTTAAAAATATAGGATTTGGACCCAAAATATAGGAGTTTAATAGGAATATAGGAATTGGTTGACAGCCTGTATAGTAATACTTGGTTTCAGTTTAAATTTCTGCCATATCACACTACTGACTGCAGCGTTAAAAATACCCAAATTTCTCATGACCCAGCTCAAATACAACATTAGGAAATAAAGAATAATATTAAAATATATTTCATTTTTATTGATGTTAAAATAAGCATTTCAGATGCATAAACAAATATACATAAATTGTATCATTTGTTTATTAGCATTAAAATTGCAAATATGATGCTTATGTGCATTTAGTATTATTATCCCCTGTTTTAAAGCCTGAATGTATCAAAAACAAATACATTCTCAAGGACTGTATAAAGGGGGCTACATTCCCTACAAAAATGGGAAAGATACATGTAGCCAAAATATTTGTCAACTAAACGCTGTACAGGTTTATTGCTGCAGTAAGACTACCATTAAAGCTTAAACCAATTTTTACAACTTGTAGTCAATGACTATTCAATATTCATGCAATAAATAATTAAAGGCAATACGAGTTTTGCCAGATGAAAAACAGCTTTTTTCATTAGCAAAACACATAAAAACACATAGATGTAGATAGCTGCATTGAAATCTTGGAAGCTGATCCATGCTTTTGCTTCTGATTTGTGCAGTTCCTCTTCTACTTCCCGAATATAAATATCTTTCCTTTGAGATTTATTACATGAGCCGCGTCATGGGAAAACTGGAATTTTGTCTGTGCGAAAACAAAGGTACAGATAAGCTTCGAAGTAACTGCGAAGCTGATCAGCGCCTTTGTTTTCACTACATGGATAGTACATTTCCTTCTCTACTTACATGCAAAATTTCAAGATTTTAGCTTTCTTCTGCACTTGTACAGCCTGGTTTGTGTCGGACCTGTTCGAAAACTCCAAAGACCGGTTTTCTCACGTGGTAGCTCATTCATTACAACAATGCTATGAATGCTGAAGCAGAAAGTTTGTTGCTGTGTTAACGTCATTGTTACACATCTGTAAGGCCTGTCTCACTTGTGCATCATTGAAACCCATCTCTGTTAACATCTGAACCTGTAATATACAAGTGACACACTGGTTACATGTATCCAGAGACAACTAATGCAACTGATAATAACCAAAGCAGATGGAATCAATATAAGACTAGTTTGCAGATACTTGTCAGAGAAGAACTTTCCACTCACTGATCATTCGGATTCCTTGAAAGTCATTCCCAGACATGCATTTATTATCTATTGTCGCATATTCATCTTATTTTTGTTGGTCGCATTGATTGTCTCCGGATAAACAGTGTGATATTTATAACCATATTACTTAACATGCCTATTCTGCAATTTTAATGGACAATTTGTATCTTAAGAAAAAATTGTGACTTATTTCTACAGTTCAAGTTCATTATAACACGCCTTATTACAATGCGGTTTTCAATATAACATGGCCATGTCATAGCTCCCAAAATAATTATTTTGCTACGTGTCTGTTGTAAGTAACCTCAATTGAACACAGTTTCACTGATTAACTCAGTTTTTTCTATGGATCCCAAAGATAGCAATATAATTAATCAAAAAGAGTACCAACATCATCATCATCATCATCATATCCGTTTTATAGTCCGTTGTCCTCTACTGAGGGTTGGACTTGTTTGACAAGTCTCCTTCTTAGACGACCTCTCCACTCTGAGCGATTCTGAGGATCAGCAGTATCCATTCCTAGCTTTTTTCTGTCGTCTAACAACACTTCATCAACAAAATATTTTACAATGTTGAACTACACTACAATCTCAAAGTTAAAGTTCAAGCAGTTCTTACCTGATCTTCTGAGACTTCAGCAGGCTGATCTGCTCTACCTGGTAAAACAAATAACAAAGTTAACAAAAGTTTTGTTTGTTTGTTCATTAAAGATTTTACTGAGAATTATTACAAATTATCATGACAAGAACTCCGCGGAGGTCGATATCGCACCTGCATCGGGCAAAATAACTAAAAACATGAAATATAGGTCCAGGGCACCAGGTTAAGGTGTGTTCTGAAAGGGTATGTGAAGGACATTTACTATGCAAGCTTTCACACTCGCAGCTATCACTGATGCAGAAAAAAACAATTTTCGACAAATATATAACAAAGTCAATGGACCGTGAAATATAGGTCAAGGTCAGCAGGTCAAGGTGCTTGCTTGAAGGGTATGTCAAGGACAGTTACTATGCAAGGTTTCACACTCGCAGCTATCTCTGATGCAGAGAAAACCAAACTTTGACGTAAAAATTTACAAAGTCAATGGACCGTGAAATATAGGTCAAGGTCAGCAGGTCAAGTTGCATGCTTGAAGGGTATGTCAAGGACAATTACTATGCGAAGTTTCACGCTCGCAGCTATTACTGATGCAGAGAAAACCAAACTTCGACGTAAAAATTAACAAAGTCAGTGGACCGTGAAATATAGGTCAAGGTCAGCGGGTCAAGGTGCGTGCTTGAAGGGTATGTCAAGGACAATTACTATGCAAGGTTTCATGCTCTCAGCTATTACTGATGCAGAGAAGACCAAACTTTGACGTAAAAATTAACAAAGTCAATGGACCGTGAAATATAGGTCAAGGTCAGCGGGTCAAGGTGTGTGCTTGAAGGGTATGTCAAGGACAATTACTATGCAAGGTTTCAGACTCGCAGCTATCACTGATGTCGAGAAAACCAAACTTCGACGTAAAAATTTTCAAAGTCAGTGGACCGTGATATATAGGTCAAGGGTACTGGGTCAAGGTGCGTGCTTGAATGATATGTCAAGGACAATTACTATGCAAGGTTTCAGACTCCCAGCTATCAATGATGTCGAGAAAACTGAACTTCGACGTAAATGTTGACGGACGAACGAACGGACGAACGTACGGACGGACGGAAATTTGAACTCCTATATCGCACCCTGCTATAAGCAGGTGCGATAATAAATGTGATATTGCCAGGCAGATTGTGATGTATTAATTATTCAAGACTGCCTGGATTAATTATCACATCTGCCCGACAACATCACATTTGAGCAGCCTCGTGGGAAAACCAACAATGTGGTTTCCGAACAGGTCCGGCACAAACCGGGCTGTACAGGCACAGAAGATGGCTAGAGACTGGAAATTTTGGATTTAGAAAGTAGAGGAATTGTACTATCCGTGTAGCGAAAACAAAGGCGCTGATCAGCTTCGCGGTTACCGCGAAGCTGATCTGCGCCTTTGTTTTCGCCTAGGCAGATTGTTGGTTTTCCCATGTGGCGGCTCATTTAATCAAAGATAATTCACAGGAAAGTAAAATTATTTACATCCTAACACAAATAATAATTCATGCTTACATTTTAAAATGTTTTCCAGTGGATTCAATCTGCATACATAAATGTTTACAGCAAGTCCACAGCAAAAGAAAGTGATTTCTTATCAATAAACCCATTTCTTTGGTAATGGTTTATAGATAAATCGGTGTTAAGCGTCTTACAAGGCACAATCTGGCTATATCAAGGAATCCTAAAGCAGGTTTATTAACAATGAGGCTCATAGTAAACAAGAAACAAGAAATAACTTTGGTTTCCTTCACCAATCTGTGACTGAAGGACTTGCCCATCATCATCTTTTGGTTAAGTTCACTTACATTTCTATGGGCATCAGGAGCCCATCATTATCATTTTGGTGAGCATACTTTGATATTTAGGGGCATCAGGAACATTTTTAAATTTCATTTTAAATTTTGATAAAATTCCTCCAAGCAAATCAAATAGCTGCATCCCATCTAGGGCTATACTGTTTGCCTATGTCCCAAAAACTGGACCCTAGCACTATAAACAAGTTGATAAAGTAAGGAAGACTTACTATTACGCCTTTGCCGCAAACCATCTGGGTTGTTATTATTTCCTGTACCAAAGATTCCATGCCCATTGGCTAAATTCTGAAAGAAAATGCAAAATCATCAGGATAACAAGTCTGTGACATGTATACCCTCTTGAACCCCAATTTTATATAGTAAAACTGGTGTATCCACAGGTTTACCTATTTTTCTTATTTTTGCTCCAAACCATAGATTGTGGGACATAGATTTTTCTTATTTTTGCTTAAAAACATAGATTGTAGACCTCGATGAGGTGGTTCTGACGTGTACCCACAACCTATGTTTTGAGCAAAAATATTAATACCGTAATAACATTTTTTCTATGAAATTTTCATTTTTTTTTCTTCTGAATAGATCTCTGTTTATTGCATGGAAAAGTTTTCCTAATGGTACAGGATGATTAAAATTATGTGATACAGTGTATCAAGTTATTATATATGTGCAGGCAAAGCAAAAGGTATGGATTTGCTTTATAACTAAGGCAAACTGGCAAGTGTTGCCAAGGACATCAGAGTTCTCGATAACTCCAATCTGGGCGTATTTTTACGCGTGTTTTTCGTTTCGTATGCCTAAAATTCACTGCCATGGATTCTCGCTTACGCCATGTTTTTTTCTGGTGACGCGTCCAAAACTTTCCATAAATTACGTGAAAAAATGAGCTACCGCGGAAAGATCAAGGCAGAATAGCCGCAAGACATTGTTCAAAGATCAAGCAAGTGACTGACACGTGCCACTGATGTGGGGAAGCAAGTAGGCGTGAACTAATTGTGCCCTTATCCAATCAGAGCGCAGTAAACTGACAATCAAGTTTTTGTTGATGGAGATTGACAGGTCAATTTTCACGGATCACAAATTTGTGTCGATTCAATGGATGTTTATTGTCAGGTCCTTATCTACACAAAGGGATGATAGGAAAACAAGATTTTGTTGAAAAATATTATTAGCAATCATTGAAGAAAGTGTTCGCAGATCTATATGTTCGTCGTAATTTCGGTATGAAAACTCGCTACGGAATCGGAACAATGTACACAATGGAGAGATCGTTTTCTGGTGCGATTTGTGTTTTTTGCATTCATTTCCAACCCTATTTGCATAGAAATTCTCTGAATGAGAGAATGTATCACAATTTCAATAGCCTTTAAGAAATTCCGAATGAGAAATTGGCAGAAAAGAAGAGAAAAAAACCCACCTTTCTACCGCCACGAAAACTTATGACATTACATCGGTCCCCTTAAAACACAGGCATATTTTCTATAGAGCAGTCTCTGGCATTGGTATTGGCCTGAATTGCCTTCATGTGTGATAAAAAAAAAAACACTCATTTATAAATTTTGGCTGCTTCAACTTCAGTAAAGTTGACAGAATCTTATCAATTATTTTGCGACGTCTGGAAAAACAAGTATTGGCTTTTGTAAAAAAAAAAAAAAAAAAATTTTTGTTTTGTTTTGTTTTGTTTACAGGATGTACAAATTTTAGGTGGAATCCTAGTTGAGAAAAAAGTTATTGAAATACATTTATAAGGTAAAACTCCAAGAAAAACCAAGTTTTCTTGGTCAAACTCCAAGTTTTCATTTCTGACTCCAACTTTTTCCAGTGATGGATTCTTAGAATCCTGTTTTCAAAATCCTAGTGAGAACTCTGGACATTCAGAAAATCACAGCTATTTAAAGCATTAAACTAGTAAAATCTGCAATGTACCATGATAAAAACTTTGTGTTGTAATTTATTTCTTAAAATATTTTACTTGATATATGAAACCACAAAGGTTTTCACTTAAGGGAAATTTCATCACATCATCTTGAACTACATACTGATACGTCTCAACTGGTTTGTTTACCTGTGGCTGTGGACGTCCTATGTGAATATTCCTTCCATTTTGTGAATTACGAATACTCTGCATCAAAAGCTGGTGCTCAAGTCTCTCTAAATTTTCTTGTCTCTGTAACTCTAATGTTGCACCGAATGTCTGTAAATTTTGATCCACTGGTTCACTAGAGTCCAACAATCTTCCTAATGTTGCACTGAACAGTTTTGAAACAAAGTTTGGCACTTGGATTAAGGTCTGTATTTTTAAGAAATTAACTCGCCATAAAATACCAGCAACCTGAAATGGAAGAAACTGGTCATCATTTTTACCTTATGTAAGGTAAAATGTCCCATTCCGAACAGATGTCCATGAAATGTACACCCCCTTAACCTCTTCTATATTAAGTAAAACTGAGATATACATTTTTGTTGTTTTGGATTCAAAATATAGATTGTAGGTACTCGTTAGAACCTACTAGGCCTACTTCGAACCTAATGTGTACCCACAATCAATGTTTTGAGCAGAACTAGGGAAAAAAATCAACTGAAAAGTTTTATTACCTTTTTGTTACTGAAACTAAAAGTGCCACAATGGAATATTTTTTCTCATTCATGCAACTTTATTTCCCATAAGCAAACAAACTGAATCCTCAAGATGCTGCTCACAATGAAAAATGAACTTACAATCCCACAGAAAGCAACAGTGATAGATTCAGGACTTGTACTGGCAACCTGAAATTATGATTTGTAAATAAGTTTTCACGTAAGAAAACTTACAATTTAGGTTTTTGAACAAGTCTGACACAAACCAGCCTGTACAGTCCCAGAAACAGGCAAGAGGCTTGTAATTTAGGAATTGAGAAGAAGAGGGTGTAGCGAAAAACAAACGTGTCGCACAGCTGATCTGCAGCTTTGTTTTCGCATACGCAGATTGATTGTTTTCTGGTGCAACGGCTGAAATGTGTCAAAACCCAAAGCAGAAGCCTTTGTTGGCATAGCAGTTAAAACACATCATGGTCTTGATCAAGGCCATCTCCAGTCTTTCAAAAGAAACTTATCAGAGACCCTTCTCCATATGACCTTCGCTGTTGAGTGGGACATACAACATGAAATTGAACAATTCCCTGTCATGGGAATATTCAATACCTGTGACATCACAAGTACTAATTTTATAGGGCTGCAGCGATATATCGAACACTCGAGTATTTGCGGTACGACGGCCAACGAACCAGTGTATCGTATCGCCACCTTCTTTTACACAAGGTTCGCGAACCTCTTTAGAAAAGATTTCATGAAGAAAACTCTCCTTTTTTTTTTAAGAAAACTGACATGTTTTGAGCAGAATTGCGTCTATAATTGTCCTATTATTTACGCAATGTTTCTAGGAAGCCATTCTAATAATAAATATATGTCGGGAAATCCACCAACTGTATGCATTCCTACTCAGCTGAACGGTGCACTGTAAAATCACGAGGAGCTGGAAACCAGACAAGCTGACGGGACCTTGGGATTAGCACGCCAAAGAAGCATGCTTTATTGGCTGATTTTTTTTTTTTTCCCGATACAGCGAGTGCTATACTGTACGGAATACACACCGAAAATAATGAAAATCCGACCAAATTGGTCCCGAAAACCTTGGACGCCAATTGTTTTTATGCGCAATTGTGTGCGCACAGCTCATTAATATTCATAAGTAGGCACTGGACAAAAAGTGCGGGAAATTTGGTGTGCATATTTGTGTACTGACATATTACACGCCTCAATAAACAATGTCAAAGGTGAAACTTAGCTGCATTAATGCAGCCGTTTCAGCTGGCGATAATCATGTGAACTGATGCGTATAAGGATTATTTTTTGTAAGTGCTAATTTAAGGGTAATTACTAAAGTTCACCGTATTGCAAACCGTATTGCGTATTGCTGTACCTGTATCGCGAACTGTATTGTATCGCCTCCTAGGTGGCAATACGCAGCCCTATAATTTTATCTGTAACCCAGATATGTAAGGAAAGGATTTCCCATGTAAGAAATTTCCCCATTATGGGAAGTTACTATGATCTATGATATCACAAGTTCTACATTTACCTGTAATCCCAAGGTCACGGTAGGTAACCAAAACGGATCCTTTCAGAGGAAATGTGCGTTGCCCGTTCCTTTCGGATGAAGGGACGGTTCCTTTCGGAGGAAAACGCCAGTATCGTTGTGGTTGTGTAAAGAGAAACAATTTTTTGAGGTTTTACCGTGAAAAGTAAGTACAAAACGTATGCGCACGTAATGACGTGGTAATCAAGGTACAATCTCAGCGCTTTCTTTATGTGCACAAACATTTCGTTGTTGTTTACGAGATAAATATGTTGGCCGAGAACTGCATTTTGTGACGACATCCAGGTGAAAACCCTTGAAAATTGGGAAAATGTCATTGATCAAAACGTTTTAGCACTTCTTGTCACTAGATATTGTATTTGCCAATCTGAAATTAAATAAATAAAGTGGAAGTATACTTGTACTTGATAAATAAACATGAAAAACAACCTTTGTTGGCGGTAACGGTTCCTCAAGGAGACGGGCACAGGATCCTTTCGGAGCTGAGGCTATGGATCCTTCAGGAGGAAATGTGCTTACAGGCATTATCTTTACATGATGATATCACTTCCGAGTTATTCTTTCAATCACTGAAAATGATGACGGGTAACAAAATGTTTGGTACTTCATGTACGCACTGTAAATAACTTAGACGTGTAAAATAAAGAGTGTTTCGGATACTTTGTCAAAAATAAGGTCGGAAAAGAGAAATCTTTGTGATATTTTCATTACTCCAAACTTCTTTTTAATACGTAGACATTCCACACTGTAACAAACGAGTTTTTATTTATAAACTTTAAGGACAGGACGTAAGTAAAGAAGGTCCAGGAATTGCAGATGTCTATAAATAGATCAGGGGAAACAATAGTAGAATTAGCGACTCAAAGCTGAAAATCGTTTGATTTTACTAGTTTTGTAGGCTATTTTATGTTTTTACTGGAAGTTTTTTGCTGCTCGCTAAAATAAAAAAGAATCACACGATTAACACCAAATAATGCAGCTACATAGGTGAATTACAAAATCCACAATCACTTAGTCCTTTGTTTAAATGCAACTAATGCTGTCACGGAAATGGAGCGAGGTCACAAAGTGCAGGTTTGCTAGACAGTGCAAATCGAAAATATGGCAATAAGACTTTGACACGTACAGCCCCTTAAATGTTTATTTTTGGGTACACATGTTTTTGATCAAGCCTTTCCTGGAGCATGTCTTAGGGAACCACTGGACAGTATTGCTGGATTGTAGGTGTCTACAGACAAATGATTTGTTTTCTCCTTGATTAGCTCATTTAGGACTGCGGCGACTTGAATGAAATGACAGTATCAGTGGCTATAAAAAAAAGTAGAGCTAGTGAATATGCCATTCAGATATGCCTTAGTAGTAAAATTTCTCCTAAAGGATCCGGTGCCAGATACTCTGATCACAGCAGGTGCCAAAAAACCACAACTTCAGGCGTGCTCCGAAACGATCCGTTTCTACATGACTTTCTGGTGATGGTTAATATTTTACTTTTTGTAAGCGAATTAGTGTATTTTGATTGAGTTTTACTGTGTACTAGTACAAGAAATATATTTTATATTGTATTTCGAAGACATTTCATTGCAAATATCTTCATTTGCGATTAAACAAACGGTTTTGAGTGCAGCCTGTACTGTCGCATTCTTAAACAATGGTACTTATTTCATTTAAAACGGCGAAAACAAAGAAGCACATTGCGAATTTTCGCTTCAGCTACCAAATTCAATCTGTTGTGCATTACATGGACTATTTATCTGAGGATATCACCCAAGGGTTGTTTATGTTCTAGCGTCTAAACGTCTTCGCCTACCAATTTCCTCTGAAAGGAGCCGTCCCTTCCTCCGAAAGGAACGGGAAACGCATATTTCCTCTGAAAGGATCCGTTTTGGTTACCTACCGTGAAGGTGTAAGAAAAAGGAATTCCCAATACCCATATATGATATCACAAGTTCAATATTTACCTGTAACCCCAATATGTAAGAAAAGGATTTCCCTGTCATGGGAATCCCCCATATCTGTGACATAACAACTCTTGGCACATCACAGTAATACGGTACAAATAGTGGGTACACAAAACACAACCTAAAACAAAGTTAACAAACATTTGAGCTGCCACACAAGAAAATTGACTTTGTGCATATGCAAAAACAAAGGCACAGATCAGCTGTGCAGTAGCTGCACAGCTGATCTGCGTCTTTGTTTTTGCATCAGCGATTGTACAATCCTTCTTCTTTTAAAATCTGAAATTTCAATCTTCTAGCCTCATTCAGACTGGTTTATGTTGGACCTGATTGGAAACTCCATAGACGAGTTTTCTTGTGAAGAGGCTTATTATATTGAGAGTAGGAGGTATATATTTACAAAACTTTCCAGCTAGGAAATAGAAAGTGGCTATTGGGCCGCCAATCAAGCACTTTCTAGTCATGCTATCAATTAGCTTTGTGAATTGTTTTTTGTTAACATTACAATATGTGTTGGAATTTTCAAAAATAATATATGGCTTCACATTCCCAAAAGCAAAGTCTTATTTGTCTATCTGATGTGTAAACAGACTGTAGCTGATGGCCCAAGACCCCGTGGCCAAAGATGCTGCAGTCTTTATATGGGCGGCTAGGGAAATTTAAGAGTGTATTAACTATTTACTGAAAGATGATCTTGGTCTTAACGAACAAATCTTTCTAAAGGATCGCTTTTTAAACAAATGTGCTAGTATGTTAGTACATGTATGTGCTAAACATGTTCTTGTGAATATTTTCAAACACCTACCAGTATTCAAAGAATATCGTACATAGCCCAAACACTATATATCTGATCAGATCAAATCACATACAATCTGTGCTATGAAGCAAGTCTTACTTACGGTCCAGCTGGTAAAGGTCCCAGAGGTATGTCCCAGTATCTACAGCAGTACGACACTCCAGCTTCTAGTAGTGTAGCTAGTAATCCAGTACCCAGCAAGTAGGACTGAAATAAAACATATGTGACTTCGTTGAAAAAAAAAAAAACAATTTGGGTTTCAGACCAGGTCCACCACAAACTGGCCTGTTCAGTCACAGACGTAGGATAGTGGCTTGAATGTTTTTATTTAAGAAGAAGAGCTTTTCTGTGTAGCGAAATTAAAGGCACTGATCAGCTGGCTCAGTGGCTCATTTTTTTATGTGAAATCAGAGGGAAATTAAATTAACATCAAAACAAATGCAGTAAATTCTGGCTAATGGAAAGCAAGTTATCTTTGTTAGTATTGTTACTGTCTTCACTAAGAATGTCAAATGAGCCTGTCTAGTAAGATAATGTTGAACCTGATTCTAACACTTATTAATTTTTTGAACTTGTAAATAGGGTGACAGGCATTGCAGTTCTAATAATATTATGAATGGATGAATAAAATACAGGTCAACCTCACAGGCTGTCAACCAAAAAATATAGGAGTTTATATAGGAATTTTTTCTAAGAAATATAGGAGGTTTTAGCTCATTTTGAGGAAGAAATATAGGAGTTTTCTCCTGAAAATCGCTTCATTCTATGCCCTTATACTAACAATCCTTACCTCCACACTCACTTTTTCTACATTAATACATGTCTAAAATATCTAGATAAAGTAACCATTCAGTTCCACAGCATTACAATCCAGACAGGTAACCATTCATGTGATGATGAAGTGTGCTGAAGCATTATGCAGAATGGTTAATTCTACACAGGCCCATTAGCAGACTCTCACAGAATTAAAGGTTATATAAAGGCATTTGTTTGGCAAAATAAAGACTTTTTCATTGAAAATATATATTTATAAATAATAAATAGAAAATTTATAGAACATCTTTTCTACTTCTTAACTTAGATCTACTTTTATTTTTCACTAATCATATATAAAAGTAGAAAATACAAAAAAAAATAACATTGTGAAGAAGTGAGTTATCAAAATCTTTCGTAAAGATAAAAATAAATCCACAACTTTGAATCTCAGCTGGAATTTGAAAGTCCATAATATAAAACCGAATGTTTATTAATACATGTACTGTATGTAATAATCTCTTGAAATTAGGCGGGGGTCTTGGGGCCGCCCAGGCCCCCAGAAGCTCTAGGGTACTTACCTTTGTCTTCTGTGATCTCAGCTTTTCCTGGGATCAATTATACACTGTACAGTTGCATCAATTTACACCAAAATTAAGGCATAGAAAGAAAGAAAATAGATATAAAAAAAGACACAATATAAAAAAATATGACAACTTTGATGGAAACTAGGATATATAATTTATTAATTGTTATGAAAATGGGACAAGCTTTTGACTTAAAAGTAATCCTGACTAAGGAGTGACATTATAACCATTTATGCACTATATAATATACAGTATGAATATGATTTTATTTAAAAAATAAATATTTACTATATATAATCATTCATCGGCAACAAATTTTACTAAAAATATAGGAAATATTTTCAAAATATAGGAGTATTTATAGGAATATAGGAGGTGCTTAAAAATATAGGATTTGGACCCAAAATATAGGAGTCTAATAGGAATATAGGAATTGGTTGACAGCCTGACCTCATTATAACGCTATCTTTGGGGTCCATGAAAACAGACTGTGTTATAAGTGAACCGTGTTATAATGAGGTTATTTACAATAGACATATAGCAAAATAATCAATTTGGGAGCCATGACATGGCCACGTTATATTGAAAACCGCACAGTAATGAGGCGCGTTATAATGAGGTTGAACTGTAATTCTGTTTAATTATTCTGTTACAAGCAAATAGCAAAAGCTGCACTTTATAAGCTGTGCCTGCCAGGACATAGACACAGACTTAACAGTACCTTTATCTCCATGATCAAAGTTAATAATTTATACAAGCCGTGCCATGAGAAAACCGAAAATGTGGTTTCCGAACAGGTCTGACACAAACCGAGCTAACCAAGCACAGAAGATGGCAAGATTTTTAGATTTAGAAAGCTGTGGAATTGTACTATCTGTGTAGCAAAAACAAAGGCCCTGCTAAGCTGTGCAGTTACTGCACAGCTGATCTGCAGCTTTTTAAGCAAAAATCACCTGGGCAAAACTCTGGTTTTCCCATGATGCCGCTCATATTGCATGTTTTTATACAGTGCTGACCTGTAATTCTTAAAAAGTTACTTACAGAATTACAAGGTGTTTGTCTTTGTGTACTTACCACAAACTTTCTGGAACCAAACCTTCTCTCAAAGATACGAAAGTAATAAAGCAGAACCGTACAGAGAAACAAGTCCTTTAGATCAGAATAAACCAGCTTCGATGTGAGAAGACGCCATACCTGTAAAACAACAGATTTTCAGTCATGTCGGTACAGAGTCACCACTTCCAGGGTATTAACCAGCATTTTAGAGAGGAGAACCTGCCTTGCTCAAGAATACAGCACCGCATCCAACGGGGGTTTCCACCCAGGACCTCTCAATTTCGACTCAAATGCTCTACTACTAGGCCTTCAAACTCCAGTACCTATCAAACCTATTAAGCAGCCATAATAAGTTTTGATATAGGGAATTCAGTTTAACCAAATTGATTTAAGTTGATTACTTGTCCTCCTCAACCTCCTTATAGCATAGCTTGTTATTATACAAATTTGGATATAACAAAGGGCATTTCTAGCCCCAAATGCTGTTGACATGTGTGATGCTGATCAGACTGTTTGTTTGGTTTGCAAAAACAAAGGCGAAGATCAGCTGACCCTGTGCAGTAACTGCACACCTGATCAGTGCCATTGTTTTTGTTAAACAAAGGCCCAGATCAGCGCCTTTGTTTTTGCTATAAAGATAGTACAATGATCAATCCTTCTTCTTCTTAAATGCGAAATTTCAAGCTTCTAGCCTTCTTCTGTCACTGTAAATGCAGGGTTGTGACGGAACTGGATGGAAATCCAGATGACAAATGGAATAAGTAAATATCCACAAACCTGGTGCCTCTCAAACACCGCTGCCGGGTCATTGACAAAATATGGTCGATATTGCCGGAGTGGAAAATTAAGAAGCAGAGATGATGACACTGCCGAGGTCAACACCACTTTACATACTGGGGTACGATCTGCAATATAGAAAATATGCCATTAAAGTTTGTAGACAATCGATTTCTGACCATTACCTCAGCTGTGGAATTGTGACTTGCTCAAGGCCAAAATGAATGGTGCCACAGCTGAGGATCGAACCTGAGACCAGAGTCCAACAGACTACCCCTGAACTAGTCTGCTCAACTTCTGGCAGACTTTCTTAGCCAGGGCTTTGACGATCGTTGCTGCTCGTATATTTCTGTAATATTTCCGGGCGCTTTACTTCCCGGTGCTATATTAACACCACCTCCCACCATACCCACCCACCCTCCAGATTTCTCAGACTTAAAGTTATGAAATATCAAACACGGAACAAACCTAATTTGCATATTATTTTCTTATTTAATTGTGAAGGGGAGCAACTTTCTGGGTGCAGTTTATTCCGTGACTCTCCGTAACTAGCACCAAAGCCCTGGCTTAGAAAGTCTGCCCTCAACTGCTTATATTTATAGGGCATGCAGGGATGACGCCATACAGGTAAGTTTGTTCGGAGGAGGTACATTACTCTGTGTTTATCTCTATGCCTTACAAAATTTGGAACGCAAAATATGGAAATCAAAATGAAATTTTTTAATCAAAACATTGCATATTCTATTAGATTTCCGGATACGATTTATTACCGTCTGAAAGTAGTAAACGCAGTGATGATGACCGAGGTTACCACCTCCACCGAATGAAGAAAATAGCGGGAAAGGTGACCAATATTGATTTCTTTTCACGGAAGAGTACTTTGCCGACCTGCCCTATGCCCTGCCCTATTGCCGAATTTTAGCACCTGTCGAAACTGCTGGTTTTCTGGCTTTCTGAAAACAAGGGCCTTAAAAAGAAATAAAGAAACGATCCCCAAAAGTAATGCACGTATTATGAGCATTAGTGAGAAATTCATTTTACTGTAGCATAAACTTACGAAAACCAGTAGCACTTTTCGTTGAAAACATGTTTTTCCCAGGGCTAAAAATTATTTTCTGTAATCGACGATTTCCGGTGACTATCGACCTGACCACCGTGTAAATTTCACCGGCCATTTCGGCCCATGGGTAACTGGACAACTCGACCCTGAGGTGATGATCAGCAATTGATCGACTAAGTATCAGAAGATAGATAGACCCACGACAAACTCGGCCCATGACAAACTCAGCCCATAACAAACTCGGCCCATGATAAACTCAGCCCATATCCAACCCGGCCTCTGTTTATAATACTGATACAATGTGGTTTTTATAATGACATCCGATATCCGCTATTCCAGGCTTTTATGGCACAAAGATCTCTTCTGTATGCTAGTTGTCTCTGATACATGTCTTCTTCTCACAGGTACGGATTCCGGGTGGGAGGTGCTTGGGCAGGAGTAAATCGTCTTGTAGCTTCCCTATATCCTGGTTGTATACAAGTACGTATATTATAGTATGGTTAAATTTTTTGATAAATACAAAATACACAGTCTTCATATAATATTCTCTTTTATTTTATACTTAGCAGTGAAATTAATGTATATCAAAAATGGATAAAAGTGATATTTTCACTGCAGAATTGATATTGATATTTTCACTAGTGATTGATATCAGCCGATATTTTCCCTGTAGAGTTTGTATTACTTCTGACGTTTCCATTCACTTGACGTCATTAAATGTGCCTCACTTCAGAATTTCAAATGCCTATAACTCCGTTATTTACGAACGAAAACATAAAGTGTGGGTATTCATTTTCTTAGTTAGAACGTTAGGAACAATGTGGTACCAAAATTATTTGTGTTTTCAAAAATTTTTGGTTTTTGCATTTTCACCGCCTGCTTTGTAAATAGGAAAATGCCCGTGTATTGTATAAAATAAAAAGAAAATTTACTTTTTATCGGTAAATACCAAATATATTTCATCTCGTGACTTGAAAACATCTAAATTTTCACTCGTGCTACGCACTCGTGAAAACTTTGATGTTTTTAACTCACTCGATGAAATATATTTGGTATTCACCTCAAAAAAGTAAATATCCTCTATATCATTTATATATCGCTACTCATCTTTATATACTGATCTTGTGTTGGTATAAAAATATGGCATTCCTTTTTCATTTTGGAAAACAACTGAGAACAATAAGATATTTGTTTTAAAATGTGAGGAAATTTTATCAACAGTTGAAAACAATATTATCTATGACGACCAGTTGTATGAAAAACGCGTTTCCTAAACCACACACTTTAATGGACTTCGGTGGACTAAGTTTTCACCATGACTTTATTATAACAGTTTAGTCGCCATAGCATCGATAGAAAGGGGTCGAACTTGCATGCACCGAGTTGGTACATGTATGGTCCTCGGTTTGATGGCCGAGTTTGTCATGGGTCGAGTTTGTGAAGGTCCGAGTTTGTCAAGGGCCGAGTTTGTTGTGGGCCGAGATGTCCCGGAATCGATGTGGGCTCGGTGTCTAAGGCCGACTTCGATTGGGACTATGGTAAGGACTATGCTAGCTACCATTGTTGTTCGATTCGTACTATAGTAAAGCTCTTCTGCATTGGAGATAGAAATGACCATTACCAAAGTAACCCAGCCCATGAGTATGGTAGCTACCGTGGTTAGTTTGGTAAAACTCTTCTTTGATGGAGGCTTCTAAGGATGGCTGTGATTGGTCAATCTCATTTGTTATGGAGGAGTCGGGTACCAGCTAGACCACATCTGCCATAGTAACACCCTAGTCAGAATAGTTCTAACCGAAGTCGTCCTAAGTTTTGAATTAAGCAAAATAGGAAAGTATTTTTGATGGGTCAATAAAACCATCCACAAGAAGCTAAATAGAGGCATGTAAACCGGTGAACCTGTAAACAAAATAATTTTAAAACACTCCGGAGGTGTTGGATGAGCCCACTCAAGAAGTAATACTATTCCAGAGTGGAACTGATTTTCGAAAAATCCCTTGCCAATGGTGCACTCCCATCTGACTGGACCAAAGCCAACATAAGTCCAATTTTGAAGAAAGGTGAGAAAAGTGACCCGTCCAATTATAGGCCCATCTCTTTGACATGCATACTGTGCAAGGTGATGGAGCATATAATTGCCTCAAATATTACTGCTCACTTCAACAGGTACAATATACTGTATGATCTCCAACATGATTTTAGGCAGAAAAGGTCCTGTGAGACACAGTTACTCCAGTTAGTTGAAGACCTCGGAATGCAGCTCATGAAAAGTAAACAAACGGACTTAGTACTGCTAGACTTTAGCAAGGCCTTTGACAAGGTAATCCATCTCAAACTTCTCTTTAACCTTTCTCAGCATGGCGTCAAAGGCAACACACTCAACTGAGCATTCCTCTTGGGACGAACATAGGCCTTGGTGCTGGAGGGGGAGAAGTCTGCAGAGGCTCTTGTGACATCAGGTGTGCCACAGGGGTCTGTGCTGGGCCCTCTTCTCTTCCTGCTCTACATTAATGACATTCAGGTAAGGTTATTCGCGGATGACCCAGCAGTCTACTTAACAGTAACCTCACTCGAAGATGCGCATACACTCCAGGCTGACCTAGACACCTTGCATTAATTGGAACGAACCTGGGACATGGAGTTCAATCCAGGAAAGTGCCAATTACTCCACATAACAAGATCTCCTAAACCACTTAGGTCTCAATACAGGTCTTGGAGTCAGAGGACAGTGCTAAGTATCTCGGCGTAAACATTTCTCAGGATCTTAGCTGGAACCATCATGTCAACGAAATTACAGGTAAAGCCAATAGAACAGTCCTGTAGCCATTTGGGCTATTTGAGGTGGACCTGGATTTAAAGTACATAGAAAATGTTTTTACATATTTGGAAAGGCGAGGTCTTCTGCATTAAGAATCTGATGGGTGACATCTTGTCACCATTGAGCAATTTGAGAAATTCAAGATGGCGTCCAAGATGGCTGCCCATATACAGAAAATGCTATTTTCCTGTGAAATAATCATGTTTTGACAGACTTTTAGACTTTAAATCGCTTGTATTTAAAAGCTGAATTAATTGTACATTAAAATGAGTGCAAGAAAATATACATTGTAAAGGGGGCATCAAAGATGGCTACCAAAACACTGGAAAAATGCAATATTTGAAGGCGGTGCCTTCGAAAATTTAAACTTTTCAAACCAAACATTTTGGTGGCAATTTTGATACCATTTATGGATCCAGTGGATGGCATCTTGTCTACAATGAGCAAATTAAGAAATTCAAGATGGCATTCAAGATGGCTGCCTGCGTATGCAAAAGTAATTACCGTGCAAATATTCGTGCAAATATTCGTGTTTTGGCATATTTAACACCTGAAATCAGAGCAATTAATTTCATGTAAGGAGTGCATCTAAGATGGCCACCACAGTAAAGGAAAAATTTGCAATTTTTAATTTGTTTCTTTTGTTGCTTTACGCCCAAGTCAACCAATATTGCCATGTCGGGATATTACCTCCATTTTATGCGAATTTTATCCAACATTGGGATGCCATAACATCTGAAACATACTAAAACTACAACCACTAAATTAAACAATTCATGCTTATAAATATAGATGCTCTGTAAGGATCTCAGTTTTACTTTTATTTGTCTAAACCACTTTTCTAAGGCAGGTTCAGACCAGTAATCACTAGGCTGGTCAGTTAGCTTTATCTGGAAATACAAGCAGCCCATATTTCTCTCACAACCTAAAATGAAGGGAATATTTCCTTTTGTGCTGCATGCGTAATACTACAGAAGGGTGGTCGAGAGAGAATGTTGGCCCCGCCCATTGGGGTCAAGAGAAATATATTAGCTGCTTTTCTCTCCAGGCAAAGTTTTAAAAAAAAATCTACTGAAGGACCATCTGATTAATGGGCTACAGCATACAAGGTCATAGCCTGCCCAAGGAAAATGGTTTAAGTAAAACCAACCATACATGTAAGCCTTAGTTGTTAACTTGGGTGGTTATATTTTCAAGCACATGTTGAGTGCTTTCATCCTAATGTTTGTAAGAGGCCCCATCTGTTGACTGGTACATTAAACACCAGCACAAGCAAACAAACAATGTGGTCACTTTAATAATGTTTTGTTGGCAAACACTGCAAAATACAGTTCACAGCGACTTTGACCAAAAATGATGGTTCAAAAATCGGGGTTTTACTTCTCATTATCTATAGGCCCACATACATGTATCTTTTCTCAAATACATGTATGTTTCACTATCTTTTATTCCGGAAGACAGACAGACAGCAAAGTCTGGAAATGTAGATCCAAGTGACCTTTGATTATGATTTTTAGGGGTTGGGCTGTAACTTATGTTGTCAGAACGCGCAGCCCAATCCCTTTGTATTTGAGATGACAATAAAATATGTTTAAACTATGATTACTGTAAAAGCATACAGGTACTCCTATTGATTGAACGTCATTAGCTGATAACTGATATGGAACGTGATACTAGAAAGGTACAAGTAGGCAACGATCAGGAAAAGGCTCAATCAGAAAACAGATTCCCACTCCAAAAACCGAGGCGGGAAAAAACCAAACTAACAATAAGGTACTTACATATATACCATGAATACATTTCGTAAGCCGAATGAGCAGCTATTTTCCCAATAGGTGGCCAATCAGTTACCTAAACTTAATTAAAATATGATAATATACATAAGGCGCCAACAGCACAAAAAATTTAAACACCAAGACACAAAACAATAAGAATCACCACAGAAGTATCGCCTTGGAACGATCAGTAATATAAAATTACTGGCGGGCTTAAACCTGTTTTACAGGATCCTAACCTCACCCTCAGCTTCTGCAGTCGTTCATAACATTTAGTTAGTTGTTCGGTCCTCGTAGTAAATTTCTAACTAGTCAATGAATCTCTAACTAGAAAACCTGGTGGCCAGACAATGACTCTGAATACAGGCAAGGTTCCAAAACGAAAACTCAATATTGATTGCGGAGGGGGACAGTTTTACTGTACAGGTAATAAGGGACAATAAAGCTAATAATCATTGGTATCTCATGCATTATCCTTTAGAAGCTTCTCTATTATCCCATAATGCGATTAGATAATCACCTTATTATGACTGTCCATTGATCATTGGTGCATATTGCACAAGTGGTGTCATAAAATGAATAAACAAATTAAATAAACATTGACACCATGATAGCTCATTCAGAAGAATATACAGTGTATCTGTTTTAATTGTAGAGCACTGGATTCTACTGACAATCTATATGAACACTTTCATGAATCCTTGGTCTAGAAATTATGCATGTACATGTACAACTAAATGGTATATATTTAAATTTTATTTCTGGAATCAAGCTTGACACCAAGCTGAAAGTCTACAAGGCTGTGTACTGCCAACCACCTTGTATGCATAAGAGACCTGGGCAGAATACCAGCATCATGAAAAGGGACTTCACCATTTCTACTTAAGCTGTTAGAGGAAGCTGTTAAAAATCAAGTGGCAAGACAAGATTCCAGACACAAAGGTCCTGAAGAAAGTATGCATACAGTCTTAAAGCTAGCACAGCTAATTTGGACTGGCCATGTAATAAGAGTGCCTGATGCACGACTTCCAAAGAAAGTTTTCTATGAAAAACTACAGGAGGGAAAACGCTCTTAAGGTGACCAAATGAAACGCTTGAAAGACACTCTCAAAGCCTCTCTGAAGGATTACGAAATACCAATGGTTCTTGGGAACAGACTGCAAAGGAGCGATCAAAATGGCGATGTCTCATCAATGAATGAGCAGCTCTCTATATGAAAAAAGAGAATCTATGAAGCTGAAAGAAAGTGCAGAGAATGCAAAGCCAAGACCAATGGGCCACACCAGCAGGTTCAATGACATTGACTTGTTCGCTCTACTTGCAACGGGCAGTTTAGAGCTAAAATTGGCGTAGTCAGCCATCAAAGAACACACCAACACACACGAACCTTATTACATATGGGTTCATAGAAAATTTGAAGAGTAAACAGCTGTAAACTTAAAAGGTGTTCTTTTAAGACTATCAGACATGGAATGCCACATCGTAGGGAAAATGTTCTCTGTTTTGTTTCGAAAAAATGGAAGTCTTGAAAACAATAAAGGGAATGGGAAAACATATTTGATATCATAGTTTTGAGCCAAAACGGACATTTTCATGACAGTTTCAAATTATGGGGAACGAGTAATTAGCATATAAAGCACTAATATCGTGATTGTTTTACTGGCATTTAAATCTGCAGGAGTCATTAACATATAAAATATTCTAAATGATGTCCATAAGTCAATACAGATTTCAAAAATACTTACATCTTTTCGGACTTATTCTTTGTTAACAAAAATTGCCACCTTACTAATTGGTTTGAGAAATTCTTTAATTTCGATATCAGCGCTTTTCAATATTGCATTTTCCTTTATACTGGTGGCCACTTCAGATGATCTCCATACTTAGTGAATTTTGAACTAGTTTCAATGTACACAGACTAGTTCAGCCTTTAACTGCGAGTAATTTCAGGTCTTACATCTGCCAAAACACGATTATTTACATGGCAATGACTGTTCTCTGTATATGGGCAACCATCCTGCATGCCATCTTGAATTTCTCAAAGTGTTCTGTGGTGATAAAATGACATCCATTGGAGTCTTAAATGTTAACAAAATTGCCACCAAACTGTTTGTTTTAAGAAATTCATTAGTCTTGAAATCGCCTCATTCAAATAATGTAATTTTCCTTAATTCTGGCGGCCATCTTGGATGCTCTCCATACATTGTCTGCTTTCTTGCGCTTATTTCAATGTACAATTGATTCATTTTTCAAATACAATGGATCCCATATTTAAAAGTCTCTCAAAATATGATTATTTCCATGGAAACTACTGTTTTCCGTATACGGGCAGCCATCTTGGACGCCATCTTGAATTTCTCAAATTGCTCAATGGTGACAAGATGTCACCCGCCGGATTCTTAATGTAGAAGACCTCAGCTTGCCAAATATGTAAAAACATTTTCTATGTACTCCAAATCCAGGTCCACCGAAGGTTCTGCCGGCAATGAACAGGTAAAACAGTTAGGATACAAGACCTTAGTGCGACCGCAGGTAGAATATGCCTCATCAGTTTGGATCCCCCATACAGATCAAACTATCCTAAAACTTGAAATGGTACAAGGACGAGCTGCCCGATGGGTTAACAACAGCTACACTCCGTATGACAGTGTCACATCTTTGCTTGACAACCTAGGTTGGCGTTCGCTTGAAAATCGGCGTATTGACTTCATACTCGTTATGTTTTATAAAATCTTTTATGGCCATGTGGCAATACAGATACCAACATACTTTGAGAAACCAAGCGATTAACCCGTCACATGCACCCTCTCTCTCGTTTAGTCAAATCCATACTCGAACAGCTTATTATCAGCAGTCATTTTATCCAGCTGCAATTGTTTTTGGAACAGGCTCCCCTATGGCTGATCTTGAATCCTTCAAAGAAGGAGTCTGTCAGATCCAACATCGGTCCCCATAAACTTAACACTGTTTTTAATTCACTCTGCACTAACACTATCATCTTTTATTTCCCACTCACTATTTTACTTTCACATCTGCTAGAATCTAGCTTTTAACTGACTGCGCGACTGCACATAATACTCGTGAGACGGTGCTGCAGTATGAAAAGATAGATAAAGATAGATAGAGAGAAAGTCCAGTCCTAGTTAAAAAGAATTCTTCAGATCATTGGTATACACCATTTACTCGTAAACTTAGTCATGAGATGTCTGGGTATGTCTTATGTTAGGCGTCTGCCAAGTCTTAGACGCGCTGTACCATAATGAATTATGTGAAAGAAAGTTAAGAAAGACTTCTATTCAGGCTCCTCCAGTGATGGCCACTCAAGTTCCTCCAACGCTATCAGTAGTTTTTGTTAGATGATCCCGCTCTGCCAGGATAACCACGTTGTCGGCAAATCATCTTATCCCAGCAGGTACATGACGTCAATATGACGTCAGATCGACGTCGATGCGACGTCATGATGTCGCATCGACGTTGATATGACGTCATTTTGACGTCATGTGCCCGCTGGGATGAGGCTTAATACTTGCATCAAAACAATTTCAGAGTTTATCGTATCTTATTTTCAAATGTTTCCTCAATAATTAACGTTATTATCATGTCCCGGGATCATGTGCATAAATAATACGTATGTACCCTCATATATACATGTTCATTTCAGTTCAGTTTGACTGTCTTAGTAAGGCAGCGCGTTTCAAAGTCCTCTGGATAATGACTCCATGAATGTTTCCAATGGAAGCCCACTGTCAGTAGCAATCAGCACCTGCCAGTCCAGAAGAATAACAGTGAACCCTGTGTCACTTAACTTGAGGTAATTCAACTTCGGAATTAACTTATAGATCTTATCCAGAAATGATTTTCAAATTTTGGTTAGTGATTCTTATCTAAGCAAACATGCTTTATATACGCAGCCTATGGAGACATAACTGTGATTAAACCAGTTAACGGAAATTATTCAGTATTGTTTAACTATTTTTGCTATGAGTTTCAGCCTTCAGTCTTCACTGATATTTTATATGTCTATTGATTGTGCTCTTCATGGTACATGTACTGGAAAATGTATGTGAT
Organism: Rugalucina vietnamica; assembly: GCA_964017185.1. NCBI lineage: Eukaryota > Metazoa > Mollusca > Bivalvia > Lucinida > Lucinidae > Rugalucina > Rugalucina vietnamica. The sequence goes on along the minus strand of OZ024883.1, from coordinate 33,590,816 downwards.
TGTTTTTCATTTTTCCCCCTTTTTTTCTCTCTTTTAATCATTCCTAATCATTGTATGGAGGATTTCTCCTTTGATTTCATTTGCCCTTAATGGGTCCTTAATTGGAAATAAAGTTATTGTCTATTGTCTATTGTTTACTTTTGGTTAATAGATACTTTTTAGACCAATCGATATGAGCATCTCATTTAAATATGTATCTTTCCTTGTCGTCAGTACACTTGTACTATTCATAAGTTCCATGCTGAGGTTCCATGGCACAACAAAGTCTGTCATTAATGGCTGTACTTTCCAGACAATGAAAACAAGGACACCGATAAGCTGCTTTGTTGTCACACAGATGGTCACAATCTTTATTTTGTACTGAAAAGTCATGTTACTGCTAGTTAATTTGCACTGCTGATCACATATAAATTTACAAAAGCGCCTTTTTCCATGATGTGGCTTATTACCCAATACAGTGAACAAAGTTGTTTCACAACAAAACTTGTCTTAATAAACAGTACTTAGTATTTATACAAGTAAGTTGAAGACAAAGATTAACTGCACAGTTGTAACAATCTGATCTGGATCTTACCACCTATAGAACAGATAATTAATCACATGGTTTTTGGCATTACTAAAACGTAATTATTGATCAGGTCTCGCTTAAATTCAATGATCGAATCGAGAAGAAAAGAGATCAGTGTTCTCCTGCTTTATATCATATATAAAATCCGAAAAGAAATATTATAACCAATATAGTAGCACATGCTATAATGTCCAGTATAGTCTTGTTTCGCTTTGTTTCTGTAAGGAATAACCGGATCTGAGGCACGGTCTTTGCTCTCCGCGCATGCGCCGTGTCCCCCTCGTCCTTGTCGGGTAGACCACACACAGTGTGTACCCAGTACCGCCACACAGATACTGCTTCGACAACTTGATGGTCTACAACAATAATTGAGCCTGTGCGTGAGAAAACAAACAATTTGGGTTCTGACCAGGCTCAACACAAACAGGACTGTACAGTCACAGAAGATGGTTAGAGACTGGAAATTTTGGATTTAGAAAGCAGAGGAAATGTACTATCCGTGTAGCGAAAACAACGGCGCTGATCAGCGCCTATTATGTGAAAAAAAAAACTGAGTAGTTTTCATTAAGAAGAATAGAAATTAAATATTTATCCTCGATCTAACTTCTTTAACGAAATTCTGGTTTTAATTTTGAATCTCAAAATAACTTTTTGTCTGTCTGTTCCAAGGCGTCAATTCTTTTTCACGTGCTGATGATAATTACCGATTTTTCATTACGTATGAAAATACATGTAGATCTATTATAATTTTGTTTTGAAAGGGTAGCTTAATTATTACTATCATTTAATATTATTATTATTATTATTATTATTATTATTATTATTATTATTATTATTATTATTATTGTAGTTGTTGTTGTTGTATTGTTGTTGTTGTTGTTGTTGTTGTTGTTGTTGAAAATGGCTTTTATAAATTTATACTAAACTACAGCAATAAGTTTACGCTACACACCTGTTTCAGTGTCGGTTTGTTGTCCTATATTCTGCTTCAGTTCAAACAGTTCTGTTTTATCAAGGCCACGATGGCGAGTCCACCATGTTGTTCCCTGAAGCTGAAATGGGCGAAAAAAGTAAGCAAGCACAGTACAAAACCAAAGGGGTAAAGAGGAAAGCAACGGATAAATGTGACAGATTTTTTAAACGTGCGTATTTAATGCATAAATCTGAATAAAATACAAATATTTTACATTTATTGTAAGTTTATGTACCTACAAAACAAATGTTTTAGAGCATACATAGGTGATATAGACCTACTAAATAATTTAAGCAAAAATAAGGAATCACACAGTACAATGTAAAACTGAAAGTGTTCTGACAGTAACCAATTTAGTCGTGAAAAATGCGGCCACAGTGTGATCATATGTACTTCTAAACATTTAAACTCACTTGCCCTTCCACATGAGACTACTATTCTGTTATTTACGTATTTATTTATTTATTTATCAAACTTAAATGGAATTTCGGTGGAAATGTTAATTACACTGTAATCAATTTACATCCAGACTTGGGCCCACCTCAGTGACCAGAGAGACAATAACACCTCGGTGAGCAGTGTGACAACAGCAATAACAAAAGAAGACAATGTAAATAAATCAACTTACATGTACATCCAGACATGGGTCCACCTCGGTGAGCATTGTGACAATAACAATAGAAGACTCAATGTTAATTAATCAACTTACATCCAGACTGAGGTCCACCTCGGTGACCAGTGAGACAACAACAATAACAAAAGAAGACACTATGTTAATTAATAATCAACTTACATCCGGACTTGGGTCCACCTCGGTGACCAGTGAGACAACAACAATAACAAAAGAAGACACTATGTTAATTAATCAACTTACATCCAGACTTGGGTCCACCTCGGTGACCAGTGAGACAACAACAATAACAATAGAACAAATAACCATAGATAATGCCCCGAAGTATGTGTAATGAACGTTAGCAAGTATGGCTGGTCGTTGATCGATCTCACCACACAGGGGAGCCGGGTAGATTAACTCCAGTACCAGTCGAATGAGCCCAACACCCAGAGACACCAGTAACGCAGTGAACGCTGCCTATAAATTATACCGAGAAGCGTATGTGATTGTTGTAGAATTTTCTGAAATATACTCCTTACAAATTGTAAGGTTTTGTGCACTAGTTTCCTATATCATACCGTTAAGTAACCCAAGTTTAACCTACATGTAAATATATTAATAATAAGCCCCAAAGTGACATCGAATGTCATATTTATATGCGTTTTGTATGACAATTCAACTTACTGCATCATACAACTTACTGCTCTGCCAAAATTCATGGGCACTGGCTTGCAACATTAAAATTAAGTACAAAACTTATTATTTGCATGAAACTGTTTGTTTTTGTTTTTGATAAGCTTAAACATGACCACAAAAGTTTCCAGGTACTACCGAGATTATTGTATTCCATGTTAAACGTTGCACGCGTCAATCAGTATAATTACTGTAACATATATGACCACAACATCCATTACAAGTCATGACAAACCATAATTAGCCAAATCTATTTTATTCACCTTTTCCGTGCAACGTTTCCACAACATAGCCCACAAAAACACGATTCCCACTGGAGTACCAAAGTAAGCCTGGACGGCATTGAGGTATATAAATATTTGTCCTCCCTGAGAGGTTTTCACCATCGGCAACCAGAGAATGGTAATACCACAGAGTACTACTACTGTAATCCTAGAAAAAAATCATGATTCAGACGAAGGTTTTTCGATACTTTTATTTTGCTGTAGATAGGCGGTTAAAGATGAAGGTTATTTGCCATAATTTTCTGTAGATGAAAAGGGTGATTCAGATATTGAAAATTTATTAGTCATTATTTGCTGTTGACGAAAAAGGGTGATTCAGATATTGAAGGTCATTAGTCATTATTTGCTGTAGATGAAAAAGGGTGATTCAGATATTGAAGGTTGTTAGTCATTATTTGCTGTAGATGAAAAAAGGTGATTCAGATACTGAAGGGTATTAGTCATTATTTGCTGTAGATGAAAAAGGGTGATTCAGATATTGAAGGGTATTAGTCATTATTTGCTGTAGATGAAAAAGGGTGATTCAGATATTGAAGGTTATTAGTCATTATTTGCTGTAGAAGAAAAAGGGGCGGGTTCAAATGAAAGTTATTTGCCATGTTTGATGTAGATGAAAAAGGTGAATTCAGACATAATTTTGAAAAAGCCATAGGACTGAATATCATAGATTTGAAAACATTAATTAAAATTGAAAAAGAAAATATTATGCTATCATTAGTTTATCCAGCATGGAATGATTTTACACGAACTGATAAAAGCATCTGGGAAATTCATGCACGATGTACTTTTTTCTTTATTTGTCGTCATTTAGCCCAAATAGTTTAGAATCTCAGCGCGTTATATTCGGCAAAAAATTAAACATGTACCTCCCAACAATAAGCAGTTCTCTCTGTGTAGCTGATGGCCTTATTTTTGTCCAGATGTCTAGAGTGAACACGGAACCAGCACTGTTGAATACTGACGTCAGTGATGATATTATAGCTGACATCATCACTGCTATCATGAGACCTCGTAATCCTAATGACAGAGAAATCAAAAAGAAACAAAGATGACGTTTCTAGAGTTTTACTCGAGTCTTTCCAAACATAGGTTAGCTAACAATAAGTTTACAGCTGCGGTCATTAATATACCCCTGCAATATTCAGAAATAAATTGACAACTCTTCTTACTTTGGAACCATCGTCACTGGCAAGAAATGAACGACTGTGAAGATATAATGATAGATTTTGTTAAGTATGGTTGTAAGTATTTACTCTGTATATAAGACTTCCAAATCCTGTGATGTGTATGCCTAAATTAATTACATAATATATGGAGCCCCATGTTTTAACAAAAATTCGCTGATATTCGAGTTTCAAAGATTCCACAAGGTTAATGGTTTGTAATTTTATTTGTAATTTATGAAAGAAATTTCTTTTTTGGACTAAAAATTTGGTGTCTTTATGAGCACTTTGTACAAAATTACACCCCGATTTTAATTCAAAGTACATTTTAGAATTTCATGGTAGCGCGGTTGTCTTGAAGCATATTGGAGTCATCTCCGGCTTTGTATTCTGCCAAAATATGGGTTGGCATTTCGTCATACAGTTTCATGATTTGTTCCTCTGCGTAAAATACCATAGTGGTCTAAATTTGTTGTTTGGCAATGGCTCTCCTCTATATGATATTCCGAACCTCTTCTACAGGGTTTAAGTCATGGAAATTTGACCTGCCACTAAAAGATGGGATAAGAATCAGTATTTATGCAAGGCAATGTTCTTTGTACTAATCCTAAATTCGCAAAACACATTCTTGAAATTAGAGGATCGTCTGTCTTTGAATATCCTGATGATTCCCTTGACTTAAACACTATACAAGAGGTTTGACGTATCATGAAGATGGGCTGTGAGAGACATCCTAACAATAAAAACCTTCTCTGTGAAAGTTCCAGTCCCCTATGCTATTCTGTGCCGAGAAAACATCATGAAACTGAATGATGAAATTCCAACCCACGTACTGGCAGAATTCAAAGCCACAGTGCTAAAAGACATGCTGACCTCATGAAGGAACCAATTACCAAGTTTCTTTGTACAAGAATCCTGATGGAATATTAGTTTTCTTGCAAAATATCACTGATTATTTGTTTGTCCATCATGATTCATTGACTGGTTAGAGAATTACCACGAGGACCGAACAACTAACTAAATGTTGTGAACCACTGCAGAAGATGAGGGTGAGGTGAGGGCTCTGTTAAATGGTAAAACCGGTTTAAGCACGCCAGTAATTTTATATTACTGATACTTCTGCTGTGGTTCTAATTGTTTTGTGTGTTGGAGTCGAATTTTTGTGCTGTTTGAGCCTTATGTACGTTTTCATATTTTAGTTAAGTTCGGGTAACTGAGTGGTCGCCTGTTGGAAAATAGCTGCTCATTCGGCTTACGATGTGTTTTCTTAGTATAAGTACCTAAGTGTCAATTTAGTGTTTTTCCACCCCTGGGTTTTTGGAGTGGGAATTTCTTTCTGATTGCACCATTTCCTGTTCATTGCCTACTTGTACCTTTTTACTTTTAAATTGTAACAACCACTTTACCATGAAATTCTAAAATGCACATTGAATGAAAATTAGGATGTAACTGTGCAAATAGTGTTAATAAAGACTCCAAATTCTCAGCCTTAGTACAAAAATGGTTATTCTTTCATAAATTACAAATAAATTTACAATCTCTGAAACTCGAATATAAGCGATTTTTTGGGGATTGTTAAAACATTAAACTCCATATATTATGTAATCAATTTAGGCATACAACGTCACAAGATCTGGAAGTTTTATATACTGAGGAAATATTCATCCTCGTACTTAACAAAAAATATCAACAATTTCCTCCAGCTGTCCATTTCTAGACAGTGACTACTGTTAAAAAACAAGAAGAGTTGACAATTTATTTCTGAATATTGTAGGGATATATAAATAACTGAGCGCAGCTGTATAACCTGACAAAGATTTAATTAAACGAATTTGCAAATTAAAATATAATAAGATTAAAATTATTTTTAAAACATTTATAGAAAAAGTATAAATTTTCTAAGGATACTAACCTACTGGCAACAGTTCTAGCACAAGTTTAGGATAGGCAATGTTTGAACATCCTACAGGATTATCACAGACTTCTTTACATATATCTGGGTCTGAACAGGCGACCTCATCTGCCAAAAAGATTATGATGCATAAATTTCACATATTTCACATGATCTACGTATAAAGCTGAAACCTCTTATGATATTGTTTCAGTCCCTTCGGAAAATGTGTTAAGATGTGCATGTACATGTATGTTTCCCTTATTTAACATTTATGTGTGTTAAGTTATTATTCTGAAACAACAAAATGTACCAGTATACGTTCATCTTTGAAAAAAACTCAACTCATATTTTTATGGGACAGAGACAAACAATATAGCCCCCAGATGTGACGCCGCAGAAGGCAACGTCCCACCTGGGGCTATTTTGTTTGCTTAGAGCCATTTCATAAAAATTAGTCGTTTAAAATTACAAAATACTCATAATTCCACTTATACTGAATGTGGACTCGTCCAATTGTTAGGGATAAGAATGTCCATTCGTGGGTTCAGTGGATTAATTTGAACGCACCGGGATATAGTGCACGACTGATCATTCCCGGGAAAACCATCGTAAAGAGAGGTAGAATCTTCAATATAGTGGTAGTTAAAGTTCCACCCTTGGCATGACTCAAATTCTTCGCGGCAAGGGTTCGCTGTACCATTACCTGTTTAATACAAAACGTTTATTTATAACTGAGGTACTGCTTCACGTCCCAGTCAACAACTGCCCACCATATCGGGATATAGCCATCTTTTTCTGGATATTACCAATCTTGCTCGAAGACACAACCCGGTTCAAACCGAACAATAGGCCGAGGTTCTTCCCTAAACAGCACATAACGGGATATTTTTGATATATCAGTTCAATATTCATCTATACAGAGAAATACTGAGACATGTATCACACACATTGTTCTTGTTATATGTATAGCCCATACATTTTGTGATATATAGCCAATGAAAAAAACATATTCGTGAAGTGGATTATATTGTCAAAGTAACGATGTTCTGAAAGGGGTTGTATGTTTTCAAAATAACTACATGTATGTTGTAAAACATGTTTTGGCCTTAAATTGTCTCAACTATAATAGTCTCGTATAATTCCATAATAGGATGGTTCCACTTTATCAATTTATAAGTTTTGTATATGTTTATTATGTACATCCTGTACGTTCGTATATAAAATGGAATTGAGACTTAAGTGAGTAAATAAATTAATGAAAGGTAAAAATTATGTATCTTTCAAAACACATTGACTTTAGGGAAATTCGTCTCTGGGACCCCGCTTATATATATAGGTAATGTTCCAAAAGCAAATCAAAATACCTGATCGCAACACCAATACCAAATGCACCCAAAAGTTGTTTGCAACAGGAAACCAGGCCATGGATTATCAGAGGTCACGGGGTCACGCATCACGTGATAGGCATCATCACGTGGTAAACCGCACGTGGTGTTGTTGCTACCTTTTGTTGGAACGGCGTCAAAATACTTCGTCTCCAGTGCCATGTAACCACCAATCGCGGAATAGCCTTAAACGGTTGGCAGGCCGGATTTAAAATAAATGAAACAATTTGATAATAAATCATAAAACTTTAAAAGGCAATACCTTGGAAAAACAACATCTAAAGCTGTTGTATTGTCTGATCTATTATACCTTTGCTTTTTGCATGATGTAACAATAAAAATGACGTTTTCAACTTGTGCGGCTTCCCAGTACAGTAATTGATTTTTTTTTCAAACTTGCTATCATCTCTCTATTCTTATCAGACGCATACACGCATACCATTTTCTTTTATATGCAAACGTTAATCTCTCTCTCTCTCTAATATTCTAACATATGAGCCGCCTCATGGGAAAACCAACAATCTGCATAGGCGAAAACAAAGACGCAGATCAACTTCGCGGTAACCGCGAAGCTGATCAGCGCCTTTGTTTTCGCTACTCGGATAGTACAATTCCTCTTCTACTTAAATCCGAAATTTCAAGCTTTTAGCTCTTTTCTGTGCTTGTACAGGCCGGTTTGTGTCGAACCTGTTCGGAAACCACATTGTTGGTTTTCCCACGAGGCGGCTCATACTTTATTCTAATGTAGTACATACTATATCCGGCCACGATGAGTGACCCTATCATCATTATCCCCGCCTGTAATGTGTCTGTATACATCACCGCCGTCAAACCACCTGAAATAATGACAGAAAAAGTACCAGACCTCGCCAAAGAAGAACATCCTTCCAGTTATTATTTCACTGGTCGTTCAAAGGTGTTTCTTCTGCTCTTATTTTCATATTCACCGTTAAGTTTACATGCCATAAAAGTGTTTCTTCAGTTGGCCACATACTATTGAATGGAAATGTGCCAGTCATTAAGAATGTTAACTGTTCTTCCATAATCTCCAGAAATTCGCTAAGTTATGAAGGATTTAAAACAAGCTAAAATAACGAAAAAAAGTTCAAAATGCAAAATCTGGTGAAATCGCCTGAAAGCACTAATTATCTGTTTGAATTCGATACCTTGGTATACCTACCTAAGATGGTGAAAATTGCTGTTAGTATGAGGATGATCACTATAGACAAGTACATGTTCCATCCCATTGCCAACTGTATATAGAGTGCGCCAGAAAATATACTCGTCTGAAACAGGTATTATTAATTTTAAGATGGGACATAAACGCATGGAATTTTCAATTTGAAAACTCAAAACTACTACATGTCAGTCCTGCGATATCAGAGGCTGTTGAACATTAAGCAGTGTTAAGTATCATTGCCTCAGCTCAGCTAAATGGTTACTTAAAGTAAAGATTTATTTTACATATGATGTGGCTTGTTCACGAATAAGCACAACCAGCTTAACATTTGTTAGCTTTATCAACTTTCTTCTCGAGCATGTAGAAACACATTTTATTTTTCGTTGTACAAACTATGGCAACCCAGTATATACATACATAGTTTTGGTAATTGTATACAGTTTTGCTTAGCTACGCTGATCATTTGAGAAAACACAAACTTTGTGACAAATCAATTCAGAATGCCTAAATACTGACGCCCAAATATATTGATAGACTTTGACTAAATCTTACCGACAACTTCGTAAGTATATACATAATTAGAGAAAACACACTCATGTAGGTGCAGATTCTTTTCCCACCAAACCGTTTCTCTAAGTATTCGGGCATTGTGTATACCTAAAACAGATAGCGTATATAAATATATAGAAACCGAAATTATATTAAAATTAGCATTCATCATGCAAACATGTCCATATTATAAATAACCCCTTACTCCCCACTTTTACAGGAGTATATATCATTTTCTTATTGTCGCTCTTATTTCCAAGTCGGTTCTAACGAGAACCCACAATCTATGCTTTGGATTAAAATTAGAAAAATTGTGTATCACCCTACACCCCAGTTTTACAATAGAAAATTGGGTTGTAATAAAAGAAAAAAAATAGTGTCATAGCTGGAAATTCCTGTAATTCTGTGATGGTTGCAATGTGATTTCTACATTCTTCGAAATACTCCTTAGTATTCTCGCAACGATTCGACAATCATATAAACTATGCATTCGTATGCCACTCTTCCTGGGCAGGCTTAAACCTTGTCTGGAGGTACAATTATTTCTATAGGCCTCAACTGGCGGAGGCCCATCCTGTCACCCTTTCAATTGATACGCGTTATGATTTTCTCGATACGTTAATCTCTACCTACCCCAGCTGATACATAGATCGGTACAAAGAACCAGCCGAGCAGAATCACCAATATTCCAGGCTGGAATAGAAATGATACTTAAATCTTACAGTACCATGTCAGGTCTTCTACAGTGCTAAATTCTACTATTGTGAAATGCTTGTTACTTGATGTCAATTGATAATTGTTACAGTGAAGGAAGAAAACTATGGCCAAAGTGGCTGATTGGTTCTTTGTGTACTTCATAGTCAGTCTGTCAGAACCTATTCTACACATTCTTCCACAATTCAATTCGATTGCCAATTGCTTTGGCCAACCCTTAAGAGGTCCAGCAATTATCATAGTTAGATATAGAACCTAGGCGTTGCATTAGCCAAGCTTATTCTTCATCCGTTGTAAATGCTATTACATGTCATGTACGCATTTTCAAGAGCGTTATAATTGTACTTTGCTCTCTCTCTCTCTCTCTCTCTCTCTCTCTCTCTCTCTCTCTCTCTCATCATACATGTACTTACAAACCATTCAAAGAGAACTATTGAGATCCCCGCTGCGGCCCCTGTTCCAGCGAGACCTATGAAATGCTCAGCGCCTATGTTACTGCCGAATAAGGATGCTCCAACCTGTAAATATTGTCAAAATAATGTATTAAGCTAGGTTAAGGTGTGGACAACATTCCAATTCTGACTGACGTCCCATATTCCATGGGAATTCGCATTAAAAATAATAAGCATTGGTCAATATAACATATACCAAAATAAAAACTAGTGAACATCCCCTATAAACAGTAAACAAGTTTCATTTAGGACAAAATACATAGACAAAACAGTTAAGAATTAAATGCATATTACGTTCAGTTTTTTTCCTTCAGAATATAAACAAAACTTACATGAATCCACAACATAGAGCCACCAGCAAGAAAGAAGGTGTTGACATTGCCTCTGTGGGGACGAAATATTGTCTGAAAGACAGATGAAAATGGTAAAGAAAGGATGCAACCCTGTTGTATATTAACATGCAAACTGTGTGATACATGTGAGCATGTAACAATAAGTTGTAGTACATGTATGACTTTCTGATTTTCCTATAATGTTTTCATAACATTAAATTTAATACAAGTAAATATCAAAGGAGGCGGGCCTACATATTAATAAACAGCCAGGAGGCAGAATGAGAACCATATAATAAATTCCTGATAGTGGAAGTTACAGCACGGATCTTGTCAATTTGTGTTCTGTCATACTACAAGTTAGTTAAAGACCTCGTAGAAAAAATAAATTAAAACAGCCCGCCTTCGACTCGCTTTATTTTACTTATTTTTTTTTCTACTCAGTACTTTAACTTCGTTTCGTATACTCCCCTGTATAATAAAAATGTAAATTCATTGCATAAATTTTTTTACAGGTAAATATGTTAGAGTTAAAAGTACCGAGTAGAAAAAATAAGTAAAATAAAGCGAGTCGAAGACGAGCTGTTTTTACTTATTTTTTCTACGAGGTCTTTAACTAACTTGTAGTATGACACAACACAAATTGGCAGATCCGTACTGTAACTTCCAATATCAGGAAGTTATTGTACGGCTTTCATCCCGCCTCTTTGCTTTGTAATAATATGTGGGCCCGCCTCTTTTCATATTGACTTGTATTGGATTTAATGTTATAAAAACTTCAAAGGAAAAACAGAAAGTCATACTACAACTAATAGGTAAAATATGAAAATATAGAACAAATTCGCACAACATAAGAATACAACCTTGATGAATGAATTTCGACCAGCTAAAGCCCAATCACTCTCAACACGCACACTTGCCAGCCTTTGTTGTCTGTTTAACTCATCCTGATAGTAGACTCATCCTATTGATAATGATTGGAAAATCTATTCGTCAAATATGGTTTAAAGAAAGCTTACATCGACCACACATCCATTGAAGTTAAAGCTTAAAGGCTAAGTCTCAGCCTGAATGCTATAAAGAAACACTCAGCCAGGCGGTACTATAAGCATCAGGAAAATATGTCCATGCAATGAATACTCTCTTAAACCCCATTTTTATATAGTCAAATTGGGGTATACAGGGTATACCTATTTTTCGTATTTTTGTTCCAAAATATAAATCCAAATCTTTGATCAAAAATAAGAAATATTTCAGCAAGTTTTCGTATTGAGTGTACCAAGTTCTAACAAAAATCTTACCCAAAGTCCTACACCAAGAACCAGAATAAGGTATAATATGACAACTAAAATATCCGCCCAGTGATCAAGAGATCTCGATTTCATGGTAACACTATGATTAAACACAAGTTATGATATTAAATTAGGCTTAATCCATTTATTTAGTAGTCCTATATACGTATTTCACCATATTAAAGTCAAAGCTATTCGGTTGTAGAATAAATCCAGGCCCAACGTTTTCAGTGCAGTTTGCTCTATAAGTATTGCTGTGATACAGAGGCGATGCGTAACATGGATTATCATATGAATATTTTGACAACCAAGAAAATACAATATGAGCCGCCACATGGGAAAACAAAGGATCTGCACAGACGAAAACAAAGGCGCAGATCAGCTTCGCAGTCACTGCGAAGCTGATCAGCGCCTTTGTTTTCGCTGCACGGATAGTACAATTTCTCTACTTTCTAAATCCAAAATTTCCAGCCACTAACCATTTTCTGTGACTGTACAGCCCGGTTTGTGTCGGACCTGGTCGGAGCCCAAATTACTGGTTTTCTCACGCAAAATCTCATATGTAATTAATTGAAGTTCAAGTTTCTGTTTTATGGGTCATGATTTTTAATAAGCTCACATGTTGAGATAACAATATTTTGTCCAAAGTCAGGTTAATAGGTCTCTACAAAGATGTGCTAATCACCGGTGACCTATTTCACTTCGCTATAGCCATAGTGTAACAGTTCAGTCCAATCTTATCTCCGCGATTCCTTGCGCATTTCCACTTAAGTGGCACATATAGTACATACTAAATGTCACACATTTCTTACTTTGGTACGATAAAATTCAAGACTCCGGTGTCTTTCAATAAACCAGGCTTCTGAGCTTACACTGAAAATTGTTACCGGGCCAAAATTAATATATTCATAATATAGTTTCATTTTTACGTTTGCCAGTTGAACGTCGTCTCTAAAACAACGGACCTCTCCTCCGTGAATTAAACGGGAACTAATAAACTCTAAATGGAATTTGTTAATAAACTGCTAATCGTGATCTTTAGATCTACTGAGTCGTAGATCACAAGTTAAGCTTATAGTATTATGTATTGTATACAAAGCATTTAGAAAATTGTGTCTTAGACTACTCGAAATTGATATAAACTACTCAGGAGCTCCGCCCCTCGTAGTTTATAGCAATTACTCGTAGACACAGTTCTCTAAATATTATATTACTAATGATGATCAGGCTCGAGTCGGCGTCTGTCGTCCGTGCGTTCGTCTACACTTTCAAACGTGAATATCTCTGAGACCAGCGGGCTAGTTGTAACCACATCTGAAGCATTATTGGGTGATGAACGACTACACTAGGTTTTTAACCAGATTGGATCAAAAACTCTCGTTTCCATGGCGACAGATAGCTCCCATAGGTTTGTAATAGGGACGACTTAGTAAACACACTGACAGTTTCATTTTACCATCGTATCTTCCTTATCATTCTTGCAGGTAACGATGACAACCGTATATCAATAATATCGGGTGAGTTCGATTTACGACCAGGTCTGATCACGTACTGAGGAGTTACCTGCCCTTGTGCTTCTTGATAACATCCACATTGGCTAATGAGGGGGGAAATATGGTAACGCTTTCGCTGCATCATTTTGACTGATCCCTTATCATTCTTCAAACTAATCACGTACAATCATAAACATTCGAATGAGTTGAAAATTTGGCCAGCTATATTCAACAACTATTTAAGGACTTAGTTGCCATTGATTGTTTGAAAAAAAAAAAAATAATAAAAAAATAAAATAACATTTCCATTTTTGTGGGTAACAAAGTCAGCCATAAAACCTTGTTAGGAGAAGGACAACCTCAAAATTTTGGATGAGTTTGAAATTCAACCATATCCCACCTGATTGAGCAGTTAGCTGCCCTTGAGTGTTTGAGTAATTCTGTATTGTTTTTCATGTAACACCTTCCGTTTTATCTGAATGGCTATACATAGGCCTATTTGGCAGTAACATCAGGAAAACATGTCCGTGAAATTTATACCCCCTCGAACCCCACTTTTTTTATAGAAAAACTGGGGTTTGCAGGGTGTTTACCTATTTTTCTCATTTTTGCTCCAAAACATAGATTGTGGATACTCGTTAGAACCGCCTCGCCGAGGCGGATCTAACGTGTACCCACAATCTTTGTTTTGAGCAAAAATAAGAAAACATATCAAAATTTTTCAGCTGAAAATTTTCAAGTTTTAAAGCTCAAAAATACTCTGTATATTGCATGGGCAAGTTTTCGTAATGCAATGACGACTAGATTGAGTTCCAATTACGGCCAGGTTTGGTTTTGGGTTTTCAAAACTGAATTAGCTGCCATTGAACACCTTGAAAAATATCCATCGTCTAATAATAAGGAAAATACTGTTAATATTCTAGCTGCTTCATTAACTTGCCCATGCAAAAAACAGAAATTGTTTGAGCTTTAAGAATCGAAAACGTTTGACAATTTTCTTATTTTTGCTCAAAACATAGATTGTTGGTACACGTTAGAACCGCCTCGGAGAGGCGCTTCTAACGAGTACCCACAATCTATGCTTTGGAACAAAAATAAGAAAAATAGGTATACCCCTGTAAACCCCTGATTTATATACTTTATCAAAGTGGGGTATGAGGGGGTATAAATTTCTCGGATATGTTTTCCTGATGTGATCGTCTTGTTCAATCTTGCAGGTAACAAAGACAACCGAAATTGTACAATATGGCCCATTTTCTCGCTTTGAATGTTTTACTGCTTCTAAAGGATCTAACAATTATTTTATAATCTTTATACACATTTATATTTTTTTTTCTTAACTATGCAACGTATTAGCTATTTTCCTTTTAAACTTTGAACAAAACATTTTTAAAATTTTACCGGGCGCTTTTTGGTGACATATTCAAGTACGTGTATGTACTCGTATATGTTTTATAGCTGACACGCTTGACGGTCTTCTTAAAACCCTAGCTATGTGATAGCTACGTAGGTCATTCAAAAAGTAATGCAATATGTAGCGTATTTTTGTGTATTTTTTATCTGACAGCGGTAATGTTTTTAATTTCTGAATGTTTGAATCAATCTGCATTCAGGAAAATAAACATCAACTAAATCGGAACATACACTTTATGTTGCTTAGCAACCATAGAAAGGCAGTGAAGGTGTCGTGGCCGCGAAAACCACTTTTCAAAAAATAAACAAATCAACTTAAAGCTTTGGTATTTCTTTGGTGGTGTTTTAAATAGCTATCTATATACATGTTTGTGTACTGTCACCTTAGCCAGAACTTTATAGGAAACTGCAATGTTCATACAGCCCCACGCGTGTCCACTGTTGCTTAGCAACGCCAGAACCTATGAGATTTCGGTTTTATGCATTTTCCATAGATTTTGGTTGCTAGGCAACGAAATATGTTATCTGAGATTTGCATTTTGTAGTAAGTAGTTTACAAAGCGTCACTGGCAGATACAAATAGGCGTATAAATATTCGATTAAACAAATTAGATGTCAAATTGTAGCAGACATTGTATCTCTACCCCCAAGTTTCACCCTTCGATTGAGAAATTTTAGTCATTTTTTTCAACTTTGATTGGGTGTCATTTAAAATATATTAATCAGATTACATTATGTTGAACTTAAAATGCAACTATTTTAAGTTCAGTGTCAGAAAATAAAGTGAATACGTTTATTTTGGTTTTCCCGTCACCATGGCAACGGTTTTAAGAGTCGTGGCCAAGTGCCTTTACACAGTGTTCTATTGTTGCTAGGCAACAGGAAGTAAAGCATGTGATTAGGTGTTGAACTGTCTCGCAGAGGGCGAATTGAATTTATATTTCAAGAACGCTAAATCAAACTTAAATAACGTGTTCAAACAAAAAAAAATTATGGCCAATATTGCATTACTTATTGAATGACCCTCGTATATATAAATATTGTAAATATACTGTTGAATATTTAAAAGCTTTTTTTGTTTTTAAATGTTTTGCTGTTGAGGACCATATGTTAGATAAACACTAGTTTAATAAGTAATCCTCGTTGAATACAGATTTATTGTTGTTATTATTATTATTATTATTATTATTATTATTATCCACCGGCTTCACGTTTTCTCCTGACGAGACATGTTCATTAAATGCACCATTATCTGGAGCTTTTCCTCTGCTCCCCTCCTCTAACGGATTCTATTTTTTTATAGCTTCAACCCTTCAATGTATTATTCTATAGCTATAACTGTAATGGAAAAGTTCCATGTAGATATCCATCCGAGAAAAAAAGAAGTCCGGTTTTAAAAGATTGTTTATTCGTCAATATGATTATTTTAGGATGTAAAGCTGTAGACATACAAAAAGTAAATAGATTGTTTTTTCAACTGGGACACTTAAAAGTTTGAAAGTTACTAACGTTTCAAATTAAAAAGACTGCTTAGAGGCCATGGGTAGTGATTCGGTCGG
Organism: Rugalucina vietnamica; assembly: GCA_964017185.1. Taxonomy (NCBI): domain Eukaryota; kingdom Metazoa; phylum Mollusca; class Bivalvia; order Lucinida; family Lucinidae; genus Rugalucina; species Rugalucina vietnamica. The sequence goes on along the minus strand of OZ024883.1, from coordinate 33,574,259 downwards.
CGGTCATCAGTCTGCGGTCTTTGCAAGCCTTAGGCATATTCGTCCCCAATTATTTCGATACAAATTGTTATTTCGGTTTCTAATCTATAAACGACATGCTTAAGACATGATTTCTATCATTGATTATGCCTGTATTGCCTGTCTGTTCTTCATAATAATAATAGTTCATCGCGGTTTGTATTCGTGGTCACTTCAATAGTTTTTTTTATGATAACCTCGAAGGTACGAATGAAGCCGAGATAGCCTGATTCTCTTTTCTCTTCTAATCAAGGGCGGGAAAATGATTCGGTATCAATTAAGCATGGCACTGGTTCCTATTTCGAATATATTTACATATAACATAAACCTGATAACGGGAAACCAGCCGATAATGGCAACTATTTTTAGATTATTATTTATAGACCATAAATATTAATGATAACATGAGTAATGCCGTTATAAGTCTGTCGGCCCCATTAGCTCAGTGTGTTAAGCATCGATCTTCTAATCAGACTCTTACAGGTTCGAATCTCGCCGAATATCCGCTATTCATTTTTTTGTTATCATAATAAGCCTCTTTTCTTTCTTCATTCGTTTTTATTCTTCTTTTTTTTATGGAGTCTATTTAGCAGTACGCTGAAAAAAGTTGTTCAGTACTGGCGATAACTGGTAGACCCAGACAGATGAATGTTGCATTATCAAATGAGCCTCGTCACAAGAAAACCGGATTTTTGCCTATGCGAAAACAAAGGCGCAGATCAGCTTCGCAGTAACTGCGAAGCTGATCAGCGCCTTAGTTTTCGCTACACGGATAGTACACTTTCTCTTCTTATTAAATCCGAAATTTCAAGCTTCTATGCTGCTTCGGGGACTGGTCATGTTGGGATGTTGCCTCCATTTTACAGGACTTTTACCCAAAATGAGGATGTCATCACATCCAACAAGTGCTTGAAATATAACTATCCAACTAAGACACAAAAGGCTTATACGTATGGATGGTTTCCTCGGCAGGCTCAGACAAGCACGGTTAACCAGTAATCAGTCAGCAGTGTATTTAGCTTTACCTGAAGGCACAAGTAGCCTATATCTATTTCTTTAGGCCCCAATGGGAGGGGGGCCCATGGTGAAAATAACAGTCACAAATGATTAGCGTGTGTCTAAGGTGTGTACAGGTCGTATAATAATCTCAGCATGCTGAAAGTTTTGGATTGCATGTACTTTTGTACAGATATGTGAAGCACACAATACAGTATAGGCGCGTATCAAACGTTTAATGTAACGCGTGTTGAACTTATTCGTATAAGACACATACCCGAGACACGTCGAGCTTTAAGCATGCTGCATGCTTAAAATACTTTAACGTACACCAAGCGTACAGAACGCACATGTACGAGGTTTGTGGACACCTTGGCTAGCAGGAAAAGTAAAGTGCTGTTGTTTAAGTTTTTTTGTTTTTGTATAAATGTTATATATAATTGATTCAATAATATTGATTCTTTTTAAAGCTATTACTTATTATTTATATATATAATCAAAGGGGAGTAACCTTGATTAATATATATTTCTTTTCTATGTTTCTACAATTTATTATCTAGAACTTTGTAGAAGAATGTCATTGATTATTTTTATCACTGTTATATAATTTAGAAGTATAGAAAATTCTATGAGCACTTTGTGGATAATTCCAGATGAAAATGGAGTGAGTGTTTTTTTTTTTACCATAAGTTAAAAATATATTTGGACTATGTATCTCGAAGGGTCTAGTGGACATTCGTTTAGTCTTGATGGTCGTTGCGGCCTTGAATTCTCTCTGGAGAATTCTAAATTCTCTTTGGAGAATTTAAAAGAACTTTCGTTTAGTTCGTTTCTTTTCTAGAGAAAAGTTTATTATATCATTCTCTAGAAACCTGGAGAATTTCCTTAGATGTATAAATATAGGTCCCAATTCAGTCGTAGGTATTCAGAAATTTGAAGTGATTTAAAGTATATAATTTTGGTTGTTTCACTAGTGTTTTGGATTAGAATAAAAGTGTGGATTAAAATATACATGTGCTCATATTCTGGTTACTGGATTTTGGACTTACATTTGAGGGACAAGGACTTATTTGACATTAACTTTGTAAGTTATTGATTTATTTATTTACTTATCTGTTTGTTTGTTTGTATGTATTTGCAGCATTTATTTGTTTGATTAAATATTGTTAAGTTTAAATTACTTGGTTGTTTTTCGCTGTACCTGTCTAGTTACGCTAGGTCGTAACAGATTTTGGGGGCTCTGAGCCGGGATTGAACATTTTGTGCACCGAATTTATTCAGAATCTTAAAAGATATTTACTGTTTGTCATACCAGCAAAAAGCAACCATGTCATTCAAACTTGGAGATTTCATTGCTGCGCCTTCTCAAGAGCTGTTAAACTTGGCCAAAAAGAGTGATCTTCTAGACATTGCTAGTCATTACAGCATACCAAATGTTAAAACATCCATGTTAAAGCATGAAATCAAGAACATTATTATTCAGTTCTTTGTTGATGAGGAAATTTTTGAACCCTCTGCAACATCTCATATTATGGTCTCACAAACCGACTTACAGTTAAGAGAGCTAGAAAATAAAAGACAGTTAGAATTAGAAAAAATGAAATTAGAATTTGAAGAAAGAAGAAGATTAGATAAGGAAGAAAGGGAAGAAAGAATGCATAGAGAAAAGTTAGAGCTTGAAAAGCAAAAGTTAGAATTTGAAAGAGAAGATAAAGAAAAACAAAGAGAGTTAGAAGAAAGGCTTTTAAAGGAAAAATTAGATATGGAGGAACGAGAAAAAACAAAACAAAGGGAAATGGAAGAACGAGAGAAGGAAAAACACAGAGAAATGTTAAAAGAAATAGAACTTGAAAAAGAAAGAATGCATTATGATATTAAAATGAAAGAGCTTGAATTAAGCAGTAAATCAATGCCTCCTGTGTCTTTTGATCCTATTAAAGTATTTGATGTTACAAAGCATATCAGGCTCGTTCCTCCATTTCAAGAAAAAGAAGTAGATAAGTACTTTTTACATTTTGAGAAGGTAGCAGAAAATTTGAAATGGCCAAAAGAGCATTGGACCTTGCTTCTACAGAGTGTTGTTATTGGTAAAGCTCGAGAAATTTACACTCAGCTTCCACTTGATCAAAGTTCAGATTATGACACAGTCAAAAATCTGATTCTTAAGGCTTATGAGTTAGTACCTGAAGCTTATAGGCAGAAATTCAGAAATTGTAGGAAAGAACATGACCAAACCCATGTAGAATTTGCTAGAACTAAGGAGCAATTATTTGATAGGTGGTGTTCTTCAAAGGATGTAAAGTCTGATCATGCAAAATTAAGACAGCTCATGCTTGTTGAAGAGTTCAAACGATGCATACACTCTGATGTCAAATCTTTTCTTGACGAAAGGGAAGTAGAAACTTTAGATGTAGCAGCACGATTAGCTGATGATTATGCTTTGACTCATAAGGTGTCTTTTGTAAATAAGCCTTACAAGAAACCTTTTAACCCTCAATTTAAACCTAATACACCTCAGTCAAAACCATTTAACCCTCAACAGAGAAATAATTCTCCTCAACCTAATCCACAACCACAAGCTGGACTAACAGCTGATAGTTCCAGTCCTTCACATAATCCTAAAAATAAAGATACTAGTGAAAACAAAGGTCAAAGATCCTCATACTCACCCCGGCTGTTTTGCAATTATTGTAAAGGTGACGGTCACGTCATTTCTGAATGTGAAACTTTGAAAAGAAGGAAAGAGAGACAAAATCAAAATAATTCTAGACCAACAGGTCTTACTTCTTTAAGGTCAAAACCACAGTCGATTATTCAGGATGAAAATCCTATTTTGGCCAAAACGTCTGCGACTGATTGTATTATGGAGATTTATGAACCATTCTTATCAGAAGGTTTTGTGTCACTTACTAGTGATTCTGCCCAGTCTACCCCTATTAAAATCTTACGAGATACCGGAGCTTCTCAGTCTCTTATTTTAGCAGATACCCTGCCTTTTTCCGAGAAGACTTCAACTGGGACAAGTGTCCTTATTCAGGGAGTAGAGTGTGGATTTGTTAATGTACCGCTCCATAACATTTATTTGTCTTCAGACTTAGTTTCTGGTCCTGTGGCTGTAGGTATTAGGCCTTCTTTACCTTTTAAAGGTGTTCACTTGCTATTAGGCAATGACTTAGCCGGAGATAAGGTTGTGGTAAACCCACTTTTGACCAATACACCTTGTGAGGATCAATTGCCTGATCCCATTGAGCAGGAAATTCCTGATCTTTACCCTTCATGTGCCGTTACAAGGGCTATGGCAAAAAAAGTCAAATTGAATGATGGGATACAGGATATTGACTTAACTGACACTTTTATAGGTCAGTCTTTTCATGATGAGATTTCAAAATCTCTTTCTTCAAGTCAAACTGACTTCAACAATCAAAGGTCAGACAATGACCTTTCACCTTCAATTTTTGACCAAGGTCACGACCAAATGTCAAGGTCACAACTTTGTCAAGAACAGCACAGTGATCCTGAAATCTCGCCTTTATTTGAAAGGGCTTTAGATGAAAATGAAATTTCTCAGGTTCCTGTTTGTTTTTATGTCAAAAATGACATCTTAATGAGAAAATGGCGTCCTCCTGATGTTTCAGCGGAAGACGAATGGACCATAAATCACCAAATTGTGGTTCCTAAGGCTTATCGTCCTGAAATCTTAAACTTGGCCCATGAAACTCCCATGTCAGGTCATTTAGGGATAAATAAGACTTACCACAAAATTCTCAAGCATTTCTACTGGCCAGGATTAAAATCTGATGTTTCCCAACATTGCAAATCCTGTCACACTTGTCAAATGGTAGGAAAACCTAATCAGACTATTCCAAAAGCTAATTTACAGCCTATTCCTGCATTTGATGAACCATTTAGTAGGATTATCATTGACTGTGTAGGTCCGTTACCCAAGACTAAATCAGGTTGTCAATATCTATTGACTATAATGTGTGCTTCAACACGTTTTCCTGAAGCAATTCCACTCAGGAATATCAAGACGAAAACAATAGTTAAGGCCCTTGTAAAGTTTTTCACACTTGTAGGTCTTCCAAAATCAGTCCAATCAGATCAGGGTTCCAATTTTATGTCAGGAACATTTCAGCAAGTAATGCATGAACTTGGCATTAAACAATACAAGTCATCAGCTTATCATCCTGAAAGTCAAGGTGCTTTGGAAAGATTCCATCAAACTTTGAAGAACATGATCAGATCTTACTGCTTTGACACCGAAAAAGATTGGGATGAAGGCATACATTTGCTATTATTTGCTGTCAGAGAGTCAGTACAAGAGTCTCTTGGGTTCAGTCCGTTTGAACTTGTTTTCGGACACACTGTTCGTGGACCTTTAAAACTTATGAAAGAGAAGTTTCTTTCAAGTAATGACAGTCCTTTGAACTTACTTCAGTATGTGTCTGACTTCAAAACTAGATTGACAAAAGCTTGGGAAGTTGCTCGGTCCAATCTTAAGTCAGCTCAGAACAAAATGAAGTTGCATTTTGATGAAAATGCTCAGAACAGAAATTTTGACCCTGGAGACAAGGTGATTGCTCTTTTGCCCATTCCTGGCAGGCCATTACAAGCTAGATATTATGGTCCATATACTGTTGAGAAAAAGTTAAGTGATGTAATTTACATTGTTAACACTCCTGGGAGGCGCAAGCAAAAACAATTATGTCATATTAACATGCTTAAAAAGTACATTGATAGGGATAGTGATAATGATAGTTCAGTTATTTCCTCAGTAAGCATAGTTAATTCTGTCCCTCATGAACAAAATCAGACAGACTTTGAAGAAATGAACTCTGTGAACTGTGAACCATTATCCTCAAAACTCCAGAATTCTGACATTCTGCATGACCTCGATCAGAAACTGTCACATCTAGATCCGGACAAGAAACATGAACTAAAACAATTAATTCTTGAATATGAGCACTTATTTCCGGACATTCCATCCAGAACCGATAAAATCTACCATGATGTAGACATTATTGAAGGAGCAAAACCGGTGAAACAACATCCGTATAGACTTCATCCTGAAAGACAACAATATCTCAGGAAAGAAGTTAAGTATTTGCTGGACAATAACTTTATAGAACCTAGTCAAAGTGAATGGAGTTCTCCTTGTATACTTGTGCCAAAATCTGATGGGACATTTCGAATGTGCACAGACTATAGAAAAGTAAATTCTGTCACAAAAACTGACACATTTCCCATACCAAGAATTGATGACTGCATCGACAACATTGGTCACGCCAAATATGTGACGAAATTCGATCTTTTGAAAGGGTTTTGGCAGATTCCACTTACAGACAGAGCAAAGGAGATCTCGGCATTTGTTACTCCTGATGGACTTTATCAATATAAAGTGATGCCTTTTGGCATGAAAAACTCTCCAGCAACATTTCAGCGCTTGGTTAATAGTTTGATTTTCGGTCTGGATGGGTGTAAAGCTTACATCGACGATGCCATCATCTACAGTGAAGAGTGGAAACAACACCTGGAGATCATCAGAGAATTCTTCAAAAGACTCAGTGATGCTAAACTGACAATAAACTTACTGAAAAGTGAATTTTGCCATGCTAATTTGACATTTCTAGGACATATTGTTGGACAAGGTCAGGTCAGACCTGTAGAAGCCAAAGTTGAGGCTATATCAGATTTTCCTGTACCTACAGGAAAACGGCAACTGATGCGCTTTTTGGGTATGGCTGGATATTACAGAAAGTTCTGTAATAATTTTTCAGTTATAGCTGAGCCTTTGACAAATTTACTTGGTAAGAAGGTCAGGTATGTTTGGTCTGAGGCTTGTCAGAAGTCTTTTGATCAGTTAAAGGCCATACTTAAGAGTGCTCCAGTTCTATCAGCACCACGCTTTGACAGAGAATTCAAAATGGCGGTGGATGCAAGTGATGTTGGTGCAGGCAGTGTATTGTTACAAGAAGATGACAATGGTGTTGATCATCCTGTTTGTTACTTTTCAAAGAAGTTTGACAAACATCAAAGAAATTATTCTACTATAGAGAAAGAATGTCTATCTCTTATTCTTGCCCTTCAACACTTTCAAGTGTATCTGTCTTCTGCAAATTCACCAATTGTCGTCTTCAGTGATCACAATCCACTGACCTTCATACACAAAATGAAAAACAAGAATCAGCGTTTGCTCAGATGGAGTCTCATGTTGCAAGAGCACAATCTTGACATTAGACACATAAAAGGTAGAGATAATATAATTCCAGACACCCTTTCAAGAGCTTGACAGTTTTGCCTTGTATGTTTGCATATGAGTATTGCAAAAGAAAGTTTTATTTCATAAAACTTTCTTTTCATTGAAGAAGGGAAGTGTTATATATAATTGATTCAATAATATTGATTCTTTTTAAAGCTATTACTTATTATTTATATATATAATCAAAGGGGAGTAACCTTGATTAATATATATTTCTTTTCTATGTTTCTACAATTTATTATCTAGAACTTTGTAGAAGAATGTCATTGATTATTTTTATCACTGTTATATAATTTAGAAGTATAGAAAATTCTATGAGCACTTTGTGGATAATTCCAGATGAAAATGGAGTGAGTGTTTTTTTTTACCATAAGTTAAAAATATATTTGGACTATGTATCTCGAAGGGTCTAGTGGACATTCGTTTAGTCTTGATGGTCGTTGCGGCCTTGAATTCTCTCTGGAGAATTCTAAATTCTCTTTGGAGAATTTAAAAGAACTTTCGTTTAGTTCGTTTCTTTTCTAGAGAAAAGTTTATTATATCATTCTCTAGAAACCTGAAGAATTTCCTTAGATGTATAAATATAGGTCCCAATTCAGTCGTAGGTATTCAGAAATTTGAAGTGATTTAAAGTATATAATTTTGGTTGTTTCACTAGTGTTTTGGATTAGAATAAAAGTGTGGATTAAAATATACATGTGCTCATATTCTGGTTACTGGATTTTGGACTTACATTTGAGGGACAAGGACTTATTTGACATTAACTTTGTAAGTTATTGATTTATTTATTTACTTATCTGTTTGTTTGTTTGTATGTATTTGCAGCATTTATTTGTTTGATTAAATATTGTTAAGTTTAAATTACTTGGTTGTTTTTCGCTGTACCTGTCTAGTTACGCTAGGTCGTAACATAAATATAAGCAGCAATATCTTATGAGCATATTTGAGGAATTTGTTTCAATTTGAAGTATCAACACGCTAAATATGACATATTTTCTACTTAAGCGTACGTAGGGCCACACGGGACAGGTGCCAAAACGTCAACAAAATGTGACGATTTTCATATTGTGTTTTTTCCCTGTCAAACGGCACTTAAATATGTTATAACATTAAAACATTTCGTCCTAAAACCAAATAACACTGACTTCAGTTTCAGAAAGATTCCGACTTGGCGGCAGTGTTGTTTGATTTATGTGAAAAAATCAGAAGCAGACCGAAAAATCTGTTTGAAATAATGGCGTAATTTGACGTCGGAGAACAGCCGACGCCGATTGTATGTTTCGTTAAGGAAATCACCCACAGATACGATGAAAATGTTACAAACAACAGAAACGTCATCGGTCTGTCAGTTACTATTTAGTTCTCAGTAGTTGTGGCACAGACGATTTTCAGCTGCTCAGAAGTCCACCTATGATGATAAACAGAAGATCACCTGTCTGGCATGCTCGCCGCAAGAAATTGTTACACATGTTCAACAGGTGGACGAACAATTTTGCGAGAATTGGTACGGCGTATCTGCATTTGACAGCTGGATACACAGACATAAAAATGTTGATAGCCAAGGATCTTTTGTTAAAAAAAACACACCCTGAAACAAATGTATAACGTGCTGGCGGCTTAAAATGTCAAGTAACGTCATATAGAGACGTTGACCTTTGCCCCGCACTCGGTTCGGAAGTGCAGGGAAAAGGCTGTAGATGACGTGTTTTTGTCAGATTTCAATAAAATTTCTTGTATATTTGCTTATAAAATACTTTTGCAAAAGCAGATATATTCATTTTTCTGTTGAAAATATAAATGGTGTACACGAACTTTTCTGACAAACCACGTATGTATGTCTATGGAAATACATTGGTTGAATTTGCGGCATATTTTTCCACACGCTCGGTGCGCGCTTTGTCTTATACTGTACGTTATTGACTGCGATAGAAAATTGAAGCTATTGATATGACACAAGTGTCATATCTTTTCTTGTTATACATTTCATGCTTTTATACATAGTGCGCATTATTTGAAACATATAATACATTTACAAACAAAATATTAACCCTAGCACATAAAATATAACTTTTTGAATTGTATGAATTGTAATCATAATGTGTTTTATTTTAATTTCTTAGTCTACAATGTAAAATATGAAAATATACGGCAAAATAATGTGTTTATATGGATGATAAATTAACAAATCCACAGCATGTAGACTATTCAAATAATCATCAACCGTCCTTACAATTTCCCATCCTGATTAAGAAAAGCGGACTTTACTCCGGGGACATCCGTTGGAAATACGTCAAAATACTAGAAACACTTCCAAGAATCCTTTCATTACGAAAACTTGCCCATGCAAAAAACAGAGAGTTTTTAGCATTAAAAATTTGAAAATTTTCAGCTGAAATGCTGTTTGAAATTTGCATATCTATACTAAAAGACTTTGAGAACGCCTCATTGTACTTCGGTTAATCATTTGTTTTTAACTTCAAATTAAGCGTATGTTTAAAATAAAAATAGTATGGTGTACGTCAACACATACACAATATTTATCCATAAAGGTGTGTTTGCTACAGCTGTTTTCACAGACGTCATCGAGACGAAAGAAAACATTGTAGCGGCTACAATAAAGGCTTTTGTAAAACCAAACCGTGTCTGGTGATAGCTTACAACCTTAAGTAGAAGATGAATATTTCCTGTCCCCATAGTTTGTTTTTGTTGAATTCTGGGTAACGCTTGAATTCACTGTGTGTGACGTTGATAATAACTTCGGCGTTGGTATTGAAGATAAACAGACTGACTGCTCTTTTCTTTCAGTTCAAAAATGTTTTGCCGATATATGTCCTGTATTTGAGAGTAGGACTCAATAAAACAAGTGAGGAGTTTTCAAAGTCCTTTAGTATATTTATAGCACGATGAGTTCATGACGTGTTAACACAGAAGGCGTTATTTCCAGGTGTTCGTCGTTTTCCAATGGATATTCTGATGTAAAAGTCCGCTTTTCTTAACAAGGATATCGAAAGTGCTAAGTGCGGTTCTCGAGATGTGGTTTCCTAAACATCTTATTGCGATGCACTTGAAACGACCTGCCATGAGAAAAGTATTTAACGCTAATTGCAAAGCATTCTCAATAAAGCGTCCATATGTCTACAATTCGGAAGCTTACTTTCAATAATATGTACAACTTACATAATAAAGTCATTATGGAATTATTATGTCTCCCCCCTAAGGGCTCGGCGGCATATTATTTTTGTTGTCCGTCTGTCTGTCCGTCTATCACGAACCGTTTCCGCTCTCTAACATGAATAAAATATAAAAGTAGATCCTTTGAAAGCAGTGAAAACGTTCAAAGGGAGATAGTATGGGTAATATTGTGCAAATTTGGGTAATGAACCCTCATCAGTGTTCCTTTATAAATCGGCGAAATTAGCCAGATAAATATACTTCATTTCCAAAAATATCATAAGGAAAGTCTAAACCAAAAACACATGCCTAAACAGAGTCAAATGATGAATATTTTTACCAATCTCAGAGGACCAAAAGAAAAATATAATTTGCACTACGGGGATACTTTTTAGGACCGCCACATGATATAGTACCAGCTTCAGTAATAACAAATAGAACATAAAAGTAGATCCTTTGGAAGCAATGAAACCATACAAAAGTACAGCTGTACATAGTTTAAAATATCATGATGAAACTTCATAATTGAGCCACCTCGTGGGAAAACCAACAATGCGGTTTCCGAACAGGTCCGACACAAACCGGGCTGTACAAGCACAGAAGATGGCTAGAGACTGGAAATTTTGGATTTAGAAAGTAGAGGAATTGTACTATCCGAGTAGCGAAAACAAAGGCGCTGATCAGCTTCGCAGTTACTGCGAAGCTGATCTGCGCCTTTGCTTTCGCATATGAAAATGTTTGGTTTTCCCATGAGGCGGTTCAATTATGATTATTAACCAACATTATATAACATACAGACACAAGAACAGTAACTCTTGGTTGCATATTTTTCGAGTAATGGCCAGGGCCATGACAATTGTTAAAGGTAGCTTCATGAAACTACACGAACATCAGCGGACATGCAGAACTCAAGAACGGAAATTATGGGTTGCATATTTTTGGAGTTATAGCCCTTACAAATGGAAGATAAAAGATTTTGTATAGTAAATTATGTCCACTCTGTAATTTGAATACCATACGAGCCTCGACGCGAGAAAACCGGTCTTCGGGGTTTCCGACCAGGTCCGACACAAACCGGCCTGTACAAGCTCAGAAAAGAGCTAGAAGCTTGAAATTTCGGATTTAAGTAGAAGAGGAATTGTACTATCCGAGTAGCGAAAACAAAGGCGCTGATCAGCTTCGCGGTTACCGCGAAGCTGATCTGCGCCTTTGTTTTCGCCTAGGCAAAAATCCGGTTTTCTCACGATGCGGCTCAAATTTAATTTAATGTATCATGATGAAACTTTAAAGCATTATTAACCGACACGAGACGATATGCAGAGCACAGGAACCATAACTCTGGATGACATATTTTAGTTATGACCCCTCTTAGGATAGAAAATAGCAGATTTTGCATTGCAGTTGTATCTGCTCTGTTATTTGATATCCGATTTTAAAAGATTGCTCCATAAAACTGCATAATTCTAGAGTTATGGTAAAGTTCCTGCCGAGTGTCTGTGTCTTGGCCAACAATACACGAATTTTACTGTCTTATGAAACAGAATGGGAATAATGGGAATAAAGTATTGACATATATCGCAAAGCTTATATCGGCTTTAAAAAAAGTAAGAAGTGTAAGGAGCGGATTTAGAGGGAGTTCGGGGGTTTCGCTTGAACCCCCTTTTGGACCAAAGTTTCGTGGGTAAACCCCATTTGGTGGATTTGAATCACGCTGCCAGAATTACTGGATCCGCTCCTGAAAGCCACGTCACATAAAATTGTATTTACATATGTTATTGTGTATTTGTCTGTGAAATTTGTTTGTATTTGTAATATCATGTTGTCATGTGTGTATTTTGCCAAAGGCAATGTGTTTACATGTCGAAGCTGAGGGTGAGGTTAGGTACCTGTAAAACCGGTTTAAGCCCGCCAGTAACTTTGTGTTACTGATCGTTCCAAGTCGATACTTCTGTAGTGGTTCTTTTTGTTTTATGTCTTGGTGTTTAAAATTTTTTGTGCTGTTGGCGCCTTATGTATGTTTTCATATTTTTAGTTAAGTTAAGGTAACTGAGTGGCCACCTATTGGGAAAATAGCTGCTCATTCGGCTTACGATATGTTTCATGGTATAAGTACCTGATTGTTAGTTTGGTTTTTTCCCACCTCGGTTTTTGGAGGGGGAATCTTTTTCTGATTGCGCCTTTTCCTGATCTTTGCCTACTTGTACCTTTTTGCTAATAAATTTATTCTTTCAGTAATTGACGCTATCCTAAAGGAAAGTAAAGTAAACTTAAATACGTCTTCCCGTACATCATACATATTGCAGATTATATACTGAGTTCCACAGTCCTTTGAGATCAGCGAGGGTATTCTGAGAAATCAGATATTCATTATCGGTTTAGCTTCATTTTCTAACCACCGTTATTATATTTGGCTCTGTATTGATAATTGATAATGTAAGTCTTTGTATCACCGAAGAGGCTTAAGTAGCCGAAATCGTGGTATGACCCATCCCTTTTCTCATTAATATGCTCACTACTCTTAAAGAGTCACTGAAGATGCTTTAATAGCCAATATCGCGGTATGGCCAATCCTTTTTCTCATCCATATGCTCACTGCTCTAAAAAGATTTCAGTTTTATCTTTATCTAATACTATTTAATACTATTAAACTACACATAAAACGTATAAACAAATTATTTGAACACATGGAATCTGCCTATTTATAAAGAAACTTAAACCACAACATGCCTGCAACAATATTTTACAACAATATTATACATACTGGTTTCCATTTGGTCCTTTGAGATCAGCGAGTGTATTCTGAGGAATCAGAAATTCATTATCGGTTTAGATTCATTTTCTAACCACCGTTTTATATATTTGGCTCTGTTTGGATAATACCAGTCTATGTATCGACGACCCTGTTGAAAGTTGCAAAGTTACGATATCTTTTCTTTGTTTTCGTTGTGCCAAATATACATGGTCACAGAAGAGGCTTAAGTAGCCGAAACCGTGGTATGGCCCATCCCTTTGATCACTACTCTTAAAAGGATCTCAGTTTTGTTTTAATTTGCTATTATTGCAGCTGGTGTGGTTCCATCAGATCATATTTTCCTATCAGAGAGGATATTCTAAGAAATCAGAAATTTATTATCGGTTTAGATTCATGTTTTTTTTTTTTTTATTTTTTTGTCTAGAGGGTGATAAGAAATTTACTTTCATGTCTTAATCTTGGTGTTTGTTTGTCCTGATAGGGCCTGCAAAAATATTGAAATCCGTTCAGCAGATAAAGTTTAAGTGGCCAAAATGAATTTAGATAGGGATTTTGCATTGGCAAGGGAGGTAATCGGTGATCATGAAATTATTCGAAACAAATAAGTTGATCATAAAGATTTCGTCTCTGCCGGATAGGGCATTTGTGTCATTTTATAATGATTCTGAGTAACCATAATTAAATGCTAAGAATTTAATATTCTTGCGTGGAAATATTCACTTCCCTTCCTTGAGATTTTTTTCTGTACAAAATCCCTATTCAAAAATGGTTTTGACCAAAACCTTTATTCGTCAAGCGATTTTCAAAATTGTTGCTACACTTTTTGTGACAAGCTAAGTACCGTAAATTGTGCCAAGAAAATATTTCATCTACATTTCAACAGTTGCAAAGTGTTTGCGAAAAACATTATCAGACACTAGGTCCTTGCGTTGTTTATTGTCGCACCCCGTGAACTTAATTGTCCCGTTTATCCTGTTAAGTTAACGGAACAGGGAACTGAAATGAAGTTTACCACGACATGTTTACAAAATGGGATTATATACCGACGTCAACAAAAACGCCTCAGTCAACTTTGACACGTCATATTGCCAAGATTAACAACTTTGCTTTTTTTAAATATTGGTCATATCTTTTGCTAACCTTTTATGGAATTATTCAGACAGCTGCTTGAAAAATGACATGCTGTTGAAAACATACACCCCTCGCAAAATCCCTATTCTGTTCATGAATCGGTCAACCAGGCATCGCTCCTTTCGATTACTGAAAGTCTCCTTTGCAATACCAACACATTAGCCATAGAGTGGAATATCCATAGGTTGTTGAAACACATTTTTGAAACCCGAATTTCATTCTCTAGCGTTATTGACGTCACTGCAGCAAATGACAAATGCTTAAATGGTAATCGCCGTCAAAATGGTCTAAATGTTTTCAAAGGCTATCCTGGCATGGCTATACAAAGAATAGTTTCTATTGCTACTTCTCCTGCCTTTCAGCTTGAAACGAACGTCCTTACGGATAACGTGCAATTTGACGTCTACGGAAATAAGCGTCAGAATACCATTGCTCTATTCTTGGCTATTCATTTGAAATAATGGTACTACTTTATGAAATATAACTCAAGGTGTGCAGCGGACTATAACGGCATCATTTCTGAAATGTTTCGTCATTAGAATTTGTAAGCAGGGAAGACGTCGACGTCAAAAAGATTTTGCTACAGAAGCGTCGGCGAAAGAGCTACGGTAACAAAAATCGATAGAGGGAATTTTATGTCCAAGCGAACGATGGTCCCGGACTATGGAGTCGCTTCGAAGGCAAGAAACTGAACAGTATCATTTTTTCGTTCCGTCTGTTTCTTTTCTTGTGAAAAGTCCCTATGTTATTTTCAGTATTTCAACTTCACGTAATCCAGTAATGTTACGTTTCAAAATTTTGATGTTCTTAAGTTTGCAAAACCACTTTGCACGGCTTTCTAGAATTTTCACGTCAAAAATGTCTGTATAATGACGTCAGGGTGCATTTTTGAAAAATGGTGCACCCACGCAAGTTTTGAGAAAAGTGCGCATCTTAACCAAAATAAGGAAAATGCCAATTTCGTTCATGGCCAAGTTATGCAACATTTTCGATGAGGCGTTTTTATTGACGTCAGTAGTAAAGCCCCTGTCAGACCAAGATTCGTTTATGCGGAGTTTGCACGGCTGTCTAAAATTTTCCAGAACGACCCAAAGCATTTTACGTCTGCGCCCTCCTCCATCTGCGTCTTTTCAGAACTAGGTGGGCAGCATCAGCAGCAATTTGTATCAGCTGCGCCTGTATATACACAAGTAGTAAACCAGCTTTTTGTATGATAGACAGAGTGAAAGAAATTCTTAAATGTGCATCTCATTTATATAGTATTTTCTTTGCTTTTGTCATATGTACAATTTGCACATTTTTTTTATTATTCATCTCTTTTTGTGCTTTTATCATAAAACGCCATTGGACGCGGTGGAAGCTCCATGCGAGCGCAATGAACGCCGTGAAAACGCCTTGCAAACGCAGTAGAAGCTCCACGCCAGCACCATAAACGCCATGAAAACGCCTTGCAAACGCCAAAAAAGCACAGTAAAATGAAAACACGCCATGAAAACGACATGGACGCGCCGTATAAGCGCGGTGTTAACGCAGTGAGATCGCGATGGACGCCGTAGCATCTCGGTGGAAAAGTATGGGCTACCACGGCGTTTGTCCTACGATCTCACTGCGCGCCCGCGGAGTTCCTAGCGCGTTGGTGAATTTCTCACTGCGTTGCCATGGGGTCCTCACTGCGTCCAACGGCGCTCTTATTAGAACACCGAATGACGGCGTTTGTTTTGAGCGTGTCCAAAAGAAACGCCTACCCTTGGCGTTCTATGATTTTCGACGGTGTTCGGCGGAGTTTCCAACGCGATGCCAATGCGTTGGTGGCGTTGGTACCGAGCTCACATCGGTGTTCTGCTTTTTTGTAGAACGCCGCAAGAACGCCACCCTGGTGTGACAGGGCTTTAAACAATTGCCAGTCATGAATGATATTATACATCATGGTGTTGCAAAACAAAACAATGAAAACCGTGAAGCGTATAAAACTATATACTCTGACGGACTCTAATAACGCAACACTCTACATCGGTTATCAATCGCTCAAAACTGATTACAGTACAACAAAAGCATAAAAGAAACATCATATTCTGAATCTTAACACCATACACAATATTTATCCATAAAAAATGTTTGCTGAATTCTTTACTAAAGCTGCTTACTTCAACGTCATCGAGACGTAACTTTTCCGAAGAACTCCTTACAGTGGCTACAAGAAAGGGATTTTGTGAAAGCAAACCATCTCCAGTGATAGCTGAAAACCTAAAGCACAAGAAAAAGCAAAACAAACATTCATTGGTGCTTTCTTTCAATTGGTGTTTATGGCCAATTCAAACCTTACCATTATTCTAATGCTTGCGCATGCGCACTTTGTTTCACTTCTTTCAGCATGCCTGTTGTCGGCATCGAATAACTCCGGAAATAGTCATTAAAATGACTATCGGTTTCATGCATTTGGCAGTCTGATATCTAATGCAGAAGTAGTAAATGCAACGATTTCTGATTATATATAGTTTGATCAAAATTTAGTGGAATATAATTGTTGCGTTTCTTTTTGTGTTCAGTATATATCTGAAAATGTATCTCGTAGGTGGTTTAGGCGCTACACCGACGGATATTTGAACCATACAGAAGAAAAAACGACATTTTGCATATGCGAAAACAAAGGCGCCGATCAGCAGTGAGGACAGTACAATACCTCTTTTCCTTCCTTAAATCTTAATTTCAAGCATCTAGCATCTCCTACTGTGACTTTGCATGCCGGTTTGTGTCGGACCTATTCGGAAACTCCGAAGACCAGATATGTTTTAATCAGTTTCATTATCATCATGATAACATCATATGAGTTTCTTCATCTCCACCCTAAATTTCCTATCAAAGATTAAATAGACAACAGGATTCATGCAGTAATTGATGAAGTAAAACCTGTAAAAACTAAACAACATTATATACTCGCCAACAGACTTGTAATCTTGTAGATCACGAAGCGCAAAGACGTACCCAAACGTTAACGCCATGATAAATGTAAATGAAAATGTCCCTGCAATGATGGCCAATATTAGGACTTTACGTATGTCGATGGCTCTCTGCTGATTTTGCAAAGTTCCCGTTGGGTCACTAGTCGTGGCGTTCGAGGCGGAATTATATAACTTTACCATCGTTGGTTTTTTGTCTGTATTGGTGCCATTGCCTTCTGACGAACTGTCGCTTGTCGCTGTTATCCTCGATGTGTCCGAAGAAAAATTACTGGTTTTCCAAGCAAGGGCTAGACGTTCATACGCCACGGTTTTGCGATATTTCTTCATCATTCTGTAATGCGCGATAGTTTTCTTTGCTACAAAGAAATATAGCACTATTGTTGCCAAGAGGAAAATATTGTACCCTGATAGAACATGTCTATATATTTGGGGCCACAATGTGTCACGGTATTGCTCATGTACTTCGCATATCCTGGCGTAGTCAGTCTTGTTATCGAATGTCAGAGTGTGGTTATTAATGTCCCAGAGTATCCCAGCAGGTACAGCGCAGCCCAATGACGCGATTATGCCGATACAGCATAAGATAATGATACATCTAGAGGTCAGCTGCCTTTTGTCCGGTTGACAAATCATACGGAACTTGTAGACCGAGGTAACGAACAGCATATACATGGCCGATAACCCTGTCAGCTGCACGAAGAAGTTCTTGGCCTTGCATAGTCCTCTAGACGGCGGGTCAAAGTGTAGATAGGTCGACACTGTCTCCAGCGGCACAGTAGTACAACAACTTGTAAAGTCAACGACGCTTAGAGCCAACACTAAAAGACGAAACCGGTTTTTAGGATAGCGTGTTCCGTAAATGAACAAGACACAACTGTTCCCAATGATTCCGAGAATGTCATAAAAGACAAACAATACAACTACCACAATCACATGCGACTGATACTCTTCATAACTAAAGTTTGCCATGTTCTTTTTTGTGTGTGTTAAATTTCAGATGGACATGTGCTCGACATTATGAAAACTTGCCCATGCAATATACAGAGATTTTTTCACCTGTAAAAATTGAAAATTTCATTTTAATTTTTAAAAATACTTTTCTTATTTTTGCTCAAAACATAGATTGTGGGTACACGTTAGAACTGCCTCGGCGAGGCGGTTCTAACGAGTACCCACAATCTATGTTTTGGAGCAAAAATAAGAAAAATAGGTATACCCCTGCATACCCCAGTTTTGTTATATAAAAGTGCGGTTTAAGGGGTATATATTACACGGACACATTTTCCAGATGGATATAATGGTACCAACGAGCTATTCTGATCACCAGTTAGCCTTTTCGTGATGAACATACAGCAATGTCAGTCCGTCAGTCGCATATTTCAGTATCATTTGTGAAACTTAAAGTAACTTAACGACAAGTTAAGAACAGCGCCTTTTGTTTGTGCAGGGACTGCCTTTTATATGTTCGCTACCGGAATCCGAGTCACGAATGCTTATTTATGAAAACTAGGGAAGTTAGATGTGAAATGATAATATTAAAATAGTTTGATAATTTTAATTAATAACCTTCAAAATACGATAAGGAACATTTACTGAATTTTCTGTATTCAATGAAAATTTAAATTCAGTTATATAATATACACCAACATTTCCAAGGAGTTATTTTCTGATGTGGTATGCATTTGATTGCATCTTTGTTGTCTTCCCGTATGATCAACTGCAAATAAATTAACCCATTTTTGAAGAATGGATTTGCCCATCATTTTCATTTTGGGTGAGTCCACTTTCATTTTAAGGGTCATCAAAGGAGTGATTTTAATTTTTTATTTCATCTTTCGATGAAATTCCTATAAGCAAACAGAATCGCCACAGATGGGACGCCGCGTTCTGTGGCGTCACATCTAGGGCTATGCTGATTGCTTATGCCCATAAAAAAGGACGCCAGACTTTTATTAATTAAGTTTAAAACAATCGTTAACAATTGTAGCAAGGTTCCACCCGAAGAACCTACTCAAAGTCATATATAAGTGAAGTAACAAACACCATTACGAAAACTTGCCCACGCAACATTTCGAAAACACGCCCATCTAATATTTCCTTAGTTGTAAAAATTGAAAATTTTCAGTATATTTTTTCGTTTATATTTTTCTTATTTTTGCTCAAAACATTGATTGTGTGTACACGTTAGAACCGCCTCGCCGAGGCGGTTCTAGCGAGGTGGTTCTAATGCGTACCTACAAACTATGTTTTGGATCAAAATTAAGAAAAATACCTATAACCCTGTAAACCCCAGTTTTAACATAATTTAAAAGTGGGTTTAAGGGGGTATACGTTTCACGGACTTGTTTTCCTGAAGATTTGAAATGTTGCCTTGTAAGTACTAGGTATCCTAAGGGGTATTTTGATTGTCACAGTGTTTTATACCTACTCATGATGACCTGATACAAAATAAGAAAGCATACAACAATCAATTTTGATCAAAATCTTTAAATACACCAGAGGACCAGTGGTTCTGTAAACGCTCATCTGACATCTGGGATATATACCAATAAACTTGTTTGTCTATTATGCTCATATACATATTATATATCCCCAGGGCACATGAACCTTTGAGGTCAATTTTATTTTCAGAAACATAAATTTTCTGTCCATTTGTCCTTTTCTTGGAAGTTTTTCCCTTCACTGACTTTAATCAATTTACAAATTTGCCAAATTGCGTAAAATAGGCCAAAGTCATCACAGGGTCATAAGGTAGCGTATGAAGTAAACTGTTGAAATGTCATTGAAGAGAAAAACTTTAAGGAAAGTGGTAAATGGACAGAATATCTATGATTCTGAAAATAAAATTTGACCCAAAGGGTTCATCAGTCCCTGCCCTGGCACTATATACATATATACCAATAAACTTGTTTGACCGTAATAGTCATGGTATATATCCCAGATCTTAGGTGAGCGTTTACAGGTCTTCTGGTTCCTATGCCTAGCAAGTTTTCACCCCGCTTAACGCAATTTGCCTTAGAGACTTAAGTTGGCCTTGCTGTAAAATAGGACACTGTCATCGCAGGGTCATGATTTATATAAACCTTGTAGTGCTTGAGACCCATGCTATAGGTCTTTTGGCACTTGAGAAGATTTGACCATCTTGAGCATTTGACCTAGACCATATAAACTCCGCCTCGCCGAGGTGGTTCTAATGCGTACCTACAAACTATGTTTTGGATCAAAATTAAGAAAAATACCTATAACCTTGTAAACCCCAGTTTTAACATAATATAAAAGTGGGGTTTAACGGGGTATACGTTTCACGGACGTGTTTTCCTGATGATTTGAAGTGTTGCCTTGTAGGTACTAGGTATCCTAAGGGGTATTTTGATTGTGTTTTATACCTACTCATGATGAACTGATACAAAATAAGAACTCATACAACAATCAATTTTGATCAAAATCTTAAAATATACCAAAGGACCGTAAACGCTCAACTGAGATCTGGGATATATACCAATAAACTTGTTTGTCTATTATGCTCATGTACATATTATATATCCCCAGGGTACATGAACCTTTGAGGTCAATTTTATTTTCAGAAACAAATTTTCTGTCCATTTGTCCTTTTCTTGGAAATTTTTCCCTTCACTGACTTAAATCAATTTACAATTGCCAAATTGCGTAAAATAGGCCAAAGTCATCACAGGGTCATAAGGTAGCGTATGAAGTAAACTGTTGAAATGTCATTGAAGAGAAAAACTTTAAGGAAAGTGGTAAATGGACAGAATATCTATGATTCTGAAAATAAAATTTGACCCAAAGGGTTCATCAGTCCCTGCCCTGGCACTATATACATATAAACCAATAAACTTGTTTGACCATGATAGTCATGGTATATATCCCAGATCTCAGGAGAGCGTTTACAGGACCATTGGTCTTCTGGTTCCTATGCCCAGCAAGTTTTCACCCCGTTTAACGCAATTTTGCCTTAGAGACTTAAAGACAGATGTACGTAATTGAAGGCGCTCAAAGGAACGTGCGTTTCTAAGGGTCGAAACGTCATTTTTACGCCGCATTCGTAACGTCAGTTTTCGCTCGAAACGTCATTTCTAGCGTCAGTTTACGTTCGCAATACGAAACAATATCCATACAATTATGCAGAGGACTTCAGAAATGTAAAAAGTTTGATATTATTTATTATTTTTGCTCAAAATATAGATTGTGGACGTGTTATCTCGAAGAAAACAACATTTCCGCGACAGTTAGCAATATTGAATACTAAACAGTGTTGGAAACTTTGGCGCAAAATCGACGTCGCGCGTAAAATGTACTGAATTCAGCAACGACTACCTCTCTTCGCACGTTTATAGCAGGAAAACGAATCCGGTAACTAAGGACTTTCTCGTTATCTATATGTAGTTCAGGAATTTCTCTAATACATATCAGTTTTTAAAAAAATCCTACCGTGGAATTTTTGAAATATATCAAGAAAATTAACAAAAAGGGGGTCTAAAAATCGCAATTTACGTTGACGTCAATGTATTTTCGCTCTCAAATTTGACGATTTTGAAGGCCGATATCTCAAAAACAAGCCCGGAACGGTATCGATTTCTTTTCATTTTCGTATGTAGGACATCAAAATACACTCACATGCAAAAACTAAAAAAATTCTACCGTGAGGTCAATTACGTACATCTGGCTTTAAGTTTGCCTTGCTGTAAAATAGGACACTGTCATCGTAGGGTCAAGATTTATATAAACTTTGCAGTGCTTGAGACCCTGATGCTATAGGTCTTTTGGGTCTTGAGAAGATTTGACCATCTTGAGCATGTGGCCTGGACCATATGAACTTTCGTTTCCCCTTCCTAAGGATGTTCCACATGAAGTTTGGCTTTGATCCGCGAAGCTGATCCAGAGAAGATACATGTATTTGAAGCATGCCCATCCTCAAAAGCTCTCAATGAGCATTCGGCTCAGGTGAGCTAATAAATATTTGAGTGTTAGGTCATGTTGATTGAATTTCCGCTAGCCTTGAACTGTTGAATGAAAAATTGCCATAGGAGCCGCATCATGAGAAAATCTGTTAACTCAGCCTACTGCACAACTGATCAGCGCCTTTGTTTTCGCACACGGATAGTATATTTCCTTTTATACTTAATTCAAAATGTTCTAGCCCTTTTATGTCTGTACAGACCGGCTTGTGTCAGTACTGGTCAGAAACCATGAAGACCGGCTTTCTCGTGTCGCGGCTCAATTATTATAAGGATGGTTAATGGCCTTAATCGCTAATTACTTATCTAGGTTCTTTGAATTGTACTTCTGACGGATATTCCCGATGTAAAATCCGCTTTTCTCAACCAGGATCGGAAATTGTGAAGGACTGTTGATGATGTTGTGTCTGAACAGATCTCCTCAGGAGAAAACGTATCATCAGGAAAGCATGTCCGTGTATTGAATACTCCTTTAAACCCAACTTTTATATACAGTCAATAGACATAATTGTTCGTCACTTTCGAAAACTCCATAGACTTCAATGTATTTTCACATTTACAATAAAAAATATCCTGCCTCTTCCGGTCGACGTATTTTGATGGTTTTGGTGTCATTGGAAAGTTAAATAAATAAAGCAATAAATAAAGGTCATTTGGTGAAGTTTCGACTTTTCACTTTTGAAATACAAAAGTTTAAAGTTTAGCGAAGTTTAGAAAAAGACACTTTCCCATAGACGTCAATGGTGACGTTGCCCAAAAATTGCCAAAAGAAATTCTCGCGACTTTTTAAAAATTTGTGGCTTGAAAACGCATGCATGGAATTTGATGAAAAGACCGTTGTTTATTGCGTTTTTCATTTTCCTTTCAAATGACACCAAAAACAATAAAATGTGTTGACCAGGGGAATCAGGATACGTTTTCTTGCAAACATAAAAATACATTGAAGTCTATGGAGTTTTTCCGTAGGTGACGAACAATTATGTCTATTGACTTGAAAACCCTACAATGTACCATTATGAAACTTTAAAGCATCATTAACCGGCAAAATACAGCAACCATAACTCTGGATGACATATGGGCCACCTCGTGGGAAAACCAACAATGTGGTTTTTCGTACAGGTTCGACACAAACCGGGCTGTACAAGCACAGAAAAGAGCTAGAAGATCGAAATTTTGGATTTAAGTAGAAGAGGAATTGTACTATCCAAGTAGCGAAAACAAAGGCGCTGATCAGCTTCGCAGTTACTGCGAAGCTGATCTGCGCCTTTGTTTTCGCCTATGCAGATTGTTGGTCTTCCCATGGGGTGGCTCATATTTTAGTTATGACCCAATGAGATGGAAAACAGCAGATTTTGCATTGGAGTTGTATCCACTATGCTATTTGATAACCGATTAAGACTGCTTCATGATTATTGCAGAACGCAATTGTAACTGTGGATTGTATAATTCTGGACATATTGTACTTAAAATGGAAGACAGTGTGTTTCGAATTGTAAGTTATGTCTGCTCTGTAACTAAACTCCTACAATGTTGAAACTTTATAGCATTATTAACCAATTTGAGACAATGTGCAGAGCACCAAAATCATCACTCTGGATTGAATATGTTTGCACTTAGAAAGGGGGAAGTATTGAGAAGTAAATAAAGGATTTTTTTTTCATTGACGCTATCCAAAAGGAAAATGTATGTACAGACTTGCTTCGCTGTGCCGGAAAGTAAACTTAAAGGACCTCAGTTTTAATTTTTATTTAATACATAAAAACATACACAGATTATAACAATGATATCACATTAAACAAAATCTATTTTAAGAAACTTAAAGCACAACATGCATGCAACAATACTTTACAACAATATAATTATACACATAGGAATAAGTTAAGGAACACTTTTAGCCCTTGGGGAAAGTTTGAAAAAATCCATTTTCCTTTCTTCTGGCGATACTAAAATTTTTATCACATATATTTCATACCTTGACCTAGCTACAGACCAATTTATGGAAATTCACAGCATTTTGTCTTTGTGCTACGGAGGATACAATATGCCATATGTGAAAAACACCACTTTTACTGATTACAAGTTTGCCTTTTTGCTTCTGCACTCCGCAAAACTCAATTTTTGAAAACAAAACAGGACAGGAATAAAATGTTGAATCTGACCATTCTGAATGAATAAACGACTTCGGACCTAAAACTTCATGCTTCATCTCTAAACCAGCTAATCATACAAAATCTACAGTTTGCATTGATTTCTATGGAAAGCAAAATTTCACGGTTCAGTGATTTGCCTTATATCTCGGCACTCAATTGGTATGTGAACATACTGTTTTCACGATATGCTTGCATATGACCCTGAAGTATTCCTGGGTCACTGTGACCTAATTTCATGTTTCAGTGATTTTGCCTGATATCTCGACACTCAGTTGGTATTTTTTCTTACTTCTTTCAGATTATGAATGAGTCTGACCAGACCTTTAACCCAAACATACTTATAGGTCACTATGACCTAATTTCATGGTTCAGTGATTTTGCCTTATATCTCGGCACTCAATTTGTTTATGATTAAACTTCTTTCACACTATGTTTGCGTATGTTTTCTTTCACAATATAAGTGAGACCTTTAAATCTTAGTAGTTATAGTTAACTTTCATGGTTCAGTGATTTTGCCTTATTGCAATAAGGCAAAGAGATGTATGAGCATAATGCTTTGGGTTACAGTTCGGGTTTGGCCTTATGTTTGACAAAGGTCAGAAGCAGTCGAGCGCGCTGTCCTGCGTAACCATAATAGAATATTAAGAATTTATACGTTTTTGCGTGAAAATATTTACCTCCCTTCCATGAGATTTTTCTGTACAAAGTCCCTATTTAAAATGGTTTGGACTATACTTTTTATTTGCCAAGCAATTTTCGTTTTTTTTTTTTTTTTGTTTTTTTTTTTTTTTTTTTCAAAATGTTTGCCGCACATTTTGTGACAAACTAGATGCTCAATCGTGCCAAAAATATTTCCTCAACATTTCAACAGTTGCAAAGTATATTTGCGAAAAAACATCACCAGACACTAGGAAACACACTTTAATGAGAATGTCAGACTAATCAATTACCAATGATGAATGATGATACGCCATAGTGTTGCAAGGCAAAACAATGAAAACCATAAAGTGTATAAAACTACATACATGTATAAATGATTTTAGTGAAAAAGTACATAAACAAATATAAAATCCAATGCATAACACAGAATTTCAAGCCTTCTGTTATGTGCATGCCGGTTTGTGAAGGACCTTTTCGGTAACCCCGAACACCATTTATCTCGCTCGCGGCTCATTTCCTGCTTTCAATCAGTTTCATAATCATCATGATAACATCCTATGAGTTTTTTCATCTCCGCCCTAAACCTCCTATCAAAGATAAAGTAGACAACAGGGTTCATGCAGTAATTGATGAAGTAAAACCTGTAACAACTAAACAGCGTTATATACTCTCCAACAGACTTGTAATCTTGTAGATCACGAAGCGCAAAGACGTACCCAAACGTTAACGCCATGATAAAGGTAACTGAAAATGTCCCTGCAATGATGACCATCATCTTGACTTTACTAATTTTAATGGGTCTCTGCTGATTTTTCGAAGTTCCCGTTCTATGTGTCGTGTCGTTCGAGGGGGAAATGCTTAACTTAATCATCGTTGGGTTTGTGTCAGTATTGGTGTCAGTGCTTTCTGACAAATTCTCGCTTGTCGTTGTTGTCCCCGATGACGACGTATTAGTGCCAGATGTGCCCGAAGAAGAATTACTGCTTTTCAAAGCAAGGGCTAAACGTTCATTAGCCACGGTTTTGCGATATTTCTTCATCATCCTGTAATGCGCGATTGTTTTCTTTGCTACAAAGAAATAGAGCACTATTGTTGCCAAGAGGAAAATATTGTACCCTGATAGAACATGTCTATATATTTGGGGCCACAATGTGTCACGGTATTGCTCATGTACTTCGCATATCCTGGCGTAGTCAGTCTTGTTATCGAATGTCAGAGTGTGGTTATTAATGTCCCAGAGTATCCCAGCAGGTACAGCGCAGCCCAATGACGCGATGATACCGATACAGCATAAGATAATGATACATCTAGAGGTCAGCTGCCTTTTGTCCGGTTGACAAATCATACGGAACTTGTAGACCGAGGTAACGAACAGCATATACATGGCCGATAACCCTGTCAGCTGCACGAAGAAGTTCTTGGCCTTGCATAGTCCTCTAGACGGCGGATCAAAGTACAGGTAGGTCGACACTGTCTCCAGCGGCACCGTCGTACAACAACTTGTAAAGTCAACCGCGCTCAGTGCCAGCACTAAAAGGCGAAACCGGTTTTTAGGATAGCGTGTCCCGAAAATGAATAAGACACAACTGTTCCCAATAAATCCAAGAATGTCATAGATGACAAACAAAACAACTACCACAATCACATGTGATTCATACTCTTCATAACTAAAGTTTGCCATGATTTTTGTTGTTTTTATATTTTTGTTAACTTTCAGATGGGCATGCGCTCGATATTCATTTACCAAGTGAGTTTATCACCAGCTAGCCTTATTGTCATGAACATTTAATAAATCCAGCTATGTAAGTCGATTGCGTACTTTTGTACGTTGGCGAAACTTAAAGAAACGTTGGCAACAAGTTGAGAAGAGTGACTTTTGACTGCCCAGGGACTGCTTTTTATATGTTATCTACCGGAATTCGAGTGAAGAATGCTTATTAATAGGGAAGTTAGATGTGAAATTTAATACATCAAGATAACATTTCTGTGAAATATGTATCCCCTTATATCCCACTTTTACATGTATATAGTAAAAGGACGTATGGAGGGCTATAACTATTTTTCTTACTTCAAAACATAGATTGTGGGTACTCATTTGAACCGTGAGGCGGTTCTAATGTGTATCCACAATCTATGTTTTAAGCAAAATTAGAAAAAAAATGCCAAAAAATTTCAACTGACGATTTTCTAATTTTACAACTTGAGAAAATCTGTTTAATACATAGGCATGTTTTCGTAATAATATTAAAAAAAATAACTTTATTTGGAAACATTAAAAGGGAAAGTAAATGGAATTCTGAGTCTTTCTTAGTTTACTGAGAAAAACGATTTGGAATATTTACTAGTTTCTGTATTCAATGAAAATCCAAGTTGAGTTATATAGAATCAATCATCATCTCTTGGGCGTTATTTTCCGATGTCATGTACATTTGATTGTACACCGGGATAACGTGTCCATGTCACATACGTACATGTATACCCATTTTCCCCCACTTTATGCAGCAAAACCGGGGTATATAAAGGGGTATCTTATTTATTATTTTTGCCCCAAAACATAGATTGTGTGTACTCGTTAAAACCGCCTCTGCGCAATCTATGTTTTGAGCAAAATTCGAAAAGTATCAAAATATTTCTACTAAACTTTTCAATATTTACAACCAAGGAAAATTCTGTATATTATTCTGTATATCTTTAAGTAAATGCAAATAAATTAACCCGATTTTGAACAATTGAATCGCCCCTTATTGTCATTTGGGTGTCTAGTTTTATTTTAAGGGGAATCGGGAGTTGTTTTTATTTATTTCATTTTTCGATGAAATCCATATAAGCAAAAAGAATAGCCCCAGGTGGGACGCCGCATTCTACGGTGTCAAGTCTGGGACTAAGTTGTTTACATATGCTCCATAAAAAGAACACTAGGGTTGTATGAGTTAACTTTAAAAAAAATTGTAAACAATTGTCTCATCTGGGAATCTGCTGATTGTCTATGTCCCATCAAATGGACGCCAGGCGTATATGAGTTTATAATAACGTTATAACAATTGTAAACAATTGTAACAAGGTTCCACAGAAAGCTCCTACTCGAAGCCGTATATTAATGGAGTATCAAACAACTTCAGTTAGAAGTATTGCCATTTTCTTTCCCGTCTGGTGTCTAGGTAGGGACATTTCGATTGTGATTTTATACGTACTTAGGGCTACTCAGGCTGATTTGATACAAAGTAAGAACGCACACAACAATCAATTTCGATCAAGAGCTTTTGGTGGTCAACCCACTTTTAAAATATAAACCAGTACTTAAGACTTCTGAGGGATTTCAAATTAGGACATTGGCCGACTGAAGTGCTTTTTGGCTGATGAATTGTAGCATATTAGTCAGTAATCGAACGTTTTGTTCTTTATCAATGCTTGCTGTTTCTTAATAAATTAATTTACACGGACATGTGCACATTATCATGAGTACTCCATCGTCTTATGTTGTTTTATATTACAAAATGGACAGCGTTATGCATTGAAACCCTGCAGAACTCTTTTTAGATTGCCCGAATGATATAAAAAGATCCATGGTCAGCTAGTTGAGACTCAATTCAACATGCAAATCATTCATCTCGAAATATTCTATTCTCCACATTTTCGTCTTTCTAGACTCTTTTGTACATGAATTTATCATGCAGAACGTCTCTACATAACAATAAGGTAGTAAGGCTTTGAGAGTTATGGGCCATGCTTTATTTTGTTCTTGATGTAAAGGAGTGGATTTCTTAATTAGGAATGGACAACTTGATGAATTCGCTAAAAAAACGTATCTCGGTATTCTTGAAATATTCTTGTATTTCCAACGGATGTTCCCGGTGTAAAAATCCGCTTTTCTTAACCAGGATGGGAAACTAAAGGACTATTAATGATGTTGTTTTTTAGCAGGTTATGTCACGAGAAAGTATTTACGAGGACGCGTGATGATATTGTTTTGAACACGTCTCATCCAGAGAAATCATATTTACGTCGATGTCAAGCCAGTCTCAATTAAAGTTTCCACATACTTCTACAAGTTAGAAGCTAATATCAACTTACATTGTAGACGTTTTAATATCAAAATTTCAAGATTCTGTCTAGTACTGTTATCATGGTATGTAGGCTCGCCACTGTCTACAGAAGGCAGGCTCTTGAAATCACCGTTCACGACCACACACGCTATTCATTACGAAAACATACCCACTTAGACGATGAGCTATTTAAGATATCGATACCATCCAGGGTGAACAGATCCCCTGCACTTTTCGAGAAATTGGATATGTATAGCATTAGAAAAAATCGAGGGGGGTTGGCATTTCTTAAGTGGTAGCTTTATCGTCAAATTTTTCGAGTTGATTACGTTACCCCACAAAAAATAGAAATAAATACCAAAATTACGAAGGACCTAAGCTACTATGGAAACTGCTTATTTGTTAACAAATTATAAACTGAATAAAGGAAATATTCAATTATATATGGTTGTTAATCTTT
The DNA here is from genome assembly GCA_964017185.1 of Rugalucina vietnamica. Taxonomy (NCBI): domain Eukaryota; kingdom Metazoa; phylum Mollusca; class Bivalvia; order Lucinida; family Lucinidae; genus Rugalucina; species Rugalucina vietnamica. Next base: position 33,544,683 of record OZ024883.1, on the reverse strand, counting down.
TGAGAGGCATTTGAGTAGTTATTTACGTTACATTTTTATCAATACCCATAGAATTGGTGTAAACTTTTGTTAATGATGACTTGTAAGAACATAATTAAACAAAATCAAAATCTTTAAAAAAGAACTTAAAGCTAATTTTATATCCTTCCCAAATGTGAACTTTGTTTGATTGTAGCATAATATATTTCTTAGCTATAGATATTTGTAAAACCCCACCCTCATAAACAAACGACAAAGTGAACAATGGTTTCCACACACTGTTATACGAATATCGAGACAGTTGTTATAGAATATGGAAGATAATATCAGTGCTTTGGAAATAATAAGTAATTGTGACATGTAAAAATGTTTAAAACAGCGTACACGCCCATAAATTTGCGTTGATTGTGAGGAAACGTACGTAACATATATACAGTGTGTAGCAATATGTATCATTTCACCGGTTTTTAATAAAATAATATTACTGCCTTGGATAAAACAACTACTTGTGACAAATAGGAATAAAACAATGATTAAAACAATGTACATCCATAACTCTGTGCTAATAGTAACGTATGTAACATATATACAACATATAAAATATGCGTAATTTCACTATATGTTTTTATGTTTTATTGTCAAGTGGCATGAATTTTAGTAAACTTAACGCTATGAAAAGCCAGTCGAATAACAATATCATTAAGCATGTCACTCGATTAATTTTGACTTCAGTACAGAAGTAATCAATTATATTTGCCTCTACTGCTTGATCATAAAACTACCTTTAAAAGGATGTAATCTCATTTATACTCATAAACAAATTTTCCAAGTCACACAAAGTAAAAACAATCTAATTTAATAAGATATAAAACAGTTAGATCCTTTGGAAACAGTAAAAAAGTCAAAGGGAGATAGTATGGGCCATATTTTGTAATAAATTTGTGAAGATAAAAATCTATTGACCAGATGACAGTAACGTATGTTACATTTTGGTAAAATGAAGAAACTTTGGAATAATGAATATAAGGGAAAGCATAACTTAGCTTATTTAGCTGGCATCTAGTGTAAAGTAAAACACTGACATGTGAAAGGTATTCAGCTTGCACATAATCAGTGTAGCATCAACAATAGGCTAATAAGACTGATGTTTATGCATGATTTTCAGCATTCAGTGTTTTCATCTGCCGTACCGCCGCCACCCTCGTAAAAATTATCAATCGTTTTGTCACAAAACTGATTTGAACAAGCCCGGGAACACCTCAATGCATTCCGGTCACACTGACATTCAGGGCATTTTCATTGACCTACTTTTGCTCTCGATGAACTCCATTACCATTCTCGTGGCAGACAAAGAAAACCTTACATCGCATCAATCACAAGTTGTCCCTCTTCACCCATGTCCTTCTGGGCTTGGGATGTCCGCTTCCTTTCCCAGGTTTTTTCGGTACACATGCTTGACAATTCGCCGGCTTAGCATGAAGCATACCCGAACCTTTACTAGGCGGGTGTTGACATGAATCTGCATCTTCTGTATCTTGATCCGCTTGATCGGTTTCATGCTGCAAAGAGTAGATTGTGAAGCATACACATATTGTACCTTAAGTCATGCAACAAAGTAAGCAGATCTTACATCTCCATCGTCGGGCAGCTTACTGAATCCGTGAGTCCTGGTTTTTGATTCATCAGGATAGTTATCATGATTTATTTGTTTGTTCTTGATGATTCATTTACTAATTAGAGATTCACCACGAGGACCGAAGAACTAACTAAATGTTATGAACCACTGCAGAAGCTGAGGGTGAGGTTATGGCCATGTAAAATCGATTTAAGCCCGCCAGTAACTTTGTGTTACTGATCGTTCCAAGTCGATACTTCTGTGGTGGTTCTTTTTGTTTTATGTCTTGGTGTTTTAAATTTTTGTGCTGTTGGTTTTTGGAGTGGGAATCTTTTTCTGATTGCGCCTTTTCCTGATCTTTGTCTACTTGTACCTTCCTATGAGAGAGGCCAAATTTTTTCCTAGCCCTTTCTTGGCTTTGTGTAGAGTATATCCCCTTATTACAAGCTTCAATGCACTTACCTTTCTGCGACCACTAAAAGTGCTAATGAAGAAGCATCCAGTGGAAGCATATCCATACCTTGTTAAGAAACTGCTACATGAACTTAGGATTCTCGACGAGTCGTTCGGCATTATCTGCTGCATCCTCTGGTGACAAAATATGTTCTTTTCATATTGGATTCGTACCAGCCGTCGTCCTTCGCCGGTGAATTGCTTTAGATCTACAATTCGTAGTTTTGCATCGGCTTTATCGTTTTCCCCCGAAATCCGCAACACCTTTATCGTGCCCGAGAAATACATGTACACTGTATATACCGTGGTGGTATATTGTATTACATTCAGTTTTGCCTCAACGGCAAGGTGGTCTCCTCTCTTCAAGGTTCTAAAGTCAAGTTGAGATAATAGCGAAATATGAGTAGGGTGTTATTATCTTATCATCGCTAATCAGCACACTAGAAAACCTCTGGGACTGTCAATGGTTCTAAATAAAGGTAGGACCCCATGGAGGACATTATGGATGGTGGTAATATTGCCAAAGTGATCAGGTACACAAAATATCAATTTAAAATGGTGCCACATGTATTTTCTTTCTATGTCCTCTTTATTACCTCCAACAAAAAATGTAGTAACCCTTTCATGATGGTTACACTGTGTTAGACTATGTTGCAACAACAGTGGTCGCCTTGCGCACTTTTTTGAATGAAGATCTGACACAAACCCTGACAGCTTCGATATTAATATTGGCCCCAGTGATCCAATCCCTGATCTTCGTAAGAGGCAATATAACTTATTTATTGGTTCGCAAATATAATCGCGCGTCGTTTTTAAACGTTTGCCAAATACTTTTGTTGGCAGAAATGGTCTGAAAGTAAGCCATCCTGTACTAGTCTACAATATATGTCTTTTGATTTTTTTTTTTTGCTTTATGAATATTAACATAACTTTTTGAATTTTGAGGAAAATTGCAGCAAACATTAAACAGTATACGTAGAAAAACGCAATGTCTCTTGACTACTGATGGACCTAGAGAGTTATAATTGGTATCAAATGATTGCTAGGACAATGTTCTATAACCATAAACCATCAGCTATTTCTTTTGTGTGGATATCAATGAGATTTTTATGAATAAGAGAAACCAGAGGGCAAATGTTTCTATAATCGATCACCTGAGATCTCTTATACTAATAAAAGTCAGTTTGGCTATTATGGTCATATAAATGTGTATAGCTCCAGGGCAGAGACAGATAAACCCCTGGGGTCAATTTTATTTTCAAAATAAAAATACGCTGTCCATTTGTCCATTTCTTGGAAGTTGACCTTGCCAAAAATAGGTCAAGGTCATCCCAGTGTCGTGCTTTATACAAACATTGTACAGCTTCATTGCCTTGTTTCAAAATCATAAGCCTTCTTGTTCTGGAGAAGAAGATTTTGCATGTTGTTGCTATTTATAGCCATGGCGGCTATCTTGATCATGTAACCTTAACCATTTATACAAACTTTCATTCCCTTTTCGTAACGATGCTCCACATACAGTTTGGCTTGGACTGGCCATGCAGTTTCAGAGAAGATATCTGAATACGAAGACTGTCTCAAAATAGCGTATACTTTTTGCAATAACTTAATACTTGATATAATTAATCCAACGAAATTTGTATCATATATCACGCACATGTGTGAACTATTTTATACAATAATTGGTAAAATCGCTTGTAACATATTGAATTTATATGCTCTTATTTGAATGGGTAGAATAGTGAAAGTTCGTTTACCTGTGATTACTGGTTAAAATTCTCAAAAACCAATGTTATCATAAGTTATGACTTTTTAGTGCATATTTGACAACATTTGGAAAATTTAACAGGTCTGCCAACTACAAATTTTTATTTCTTAGAAAAAATGATAAGCCCATCTTGTGTATTTTGTCAGAAAAATTTGACGTTCTAAGAATTAAGGCGCGCAAAAATAGCACTGTCAAGAATTTTTGGGAAAACTATCCTTATGAAGTAGCATCCATAAATGAGCCTGTGCATGAGAAAACCAACAATCTGCATAGGCGAAAACAAAGACGCAGATCAGCTTCGCGGTAACCGCGAAGCTGATCAGCGCCTTTGTTTTCGCTACAAGGATAGTGCATTTCCTCTACTATCTAAATCCGAAATTTCAAGCTTCTAGCTTTTTTCTGAGCGTGTACAGGCCGGTTTGTGTCGGACCTGGTCGGAAACCCCGAAGACCGGTTTTCTCGCGTCGCGGCTCAAATGTTACAAATGCCTAAAACAGGTCAACAGTGACTTAATGACTCTTTTTTTGTGCACAATCTGACACAAAAGTTATTTTAAGACATGTTGACCATCGTCATTTTATCTAAGCTGTTAATTTTCGTTATTCCTTATTTTAAAGGAAAACTAGTTTCTCGTATAAAATCTAATCCTTTGCTTTATTTTGTATATAATACTTAAATAAATTTCTAACATAATTCAAATGAAGAAAGCTTATTCAACAAGAAAATTGTGAATTTTGTGATCATTATGACATAAAAGCAAAACATTTGGCCACCCCTCTTCAAAAATTGCGACGTGCGCCGGTCATGCCGATACGCTGTCAAGTAAATGATCATAACTTATATTGTATTGGCGATACACCTAGTTTTTCTACTCATTCATCATGTAAATATGCTTCTAAGATATATATCATTCTCATCAAATTTCTACAAACCGTTGATGAGTTATCAAACAAGTCTTGACTATTCTGGGTATTATGGTCATATACAAGTATATAGTCCCGGGGCAGGGGAAGACAAGCCCCTGTGGACACAATTTAAAAAAAAAAAATTCTGTCCATTTGCATACTCCCAGCCAGTTTCCCCTCATTTTATTACATTTTACTATTTTTCCCATTCAAATGTATTGCCGACCTAAGTTGACCTTGCCATAAAATAGGTCAAGGTCATACCAGGGTCATGATTTATATAAATTTTGTAGCTCCCTGATGATTTATGCCAAGTTTCAAAATGATAGGCCTTTCGGTTCTGGAGAAGAATATTTTAAAGGTTTTTGCCATTCGTTTAAATCCATGGTGGCCATCTTGGTCGATGTGACATATTAAATTAACAAGCTGTACTAGCTTATTTATATTCTCTCTACTGTGACATTGACCATTAATTCAAACGTTCGTTCGTCTTCCTAAGGATGCTCCACATGAAGTTTGGCCAAGGGGTGTCAGATGAAAAGATTTGTGAAATTGTTGACAGACGGACGACGGACGACGCACGGTCGGACGGCCACCGGAGCATGGCCATCCTAAGGGGTGTTAAGAAATTACCACAGAATTTGAAAGCTTTTGAAAGACAAAACATAATTAAATTATACATTTTTCACGAATATGTTTTTTCTGCGTTACAATATAGCAGTTGAAGTGCTGTCTTATGTCAAGTATCTTCCCAAATTTATATTTTTGAAGGATATTGCAGTTCAAATATTTGAGAAAAGCGCGAGTTTTTTTGTTAAAAAAATCGTAATAATATGACAGTTAATTTTCATTTACAGGTTGTCAGTTGAGAATTTTACAAAAATTATTATAAACGGTTGATGACTGATCTATTAAAGGTTTATGCAATAAACTAAAGAGGTATTTTGCACATCCTTTAAGAGCAGTGAACATATTAATGAGAAAGGGGATGGACCATACCGCGGTTTCGACTATTAAGATCTCGTCAGTGACCCTTTATTATCCTTTCGGGGTCTCTTTACTGCTCCCTGCAGAGATCAGACATTTACCTCATTATGACAGTCCTTTGATCTCTGTACCATATTACGCCAATAGGGGTCATTAACCGAATAAACAGTGGTATTAACCGAATAAACAGCTCCTACTTGAGCATTCGACTCAGGTGAGCTAACAAATGAACGAAAAATGAAGAGGGTATACTAACAAAGTGGCTTACGTATATATTTCGGCTGCCAACGGAGAACTGAAAATGACATCAATAAATAGCTAAGACGATTGTATTCAGATATACATAGCATCCTTGCTGGCAACCAAGATTTAATAAATTCTGCTGGAGCAAAAGCTTCAATTTTCTGTTAATATTACAATTTTTCGAACTTTTATGTAAAATTCACAAAATTGTCGAACATATGGTTATACATCAGACTACATGGCAATAGTACATTGCCTTAGCATTCTATTGGTACCATTGTTAGCGCTACAATGAAATTGGCAGCTGAGATATAAGCGATTTTGCTGGTATACTATTTCATTTTTTGCTGTTTGTCTCTTATTTATAAAGATCTCATTAATACCCATACAACAAAAGTCACTGGTGATTTTAATATTAGATTATATTGTTATAGACCATTGTCCTAGCAGTCATTTGATACCAATAACAGCTTCCTCAGCCTATCAGTAGCCAAAATACATGTGATATTTTACGTATACCGCCTTATTTTTTCCGTAATTTTCTTCTAAATTCGGAAGGATTTGTTAATATGTATAAAACAAAAACAAAACAACAAATGACTTACATACGAGTATTTTAGTACATGATGGCATAGTATTGCCCTAGCAACTATTTGATGCCATTATCAGCATGTAAGGTCTTTTGATTGCCAAGATACAAGTCATTTTATAGGTATACCAGTTTCTTTTTTCGCTTTTCCATTCTCCTTTTTAAATTGTTTCATTAGAATAAAAAGAATTGAAAATCAGATATTTTTATATCAGACTTTAAGGACATTGTAAATTGTCATAGCTTTCATTTGATACTTTTTCAGCATCATGGGTTTGTAAATAGCTCTGGTACAAGTGATTTTGTATGTATACCCCTACTTTTCTACGATTTTTCACTGATGTTTTATGGGTTTTGTTTTTATTAATTTTCATGAAATTTAATTAGAAAATTCAACTGTTTGATGATAGGTGTTAGGATTAAATCACGAGGTACACGCATCACTATCAGACCAGCTATAGTATTCCAGAACATGTTATTGTTGGTATATGTATATTATTGTGAATATACCCTATCCATTAGATTCACACTAAGGGTAGGTGTGGAAACAATATAATTTGACAACATGCCTTCATTGTTGAGGACAATATTATAAGGCATTAAGATGGCAACCATGAGCATTGGCCCCAGGGATCAAATGTAGACCTTAGACTCATCCAAAATCTTGCAATGGCTATAGTTTTTTTCTTGTTTCCTCGATTATCGTCATTTTCATTAATACTCATGAATATTCAAAAGAGGTAATTTTTATTTAGGCGCATGGTATCCATAAATTTGTCATATGATATTACTGGTTCAATAACACAATGTCATAGTGATAGTCTAGGCCTGAAATTAGTTTGTTTATGGATTAAGTCTCATAACTCTTACAAAACTGGCTCTTTGGGCCCTAAATTTATATCACACATGTGCTGTCTGAAGGTGCAGGTGTGGTGAAAATTTTAACAACATCAGGTAAAAAAAAACTTAAGTTATTAGGCAATATGTCCAAATGTTGACGGAAGGACGGAATTACGAACACGCTGAAAACAGTATACACACCTAAAACTCCTTTTTGCGGGGATATTATTAATCTCAATTCTCAAATGCACTTTAAATACCAGCTCATAAATGTCAAGGTAAAATTATAAATACCAAACAAGGAATTTAAAAATGCCTTTCTTTTCCTAAGTCATTGAATTGCAAACATTTTGAAAATTTAACTAACAAAAAAAAAAAAAAAAAAAAAAAAAAATAACCCGAAGCTGTTCATGTTATTACGAGTCTCCAGACAGGTTGACCTATATGTAGTTCTCGTCAAAGCCCTGCATGGTCCATATGTGATAAGGACTATCGAATGGTATAACTCACACCATAGTAAGAAGTCAAAACCGTGGCAGAGATAATGTACTCTTACTTAAAATTGGTTATTATCTTATCAACTTTAATATCGGTTAGTGTGATTTCTTTTAAGTCTAAAGGACACTTGCGTTAAAAATAAAACCACAACATAGATTTCCAAACAAGGAAGTTTAAACAATTAGGTCAATAAATTATTTGGTTTCGGCACAATTGCTGTTTAAATGCTTCTCGGCCAAATTCTAAAACAATATATAAATGTAACAGGTGAACAAATGCTAATCACCTTTTTGCCCCGGCCCGAGGATCGAACCAGGGTCTCTTGCGTGCTAATCCGACACTCTATTGCGTCGCTGTAAAAGCTGGCTTATACCGCAAGGCCATACAAGTGTGTATTATACCTAGCACTACTACATAAATACAAACAAAGCTTGTTGGTTCAAATAGCGGTATAAAGATTTTGATTCAATGTAACGACTTTCAAAATGTCCGTGACCCTAGAACGGCCCGTGTTATAGCATACAAGTAATATAGATCTTACTTTGTCAAAATTTTAATAACGAGCTATGTGTATTGAACACGAAACATAATGCAGATACTTCTACTCAGACAGTTTTTGTCGATTTTTGTAAGTCAGACAAACAGAAGCTCTTTAGAGCTTATTTGTTTCTTGATAGATATTGCCATGTCATCTCCTTTGCATTCATATATTTGATAAACAACTGAAAGATTAGAAAATAAAATATAATAAGACGCCATCACAATATTGAACAATAAACAAATAAGCTCTGTAGAGCTCCTGGCTGTCTAAATAATTTCACCAAGAATTATTTCAAATCGGTTTTTAATATGCTACCAAAAGGTCAAATATGCTTTTTGTCACCTGAAGATCAGTATCAATATGCATCTATCGTAATGCAAATAGTAAATTGGAACTTAACTACAAATCACGCCATACAACTCGTATTCTTAATCGTACAAGGTTTGCTGGGTATTTAAAATATTTACCTATCAAGCAGATGGTATTTCATTGGACACCTGTTATCGAACATACGTGTAAGTACTTTTAGATTAGTTTTAAATTCGTGGAATTTTCGTATCTTTTCTTGATACCGAGAAATCTTTCTTAAAACTGATAAGAGCCCAAAAATTTACATTTTGCGTTCACATTCCGTATCGTGAAGGTATCATTTAGGTTGATACAGTTATGATATCAACAAAGCGCACTGATCATCTAGCATTTATGCATGAACAAAATCGTAGAGATTCGGGTAATTACTCGGAGTGTTATTCTGAAATCAGTGAGCAGCAGAAAAACTGCAAACGTGGGGACGTCAAGGTTGAAGCTCATGATGACATCACGAGGAATGGAAGTTTTGCAACCGCAGACATAAGTGGGGACGATGTCGTATCAAAGGACGAAACCAATCTTGATGCAAAATCAGAAGAGTTGGAACATCTGTTGCCAATATTGGGAGCGGAAAATTGTAGGAATCGAAATATTGAATCATATAGCGTACATGCAAGCGATGACATAAAAACTGATTATGCAGGGCACGATTTTGAAGGAACACATTCGAATAAATACTATAGCCCTTTGGAGGACTCACCTCTGCATAAAATCAAAGGCACTCATCAAGCACAGCTGAAAAATCATAACGTCGATGTGATTAATAGAAAAAGTTACAAGTAGGCAAAGATCAGGAAAAGGCGCAATCAGAAAAAGATTCCCACTCCAAAAACCGAGGTGGGAAAAAACCAAACTAACAATCAGGTACTTATACCATGAAACATATCGTAAGCCGAATGAGCAGCTATTTTCCCAATAGGTGGCCACTCAGTTACCTTAACTTAACTAAAAATATGAAAACATACATAAGGCGCCAACAGCACAAAAAATTTTAAACACCAAGACATAAAACAAAAAGAACCACTACAGAAGTATCGACTTGGAACGATCAGTAACACAAAGTTACTGGCGGGCTTAAACCGGTTTTACAGGTACCTAACCTCACCCTCAGCTTCTGCAGTGGTTCACAACATTTAGTTAGTTGATTAGATTTAGTTAATTAGATGTGATTTGATCAATAAACTGCAAGAGGTCACACAGAAATATTTCGAACTGGTTAAATGCTACCAAAAAGTCAAGAAAATTTGTCATCTGATGATCGGCGTAAATGGAATCTTGCTGATATGCGTTCTTGCTCTTGTACCATTGTTGGTCTTTTTGTCAAATGGAGGGTGGCGAAATGGGAGTAGTGAGAATGACAACAAGGATAATCAATACCAAATATGTTTTGCATGCTCAGATTTGGAACATGCGACATCGTTTTCGCTAGAAAATCTGCTTGACGTGACAGTTGATGGCGAAACGTGCTGTTTTAAATCAATAATGCCTGTTTTGAGATCACTTGAGAGAGTAAGTCGCGTACATTTAATTAGCTCACCTGAGCCGAAGGCTCACAGATGAGGTTGTAGGATAGGCAGGCATCCCGCGTCCGTCGTCGTCCGTCCGTCCACAATTTCTGAAACTAGTGAGCATATCTTTATAAAAATTTATGTGAACTATCATTTCGTTGGGGGTTTATTGTATTAAGGTATGTGTACATTGAATCAAATTGTGGTTTCCATGGCAACAGATAGCATCCATAAACTTACAATGGGGGAAAAAACAAAAACAAAAAAAAAAACACAAATTCTTCATCTCTGAAACCACAAAGCCCAGAGCTTCTATATTTTGTATGTAGCAATGTTTGGTAGTCCCCATAACAAATTATGCCAATCATGGCCCTGGGGTCAAATTTGGCCATGCCGCGGGGTCGATAGTCTTCATATACTTACTATAAGACAGCATTCAAACATAGGTTATCTCCAAAGCCAGTGGGCGGATCTTGATCAAATCACACACACACACAGCATCACTGGGCAGTAAGAAAGGTTGCATATTGTTTTGGAGCAAATCGGACTGGAACTCTGATTGACATGGCAACATATACGTTTTAATGGAAAAAATCAAAACTCTTTTTCTCTGAAACCGCAGGACCCACAGCTAATGGTCCACTACATAATTTGTGCTAAATATGTCCCTGTGGTCAACGGTTACACCCCGGGGTCTATATTCTCCATAGACTTACTATAAGAAAACATTCAAACATTAATATCTCCAAAGCCAGTAGGCGGATCTTGATCAAATTACACGCACAGCATTACTGGATAGGAACGGTTGCATATTGTTTTTGTGCAGAGCAGACTGGAACTCTGGTTGCCATTACAACATATTTGTTTTAATGGAACAAATCTTCTTTGAAACCACTGGGCCCACAGCTTTGATATTTGGCATGTGGCAAGGGTAAAATTTGGCCATGCCTTGGGGGTCGATAGTCTCCATTGACTTAATATAGGAAACCATTCAAACAATATCTCCAAAGCCAGTTGGCTGATTTTGATGAAATTACACATACAACATTATTTGGCAGTAGGAAAGGTTACTTATTGTTTTGATGCAGATCGGACTGGAACTCTGGTTGCCATGGCAACATATACGTTTTAGTGGAAAAAGAAATTAAAGTATATTCTTCACTGAATCCGCAAGACCCACAGCTTTGGTATTTGGTATGTGACAATGGCTAATAGTCCTTTCATAAATTATGCCAAATATGCCCCTTGAGTCAAATTTGGCCACACCCCGGGGGTCGATAGTCTCCATAGACTTACTATAGGAAAACATTCAACAACAGAATCCAGTTGGTGGATCTTAATAAAATTACACACACATCATCACTGGGCAGTAGGAAAGGGTGCATATTGTTTTGGGACAGATCAGACTTGACCTGTGGATGCCATGGCAACATATACATTTTAATGGGAGAAAACAAAAATAAAAAACTTCTTCTCTGAAAGCACAAGGCTTACAGGTTTGATATTTGGTATGTGGCAAGGCAATGACTAATTGATTCTACATAAATTGTGCCAACCATGTCACTGGGGTAAAATTTGGCCATGCCCCGGGAGTCGATAGTCTCAATAGACTTACTACTATATAGTAAAACCATCAAAATCCCCCATTGTCTCTTTGTTCTTGTGCAAGTAAAGCTGTCCAGATCAGGTGAGCGTTTAAAGGACCATTGGTCTTCTGGTTTCAATTAAAGTGACAATTTCGTTGATAGGACTTTCGATTTGGGACTTTGGTTCTGATTGTTCCAGTATCTGGGCTTTTTTATTTTGCAATGTATGTGCGAAATCATTTCTGAATTAAGCTTCTGTTACTATTACACTTATTGACTTCAAATAAAATAAATACAATTCAGTTCGTTTCCTGATTTTTCATGTTGCTTTATTGTGTTAATTGTGTTAATCTCCCGCCTTGTCATTTTAGAAATTTGAACACACTTTGGAAGACAAAATAAAGAACGTGGAACAGCAATTGTCCGGTATCAATACAAAACGTGAGTACAATTACAGACGTAGAATATAGAAGGGGCAATGTGAACTAATGTAAAATCTAGATTATCGCTGAATGACCTAAACGAACGATTGACGTACCAGCAGAGCTTTCATCTTAGACTAGTAGAATGATGCGTATATAATTGACAGTGGAAGGAAACTTTCACAAACAAAAGTTTCTTCACCCATTAACTACGAAAAGTAACAGTTGTCAGATTGATAGCCATCTGAAAATTGCAGAATTAATGAAATTTATTTAAATGATGGATATAGTAACAAGTTTAACAAATAGATACACAAAGAACATGTTTCTGGTTGATAATATTGTCTCAGTGAAATGTATGTTATGTATTTGATTACAGTTCTACAAACAGAAGTAGGTCTAGCACCTAATAACAGCAATGTCATTAGAAACATTGCAAAAGCTATGGCCCCTAGGGAAAAGATAGCCCTTAGTCTCATGAGTGTACAAGATGTTCCATTTGGTGGAGATCATTGTAAGTAAGAGACTACAAAAATAAAGAGGAATACGTCTTTCTAAAATACGAGAACGTTAACTGACTTTCTTTCAGTGTATAACCACCCTTTTATGGAAATGAAAGAAGCACATGTTTTTCTAAAATACTAGAATGTCTTTGTATCGACTACCCTGTTGATGCAAAATTGCAGTAATTCTCTTTGGCAACATGTTGCCAAATCTATGGGATCATTGCAGAGGTTTAAAAAGTCGAAACCGCCGTATGGCCCATTCCCTTTCTCATTAATATGTCCATCGCTCTTAGAGGATCTCAATTTTATTTTTATTTGCTACTACTGCAGCTAGTGTTTTGCCGTATGACGGCCCAAAAATGTCTCTTTGTACAAATGTACATCATCCATAGTGCAGATTATATTTTCATTATGGTCCTTTGAGATCATCGAGGGTATTCTCAGAAAATTATTATCGGTTTAGATTCATTTTCTAACCAACGTTTAATATAAGAGGGCTGTCTGGAAAGTTTTGAGACTGTGTCTATATTCCAAATTTAATTGTATGTTTTACAATATAAGACATTCTGATAAACAGATAAAGGATTTGTGGATAAACCGTAGAAAATAATTGAGTCAAAATATATACTGTTGGAGATATTGGTTTCTAAAGCAATCGAGGTAGTGCATTTCGAAGCAGTTTGAATTTGACATTTTCAAAATACTAGAACAACTAAACAAATGAGCACAAATTGAAAATCTGGCTCTTAAAAGCAGCAAAAACGTGCATGGTGTCACGACACGATCTGTTGAAATGGTTCACCAAATTTTCGAGTGTTCCGACTGATATAACATTGTTGCTATAACTAACAGTTGTGTTCATGTCAATCGAAAAGGTGGACAAAAAACACAACGTTGACGCAACGCAATTTGCAGCACCTTACTACCAAACACTGTATGCATGTCGAAATGAGCCCCTAACATAATCAAAATTTTATGTTGTTGGCTAACTCAAATCCGGGATATGTTTAATCATTATTTCTTCACTCCCGCAAAGGTTTTAGCAAAGATACAGATAATTTGGGGGAAGGGCAAGACAGCCCAATGTCTTAGAAAAACAGTAGCAAACTTAAAATTGATGCAAAGCAATTGGGAGCTGTCTACATGAGGTCTAATGTGTGTTCTTTATATTAGATTAAACTGTTGTTCTCAGAATAATCAAATATAAAACATTATTATCAAATGTTAGTGCCAAACGGGTTTGAGAGCCTCTGAAAAGGCATCAGATTGGCAGGAAAATTCTTGAAAGTTGTAACAGGCGTGACGTTGTTGGTGTCAAAGTGCCCCAAGAGTAGTAACATGCAGATACTAAAATGAGTAAATGAATAGGTTCCATATAAGCTATTGTTCTGACATTCTCAGCAGTAACTTATAATATATTACCATGTTCCTGTATCTACTTTCAATTCACTCCTGTCAGCAGTTACTGAGATATAGACACAGTCTCAAAAACTTTCCGGACAGCCTATGTATTTGGCCCCATTTGGATAATACAATTCTTTGTATCGACTACCCTCTTGAACGATGTAAATTCACAGTAATTCTCTTTAGCTCGATGTTGCCAAATCAACAGGGTCACTGAAGAGGCTTAAGTAGCCGAAACCGAGGTATGGCCCATCCCCTTTCTCATTAATATGTTCACTGCTCTTAAAGGATCTCAGTTCTTTCTTAATTGCTATTACTACAGCTGATGCTGTGCTATGTGGCGGCCCTAAAATGTCTCCCCGTACATCATCCATAGTGCAGATTATATTTTCTTTTTGGTCTCTTGGGATCAGCGAGGGTATTCTGGGGAAACAGAAAATTATTATCGGTTTAGATTCAGTTCCTTAACAACGTTTAATATATGAGGCCCCAATTGACTTCTTTGTATCGACTTCCCTGTTAAAAGCTTCACGTTGCCAAATCTATAGAGTCATTGAAGAGGTTTAAGAAGCCGAAACCGCATTATGGCCCATCCACTTTCTCATTAATATGTTCACTGCTCTTACAGGATCTCAGTTTTATTTGTATTGAGAACAGAGACCTATAATTGTCCTTCCCACAGACTCCAATTGTAATTTGTCCCAAAACAAGACTCCTTAATATACTTCGCAACTCTTTGCGGACCTCAACTCATTCGGCAGATGACAGGTATTTCCCAGGCCGCATTCAAGTGCAGGAAAGAAATAGGATGTAAGCCAGCATCCGAGGACAGTATTTTCGATGTTTAGCGTCATAATATTGCAAAATAGCAGCTTATTTTATAACACCGTTGAGCAGATTATTCAGGAATGGCTAGCAGGTATGGAAACTTTGTTGCATACTCCACATCATCTAGGTAGAGTCTGAGTTGTTTCACCGGTGGTAAACGTGAGCTCGTGCTGTCTGTCTTCAAACTGGCAATTTCTGCCTGAAATTGTGTTGATTGACATGATTTCAACCATCGTATTTCGGCATCCTGCAATATCGTATGATTCATTTGCTTGATAGATACTCATTTATGACCAATCGTAGGTAGCCTTACTTCTTAAATTTACTGCGGTAGCTCTGTCCACACTATGGGTCAATCGCCTGCAACGTTATAGGTAGTGGTCTGTGTCCTGGACAATGAAACATGTGCACATGTAAAGTAATGCCTTTACAAATAAAATATTTGTTTTCAACGGTTATCCACAGACAGCCAGAGTCACTGAGAACTTAGAACGCGTTGATTGTCTCTGGATAACCGGTGTCTTCTATTTATAAACAAAAATGCATTTTCCAAGAATTCCTCGAAACCCTCAATTTCTATACTAAAACAAGCTCATTTTATTATTTTTCTCGGGAGACGCTTACAGTAAATTTTGGAAGCTGCGGTGGTATTCATCAGCCGGAACAACTATTCTCAGAGGCAAAGTACAACTTTCTGGAGATGGGATGAACATCAAAGTTTCCTCTGAAGCTTATTATTTTCTTTACACGAGAGTCAGATTCATGCATAAACAAAGAGCTTCATATAAGTACGTTATAAATTTCTTCTGATTTTACTAGTCTAAGAAAAAATTTTGTTGAATTTTATTATTATCATTATTATTATTATTATTATTATTATTATTATTATTATTATTATAATAGTCTGGTTTTCTTAGTGATGGATAGGATTTCTTGTATAAGACAAATTATGTATTTTAATGATAATTTAAAATATCAATATTTCAATAACTGAAGTAGACGTTGTAAAATGAAATATAGTAAAAACAAGCTTCAAATATTCAAACAAACTTAATTTCCCATCAGTTATACGTAGTTATGATTCATACTGTCAGTTTTAGCACTATTTAATAACCTTTTATATGTTTTCTTTCAGAAGACAAACACCCCTACGATATTTAGTGTACCGCAAAAGGGGATCCATATCAAGCTATATACACGAAGCTAAACTGAGTTGTGTTTTCAACGAAATGTCGCAGGAGCATAGCATCACGACTGAGTTGATCCTACATTTGGAAAGAGATGATGAAATATTCGTTTCTGTTGATGATTCAGACAAACAGTTTCTAGCTACAGAATCAGGGGCGCATAGTATAGGGTTGTTTGAAATTTGAGGCCGAAAACATCGATCTGATCATAGTACTTTTATGTTATCGTGGTTATAAATATAATTCTTAAATGTAAACCTTAATTACTTTGTGCAAAACCAGTCCTATGGTTCTATTGATCGTTATATCTACGAACAACTTGTGTTTAAAGTAAATCTAAAATATATAACTAAGTTAATTGAACAAATACTATTTTTCTGTATGGTATCGAAGCAAACAAGTGAATTCCATGAATTACTTGTTCTTTTATTGATTGCAAATTTACGACTTTGTTCAATGCCATTGAAGGACTGTCACATGACTGTGTCATTATGAGGCGACTATCTATGCAGGAGGTAATAAAGAGTCCAAAAAGGATAATTCGCACTAAATTTCTAGGTATTGAAACAACTTTGCGGTGTCCCCTGGTGGCCTTTGGTGGCGGAATATGCCAATTGTAACCCTAAACTGTCGGTTGCAAGTAGCGCAAGTCAATGTTGAAGACTCTGATGATGGCCCATTGAATCTGGCTTTGCCCTCTTTCCGCTTTCTTTCAGCTTCACAGATTCTCTTTTCTTCTAAATGTGTCCTTCTATGTCCCACAGCCCCAATGTTCAGAGCTCCACCCCCACCCCCAATCCCCAAAAAAGAAAACACTGTGATTGGTTTCTCGATGTCCTGATCACCCTTAACTCACATGGTTACCAATGATGGGGTAAAACTAGCAGAATACTAGTTACTACTGGGACAATCATAAATATCGCCATGAGAGGAAAATACAACCGATTAGATGTGAAATGAACAGCGACGGTCTGCTCATTGACTAGTTAGAGATTCACCACGAGGACCGAACAACTAACTAAATGTTATGAACCACTGCAGAAGCTGAAGGTGAGGTTAGGTACCTGCAAAACCGGTTTAAGACCGCCAGTAATTTTATATTACTAATCGTTTCAAGGCGATACTTCTGTGGTGGTTCTTATTGTTTTATGTCTTGGTGTTTAAAATATTTTTGTGCTGTTAGCGCTTATGTATGTTATCATATTTTTAGTTTAGTTTAGGTAACTGAGTGGCCATCTATTTGGAAAATAGCTGCTCATTCGGCTTACGATATGTTTTCATGGTATAAGTAGCTGATTGTTTATTTAGATTTTTCCAACCTCGGTTTTTGGAGTGGGAATCTTTTTCTGATTGCGTCTTTTCCTGATCGTTGCCTACTTGTACCTTTTCACTAAAAACAAGTCAAATCAAACACCGTTCTTGGTCCCAGATTACTGATAAACCGCTTAGAAGGTCAGGACCCAGTTGTTCAAAGCATCGTTAGCTTAACGATATCGTTAAGACATAAATTTGTTAAGCAAATATCAGCTTAAGTAACAAATACACTGTTATTTTTTGTTGAAAAAAATGTGAGAATCCTTTGCAGTGCAAAGGATTCTCACATTTTTTCAACAAAAAATAACAGTGTATTTGTAATATTAATGTTTGAAATTTTAACGAATCGTTAACTAACGACGTCGTTAGTTTTGAACAACTGGGCCCAGACCTTCTAAACGGTTAGGTCTGAGCCTACTTCCGATTGTTAGATAGAAGTTCCATAACACCGATGTAACGTCCATATATAACAATAGCTGTTGACTTGACGTAAAGCAACAAATCAATCAAACCAACAAAACTTGTAAAGTCGCGCAGGAAGTTTAGAAAGAACTAATTCAATTTGATTGCATTTCTTTCTTTTTGATTAAAATATTAATGGTGTTCACGAGCTTTTCTGACAAAGCACACACAGTAAGTATTGTGACTGATCAGCTGTTTCCTCGGTCAGTTAAGTGGTGACGGGCATATATTATCTTTGATCCACATAGATACTTTGCTCCGCGGTAACAAGCAAATGTGAGAAAGTGTTTGACCTGTCCATTGAAATGTCTCTGACAATGTCTTAGCGCAACAACACCACTGGATGACATTTTCTAGCATTATATGTCTTGGAAAGATACATCAGTGAAGCTTACAGTCTTGATTGTGCAACGATCGGGGTTTCCAGTAGTTGTTGATATCAGTTTTTAGCTCACCTGAGCCGAAGGTTCACAAGGTGAGCTTATAGGATGACCATGCTCCTTCGTCCGTCCGTCGTCCGTCGTCGTCCGTCCGTCGGTCGTCGTCCGTCCTCAATTTCAAAGATCTTCTCCTCTGAAACTGCTTTGCCAATCAAAACCAATCAAAACCAAACTTCATGTGAAGCATCCTTAGGAAGGGGGAACGAAAGATTATATAAATGCTCCAGGTCACATGACCAAGATGGCCATCATGGCTATAAATAGCGAAAACCTTTAAAAAATCTTCTCCAGAACCGGAAGGCCTATGATTTTGAAACTTGGCATGAAGCATCAGGGAGAGGAGCTCTACAACGTTTATATAAATCATGACCCTGGGATGACCTTGAACTATTTTACGGTAAGGTCAACTGAGGTCCCCCGTGCATTTGAATGGGGAAAATTGTCAAAATGCCATTTGAAGATGAAAACTAGAAGGAAATGAGCAAATGGACTGAAGATTTATTTTTCTGAAAAACTTCAGACCTTAGGGGCTGGTCTGTCCCCACCCCGGGGGCAATATACGTGTATCATACCATAATATTCAAAGGTCTTCTTCTCTGAAACCGCTTGGCCGATCAAAGCCAAACTTCAGGTCCTTAAGCATCCTTAGGAAAAGGGAACAAAAGTATATATAAATGGTCCATGTCACATGACCCAGATGGCCGCCATTGCTATAAATAGCAAAACCCTTTAAAAATCTTATTCTCCAAAACCGGAAGGCCTTTGAGTTTGAAACTTAGCAAATAGCTTTAGGGAAAGGAGCTCTACAAAGTATATATAAATCATGACCCTGTGATGACCTTGACCTATTCTACGGCAAGGTAGGTGGCCCATGCATTTGAATGGAGAAAATTGTCAAAATGTCACTTGGAGAGAAAAACTTGAAGGAAATGGGCAAATGGACTAAAGATTTATGATTCTGAAAATAATTGAAACCCAGGAGCTAGTCTGACCCCGCCCCTGGGCAATATACATGCATATCAGCATCATATTCAAAGATCTTCTCTGAAACTGTTTGACCAATCAAAGCCATATTTGATATAAAGCATCTATAGGAAAGGGTAACCAATGTATACATAAATAATCCAGGTCACATGACCAAGATGGCCGCCATGTCCATATATAGTAAAAACGTTCAAAAATTGTCTTCTCTGGAACCAGTGGACTAATTTCAACAAAACTTGGCATGTAGCATTGTGGACTAGAGTATAAATTATGACCCTGTGACGACATTGACCTGTTTTGCAGCAAGGTCAATATAGGTTGTCCATGACCATAATAGTCAAACAAGTTTATTGATACATGTATATATCCCAGATCTCAGGTGAGCGTTTACAGGACGATTGGTCCTCTAGTATGGATTGTGAAATGAAAACGATATTAGCCCAGTAATACGATCCCATTCGCAATGTGCGTGGTTTTCGACAATAATTCGAGCAAAGTTAGGGAGATTGATCTGTACCAGTCTGGTCCTAGTTCACCGTACACCCATGAGTCGGACAGAGCTGATGCATCGAAAAGCGGAGACGATGAGTATTTTGCGCAAAATGGTGCCGATACGGATAGTGACACTGAAATCGGACTAAGAAGATATATATATATATATGCGACCTGGTAATAAGTTTTGAGCTATCTTAATCTGAGTATTTGGGAATCAGAACATTGTTTTCTCTTACTGTCGATCGTATACCCCGAAAATTGTTAAGGCAGCCGTGCAGCATCCAGGCCAGGTATTCTGTGATATTGTCAAAGAGGCAAATAGTTCTCTCAAAACAGATTCAATATGAGTCCAGGTATCCCTATTTTCAAGAAAAATTACTTGCTCATTCCTTAAATCTACAGAACCATGAGTATACTCTTAATTCTTTCTTCTAAGATCTATGAAATATTAACCAGTAACTAGTAGTCTGAATATTTCAATAAACCATTCACAAACTCCCGTCTGCTTTATACCATTATATGGTTGTCAAACCACAATACATTGCATTTTTTGAAGATTTTAAGCAGGCATTAGACAAACATCTGTTTGGTTGTGTTGTCCTGATGGACCTGCATAAGGCTCCTAGTGATAACCACATGGCCATTTAATTCAGTTTCAAACTTGAGGCATATGACGTTCCCCAAGGTTAATGGAAGCTCCTTGAAGGTTACTTATGTCGAGGGTAAGGATATGAGAATATGGTCAATCATAATCAAGGGAGTCCCTCAATGCACCATCTTTGAACCTTTGTTTTTAATGTATTTATGCATGACATGTTAAACTACATGAATCATTGTTCAATTTACAATTACTCAGATGTCAACATACTGTCATACTGCCATCAAATCCTGACACTTCTGACGTCTATACATCAAAAAAAGCTAAACATCCCACGGGATTAGCTTGTAGACAATGAGATGCAGGCAAATCCTGACAAGTCCTAAGTCATTTGAGTAGGAAAGAATGCATACGTTTAACGAGGATCTTCAACTAAATACATAAAACTTGCACAGTAAAATCAAATGTGAAAAAAAAAATACACAAATGTATTACACTCTTTGTTGTATAATTAGAACTCAGTTTTGACATGGAAATAACTAAACTAGGGTGCAACAAAAACCGAAAAAAAAAAAAACTAAAAGCAGTCACACATTCGCATAGTATAACCCAAACGCGCATCGGGCATATGAAAAATCTCAACACGCTGAAGATTTTGAAAAATAAAACGTTTTGGTAATTTTCTTATTTTTGCACATTATAACCCACAATCTATTTTGGAGCAAAAGTTAGAAAAATATGTATACCCATGTATACCCCAGTTTTGCTATATAAACGTGGAGTTAAAAGGGGGTATATATTTCACGGATATATTTTCCTGATGGTTCACACCGTATATCAACGCGGTAAACAAACGCGGAAAGGCCTTCTTAACGCGGATATAAACAACTACATCGCGGGTGTACACAAGTTAAAAAAAGATCAACATATAGCGTTCAAATATGCTTTGACAATATTTTTAGCCAATTTTCTTATACAACAGAATTTGTTTTTATTATCCGTGTTGGTTTCACCTAATGGTTCGAGTTTGTTTCACCTGCTTGAGAATTTGAACCGATGTATGTTGCACCAAATTAAATGAGAGTACCCAATTTCACTGAATAGTTTTTATTCTCTTTCTATATTTTGCATGGGTTCTTGTAACGGCAACACTTGAAGTGATCCCAGCTCCTCCAAAAAACACCAATTTGACCATTTTTATGCTTAGATAATGATTTACAGACATTCCAATCAAATTTCTCTTTTCGTACATCAGATGTAGAATAAAATAGAAGCCTATATTTCTCTTACTTAGTCTAATAGAAATTATGAGACAAATTTTTAGGCAAGCATTTGCAAAGTTATATTCTTTTTCATCGTACATGTAAGCTAGTTTCTAGGCTTTATTTGCGTGGAGGAAATGCACCAGAATATATTGATCTATATTGGTATTCAATTCAAGCGAACATATCTTCTTTTATACTAATCTCATAAATGTGCATGCCAATTTGATGATTTTATCATGCTGCTGAATCTTGGAATAAATGATAATGCTATTATTATCATCTATTTACACTGTGGCCATTTATTATGGATCCTCTTCATAATGTGTGTAAAGCTTAACTGAAATACCATAAATAGAATAACAGCACTGCATTTTGTTAAATCTGCACTTTTAATAGCTGATTCAAAGCCCTGAATTCCTTAAAATAAATACGACGCGTTTGTTCAGATGGTCCATGTGGTATTTTTGCGCCTATTTTACACCAATAATATAGAAAAAGAGATTGTGTGTGTGTGTGTGTGTGTGTGTGTGTGTGTGTGTGTGTGTGTGTGT